>CP125977.1:148244937-149563270 GCA_030063025.1 Avena longiglumis | reverse complement strand
CGCATCCAATATTGGTCTCGGATGTGTGCTAATGCAAGAAGGCAAGGTTATATCTTATCTATCTCTACAACTGAAGCAGCACGAGCAAAATTACCCAACCCATGACCTTGAACTCGCAGCCGTAGTTCTAGCCCTAAAAACATGGAGACATTACCTGATGGGAAACCGTTGTGAGATCTATACGGATCACAAGAGCCTGAAGTATATATTCACTCAGAAGGAGCTGAATATGAGACAGAGAAGGTGGATTGAGCTAATCAAGGATTATGATCTGGACATTCACTATCACCCTGGTAAAGCCAACGTGGTAGCATATGCCCTTAGCAGATTGCCATGCCGCTTGAACTCCATGATTTTGAAGGAGCAACCAAGTTTGCACAAAGAGATGGAAGATTTTCGGATGGAATTAGTACGTGAAGGATTTTTGGCTAGCATCAAACTCCAGCCCACTTTGATCAGTCCGATTAAAGAGGCGTAGAAGGGAAATGCCAGCATTGACGGAATCAAGCGTCGCATCGGTACAGGCAAAGTACCCGGATTCACCAAAGACGAAGAAGGAGTTTTGTGGTACAAAGGACGCCTTTGTGTACCATCAGATTCTGAGTTGAAAGAAGTTATTTTGAAGGAGGCTCATGATACTCTTTATTCTATCCATCCCGGAGGAACTAAGATGTATCAAGATTTAAAAGAGCAATTTTGGTGGCATAAGATGAAGAGAGAGATTGGAAGCTATATCACCAAGTGTGACATATGTCAGCGAGTCAAGGCAGGACATCAAAGACCCGCTGGATTGTTGCAACCCTTGCAGATTTCGGAATGGAAATGGGATTCTGTAGGAATGGACTTTATCACTGGACTGCCTACTTCTAGTAGGGGAAATGACTCTATCTGGGTCATAGTGGACAGATTGTCCAAAGTCGCCCATTTCTTACCCATCAAGACCACCTATCAGAGTTCAAAGCTAGCGGAGTTGTACATCGCTAGAATCGTTAGTTTGCATGGAGTCCCCAAGAACATCGTATCGGATGGAGGAACTCGGTTTACCTAGAGATTCTGGAAGAAAGTCCAAGAAGGTTTAGGAACCCACCTAGATTTCAGCACCGCGTATCACCCTCAGACCGATGGACAAACGGAGCGAGTAAATCAAATACTCGAAGATATGCTGAGAGCATGTGTGTTAGAATATGGATCCAAGTGGGAAGACTGTCTGTCGTTTGCAGAATTCTCATACAACAATAGTTATCAAGCCAGTTTGCAAATGGCCCCATTTGAATTCATGTACGGAAGGAAGTGTCGCACCCCTTTGAACTTGTCAGAAGTAGGAGAGAGTCAGATTTTCGGACCTGACATCCTACGAGAAGCAGAAGAGAAGGTTCACAAGATTCGTGAACACCTCAAGACCGCTCAATCCATACAAAAGAGTTACGCCGACAAGAGACGTAGAGACCTCGCCTTCAACATAGGAGATTTTGTTTATCTGAAAGTGTCGCCATTGAAGGGAATGCAGCGTTTCCAACTCAAAGGAAAGTTAGCCCCCAGATATATCGGACCTTTCAAGATTCTGAACCGTCGAGGAGAAGTATCATATCAATTGGAACTACCCGAAGAGCTTTTGGCCGTGCACAAGGTGTTCCATATCTCGTTACTTCGCAAGTGTCTCGAAGTCCCCGAGAAAACCGAAGTGTTCAAAAATATCGACCACCGGACCATAGAGATCAACGATGACCTGAACTATCCCGAAGTACCCATCCGTATTTTGGAAGAAGCTTTTCAAAATACCCAAACCCGAAGCATCAAGTTTCTCAATATTCAGTGGAGCAACCACACAGAAGAGGAAGCCACCTGGGAGCGCGAAGATCACATCAGGACAGAGTTTCCCGATCTCTTCAAATCCTAGGTAATCTTTTCGTCCTTTTTCAAATCTCGGGACTAGATTTTGTTTAAGGGGGGAAGGTTTGTAACATCCCAAAAATACTAAACTTGGATCATCAAACTCTAATCATCAAAATTAGGGTTAACAAAAACTTTTGTAAATAAATTATGAAAGCATGCATATGAGTAGGCATTGAATTTGAAATTCTTTTGAACCACCTTGTTTATGTGTTTCCTTGCTTGTAAAATATTTCTTAGGTGAAATAAACATCATCTAAAACATTTCCCACACTTTTCCTAAAGACAAATAAATCAAAACAAATAAAATAAAGGAATGGTCATTTTGACCAATTTAACTCCCATGCCTACTTTGGCTGTCTCAAACTTTCAGAACCTAACAGAAACTTTTCTAGATCTTTTCACCCCTTGATTGTACTCATAACAAAGTATCAAGGCCCACTTTGTGATCATCCAGAAACTTTCAAATGCATAGTTTAAATGAAATTCAAAATTGAATCTTTATCATATGGGAAGATCCCACTTTTTAAAAAACCACTCAAACAAGCTCAACTTTCAAAACCCAAGCATCTGCAGACTCACCAGCACAAATCTAGCACACCCACCAAAAATCTTTTCAAAATTCAAAAATTGAATTCATGCGGCCATTTCATCAAACACTTGGCAGACACAAATCAAACAAAAATCAAAACACTATTGTGAGCAGTGATTCTTGCCTAACTGGTTCCCTATCTAGCTCACAACCAGCTCAGTAGATTATCTAGCAAGATTAACCAAGCACTAGCACCACTGTGATCTTGCCAAAACCATCAATGGTGAATAGCCGAAGCCAACCTTGTCACCCCCATGTCGACAGCAAGCTAGGAGGAGAAACAAGCCTAGCCAGCATGTCTGGGAGGCAGCCCACCGTCCACCGCTCGAACCTTGCCAACCCCTAGGCCACACGCATGGACCGCGCCCAGACCGCCAACGACCATGCCGAGCGTGCGCCAGAGCGCCACCCTCGACCGAAGCCCATAGACCGCGCGCCGCCCTCGCCACGTGCATACACGATCGCCACCGACCCAGGAGACCGCTACACATCCCCGTTCTCCGCCCCGTGACGCACAGCCACCGCTCGCCGTCGAAGACGCCACCTCTGCCGCGCTGAGCGTTGCTTGTTCCAGACCAACCCGCACCGCCCCACGCCTCGAAACCATGTCGTTGAGCATAGCCAGGGAACAGCGCACCGTCCCCTACCTTCGCCCATGCCAATAGACGCTTGTAGTATCGCCCCCGAAGAGCTCACCGTGCGCCCCGAAGGTCCCCTCGCTCGACTATAAATAGAGGCCACCCTCGCTCGAATTCTTCACACCATTATACTCCCCTCCCATCACTGATCGTGCCACACCGTTCTCGGAGCAAGGCAAGCAGCACTTCGCCGGAATTTCACTGGAGCCCGCCGCCTCTGGAGAAGAAGGGCTCCATCTATTTTATCCACCCCAGGAGCTGCCGCAACCACCCCTGAGTTCGCCGTTGTCGACTTCGTCGTTCGCCCGCCTCGCCAACCCTCGCCAGCACCCCGGTGAGCCCCCAGCAACCCCCACTGGCCGCGCTAGGTTTCTTTCTCGCCGGCGTTGCTCAACGTCGACGATGACTCTCAGCCGTTGGATTAGAATCAGATCGAACGCACCACGTTGCCCCGTACCGCTTCGCACCCCCTGTGTCACTGACGCGTGAGGACACCCACTTAAACAACCCGCGGGAGCACTGCGCTTAGGAGGCCGGCCCGTTAACATTTCCCGCGCAGCCCAGTTATTTGAATTAAACCTTTTCTATTTTATTTCAAACTCACTTCTGTACCCAACTTAAAAAATCAACCCAGATCGATTCAGTACACCAAATTGAATGAAACCAATTTTGTTAGAAAGGTCTGGGAATGCTTAATCCAAGCCCGTTGGATTCAAGTCATTTGGATCTATAGATCACCCATGGTAAAAATAATAAGGCAGAAGCTTTTCTGCATTCAAACATTTTTCAAATTTAAACCATAATAGCTTTTGAGTTGATTCCAACTCTCAAAAATCATATTTAACCATACCTTTCAGAATATATAAAAATATATAGGTTTACTTGCAGCAATAATGTTCAAGTAATAAAAGAATGCCCCATGGGCATTTCTAGTCACTTTATTTAATTAAAATAAAAAGTTAAAACCTTATTAAATTGGGACACCACTTTAAATCATATTCCCATGGACTAAAATATGTGGTGATGACATGTGTCAACATGATCCCATGTTTGGTTTGTAGAATATTGAATCTTAAGTAGTTTTTCAATGAGTAGAAATTACTTTTCTAAAAATAAAAGGAATTAAACCAAGCCTTAATCTTGTAATGATTAGAGATGATGTTAGATCATCTATAGGACCCTTGTGTGTGATGATTGCAAGTAGTTAAGTATTTTTTGGTGATTGTGTACATCGTATTTATTTATAGACGCTAGTACCGACCAAGGATACGAGGAGGAAAGAGGATTCTACGAAGAAGAAGCCGAGGAGAACTCCAACCACTGCTCTACACAAGGCAAGCCTTACTAATCAAGTTGACATATGCAAGCTTATACTTGCAATTATTCAAGCTAAAACTTGCAATATACTCTAATTTAGCAAGCCTAATACTACTAGTTGAATGTGCAAGCTAACACTTGCAAGACCACTCTACCTATGCAAGCCCATACTTGCTTGTTACCATGCCAACTATATGCCTTAAGCATAGAGGATCCTATCCACTTGGTAAACCAATCCTAGTTTTACTTACAAGCTTTATTACTTTATTTCTTTATCAAAGCTAGTACTTAGAGCTTCCTTAAGTAAATTGTAGATTTAGAAAGATAATTGAAGGTTGCATAAAGAGCATAAAACTTGGCCTAAGCTAGATAATCTTGATGTCATCCTAAGGCATAAGGTTAAACTTAGTTAAACTCCACTAGCTTACCACCCCTCATTAGTGCTTCCCCCCACTTGTAGATGCTAGTGCTAAGCATAAAACTTGATCAGCTTTAGATGGGAATACTTGGTGGAAAAATGGTTATGAAAACCTTGGAATGATGGATCATGCTATTGAAATGTTTTGGACATGTGTTTCCGAACACTTGATGATTTTGGTGATGAAAATGATGAGGCATGAGCCTTAGCCCTTTATAAAACTGATGGTTGTCTGGATGCGATACCATTCCAATTTTACCGTACAACTACAATACCCGAGAATTGGGTAGGGCTTGACTAGAAACTTATATACCTTAGTATTAGTTCCCTCACGGCCAATGTCTGAGCTGAGGCTACCTTGTGAAGATTGTCCACCTGTGCAGTACCCAAGATGACAGTTGGTCATGGTTGGGAGGCCAAACTCATAGGAGAGGTGCTTATACTAGGGCGTGTAATTGAAAGGTTAGGATTGATTATCCGCATACTGAGTATGGTGAAATCAGGATTTGTTCCTGACGGATGTATCGAATGTTGTGGTGAAAGTGTACAATCTCTGCAGAGTGTCAAACTATTCGAATAGCCGCGTCCGCGGTTATGGACAGTTGGAGTGGCCATACTGTTCCCCCGTCAGGCTTTTCAAAATGAACGTGAAATAAATTGAGACTTTGACTTGACCACAATAGGGTTGTGACATGAGTTACAAGATCCCACTTAGGAGTTATAAAATTGTGACTAGCTTTAGAACTTCGTAGAGATAAATCTGGCTTTTGCAAAACAACCCTAGAGCCTAGTGTCCTATTATCCAAAAATCCCTTTACTTGTTAGTACTAGTTTGCGAGTACTTAAAGAGTACTCATGGCTTTGTCCCTGGCTATTACCATGGCCAGACTATGAAGAGGAGTACCTGGAAGATGGACCCCAGGAAGGTTACGACAACTTGGATCATCTCCCATCGTCAGCATTGCCTGTGACCCCGAAGATGGAGCTTCGCCTACGCTACCGTTATTATTACGTATTCCGCTGCTTGATGTTGTATTAAGAACTGGATCATGAGATCCCTATTTGTGTAAGAACTTATGTACGGTTTTAATGGATGATGTACTATGGTATCCAATTCTGTTATGTCTCGCAAAAATGGTAATCCTAGGATTGCGATGTATTGCATAACAGGCATCTGGGATTAAAAATCCGGGTGTTGACACCGTTCATGATCAAGATCATCTATTTGTAATTATACATGTTGTGTTTGCGAGATCCGATGGATATTGAGATACTATGTCAGATTGATTATTGATTCTATCATGTCTATGTTATTTGTGATCTTGCATGCTCTCCGTTGCTAGTAGATACTTTGGCCAAGTAGATGCATGTAACTCCAAGATGGAGTATTTATGCTTGATAGTAGGTTCATGCCTCTAGTAATCTGGGAAGTGACAGAAATCTCTAAGGTTGTAGATGTGCTGTTGCTACTAGGGAGAAAACAACAATCCTTTGTCCATGGGGCAATTGCATTGTTTACTTTACACACTTTGCTTAATGTAATTATCTGTTGCTTGCAACCTAATACTGGAAGGGGTTCGGATGATAACCTGAAGGTGGATTATTAGTCATAGATGTAGTTGGATTACGGTCTATGTATTATGTTGTAATTCCCAATCAAATATCATAGAGATCGAGATGTCTAGTATATGCATTATTATGCATCGTCAATCTGTCAATTGCCCCGCTGTAATTTGTTCACCCAGCATGCTATCTATCTTATGGAGAACACCTTTAGTGAACTGTGGAACCCGGTCCATTCCTTACCACTAATATTCCATCTACTGTTTACCGTTTACTTACTACAAGCAGTTACTACCTTCCACACTATATGTTTATTCCTTTGTTTACAGCAAACTGGTGAGATTGTCAACCTCACTGTAAGTTGGGGCAAAGTACTATGGTCGTGTTGTGCATGTTCCAAGTTGCTAGGAACACCTTGGAGTTGTTTCCTTACTCCTACTGGTTCTATAACCTTGGTTTCATAACTGAGGGAAACTTGTTGTTATGCTCATCATACCTTCCTCTTGAGGTTCCCAACGATTTCTACATATCTGAGCCATCAAGCACTTTCCTGGCACCATTGCAGGGGATTAAAGAAGAAGAAGCTCCCACATCAACAATGCGCCATCAACCCTTCCCACTCCGGATCGGTGGACCTTCTAGACCCTTCTAGAAAATTTCGGTGAAAACACTGAAACCATTCCTGAACTCCGGAATTGGACTTTCCTTATATGAATCTTATTCTCCAGATCATTCTGGATCTCCTCGTGATATCCCGGATCCAATCCAATATCTACTAAACAACATCAAATCCTTAAGTGTGTCTCCCTACGGTTCGTGAATTATGCGGACATGACCGAGACTCTTCTCCGACCAATAACCAATAGAGGAATATGGAAATTCATATGGCTCCCACATATTTCTATGATAGCTTCATGATCGAATGAACCATTTACATATAATACCAATTTCCCTTTGTCTCATGATACTTTACTTATCCGAGGTTTGATCGTCGATATCTCTGTATACCTAGTTCAACCTCGTTACTGATAAGTACTTTTACTCGTTCCTGTAATATGTGATCCCTTGTGAACCAGTCACATGCTTGCAAGCCAATTGGATGACATTCCACCGAGAGGGCTCAGAGTATATCTATCCTTCATATGGATGGAAAAATCCCACTCTTGACCCATGTGCCTCAACACATACTTTCCAAACACTGAATGCCACCTTTATAGCCACCCAATTACGAAGTGGTGTTTGATGTCATCAAAGCATCCATACGGTGATGGTGATTAAGATGATCTCATGGTCAAAGGATTTAGGTTACTATGTATATGAAAGCTTATAGCAAACGAACTATTGAAATGACTTGATCTTATGCTACGCTTAACTATAGGAGTATGTACATCACATCATTTTCCTAATGATTATGATCTTGTTATTAACAACATCCAATGTTCATGATTAGGAAACCATAATCATCTATTAATCAACAAGATAGTATTACAAAGAGGCTTTTCTAGGGACTCTTACAAGTTTTCAAATAACACAAGTATTAATGTTTCCGGTTAATACATTTATAGCATGAATGTAAACATCTATCATAAACACAAAGATATAATAATAACTACTTTATTATTGCCTCTTGGGAATATCTCCAACCGTTTTAAAACCGATGGAAGAATCTGGCGGCGGGAGATCTAAAATTTATTGCATTTGGCAAAAGATTAAGAAGCATTATTGCATGTTTATCTTATGGGTGCGTCTAATTTCTAGTGATTGAAAAATAGTTTAAATCTTATTCAGGTGATGTCACTTAATCTCAAGTTATAATCTCACTTGTAACTTCACTTGTAACCGTGAAGTCTCTGCTGCAACCCTATATGCATGTTGTAAGGGGAAATTACAGTCTCAACTCTACTTGAAACTGAAAAATATAAGTTGTAATTGAATCCCCATGCAAAACCAACGGTTTAGGATCTAATTGAGATCTAACGTAATTCTTAGTCGACTAAAAATTAGCAAAACCGTTATCTTGTCGGTTGTTGCATGACGTGTGGCTACCGCGCACAACCCGAGCACTCGTCGTCGATTTTGGATCCAACTCGGATAAGCGACTAGCTTAGATAGCTCCTTTATTTTTGCCACGATATAATTAGGCAGGTGATACGTTGGAAACGTATCTATAATTTTTGATGCTCCATGCTTGTTTTGTATCTACTTTGATTTACTTGTCCACACTTTGAGGTGATTTTTACATGTTTTCTGGTACTAACCTACTAACACGTTGCAATAGTGCCAGATGCCTATTTTCTGCTGTTTTTGGTTTTAGACAAGTTAGTAAAGAAATATTCTCGGAATTGGACGGGACAAAGGACAAAGTCAATTACTTTTTGTGGGAAAAAGAAGTCTAGAGGACAGCCGAAGGGGCCGTCCAGGGGGGCCATACCCACCCCAGGCGCGGGTGGGACCCACCCCGCGCATGGCTAGGGTTTGGTGGCCCTGGCCACCGCCTCGGTCTCCCCCTTCGCCTATAAGAAGCCCCCGATGCAGAAACCCTGAGTACCCGATCAGAAATCCACGAAAGCGTCTATAGCCGCTACCACCATCGTCCCTAGATCAGGGGGAGGGGATCTGAAGTTCTTCCCGGCACCCTGCCAGAGGGGAGATCATCCCGGAGGCCTTCTCTCCGGTATGATGCGTGAGTAGTTCCACCTTGGACTATGGGTCCATATAGTAGCTAGATGGTTGTATCTCTTCCTTTGTGCTTTCATGTATAGATATTGTACTATGGATCTAATCTATTTGTAATCATGCATGTTGTGTTTGTAGGGATCCGATGGATATTGAGATTATTATGTTGGTTTGATTAATGGTTTTTTCTTTATGATTCTATCATGTCTTTGTTGTTTGTGATCTTGCATGCTCTCCGTTGTTAGTAGCTATCTTGGCCAAGTAGTTGCTAGTGACTCCAAGAGGGGGTATTTATGCTCGATAGTGGGTTCATGCCTCTAGTTTCCAAGGTAAGTGACAATAATCTCTTCGGTTGTAGATGTGCTATTGCTACTAGGGAGAAAACAACGGTCTCTTGTTCATGGGACAGGTTGACTGTTTACCTTACACACTTTGCTTAAAGCAGTTGTCTGTTGCTTGCAACTTAATACTAGAGGGGGTTTGGATGATAACCTGAAGGTGGACTTCTAGTCATAGATTCCGTTGGATGGCGGTCTATGTATCTTGTTATTCCTTGCTTAGTTCCTGTCAATTGCCTCGCCGTAATTTGTTTACCCTTCATGCCATGTTGCTTATTTAAGGAGAGCACCTATAGTGAACTATGGACCCCGGTCCATTCTTTACCATTGATACATCTTCCACTGTTACTTGCTGCAAACCACCATTACCTTTCACACCATACGTTTAATCCTTTGTTACAGCAAACCGGTGAGCTTGACAACCTCACTGATTCGTTGGGGAAAAGTCTTGAATTTGTGTTGTGTAGGTCTCCGCGTTGCTTGCAACACCTATGTGATGTTTCCTTCCTCCTACTGGTTCGATAACCTCGGTCTCAACTCAGGGAAAACTTGCTGCTGTTCTCTTCACACCTTGCTCTTGGGGTTTCCACCGAAGCGTCCCACGACAACACTGGGCACGCCATCAAGCCTTTTCTGCCGCCATTGCCGGGGAGGCTAAGGACGTCTTCACAAGGGGAGTCCTTCACTTCCTTTCTGTTTACTTTGTTTTTAGTTTGCTTTGTTTCTATTGCTTGTTTTTGTTTGCCTCTTTTCAAAAAACCCAAAAAAATTAGTTTAGTTTGGTTTGCTTTCTCTTATCAAAAACACAAAAAAATTAGTTCATGCTCTAATTGCTGGTCTGTTATTGCCTTGCTTGGTCATGCTTTCTTTCAATGGATAGTTTCTTTGAAACTAGTTCTTATTGGCAAGGTTGGTTCACGGAAGAACAAAATTATTATTATAAGGAACACCATTTGTCACAAAAGGGAAACACTTATGGGAACAAATTGATAAGTTGAATACTATTGCTAGAGACGTGTGCTCTACTTATAAGGTTACTTATTTCTTTGATAAAGGTTGGTGCTGCAGGAGGTATAAACACCTAACATTTCAATGTGAGTATAATGATAATGTTACCATATCCTCTTATGTTAAAGGAAATTATGACTTTTATGATGTGGAACAAATTGAAGAATTTATTGCTTTCAAGGGTGCATTTGAACTTGCTAGTTTGAAAATACTGATGATGCACCTTATGAATATGAGGTTTATGAGATACTTAAATTTTGCTTTGATAATTACAAGGAAGCAAATGGATATATTCTTGAATATTTTAATAGATGCTTTCCACAAATGGAAGAGACCAATGCCTTGCAGGAGCCTATGGAAGAAGAAATTGTTGAAACTGGAAGCTCATTAGATGAAAAAAGAGGAGGAGAGTGATGAAAAAAAGGAGGAAGAATGGATCTACTCATGCCTAACTTCTAATGAGAGTAACTCTTTACCTCCTATATTATTTGATTGTCCCCATGCTTACCAAAGGAGAATGAATGTTATGTTCCTGTGGATCCTTTTGAAATATCTACTTTGGGTAAAACTTGTGAAAGTTTTAAACCCACTATTTGTGAGCTTGATAGAAATTATATGTTTATAGATCATGAAAAGCATGCTTTATGTGATAGCTATATTGTTGAGTTTATTCCTAAGGCTACTGAAAATTATTATGAGAGAGGAAAGCATGGTTGTAGAATATTTCATGGTACTGAAACACCTCTCTATGTGCTGAAAGTTTTGAAGATACTCTTGTTTTATCTTCCGATGCTTGTCACTTTGTTCTTTGTGAATTTATTTGTGTACAAAATTCCGATGCATAGGAATAGGGTTAGACTTAAATGTGTTTTGAATTTTCTTCTTGATGCTCTCTTTTCCTTCAATTCATATTTCTTATGTGAGCATCTTCTCAAAATTTATGTGCCTAACTTAAAGACGTTAAATAAAAGTACTTGTTGGGAGATAACCCAAGAGTTTCCTTGAGTCTTGGAACTTATTACTTCTGTAATGACCTCTCCTTATCATTTTTGTTTGCTTTTTGTGCCACGAATGACCTCTAATGAGAGAGAAGTAGGGAGTTGCTATCCCGAAACAAATTTTTTTCCTCCACTAAAAAATTCATGAGGAGGCTCTCTAACTCAGATTGAGATAAAAATTTACGAATAAATCCCCCAGTATGTTAGCTAACTTTCGTTAGTTTAAAACCTTTTGATTTGAGCAAAAGAAGATGTTCTAAAAAATCGGTTTCTACCTGCTGGTCTGTTTTGATAGATTTCTGCCATTATTTGCATTTGCTTCTTATTGATTCCTTTTTGAGTTCTCTTTAGGTGAATTGAGCTTTTTGAAGGAGTCACTACAGTAGATTGTGTTTTTATTGAAAAGCCTTGCTTTTCCAAAGTTTTGCCAGTGGTCTAATATCTTTTGAATACACTAATGTTGCTAATGAAGATTGTGTGAAGTTTTGTATGAAGGAAACATTTCAGGTGTAAAGAAAGAATGATACAATGAGATGAATGTAACATACCACCCTCTTGTGTAATATTAATAAGGATATGTTTGAGCATTGCATGCATGCATAACACTTGAACTTTGGTTTAATCAATAAAAAATAGATAAAACCCTAAACCCTAACTTCCCCCTCTGTTTGAAAACCATTCAAATGAGTTTTGTATTTGAAAAACTATCTACATGAATGGAACCAAAAGTGAATAAAAGGGTTCCACATTATTTTATATACTTCACAAAAGTTTCTGTAAATTGAAATTATTCAAAACAGGTTTGAATTCCAAATATAAAAAGAAACCAGGAAAAAACAGAAATAGAAAAGGTTTCCTGGAAAAAAAATCTAACCTAACCCTCTCTGGGCTGACCCCATCTCCCCCTCTTCTCTCCCCGCCGCCAGCAGCCTCAGCAGCCAGCCCACCCAAGGCCCAATCCTGGCCTAGCAGCTGCCCGTCCCCGGCCCCGTACCGCTTCGATCGATCTTTCCGTCATTGTCTTCATCCCCGACGAGGAACCAGCTCGCTGTCGCGCCGCTTGCCGTCTGTCGCTGGAGATGCGGCAAGATACGCGCCGCCGCCCGCCAGCGCCTACAAATATCTCGCCGACACCGCCGGAGAACCCTAGCACGCACTCTTCCCCTCTCTAACCTCTCTTTCCTGCGCGGGGACCAAACCCTAGCCGCCGGGAACCGCCAGTCGCCGCCGTCTCCGAGCACCCCTCGCCCAGCCGAGGTGACCAGGAGCATCTACTCGCCGCTCTCGTCCTCCTCCTCGAAGCACGCGACCCGGGACGACCTCCTCTGGCCAGAATCGAGCAAGCAGCACCGTCGGCCGGCGCCATTGTCACCATCGATTCATCATCGTCCGACCTCGCCTTGCCTCCCCGTCACCACCGACGCGTTCGTGGTGAGCTTGCGGTCCCCCTAGACCTTCCCATCGCCTCCCTCCCTCTCTAGTCCGAGCTTTCACCATGCGTCTGCAGCCGCCGCCGTTGTTTCTCGTCGCCGGCATGCTCTGGTGGTCAATCCACAGCGGCGGCGCCACTTTTTGGCTCCCCACACTCGTCCGCTTCTAGCGCTCTACTCCCCGTCGCCCCGCGAGACCTGGATCAGTGGATCGAGCCTTGATCTGAGGATCAAGCTTTGGATAACGTCAGCCTGTCATCATCATGATGCAATAATTCATTTTCATTTATTAATTGTTTTGTAAATAATTTCTGTAAATATAAATCTATGACAGGTGGACCCTGCCTGTCAGGGTTTTAATATTTTTTGTAAATATTTTCTTAAATGATTAAAAAATCTGACATGTGGGCCCAAGTTTGGAAATTATTTCAAATATTCCAATAATATTTAAAATGAATTAAAATTTGGGAAATTCGTAACTAATTCATTTTAAATCAGAAAAATACAAATAATATACCAAAATGTTGAGAAAAATGAAACCTATCTAACTAAGCTATAATCATACATTGTTAATCAACTTTGATAGCAAGTTTATTAGAAGAACCAATTGAACCCCACAGGTGATTCCGATGATTCCCCTGTTTTAGGGTTTGGATCTTCGGAACCCCCTTTAAAGTGATCAAGCATGCTTTAGGGTTCAATTCAACACTATTTAACTTGTCATATCATCCATATTGTATGAGCATTGCACATGCCATGTGTTGAGTGTTGCTTTCTTTTTTACGGTGATTGGTTCTCGCGTATAGGAACTGAACCCGAAGCTGAAGTCAATGCCACTGAAGAGCAGTATCAGTCCAACAACGGACAAGGCAAGCGAAGCCCCACTCATACATATGAATCCTATGATTGCAAAGTATTTCATTCTCGTCATATGCATTCGGTTCAACAGTCTTTTATCAGTAGACAGAGTAATCCTATCTGATGCATGGTTTCCTTTGTGAACTATATTACCTGATCCACCGCTCCTAGCATAACTAGGGTTTGGCTTATGAGCATCGCTAGTGCCATTGTTCGGTCCATCTTAGCCATGCTTAGTGGTCAAATGTTGACCATTCAGGTGATGCACCGGAGATGCGAATGTATCTAGTATGGTGGGATGTGATGATGTGATCAGAGATGAATGATAAACATGCTAAGGCTTGTATGGGAGGCCACGTGGGTTATGGTTTTTGTAGTCCCATACTTGCCACCCCTAGGACCCGATGTTCTTGCCTCTTGAACCAAGACGAGCGTACAACCACACGGGGGCCTGGAAACCCTCTCGACCAACTAACTTGCCTAGTAGTCCATGAGTCACATAGTTTGGGCTTTCCATTCGACATACACATCTTGGTTGTTCTTGAATGAAGGTGAAGGAGGTGCATTCATAACAGGTAGGTAAGTGTGGCCGGGAACAAGAGATGCCCGACATCCGTAATCTTGAACCCTGCGCACATCATTAGGGACCGTCTTCGGGACTTGACCCGTTATGGCGGCATCTCCCTAGTGCGTGACTCATGGTCTCGGCGAAAGCAAGGTAAAGGTCGTGGTCAACCACTCTCTGCCGGCATTCCAAGGAAGAGGGCTAATAATTTGGCATAAAGAATTGGTTGGTACGTGTGGGTAAAGTTGTGAACCCCTGTAGGGTTATTAATCTTTTCGAAAAGCCGTGTCCACGATTATGGACGACTTGGGAACGGACGTGAAGATCATAGAAAACTATAACCGAATGATAAAACTTGCCAACTAAAGTGAGATCCGGAATACTTCCTCGGGGTTGTTGAGGGGATAGTCCGGGAAGAGTGGTTCAGTTGATGATGATACTTGGTGGATATCAAAGATGATTTTAAGAGCTATAGTTGAAGTATTTTTATCCCCTTTTGAAAATGATCTAACTAGACGAGTTTCTTCTTCCTCTTGTTTTGAAAACAAAAGATGACTTTATGCAAAATAACTCCACTATCCATAAGTCTTGCGGAGTACACCCTGTACTCAGCTTTGCTTTGTTGATGTTTTCTACAGATGAAGATACTCCAACTGAAGGTGGTTTCTACATCGAAGTCGACGAGTAGTCGGGGTTACCGGGCAGCAGCCTAGGATCTATGGAAGGGTCTCTACTTTTGTTATGGCCTCTTAGGCCCTTTTCTAAGTTTGTTGTTTAGAACAACTTGTTTGCTTCCGTTGTTTGATGTAATGATGGGTCTGTGACCCTTGGATTGTATGACTGGTTTGTAACTCTCTTAATAGTTTACCTTATTAATGTATGGTTTGTGTGTTCTCTAATGTTACCAATCTTTCCCTATGCGTTTCGGAATTTAGGTTAGGCTTATATCAGATGAGGATCTGGTATTTGTCTAGCCCTGATCCTGGGTCGTGACAGATTTTGGTATCAAAGCAGGACTGCCTGTAGGAAACCCTTCTAGCTGGTCGATGTTGAGTTTAGAGTTTGAGAAAACTAATTGGAAGCTAAAAACTATTTGCAAAACTCTGAATAGGGCTCTTTTTACTCCTTATCCAAGGTTGTTCTATTGTTGCGTTATCTTACCTCGTTTGCTTTGCAAGGTTTGCACTTCTTGTCTACCATTTCAAACTCTTAGGATATACGGGTTCGGGTTGTTTTTACCTATTACTCCGTACTTGGTTGCAAGACTCAGAGTTTCTAAAGTATGTCTGTGCAACTGAAGCATTGTTTTTCAACTTTGCTAAGGATGCCTCTAATCTCGCTCTTAATTCTTTTGTGACTTGTTGGTATCATATCATGCTTGCATTCCATTGTTATGGTTTGTATCTAAGTTGGTAGTGTATACGTTTCGTATGCTTGTTCTACTGCCATACTTAATGCATTGATATAGTTTTCATCCACATGTTCGCCTCTACCATGATCTTTTGATAAGGTTTTGCCATCCTTTGTTGTACTCTATTTGGTGAATCCACTCTCATGGTTTCTGTTTTCTCCCCAGGATGCCGGCTAGTACTCGTGGTTCTGTTGGCCGTCGAGGAAACAACGATGCTGATCAGGAACTTCCGCCACCTCCCACAATGGCCGAGGTTCTCAACAACATTGAGACCAACCGTCTGCGGAATGAACGCCTTCTGGAGCGTGTGGCTCAGAACACGGAACGTCGTCCTAACGACTGTGTCACACTTGGAGATTTCATCCGCTCTTTTCCTCCAATCTTCACCCATTCCAAGGAGCCCCTTGAAGCTGATGATTGGCTCTACACCATAGAGTGCAAGTTCAGTGCTCTTCGTGTCCGTCTCGCTGATCGTGTTAACTTCGCCACCTATCAGCTGGAATGTGAGGCTGGTGTTTGGTGGGAAGGTTTTCAGAATCTGCAAGCTCAGGGACATGTCATTACCTGGGAGGAGTTTTTTGCAGCATTTCGTGCCTCATATATCCCTAAGCCCGTTATGGATCTCAAAAGGAGGGAGTTTCTGCATCTGACTCAGGGGTGCAAGGATATTGAAAACTATGGGCGTAAGTTTACTCGCCTGGCTCGTTATGCAACCAGGGATGTGACCAATGATGAAGATAAGCAAGAGTTGTTCCGTAAGGGACTTAACCCTGCACTTCGCTATGAGTTGCTTCCTTTCAAGTTCTAGTCTTTCCAGGACTTGCACAATCAGGCTCTTACTCTGGAGCATGAAGGAAGGATATGGAAGTCTCTCAGAAGCGTGAAGGAGGAAATTCTCGTGCTTCTTCCTCTGGTAACAAGAAGCGCCGTGTCTTTGTTCCATACAGTGATGTGCTTCGTGTTCCTTATGCACCCAAGTCTTCTAGCAATAATTCCCGTCAACCACAGTCAAATACTGGTGGATCAAACTATCATCCTCCTACTGGTTCTCACACTGGAGTTACATGTTACTCCTGTGGTCAGCCTGGTCACTACTCCAGGGAGTGTTCTCAAAGGGCTGTCGGACGCAATGATCAGCAGGCAAAGAAGAATGATAAATCTCAAGGTGCTAGACGTGGTCGTCTGACCCATGTCACTGTTGAGGAAGCTAAGGAAGATCCACGGGTCATTCTGGGTACGCTCCGTGTAAATTCAATTCTCGCAATAGTTTTTTTTGATTCTAGAGCATCGCATACATTCATATCACAAGAGTTTTCACGGGAGCATGGTATACCTTTTGAAGCAATGTCTTCCCCTGTAGAGATTAGTACTCCTGGGTCTCGTTGGCAGACCATCTGGGTTACTCATGGGGTTGAGATAGATATAGCATATCAGAAGTTTCCCACTTCTCTCATTGCACTCAAGTCAACATACATAGATGTCATTCTGGGCATGGACTGGTTAACCAAGTATCAAGCCGTCATTGACAGTGCACTTAGAACAGTTTCTGTGACCTCTCCTGCTGGCATAACTGTCAAGTATTGGACTGATGGTTCAAAGTCTCCATCAGCAGTTCTTAAACCTTTCTCGGAGTTGTATGCCATGGATGTCCTACCTGCTCTCGAGGTCCAAGATGTCCATGTAGTCTGTGATTTCCCGGATGTTTTTCCTGAAGAGTTGCCTGGCATGCCACCTGATCGAAGTGTGGAGTTTGTCATAGAGCTAGTTCCTGGAACTGCTCCTATCTCGAAAAGACCTTATCGCATGCCTCCTCATGAGTTGGTTGAGTTGAAGAAGCAACTTGAAGAGTTAGAGGGTCTAGGATACATCCAACCTAGCACATCCTCTTGGGGTTTCCCTACCATTTTTGTCAAGAAGCGGGATACAAATATTCCAAGATTGGTGGTTGATTACCGTCCACTCAACACGGTGACAATCAAGAATAAGTACCCACTTCCCCAGATAAATGACCTCTTTGATCAACTAAGTGGTGCCACTATCTTCCCCAAGATGGACTTAAGATCAGGGTATCATCAAATCAAGATCAGAAAGGAAGATATCCCAAAGACAGCATTCACAACTCGTTACGATCTTTACGAGTATACAGTGATGTCCTTCGGGTTAACCAATGCCCCTGCCACATTTATGAGGCTCATGAACTCCGTCTTCATGGAGTACCTCGACAAGTTCTTCGTGGTATACATTGAAGATATTCTAATCTACTCCAAGACCAAAGAAGAGCATGCCGAACATCTACGTTTGGTATTGACTAAACTTCGTGAACATCGCCTCTACGCCAAGTTTTCCAAATGTGAGTTTTGGTTACAAGAGCTCGTCTTCCTTGGTCATGTTGTGTCTGCAAGTGGTATTGCTGTCATACCGGATAAGGTTCAGACCATTCTGGAATGGAAGTCACCTACTTCGGTCAAGGAAGTCCGAAGTTTTCTCGGAATGGCTGGATATTACCGCCGATTCATCGAGAACTTCTCCAAGATAGCCAAGCCTATGACGAATCTTCTTAAGAAAGATAAGAAATTTGAATGGTCGGAAAAGGCATAAGAAAGTTTCCAAGATTTGAAAACTAAGCTAACCATCGATCCCGTGCTTGTCCTTCCGGATACAAGCAAGGACTTCGTCATCTATTGTGATGCTTCTCTCCAAGGGCTCGGTTGTGTGTTGATGCAAGATGGTCATGTAGTGACCTATGCTTCTCGGCAGTTGAAGCCACATGAGAACAATTATCCAACCCATGATCTCGAGCTCGCTGCTGTTGTTCATGCTCTTAAGCAATGGCGACATTACCTGATCGGTAACCGTTGTGAACTTTACTCGGATCATCAAAGTCTGAAGTATCTCTTCATCCAGCCAGATCTGAATCTCAGGCAAAGACGATGGTTGGAACTCATCAAATATTATGATTTGGGTCTCAACTATCAACCCAGCAAAGCCAACGTCGTTGCTGATGCGCTAAGTCAGAAGTCTTATTGCAACAATCTGATGATTTCACAAGCCCAACCTGTTCTCTATGAGGAAATCAAGCGTCTTAATCTTGAAGTAGTTCCTTGTGGATTCCTTGCTAACATTGAAATAAAATCTTCTCTAGAGGATCAAATCAAGGAAGCTCAAAAGCAAGATGATGAAGTTACCAAGAACAAGGAACGTGTTGCAAGCGGTGAAGCTTAATGTTCTCCGTCAATGATCAAGGTATTCTATACTTCAGTAACCGGCTAGTGGTTCCAAACAGTCGGAAAATCAAAGATCTAATTCTTTTGGAAGCTCATGAATCCCCTCTGTCTATCCATCCCGGTGGTACCAAGATGTACCAAGATCTCCGTCAAAGATTCTGGTGGAGTGGAATGAAACCAGAAATCGCTCGCTTTGTTGCAGAGTGCGACGTTTGCCGTCGTGTGAAGGCTGAACACCAAAGGCCTGCTGGACTTCTGCAACCGTTGAAAATTCCTGAGTGGAAATGGGATGAAATTGGTATGGATTTCATCACTGGACTCCCAAGGACGCAAGCAGGAAATGATTCCATATGGGTAATAGTTGATCGGTTATCCAAAGTTGTTCATTTCCTTCCAATTCGTGAAACTATCCGTGCTAGTCAAATGGCTGATCTATACATCTCTCGGATCGTCGTTCTTCATGGTGTTCCCAAGAAGATCATCTCTGATCGTGGAAGTTTGTTTACTTCCAAATTCTGGAAAAGTTTGCAAGAAGCAATGGGAACTCATGTCTCCTTCAGCACAGCCTATCATCCTAAAACCAGTGGTGAAACTGAAAGAGTGAACCAAATTCATGAAGACATGCTCAGAGCGTGTGTCATATCCTTTGGAAAGAACTGGGAGAAATGTCTTCCTTTTGCGGAGTTCTCTTATAACAATAGTTTTCAATCCAGTTTGGGCATGTCACCTTTCCAATTCCTGTATGGGAGAACATGTCGAACACCTCTGAACTGGACAGAAACCGGCGAAAGACAATTCTTTGGTCCGGACATGATCCAAGAAGCAGAAGATCAAGTTCGCATAATTCGAGAGCGTCTGAGGGCCGCTCAATCTCGTCAGAAGACTAAATATGATCGTCATCATCTTGATGTTCATTATGAAGTTGGTGATCAAGTTTACCTCTGGGTCACTCCTCTGAAGGGTGTCCATCGATTCGGTATAAAAGGAAAATTGGCTCCTCGCTACGTTGGTACTTTTCGCATTCTCTCCAAGCGGGGTGATCTTGCCCACCACTTGGATCTACCTTCAACTTTTCGAGAGGTACATGATGTTTTCCATGTGTCTCAACTCAAGCGCTGCTTCAAAGATCCCATTCGTGGTGTGGACCATGAAACATTGGATCTCCAAGATGATCTAACCTACCGAGAATACCCTGTTCATATTATTGATGAAATCGAGCGCAAGACTCATCATCAAACCATCAAGTTCCTGAAAGTTCAATGGTCTCATCACTCTGAGTCAGAAGCAACCTAGGAACGAGAAGATCGTCTTAGATCTGAGTACCCTGCCTTATTTTCTAAAACCTAGGAATCTCGGGTCGAGATTCTTGTAAGTGGGGTAGAGGTGTAACATACCACCCTCTTGTGTAATATTAATAAGGATATGTTTGAGCATTGCATGCATGCATAACACTTGCACTTTGGTTTAATCAAGAAAAAACAGATAAAACCCTAAACCCTAACTTCCCCCTCTATTTGAAAACCATTCAAATGAGTTTTGTATTTGAAAAACTATCTATATTGAATGGAACCCAAAGTGAATAAAAGGGTTCCACATTATTTTATATACTTCACAAAAGTTTTTGTAAATTGAAATTATTCAAAACAGGTTTGAATTCCAAATATAAAAAGAAACCAGAAAAAAAAAGAAATAAAAAAGGTTTCCTGGAAAAAAATCTAACCTAACCCTCTCTGGGCCGAGCCCATCTCCCCCTCTTCTCTCCCTTCCGCCAGCAGCTTCAGCAGCCAGCCCACCCGGGGCCCAATCCTGGCCCAGCAGTAGCCCGTCCCCGGCCCTGTATTTCTTTGATCGATCTTTCTATCGTCGTCTTCGTCCCTGACGAGGAACCAGCTCGCTGTCGTGCCGCCCACTGTCTGTCGCCGGAGATGCGCTAAGATACCCGTCGCCGCCCTCGAGCGCCTACAAATATCTCACCGACGCAGCCGGAGAACCCTAGAACGCACTCTCTCCCTCTCTAACCTCTCTTTCCTGCGCGGGGACCAAACCCTAGCCACCGGGAACCGCCAGTCGCCGCCGTCTCCGAGCACCCCTCGCTCAGCCGAGGTGACCAGGAGCATCGCCTCGCCACTCTTGTCCTCCTCCTCGATGCACGTGAGCCGGAACGACCTCCTTTGGCCGGAATCGAGCAAGCAGCGTCGTCGGCCGCCGCCGTTGTCACCATCGTTTCATCACTGTCCGACCTCGCCTTGCCTCCCCGTCACCACCAACGCGTTCGTGGTGATCTTGCCGTCCCCCTAGACCTTCCCATCGCCTCCCTCCCTCTCTGGTTCGAGCTGTCTCCATGCGTCTGCAGCCGCCGCCGTTGTTTGTCATCGCCAGCCATGCTCTGGTGGTCAATCCACAACGGCGCCGCCACTTTTTGGCTCCCCGCACTCGTCCGCTTCCAGCACTCTACTCCCCGTCGCCCCGCGAGCCCTGGATCAGTGGATCGATCCTTGATCTGAGGATCAAGCTCTGGATGACGTCAGCCTGTCATCATCATGATGCAATAATTCATTTTCATTTATTAATTATTTTGTAAGTAATTTCTGTAAATAGAAATCTATGACAGGTGGACCCTGCCTGTCAGGGTTTAATATTTTCTGTAAATATTTTCTGAAATGATTAAAAATCTGACATGTGGACCCAATTTTGGAAATTATTTCAAATATTCCAAAAATATTTAAAATGAATTAAAATTTGAGAAATGCATAACAATTTCATTTCAAATCAGAAAAATACAAATAATATACCAAAATGTTCAGAAAAATGAAACCTATCTAACTAAGCTATAATCATACATTGTTAATCAACTTTGATAGCAAGTTATAATTAGAAGAACCAATTGAACCCCACAGGTGATTCCGATGATTCCCCTGTTTTAGGGTTTGGATCTTCGGAACCCCCTTTAAAGCGATCAAGCATGCTTTAGGGTTCAATTCAACACTATTTAACTTGTCATATCATCCATATCGTATGAGAATTGCACATGCCATGTGTTGAGTGTTCCTTTCTTTTTTCCGGTGATTGGTTCTCGCGAATAGGAACCGAACCCGAAGCAAAATTCAACGCCACTAAAGAGCAGTATCAGTCCAACAACGGACAAGGAAAGCTGTAACATCCCTAAAATCATGTTTCAAAACTCATACTTATCATCCATGCATCCATGATCATGTAGAGTTCATTTCAAAAATCAGTTCAAAAACAGGAGCATAGGAGCTCATTATTTTATGTGATCAGCATTAAATCAAATGCTACTCTCCATTGAGAGATTGTTGTTCATGAATCAAACCTTGTTACTCTCAGATTGTTTTGCTTGATTGCTAGAGCATAAACCAAAATTTACAAAACAAATATGGATTTTTAAACCAAATTCAAAACTTGATCAAACCAAGTGCAATGTCACTTTTTATTTTATTTGATCAAAAGAACCAAGCTTGTACAGAGAGACCACATGTTTTTATGCCCATAAATATGAATTTTTCACTCTACAAAAATCCTAAAAAGGTTTGAATTCAAATGGCTTTTGAAATCATTTGAAAATGATTTCTGAAAATGCAAACAGAAATAGAAAAAGGAATAAAAATAAGAAAAGGCCAGCGCTGCTATTTTGGCCCAACAGAGGAACCAGCCCTCTAAGCCCACCCAGGTCGTTTTTCCCTTATCTCTCTCACTCGCACTCCGCCCGCCTTCACATCGCCATCGGGCCCGAGCAGTCAAGACCTTCTTCTCCACCCCCGCACGCGCAGACCCAGTCGCTACCGCCGTTTCCTCCAGAAACGCCGCGATTGAATCCTCGCTTAATTGGCATTGAACCGTCGCGTGATTTCCTCGACCCTCCTGGCTACTTAATCACCTCGCTACCGCGGACATTTCCCCCACTCAATTTCCTCTCCACGCCACCAGGCTGCCCGTAGTCCTGCCCACACCGCCGCAGCTCCGACGTCCTCCGGCGTGCGAATCCGGTAAGACCCCGTCGCCCCTTGCCATCTATGTTTTCCAGACTGATCACAACATCCATGCGCATCTTCTCATCCTATTGGTGCATTCTAGGACCGTCTGGAGACTCGCCAACGACGACGACCGCAAGTGCCCGATGCTTTCCTCCTCTCCAGTGATCGATTGCGATAAGCACTGAGCGCCCCTTGACCCCTCTCGCATACGACTAGGTTCGCCTTGTCCTTGCGCAGCTACTGATGCCTCTGGTTGGTACTAGGAAGGTCCAGAGCGTCGGCAACAACTTTGTCTGCAAGGACCCAACGCCGTGGACGACTCCGACGAGCTCTAGCGACCACCTCTGCGTGCCCCTTCGCCAACGAAGCCCACCTTGAGCATCAGCAACACACGGCGAGCACGGTAAGCCCCTTCTCCCTCTCCCGCGCGACCTAGAACGCTGTATAACTTCGACAGAGACGCCGCCGCTGCTGCCGCTCGCCATGGCCGGCGCCGTCTGTGGTCAATTAGATTGTGGCCGTAGGATTTAGATCTAACGTGTAAGATTAGATCTGTGACGAAGAGGTAAGTTTAGATCTGAGCCGTGCATGTTTAGTTAGATCCAACGGTAGCCGAGCCTGATCCGGTGCGAAGCGGTATCGTCCAATCAGACGCTGCCGCGTGGCCAGTTCTTTGATTTAAAATCAGATTTTGTATCTATTAGATGTTTAAACTTGATAAATTCATAAATTTTGATTCCCACGTCCAAATTTGACAAATTTTATATCAATGGAATCAGGAGAGAAATCCCTTTCCATATATACAATGTGTAATGTTTTGTTTCTGTTAAAATGGTTATTTTTATAGAAACATGTGTAGGCCTATTTTGTGTATATTAATTATTTGAGAAATGTTTTAATGTTCAAATAAAGGTTGTTTGGCAAGTTTTGAACTTGTTTATGAACCAGTACTGTGCACTTGTCTTGTTGAGTATAGAAAATCATCACATATCATATTACATGCATCCATATATTTTTGCTTGTATTTATTTTGTATGTGATTTGGTGCTATCATTTTATGTGTAGATTTTGGTGCAAATAGTGATTGTGATTGTGAGGATTGTAGCTACTCTCCAAACTACCAAGGCAAGTGGTACTTCATGATTTTATTCCTATGTTTTTTAAGTATGCATTAGAAATATTTTGCTAGACTTGCATGGATAAATTTTGGTCTTTATATGCTATGCTTGGGAAATCCTAGTAGTTGTAGAATTGCTAGAAATTTCTAAGTTAAGATGTTTATCTATGCCATGCTTAGCCTAGATAGTAGAAACCAAGGGTGGTAAATATTAATGCTATGTTAAAATATTTCTAAGTCTTTGGACTTGTGTTTTGCTTAATAAAACAACTAAGTGAATGAAACAACTGGGTGGAATGGAAGGAATGGTTTATGTTGAGTGGTTACACAAGGCCCATTTCTATGGTTTACCTTGTGTATATCACTTGTGGAAAGCCACCCAGGAACAAAGGGATTTGGGAGGCCAAATGTTAAGAAGCTTCTAGTGCAGCCACTTGGCAATATGGGCTCTGCCTGGATCATATAGGTTGCAATAACTTAGCCATTTGGACAGTTGGTGGTAGTGGGATGATAGGTTGGAGCGCGTCCATTTGGTCTAAGGGAAGGCTTCTGAAAGGTCCTGTCTTGGTGAAAATCAAGTCTTGTGGGGAAAGTGCACAACCTCTGCAGATGGAAGAATCTAAGTACTTAGCCATGTCCCTAGTATTGGACAATTTGAGCATCAAGACATGGAAGCTATCAAGAATATCCTCATCCCAATTTCTAAGTAAAACTTGTGGTTGAACAAGGGTAAAGGACCCCAATGTCTATTGGAGGTTCCTTGGGAAAAGTTTTTGACAGAGAAAAACTTAGTGTTTTCAACTGATAGGCAAAACCTATTTTGAGCAAAGCAAGCCTAAGCTACACTTAGCCAAAATGCATATAGTATTTAGTCCACCAGTATTATGCTAAGGTATCACTTGCCAATACTATTCCAATGTATTGACCCACTGTGGCTGTAACTTGTGATGTTGCAGGATATTCTGATGATGATTAGGAGTCATGAGTCTACACTCAACATGCTTGCATGTGGCACATGAAGATGAAGACTTATTTTATCTTATTATATATTTGAACTCTTGTATTAGGCCTGTGGCCATGGAGTTTGTAAAAGACTATGTTTGTCTCTGGAATGATTTGTAATAATTACCTTTGTTTATGTGTACTTCATCTTAAACTGTGGATGCTAGCATTGATCCAGGTACTAGCATTGCAATCACAGGGATCCTTTCCTTTACAAAGGAGGGATCTTACAGATGGTATCAGAGCACTGTGTTGCCGGTAGGATTATGACCCTAGGATTGGAAACCACTAAGGAAATTTTTTCAACAACTTCCACACTTGTCTTTTCTTCTCGTAAACTTTTCTAATCTTCTTTCTCATCTCTATTTGTAGATGGACTCCATCAACGAAGTCGTGAAGAAGGGACCACTCATGACTATGACTTTAGAATGTGAGACAGAGTTCCCCAAGGCTCTCAAGGACCTCATGGTTTGCCATGGTTATACATGGTGCAGCTGTGTACAAAGGTTTTCCTGTGATGGATGAAGGAGTTGAGTACTGGTGGGTGCAACTTCACTTGTATAAAAACAAGGAAGACAACCACAAGGACTCAGGATTCTGCATGGTCACCAACACAATGATGCACACCACATTCTTTGATTCAGCAAGGGATGCAGCTTGGAGGGCCATCAAAGAACTTGGTGATAGAATCAAGTGCAGAATGCTTAACACCCAGAATGACCTTAGGGAAGAAAAGAAGCATACCCAAGAGTTAGAGGCTACCAATCAAAGCCTAAGGAAGGACATCATAGACTTAGCAATGGAGTCTTGTGATCTAGACAAACAGATTGCCTCTAGGAATGCCCTGTTAGCCAACTTGGCAAGTGAGATGGGGTTGTAATGTACCACATTAGTTGGACCACCACACTTATCATTTTATTTTCCAAATGTTGTTTAAAATGAGTTGAACCTTGGTTGTTTGTAATGGATCCATGTATGCCATGACTTGTGTGTTTTGATTTCCAAAGTTATGCATGTGATGTCTTGTCTTGTGATTTGTCTTAAATTGTGTTGATTCTAACTTTTTCTATCTTATTAAATAGATGCCTAATGTTACTATCAGCATGGCTGAAGAGATCAAGGGAACTCTTTTTGGCCCTCGTATTATTGAGCTCACTAGTTTTCTCAATCTCCCTCTTCCTACCATCATGGTGCTTCCCCTCACCAAGTTTGAGAGGAAAGACCTTTGGGGCTTCAAGGTTAATCAGCCCGGACGCCAGACTGAGCCTACCACGGAGGTTATCATCTTCAAGCTCATGCATGATGACAAGGAGAGAGGCCTAGAGGTAGTCATGCAGGATTTGATAGGACGTCTGTTAGGGATACACTCTCCATAGGTTAGAGGTACTCACTTCCACACCTTCGGTAGACGTGATGAGGATGGTGAGGCCATTGACTTCGAGGATACTTCGAGGGAGACAGCAGAGCCGATTCGTCTATACCTCCAGGACTTAGAGGTTCTTCTTAGGCACGTGGACACTGATAGGACCAACGTCATGCTCAGCAATGACAAACTCCAGGTGCAGCTTCGAGAGAAGGACAAGCTCTTCACGGAGCAAGATGAGATAGTCAAGGAGATGGAGTCCAAGTTCGAGAGTCAGGACAGAAAGTTCAAGAGCCAAGAGAAGCGAGTCCAAGATAGGAACAAGAGGATTCGAGACATGACTGCAGAACTGGAGGCCAAGGACTTCGAGCTCGAGCATCAGCAGAAGGTGATTGAGAGGCTTCGTTCGCAGAAGAGGGCTCTCAAGGCCAAAGTAGAAACCTTGACCACCAATGTCGAGGAATACAAGACCGCTATGGAGAATGCATGTCTTACATTTGTTGAGGAGGAGGTTGATGCCGAGGAGTAGTGATGACTACTCATTTATCATTTATTTATCATGCTTTTATTGAGTCGCAATGAGCATCCAACATGTGGATGGCTTGCTATTGGTGTGTTTACTTTGCAAACTTGTCGTTTATGTTGTTGAACTATTATTACTATGATGCATGTTTGGTGATTGTTATGAAATGTATTGTGCATGTTAGCATCTATGGGTATCTCATTCTTATCCTTATTGAAAACCACAGATGCCTCCCCGACGTGCCAATCCCAACCCCAACAACAACATCACCCCTGAGATGCAACAAATGATGACATCTCAGACTCTGCTGATGCAAATGATGACTACGTTCATCCAGAACCAGAACAACAACAATCAGAACAACCCACCAAGTTTTGACATGCTTACCAGATTCTTGAGATTGAGGCCAGCAAAGTTCTCAGGAACTACTGATCCTATGGTGTCCAATGATTGTCTACGATTTGTAACAAGGACTTAGTAACAGTTGGCTGTACTGATGAAGAAAAAGTCAGATTTGCAGCTCACTTGTTGGAAGGACCAGCAGCCACTTGGTGGGATAACTTCCAAATCACCACTCCCATTGAGGATGTGACATGGGCTATCTTTGAAGATGGTTTCCGTATTGCTCACATCTCATCCGGAGTGATGAGTTTGAAGAAGAAAGAGTTCCATAACCTGAAGCAGCGCCACCGCAGCGTAGCTGAATATATTGAAGAGTTCAACAATCTGGCGCGTTATGCACCGGATGAAGTTGACACTGATGCTAAGAGGAAGGAAAAGTTCCTTGTAGGGTTGAATGATGAACTGAACCTACAGTTATTTGTGGCCTATGTTCCCACATACCAGTCTCTTTGTGACAAGGCTGCTATTTTGGAGAACAAAATGAAACAAGTGGAAAGCAAGAAGAAAAAGCACTCTGACAAGCATAGCTCGGGATCGTCTCACAAACGTTCCCATTATGATGATAGTGGGAGTTCAGGATCCCACAAGCATGGGAAATTCAACAAGCACCAAAACCACAACCGTCATCATGACAACAAGAGTCACCATAGTCATGACAATGACAAGTACAAAAATCACAAGGGTGGATATAAGAGCCACCACAGTGGAAGTGGCAGTGGAAGCCAGGCTGTCAAGAAGGATATTAGTCAGGTTGAGTGTTTCAAGTGCAAGAAGATGGGGCATTATGCAAATGAATGCCCAGAAAAGAAAGTTGAAGGACCCAACAAGCCCAACCCTTTCCAGAAAGGGCAAGTGAACCACATCAATGTGGATGAAATCTATGAAGAGCCAGATGCTGTTGCTGGTAAGTTCAAACTCAATTCTATTCCAGCACTTGTTCTTTTTGATACTGGAGCATCGCATTCATTCATATCAAAAGCATTTGTTGATAGAAATGGGTTTCCAACTGAAAACATCGGGTGTCCAATAAAAGTTAGTTCTCTAGGTGGAGATATGATAGTAAGTCTTGGATGCCGGGATCTAGTGATAGAGTTTGGAAAGCATAAGTTTCTAGTGAGTCTGATAATCCTAGATTCCCAAGGACTGGATGTAATATTGGGAATGGATTGGATGGCTAAGTATGAAGGAGTACTAGATTGTGCCAATCATACTGTTGCACTCACAACCCCGGAAAAGAAATGGATTAGATTCAAGTCTAACTTTGAATCAGAAGGGATTAAGCTAAATTCTCTTAAGGGGGTTAGCATAGACAATGTGCCAATTGTGAGTGAATATCCGGATGTGTTTCCGGAAGAATTGCCGGGAATGCCACCAGATATAGATGTGGAGTTTCTTATTGATTTGCTACCAGGATCTGGACCAATAGCAAAAAGACCGTACAAGATGTCAGTTGATGAGTCGAAAGAACTCAAGAAGCAGCTTGGAGAACAGTTGTAGAAAGGTTTTATTCAACCAAGTTCCTCATCTTGGGGAGCACCAGTTTTGTTTGTGGAAAAGAAAGATAGGAGTCAAAGGTTATGCATAGATTACCGTTCACTCAATGAGGTGACTATCAAGAACAAATACCCTTTGCCTAGAATCAATGACTTGTTTGATCAGCTAGAAGGAGCTTGTGTGTTCTCAAAGATTGATCTCCGGTCAGGTTATTTTCAGCTTAAGATAAGGGAACAAGACATACCTAAGACAACTTTCACCACAAGGTATGGATTGTATGAGTATACCGTGATGCCATTTGGTTTGACCAATGCACCAGCATACTTCATGAATATGATGAACAAGGTGTTCATGGAATTCCTTGACAAGTTTGTTGTCGTATTCATCGATGACATTCTAATCTACTCCAAGAGTAAAGAAGAGCATGAAGGACATCTACGATTGATACTTGAAAAACTTAGAGAGCATAAGTTATATGCCAAATTCAGCAAGTGTGAATTTTGGTTAAATGAAGTTGGATTTCTTGGACACGTTGTGTTAGGAGATGGTGTAGCAGTTGATCCTGTTGGGCCACGCAGAGATAAAAAAAAAACTTTTCTTCTCTAACGTGGTGATCCCAAGACCTAGCTGAGGTAGAAGGCCACGAGGTTTACCACTAGACGCAGCAGCTATGACATCGATGAAGCGCCGAGTTGATGCGAAGCGATCCTCACGATCCGATCGTCCGGTGCCGATCGCACAGCACCTCTGCTGGTATCCACACGCATGAGGAGGAGCGCCGGCGAATCGCTAGGTTCGTTACGGCCGACTTTGTGGAGCTAGGGTTTCAACACATGGAATAACCTAACCGAACAACGATTAACCTTTACGGGTTCTTGTGCTCCACTATATAGGGAGTGAACGTGGGCTCGCTTCATGACCCATTCACTAAAGCCCATATAAAACTAGTCACCGTGAGTCCAACTCACTAACTCAGTCCTAATCCGGTTTAGGTCCAACCCAACCAAATTATATGATTCGGATCCAATCCAACCTGCTCCGCTCTTAAGTGTGTGACCCCGCAGGCTCATGGTTACTTGGACACGATTTGAGTCCAACTCACAATCGATCAATCGGCATCGGCTCCTAGCAGAACATACCGATTCCCAAGTACCAAAGAGTCATGACGACTTGCCTTTTCAATGCGACTTACGTCTGAGTCCCTTTTGCCTCACGATATACCTTGTCAGACTATAGGATAATATATGTCATCCCTTAAATAGTCCAACTCTCTTCTCGATCCGAGATAAGTGATTCACCCGACTAACTCTTAGCCGATCGCCTCGGTTAACACTTAACCGAGTCGCGCATGGCCATGCTTTCCGAATCATATCTCACGAGAGGGCCCAGAGAATATCTCTCCGAGTGGAGGGGCAAAATCCCATCTTGGTTATTCACATCACGCAGCTTGATTCTCAGTCGACCCGAACTACGCTTTATAAGCCTGCCACGGATCAGCGTTGTGGAACCTAAGTCGGTGATCCTCAACTCGGACTATGCAACAACCTCGGTCTAAGGATTACATTGATTGAGATATACAAATGACAACTAGTTCGTTGTACCTCAATATGGGTCAATCCGACTCGCTAAACTCTTTAGCCTAGTCTGTAAGTTGGAATAGCATCTCCATGCCCATGACAAGTGGAACCGAGTCATCAAGCCAACTTTCACATTGGTCTAAGTTGTGTGTCCAAGACAACCTCAATGACCAAGGATATTTAGTACAAACAACATGAATGCATAGTTCCACAACTGAATCACATATTCAATGATACACATCGATGTTTATACAAGGACTACTTAATAACTTTATGAATACTATGGGAAATATCATCATACATGATTGCCTCTAGGGCATATTCCCAGCCTCCCACTTGCACTAGAGTCAATCTTCCGACATCACATGTCTAAGCATCTAATGCCCATGGTTTCAGTGCGCCTCATGCTTCTGGGTAACGGCTTTGTCAACGGATCCGCAATATTTGCATCCGTGTGTACCTTGCATAACTTGATATCACCGATCCACGAACTGGCGAATCGTGGTACCGCATGAGTATGTGCTTGTTCTTCGGTGTTGTCTAGGTTCCTTGGCTTGTGCAATAGCACCATTGTTGTCACAATACACGCCCAACGGATTGGACGAGCCACGAACCACACCAAGATCCATGAGGAAATTCCTCATCCAAACAGCTTCCTTGCTGCCTCCGAGGCAAATATACTCGACCTCTGTTGTAGACGCATACGCCTCTTGCTTGGAACTTTTCCAGCTCACAGACCTCCGTTTATAATAAACACGATCCGGATTGCGAACGAGAATCATCGAGTCGGTGAGATAACTGCATCCGTGTAACCCTTTACACCGAGTTCATCTTCACCACCATAAACCAAGAACATATCCTTAGTCCTTCTCAAGTACTTTAGGATATTTTTAGCCGTCCGTGGATCTCTCCAGATCAGCCTGGTATCCGCCACAACACTTAGAGCATAGGAAACATCCGCCTAGTACAAATCATGGCATACATGATGGATCCGATCAGAAGCATATGGAATCGCACTCATCCGACTTCGCTCATCGGTTGTCGAAGGACACCGAGTCTTGCTAAGTTTTACACCATGGGACATCGGTAAGAACCCTTCTTAGACGATTCCATGTTGAACTTTTCAACACTTTGTCCAAATAAGTACTCGACTCAATCCAATGAGCCTCCTTGATCTATCTCTATAGATCCGATTCGAGGATGTATGTTGCCTCACCCAAGTCTTTCATTGAGAAACTCCTTTCCAATGATTCCTTGGTTTCTTGCAACATCTGGACATCATTTCCAATCAGTAATATGTCATCCACATATAAGATTAGAAAATTTACTTTGTTCCCACTAAACTTCTTGTACAAACAAGAATCATGATCACTCTTGATGAAGCCAAACGATTTGACTACCTCATCAAAGCGAATATTCCAACTCCGAGATGCTTGCTTCAACCCATAAATGGATTTCAAGTTTGCATACCTTGTCGGATTAGCCGGATCGACAAAACCCTCGGCTGTATCATATACACGCCTCGGTTAAATTTCCGTTAAGGAAAGCCGTTTTGACATCCATCGCCATATCTCATAGTCGAAATAGGCCGCTATAGCTAACATGATCCGAACTGATTTAAGCATCGCTACGGAGAAAGTCTCGTCGTAATCAACTCCTTGAACTTGTCGGAACCCCTTCGCGACAAGGCGTGCTTTATAGATTGAAACATTTCCATCCATATCAGTTTTCTTCTTAAAGATCCATTTGCGTCGACGGGTCTTGCACGTCTGGCGATCAACCAAGTTCCAAACTTGATTTTCATCCATGGACTTTATCTCGGATCTCATGGCTCCAAGCCATGACTCGAATCAGATCCCACCATCGCCCGAATAATTTGCGGCTCATCACCGCCTAACAAGAACACATCACGAACACTTCGTAATCTTGCCGATCTTAGTACAGGTGCTTTATCGGCTCATCCGCCACGATCGGCTCATCCTCCAAGGTTTTTGCCGATTCGCTATAAGCCGATTCCTCTCGAATTTCTTGAGTTGCACTGCGTCTCCACTTACTCCCCGTCGAGAAACTCTTTCTCAAGGAAGACACCGCCCGAGCGACAAACACTTTGCCCTCTTCTCGGTTGTAGAAGTAGTAACCCAAGGTTTCTCGGATACCCCACGAAAATACATTTATCCGACTTGGCCGTAAGCTTGTCCGATCAAGTCGCTTGACAAAAGCTTCACAACCCCAAATCTTAAGAAAAGACAAACTCGCTTTTGCCTGTCCACATCTCATGCGGTGTCTTCTACCGATTTTGATGGTACTTTGTTTAGTGTGAACGCCGCTGTTTCTAGACAATAACCCCAAAATGATAAAGGCAGATCTGTCCGACTCATCATTGATCGTACCATGTCCAACAAGGTCCGATTCCGCCTTCCGAAACACCATTCCTTTGTGGCATTCCTGGCGGAGTAAGTTGAGGAACTATTCCACAACTTTTCAGATGGTCATCAAACTCATGGCTCATGTACTCGCCTCGGTCCAATCAAGAAACTTTATTTTCTTGCCGAGTTGATTGTGCTTCATTCTGGAATTCTTTGAACTTTTCAAAGGCTTCCGACTTATGTTTCATCAAGTAGATATATCCATACCTACTCAAATCATCATTGAAGGTAATGAAGTACTCATAACCACCCCTCACTGTCGTGCTCATTGGTCCACATACATCACTATGTACTAGTCCCAACAAGTCGGACGCCTTTCACAACTCTTTGCAAAAGGTGTCTTGGTCATTTTGCGAGTAGGCAAGATTCACATGTCTCGAACGACTCTAAGTCGAACGGGTTAGGAGTCCATCATCATGGAGCTTCTTCATGCGTTTCAACTTATATGACCAAGCCGATGCCAAAAGTAAGTCATATTCAGATCATTTGGTTTCAACCTTTTAACATTTATGTTATAAACCGACTCACCATCAAGATTCAAAATAAATAACCCGCTCAACGGGTGCAAAGCCGTGAAACATGTCATTCAAATACAAAGAACAACCATTATTCTTGATATTCGACTCATAGCCTTGCCTCATCAAACATGAAGCGTAAATAATGTTTCGATGAATCGGAACATAATAACAATTATTTAGTTCCATAATGAATCCGGAAGGTAAATGAAGTTGCATCGCGTCGACTTCCAACGCAGCAACTCTTGCTTTGTTGCCGAATATCAACCTCGCCTTGCTACGCCTCCTAGTTCTTACCGGTCCACGCAACGAGTTGCGATGTGAATAACTCGATCCGTATCATATACCCAAGAACTATTAGGTGCATCAACAAGATATATGTCTATAACATTGCAAACAAGTGTACCGAGTCGGAAGTCATACCTCCACTCTTGGCTTTGTCGACCAAGTACTTGCTGCAGATTCCTCTTCCAATGGCCATCCGCCTTGCAAGAGAAGCAAGTGGATCCGGTGAAGGAGATTGCTTAGTCCATGAGGAAGCGCTTGGGACAGGTCCCGAGCCTGCTTTCCTCGACTTAGCCTTCTTCTTAGTCCAAGAACTCTTCTTGAACTTAGCCTTATTCGCACCATCAACACTTGGTGGTGCCCTTCTTGAGATCCGCACCGCTTGAGCATCCCATGCAATTCAGTGAGCTTCTTATCCATACCATGCATGTGGTAGTTCAAATGAACTGCCCATATGCACTAGGAAGAGAGTTCAATTATATCCGTAGCGAACTCTTCGCTTATGGGGTAGCAAGCCTTTTCCAGAGACGCACGTAACCAACCATTTTGATCACATGCGGACTCGGTGGATCACCATCCTTAAGCTTGCAACTCAGCAAAGCACGAGACTTGATACCTCTCGCCTCGCCGAGCTCGAACATACTTTTGAGGCTTTCGATCATATCGTAGGCCTCAACATGCTCGAACTGCTTTTGCAAGTCCGGTTCCATGTGAGCAAGCATAAGATGCCTAATATCCGTGGACTCATCCTTAGCCCGACGGTAGGCATTGGTGGCTGTGATCGCATTCTCATTCGGCTCATCCGAAGTGGGTTGTCTAGGACATGGTCCTTCTTTTCTTGTTTGAGAACAATTCTCGATTTCGATACCGCTTGGTAAAATTAGTGTCGTTCAGTTTATCTTTCTCAAGAATGGTTCTCAACGCAAAACCGGATAACGAGAGTGACTGCTACTTGGTGCCATGATATTACAAAGTAAAATATGCAAAACACTTAAGACATGTATTCATAAAAGAGCAAGCATATTAAACATTTTAATATTTTATGCTCCCACTAGAACCAACACCCCTCCGATGGTTACTTAGTGATTCAGGATCCTAAATAAGCAAGTCGGCTAGTGAGCTTTAGCATCACCGCTAGCCGCCAAGTGATCTAGGTAGACAACTCCTTGTCAATCGCATCTCATGCGACTCTGTTGACGGGTGGCATCACATGCCCCGCCCCATCCGACCTTTCCCCGAGTCCCACAACCGTTGTGATAGACCCGTCTAGCTTACCAAGTGTTTCTGTAGTAAGAGTCCGACTCGAACCCACCTAGTCGAAAAGAATTGGCAACACCTCAATTTTATGAGCCCACTACCAAAAATGTCCGACTTGTGATGGTGCAAACATCATGGAAAACCGACTAGACCTTCTTTGAGGGATTAAATTTTACCGACTATCTAATAGAGGTAAAACTGAGACATAACAATAACACAAAATAAAGCAATTATAATGTGAAATGGTATGGCTCTCTTCATGGCGATCTCCATCTCCACAAAGCCTGTAATCCGACTCGTGCCAACTCTTGTCACTTGCCGTCTTACTCCATGTCGCCGACATGTACAACGCCTTGCATGCCTTCCGCTTCTCAAACAGCTACACTAGCTTAGTAAAGTAAATTACATAGAGAATCCGACACGTGTCGTTATACAATAAAATGACAGACCTAGGCTCCAGCCGGCTGACAAAAACCGTGATTCGCAGATCACGTATGGATTACACACATACATCACAGGCACATGAACCATACCATTCACAACTTCCTGCAAAAACAAGTTATGCATAGATACAATATCTACCGGCGTTAGAAACTCGAACGACATCTAAGGCGCCACTGACAGGCTTAAGGCGGTCCCCGATGGCGGAAGCCGACCGGTAGGGGTATGTCGTTCCACGACCTCAGCAGTATGATCACGGAAATTAGATCTACCATTCCCCGAGTATAGTTGATCCAATCAACTTCATACAAAACCGATCTATCTCATAGATCGACCACCAAAACAGGACATAGATCTCATCTATAGCCTACCGCATATCACATATGCGAGATCTCGAGCCTAAAACCAGAAGCTAACGCTCTGATACCACTGTTGGGCCACGCAGAGATAAAAAAAAACTTTTCTTCTCTAACGTGGTGATCCCAAGACCTAGCTGAGGTAGAAGGCCACGAGGTTTACCACTAGACGCAGCTATGATTGCGGATTTGCGATGAAGCGCTGCCGTTGATGCGATGCAGTCCTCACGATCCGATCGTCCCGGTGCGATCGCACGGCACCTCCGCCGGTATCCACACGCATTAGGAGGAGCGCCCGCGAATCGCTAGGTTCGATTACGGCCGGATCTTGTGGAGCTAGGGTTTCCAACACATGGAATAACCTAACCGAACAACGATTAACCTTTACGGGTTATCGTGCTCCACTATATATAGGAGTGAACGTGGGCTCGCTCATGCGACCCATTCACTAAAGCCCATATAAAACTAGTCACCGTGAGTCCAACTCACTAACTCAGTCCTAATCCGGTTTAGGTCCAACCCAACCAGATTATATGATTCGGATCCAACCGAACCTGCTCCCGCTCTTAAGTGTGTGACCCCGCAGGCTCATGGTTACTTGGACATGATTTGAGTCCAACTCACAATCGATCAATCGGCATCGGCTCCTAGCAGAACGTACCGATTCCCAAGTACCAAAGAGTCATGACGACTTGCCTTTTCAATGAGACTTACGTCTGAGTCCCTTTTGCCTCACGATATACCTTGTCAGACTATAGGCGAATATATGTCATCCCTTAAATAGTCCGACTCTCTTCTCGATCCGAGATAAGTGATTCACCCGACTAACTTAGCCGATCGCCTCGGTTAACACTTAACCGAGTCGCGCATGGCCATGCTTTCGAATCATATCTCACGAGAGGGCCCAGAGAATATCTCTCCGAGTGGAGGGCAAAATCCCATCTTGGTTATTCACATCACGCAGCTTGATTCTCATCGACCCGAACTCGCTTTATAACCCCGCCACGGATCAGCATTTGATGTAACCTAAGTCGGTGATCCTCAACTCGGACTATGCAACAACCTCGTGTCTAAGGATTACATTGATTGAGATATACAAATGACAACTAGTTCGTTGTACCTCAATATGGGTCAATCCGACTCGCTAAACTCTTTAGCCTAGTCTGTGTAAGTTGGAATAGCATCTCCATGCCCATGACAAGTGGAACCGAGTCATCAAGCCAACTTTCACATTGGTCTAAGTTGTGTGTCCAGCACAACCTCAATGACCAAGGATATTTAGTACAAACAACATGAATGCATAGTTCCACAACTGAATCACATATTCAATGATACACATCAGATGTTTATACAAGGACTACTTAATAACTTTATGAATACTATGGGAAATATCATCATACATGATTGCCTCTAGGGCATATTCCCAACAGATCCTGCTAAGGTTTCAGCTATAACTGAATGGGAATCTCCCAAGTCAGTGAAAGAGGTTCGTAGTTTCCTTGGCTTAGCAGGTTACTACAGAAGGTTCATTGAAAATTTCTCCAAGGTAGCTAAGCCTATGACAGAATTGCTAAAGAAAGACAAGAAATTTGCTTGGTCTGAAGGTTGTGAACTCAGCTTTCAAGAATTGAAGAAGAGACTTGTGACAGCACCAGTCTTGTGTTTGCCAGATTTGGAAAAAGATTTCCAAGTGTATTGTGATGCATATCATCATGGATTAGGTGCCGTACTTATGCAAGAAGGGAAAGTTGTGGCTTATGCCTTGAGACAACTCAAAACTCATGAAGTGAACTACCCTACTCATGATTTAGAGTTAGCCTCTGTTGTCCATGAACTCAAAACATGGAGACATTATCTTTTGGGAAAGCGATGTGAAGTGTTCACAGATCACAAAAGTTTGAAGTATATCTTCACCCAGAAAGAAATTAACATGAGACAAAGGAGATGGCTAGAACTCATCAAGGACTATGACTTGAGTTTACAATACCACCCCGGTAAAGCAAATGTTGTAGCAGATGCTCTAAGACGTAAGGTTTTTGTGAATGGCCTTACTAAGGGAGAATTGCCAGATGATCTGTGTGCCCAATTTAGTGACCTCAGATTGGAGATTTTGCCTGAAGGACATCTCATGTATTTGGATGTTCAACCCACTTTGTTCGACAAGATCAAAGAATCCCAGAAGAGTGATAAGGAAATTGAAGAGATTAAGGAAAAGATTGGTAAGGGAAAAGCCAAAGGATTCCATGAAGACGAACAGGGTACTTTATGGCATGGAAAACGTATCTGTGTTCCACAAGATCCGGAACTTCGGAAACTGATTTTGCAAGAAGCACACAACTCACCGTATTCCATTCATCCGGGTAACACCAAAATGTACATGGATATGAAGGAAAGATTTTGGTGGAATAATATCAAGAAGGACATCGCCGAACATATTGCTTTGTGTGATGTATGTAGTAGAGTGAAAGCGGAACATCAGAAACCAGCGGGATTGCTACAACCACTACCTATTCCTGATTGGAAGTGGGACAAGATTGGTATGGATTTCATTACCGGATTGCCAAGGACCCGGTCAGGATATGATTCTATTTGGGTAGTAGTGGATCGCCTAACTAAAGTGGCTCATTTCATACCCGTGAAGACAACCTACACAAGTGCTAAGTTAGCCAAGATTTATATGAGTAGAATTGTGTGTCTACATGGTGTACCCAAAAATATTGTGTCAGATAGAGGAACCCAATTCACTCCTCATTTTTGGAGGCAATTACATGAGTCATTGGGAACGAGGTTGGAATTCAGCACTGCATTTCATCCTCAAACTGATGGACAAACAGAAAGGACTAATTAGATTCTTGAAGATATGTTGAGAGCGTGTGCTCTAGACTACGGAGCCAGTTGGGATGAAAGTCTGCCTTACGCAGAATTTTCTTACAATAACAGCTATCAAGCCAGTATTGAGATGGCACCATTTGAGTTTCTCTATGGGAGAAAGTGTACGACCCCATTGCTATGGAATGGTGTGGGATAGAGAAGTTTGTTCGGACCAGAACTTATCAAAGAGGCTGAAGAGAAAGTCAAGCTGGTTAAGGATAGGTTGAAGATAGCACAGTCCCGACAAAAGAGCTACGCAGATCCTAAGCGTAGAGAAGTCACCTATGAAGTAGGTGATAGAGCTTATCTTAGAGTGTCACCACTTCGTGGAGTGAAGAGATTTGGTGTCAAAGGTAAATTGGCCCCAAGATATGTTGGACCATTCAAGATTCCGAGTCGTAAAATAGAAGTTGCTTATGAGATTGAATTGCCAGAGTCTTTGTCAGCAGTTCATAATGTGTTTCATGTGAGTCAGCTTAAGAAATGTCATCCAGAAATGGAAGAAACTTCTTTAAAGGATACTATACCTTTGGAAGAGGTTCAATTGGAGAGTGATCTCACCTATGAGGAGAAACCAATCAAGATTCTTGAGACTGCAGAAAGATTTACTCGGACTAAGACCATCAAGTTCTGCAAAGTCCAATGGAACCATCATTCCGAAGAAGTAGCAACATGGGAAAGAGAAGATGATCTTCGGAAAGACCACCCTCACCTATTTGCTAGCCAATCTGAATCTCGAGGGCGAGAATCACCTTAAGGGGGTTAGATTTGTAACATCCCTAAAATCATGTTTCAAAACTCATGCTTATCATCCATGCATCCATGATCATGTAGAGTTCATTTCAAAAATCAATTCAAAAACAGGAGCATATGAGCTCATTATTTTATGTGATCAGCATTAAATCAAATGCTACTCTCCATTGAGAGATTGTTGTTCATGAATCAAACCTTGTTACTCTCAGATTGTTTTGCTTGATTGCTAGAGCATAAACCAAAATTTACAAAACAAATATGGATTTTGAAACCAAATTCAAAACTTGATCAAACCAAGTGCAATGTCACTTTTTATTTTAGTTGATCAAAAGAACCAAGCTTGTACAGAGAGACCACATGTTTTTTTGCCCAGAAATATGAATTTTGCACTCTACAAAAATCCTGAAAAGGTTTGAATTCAAATGGCTTTTGTAATCATTTGAAAATGATTTCTGAAAATGCAAACAGAAATAGAAAAAGGAATAAAAAATAAGAAAAGGTCGGCGCTGCTATTTTGGCCCAATAGAGGAACCAGACCACTAAGCCCACCCGGGTCGTTTTCCCCTTCTCTCTCTCTCACCTGCACCCGCTCTGCCCCGCTGCCACTGCCACTGGGCCCGAGCCAGGTCAGCACCTTCTTCTCCACCCCCGCACGCGCAGACCCAGTCGCCACCGCCGTTTCCTCCAGAAACGCCGCGATTGAATCCTCGCTTAATTGGCATTGAACCACCGCGTTATTTCCTCGCCCCTCCTGGCTACTTAATCACCTCGCCACCGCGAACATTTCCCCTCACTCAATTTCCTCTCCACGCAACCAGGCTGCCCGTAGTCCTGCCCACACCGCCGCAGCTCCGACGACCTCCGGCGTGCGATTCCGGTAAGACCTCCGCCTTGCCGCCTAAGTTTGCGCCGATCACAAGATCCATGCGCATCTTCTCATCCTATTGGTGCATGCTAGGACCGTATGGAGACTCGCCAACGAAGACGACCGTAAGTGCCCGACGCTTTCCTCCTCTCCGGTGATCGATTGCGGTAAGCACTGAGCGCCCCTTGACCCCTCTCACATACGACTAGGTTCGCCTTGTCCTTGCGCAGCTACTGATGCCTCTGGTTGGTACTAGGAAGGTCCAGAGCATCGGCAACAATTTCGTCTGCAAGGACCCGACGCCGTGCACGACTCCGACGAGCTCCAGCGACCACCTCTGCGCGCCCCTTCGCCAACGAAGCCCACCTTGAGCATCAGCAACACACGGCGAGCACGGTAAGCCCCTTATCCCTCTCTCGCGCGACCTAGAACGCCGGCAGCAACTCTGACAGAGACGCCGCCGCCAGTCGCCGCCGCTAGCGCCTCCCGTCTGTGGTCAATTAGATTGTGGCCGAAGGATTTAGATCTAACGTGTAAGATTAGATCTGTGACGAAGAGGTAAGTTTAGATCTGAGCCGTGCATGTTTAGTTAGATCCAACGGTAGCCGAGCATGATCCGGTGCGAAGCGGTATCGTCCAATCAGACGCTGCCGCGTGGCCAGTTCTTTGATTTAAAATCAGATTTTGTATCTATTAGCTGTTTAAAATTGATAAATTCATAACTTTTGATTCCCACGTCCAAATTTGACAAATTTTATATCAATGGAATCAGGAGAGAAAGCCCTTTCCATATATACAATGTGTTTAATGTTTTGTTTCTGGTAAAATGGTTATTTTACAGAAACATGTGTAGGCCTATTTTGTGTATATTAACTATTTGAGAAATGTTTTAATGTTCAAATAAAGGTTGTTTGGCAAGTTTTGAACTTGTTTATGAACCAGTATTGTGCACTTATCTTGTTGAGTATAGAAAATCATCACATATCATATTGCATGCATCCATATATTTTTGCTTGTATTTATTTTGTATGTGATTTGGTGCTATCATTTTATGTGTAGATTTTGGTGCAAATAGTGATTGTGATTGTGAGGATTGTAGCTACTCTCCAAACTACCAAGGCAAGTGGTACTTCATGATTTTATTCCTATGTTTTTCAAGTATGCATTAGAAATATTTTGCTAGACTTGCATGGATAAATTTTGGTCTTTATATGCTATGCTTGGGAAATCCTAGTAGTTGTAGAATTGCTAGAAATTTCTATGTTAAGATGTTTATCTATGCCATGCTTAGCCTAGCTAGTAGCAACCAAGGGTGGTAAAAAATTCATGCTATGTTAAAATATTTCTAAGTCTTTGGACTTGTGTTTTGCTTAATAAAACAAATAAGTGAATGAAACACCTGGGTGGAATGGAAGGAATGGTTTATGTTGAGTGGTTACACAAGGCCCATTTCTATGGTTTACCTTGTGTATCTCACTTGTGGAAAGCCACCCAGGAACAAAGGGATTTGGGAGGCCAAATGTTAAGAAGCTTCTAGTGCAGCCACTTGGCAATATGGGCTCTGCCTGGATCATATAGGTTGCAATAACTTAGCCATTTGGACAGTTGGTGGTAGTGGGATGATAGGTTGGAGCGCGTCCATTTGGTCTAAGGGAAGGCTTCTGAAAGGTCCTGTCTTGGTGAAAATCAAGTCTTGTGGGGAAAGTGCACAACCTCTGCAGATGGAAGAACCTAAGTACTTAGCCATGTCCCTGGTATTGGACAATTTGAGCATCAAGACATGGAATCTATCAAGAATCTCCTCATCCCAATTTCTAAGTAAAACTTGTGGTTGAACAAGGGTAAAGGACCCCAATGTATATTGGAGGTTCCTTGGGAAAAGTTTTTGACAAAGAAAAACTTAGTGTTTTCAACTGATAGGAAAAACCTATTTTGAGAAAAGCAATACTAAGCTACACTTAGCCAAAATGTATATAGTATTTAGTCCACCAGTATTATGCTAAGGTATCACTTGCCAATACTATTCCAATGTATTGACCCACTATAGCTGTAACTTGTGATGTTGCAGGATATTCTAATGATGATTAGGAGTCATGAGTCTACACTCAACATGCTTTCCTGTGGCACATGAAGATGAAGACTTATTTTATCTTATTATATATTTGAACTCTTGTATTAGGCATGTGGCCATGGAGTTTGTAAAAGACTATGTTTTTCTCTGGAATGTGTAATAATGACCTTTGTTTATGTGTACTTCATCTTAAACTATGGATGCTAGCATTGATCCACGGACTAGCATTGCAATCACAGGGATCCTTTCCTTTACAAAGGAGGGATCTTACACAAGCGAATCCCCACTATACATATGAATCCTATGATTGCAAAGTATTTCATTCTCGTCATATGCATTCGGTTCAACAGTCTTTTATCAATAGACAGAGTAATCCTATCTGATGCATGTTTTCCTTTGTGAACTATATTACCTGATCCACCGCTCCTAGCATAACTAGGGTTTAGCTTATGAGCATCGCTAGTGCCACAGTTCGGTCCGGCTTAGCCATGCTTAGTGGTCAAATGTTGATCATTCAGGTGATGCACCGGAGATGCGAATGAATCTAGTATGGTGGGATGTGATGATGTGATCAGAGATGAATGATACACATGCTAAGTCTTGTATGGGAGGCCACGTGGGTTGTGGTTTTTGTAGTCCCATACTTGCCACCCCTAGGACCCGATGTTCTTGCCTCTTGAACCAAGACGAGCGTACAACCACACGGGGGACTAGAAACCCCCTCGACCAACTAACTTGCCTAGTAGATTCCATGAGTCACATAGTTTGGGCTTTCCATTCGACATACGCATCTTGGTTGTTCTTGAATGGAGGTGCATTCATAACAGGTAGGTAAGCGTGGCCGGGAACAAGAGATGCCCGGCATCCGTAATCTTGAACCCTGCGCACATCATTAGGGACCGGCTTCGGGACTTGACCCGTTATGGCGGCATCTCCCTAGTGCGTGACTCATGGTCTCGGCGAAAGCAAGGTAAAGGTGTAAGATCCCTCCTTTATAAAGGAAAAAGGATCCCTGTGATTGCAATGCTAGTCCCTGGACCATTGCTAGCATCCACAGTTTAAGATGAAGTACACAGATACAAAGGTCATTATTACAAGCATTCCAGAGACAAACATAGTCTTTACAACTCCAAGGCCACAGGCCTAGAACAAGAGTTTGAATAAGTAAATAAATAAAAGTCTTCATCTTCATGTGCCACAGGCAAACATGTTGAGTGTAGAGTCATGACTCCTAATCCTCATCAGAGTAACCTTCAACATCACAAGTTACAGCCACAGTGGGTCAATACATTGGAATAGTATTGGCAAGTGATACCTTAGTATAATTTAGGTGGACTATATTTCTATATGCAATTTGGCTAAGTGTAGCTTGGCTTGCTTTGCTCAAAATAGGTTTTGCCTATTAGTTGAAATCACTAAGTTTTTCTTTGTCAAAACTTTTCCCAAAGAACCACCAATAGACATTGAGGTCCTTCACCCTTGTTCATCCACAAGTTTTTACTTAGAAATTGGGATGAGGAGATTCTTGATAGCTTCCATGTCTTGATGCTCAAGTTGTCCTTTTCCAGGGACATGGCTAAGTACTTAGGTTTTTCCATATGCAGAGGTTGTGCACTTTCCCCACCAGACTTGATTTTCACCAAGACAGGACCTTTTAGAAGCCTTCCCTTAGACCAAATGGACGCGTTCCAACCTATCATCCCACTACCACCAACTGTCCAAATGGCTAAGTTCTAGCAACCTATGTGATCCAGGAAGAGCCCATATTGCCAAGTGGCTGCACTAGAAGCTTCTCAACACTTGGCCTCTAAAATATCTTTGTTCCTGGGTGGCTTTCCACAAGTGAGATACACAAGGTTCACCAGTCCCCTGGCCTTGTGTAACCACTCAAAACAAACTATTCCTTCCATTCCACCCATGTGTTTCATTTACTTAGTTGTTTTATTAGGCAAAACACAAGTCCAAAGACTTAGAAATATTTTTATCATAGCATGTATATATTTCACCAACCCTTGGTTGCTACTAATTAGGCTAAGCATGGCATAGTTAAGCATCTTAACTTAGAAATTTCCTAGCAATACTACAACTACTAGGATTTCCCAACATGGCATATAAGCAAAATATAGCATGGAAGACTAACAAAATATTTCTAATGCTTAGTAGAAAACATAGGGATAACAATATTCATGAAGCACCACTTGCGTTGGTAGTTTGGAGAGTAGCTACACTTCTCACAATCACAATCACTAGCACCAAAATCTACACAAATAAATATAGCAACAAATAACATACAAAACATATACAACCAAAAATATATGCATGCATGCAAAATGGTATGTGATGATTTTTGAAACTCAACCAAGCAAGTAAACAGTACTGGTTCATTAACAAGTTAAAAACTTGCCAAACCACATTTATTTAAACCCTAAAACAATTCTTAAACAATTCACATATTCAAAATTAGCCCTACACAAGTTTCTGCAAATAAAGTAATTTTAAAATAAGCAAAACATTAAACACATTGCATAATTAGAAAGAGCTTGCTCTCCTGATTCCAACGGTATAAAATTTGTCAAATTCTAATGTGGGGATCAAAAGTTATAGCCAAAACAAATTTAAACATCTAATAGATTTAAATCCTGTTTTTGAACTCTAACAGATGCCACGCGTCTTAATCCTATTGGATCTGACTTAATCGCACGGCCCAGATCTACCTATACCGCTTCTCTAAGTGATCTAATTCTACGCGTTGGATCCAAATCCAACGGTCCTAGATCAAACGACCATAGCTGGGCGGCACTGGCGGTGGCTACTGGCGGCGGCATGCTCGGCCTACGGCGGCGCGGCGCTACAGATGGCTAGGGGTCGCTTGAGACGCCACGTAAACGCGACGTCGATGCTCAACCTGGCGGCGGCTTGGCAAGGTGCGCACGGACGCGGTCGCTGGAGCTCGTCGGAGTTGCGGGCGGCATCTGGCTTGGGTGGACGATGACGTTGGCGAAGCTCCTGGTCACCCTAGCGCGAATAAACGGCATCAGGAGAAGCACAAAACTACGGCGAACATGTTCGTGTGAAACAGAGGCGAAGGAGAACAAAGGGCTTACCGAATTTGATCGCCGGAGTTGAGGACGTCATCGGGAGCTTGCGGTGCTTGTCGAAGACAACGACCTGGGGCAGTACAGGACGAACCAGTGGGGTCAGAAGGTGCGCCAAGAAGTTGTGAAGCAGCTCGTATGAACCAGAGGGAGAGGGGCGCACAGGGCTCACCGGAATTGGTCGTCGGAGAGCTCTCTGTCTACGGAGGTGCGAGGATGAATGCGGGCAGCCTGGGGGCGCTCTGGGCTCGGAGTTTGGGGGGAAATGGAGAGGGGCAGAGGGGGTTTAAGTAGGGAAGGAGGGGGCGTGAATTAGTCCTGCAATCAACGCGAATTGACGAGCGAATCAACCAGGTAACGCACGGCGTGATTTGGGGAAGAACACGTCGCGGTGGGGGTGGAGACGACGACGCCGAGTGGGCCTTGGCTGTCAGCGAGGGAAACAGAGGGGGAGTGGGTCCTGCCTGTCAGCCATTCAGCGGGTGCGGGGGCGAGTGAAAGAAAACGGTTCGCGGGGTGGGGGTGCTGGGCTTAGCTGGGCCAGTTGGGCCAGATTCGACTAAGGCTTATTTTTTTTCTCTTTTAAGCTTTTTCTTTTTCTGTTTGCTTTTCTAAAATAGTTTTCAAACTTCAATTCAAATATGTTTGTTTCCAAAACTTTTCAGGATTTTTGTACAATAAATCTTGTACTCAAACAAGTGTCAAACACATCTGTTCACTCAAACACACTTGGGTCTTTTGAAAATGAAATAAAACCATGCCTTTATGAGGTGTGATAATAGGCATAGAATTGGTTTTATTTCATATTTTGCTTTGACACTTTGCTCATGTTTTTTAAATCACTTGAGTTTCGATTCTAAACAATACTGAATTGGTTAACAGTACCCTTTTCAAAAATAAGTAGCACAAGGGATTGAGTAAACTTACATAAATTATTGAGCAACAATGCTCCTGTTTTTAAAATGATTTTTGAAATGAAATTCTAAATGATCATGGATGCATGGATGATATGCATAAGTTTGAATCATGATTTTAGGGATGTTACAAAAGGTCGTGGTCAACCACTCTCTGTCGGCCTTCCAAGGAAGAGGGCTAATAATTTGGCATTAAGAATCGGTTGGTACGTGTGGGTAAAGTTATGCACCCCTGCAGAGTTATTAATCTTTTCGAAAAGTCGTGTCCACGGTTATGGACGACTTGGGAACGGACGTGAAGATCATAGAAACCTATAGCCGAATGATAAAACTTGCCAACTAAAGTGAGATCCGGAATACTTCCTCGGGGTTGTTGAGGGGGTAGTCTGGGAAGAGTGGTTCAGTTGATGATGATACTTGGTGGATATCAAAGATGATTTTAAGAGCTATAGTTGAAGTATTTTTATCCCCTTTTGAAAATGATCTGACTAGACGAGTTTCTTCTTCCTCTTGTTTTGAAAACAAAAGATGGCTTTATGCAAAATAACTCCACTAGACATAAGTCTTGCGGAGTACACCCTGTACTCAACTTTGCTTCGTTGATGTTTTCTACAGATGAAGCTACTCCAACTGAAGGTGGTTTCTTTGTCGAAGTCGACGAGTAGTCGGGGTTCCCGGGCAGCAGCCTAGGATCTATGGAAGGGTCGCTACTTTTGTTATGGCCTCTTAGGCCCTTTCCTAAGTTTGTTGTTCAGAACAACTTGTTTGCTTCCGTTGTTTGATGTAATGATGGGTCTGTGACCCTTGGCTTGTATGACTGGTTTGTAACTCTCTTAAGAGTTTACCTTGTTAATGTATGGTTTGTATGTTCTGTAATGTTACCGATCTTTCCCTGCGTGTTTTGGAATTTAGGTTAGGCTTATATCAGATGAGGATCTGGTATTTGTCTAGCCCTGATCCCGGGTTATGACAATGAAGAATGGAAAAAAGCTCAATCTTGGGGATGCCACCATGGTGTCCACCCAAGAAATATCCAAGAGGTACAAGCGTCAAAGCTTGGGGACGCCCAAGGCATCCTCTTCTTCATCAATAAAAAGCTTAGGTCTGTTTAGACACTTCGTTTTATTGTTTCATGCACAATTGTGTTGTTATTGGAGCGTCTTAGTTTTTGTTTGCTTTGCTTAGTTTTTTTAGTTTTCTTAAGTAGTTTGTACCCCCGTTCTCGCTGTTTTGTTTTGCAAATAAGTTTGCTTGGTGTTTGGAAAGGAGTAGTATGTTCTTGCTTGAAGTGCAAGAGAAGTTTGCATTGATTGTGACTTAGACTTTAGCATGACATGCTAGGTGTTGTTTTGACCTTATTCTTAGTGATTATTAATGTAGCATGTCTTGTTCCAAACAATTGGTATTTCTTAGTGTGCCTTGAAGAAATTATGCGTTGTGTTAGCATGCAAAAGCATAGTATTGTGGTATTCTCCTTTGATGCTTTGCTTGGGTTGACTAGGAACATGCTCATACCATGTTATGACTCTCACAAGTCACCATTAGCCTCTATGATCATTTAGTCCTTGACTTGTAGTACCACTCTTTGCTTTGATTGTTATGCTTTGTTGCACTCCATGATTTTGGCCATTATTGCTCTCTTAGTTGGTTGCTCCCAGTCTTTTGCTAGCCTCCACTTGTATGAGTAAGTTCTACTCATGTTTCCAACTCCCAAGAAACCAAGTTATTCCAAAGTGTCAACTATAAATTACTATGCATGGTGTGTTACACCATTCCAAGTATATTCTTGTTTTCAACTATCTTCCAATTAAAAACTATTTTGTTATGTGAAAACTTAGTGATTAAAGCCCTCATGAACTTGATGGCACACTTTATTCTTTGCCCCTAATAAACTTGAACCATTATGACAACTTTGTTGTATATGCTTGCACTTATAAGTTGGAATTAGCAGAACCGTGCTATCACGGGTAACGTTTTCAACATTGCACTCATACCTTGTTGTACTCAGTTGATATCATGTTCTTTTGTCTATGGATGTCACCGGTGTGAAATAAAGAGGGAACTTGTAAGTCCATGGAGTTTGTATCCTGTGTTATAGAAATGCCTGGGCCGCTAGCCTAAGCCATGCCTAATCATGGTGGAAACTTGCAGCATCACCATAGTGAGATATCTATGAAGCATCCTCGATAAAAAGCTATGCATATGGTAAATAAAAAGATTGCTGAGATGCTCATTGTCTGCTTGCCTTGGAATTTTGGTTATGGGAAAGCTCCTATACCATGTGCAAGGGGTACCCTTTTGGCGGTTATCAATGATATACAAATACTTACAGTGACAAGAACTTACCTGGACCCAAAGTTGAGTATGCATGAGGTGTGGCCCTCGTATTCAAGGGGCATGAGATTGCCAACTTATACTTCGTCAAACATATACTCCAGTTTTGCCACTTTAACTTTAACCACTTCAAGATGCTTATGATAGGGGCAATGAGGGTTGAAAGCTAACAATTACCATAATTTTTGGAAGCTCTTTTTGAAACTTGTAATCCATGCTTCCTTTACAAAAAGGCCTTTCTTCCACCACTATTGAGTCTCCACCTTCTACCTTTAGGCACCATTAAGAGATGATAGTTGTCATTATGTGTGCAGTGTTCCAAAGCTTATTAATTGATGCATATTGTGTTATTACTTGCTCTTGTGCTACTTGTTTCTAGTCACCCTTGTGAACTTTGCAGGTGTCCTATGCATAATATTGCTACTCTATGAGGGAAAAGCTGAATGCCACTATGCTATGTTTTCTGTATGTGAAACAAACAAACGTTTTTCAATGCATGTTATTCATGATCTTTGTTTTTAGCTTGCCATGTTGCATGCATAGATACTATGTACTATTTTTAGAACTCCATCTTTCAAGCACATGTTTAGAGTTCTTTGATCCTAGCTTTCAATGCTTGCAATGGTTGGATCTTTATTGTGAGGGTGCATGTCACCTCAAAAAATTATTCTGTTTATCACTTACCTACTCAAGGATGAGCAGGAGTTAAGATTGAGGATGTTGATACGTTGGAAACGTATCTATAATTTTTGATGCTCCATGCTTGTTTTGTATGTACTTTGCTTTACTTGTCCACACTTTGAGGTGCTTTTTACATGTTTTCTGGTACTAACCTACTAACAAGTGGCAACAGTGCCAGATGCATGTTTTCTGCTGTTTTTGGTTTTAGATAAGTTAGTAAAGAAATATTCTCGGAATTGGACAGGACAAAGGACAAAGTCAATTACTTTCCATGGGGAAGAAGAAGTTCTGAGGAGAGCCGGAGGGGCCGGCCAGGGGGCCAGACCCACCCCATGCGCGGGTGGGCCCCACCCCGCGCCTGGCTAGGGTTTGGTGGCCCTAGCCGCCGCCTCGGTCTCCCCCTTCGCCTATAAGAAGCCCCCGATGCATAAACCCTAAGTACCCGATTAGAAATCCACGAAACCGTCTATAGCCGCCGCCACCATCGTCCCTAGATCGGGGGGATCTAAAGTTCTTCCCGGCACCCTGCCGGAGGCGAGATCATCCTAGAGGCCTTCTCTCCAGTATGATGCGTGAGTAGTTCCACCTTGGACTATGGGTCCATGTAGTAGCTAGATGGTTGTATCTCCTCCTTTGTGCTTTCATGTATAGATCTTGTGAGCTCCGTTCATGATCAAGATCTAATCTATTTGTAATCATGCATGTTGTGTTTGTGGGGATCCGATGGATATTGAGATTATTATGTTGGTTTGATTAATGGTTTTGTCTTTATGATTCTATCATGTCTGTGTTGCTTGTGATCTTGCATGCTCTCCCTTGTTAGTAGCGATCTTGGCCAAGTAGTTGCTAGTGACTCCAAGAGGGGGTATTATGCTCGATAGTGGGTTCATGCCTCTAGTTTCCAAGGGAAGTGACAATAATCTCTTTGGTTGTAGATGTGTTGTTGCTACTAGGGATAAAACAACGGTCTCTTGTTCATGGAACATGTGGACTGTTTACCTAACACACTTTGCTTAAAGCAGTTGTCTGTTGCTTGCAACTTAATACTGGAGGGGGTTCGGATGATAACCTGAAGGTGGAATTCTAGTCATAGATGCATTTGGATGGCGGTCTATGTATCTTGTTGTATTTCTCAATCAATCTCATAGGATCTTTCTAACTAGTAATTGCATTTTTATGCCTTGCTCAGTTTCTGTCAATTGCCCCGCTGTAATTTATTTACCCTTCATGCCATGTTGTTTATTTAAGGAGAGCACATCTAGTGAACTATGGACCACGGTCCATTCTTTACCATTGATACATCTTCCACTGTTACTTGCTGCAAACCAACATTACCTTCCACACCATACATTTAATCCTTTGTTACAGCAATCTGGTGAGCTTGACAACCTCACTGATTCGTTGGGGCAAAGTCTTGAGTTTATGTTGTGCAGGTCTCCGCGTTGCTTGCAACACCTGTGTGACGTTTCCTTCCTCCTACTGGTTCGATAACCTCGGTCTCAACTGAGGGAAAATTTTCTACTGTGCTCTTCACACCTTGGTCTTGGGGTTTCCAACGAAGCGTCCCACGACAACACTGGGCACGCCATCAGCAGGTTTTCTCTGAGATTTTTCTATTGTTAGCTAGCCATCCAATAAACACTAGAGACGTAGAAGTGGGCAAATGGAATAAGTGGGATCTTACTATAGCATATCTATTCTAAAGTCTAAACTAAACGGTTAAGTCATATCTAACTTATTTTCCTTATAAAACCTTATCCCATTGTATCTAGAATTAGAATAGAGATGTGTAAATAGAATCCCGCTTGTCCTAAAATAAGATACATATAGTTTTTGACTTTTAAAATTTGACCAACTATATAGAAAAATGTATTAATATTTATAGTTTCTAATCAGTATTGTTAGAACTATTATGAAAAATATCTACATACGGTTTGCATTAGATATTGTAGATGTTCGTAAATTTATCTATATAGTTGATTAAATTTTTAATTGTTTACTTTGACCAAAAATTATATGCGTCCTAATGTGAGATAGAGGGAATAATAAATATGAAAGCCAACGAGGCATCCTAATGCCATAGAAAAAACACCCCTTGACCGCTTTGTAGATGCTACAGTAGACTTGAGAGTCTTCCATCAGAGACCGAGCTAATCTGACGTCCTCTCCGCCAGATTAGCCGGCCAGAGTGCGACTAGGAGATGCGCCGGAGTAGATACATCTAATAGTAGTAGGTTTCCTTATGTGTTGTCGCTAGTAGTTGGAGTTATGCTGGGGGTCAAGAGCTGAATAGATTCAGCTAGTGTTGGTGGTGATCCTCTTTTTCGCAGGGCTCCTATGGGTGGATCCAGATGCGGCATTGCTAAATTCTGTTGGCAGCTCCATTAATAAGGTTTGTGACCGCTGCAAGCTCTATTTTCTCGATTCTGCCTTCTCCGGACATCGTGGAAGCGAGTGGAGAGGATTTGATGCTGGAGTTTCGGGTCTTCAAGCTTAGTGACGATGGGGAATATTTGCTACAACAACGAGCTGTACCACGATGGTTAAATGCATACCACTGATCTTTGATGCCAAGGGAAGACATGGATGCGTCTACTCAACCTCCAACAGTGGAGGCCCTACTACGATGGTGCGGCAGCGACACCTTTTAGCTTGTTAATCTGATAAATAAAGGACGTTGCTACAGAACGATCATTCTAGGAATAATAATTTTTGGCGGATCAGACATCCTGTACGGACGCAAGCGTTTCGGCATGAGTTTGTTTGGCATGCACTAATAATTTTGTCCTAAACAGAGCTAATTAACGAGGGTTTAGTCTCTACGCACATACCGACAAAAATTCTTACGTCATCGAAATCTATTAAAAACAAAATTTAAAATTGTTTATCTGATTTAAAATATGTTTCACCGATAAAATAGTCATGCCAAGATCTTTAAAACTAGATTGCTTGCTAATATGTTTTGACGACTTTTTTGGATCCAAAACGTTATCCACAACTAACACGTAAGTTATCAAGGTTTTTCTATGTAACTTACTCACTAGGTAATACATAAGTTATCCATCCTACGAACGAGTTGTGTATTTGAGTTTTTGTACGCGTGTGAAAACACAAATATAAACTCCTTCGGTTTAGGATCCATTTTCATCGAGTCGACAGTGAAGGAGACTCGCTATCCTAACACTTAAGATACCGTGTCCAAATCTACTAAATCTATCATACATATAATTAACTAAAATGAAAGTAATCAAAACTTAAAATATAGTGGCCACAAAGAGAACTAAAGTTATCCTAAAAATTGTACAAAGTTACCCACAAAGATAAACAAAAAGTTATCTATGACATTATGCAATAATTATTCACTAGTAACATGATAGTTATTTATGCTTAAGTTACCCATCCAATAACATGCAAGTTATTCTACAAAAAATACCTACAGATAAAGTACAAAAGTTATTCTAGCGGCCCGGCTTCGTCGTCTGTCACCGAGAGTGGCATACGGGAGACTCAATTCCGAAAGTCTAGGCTGAATGGATCATAGGGGCACCTAGAGGGGGGGGGGGGGGGAATAGGTACTACTTCAAATTTTACTCTTTTTCAAATTAGGGTTATACACGAAAGGTAAATTCTCTAGATTATGCAACTAAGGTAAATTTACCTATATGTCAAACTAGCACATAAACTAAGCAAGAACAAGTAAAGTAAAGTGCGATAAAGGATAGAAATAACCAAAGTAGAGCACGCGGAGACACAAGGATTTGTTTCCCGTAGTTCCTTCCTTTTAAAGGGAAGTACGTCTCCGTTTGGAGAGGGGGTGGTTTCAAACCACCAACGCCACGAGAGGCCTCCCTTGTTCTCCGATGAACCTCACCCCAAAGGTTTCGATTCACCTCTTCCACTATAACGTCAACCTTCAATGTGGAACTCGACACCTTTACAACAAGTTCGAGGTACACATCCACAACCTAATTGGAGGCTCTCGAATACAATCAAGCTGTCACACAATCAGAGACAATCTTGTAAGAACCAAATCAAAAGCTAGGGTTTCCAAAGAAACACTAGAGCAAGGGGCCCTCAAGTGAATGAGGGGGAAATGAAGATCTCTCTTGCTGAAGCTATAGATCAAGGCCTCCTCCTTCGATTCTCTGAAGATCAATAACTTTGGATGGTTGAGTGAAGAGATCTTGGAGATTTGGTGGCTCAAGTGGAGGTGGTGTTCTTGAGTGAGTCGAGCAACCTACCAAGGTAGAAGAGGGTCATTTTATACCCCACTGTGCAGATCTGCCCCTTGTAGTTTTGTCAGGACCGGTACTACCGAATATCTGAGTGGTAGTACCGAAAACAACCGGTACTACCGGTCAGGTACCGGATGAGGTACCAGAACCTTATCCGATGCACGACTAGGTAAAAGTTCCCCCAGGAGGTAGTACGTAGAGTTCACGGTGCTACCGTGAAGCGGTAGTACCAGACCATAAAAGTGGTACTACCGGACTTAGGCGGTAGAGCCGCACCTAGGTACCGGGTGAGGCAGAGGCATAGGGCAGGCTCGCCAGCCCTCTCTTCCATGTCCGGTACCAAAGGGCGGTACTACCGGTGGTGAGAGGTAGTACCGTACCGTAGAGCCAGTTCTACCGGACCAACGCAATAGTGCCGCTTTTAGGTATCGGGTGAGGAAGTGGCTTTGGGCAGGCTTGCTAGCCCTCTCTACCCTACCCGGTAGAAAAGGGCAGTACCACTGGTGGTCACTACTAGGAAAACAGCTATAGGTAAATCAGCACATCCGTGGCTCACATGGTTGAAGTGCCCCATGGCTAAAACAGGCGTGGCTCACCTGTGGGCAGTGCCCTACTAGTAACTAGAACAACCGTGGCGCACATGACTATAGTGCGCCACAGATGTGTGTGGGACAGGCCACATTGTACGCCAAACATCATAGCGCACTACGGTCATGTGCGCCACGGTTGTTAGGTAATCTGTGGCGACGTGTGCACAGTGCGCCACGCCTAAGCGCATGCCCCTCGCCTCCTGCAAACGGCCACAAACTACATGGCGCACTCGGCCTAGTGCGCCACAGGGAGTAGGAGCATCTGTGGCGCACGTGGCATAGTGCGCCACAGATGTTTGTACTCCCTGTGGCGCACTACGGCCGTGTGCGCCACGGATGTGTCGATTCTTTTAGGACAGCACTTTATGTGCACATGTGTGCCCACACATCCACCACCCCACACTTCACTTTCCCCTTCTTCTTCCTCCTTAGATCTAGTCGGGATCTTCTCCTTCCCACCTCAATTTCTCCACACATTCACCATTTTTAGCATGTAAAACTTGCTTTGGATGTTACATAAGTAATAGAGGAGGTCTCCGGTCTCTCATCTATCCGTCTCCGGTCGACGCGCGCACCTCTCCTTTCCATCTTTCTCGTGATCGATCGGTCTCTCATCTCGGTAAGTTGTCCATGTAAGGATGTGTTCATGTGTATATGGATGATGTGCTCATATGTATGTAGATGATCGATGCTCATGATGTGTGTATGTATGGAGAGGATCGATGGTCATATGTGTGTGTATATGGAGAGTATCGATGATGCTCATGTATGTGTGTATGGAGAGGATAATGATATGTTCATGTGTGTATGGATCGGTCTCTCTCTCTCTCTCTCTCTCTTGTGTTTGTATGTGAACAAGTTGCCATTTGTTTTGCCAAAATGTTGATTCATTTCCATTTTGGCAAGACTTTGGCATTTCGCAAAGGTCCTAATTTTAGGATAGGTCATGCCGAAATTTTCTATCGACCATTGCATGCATGCATTCATTATGTGGTTCTAATAGACTTCAAAATTGTACCGTACATCGAAGGCAAAAAATGGTCCGCAGAAGGAGCTAAGGCATTGTGGCTAGATTTTTGAAATGTGCGACGGCCGACATGATACGAAATAACAAGACAGATATAAGATGTTCGTGCAGAAGATGCAAACTCAACTGGGTGATCGACCCAGATTCGAATCTGCGCACTGCCCGCCATGGTTTCATGGATGGATACACTCGTTGGATAAGCGATGGCGTAGATGATGGAGACGGTGAAGAAGGTGGCCAACATGGCGATCATCATCACGGCGAGAACGGGCGAGATGATGAAGAGTCTCTGGAGATGGTGAAGGTGCGGAAGGCATCGGGATGATGATGATCTAGATGTCGAGGAGCGCATTGACGCGATGGAACAACGTCGGGCTGGGTGCGGGACCCTTATGTGCAAGAGCTGCTTCTCAAGCGCATTAGTAACGCTGTGGCTGCCGCTAGAGAGAAAACCAAGCTTGCGCAACTTGAGAAAGACGCGGTTACTCCATTGTATGAAGGATGCAGGCCCGATGATACCCGGTTGAATGTAACGCTCAAGGCTATGGAGATGAAGGCAAAGCACAAATTGAGCGACGCAAGCTTTGACGATATGATGGCATTCTGGCACGATCGTCTCCCGGAGGGGAACACATGTCCAACTAGTATCGAGGATGCCAAGAAAATCGTCTGTCCTCTCGATCTACCGCACGTTAGATATCACGTATGCATCAACGATTGCATCATTTATCGGGGCGAGGACGCGGAGAAAACCACATGTCCGGTGTGCGGCGTGAGTCGATACAAGAAAGGGAAGAAAGCACCTCGAAAAGTGGTATGGTACTTTCCTATCACTCCTCGTCTGCAGCGCTATTTCGCGGACCCTAAGGAAGCGAAGCTCATGCGATGGCATGCGGAAAGGAAGAAGCCAGGAGATGATGATGACCCCGAAAAGGATGAGCTGCTGACGCACCCTTCAGATGCTAGCCAGTGGAAAGCATTGGACCTCGAATTCCCAGAATTCGGTGGAGATTCGAGGAACATCAGGCTTGGTGCGAGCACCGATGGACTCAATCCGTTCGGTAGCCAGAGCAGCACGCACAGCACTTGGCCCGTGTTTGTATGGATGTACAACCTCCCTCCATGGTTGTGCATGAAGAAGAAGTACATACAAATGAGTATGCTAATTCAAGGGCCGAAACAACCTGGTACCGACATCAATCTGTATCTCGGGCTGTTGAAAGAGGAGCTAGCCACGTTATGGGAATCTGGAGCCAATACTTACGACGCCGTCGCACAAGATTATTTCACTATGAGAGCCGCGTTGGTCACTACGGTGCAAGACTATCCAGTTTGCGGGTATATCTCGGGGCAGGTTATCCAAGGATTCTGCATGCGTTAGGTGCATGGATAACACAAGCTATCTCCAACTAGAGAAAGATCCAAGGTCATCGAAAACCGTGTTCATGGCGCACGGAGGTGGCTCGGCAAGAATGATCGATGGAGAAAGCGTGGAGACCTGTTCGATGGCAAATCGAGACCCGAGGAATCGGGGCGTAGGGAGCAGCGAAGAAGTGGAAGAGTTGCTGAAAAACTGGAAAGATTGTCCTAAGCCTGGAAAGAAGCGAAAGAGGCAGCAACAAGACAAGCCGCTGATGAAGGTATGGAAAACAAGGTCTGTTTTCTGGGAGTTGCCATACTGGAAGTTTCTTCGCACGCCTCATAGCCTCGACATCATGCATATCACGAAAAACGTGTGCGAGAGTCTGGTCGCCACCATAATCAACATGCCAGATAGGACGAAAGATGGTCCGAAAGCAAGGCACGACCTGATATGCTTGGGTATCCGGAAGGAGCTTCACGGAGGACGACTACTCGATGATCGGGAAGATGGCGATGATCATGAGTCGAGAGGCGACACAAGGTCGTCGGAAGGGTAAAAAGTTCAAGAAGAGCGAATATTACTGCCCTCCTTCTTGCTTCACTCTAAGCCGGATGAGATCAAACAGTTTTCAAGTGCCTTCTAGGAGTCAAATTTCCTTACGCTACGCGGCAAGATAAGCATACCTAGACGAGGCGAAGAGGTTCGATGTACGACGTGCCGTGCTAATGACGCAGTACTTCGGTCGCACTAAGAGGGATAATGGGCGAGCACGTCCGTGAAACGTTATTTGGCCTATGCAAGTTTTTCGACGTCATCTCTAGGAAGTCGATTGGCTTGAATCAGCTCGGAAGGCTACAGGAGGAGATCGTGGTGATACTATGTGAGCTTGAGGTCTACTTCCCACCCGCATTCTTCGACATTATGGTGCATCCGCTGGTCCATGTCGGAGGACATCGTACAACTTGGGCCGATGTTACTCCGCAGCATGATGGCGTTGAAAGGATGAGCGGACACATCAAAGGATACGTTACGCACAGGTCCCGTCCAGATGGAAGCATAGCCAAGGGCTTTCGGCGAAGAGTGCATCTCTTTCTACGAATTATCTAGACATCGAGAACCTGTCGGTCTTCCGTCAATAGACACCTTGGCAAGCTCGGCGGATCTGGTCGAGAGGGTCGCCGACATCGCATGCGGACTTTCGATTTTCAACGCGCAGACTTTGATCGAGCAAACCTCGTCGCGCTATAGCATTTAGAACTGGTCGATCCTTGGGTACAGAAGCACAAAAGGTTAATCGAGAAGAAGTACAGTGACCAGGGCATACAGAGGACGCAGGGAGAAATAATCAAAGAGCACAACTCAGATTTCACGTTGGTTTAGGCAGACGCTCTTGATAATCCCAGCTCGCATTCTTCCGACACGGAAAGATCGATTCACCTTGTCGCAGGGACCGATGCAAAACCTGGTGACCTATCGGCGTATGATATCAACGACTACATTCTACGGAGGAAAAGGACAACAAGTGTGATTATCAGAACTCAGGCGTAACGTCGGAATTCTACACCAATTACAACGTGAAGGAAAGATTCTACGGAAGAATCGAGGAGATCTGGGAGCTCGACTACTGTGGAGAAAAGGTGCCGATGTTCCGTGTAAGATGGGAAAAGCGCGTCGAAAGAAGACCGTATTTCACAACCATGGTTATACCCGGCCAAATCCAAGGTCACGGTGCAAACGTGGGCGAAAATGAACCGTGGGTCAAGCTACCAAAGTGGACCAATGTTTTTTCATTACCGACCCGACAAAGCCTAGCCGTGTTGTCGTGAGGAGAGGAAAAAGAAACATCATCGGAATGGATGGAGTCGCCAACGAGCAAGACTTCGACCAGTACGGCGATCCAAAGATTGAAGATGACGACGACTACGATGCAGCAACATACATCACAAGAAGAAAAAGGACAACCCTACCCAAAAAAGGTAGCCCGTTCGAAAGAAGAAACATTAAAGTGCCAGGGCTAAATTATTCAACCGCGACAAAGAAACATTTTCGTGCGTAAGAAGGTCAAGTTCGGCAGGCACGTCTTCAACCACGTAATAGAGTTCCCCTGCGTGAAGCAGCCAGAAAACAGTAAGAAGGAAGCCTACTACGCACTCCATCACATGAGGGCGTTCCTACTTGACCAGCAGAATTCTACGCTGCCAGATCATCTCAAACAGTGGGCCGAAGCAAAGGCCAAGATCAATGATTCGGATATTAGACAAGAGATGTATCGCATCCAGCGGCGATTTGGGCAATCATCTTTCGTGATGTCATGACTTCGGGGGGGATCTTCTATGGAGGAAATATCCCGAATAACCGTGACATAGAAGATCGCCTAGAGATGCAGGGTGACTATAGGAAGTTCATGACGAGACAGGGCGTCCTCCCGTTCCCTAAGCCGAGCCAGAAGGCTTGATGTTGGCCTAGTTGTAGTTGCAAACTATAGATGACCTTTGTGTGTGTGTGTGGAAGACAAGTGTACTTATCTTATTAGGTTTATGAATCACCGCTTACTTATTTTGCTTATTATTATTATATATCAATCAATGCTTGGTTTTTTTGCTTACTCTTTGGTTTTTTTGCTTACTCTTTGGTTCTCGGACGACAAGTGTGAGTTATTTTTGTCTTTTTCGAGAATATGACGATTATTGAAATGTCGTGGCACAATATATATGTGAATGTGCTATGACGGGATTGTTAGCCTTGTGATATGCACAAGTCCAGGAATTGTGCATCCTACTTGGCTAACAGTCCCGTCATAGCATATTCCTGTGTCCAACGACCTAGCTAGTTATATATGAGGCATTCTCTTCGAGTTATTTTTGTCTTTTTCGAGAATATGCCGATGATTGAAATGTCATGGCACAATATATATGTGAATGTGCTATGACGGGATTGTTAGCCTTGTGATATGCACAAGTCCAGGAATTGTGCATCCTACTTGGCTAACAGTCCCGTCATAGCATATTCCTGTGTCCAACGACCTAGCTAGTTATATATGAGGCATTCTTTTCGAGTTATTTTTGTCTTTTTCGAGAATATGCCGATGATTGAAATGTCATGGCACAATACATATGTGAATGTGCTATGACGGGATTGTTAGACTTGTGATATGCACAAGTCCAGGAATTGTGCATCCTACTTGGCTAACAGTCCCGTCATAAGCATATTCCTGTGTCCAACAACCTAGTTATATATGAGGCATTCTTTTCGAGTTATTTTTGTCTTTTTCGAGAATATGCCGATGATTGAAATGTCGTAGCACAATATATATGTGAATGTGCTATGACGGGATTGTTAGCCTTGTGATATGCACAAGTCCAGGAATTGTGCATCCTACTTGGCTAATAGTCCCGTCATAAGCATATTCCTGTGTCCAACAACCTAGTTATATATGAGGCATGCTTTTCGAGTTATTTTTGTCTTTTTCGAGAATATGCCGATGATTGAAATGTCGTGGCACAATATATATGTGAATGTGCTATGACGGGATTGTTAGCCTTGTGATATGCACAAGTCCAGGAATTGTGCATCCTACTTGGCTAACAGTCCCGTCATAAGCATATTCCTGTGTCCAACAACCTAGTTATATATGAGGCATGATTTTTGAGTTTGCTCTTTTTGATTTAAGAGTACTTTCTATAAGTGTATCTTCATATGCGACTTTAATTATACATGTTTTTTCAATCACCGGTTAGTTATTATTGTCAACTTGTAGATGACGTGGTATGTCGTGTACAAGGGACGGGTTCCCGGAGTCTACGATGATTGGGAAGACTGCCGGAGACAGTGCACCGTTCAGTGCAATAGCTACAAAGGGTACAACACTATGGCGGAGGCGGAAGCTAGATACACGCGCTATCTAGCTGTAGTTAGGACAAGGAACCGGATGAAGTCCTACACCTTCGTCGCGGCGGTGATCTTGCTTATCTTCTTTGGTTATTTATCCCGCGTTTGTGTCTAGCTAGCTAGTTTAGATGTCTAGGCGAGCTTCCGAGATCTAACTTGTTCGATCGACACATGTATTCGCATGTCACCAACTACTACTTTGTAACATGATCAAAACAATGTAACTTAGACTATGTATTCATGTATGAGACTTATCTATATGTATTTGTTTCAATCTTGTTTTTCATATTGAGTATTTATATATATAATTGTATATCTTGTATCTGTGTGTATATCTGTAATATTGTATATAATCTGTATTGCATATAATCTGGCTTGGAAATTAAAAAAAAAACAAAAAATACATCTGTGGCGCACATGGTCTACCTTTTGTGGCGCACTACACCTAAAGCGCACCATGGATGTTTAGTGGCGCACTAGGTAGTGCGCCACAGAAGATCCAAGGGGTAGCGCACCATGCCAAACTTCTGTGGCGCACGACTGAGTGCGCCACGCCTATCTCTACACAATCGTGGCGCCACTAGGAGATAGCCAGAAGAGCCCGTGGCGCATGCCGCAGTGCGCCACAGATGATGGTTTCAGGTGCGCCACTAAAGGCCGTTTTCCTAGTAGTGGGTGAGCGGTAGTACCGGTTGATATTTCCGGTACTATCGAACACCACAAGATCTTGGGCAAGGTCTTGCAGGAGACCCTTTTGGGGGGAGAACAAATAATGTCTTTTCCTGATAAAACCTGTGGTACACTTGGCAAATGGTTAGTCCGATATGTGTGTTATCATTAAACACCAAAATCACTTAGGATGGGAAATGCGTTTTCAATCTCCCCCTTTTTGGTGTTTGATGATAACACACCTTTGGATGATAATATTATGATAACGATCATGGTTCGAGAAATAGAGACAAGGCTCCCCCTAGATGAGTAGGATCAAAAAACTCCCCCTCTATTTTACAAACCAACCAAGAGTGCACATTAAATGATAACAACACTTAGAACTCATACCTTTGAAAAATAAAGTGTGATGAGAGAAGTATTGACAATGGATAAAGAATATTGTCACATAAGATGGATCCATATGAGAATAACCATAGCACACATATGATGGATCCATAAGATAACCACATAGTCTCAACATGTATAGCACAAATAATTAGTACCTAGAGTTCACACATAGTACCTAGAGTTCACACATAATATGAGGCAAATGAAGCAAATAAAGTTCACAAGCGAGTAAAGATCAAGGCAAGAACAAGCTTGTGACTTTTTCCATGCAAATCCCGCATGCCTAAGGTGCAACTTCTCCCCCTTTGGCATCAAGACGCCAAAAAGGGACAAGAGCAAGACTAACGTCCCAGAGGTCACTCATTATCATCCTCAAAGTCATCCTCATGGGTCGGAGGAGAACGGAAAGAAGAGGTGGCATCATCCTCCCAGTAGCTATGCTTGGAGACCCATTGGTCTTCAGGAGTGATGCTGTTCGTGGATCCCTTTGAGACAGTCAAACCTTGAGCTTCCATAAATTATTTTTAACGAGCACAAGCTTTCTTGGCATATCATAAGCCTCATACATGCGCTTTTGGTTGTCAACTTGGAAGCAAAACACCTTATTGAGTTTGGCTCCGATCCTCTTTGCCCATGAGGGCTGGGCATGCTTGCGACATGAGACCACAAAATCAGCATCACAACCACTATCCTCATCACCAGACACTTCTTCAAGCAGGTTCCCATCCTCATCAACGAGTTGACCATCCGCATTGCGAGGTTTAGGATGGGTCATGATCAACAAAGACTTGTGCCAGTGATTAATAAGGCGAAAAGTAGAAAGACTTTTGACAATAGGGGGGCACTTGTTGATGATGAGAGCCATGATGTATGGAGCAAAAGGAGGTACCCTCTGAGTGTATGTAGCAACGACCATCTCATTCCAAATGAAGTCTCTCACAACAAGAGGGTAGCCAGACTCACGGTTGTTGTAAGTGGTGATCATAAGGTCCACCATGTGACCATGCATCTCATCTAGGTTACCTGCTCGAGGGGGAACGGTCTCACGGAAGATGCGGTTCAAGATATCATAGGTGGGGAGAAGACCCTTGATCTTACCAGCGACACCGTGGCCTCGGATGTATAATGGTGCAAGGACATCCTTCTTCATGGGACGATCACTATCGTGACAGCAGTAGCCAACCGAAGTGTCAAGGCCATGGTCCTCATACCCAAGAATCTGTCCAAACTCAGCCAACGTTGCTACCTTGACAACACCCTCAGTCATCCAAGTGATAGTCCTAGCTTGGTTCTTTGAAAAGTGAACGGTGGCATAAAACTGAGTAATGGGCAAGGGGTCATAGTCTTGTCAGAACTCCATAAGGGGAAGCAAACCAATGTGGGAACAAATCTCCTTAGCTTCACCGAAGTAGTCCAAATTCTTGTTCACGTGACCCATATCAATCCACTTCTGAGGTACCACTAACTTCTCATTGCTCATAAGAACCTCATTGTACACGCTCTCTTGAAAGTCGGTGTAGAACAGGATATTTTCCCTAGCATGGGCCCGAGCTGCAACATACAGATTTATAGTCCGCAAGGCATGGAAGTCCAGCTCAGACAGATCAAACAATAGCTTCAGCCCTGATAGACCAGAACTCTGACTCTTGCGATGACTCGAGGAGGGAGGAGGAGGACCACTACCACGTCTAGCTGACTGTTTAGTGTCCCCTCCACAACGACTCCAAGTGGCCTTCAACTTCAAATGGTTGCTGGGCTGTGGCATGATCTCTTCTTCGGACTCTGACTCGTAGTCCTCAATCTCATGACGGTCCTTGGAAATCTTGCGAGTACCCCGGGAACCACCTGCACCTGTGAAAGGAAGAGGGAGATAGAAGGGGGATAAGGGCAAAAGAACCCGAAATGAAAAAGTCCACAAAGAAGCCCAAGTTTTGACCAACTATTTTTGTCTGCTAGGACCGGTAGTACCGGATGTCAGGGGATTTAGTACTTCAATCAAGCGGTAGTACCGGAAAAAATTTCTGGTACTACCGTTTGTGCGAAAACCAGCCCAGATCCGGTAGAAACGATCCATAAATAGGCATCAAAAGTATCCAAAACGAGGATTCCTTCGGGCAAGAGGAATTGTCTGGCATTATACACGCAGTACAACCTCAAATAAAGTGTTTTGACCATTTATCGAAGTTGCCCTAGATCCAATGGAGAAAACATGACATAGGAGAGAGGAGGCGGTTGTAACGGAGGAGCCCGCAGGGAGTCCGAATCTGATGAGGATCTAGAGGAAACAGGAGGGCACAGGCTCCGACGGTGGCGGCGGTTTGGAGTGGAGACGGGGAATAATGGGGCACTGATGGGTGCCACTCCCCGCGTATTTACCCTTTACCAGAGACACCGACTTGTAGTACCGGGGATAGGCCCGGTAGTACCGATGACCGGTAGTACTGGGCAACAGGTCGGTAGTACCGCCCCTGGGCAGTTTCCAGGAATCTACCTGGGAACTGACCCTAGCCGGTAGTACTGCTCGCTAATCCGGTAGTACCGTTTCCACCAGAACTAACCGCAAGGGACAAATGAGGAGGTTCTTGTTGATACGTCGGAAACGAATCTATAATTTTTTATGCTCCATGCTTGTTTAGTATCTACTTTGCTTTGCTTTGTCTACACTTTGAGGTGTTTTTATATCTTTTCTAGAACTAACCTATTAAAAAGTTGCCACAGTGCCAGTTCCTTGTTTTCTTCTGTTTTTGGTTCCAGAAAGGCAGAAAATCAATATTCTCGGAATTAGACGGGACAAAAGCCAAAGTCAATATTTTACCGTGGGCCTCATGAAGTCCAGAGGGGATACGGAGAAGCGAACCAGGGCCACCACACCCCTAGCCATGGGTGGGCCCTACCCCGCGCCTGGGTAGGGTGTGGGCCCCCGGCCGCCTCCCAGCATCGCCTCTTCGCCTATAAGAAGCCCCGATGAGAAAACCCTAAGTAATCAATCATACTTCCAGAAAAAGTTCCGCAGCGCCGCCGCCACCGAAGGGGAGATTCGCGGGATAGAAAGTCTCTATTCCGGCACCCTGCCGGGACAGGTAAGTGCCCCCGGAGCCATCTCCATCGATCTCCATCACCATCTCCATCACCGTTGCTGATTCCCATGATGAGGAGGGAGTAGTTCTTCCTCAAGGCTAAGGGCTCTACCGGTAGCTATGTGTTCATCTCTCTCTATGCATGATCTTGTTGTGGTCATGAGCTTTGTAATCAAGTAGATCTACCTTGCTAATCAAGTGCTTCATTAGATCTCTGCTCTGCCCATGTGTGTGAAAGTGACAGCGTGCACGCCATGGTGGCACTTAGGTTTGAGTATACATAAATACTCTTTGTGCTTTAATAGACCTATGCTTTTCCCCACGTGTGTGAAAGTGACAGCGTCCATACCGTGTGTGGCACTTTGGCTAGATTGAATATTTGTTATGAATTATATTTGGAGTTGGATGTCTATGAAATTGTGGTGTTTGTTGGAACCATCTAGCGCTCAAGGTGACAGTGTGGGGTTATCTAGATTGGGGAAGGAGGACTTTGACGAGTGTTGTTATAGCCCTACTGATGATTAGAGTTTCCAACCGGAGAGTAGTTAAGAGTAGTATCATGAAGAGAGGATATTTATATGAGAGAGTGTTCACTAGTGAAAGTATGATCCCTAGGCCTTGTTTCTAAACATTGAAACACCATTTGCATCTAGATATGTTGCATGTTTGCTTGCTTTAGTCTTTACCTCACTCACACACGTTACCCCATGTCAACAACAAGTCAGAAGCTATTTTCGAGCACCGTTACCACTTGTATTTCACTATCTCTTCGCCGAACTAGTGCACCTATACACCTGACAAGTGTATTGGGTGTGTTGGGCACACAAGAGACTTCTTGTATCTTGATTGTAGGGTTGCTTGAGAGGGAATACCTTTGACCACTTCCTCCCTAAGTTCGATAAACCTTGGGTGATCCACTTAAGGGAAACTTGATACTGTTCTACAAAAGTGCGTAGACATCACTTGTGTGGAGTAGATGGGGTTTGTATGAGGGATAGGAATGGCTTAGGTTGAGAGTATCAAACTGATAGGGACATATGAACTTTAAATAGGGAAAACACAACTAGAACCAAATGAGAGTGCATGATCCTAAGATCTAAATAACCCAAAAAGAATGACAAACACGAGTAAGTGCCAACCTCTCAAGTGTGAGAGGGCGGTGGCCTAGGCCACCATGTTTGAGTATGCTCCGCTTGGCACCAAGAAGATATATCTTGGGTCCATTACTAAAATTCATCAATTAAGCTCTCGTATCACAAAATGATATTAAGAGAAATGATCTTTATTAATGTTGGCATTATGGGGGGAGGGATAGCCCAATGTATTAGGATCGCACTCCCCCTATCTCCATGCCTGCACCTAAACCAAATAAGAGTCAAGACATAGGTGAGTATGCAAGGTGATCAAGTTAAGCTCCTTGAATCTATGATATTTAGTTTATTCCTCAAATAACAAAACCTTGCTTCATCAAGTGGCTCCGTGAAGATGTCGGCAAGTTGGTCTTTGGTTGACACATAAGATAGATCAATATCACATCGACCAACATGATCTCTAATGAAGTGATGACGAATCTCAATATGCTTTGTCCTTGTGTGATCCACCGGATTGTAGGCAATCTTGATAGCACTTTCATTGTGATACGTCCATTTTGCATCACTATTCTATATCATAATTTCATGTTATTCATTGATATATTTCATATTAAGAGGTTATACTTATGTTATTTCATCTATTTTTGCATGTTGGATGATTCTTGAAGGATGAACTGCCGGAGTCAGGATTCTGATGGAAAAAAGCGGAGTTTTGATGCAATTTTCGTGAAGATCAGAAAATACATGGAAAATCATATTTTTCTAGAAGACGAAGAATGCTAGGGAGGCTGAGATGGGCCACAGGGGGCACACACCCCCATGCACGGGCTGATACATCGTAAACATATCTATAATTTTTGATGTTCCATGCTTGTTTAGTATCCACTTTGCTTTGCTTTGTCTACACTTTGACGTATTTTTATTCGTTTTCTAGGACTAACCTATTAGCAAGATGCCACAGTGCCAATTGCCTGTTTTTTGTTGTTTTTGGTTCCAGAAAAGTCATAAAATGAATATTCTCGGAATTGGACTTGGACAAAAGCCAAAGTCAATATTTCACCAAGGAGAACACGGAGCCAGAGGAATGAGACGGAGGAGGGCCACGAGGGGCCCACACCCCATGGACACGCGGCTAGGCCTGGCCCGCTCCTAGGGGGTGCGGCCGCCTGAGACTCCCCCTTCGCCTATAAGAAGCCCCTGATACCAAAACCCTAAGTACCTGATCAGATCTCCACGAAACAGTCTGTACCCGCCGCCACCATCGTCCCTAGATCGGGGGGATCTAAAGCTCTTACCGACACCCTGCCAGATGGGAGAGATCATCCCGGAGGCCTTCTTCATTACCATGACAGCCTCCGGAATGATCCGTGAGTAGTTCCACCTTGGACTATGGGTCCATACAGTAGCTAGATGGTTATTTCTCCTCCTTTGTGCTTCCATGTCTAGATATTGTGAGCTCCGTTCATGATCAAGATCATCTATTTGTAATCATGCATGTTGTGTTTGCGGGGTCCGATGGATATTGAAATTACTATGTCACATTGATTCATGATTCTATCTTATTGATTCTATCATGTCTGTGTTGTTTGAGATCGTGCATGCTCTCCGTTTCTAGTAGCTATCTTGGCCAAGTAGATGCCAGTGACTCCAAGAGGGAGTATTTATGCTCGATAGTGGGTTCATGCCTCTATTGAATATGGGGAAGTGACAGAAATCTCTAAGGTTGTAGATGTGTTGTTGCTACTAGGGAGAAATAAATGATCTTTTGTTCATGGAACAATTGTATTGTTTACTTTACACACATTGCTTAAATCAGTTATCCGTTGCTTGCAACTTAATACTGGAGGGGTTTTGGATGATAACCTGAAGGTGGATTACTAGTCATAGATGCAGTTGGATGGCGGTCTATGTATATTGTTGTAATGCCCAATCTAATCTCATAGGATCATGAATGGCTAGTATTGCATTGTTATGCCTTGCTCTGTCCTGTCAATTGCCCCGCTATAATTTGTTTACCCAACATGTTATGTTGTTTATCTTAAGGAGAACACCGCTAGTGAACTGTGGAACCCGGTCCAACCTTTACCATTGATACATCTTCCACTGTTACTGTTTAATTTCTGCAAGCCACCATCACCTTCCACACCATACGTTTAATCCTTTGTTTTCAGCAAACCGGTGAGATTGACAACCTCACTGTTCATTGGGGCAAAGTCTTGAGTTTGTGTTGTGCAGGTTTCCAAGTTTCTATCAACACCTTTGAGTAGTTTCCTTCCTCCTACTGGTTCGATAACCTTGGTTTCTTACTGAGGGAAGACTTATTGTTGTACTCATCACACCTTCCTCTTGGGGGTTCCCAACGAATCTCTACAGTGATCTGAGCCGCATCACGGGCCACCCTGGGCCACACCACTAGGGGGTGTGGCCACCCTGTCCCACCTCCTCCTACACCCTTTTTCCTATATCTTATCCTCTAAACCCTAATACAAGGGGAGCAAACACAGAAAGATTCCGCCGCCTCTGCGGGGCAGAAACTATAGAGAGAGAAAGAGCTCTCCGGCATACAGATTTCTGCCAAGGAAATTCCTTCCCGGAGAGGGGAGATCATCGCCATCAACACCGTCATCAAGCTAGACTTCATCGGGATCATCATCATGATCACCCACACCACCATCTCCACCAGCACCATCATCACCACTCCATCCCGCTATAACAATTGTGTTGAATCTTGCATAGTTCTTAGGGGAAACTTTCCCGGTGTTAATTACTTTTGTAGTTAATGCTTGTGAGTGGAACCATTGAATTACTGTTTATGTTCAGATTGTTATTCATCATAATATCATATCTGATCTTGATCCATATGATGTCTAGTGAGTAGTTTATTTAGTTCTTGAGGACATGGGAGAATTCATGTTGTTAGTAGTGGAATTATGTTGAGGTATTATTCAATGGTTAATATTTAAGTTGTGGTGCTATTGTTCTAGTGGTGTCATGTGAACGTCGACTACATGATACTTCACCATTTATGGGCATAGGGGAATGCATTGTGTATTTGACTACTAATCGTGAGGTTGCCGGAGTGACAGAAACATGAACCCCCGTTAGGAAACCTTTGCACAAGGGAGTGTAGGATCTCAGAGTTTAAGGCTATGGTTAGGTTTTTATCTTAATTACTTTCTTGTAGTTGCGGATGCTTGCAAGGGGTTTATTCACAAGTATGTATTATTCCAAGTAAGTTCGGTACATTAGCACAGGTTCACCCACACAACACTTATCAAACCAAAGAAGATTAATCAACTGTATGAAACGAAAGCACTTAACAATATTCCCATGTGTCCTCGAGAATGTTTGGTCCTCATAAGTATTACAACTGTCTCGTCCGTTGCTAAGAAAGGATTGGGCCACTTGCTGCAATTATTTGTTTCCTTTATGTACTTACAATTTATTTCTTTTCTTTATCAAAAAACCCTAAAAATATGTTTGCTAAGTATTTATAGAGAATTCCTGCTCCAAACCACTAGTCAGCACCTTCTGCTCCTCGTTGGGATCGACACTCCTATTTATCGAAAGTGCTATGATACACCCCCTATATGTGTGGCTCATCAAGACTATTTTCTGGCGCCGTTGCCGGGGAGTGAAGCGCTATTGAAGAGTGGAACTTGTAAAGGAAACTTCTACTGTGAGAATTGCTTTTTATTTTTGTTTGTTACTTTGTTTCCAATATGGATAACCCACTTGGTTTCCTATTTGGGAAAGATACTACCACTTCTAAGCTAGTAGATGAACCACCAATTGTTGAGATAGATCCTTTTAAGATAGCTACAAGAATTGTTGACCGTGTTATGGATAACTATTATTTTGGGATGGAACTGTCCATACTGGTGATCACTTGCTTTTTAGACATGAATTATGCAGGTTGTTTAAGTGTGCAGGTATCACAACGTAATAAGTTAAGAAGAAGTTACTCTCTATATCATTGAAAGAAAGAGCTGAATAATTGTATAAGCTGCTGAAGAATGGACAATCTATGGAATGGGAGGAGATAGTACCTCTCTTTTATTCTAAATTCTATCCTCCCAGTGATATTCATAAGGATAGGAACCAAATATATAACTTTTGGCCTCGTGATGGAGAGAGTACATCCCAAGCTTGGGGGAGACTGAAGTTACTAATGCTTAAATGTCCTATTCATGAACTCCCTAATAATATTATTATTAATAACTTTTATGCAAGTCTTTCTCTTCATGATAAAGATTTATTAGATGCTTCTTGTGCTGGATCATTTACACGTATGAAATAAGAAGCTAAATGGGATCTTCTAGACCGTATTCAAGAGAACACTGAAGCATGGGAGAATGACAAAGGAAGAAAGTCAGGTATAAATTATGAGTATGAATGCATTAAATCTTTTATGGGAACTGATGACTTTCATGATATTAGTATTGGGTATGGACTTGATTCTCAAGTTGTTGCAAATTGCTTTAAGGCATTTGCCTCTTATATTGAAATCCCCAACAAGCAGTGGAACAAATACGATGCTCCTTATAAAGATATTGTTAATCATGTTCCTGTTACAAACACTGAAGTTTGTACTGTTCATCCTATTTTTCCTGAACCTTATATTGAGAAACTCCTTGATGCTGGTATTATTTACCCTATTGCTGATAGTCAATGGGTTAGCCCTGTTCATTGTGTCCCAAAGAAAGGGGGAATCATTGTTGTGCCTAATGAAAATAATGAGCTTATACCTCAAAGAGTAGTGGTTGGTTACATGATGTGCTTTGATTTTAGAAAGGTGAATAAAGTCACTAAGAAAGATCATTATCCTCTACCTTTTATTGATCAAATGCTAGAAATGTTGTCCAAGAAGACTCACTTTTGTTTTCTTGATGGTTATTCTAGGTTTTATCAAATTTCTATGAAAGCACAAGACCAAAGAGAAAACCACTTTCACTTGTCCCTATGGAACTTATGCTTATAGGTGTATGCCTTTTGGTTTATGTAATGCTCCTGCTACCTTTCAGAGATGTATGTCTGCTATCTTTCATGGTTTTTGTGAAGAAATTGTGGAATACATGGACGATTTCTCCGTCTATGGAACTTCCTTTGATAATTGTTTGCACAACCTTGATAAAGTTTTGCAGAGATGTGAAGAAACTAATCTTGTTCTTAATTGGAAGAAATGCCACTTCATGGTTAATGAAGGGATTGTTCTTGGACATAAAATTTCTGAAAGAGGCATTGAAGTTGAAAGAGACAAAGTTGAAGCAATTGAGAAAATGCCTTGTCCTAGGGATGTAAAATTTATTCGTAGTATCCTTGGTCATGCTGCTTTCTATAGAAGGTTTATTAAAGATTTATCAAAAATTTCAAAGCCCCTTACTAATCTTCTCCAAAAAGATGTACCTTTTTTTTGATGATGATTGTAAGGAAGCTTTTGAAACTTTGAAGAAAGCTTTAACTACTGCTTCTATTGTCCAACCGCCTGATTGGAATTTACCCTTTGAAATTATGTGTGATGCTAGTGATTTTGATGTGGGTGTTGTTCTTGTGCAACGAATAGATAAAAATTTGAATGTTATTCATTATGCTAGTAAGACTCTTGATGCTGTTCAAAAGAATTATTCTACTACTGAAAAGGAGTTCTTATATGTAATATTTGCTTGTGATAAGTTTAGACCCTGTATTGTTGATTCAAAAGTTACCATTCATATTGATCACGCTGCTATTAAGTACCTTATGACAAAGAAAGATGCTAAGCCTAGGCTTATTAGATGGGTGTTGCTTTTACAAGAGTTTGATCTGCATATCTTTACTATTAAAACCGAGTTGGTGGCTCACTTTGGGGTCAAACATTGGGAGCATCCGGACCATCTAATCAAGTCATCAAACTTTGGTGTTAGACCCCTCCTTTATAAGGATAGGATCCCTGTGATTGCAATGCTAGTCCCTGGATCAATGCTAGCATCCACAGTTTAAGATGAAGTACACAGATACAAAGGTCGTTTATTACATTCATTCCAGAGATAAACATAGTCTTTTACAACTCAGGGCCATAGGCCTAATACAAGAGTTTTTAGGAATAAGTAAATAAACATAAGTCTTCATCTTCATGTGCCACAGGCAAGCATGTTGAGTGTAGACTCATGACTCCTACTCATCATCGGAGTAACTGCAACATCACAAGTTACACCACGAGGGTCAATACTTTGGAATAGTATTGGCAAGTGATACCTTAGTATATTTTAAGTGGTCTATAGTTCTATATGCATTTGGCTAGTGTAGCTTGGCTTGCTTTGCTCAAAATTAAGTTTTACTTATTAGTTGAAATTGCTAAGTTTTCTTTGTCAAAACATTCCCAAGGAAACCATCAATAGATATTGAGGTCCTTCACCCTTGTTCACCCACAAGTTTTTAGTTTAGAAGTTGGAGTGATGAGATTCTTGTGGTTTCCATGTCTTGATGCTCATGTGTCCATTACCTTGGACAAGGCTAAGTACTTAGGTTTTCCATCTGCGGTTGTGCACTTTCCCCACAGACTTGGTTTCCCAAGACAGGACCTTTGAAGCCTTTCCTTAGTCAAATGGACGCGTTCCAACCTATCATCCCATCTACCACCAACTGTCCAAATGACTAAGTTCTAGCAACCTATGTGATCATGGCGAGCCCATATTGCCAAGTGGTTGCCTGTAAGCTTTCTCAACACTTGGCCTCCAAATCCCTTTGTGCCTGGGTGGCATACCACAAGTGAGATACACAACCCAAGTCCATGGCCTTGTGTAACCACTCAACATAACCCAATCAATCCATTCCACCTGGAGGTTTATTTGACTTAGTTGTTTTATTAAGAAAATACAAGTCTCTTGACTTAGAATATTTTATCATAAACCATATAGATGTTCACCACCCTTGTTTTCTATAAGCTAGGCTAAGCAAAGTATGGTATCTTAACTTAGGAAAATTTCCTAGCAAGCAATTCCACTACTTCACTCTACTTGGGATTTCCCATCTTGCACTAAGCAAAATATCATGCATTTACCTTAGCAAAATATCTAATGCAAGTATAAAACTTAGGATAGGAAATTCATGAAAATATCACTTGCCTTGGTAGTGGGGAGTAGCACTCCTCACAATCACAATCACTATCAAAATCTACACAAGAGACAATAGCACACAATTACACACAATATAAATACAATCAAAAATAATATGAATGCATGTATGCAAGAATTTACTAAATGGTGATTTTTGAAAATTATACCAAGTATGTTCATGAGCACAGAAACTTAACAAGGCTCAAAATTGCCAACTACATTTATTTGGCCCAAAAATAACTACAAGAATAAAACTATATCTAAAATAGCCCTAAACATGTTTCACAATAAAAATCATTTTTAACTGTTACTATATGCTAATCCAAAGGTATATTCTGATAGGCCTTGTCTTGCTGAGTTCAACGATATAAAATTTGCAAAAATCCAACGTGGCATTCAAAAGTTATAAGCATTTGAAGTTTGAATCTAAATCTGGTTTTAATTTCTGTTTTTAAACTAAACCTAGCCACGCGTCATGTTTTCATTCGCCCGTACCGCTTCGCACCGGATCGTCTCTCTGTGCCGTTGGATCTAACTAACGATGCGCGGCTCAGATCTGTCCTTACCCCTTCGTTAAGTGATCTGTTTCTACGCGTGGGATCAAGATCTAACGGCTACAATCTATCAACGAAATGGGCGGCTGGCGGTGTTTGACCGGCGTGTTCTCTGACGGTGGTGCGGCGCTGGGCCATTCTAGGATGCAAGGATGCGCTTACCAGATCCGTGAAGGCGTGCTGAAGCTCGGCGTGGTACTCGTTCGCGAAGGGTGCTCGGAGATGGGCTCGACCTCGTCGGAGTTTAAATGCGGCGTCAGGCGAGGGTTGTCGGAGTTGCTGCCGTCGTTCTGCGTCGCCTGAGCACGAATCGATGGGTTTAGAGGATGCGCAGGACAACTACGAACATGCTCGGGTGAATAAGAAGGCAGGGGGCGCTCGAAACTTACTGGAATTGCTCGCCGGAGTTTGCGAACGCGTCTGCCACGGTCAGTTGTCGACGTTGGCGAGGTTCCTCGTCGCCCTAAGTCAAAACAGGGGTACTATCAGATGCGCAAAACGAAGTGGATTCAGCGTGTCGATCGAGATCAAGGCGGTGGTTACTTACGAAGGGGGTCGCGGAGTTCTTGCAGAGACGGTGGCGGCGGTTGTTGGCGTTGCCAAGGCTAGGGATCATGCAAAAGCGAGTGTCGGAAGATGCGTCGAGTTCCTGAACAAGATAGTGTGAAGGAGAGAGAGGGGAGCTCGATACTCACGAATTTGCAGCGCGATCGTCGGAGGCGGGGTTGCAGAGAGCAATGCAGCGACTGGGCGTTCGGTGCTTTCGGGGTTTTGGGGAAAAGAGAGAGACGGAGGGTTTCTTATAGCTTGCTCGCGAGCGAGAATCATCGAGCCAATAACTCGAATTGATGCCGCGAATCAAGACCGAACGCCCGCTTGATTTGAGGAATGAATGGGTCGTCGGGTGGAGACGACTGTCGTGGGGTTGGCCCACTTGTCGGTGATATGCGCAGGTTTTCGGTGGGGTCCGGTCAGCGTTCTGCGTCGTCCGTGCGTGAGAGGAGGAAAAGAAATGCGGGTGGGCTTCTTGGGCTGGATTGGTTCTTGGGCGGATCACGGCGCTGGCCTTTTCCATTTCTTTGCCCTTTTCTTTTTCATTTTCTATTTTCTGAATTGATTTTGATATGTTTTCAAATCCTTTTGAATTCAAACAAATTTGGGGATCCTTGTGGGGTTCTGGTTTCAAATGCGCTTATTTAACTAAGTGGTTACTTTGTAGGGTTTGGTTATGCTTGGTCTTCAAAATGAGCAGATTTTTGCTATAGTTGTAATTATTTGAATTTAGGGTTTTGAATCACTTATAAGTTTTGAATCATGGTAGAATTTCACACAATCATTCCAACAATGGAGTCAAACAAACAAGTACTTAAGCTTCCAAATTTCAAAGTGTGATGGTCATCTTGGAATCAAATGTCCACATGAAATCATAGACTCAACTTCATTTCTAAGTGATTTTGATAAACCCTAAATGAATGAATGAGATGCATTATGGTTGAAATGAGTTTTGAAACCATGATTTTTGGGATGTTACAAATCTAACCCTTAAGATGAATCTCCCTCGAGATTCGGTTTGGCTAACAAATAGGTGAGGGTGGTCCTTTCAAGATCATCTTCTCTTTCCCATGTTGCTTCCTCTTGAGTGATGGTTCCATTGCACTTTACAAAATTTGATAGTCTTGGTCCTGGTGACTCTTTCATTGTCTCTAGAATTTTGACAGCTTTTCCTCATAAGTGAGATCACTTTCTAGCTGAACTTCCTCCAAAGGTATGGTATCCTTTAAAGAAGACTCTTCCATTTCGGGTGACACTTTTAAGGTGACTCACATGAAATACGTTATGGACTAGCGATAGAGATTACGTAATTCCACTTCATATGCAACTTCTCCCTTACGACTTAGAATCTTGAATGGCCTGACGTATCTTGGTGCCAACTTTCCTTTGACTCCAAATCTTTTCACTCCACGAGTGGTGATACCGAGATAGGCTCTATCCCCAACCGTAGGTGACTTCTCTACGCTTAGAATCCGTAGCTTTTCCGCCGGGATTGTGCTATCTTCAACCTGTCCTTAACCAATTTAACTTTTCTTGGCGTCCTTGATAAGATCAGGTCCAAATAAACTTCTTTCTCCCACACCATTCCATAACAATGGGTGGTACACTTCCTTCCGTAGAGTAACTCAAGCGGTGCCATTCCAATACTTGATTGATGGCTGTTATTGTAAGAGAACTCCGTAAGGCAAACTTTCATCCCAACTTGCTCCATAGTCTAGAGCACAAGCTCTCAACATGTCTTCAAGAATTTGGTTGGTTCTTTCCGTTTGTCCATCCGTTTGAGGATGAAAAGCAGTACTAAACTCCAATCTTGTTCCTAAGGATTCATGAAGTTGTCTCCAAAAGTGAGATGTGAACTGGGTTCCCCTATCTGACACAATACTCTTTGGCACACCGTGAAGGCATACAATCCTGCTCATGTAAATTTTTGCTAACTTGGCACTTGTATAAGTTGTCTTCACGGGTATAAAATGAGCCACTTTGGTTAGACGATCCACTACTACCCATATGGAATCGTATCCCGATCTAGTCCTTGGTAATCCGGTAATGAAATCCATACCAATATTTTCCCACTTCCATTCAGGAATAGGCAATGGTTGAAGCAGACCTGCTGGTTTCTGGTGCTCCGCTTTGACTCTGCTACATACATCACACAAAGCGATATGTTCGGCTATGTCCCTTTTGAGATTGTTCCACCAAAATCTTTCTTTCATATCCATGTACATCTTGGTGTTTCCCGGATGAATAGAATATGGAGAGTTGTGACCTTCTTGTAATATCAGTTTTCGCAACTCAGGGTCTTGTGGAACACATATACGTTTCCCGTGCCATAATGTACCCTGTTCGTCAACATGGAAACTCTTGGCTTTCCCTAGACCAATGTTTACTTTAATCTTTTCAATTTCTTCGTCAGTCTTTTGAACTTCTCGGATCTTGTCCAAAAGAGTAGGTTGGACATCCAAAGACATGAGATGCCCTTCTGGTACAATCTCTAATCTGAGTTCCTTGAATTGTTCTGAGAGGTCTTGGCAGTTCTCCTTTGGTAAGACCAGTTACAAATGGCTTACGACTTAGAGCATCTGCTACTACAGTTGCTTTACCGTGATGGTATTGCAAACTCAAGTCGTAATCCTTGATAAGTTCTAGCCATCTCCTTTGTCTCATGTTGATTTCCTTTTGGGTGAAAATATATTTCAAACTCTTATGATCGGTGAACACCTCACAACGCTTTCCCAAAGGTAATGTCTCCATGTTTTGAGTGCATGGACGTGAGGCTAACTCAAATCATGAGTAGGGTAGTTTACTTCATGAGTTTTGAGTTGTCTCGAAGCATAAGCTACGACTCTACCATCTTGCATAAGCACGGCTCCTAAGCCTTGATGAGAAGCATCACAATACACTTGGAAATCTTTTTCCAAATCAGTGCATAACCTAAGCTGTGTCTTTACAAGTCTCTTCTTTAATTCTTGAAAACTGACTTCACAACCTTCAGACCAGGCAAACTTTTTATCCTTCTTTAGCAATTCTGTCATAGGCTTAGCAACTTTTGAGAAATTCTCAATGAACCTTCTGTAGTAACCTGCTAAGCCGAGGAAACTACGAACTTCTTTCACGTTTTAGGTGATTCCCAATCATCCTTCTTTGAAACCTTAGCGGGATCAACGCCACACCATCTTCTGGCATCACATGACCAAGAAAACCAACCTTCTCTAACCAAAACTCACACTTGCTGAATTTGGCATATAGTTTATGTTCCCTCAGTTTCTCAAGTATCAAGCGTAAGTGTCTTTCATGCTCTTCCTTGCTCTTGGAGTAGACTAAGATGTCGTCGATGAAAACGACAACGAACTTGTCAAGGAACTCCATGAACACCTTGTTCATCATATTCATGAAGTATCTTTGGAGCGTTGGTTAATCCAAAAGGCATCACAGTGTACTCATACAATCCATACCTTGTGGTGAATGCTGTTTTGGTATGTCTTGCTCTCGTATCTTGAGTTGAAAATAACCCGATCAAGATCAATCTTCGAGAATACACATGCTCCTTCTAGCTGATCAAATAAGTCATTGATTCTTGGCAAAGGATACTTGTTCTTGATTGTAACCTCGTTGAGAGAGCGGTAGTCAATACACAACCTTTGGGTTCTATCTTTCTTCTCTCTGAACAAACTGGGCTCCCAAGATGAAGAACTTGGTTGAATAAACCCTTTACAGAATCGTTCCCCTAGTTGTTTCTTGAGCTCCTTCAATTCATCAACTGACATTTTGTACGGTCTCTTAGCTATTGGTCCCGATCCACGGCACCAAATCTATCGAAACTCCACATCTCTATCCGGTGGCATTCTCGGCAATTCTTAGGAAACACATCCGGATATTCACATACAACTAGTACACTTTCCATGCTAACCCCTTAAGAGAATTTAGCTTACTTCCTTTAAATTCAAAATTTGACTTAAACTTTATTCTTTTTCCTTCGGGGTTGTGAGTGTAGCAGACGATTGGCACAATCTAATACTCCTTCATACTTAGCCATCCAATCCATTCCCAATATCACATCCAACCCTTGGGAATTCAGGATTATTAGATTCACGGAAACTTATGTTTTCCAAACTCTATGACTAAGTCATGACATCCTGAGTTTACTATCATTTCTCCCCTGGAGAACTTACTCTTATAGGACACCCAATGGTTTCTCTTGGTATTTCATTCTTTTCAACAAATGCCTTTGATATGAATGAATGAGATGCACCGTATCAAAGAGTACAAATGCTGAAATTGTATTGAGTCTGAACTTACCACCACGGCATCGGGTTCTTCATAGACCTCCTCCACATTGATGTGGTTAACCTGTCCTTCTGAAATGGATTTGGCTTGTTGGGTCCTTCAACTTTCTTTTCGGGCACTCATTAGCATAATGCCCACTTCTTGCATTTGTAGCACTCAACTTTCCGAGGTCCTTTTGACATATTGACCTCCACCTCCACTACCATTTCCACCGTGGTGGCTCTTATGTCCACCCTTGTGGTTCTTGTACTTATCATTGTCATGACTACGATGTTTGTTGTCATGACGGTTGTGGTGTGTTGCTTGTTGAACTTCCCATGTTTATGGGATTGAGCCACTTTGTCATCATAATGGGACCGTTTGTGAGACGATCCCGAGCTGTGTTTGTCGAGTGTTTCCTCTTCCTACTCTCGACTTGTTTCCTTTACTCTCCAAAATAGCAGCCTTGTCACACGTAGACCGATAAGTTGGAACATATGCTACTTGATAACTGTAGGTTCGGTTCATCATTCAAGCCTTCCAAGAACTTTTCCTTTCTCTTGGCGTCGGTATCAACCTCGTCCGGTGCATAGCGCTTGATTGTTGAATTCTTCTACATATTCGCCACCTGCGATGGCGCTGCTTCAAGTTGTGAAACTCCTTCTTTTTCAGACTCATTATCCCTGACGAGATATGAGCGGTGCGAAACCCATCCTCAAATATGTCCCATGTCACTTCATCAATGGGAGTGGTGATTTGGAAGTTATCCCACCATGTGGCGGCTGGTCCTTCCAACAGATGTGCTGCGAATCTGACTTTTTCAGCATCAGTGCAGCCTACTGTCACCAAGTCTTTGTTCACAGAGCGCAACCAGTCATTGGCTGCCATGGGGTCAGTTGTTCCCGAAAACTTTGCTGGCCTCAGACGCAAAAATCTGGTGAGCATATCGAAACCCGGAGGGTTGTTGTTGTTGTTGTTGTTGTTGTTGTTGTTGTTGTTGTTGTTGTTGTTGGGGTCATTGTTGTTGTTGTTGTTGTTGTTGTTGTTATTCTGGTTTTGGATGAACGTTGTCATCATTTGCATAAGCTGTGTTTGCGCATTCATCATTTGTTGCATTTCTGGGGTGATGTTGTTGGGGTTGGGGTTTGCGCGACGGGGAGGCATCTGTGGTTTATTCACATAGATAAGAATGAGATACCCATAGATGTTTTATGCACAATATAACATAAACAAGCACATAATAAGCAACACAAGAAAATAAAGTTCAACAACCACATAACAAGTTCATGAAGTGTTACACACAAGTGGCAAGCCATCCACATGTCGGATGGTCCAAAACGAGTTCACAAAACAAGTATGAATAACAAGATAAACGAGTGATCATGTCTACTCATCAACGTCAATCTCCTCCTCGACGAAGGTAAGACCTGCGTTCTCCATCGCGGTCTTGTTCTCCTCAATCGTAGTGGTCAAGGAGTCGATCTTGGCCTTGAGAGCCCTCTTCTGGGAGCGAAGCCTCTCAATAACCATCTGCTGCTGCTCAAGCTCGAAGTCCTTTAGACTTCAGCTCCTCTGTCATGTCCCGGATTCTCTTGTTCCTATCCTGGACGCGTTTCTCTTGACTCTTGAATCTGCGGTCCTGAGTCTCAAACTTTGTCTCCATCTCCTTGATCATCTCATCCTGCTGCGCAAAAAGCTTGTCCTTCTCGCGAAGCTGCACCTGAAGCTCGTCATTACCAAGCATGACGTTCGTCCTGTCCGTATCTACGTGTCTGAGAAGAGTCTCCAAGTCCTGAAGATAAAGACGTATCGGCTCCGCGGCGCTCCTCGAGTCGTCCTCAAAGTCGATGGACTCTCCGTCATCATCACGTCTACCGAAGACGTGAAAGTGAGTACCCTAACCTATGCGGGTGACGGCTAACGATCGTCCTATCAGTCTGCATGACTACCTCCATGCCTCTCTCCACGTCATCGTGCATCAACTTGAAGGCGATGGCCTCAGAGTGGGCTCAAGCGTCTGGCTGGGTCACCTTGAAGCCCAGAGGTCCTTCCTCTCAAACTTGGTGAGTGGGTACACCGTAATGGTGGGAAGAGGGAGGTCAAGCAGTGGTAAGCTCAACGATACGGGACCAAAACGAGTAACTCGAAACTCCTCAACGGTGCTGATGGCAACAGGCATCTATTTATAAGATTAAAAAGTTAGAACAAAGCAATTCAAGATAGATCAAGACAACATTCACACATATCCATGAAACATAATTGTCACACAAGCCATGCATACATGAATTCATTACATCATTCAAGGTCCATACTTATTAAAATATCTTTTGAAAGTAAGGTGATAAGTGGTGGTCCAACTAACGAAATGTCATTACAATCCAATCTCACGGGACCTATTATTGAACACAATGTTCCTAGAGGCAATCCACCAATCTTGTTCCCTTGACTCTATCACTAAGTCTATAACATCTCCCCTTATTTCTTGGTTGTTGTCTTCCAACTCCTGAGTAAGCTCCTTTTCTTTCTCTAAGTCCCTTTGGAGGTTGAGCATTCTGCACTTGACTCTAGCACTTAGTTCCTTGATAGTCCTCCAAGCTGCATCCCTGGCTGACTCAAAGAAGGTGGTGTGCATTGTAGTATTGGTGTACATGCAGAATCCTCTTTCTTTGTGGTTGTCTTCCTTGTTTTTGTACAAGTGAAGTTGCACCCACCAATACTCCACTCCTTCATCCATCACTGGAAAGCCCTTGTACGGCTTCACCATGTGCATCCATAGCTTCCATGAGGTCCTTGAGAATATTGGGAAACTCAGTTTCACATTCCAAGGTCATGGTCATGAGTGGTCCCTTCTTCACGGCTTCGTTGATGGAGTTCATCTACAAGGGAAGTTGAAAGAGATTAGAAAAGTTTTACGAGAAGAATAGACAAGTGTAGAAGTAGTTGAAAAACTTTTTCCTTAGTGGTTTTCAATTCTTAGGGTCATAATCCTACAGGCAACACAGTGCTCTGATACCATCTGTTAGACCCCTCCTTTATAAGGATAGGATCCCTGTGATTGCAATGCTAGTCCCTGGATCAATGCTAGCATCCACAGTTTAAGATGAAGTACACAGATACAAAGGTCGTTTATTACATTCATTCCAGAGATAAACATAGTCTTTTACAACTCAGGGCCATAGGCCTAATACAAGAGTTTTAGGGAATAAGTAAATAAACATAAGTCTTCATCTTCATGTGCCACAGGCAAGCATGTTGAGTGTAGACTCATGACTCCTACTCATCATCGGAGTAACCTGCAACATCACAAGTTCTGACCACAGAGGGTCAATACTTTGGAATAGTATTGGCAAGTGATACCTTAGTATATTTTAAGTGGTCTATAGTTCTATATGCATTTGGCTAGTGTAGCTTGGCTTGCTTTGCTCAAAATTAAGTTTTACTTATTAGTTGAAATTGCTAAGTTTTCTTTGTCAAAACATTCCCAAGGAAACCATCAATAGATATTGAGGTCCTTCACCCTTGTTCACCCACAAGTTTTTAGTTTAGAAGTTGGAGTGATGAGATTCTTGTGGTTTCCATGTCTTGATGCTCATGTGTCCATTACCTTGGACAAGGCTAAGTACTTAGGTTTTCCATCTGCAGCGGTTGTGCACTTTCCCCACCAGACTTGGTTTCCCAAGACAGGACCTTTCAGAAGCCTTTCCTTAGTCAAATGGACGCGTTCCAACCTATCATCCCATCTACCACCAACTGTCCAAATGACTAAGTTCTAGCAACCTATGTGATCATGGCAGAGCCCATATTGCCAAGTGGTTGCACCGTAAGCTTTCTCAACACTTGGCCTCCAAATCCTTTGTGCCTGGGTGGCATACCACAAGTGAGATACACAACCCAAGTCCATGGCCTTGTGTAACCACTCAACATAACCCAATCAATCCATTCCACCTGGAGGTTTATTTGACTTAGTTGTTTTATTAAGAAAATACAAGTCTCTTGACTTAGAATATTTTTATCATAAACCATATAGATGTTCACCACCCTTGTTTTCTATAAGCTAGGCTAAGCAAAGTATGGTATCTTAACTTAGGAAAATTTCCTAGCAATTCCACTACTTCACTCTACTTGGGATTTCCCATCTTGCACTAAGCAAAATATCATGCATTTACCTTAGCAAAATATCTAATGCAAGTATAAAACTTAGGATAGGAAATTCATGAAAATATCACTTGCCTTGGTAGTGGGGAGTAGCACTCCTCACAATCACAATCACTATCAAAATCTACACAAGAGACAATAGCACACAATTACACACAATATAAATACAATCAAAATAATATGAATGCATGTATGCAAGAATTTACTAAATGGTGATTTTTGAAAATTATACCAAGTATGTTCATGAGCACAGAAACTTAACAAGGCTCAAAATTGCCAACTACATTTATTTGGCCCAAAAATAACTACAAGAATAAAACTATATCTAAAATAGCCCTAAACATGTTTCACAATAAAATCATTTTTAACTGTTACTATATGCTAATCCAAAGGTATATTCTGATAGGCCTTGTCTTGCTGAGTTCAACGATATAAAATTTGCAAAAATCAACGTGGCATTCAAAAGTTATAAGCATTTGAAGTTTGAATCTAAATCTGGTTTTAATTTCTGTTTTAAACTAAACCTAGCCACGCGTCATGTTTTCATTCGCCTGCATCGCACCGGATCGTCTCTCTGCCGTTGGATCTAACTAACGATCGCGGCTCAGATCTGTCCTTACCCTTCGTTAAGTGATCTTTCTCTGGCGTGGGATCAAGATCTAACGGCTACAATCTATCAACCAGAAATGGGCGGCGGTGTTTGACCGGGCGGCGTGTCTGTCGGTGGTGCCGGCGCTCGGGCCGTTCTAGGATGCAAGGATGCGCTTACCAGATCCGTGAAGGCGTCTGGCTCGGCGTGGTACTCGTCGCGAAGGGGTGCTCGGAGATGGGCTCTGGACCTCGTCGGAGTTTAAATGCAGCGTCGGCGAGGTTGTCGGAGTTCTTGCCGTGCTGCGTCGCTGAGCACGAATCGATGGGTTTAGAGGATGCGCAGGACAACTACGAACATGCTCGGGTGAATAAGAAGGCGGCGCTCGAAACTTCTTGGAATTGCTCGCGGAGTTTGCGAACGCGTCGCCCGGTCGGTTGTCGGCGTTGGTGAGGTTCCTCGCCCTAAGTCAAAACAGGGTACTATCGGATCGCAAAGCGAAGTGGATTCAGCGTGTCGATCGAGGAGATCAAGGCGGTGGTTACTTACGAAGGGTCGCGGAGTTCTTGCGAGACGGTGGCGGCCAGTTGTTGACGCGTTGCCAAGGCTAGGGATCATGCGAAAGCAAACGGCGAGTGTCGGAAGATGCGTCTGAGTTCACTGAACAAGATAGTGTGAAGGAGGCGGAGGGAGCTCGATACTCACGGAATTTGCGGCGTCGGAGGCGGGGTTCAGAGAGCAATGCGCGACTGGGGCGTTCAGTGCTCGGGGTTTTGGGGAAAAGAGAGGGGAGGGTTTCTTATAGCTTGCTGCGGCGAGAATCACCGAGCCAATAACTCGAATTGATGCCGCGAATCAAGACCGAAGAACGCCCTTGATTTGAGGAATGAATGGGTCGTGCGGGTGACGACGCTGTCGTGGGGTTGGCCCACTTGTCTGATATGCGAGTTTTCGGTGGGGTCCGGTCGGTCGGTTCGAGGCGTCGTCCGTGCGTGAGAGGAGGAAAAGAAATGCCGGGTGGGCTTCGGGCTGGATTGGTTCTTGGGCGATCCTGGCCGCAGCCTTTCCATTTCTTTGCCCTTTTCTTTTTTTTCTATTTTCTGAATTGATTTTGATATGTTTTCAAATCCTTTTGAATTCAAACAAATTTGGGGATCCTTGTGGGGTTCTGTGGTTTCAAATGCAGTTATTTAACTAAGTGGTTACTTTGTAGGGTTTGGTTATGCTTGGTCTTCAAAATGAACAGAGATTTTTGCTATAGTTGTAATTATTTGAATTTAGGGTTTTGAATCACTTATAAGTTTTGAATCATGGTAGAATTTCACACAATCATTCCAACAATGGAGTCAAACAAACAAGTACTTAAGCTTCCAAATTTCAAAGTGTGATGGTCATCTTGGAATCAAATGTCCACATGAAATCATAGACTCAACTTCTGTTTCTAAGTGATTTTTGATAAACCCTAAATGAATGAATGAGATGCATTATGGTTGAAATGAGTTTTGAAACCATGATTTTTGGGATGTTACATTTGGGCACATCTGGACCACACATACAAAATGACAGTTTAGGAAATAAAAAAAATACAATCGTCACCGCATCATCGATAATCAAGGTTGGAGATCTCAAAAAAAAAGACAATTAAAGTTATAATACATGGAAACCAAAACCATTAATCACGGATCAATCACCATCGTCATTTTCTAATCAGATTTTAAAAAATATAAAGTCAATCAGATGCACCACCGTCCTCTTTTTTCTCTAAAATACGTTGCCCCGCGTCCAATCGTTTTCACTACCATCAATTAAGGCTGGTTTTATAGGAAAAGCAATCGGCTTATCATTATGGGTTAGGAAAGCAACCACGGATAGTCAGGAAAACATTCACGCTCCGACAATTTTGAGAATCTTTAGGAAGGCCGAAAGCAATCATGGGTTGGCAGGGATGCGATTAGGCACTCGTGATTTCGAAACCAAAGCCATCGCCGTCCCCTTTCTCTCCCATGAGCTGCGGCAGAAGAGGGCGCAAACCAAGCAGCGAAGTGGAGGCGCGGCGAAGTCCAGATTCTGCTCATCCAAGTCCAGTTCCACAAGCTAATCCCGCTACAGTATTTCTTCTTGGCGACACGCGATTGTCCCTCCCCTCAATAAAATCACAAGAAATTAATAACGTTGCATTCTTATTTATTGACAGGTCTTGATGTCGAAATTATACAATCCAAGCAAACCGTGCCATATTCAGCCAGGTAAATTGGTGCACGATTGCACATTTGCTTGTTACATGACGTTTTTAATCATCCAACACATTACCACTCTACCGCTCTCTGAAACATGGATGATATGATCTTCTATGTGGTGCCATGTGACTATGTTAACGTTGCAGCCTAACAACAACGAGCCTCGCCTTGAGGATCGGCATTCAGCTGGTGGCGGGTTCACTGGATCGTTGGCACTGATTTATTTTGATCATGTCATCGATGATTTTCTTGAGACGGATTTAAATTCGACAACATGTCATATTCTTGTTTAGCGGGGCCCTCCATCCACATGTATTGACTGCTGCTACTTGTTCTAAATCAATGCCTGAACCTCATACTTTTCTTTGATATTCAAGAGGTAGTTTTAATGGGCCAACATTAGTGCTCTTTTGCACAAGAATTTTGGATGCTCCGTGAAGGTGGAAACCTTGAATGTTTGGCTTGCTCAAAATGATTATCTTGTTCTAGCGGGATCAAGTAATTTATCATTTGTGATTATATATTTCCTTTTGATAAACTGAATGTTTCGATAATGACCATGTTGGCAGGTCCTAGCTCTTTTGACTACGAAGATTGTGGTAGTAATATTTAAAGGTTTGGTTCATTCAGCATGCAAGATGAGTATTCTATATTGCACAATTTTTTATTACCGTGTGAAATTTTCAAGCTAATGACAATTAATTCTCATGTAGAATGGTTTCGAGTTGAGGAAGAAAATTTATTGCTCAAGTACCGAGCAAATGAAGCCAATACAACATCCATCACATCTACGAGAATATCTAAAGCGTGTCAAGGTGTAGATATATTAGTTAATGAAAGATATCATGTGCTTATTATTTTATTTTACACGGCGTTAAATTATGCATTTTACGCCAAATACAGTTTAAACAAAGTGCAATCTTAATATTTTTGCCAATACCATGTGCTATCTTTTTTATACACGATTAATATTCATATGAATATACGTTGTTTTATGTTTTTCTTGCGAGTAAAAACAACCGTAGCAACGCACGGACATTCAGCTAGTTGTAGATAGGAAAGGTGCTGAAAACCCTGTTGCTGATAATTTATCTTGTTTGCAAAACATTTCTTTTGATCCTATGCCTGTTAATGATAGTTTTCCAAACGAACAGTTGGCTGCAATAAAGGTAAGCCCGCGAGAGAGTCCTTGGTATGATGATTATGCTAACTTTATTGTTTCCAAGTATTTGCCTCCAACCTTTACAACCCAGCAAAGAAGGAAATTATCTTATGATCCGAGGCATTACTTTTGGAATGACCGACATTTATATAAACAAGGAGTAGATGGTATTATGCGGAGGTGTGTTCCAGAATATGAACAACAAGAGATATTGAAAAAATGTCATGCTAGTTCTTATGGAGGACATTATGCTGGAGATAGAACCGTACAAAAAGTTTTACAATTAGGTTTTTATTGGCCTACTCTCTTCAAGGACGCAAGGAAGTTTATTTTATCATGTGATGAATGTCAAAGAGTTGGTAATATTTCTAGACGCGATAAAATTCCTATTGATTATTCTCTAGTTATTGAACCTTTTGATTGTTGGGGATTCGACTTTATGGGTCCTTTTCCTCCTTCAAAATGGTATACTCATATTCTTGTTGTTGTTGATTATGTTACAAAGTGGGTGGAATCCATACCTAAAAATAGTGCTGATGGTAAGACCTCTTTAAAAATGCTTAAAGATATTATTTTTACTAGTTTTAGTGTGCCTAGATATCTCATGATTGATGGAGGTTCTCATTTTATTCATGGTGGTTTTAGGAAGACTCTTGCTAAGTATGATGTTAAGCATAGAGTTGCTTCAGCCGATCACCCTCAAACCAATGGGCAAGTAGAACTTTCAAATAGATAAATTAAATCTATCTTGCAAAAGATTGTTAATAGATCTAGGAAAAATTGGGCTAAAAAGTTGAATGACGCTTTATAGGCTTATAGAACTACTTATAAAAATCCTATGGGAATGTCTCCTTACAAAATGGTTTATGGTAAAGCTTGTCACTTGCCTTTAGAATTAGAACACAAACCTTATTGGTCAATGAAAGAACTGAATAGAGATTTTAAACTTTGCTGGTGAGAAAAGATTGCTTGACTTAAGTACCTTAGATGAGCGGAGAAGTCTAGACTCTTTAAAGAAAAAGTAAAAATATGGCATGATAGGAGAATTCTCAAAAGGGAGTGATGACCCACAAGTATAGGGGATCGCAACAGTCTTCGCGGGTAGTATTACCCAATTTATTGATTCGACACAAGGGGAGACAAAGCATACATGCAAGCCTGAACAACTGAGTTGTCAGTTCAGCTGCACCTGGAAATAGTTCTTGCTCACATAAGTTTATCAATAGCAACAGTTTGTAGTAGAAACAACAAAGAAACATCAATAGTGAAACAGTAGCAATAGTAATAGTAATGGTAACAGTAAGATTCGAGTGCGGTAGGCATAGGGATGGATGGACGGGCGTTGCATGGACGAGTTTAAACATGTAACTTCAAAGAACTAGGGCATTGCAGATAAATAGTAATAAGCATCCAAGTACTAAGCAATCCTAGGCCTGTGATGCAAATATAGTCATACGTGCTCGCAATGAAAACTTGCACAACATCTTCTGTCTAGCCAGCCCGTGGCAGCGGGGCCTCTAGGGAACTACTGGCAATTAAGGTGCTCCTTTTAATAGAGCACTCTGTGAACACATGTGATCCTAACACCATAGCCATCCCCTCCGGTTGTCCCAATTTCTGTCACTTTGGGGCCTTTGGATCCGGACAATTATATGTGTACACAACTTGCAGATAAGATCATAAACAATACTATAATAATGATTAAATAATAAGTTCAGATCTGAGATCATGGCACTCGGCCCCTAGTGACAAGCATTAAGCACAACAAGTTGCAACAAAGTCAAATAGCACTAATAGAGATACTAGGCACTGTGACCCTAATAGATCTTATTTGATTACATGATAGAACTCATCCAATCCCTACCATCTCCAAGCCTACAGCGGGGGATTACTCACTCATGGATGAGGGAATCATCGGTGGTTGATGGAGATGTGTTGGTGATGACGATGATCCTCTCCAAATTCCCCGTCCTGGCAGGGTGCCAGAACGGAGTTTCTGGATCCGAATCTTGGTATCTCGTGGCGGCGGTGGAGCGTAACTCTTTCTAGAAAACTATCAAACCCCCCTCTGTTTTTAGGTCAGAAGGCAACTTATAGACACGGAGGGAGGCCGAGAAGCTGCCTGGGGTGGCCAAACCTCCCCCAGGCGCGGGGTCAGTGGGCCCACGCCTGGGGTGGGTCTGGGCCCCCAGGCCTCCCCTCTGGCTACCCTTTTGGCTCTATGGATCTTCTGGTGAAATATAATTTTTGGCATATTTTCCGGGATTTTTTCGGATAGTTCATTTTCTACACAAAAACAAGACACCATGGTAATTCTGCTGAAAACAGCGTCAGTCCGTGTTAGTTGTATCCAAATCACACAAGTATAGAGGAAAAACAATAGCAAAGTATTCGAGAAAGTAGATACGTTTTGGACGTATCAACTCCCCCAAGCTTAGCTTATTGCTTGTCCTCAAGCAATTCATTTGAAAACTGAGTGCGATAAAAGAACTTTCACGAACACTTTGCTTCATATGATGTAAATATTCTTAGCACATGAGTAGATGCTTAGACAATTCATAATAAAGAGTATGCAACTAAGTCTACTCAATAGTCATTGCAAGCTATGAAGAGAAACCAACTCAATAATAATAAGTAGCATGAAACATAAACATAAGCAACATTGCAATGCTCATAATTAGGTATGATAGAGTGGTACCTCGCTTGCCTTTGTTTGAAGAGCACAATATAAATGCCAAGGCACCTCTGAAGTTCACATGAAGATTAGAGCTAAAGATATCAGAGATAAAAGCATCAAAGTCATGGCATAATTAACCAAGTTTTGGAACAAACACAAGAATGACAACTATGCTCTTAAGAAAGTGCTCATAGAATAAGTGGTGACTCAACAAAGTTGTGAAAACGGTTTTGTGCAGGTTTGAAAGGCTTCCCAATGCTGAAAGGAAGGTACTAATTAGTTTTGAGATCTCATTTACCCTATCATAGGCATCTTCATGTGGTTAAGGTGAAAGTGAGGTCCAGTCTGAATCATATGCTTGACAGACCATAGACTGGAAATCCCAAGTCCCTTGAGTACGAGGGTCGCTCCGCATGCTACTCAACTTTGGTCACCTGAAAGTTCTTGTCATTGTAAATACATGCATATCATCGAGAACCTCCAACGGGGAACCCCTTGCACATGGTATAGGAGCTTTCCGATAACCAAAATGACAAGGCAAGTAGACAATGAGCATCTCAGCAATCTTTTTATTTACCATATGCATATCTTCTTATTGAGGAAGCTTCATAGATGCTCATTATAGTGATGCTGCAAGTTTCCACCATGATTAAGCATGGCTTAGGCTAGCAGCCCAGGCGTTTCTCTAACACAATGTATAAACTCCATGAACTAACAACTTCCCCTTTTATTTCACATCGTCGACATCCGTAAACAAAAGAGCAAAGTATCAACTAGATGTGGATTATCCTAAAAGTGTTGAAAGCATTCACCGTGACAGCACGGTTCTGCTGACTCCCAGTATATAGTAAGCAAGCATATAACTTTCATGGACTAGTCACAATGGTTCAGAATTATTAAGTGCAAAGAATAAAGTGTGCCATCAAGTTCGTGGGAGCTTTACTAACTAACTTTCTCAAAACAGACAAACATTTTATTTTGGAAGAAAACATGGCATATAGAATATGCACTGAAGTAACAAATGATGCCAATGGGTAGGTATGGTGGACACATATGGCAATATTGGTTTTTGGGAGTTGGAAGCACAGGGGGAGTTGGAAGCACAGGTAGAACACATACTCAGTGCAAGTGAAGGCTAGCAATAGAGAGGGAGCGACAAACGAGAGAGCAATAACTGTCATAATCATGCTTGCAAAAAAGAAGACTAATTATGGCATGAAAGTGATACAAGAACTCTGAGGCAAAATAAATCATCGAGGCTTACTGACTATTTATACGTCATATGCATGCGTGAGCATGTGCCAAGTTGATTCACATGAACAGTCAGAGGAGGATACCATAATGTCATACCAAAGTATGAATAAAACAATGCAAGAAAACATTCATATGACATGCTACAAACTATTAGCGAGGTGGAGCTAATCATAGACAAGCAAGAACTACTAAGCATCCATAATGACATACACCTTTGTTAGACCCCTCCTTTGTAAAGGAAAGGATCCCTGTGGTTGCAATGCTAGTCCCTGGATCAATGCTAGCATCCACAGTTTAAGATGAAGTACACAGATACAAAGGTCGTTTATTACATTCATTCCAGAGATAAAACATAGTCTTATACAACTCAGGGCCATAGGCCTAATACAAGAGTTTAAGGAATAAGTAAATAAACACAAGTCTTCATCTTCATGTGCCACAGGCAAGCATGTTGAGTGTAGACTCATGACTCCTATTCATCATCGGAGTAACCTGCAACATCACAAGTTCTGACCCACAGAGGGTCAATACTTTGGAATAGTATTGGCAAGTGATACCTTAGTATATTTTAAGTGGACTATAATACTAAATGCATTTTGGCTAAGTGTAGCTTGGCTTGCTTTGCTTGAAAATAAGTTTTTCCTATTAGTTGAAATCACTAAGTTTTTCTTTGTCAAAACATTCCCAAGAAACCACCAATAGACATTGGGGTCCTTCACCCTTGTTCACCCACAAATTTTATTTAGAAGTTGGAGTGATGAGATTCTTGTAGCTTCCATGTCTTGATGCTCAAAAGTGTCCATTGCCTTGGACTAGGCTAAGTACTTAGGTTTTCCATCTGCAGAGGTTGTGCACTTTCCCCACCAGAGTTGGTTTCCCAAGACAGGACCTTTCAGAAGCCTTTCCTTAGTCAAATGGACGCGTTCCAACCTAATATCCCATCTACCACCAACTGTCCAAATGACTAAGTTCAAGCAACCTATATGATCAAGGCAGAGCCCATATTGCCAAGTGGTTGCACTGTAAGCTTTCTCAACACTTGGCCTCCAAATCCCTTTGTGCCTGGGTGGCATGCCACAAGTGAGATACACAACCCAAGTCCATGGCCTTGTGTAACCACTCAACATAACCCAATCATTCCATTCCACCCAGGAGGTTCATTTGACTTAGTTGTTTGATTAAGAAAATATAAGTCTCTTGACTTAGAATATTTTTATCATAAACCATATAGATGTTCACCACCCTTGTTTGCTATAAGCTAGGCTAAGCAAAGTATGGTAACTTAACTTAGGAAAATTTCCCTAGCAATTCTACTATTTCACTCTACTTAGGATTTCCCATCTTAGCACTAAGCAAAATATCATGCAATACTTTAGCAAAAATATCTAATGCTAGTACAAAACTTAGGATAGGAATATTCATGAAAATATCACTTGCCTTGGTAGTGGGGAGAGTAGCACTCTTCACAATCACAATCACTAGAAAAATCTACACAAGAAATTAAAGCATAATTACACACAATTATATACAACCAAAAATAATATGAATGCATGCATGCAAGAATTTACTAAGTGGTGTTTTTGAAAATTCTACCAAGTATGTTCATGTCTACAGAAACTTAACATGTCACAAGTTTGCCAACTAAACTTATTTGGCCCCAAAATAATTTATAAAAATAAATCTATATCTAAAAATAGCCCTAAACATGTTCCACAAATAAAATCATTTTAACTGTTACTATATTCTAAATAAATTGGATATTCAGAAAGGCCTTGTTTCACTGAATCCAACGGTATAAAGTTTGCAGAAATCTAACGTGGCATTTGAAAGTTATGAGCATTTGAATTTGGATCAAAATTCTGGTTTTTAAATCTATTTTCAGATCTAACCTAGCCACGCGTCATGTTCTTATTCGCCCATACCGTTTCTCACTGGATCGAACTCTACAGCCGTAGGATCTAAATGAAAACTGGCGGCTCAGATCGTGTACCGCTTCGGATTAAGTGAATCTATCCTAGCGCTACGATAAAGATCTAACGGCTGCTATCGTCCTGACCAAGATCTAGCGGCGGAACGGTGGCTACCGGCGGCGGAATTGTCAGTCGGCAGCGGGCGGCCTTCTGAGGGTAAGTGAGAACGGGGAGTAGCTCACCGTGCTCAGGAGGTCTTGGCAAAGCTCGTCGTACTCGCGGTTGGTCAAGGGGCGCTCGGGCACGGTTGCGATTTCTCGCCGGAGTGGAGGACGGCGTCGGTGTGTCAGGTGGTCATCGTGGACGTCGCTGTGAACCACCCCAAGTCAAGACGAGGACACGGTTAGATTCACAGAGTCAAGGCAGGGTCGTGTGTTTGAACTAGAAGTCACGGGGCGGTCGGGGCTTACCACTAGAGCTCGCCAGAGTTCGTACTGAAGACGGCGGCGGCCAGTTGACGATGCTGCCGGAGCTACGGTACATGCGAGGGTAAACGAAAGGTGTCAAAAGAAGCACAGAGGCTCACTGATCTAGTTTGCAAGAACGAGAGGCAGAGGGAAGCTCAGAACTCACCGTAATTTGCCGGAGTAGTCGCCGGAGACGGCGGGGTTGCAGAGGGTAATGCTCGCAGCCTGGTGGCGCTCTGGGTTCGGGTTTTGGGGGAGAAGAGAGAGGGGACAGAGGGGATTCTTATAGCCTGGTCGCGAGCGAGAATCACTCTGCCAATAACTCGAATTGGCTGCAATTAAAACCGAAACGCTCGCGTTGATTTGGGGACGAACGGTCGTGCGGGTGGAACAACGCCGACGTGGAGATGGCCAGCTTGTCGGTAGCGCTGAGTTTAGGTGGGGTCTGCACTGTCGGGCTCGGTCGTGCTCTTGGCGTGAGTAGAATAAGGAGACCCGGGTGGGCTTCTTGGGCTCGATTTGTTCTTTGGCAGATTACGGCGTGGCCTTTTTCTATTGAAGTGCCCTTTTCTTTTTCTAAATTCATTTTCTGGTATGAATTTGATATGAATTCAAATCCTTTTGAAACCAAACTGCTTTGGGAATTTTTGCAGGGTTTTGTGGATTCAAAAACAGTCATTTTTAACTCAGTGGTTACTTTGCAAGTTTTGGTCAAACTTGGGTTTCAAAGTAATCAGAGGCTTACTCTAGTTTGCAAATATTTGAAAAAGGATTTTTGAAACCATTTCCAAATTTGGAAACTTGGGTTAAAAGCTTCACCTAATCTTTCCATCAATGGAGGCAAGTAAACCAGTACCTAAACATTCAAATTTCAAAGGGTGATGGCCATTTGAGATAAATTGTTCACATGAAATCATAGCTCAGAAATCTGTCTCTAAATGATTTTTGAGAAAACCCTAAATGCAAAGATGATATGAATGAGTTTTGAAACTATGATTTTTGGGATGTTACAACCTTACACAAACAGGCAATGCATGCTCACAATGATGATTATATGTACAAAAATGAAACAAATATAGTTCGTTACCAGCCGCTTACCACACCTCAAGTTGTCTTAATCTTCATTATTGCCCTTCACTTGTGTGACTTGAATAATTAACATGAAAACCAATATCCACTGAGGACAGCTAAACCCTGCGAAGAACTCACAAAACCAAAGAAGAAGAACAAATATTTTTGGTGTTTTCGATTTTTTAGAAACAAGCAAACAAAGAAAAACCAAACAAAAACAAAGCAAACCAAACAAAGCAAAATCTTTTTGGATTTTTCTTTTAAGGAAAATCAAAGAAAAGAAAGAAACAAACCAAGAGAAACAACGAAAATATTTTTGGTATTTTTTGTGTTTTTGAGAAAACAGCAAGAAGAACCAAAAAGAAAGCGAAACAATGGATATACAAAGAACCGACCGAACATGATATATAGATGAGTGTGATATCAGTATACCTCCGCCCAAGCTTAGGATTTTGGCCTAAGCGGGGCTCAATAGCGCGGATAGTAACTCCATGCTGGTGGGTCATCATAGGAATGATCATAGTCAGGCACCTGCGATGAAGAAGAAGACGTGCCCCAATCAAATGAGGGCTGCTAGTATGAAGACTCTCCCAAGTTGAGGGCTGCTGGTATGAAAACTCTCCCAAGTTGAGGGCTGAACCGAATTGTCTTCAGCGTCCTCTTCAACATTCTATTCTTACTGGGAGAGTTCCCCAACATATGTGTCAACCTCCTCCTCCATGAGTGACCATCCTTGGCTGTTATCAAAGTTAAACAAAGCAGGTGCAGACAAATAAACTATTTTCTCACTCCTACCTTTTCTCCGACCTTGCTGGACAAAAGATAGTTCATATGGCAAACTTCTCACATTAGCCCCCAAAGAAAAAAAACCATGCTGAATCATGGATTCAATATCAAGCCTCTCTATGGAAAACTGAAAATCTGAATAATGAGGCTCTAAGCCATGTAAAGCTAGCAACCTAGAAGCAACGAGACCTCCACAAATTCCACCCTTCTCACGGTTGGTGGTGAGGCGGTGAGCTATCAAAGCACCCAAACTATAAGAACTATTCCTATTCAGAGAAGCTGCAATAAAATCTAGATCAAAAGAAGACAACTTTCTAGCAGTCTTTCTAGCAAGAACACACTTGGTAATGAAATAGGAAAAGTATCTAATAGCTGGAAGCTGGATGTTCCGAATTTTACCACTTTCCTTTGAGAAGTCGAAACCTTTGCAAATCTCAGCATACAAATCAACAAGGGACTTGGTCCTCTCCTTGATCTTCTCACCAGATCCCCACTGAGGTACTCTAATAGCTGCACAGAAATCAGCAAAGGGCAGATTGATAGGAATATTATATATTTTGTAATGGACCATGGGATTAGAAGTAGACCAAGTGAACCGGAAGTCCTGCACAAAAGCCACGTTTAGCTTAACATACTGGATTGGTTCACCTTCAACAAAGCGCTCCAACCCTGCACTTGTAACCAAAGTTTGGAAATCTTGGAGGATCCCCGCAGCTCTCATAAATTCATGGCATGGGTATATGGAGGGAAAAACTGCCTCCTCATGATGAACCTTCATTCGCTCATACAACATCAAGTCATATTGATTCAGTGAATAAGCACTCATCTTCTTTGCTGCAATTTTTAGACAACCATCAAACCAAGTGATTTCTAAGTTGATAAATGATGAACAACTACTATAGGAACTTGCTAGAGGACTACACATGCATCAAAACAAAGTTTCTAAGCATATAACAAGCATGCAAGCTCAAATAACCTGTCACCTACAGTAGCAAAATACTCAAGATACAATCTACCAATCACAAAACTAATTGGACAAGTGGAGGAGGCACATACCAAGGAGCAATCCCTCCAAAAATCAGCACTTGAGATGGGCTGAACAAGGAGATCGAAAATCGCGAGCAAGAACAGCAAGAACTCGAGCTTGAGCAAGTTTTCCGGTGTTTTTTGGGAGAGAGAAAGAATGTGGCTTTGAGGAGGCACCATGGAGGGGCCCAGGTGGGCCAGACCCCCCTAGGCACCACCAGTGGTGGGCCCACGCCTACCATAGGTGTGGGGCCTAGGGGTGGCCCCTGGGTCACCTTTGGTACCTCTCTGCCCCTTTTTTCGAGGAAAAATTTATTTTGAATTTTCTGGGATTTTTCGGGAAACTTTATTTTTGGCAAATTTTCAGGGTATGAAAATTGATTTTCTCGCAGAAACGGTTTTTTCAGAAGAAGCAAAAGCAAACCAAAAGCCAAACTACAGAAGCTCTAAGAAACTCAAACAAGCAAACAACTAGAAAACTAAAGCTAAAGCAAAGACTAGGAAGGAGAAAGGAAAAAGGAAACAAGCATAACCATAGTGGAAACATTGTTTTGTTCATTAAAATCCTTTTGTTAACAAGGTTGATCAAGTCTTGTTACCAAAACAATCTTAAATGAGAAAAAATTTGTATTCCACAAGGTGATTATGTTACCTCATACTTGATAGCAATGGTCCCAATCATAATAGTTTCAAAAATTTCTTATGGAATGGGACAATATATTTCTCCAACCTTGATGCCTTCAATATTTTCAATAGAATTCAGGCAATAGCTCTTAACAACCTTCTTGCGGAAATAGACAGTGTGCTCCTTGCCATTAATATTGAATGTTACTTTTCCTTGATTACAATTGACTACAACACCTGCAGTATTAAGAAAAGGTCTCCCAAAACTAATAGACATATTATCATCTTCAGGCATTTCAAGCACAACAAAATCAGCTAGGACCATGCAATTACGAGCAACTTGAGCAGGAACATCGTCACATATACCAACAGGAACAGTAGTTGACTTATCATCCATTTGCAAAGATATATTAGTTGGTATCAATTTTTCTAGCTGGAGTCTCTTATAGAGAGAGAAAGGCATAACACTAACTCCAGCTCCCAAATCACATAAAGAAATTCTAACATAATTATTCTTAATTGTAAGACCCCACCTTTATAAAGGTAAAGGTCACTGTGATTGCAATGCTAGTCCCTGGATCCATTGCTAGCATCCACAGTTTAATATGAAGTACACAGAAACAAAGGTCATTATTACATCGTCATTCCAGACATAACATAGTCTTTTACAACTCCATAGCCATAGGCTAGTACAAGAGTTTATCATAACAATATAAATAAAGTCTTCATCTTCATGTGCCACAGGCAAGCATGTTGAGTGTAGACTCATAACCCTAATCCTCATTAGAGTAACATGCAACATCACAAGTTACAGCCACAGTGGGTCAATACATTGGAATAGTATTGGCAAGTGATACCTTAGTAGAATAATAGTATCTAGCTTCTACATGAATTTGGCTAAGTGTAGCTTAGGCTTGCTTTGCTCAAAATAGATTTTACCTATCAGTTGAAAACACTAAGTTTTTGTTTGGCCAAAACTCCCAAGGAACCACCAATAGAAATTGGTGAACCTTCACCCTTGTTCAACCACAAGTTTTAACTTAGAAAATTGGGATGAGGAGATTCTTGATAGCTTCCATGTCTTGATGCTCAAATTGTCCATTACCGGGGACACAGCTAAGTACTTAGTTTCTTCCTTCTGCAGAGGTGGTGCACTTTCCCCACAAGACTTGATTTTCACCAAGACAGGGCCTTTCAGAAGCCTTCCCTTAGACCAAATGGACGCGTTCCAACCTATCACCCACTACCACCAACTATCCAAATGACTAAGTTATTGCAACCTATATGATCCAGGCAGAGCCCATAATGCCATGTGGCTGCACTAGAAGCTTCTTAACATATGGCATCTCAAATCCCTTTGTTCCTGGGTGGCATTCCACAAGTGTGATACACAAGGTAAACAATATAAATGGGCCTTGTGTAACCACTCAACACAAACCAATCCACCATTCCACCCAGGTGTTTCATTCACTTAGTTGTTTTATTAAGCAAAACATAAGTCAAAGACTTAGAAATATTTTCCATAGCATGTATATGTAATCCACCCTTGGTTGCTACTAGCTAGGCTAAACATGGCAATAGCAAGTATCTTAACTTAGATAAAATTCTAACAATTCTACAACTACTAGGATTTCCCAAGCATAGCATATAGATACTTAGCAAAAATTATCATGCAAGCCCTATACAAAATATCTCTAATGCATAGTCAAAATATTGGGACAAAAGTATGAAGCACCACTTTCCTTGGTATTTGGGGGAGTAACAACAATCCTCACAGTCACAATCACCACTAGCACCAAAATCTACACATAAATTGATAGCACCAAATTCACATATCAAAATAAACAAGCAAAAATACATGAATGCATGCAAATGCCATGTGATGATTTTTCTAAACCAAACAAGACAAGTAAAACATTACTGTTCAATAAACTAAACATTTATACATCAAATAAACTTTATTTGGCCTTTAAAACATTTTCCAATTAATTTTTATACACAAAATAATCTTACAAATGTCTCTGCAAAAACAACTAAGTTTACAGAAACAATTCATTAAACAAAGTGCATGGTTGGAAAGTACTCTTTATGCTGATTCCAATGATATAAAATTTGCAAAATTTAGACGTGTGGATCAGAAGTTATGAATTTTGAAAGTTTGAACATCCAATAGCTTCAATTCTGTTTTCAAAACAAATCCTGAGCCACGTGTCTTAACCTAACTGGCCGATACCGTTTCACGCGGATTGAGCTCTGTGGAGCGTTGGATTGAAAGTGGATCGAGCAGCACAGATGAGCGTACCGGTTCGATTTAAGTGAATCTATCCTACTCGCTGGATCCAGATCTAACGGCGCACAGGCGTTTGGCCGATGGGCGGCGTGCGACGGTGGCTGGCGGCGGCGCGGTCAGATGTGGACGGTGCCAACGATACAGGAAGCGCGGAAGAGGGAGGAATAGCTCACCGAGTTCGCCGTGCGCTGCTAACGCTCAAAGTGTGCTTGGTTGGCGATGGGCCCTCGAGGTCGACGGGGATTGCTCGCCGTAGATGCTACTGACGACGGGCGGGCTCGGGCGTCGACGTTGGTGGAGCTGCGGTGTGTGCTAAGGCAAAACAGTGATGCTGTTAGATGCGCACAAGTCTGGCGAGTGTGTGAGCATGAACCAGAGAGGGAGGGAAAGGCTGGATTTACCGTGCGAGCTCGTCGGAGTTGATGGCTTCGTTGGGCACGTGCAGTCTTCGACGTTGGCGAGGTTCCGGGTGGTCCTAGCACACACCAGTGGTGTTAAAAGGTGCGCAAGGTTGCAGTAATCATACTGGCAAGACTAGGAGGCAAGGGGCGGGGAGTGCTCACCGGAATTCACCGCCGGAGATGCTCGGTACTGCGACGGAGCAAGCTCGATTGTGGGCAGCCTAGCAGCGTTCTATGGTTGGTGAGTGAAGGGAAAGGAGCGGAGTAGGGAGGGGTTTAAGTAGGCGAGCGAGGATGAGGAATTACGCCTGCAATAACGCATAATCAAGCGCGAGATCGTCGGGAAGAAACGGTCGCGGCAGAGCTGGTCGCGGGCGAGATTTGGGGATGAAGAGATGACGTGGCTGCATGGCCCAGTGGTTAGCGAGGGGGTGATCACGGGCGAGGTGAGAAACAGAGGGAGAGGGAAAAACCCGGGTGGGCTGCATCTATTACTGGGCCGAATAAGTGGCGTCGGCCCTTTTCCTTTTCTTTTCCCTTTTTCTTTTTCTGTTTGATTTTCCAGGAATCCTTTTCAAATGATTTTAAAAGAGTTTGAATTCAAACACTTTCTGGATTTTTGTAAAGTGAAACATGTACATATTTGTGTATAAATATTGCTGTTCACTCAAATTTACAATGGACCATTGATATTTTAAATAAACCTTTCCTTTATTATTTATTTAAATAAGACATGAGAATGGTTTTGAATTCATAATTTGTTTTAAAAACTTTGACCAAGTCTTAGAAACATCACTCAAACTTATGTTCAAATATTTTCTGGATAAAACAAGTATTCTCATATTAGAGAGTAGCAATAAGGCCATTGCCTTGCATACATAAAATAACAGACAGCAAATGCTTCTGTTTTTGAAATCTCATTTGAAAATGATCCTAAAATGATTATGAATGCATGAATGATATGCAACCTTTGAAATCATGATTTTTGGGATGTTACAAATCTAACCCCCTTAAGGTGAATCTCGCCCTCGAGATTCGGATTTGCTAGAAAATAGGTGAGGGTGGTCTTTCCGAAGATCATCTTCTCTTTCCCATGTTGCTTCTTCTTCGAAATGATGGTTCCACTGAACTTTGCAGAATTTGATAGTCTTTGTCCGAGTAACTCTTTCAGCAGTCTCAAGTATCTTGATAGGTTTTTCCTCATAAGTGAGATCACTTTCCAATTGGACCTCCTCCAAAGGTATAGTATCCTTCAAAGAAGTCTCTTCCATCTCCGGATGGCATTTCTTTAGCTGACTCACATGAAACATGTCACATCCCAAGATTTTCCAAATCTTGTAATGTGAAAATAAATGAATAAAAATAAAACTTTGTTTGATTTTTAAGGGCCAGAAGAAACTTTTTGAATTTAAGTGGAACTTCAAACCTATTTGGATTAAATAAAATCCTAAAGGGATTTAAAAGGTTAAACATTTATAAAAGGAAAATTAAAATGTTTTGGAATTACTATTTTGGAATCTTTTAATAATAGATTTGGTTTTCAAAAGAAAAGGTGGATTTATAAATAAAGATTATTTTACAGAGCCAAATTAAACCTTGGCCAAGCTTGGAATTAAAACATTTTGTTTTGAATAAAATAGCAAAGTTTTATTTAAATAAATTAATAAGGATTTAATATCCAATTTTATCTAAATAAAAGGTTTTACCATTTTAATTAAAACATCAAAACTTATTAAATTATTTTAAATAAGTTTTCTAAGTATTTTATTTTCTTAATTAAAACCTACTGAAGTGTTTTAGTTTTATTTTAGATTTCAAAATAAAGATTTATTAAAACAAATCCTATTTGATTTAAATAACTAAGGTCCATTCTATTTAATTATTAAGGGAACCTAAAATAAAAATGTTATTTTGTTTTAAACAAGTATTTCAGGTATCTTATATTTTCAAATAAAACCTACTAATTGGGTTTTGAAAGTGTTTGGATTTGAAATGAAGATTTTATTAAATAAATCAAACCATATTAAATAAATAAAGGTCCATTTTATTTAATTAATGAATGGATCTTAAAATGAATAAAAAATATTATTTTATTTTGGAATTTAGGTTTATGCTGATAAACAGAACCAAGTTCAAAATTGTGAAGTGTGGTGTTTGTTTGAGTTGATTTGGTTGAATGAATCATTTGTTTGAATTTCAAATCAGTAAATTGAAAATAGAAAAGGAAAAAGTTTCAGACAGAAAAAAAATTAGAGCAGCCCACCATCTGGCCCAGCTAACCCAGCAGCAGCCCACCTAGCCCACCTGTTCCCACGCCACTGAAACGTTTTCTTTACCGCAGAAGCTACCCGCTAAATCACCGACAGGTGGACCCTCCCCTCCTTTCTTTTCCCACTGACCGGTAGGCCCACTTCCCACTGTTCTTCCTCCTCACCCGCGCGACCCTGTCTCCCCCAAACCTTGCTGCCGTTGCTGCCATTCAAGCCGCGATCAATTCGCAGTAATGCCGCGCCATAATCTCGTCGTGACTGCACGCTATTAAGCGCCAGCGCCTCCTCCGCCTTTCCCCACTGTCGCCACTCCCTCTCTGCCCCGAGGCTGCCTCGAATCGAGCTAGTACTCCCTCTGCTCCGACCACCATCTCCGACCAATTCAGGCCAGTACACACTACCCCGTGCCTCCCCGAGCACGCTAGGAGAATCCCCACTCCCAGACATATCTCCCAGTATCACCCATTTGACCGCGGGCGTCCCAGAGCGTCGGCTTTGACAAGCTCTGACAGCGCCGTCGTCTGTCTCGTCTCCGTCGAACTTCCCCGGTAAGCCTCGACCGCCCCTAGATTTTCCATGGATGCTCACATCATCTCCAGCTCCGTCCGCGTCTAACCGTACCGTTCATTTGCCCTGGGGTGAACTGCAGCATCTCCCCGTCGTCGACCAGAGCCGCCAGACGCCGTTGCAAGCTCCGGTGAGGAATTGCAGCAAACCTCGTGCGCCCCTCACCCGACCAACACCTCCTCGAGCATCATCATGACCTCCTGAACCCGGTGAGCCTCTTCTCCTCCTCTCTCGCTTCCTAGACCACCGACACCGTCCACACTGACAGCCATCGCCGCTGCCGGCCGCCCCACTTTTGGTCAACCTCGCCAGCACCGTAGGATCGAGATCTGACGCTCACGATAGTTTAACTTAACCGCGAAGGGTTACGCGTCCAGGACCGTGCGATCGATCAGATCCAACGCCCTACATCCGCGATCCAACCGAACCGGTACCCGCGAATAGCGAAGCGCCACGTGTCCCCTATTCTGTTTAAAAACAGATTTTAAATCTGATTAGATTGCAAATTTCAAACCCTTGTAACTTTGGATCCACACGTCCAAAAATTACAAATTTTATGTCGTTGGATTCAGGAGAGCAATACCTAACCAACCATGCCCTTAGTTTAGCAAATAGTATATATTAGTTTGCTTGTTTTTGCAGATTCTTTTGTGAGCTTGTTTAGAGTAGGAAAATTGTTTAAAAATGATTTTTGGGTTAAAACCTTTGCAAAATGGTTTATTGTGACCTTACTGACCCTAGGAACCAACCCATGGTTTTGAAAATGAAATTGGAAAAATTTAGAATGGATTAATTGAATTAGTCTATTTCTAGCTAAGTAAAGATAATGGTTTTATTATGAAAAAGGATTTTGGAATAAAAACTTTGGGAAAATATTTTGATTCAAAGCTACTGACCCAAAACACCAAGACTTGAGAGTTAAAAACTTTTGGTGAGAAACTTAAAGATTTTTTTTGATAAAACCATTTTCCACCATATAAAATGTTGAATGGATTTTAAAATAGTTTTTGGGCAAAACCCTCTAACTAATGACTTTGCCATTTTGGTAAATGACCAATTTGGACCTTACAAAGTTTAGAAACCTAGTGGAGACCATCCTTGCAATAGAACCATCCTTTGTATGCTTGTGCATGACTTAGATTTCATTGCTTTGAGTATGTGAAATTGTTTGTTTGACTTTGGTGTGGAATGTTAGTTGATTTTGTGTTTGCTTGATTGACTTGTAGTGAAGTTAGAGAAGTGTGAGACTAGCAAGATCAAGGAGTGAACCACCATTCCCTACCAAAAAGGCAAGTGATGCTTCATACTTTCTATCCCATTACTTTCACTATGCATTAGTGTTTTTGCTAAGTAAAACTTGCATGGATTTTGCTAAGTATAAACCTTGCTATAGGAAAACCTAGTAGATGAAACCTTAGTGGAAATCTTCCTAAGTTAAGGTTCCTATTACTATCAAGCTTAGCCTAGCTAATAGAAAACATGGGTGGAATATATATTCATACTATGGAAAAATACTCTAAGTCTGAGGACTTATGCTTTTGTTTAATAAAACAACTAAGTTAATGAATCACCTGGGTGGAATGGGCTTGCTTGGTGGTTTTTGGTTGAGTGGTTCACAAGGCCATGGACTTGGCTTGTGTATCTCACTTGTGGTATGCCACCAGGCACAAAGAGATTTGAGATGTCAAATGTTGAGAAGCTTCAAGTGCAACCACTTGGCAATATGGGCTCTGCCATGATCATATAGGTTGCAAGAACTTAGCCAGATGGACAGAGGGTGGTCGTGTTTGATAGGTTGGAACGCGTCCATTTTGGTCTAAGGGAAGGCTTCTGAAAGATCTTGTCTTGGGAAACCAAGTCTTGTGGAGAAAGTGCACCACCTCTGCAGAGTGTAAAATCTAAGTACTTAGCCATGTCCCTGGTAAAGGACAATTTGAGCATCAAGACATGGAAGCAATCAAGAATCTCATCATTCAAATTTCTAAGTTAAAATCTTGTGGTTTGAACAAGGGTTGTTTGATATCTTCAATCTTTGATTGAGAGAAGCTTTGGAAAAGATTTTGTCAAAACAAAGTATTTTCAAAATGTTAAGGAAAATCTATTTTGAGCAATGCAAGCCTCAACTCCACTTAGCCAAATGCATATAGATGATAGATTCCACTATACTACCATAGTATCACTTGCCAATACAATTCAAATGTATTGACCCTTTGTGGCTGTAACTTGTATGTTGCAGGTTTGATTGATTTTAGTGAAGATTGATTGATTAGGATTACAAAGTCTACAACCAACATCTGCCTGTGGCACTTTGAAGATGAAGGATCCATGCTTATAGTTATTCCGCTGCAATGTAATGTAATAGCCAAATGAGCTATGTATGATGTAATAAAACTATGTTATTCCTGGTTATAAAGTTATAATATGACCTTTGTTTCTTGATATTACATCTTAACTGTGGATGCTAGATATTGATCCAGGGACTAGCATTGTAAACACAGGAGGCTCTATCTTATTAAATATTGGGACCTCTACAGATGGTATCAGAGCATTGTGTTGCCTGTAGGATTTGTAAGCCCTAGGATTGGACAAAAACCCTTAGAAAATAGGAGTTGTCTTATTCCAAAAACTTATTTACAAAAACACTTGTAAACTCTTTCCTCAACCATTTTGGTTTCAACTCTACATCTCTTCTATTTCAACTTGATGGAAAAACCTACCCCATGGCCAAAGACTACACCATGTGCAAAGGACTTCTTCAACATTTTCAACTCTAATGACTTCAACTTCTTCAACTCTAATGACTTCAACATCTTCAGCATATTCACCAAGGACTTCCAACTTGGATACCACTAAGGACTACAAGTGAGACAAGGAAAACTTGCTCAAGATTTAGAGACTGAGGGAATGCAAAAGTTAGAAGGATCCTACATCATTTGAAGTATGGCAACCAAGAGTTTTTCTCAAGGAAACCATGATCTCATACAAGAAGAATCATGAAGGAAGGAAAGATCATAAGTAAACAATATAGATGGACCACCATATTTTAGTTAAGTCAAACTCACCAACTTATGTGGTGTAACAAAAATATTTTGTTGCCTAAAAATGTGCTTGAACTTTGTTGATTGAGTGAAATGTTTGTTTGTGATTGCTTGCACATTGCTTGAGTGAATTGTGATGTGTGTGATTAGAATTGACTCCTTAGAAATATCTTGCCTATTCTAATCTCCCTTCAATCCAAACAGATGACTACTCCCAAAGACTCCAAGGTTGATGACACCAACACCAACCAAGCTGACAGCATGAAAGAGCTCATAGCAACCCAACACCAATTGAACCAACTAACAGCTCAGTTCATAGCCAGCAATAGTGATAAATATCCAGCACTGCAAAAGTTTTTGGAAGAACAATCCCAACTGATGCTTAAGGTGACTAATCAAATGATCAACATGGAAGAAAGCTATCCCAAAAGAGTTTATGATAACAAGGATGACAAGAATATTGTTCTAGATGGAGCCCCATCTTGCATTATTTGTGGAGACAAGGATCATACTTCCAAGGAGCATGAAGGTCAATGTCCTAACTGTGAAGAAAATCATCCTGTTGGACAATGTCCCACCTCTCAAGCTACTTGTTACCTTTGTGAAGGAAACGACCATGTCCCTATTCAATGCCCCATCTATGCCGTTGTTGAACAAAGGAAACAAGAAGGATCCAAGTATGCCAAGAATGTTGATGGCAAAGGAAAAGGACCACTTATACCTCCGAACAAGACAACCCAATTCAAAGGATCAAAGAAACCCAAGAAGCCAAGACCGGACATGAACCTTGTGCAATGTCGCAAATGTAAGGAAGTGGGACACTATTCTAGTGAGTGCCCAGAGAACAAGAAGAATAAAGAGATTGACCAAGTGTGGTGCAACAACTGCAAAGAGCTAGGCCATTATGTAGCAACTTGTCCAGAAGAGCAACGTAAAGAACTCCAAGATATCCACTGTTTCAACTGCAAGAACCCAGGACATTATGCAAGAAACTGTCCAGAAAAGATGAAGAACAAGTTGAACAAGCCTATCGAGAAACTCAACCTTGGCCCATGAGTCAAGTATGGAAACCAAGGACACATGCAAAAGTTTGCTTAGAGAAGTTTTCCCAGGAAGGACAATATGTAATTTTTGTTTGAAAATTTTTAAGGGTGGTAGTACCCTAGTTGTTTTGAACCTGCTTGTAACCCTATCCTCCCCAAATCTCAGGACGAGATTTATTTTAAGGGTGGTAGCCTGTCACATCCCAAGATTTTCCAAATCTTGTAATGTGAAAATAAATGAATAAAAATAAAACTTTGTTTGATTTTTAAGGGCCAGAAGAAACTTTTTGAATTTAAGTGGAACTTCAAACCTATTTGGATTAAATAAAATCCTAAAGGGATTTAAAAGGTTAAACATTTATAAAAGGAAAATTAAAATGTTTTGGAATTACTATTTTGGAATCTTTTAATAACAGATTTGGTTTTCAAAAGAAAAGGTGGATTTATAAATAAAGATTATTTTAGAGAGCCAAATTAAACCTTGGCCAAGCTTGGAATTAAAAAAATTTGTTTTGAATAAAAATAGCAAAGTTTTATTTAAATAAATTAATAAGGATTTAATATCCAATTTTATCTAAATAAAAGGTTTTACCATTTTAATTAAAACATCAAAACTTATTAAATTATTTTAAATAAGTTTTCTAAGTATTTTATTTTCTTAATTAAAACCTACTGAAGTGTTTTAGTTTTATTTTAGATTTCAAAATAAAGATTTATTAAAACAAATCCTATTTGATTTAAATAACTAAGGTCCATTCTATTTAATTATTAAGGGAACCTAAAATAAAAATGTTATTTTGTTTTAAACAAGTATTTCAGGTATCTTATGTTTTCAAATAAAACCTACTAATTGGGTTTCGAAAGTGTTTGGATTTCAAATGAAGATTTTATTAAATAAATCAAACCATATTAAATAAATAAAGGTCCATTTTATTTAATTAATGAATGGATCTTAAAATGAATAAAAAATATTATTTTATTTTGGAATCTAGGTTTATGCTGATAAACAGAACCAAGTTCAAAATTGTGAAGTGTGGTGTTTGTTTGAGTTGATTTGGTTGAATGAATCATTTGTTTGAATTTCAAATCAGTAAATTGAAAATAGAAAAGGAAAAAGTTTCAGACAGAAAAAAAAATAGAGCAGCCCACCATCTGGCCCAGCTAAAACAGCAGCAGCCCACCTAGCCCACCTGTTCCCACGCCACTGAAAAGTTTTATTTACCGCAGAAGCTACCCGCTAAATCACCGACCGGTGGACCCTCCCCTCCTTTCTTTTCCCACTGACCTGTAGGCCCACTTCCCACTGTTCTTCCTCCTCACCCGCGCGACCCTGTCTCCCCCAAACCTCGCTGCCGTTGCTGCCATTCAAGCCGCGATCAATTCGCAGTAATGCCGCGCCATAATCTCGCCGTGACTGCATGCTATTAAGCGCCAGCGCCTCCTCCGCCTTTCCCCTCTGTCGCCACTCCCTCTCGGCCCCGAGGCTGCCTCGAATCGAGCTAGTACTCCCTCTGCTCCGACCACCATCTCCGACCAATTCAGGCCAATACACACTACCCCGTGCCTCCCCGAGCACACTAGGAGAATCCCCACTCCCAGACATATCTCCCAGTATCACCCATTCGACCGCGGCCGTCCCAGAGCGTCGACTTTGACAAGCTCTGACAGCGTCGCCGTCTGTCTCGTCTCCGTCGAACTTCCCCGGTAAGACTCGACCGCCCCTAGTTTTTCCATGGATGCTCACATCATCTCCAGATTCATCCGCGTCTAACCGTACCGTTCATTTTCCCTGTGGTGAACTGCAGCATATCCCCGTCGTCGACCAGAGCCGCCAGACGCCGTTGCAAGCTCCGGTGAGGAATTGCAGCAAACCTCGTGCGCCCCTCGCCCGACCAACACCTCCTCGAGCATCACCGTGACCTCCTGAACCTGGTGAGCCTCTTCTCCTCCTCTCTCGCTTACTAGACCACCGGCACCGTCCACACCTGACCGCGCCGCCAGTCGCCGCCGTGTCAACGCCGCCCACTTTTGGTCAAACTCGCCAGCACCGTAGGATCGAGATCTGACGCTCACGATAGTTTAACTTAACCGCGAAGGGTTACGCGTCCAGGACCGTGCGATCGATCAGATCCAACGCCCTACAGCCGCGATCCAACCGAACCGGTACCCGCGAATAGCGAAGCGCCGCGTGTCCCCTATTCTGTTTAAAAACAGATTTGAAATCTGATTAGATTGCAAATTTCAAACCCTTGTAACTTTGGATCCACACGTCCAAAAATTACAAATTTTATGTCGTTGGATTCAGGAGAGCAAGACCTAACCAACCATGCCCTTAGTTTAGCAAATAGTATCTGTTAGTTTGCTTGTTTTTGCAGATTCTTTTGTGAGCTTGTTTAGAGTAGGAAAATTGTTTAAAAATGATTTTTGGGTTAAAACCTTTGCAAAATGGTTTATTGTGACCTTACTGACCCTAGGAACCAACCCATGGTTTTGAAAATGAAATTGAAAAAATTTAGAATGGATTAATTGAATTAGTCTATTTCTAGCTAAGTAAAGATAATGGTTTTATTATGAAAAAGGATTTTGGAATAAAAACTTTGGGAAAATATTTTGATTCAAATCTACTGACCCAAAACACCAAGACTTGAGAGTTAGAAACTTTTGGTGAGAAACTTAAAGATTTTTTTTGATAAAACCATTTTCCACCATATAAAATGTTGAATGGATTTTAAAATAGTTTTTGGGAAAAACCCTCTAACTAATGACTTTTCCATTTTGGTAAATGACCAATTTGGACCTTACAAAGTTTAGAAACCTAGTGGAGACCATCCTTGCAATAGAACCATCCTTTGCATGATTGTGCATGACTTAGATTTCATTGCTTTGAGTATGTGAAATTGTTTGTTGACTTTGGTGTGGAATGTTAGTTGATTTTGTGTTTGCTTGATTGACTTGTAGTGAAGTTAGAGAAGTGTGAGACTAGAAAGATCAAGGAGTGAACCACCATTCCCTACCAAAAAGGCAAGTGATGATTCATACTTTCTATCCCATTACTTTCACTATGCATTAGTGTTTTTGCTAAGTAAAACTTGCATGGATTTTGCTAAGTATAAACCTTGCTATAGGAAAACCTAGTAGATGAAATCTTAGTGGAAATCTTCATAAGTTAAGATTCCTATTACTATCAAGCTTAGCCTAGCTAATAGAAAACATGGGTGGAATATATTCATACTATGGAAAAATACTCTAAGTCTGAGGACTTATGTTTTTGTTTAATAAAACAACTAAGTTAATGAATCACCTGGGTGGAATGGGCTTGCTTGGTGGTTTTTGGTTGAGTGGTTCACAAGGCCATGGACTTGGCTTGTGTATCTCACTTGTGGTATGCCACCCAGGCACAAAGAGATTTGAGATGTCAAATGTTGAGAAGCTTCAAGTGCAACCACTTGGCAATATGGGCTCTGCCATGATCATATAGGTTGCAAGAACTTAGCCAGATGGACAGAGGGTGGTAGTGTTTGATAGGTTGGAACGCGTCCATTTTGGTCTAAGGCAAGGCTTCTGAAAGATCTTGTCTTGGGAAACCAAGTCTTGTGGGGAAAGTGCACCACCTCTGCAGAGTGTAAAATCTAAGTACTTAGCCATGTCCCTGGTAAAGGACAATTTGAGCATCAAGACATGGAAGTAATCAAGAATCTCATCATTCAAATTTCTAAGTTAAAATCTTGTGGTTTGAACAAGGGTTGTTTGATATCTTCAATCTTTGATTGAGAGAAGCTTTGGAAAATATTTTGTCAAAACAAAGTATTTTCAAAATGTTAAGGAAAATCTATTTTGAGCAATGCAAGCCTCAAATCCACTTAGCCAAATGCATATAGATGATAGATTCCACTATACTACCATAGTATCACTTGCCAATACAATTCAAATGTAGTGACCCTTTGTGGCTTTAACTTGCATGTTGCAGGTTTGATTGATTTTAGTGAAGATTGATTGATTAGGATTACAAAGTCTACAACCAACATCTGCCTGTGGCATTTTGAAGATGAAGGATCCATGCTTATATTTATTCCGCTGCAATGTAATGTAATAGCCAAATGAGCTATGTATGATGTAATAAAACTATGTTATTCCTGGTTATAAAGTTATAATATGACCTTCGTTTCTTGATATTACATCTTAAATGTGGATGCTAGCTATTGATCCAGGGACTAGCATTGTAAACACAGGAGGCTCTATCTTATTAAAGATTGGGACCTCTACAAAACACATTGTGAACGGCAGACAATGACTCAGGCAATTCAATCTCATAAGCTACTTCTCCTTTACGGCTCAGCATCTTGAATGGTCCAACATATCTTGGGGCCAATTTTCCTTTGACTCCAAACCTGTTCACTCCACGAAGTGGTGATACTCTAAGATAAGCTCTATCACCCACCTCATAGGTGACTTACCTACACTTTGGATCTTCGTAGCTCTTTTGTCGGGACTATGCGATCTTCAATTTGTCCTTCACTAACTGGACTTTCTTTAGCTTCCTTGATTAATTCTGGCCCGAACAAGTTTCTTTCTCCTACACCATTCCATAACAATGGTGTAGTACACTTTCTCCCATAGAGAAATTCAAACGGTGCCATCTCAATACTGGCTTGATAGCTGTTGTTGTAAGAGAATTCTGCATAAGGTAGACTTTCATCCCAACTAGCTCCATAGTCTAGGGCACATGCCCTCAACATATCCTCTAAAATCTGGTTGGTCCTTTCTGTCTGTCCATCAGTCTGGGGATGAAAAGCAGTACAGAATTCCAATCTTGTTCCCAATTACTCATGCAGTTGCCTCCAAAAATGGGAAGTGAATTGAGTTCCCCTATCATACACAATACTCTTGGGTACTCCATGGAGACACACAATCCTATTCATATACATCTTGGCCAACTTAGCACTTGTATAAGTTGTCTTCACGGGTATGAAATGAGCCACTTTGGTTAGGCGATCCACTACTACCCAAATAGAATCATATCCTGATCTAGTCCTTGGAAATCCAGTGATGAAATCCATGCCAATATTATCCCACTTCCAATCAGGAATAGGTAGTGGTTGTAACAATCCTGCTGGTTTCTAATGTTCCGCTTTCACTCTACTACATACATCACACAAAGCAATATGTTCGGCGATGTCCTCCTTGAGATTATTCCACCAAAATCTTTCCTTCACATCCATGTACATTTTAGTGTTACCCGGATGAATGGAATATGGTGAGTTGTGTGCTTCTTATAAAATCAGTTTCCGAAGCTCCGGATCTTGCGGAATGCAGATACGTTTTCCATACCATAAAGTACCCTGTTCGTCTTCATGGAATCCTTTGGATTTTCCTTTACCAATCTTTTCCTTAATCTCCTCAATTTCCTTGTCCGTCTTTTGGGCTTCCTTGATTTTGTCCAACAAGGTGGGTTGAACATCCAATGACATGAGATGTCCTTCAGGCACTATATCCAATCTGAGATCTTTGAATTGGGCACACAGATCATCTGGCAACTCTCCCTTAGTAAGGCCATTCACATAAACCTTACGGCTTAATGCATCCGCTACAACATTTGCTTTACCGGGGTGGTATTGCAAACTCAAGTCGTATTCCTTGATGAGTTCTAGCCATCTTCTTTGTCTCATGTTGATTTCTTTCTGAGTGAAGATATACTTCAAACTTTTGTGATATGTGAACACTTCACATCGCTTTCCCAAAAGAAAATGTCTCCATGTTTTGAGTGCATGGACAACAGAGGCTAACTCTAAATCATGAGTAGGATAGTTCACTTCATGAGTTTTGAGATGTCTCGAGGCATAAGCCACAAATTTTCTTTCTTGCATCAGAACTGCACCCAAACCTTGGTGAGATGCATCACAATAAACTTGGAAATCCTTCTCCAAATCTGGTAGACATAAAACTGGTGTTGTCACTAGTATCTTCTTTAATTCTTGGAAACTGAGTTCACATCCTTCAGTCCAATCAAATTTCTTGTCTTTCTTGAGTAACTCCGTCATTGGCTTAGCTACCTTGGAGAAATTCTCAATGAATCTTCTATAGTATCCTGCCAAACCAAGGAAACTACGAACTTCTTTCACCGACTTAGGAGATTCCCACTCAGTTACAGCCAACACTTTTGCGGGATCAATTGCTACCCCATCTCCTAACACAATGTGTCCAAGAAATCCAACTTCATTCAACCAAAATTCACACTTGCTGAATTTGGCATACAGTTTATGCTCTCTAAGCTTCTCAAGTATCAAATGCAAATGTCCTTCATGCTCTTCATTACTCTTGGAGTAGATCAAAATGTCATTGATGAAGACGACAACAAACTTGTCAAGAAACTCCATGAACACCTTGTTCATCATATTCACGAAGTAGTGCATTGGTCAAACCAAATGGCATCACTGTGTACTCATACAATCCATACCTAGTGGTGAAAGAAGTCTTAGGTATGTCTTGTTCCCTTATCTTAAGTTGAAAATAGCCTGACCGGAGATCAATCTTTGAGAACACATGGGCTCCTTTTAACTGATCAAACAAGTCATTGATTCTGGGCAAAGGATATTTGTTTGATAGTCACCTCATTGAGTGAACGATAATCTATGGATAACCTTTGACTTCTATCTTTCTTTTCAACAAACAAGACTGGTGCTCCCCAAGATGAAGAACTTGGTTGAATAAATCCTTTCTGTAACTGTTCTCCAAGTTGCTTATTGAGTTCCTTCAACTCATCAACCGACATATTGTAAGGTCTCTTTGCTATTGGTCCTGATCCGGGCAACAAGTCAATCAGGAACTCCACATCTCTATCTGGTGGCATTCTCGGCAATTCCTCCGGAAACACATCTGGAATTATCTCACAATTGGCACACTGTCTATGCTAACCTCCTTAAGAGAATTTAGCTTACTCCCTTTTGATTCAAAGTTAGTCTTGAATCTAATCCTTTTATTATCCGGGGTTGTGAGTGTGTCAGTATGATTGGCACAATCTAGCGCTCCCTTGTACTTAGTCATCCAGTCCATTCCCAAAATGACATCCAATCCTTGGGAATTTAGGATTATCAAATTAACGGGAAACTTATACTTCCCAAATTCTATGACCAGGTCATGACATCCTGAGTTCACTATCATTTCTCCACCAAGAGAACTTACTTTTATAGGACACCCAATAGGTTCAACTGGAAGTTCATTTCTATCAACAAATGCTCTTGATATGAATGAATGCGATGCACCAATATCAAAAAGAACAAGTGCTAGAATAGAATTGAGTTTGAACTTACTAGCCATAGCATCAGGTTCCTCATATATATCTTCCACATTGATGTGGTTCACTTGTCCCTTCTAGAAAGGGTTATGCTTGGTGGTTCCTTCAACCTTCTTCTCTGGGCACTCATTTGCATAGTGCGCCATCTTATTACACTTGAAACACTCAACCTGACTGATATCTCTCTTTGCAGGCTGACTGCCACTTCCACTTCCACCTCCACTGTGGTGACTCTTGTGTCCACTCTTGTGGTTATTGTACTTGTCATTATCATGACTAAGGTGATGCTTGTTGTCATGATGGCGGTTGTGGCTGTGGTGGTTGTTGTACTTTCCATGTTTGTGGGACCCAGAACTCCCACTTTCATCATGATGGGAACGCTTGCGAGACGATCCCGAGCTGTGCTTATCAAAGCTGTGTTTTCTCTTCCTGCTCTCAACATGTTTCATCTTGTCACAAAGTGACTGGTAGGTTGGGACATAGGCAACAGACAGCTGCAGATTCAGTTCATCAGTCAGTCCTTCGAGGAATTTCTCCTTCCTCTTGGCATCATTATCAACTTCATCTGGTGCATAACGCGCTAGATTGTTGAACTCCTCAATATACTCGGCCACGCTGTGGTGACGCTGTTTCAGGTTGTGAAACTCCTTCTTCTTCAAATTCGTCACTCCGGATGAGATATGAGCTGTACGGAATCCATCCTCAAAGATAGCCCATGTCACATCCTCAATGGGGGTGGTGATCTGAAAGTTGTCCCACCAGGTTGTTGCTGGCCCTTCCAATAGATGTGCTGCAAACCTAACCTTCTCTTCATCGATGTAGCCGACAGTCACTAAATCCTTGTTCACAGAACGTAGCCAATCATTGTCCACCATTGGATCAGTGATTCCTGAGAACTTTGTAGGCCTCAGTCTTAGAAATCTGGTGAGCATGTCAAATCCTGGCAGATTATTCTGGTTGTTGTTGTTGTTATTATTCTGATTCTGGTTCTGCATGAAAGTGGTCATCATCTGCATCAGTTGTGCCTGTGCTGTCATCAACTACTGCATCTCGGGAGTGACATTGTTGTTTTTGTTTGGGTTGGGGTTGGCACGTCGAGGAGGCATCTGTGGTTTTCATAAGGATAAGAATGAGATACCCATAGATGCTTAACATGCACAATACATCACATACTCAATCACAATAACCAAGCATCAAAATAACATAGAGTTTGAATGACATAAACAACAAGTTTGGAAATGCAAACAGACCATAGCAAGCCACCCACATGTTGGATGGTCATTGCGACTCAATAACCAAAGTACGGTAGATGAAAGATAAATGAGTAGTCTACACTACTCCTCCGCATCAATCTCCACATCAACAAGGGTAAGACCTGCATTCTCCATAGCGGTCTTGTACTCCTCAACATTAGTATTCAAGGCCTCCATCTTAGCCCTAAGAGCCCTCTTCTATGAGCGAAGCCTCTCAATCACTCCCTGCTGATGCTGAAGCTCGAAGTCCTTGGCCTCTAGCTCTTCCTTCATCTCCTGGATCTTCTTGTTCCTGTCTTGGACTCTTTTCTCCTAGCTCTTGAATTTCTTGTCCTGGCTTTCAAACTTGGCCTCCATTTCCTTGACTATCTCGTCTTGTTCCGCGAAGAGCTTGTCCTTCTCTCGGAGCTGAACCTGGAGCTCGTCATTGCTAAGCAAGACGTTGGTCCTATCAGTATCTAGGTGTCTAATAAGACCCTCTAGGTCTTGGAGGTACAGACGAATCGGCTCCATCGTCTCTCTAGCAGCATCCTCGTATTCTATGGCCTCACCCTCCTCGTTGCGTCTCCCGAAGGGGTGAAAGTAAAGACCTCTAAGCTCGGTGGAGTGTCTCCCTACCAGGCGCCCGAGTAACTCCTGCATGACTACATCTAAGCATTTATCCTTGTCGTCACGCATCAGCTTGAAAGTGATGGTCTCCGTGGTTGGCTCTGTCTGGCGTCCCGGCTGAGTTACTCTGGAGCCCCAAAGGTCCTTCCTCTCAAACTTGGTGAGTGGAAGTGTCATGATGCTAGGAAGCAGAAGGTTGAGCACACTAGTGAGCTCAATGAGACGAGTGCCAAAACGAGTTCCCTTGAAGTCCTCGGCCGTGCTGATAACAACATTAGGCATCTATTTTATAAGATAGAGAAAAGTTAGAATCAACAACAATATAGAAAATCACAAGAAAAAATATCACAAGCACATCTTTAGCATCAAACACACAAGTCATGGTATACACAAATCCATTATAAGCATCAAAGGTTCAACATAACTTAGACAAATTTTTGGAAGTAAAAACGATAAATGTGGTGGTCCAACTAATGGAGTACATTACAATCCCCGCTATTAGGGCATCCCTAGAGGCAATCTGTCGATCTTGATCACATGATTCCATTGCTAAATCTATGATGTCTTATCTTAGACGTTGGTTAGCAGACTCTAGGTCCTGGGTACGCTTCTTTTCTTCTATAAGGTCATTTTGGGTGTTGAGCATTCTGCACTTGAGTCTATCACCAAGTTCCTTGATGGCATTCCAAGCTGCATTTCTCGCACTAGTCAAAGAATGTTGTGTGCATTTATGAGTTGGTGACCATGCAGAAACCTGACTCCTTGTGGTTTTCTTCCTTGTTTTTGTACAAGTTAAGTTGCACCCACCAATACTCTTCTCCTTCATCCATCACGAGGAATCCTTTGTACACAGCTGCACCATGTATCCCCATGGTAACCATGAGGTTCTTGAGGGCCTTGGGAAATTCAGTCTCACACTCCAAAGTCATGGTCATGAGTGGTCCCTTCCTCACGGCTTCGTTGATGTAGTTCATCTACAAATAGAGATGAGAAAGAAGATTAGAAAAGTTTACGAGAAGAAAAAGACAAGTGTGGAAAATGTTGAATTTCTTTTCCTTAGTGGTTTCTAATCCAATCCTAGGGTCATAATCCTACAGGCAACATAGTGCTCTGATACCATCTGTAAGACCCCACCTTTATAAAGGTAAAGGTCCCTATGATTGCAATGCTAGTCCCTGGATCAATTGCTAGCATCCATAGTTTAAGATGAACTACACAGAAACAAAGGTCATTATTACATCATCATTCCAGAGATAACATAGTCTTTTACAACTCCATAGCCATAGGCTAGTACAAGAGTTTATCATAACAATATAAATAAAGTATTCATCTTCATGTGCCATAGGCAAGCATGTTGAGTGTAGACTCATAACCCTAATCCTCATCAGAGTAACCTGCAACATCACAAGTTACAGCCACAGTGGTCAATACATTGGAATAGTATTGGCAAGTGATACCTTAGTAGAATAATAGTATCTAGATTCTACATGAATTTGGCTAAGTGTAGCTTAGGCTTGCTTTGCTCAAAATAGATTTTACCTATCAGTTGAAAACACTAAGTTTTTGTTTGGCCAAAACTCCCAAGGAACCACCAATAAAAATTGGTGAACCTTCACCCTTGTTCAACCACAAGTTTTAACTTAGAAAATTGGGATGAGGAGATTCTTGATAGCTTCCATGTCTTGATGCTCAAATTTTCCATTACCGGGGACACGGCTAAGTACTTAGTTTCTTCCTTCTGCAGAGGTGGTGCACTTTCCCCACAAGACTTGATTTTCACCAAGACAAGACCTTTCAGAAGCCTTCCCTTAGACCAAATGGACGCGTTCCAACCTATCAACCACTACCACCAACTATCCAAATGGCTAAGTTATTGCAACCTATATGATCCAGGCAGAGCCCATAATGCCATGTGGTTGCACTAGAAGCTTCTTAACATATGGCATCTCAAATCCCTTTGTTCCTGGGTGGCATTCCACAAGTGTGATACATAAGGTAAACCATAGAAATGGGCCTTGTGTAACTACTCAACCCAAACCAATCCACCATTCCACCTAGGTGTTTCATTCACTTAGTTGTTTTATTAAGCAAAACATAAGTCAGAGACTTAGAAATATTTTCCATAGCATGTATATGTAATCCACCCTTGGTTACTACTAGCTAGGCTAAGCATGGCCATAGCAAGTATCTTAACTTAGAGAAAATTCTAACAATTCTATAACTACTAGGAGTTCCCAAGCATAGCATATAGATACTTAGCAAAAATTATCATGCAAGCCCTATATAAAATATTTCTAATGCATATTCAAAATATTGGGAAAAAATTATGAAGCACCACTTGCCTTGGTATTTGGGGGAGTAACAACAATCCTCACAGTCACAATCACCACTAGCACCAAAATCTACACATAAAATGATAGCACCAAATTCACATATCAAAATAAACAAGAAAAATACATGAATGCATGCAAATGCCATGTGATGATTTTTCTAAACCAAACAAGACAAGTAAAACATTACTGGTCAATAAACTAAACATTTATACATCAAATAAAATTTATTTGGCCTTAAAACATTTTCCAATTAATTTTTATACACAAAATAAGCCTACAAATGTCTCTGCAAAAACAACTAAGTTTACAGAAACAATTCAATAAACAAAGTTCATGGTTGGAAAGTAATCTTTATGCTGATTCCAATGATATAAAATTTGCAAAATTTGGACGTGTGGATCAAAATATATGAATTTTGCAAGTTTGAACATCCAATAGTTTCAATTCTGTTTTTGAAACAAATCCTGAGCCAGGTGTCTTAACCTAACTGGCCGATACCATTTTCAAGCGGATTAAGCTCTGTGGAGCATTGGATTTAAAGTGGATCGAGCAGCACATATGATCGTACCGGTTCGATTTAAGTGAATCTATCATACTCGTTGGATCCAGATCTAACGGCGCAAAGGAGTTTGGCCAAAGATGGGCGGCGTGCGATGGTGGCTGGCGGCGGCGCGGTCATACATGGACGGTGCCGACGATACAGGAAGCGCGGAAGAGGGAGGAATAGCTCACCGAGTTCGCCGTGCGCTGCTGACGCTCAAAGTGTGCTTGGTTGGCGAAGGGGCGCTCGAGGTCGACGGGGATTGCTCGCCGTAGATGCTACTGACGACGGGCGGGCTCGGGCGTCGACGTTGGTGGAGCTGCGGTGCGTGCTAAGGCAAAATAGTGATGCTGTTAGATGCGCACGAGTCTGGCGAGTGTGTGAGCATGAACCTGAGAGGGAGGGGAAGGCTGGATTTACCGTGAGATCTCGTCGAAGTTGATGGGTTCGTCGGGCACGTGCAGTCGTTGACGTTGGCGAGGTTCCGGGTGGTCCTAGCACACACCAGTGGTGTTAAAAGGTGCGTAAGGTTGCAGTGATCATACTGGCAAGACTAGGAGGCAAGAGGCGGGGAGTGCTCACCGAAATTCACCGCCAGAGATGCTCGGTACTGCAGCGGCGCAAGCTCGATTGTGGGCAGCCTAGCGGCATTCTGTGGTTGGTGAGTAAGGGGAAAGGAGCGGAGTGGGGAGGGGTTTAAGTACCCGAGCGAGGAGGAGGAATTACGCCCGCAATAACGCGTAATCAAGCGCGAGATCGTCGGGAAGAAACGGCCGCGGCGGAGCTGGTCGCGGGCGAGATTTGGGGATGAAGAGATGACGTGGCTGTGGGGCCCAGTGGTTAGCGAGGGGGTGAGCATGGGAGAGGTGAGAAACAGAGGGAGAGGGGAAAACCCGGGTGGGCTGCATCTGTTACTGGGCCGAATAAGTGGCGTTGGCCCTTTTCCTTTTCTTTTCCCTTTTTCTTTTTCTGTTTGATTTTCCGAGAATCCTTTTCAAATGGTTTTAAAAGAGTTTGAATTCAAACACTTTCTGGATTTTTGTAAAGTGAAACATGTACATATTTGTGTATAAAGTATTGATGTTCACTCAAATTTACAATGGCCCATTGATATTTTAAATAAACCTTGCCTTTATTATTTATTTAAATAAGACATGAGAATGGTTTTGAGTTCATAATTTGTTTTGAAAACTTTGACCAAGCCTTAGAAACATCACTCAAACTTATGTTCAAATCTTTTCTGGTTAAAACAAGTATTCTCATATTAGAGAGTAGCAATAAGGCCATTTCCTTGAATACGTAAAATAACAGACAGCAAATGCTTCTGTTTTTGAAATCTCATTTGAAAATGATCCTAAAATGATTATGAATGCATGAATGATATGCAACCTTTGAAATCATGATTTTTGGGATGTTACATTAATGGAGCAAGGAATAGTTGGTATACCTGGATCACCAAGTTTCTTTGGAACCTTACCATTGAAGGAGTAATTAGCAGGTAAAGTAGAAATCTCCTCATTAGGAATATTCCTTTTATTAGAGACAATATCCTTCATATACTTTGAATAAGGAGGCCACTTAATAGCATCAGTCAAAGGAATTTGCAAGAATAAAGGTTTCATCTACTCACAAAACTTGTTGTAGTGTTCCTCCTCCTTTGACTTGTGTTTCTTACCTGGAAAAGGCATAGGTTTCTGCACCCTAGGTTCTCTCTCTTTACCATGTTTATTACCAATAAAATCTTCCTTTGTATACCTAGTGTTCTTAGTGTGTTTTTCAGGTTCTTCCTCAATTTCCTCCTTATCAGGAGGCTCATTATTATCATTACCACTCTCAGTTTCAGTATCAGAGACAGATATACTATTAGGATCAACAGCAGGTTCAAGTGATTCCTCAACTATCTTATGTTTCTTTTTCTTCCTCTTACGAGGACTACCACTATCTTCTACTTGTTGGGAATGATGTTCTATTCTTTTAGGGTGTCCTTCAGGATATAAAGGATCTTGAGTAGCTGCACCACTCCTAGTTTTAATTCCATAAACATGTTTATCTCCTGAAGCATTAACTAGCATATCCTTTTGTACTTTAGAAAGTTGATCAAGTTGGGTTTGAACCATTTGAAAGTGTTTACAAAGCATTTTAATATCATTAGAAGTTCTTTCCACAATATCTTTCAACTCATGAATAGCTCTAGAGTTTTCCAATAAATGATTCTGAACTTGTTTATTAAAATGAGGTTTTTTAACAATAAAAATGTCAAGTTCCTCTAAGCATTGATCAGGAGGCTTACCATAAGGAATATCACCTTCATCAAAGTGTTGGAGAGAGTGTACCTCAATAGTAGATGAGTGGGGAATTGGCTTACATAATTCTTCTATAGGAGGTAGATTCTTCACATCTTCAGCTCTAATAACTTTCTCCTTTAGACACTTCTTAGCTTCCTTCATTACTTCATCATTTAATGCAACAACTCCCCTCTTCTTTGTTGTTGGTGGTGGAACCGGTTCAGGAACAACTGGTTCAGGAGTAATAGGCTCAGGTTTATTCAGCTCAGTTGAAGTCCAATCATCATAATTCTTTCTTATCTTGTTCATTAATTCTTCAGCATCTGTAGGAGTCCTTTTCCTTACAACACAATCAGCAGAGCTATCTAGGTAGGTCCTAGAATCATCAGTTAGTCCATTATAATAAATATCAAGCAACTCATTCTTAGGTAATGGACATCCAGGATATGCATGAATCAAGGAACATAATCTTTTCCATGACTCAGGCAATTCTCTTCTTCTTCCTGTCTGAAATCAAAAAGTCTCTTCAAAGCAGCATGTCTACCACTGGGAGGAAAATATTTATGGAAGAAAGAAGCAATCAAGCAATCAGGGCTATCAATGGAACTAGGAGGTAATCTATTAAACCAAGCCCTAGCTTCTCCGTTTAGTGAAAAAGGGAATATCTTAGCAACAAAGTACTTGCGCATTTTAAAATCATCAGAGAACAAAGCACTCATAGTAGAAAGCTCATTCATATGAGCCAGAGCACTCTCATTTTCAGTACCACAAAATGGTTCTTACTCAACTATATCTAAATAAGTTAAATCAAGAGAGAAATCATAATCTTTATCTTTAATATCTATGGGAGAGGTGGCAAACTTAGGATCATAAGACTTCTTGGGTATAATAGTACGTCTAGCAAGGAAACTCTTCATAGCACTAGAACCATGTTTATTTAGGCACTCTTCAACAAATTCATCAGTGAGCTATATGTAAACATCATTAATATCAAAACTCTCACTAGACTCAGGTGAGCCAACAGGTGTAACAGTGTCTTCACTAGGAGTTTCGGTATTTCCTAGACTGGCCATAGTAGCATCTAGAAAAGGACCTAATGAACCACTTGCATCAAGCACGGTAGAAGTAACATGTAGAGTTCCCAACCTTTAATAAGGTAGAGATCCCTGTGTTTACAATGCTAGAACCTGGATCAATAGCTAGCATCCACAGTTAAGATGTAATATCAAGAAACAAAGGTCATAATACAACTTTATAACCAGGAATAAAATAATTTTATTACATATTACATAGCTCATTTGGCTATTACATTACATTGCAACAGAATATCTATAGGCATGGGGTCCTTCATCTTCAAAGTGCCACAGGCAAACATGTTGGTTGTAGACTTGTAATCCTAATCAAACAACTTCACTAATATCAAACAAACCTGCAACATAACAAGTTACAGCCAAAAGGGTCAATACATTTGAATTGTATTGGCAAGTTTCACTTCTATGTAGAATATAAGTGGATCCTATCATTACATGCATATTTGGCTAAGTGGGGTTTATGCTTGTTTGCAGAAAGCAATAATGTTTTCCTATCTGTTTCAAAACGGTTTTGATCTTTTGTCTAAATCTTTCTGAGCTCCTTGGTACACCCCAAGTGCTTCAAGTCTTTGTCAAAAAATCTTTTGAGCTCCTTGGTACACCCCAAGTGCTTCAAGTCTTTGTCAAAATCTTTTGAGCTCCTTGGTACACCCCAAGTGCTTCAAGTCTTTGTTGTCACTTTAAAGTTTTGCTTTTAGAAATTGGAATGTCGAGATTTCCCATAGCTTCAGGCCTTAGTTGCTCAGTATTGTCCATAACCGGGGACACGGCTAAGTACTTAGAATTTGATCTTCTGCATAAGTTGTACACTTTACCCACATGACACAATCTCATCTTGTTGCCACCAGTGGCCGCTGGATAAGTACTCACCAATATGGAGTACTGGCAGATTGAGAATGTGACAAAGTCTTTCCATAGGGTCCTTCCATACATAATGACAACTTGTCTTCAGGCACCAATGTAGGGTTCCTAGTTCCCTCATTCTAGTAACCTGAAGAGGCCAATGCATGGGTCTTCCACAATGTAATTGACTAAGACAGAGCTCATTTAGCATGTGGCTGTACACGGAAGCCGCTGTTCGAGAAACATGTTCAATCTCTAAGTCCCTGGGTGGTTTTCTTTTTGTGCACAACAAAAAGAGATTTCCATATAAACATGGTTCCTCTTGTTGCCACCTTTTCCAAAACTTGAGTATCCTTGTCCACCCAGGTGGTTCATTGAGTACTTGTTTTATTATACAAAACATAAGTCTTTTCTCAACTTCATAAAATCTCAACATGTATCTCTTCTCAAAATATATAGCATGGCTAAGCATTTTACAACTACATTGTTTTCACTAAGGAATATATAAGGGTATCCTATTAGGATTTAGCATAGCATATAGTATAGAAATCCTTTTCATGCATGTTTCAAAAATCCACTAAGTATCATGAAAATAGTAGGACTTTGATGATAGTGTCACTTTCCTTTTTGGTAGAGGATGTTGGTTCACTCCTTAATCTTGATAATATCACACTCTTCTAACTTCACTACAAATCAATCAAGCAAACATAGGTTCAATTAGCATTCCAACCAATATTCAAACAATTTAACACACATAAAATAATAGAAACTAAGTCATGTATGCAAACATGTAAAAGATATTTTTATTTGCAAAAGTGGTTTATACTAGGCTCTAAACATTGTAAGGCTCATAGTGGTCATTTTCTAAAGTGGCAAAGTCATTTGCAAAAGGGTTTTATCTATAAACCATTCTTAAATGAAATCATTATTTCATGTGGTGGAAAATGTTTTTAGTAAAGCAAAAAATTTATATTGTTCACCAAATAAGTTGTTAGTTCACAAAACTTGGTGTTTAGGGTCAGTAGGTTTGAATCAAAACATTTTCCAAAGGTTTTTTCTCAAAAATCATTTCCATATCAAAATCAATATTTTTATTTGACTAGAAATGAGCTAATTCAAGTTTTTATTTACAAACTTCACAAAATACATTTTCAAATCCATGAGTTGGTTCCTAGGGTCAGTAGGTTCACAAAAAATCCTTTTGCAAAGATTTCAACCCCAAAATCATTTTGGAATAATTTTTATAACCTAAACAAGCATACAAATGTTTCTGCAAAAACAAACATTTTACCAGAAGATTTTTACTAAACAAATTGCATGGTTGGCTAGGACTTGTCGTGCTGATTGCATTGATATAAAATTTTCAAATTTTGGACGCGTGGATCAAAAGTTATGAGGTTTACAAATTTGCATCTAAATCATATTCTAAATCTATTTTAAATCAAACTTCGTCCACGTGGCTGTTTCTGATTGGACAAAAACGGTTCGCGTGGATCAACAAATACAGGCCGTTGGATTAAAAGAGATCTGTGTGGCTCTGATCATCGCATACCCTTTCGTTAAGTGAAACTATCCTATCGCTCCGATGTGGATCTGACGGCTCCCAGTGCCTCGACCAGAAACTGGCGGCGCTGCGCGGCGGCGACTGGTGGCGCGGCTCTGCTCTCGATGGTTCCGGTGATACAGGAAGCTAGTAAGAGGAAGGGAGGGATCACCAAGGTCTCCTCGTCGTGCTGAAACTCAACATACTCGCCGTTTGTCGAGGGGCGCACGAGGTAGTCCTGAATCGCTCGCCGGAGCTGTGCTTCACCTCGGGTGCGGTCAGTCGTCGTCGAGGGCGACGCTACGGAGCATGAGAGAGAAAACGGAGGTTGCTGTTAGCTTCGCACGCGTGTTGCAGACAAGTGAGCATCAAAAAGTGGGCAAGGGGTGGACAGTACTTACGGGAAAGGGTCGCCGGAGAAGTGGCAGCCGACGGTGGCGCTCGGTCGAAGACGTGGACGAGTTTCTGGGGCAAGCGCGGCCGAGCAAATGACACGGGCAGGTGCGCAAGGATCTGGTGAGCAAGACAGTGTGAAGCAGGGATGGTGGGGTGGGTCGAGTTCGTCAGAATTTGTCGGCAGGATCGTCGGAGCAGTGATGCGCAAGCTCGAAATTACGACGGCCTGGGGGCGAAGAGGGTCTGGCGAGTGGGGGAGATCAGAGAGGGGTGAGGGATGCTTAAGCGCACGCGGTCACGGGCTGAATCAATGCATGGTTAATGAGGAATCAAACGCGCAATCAATTGGCAGAAATGGCGACGAGGTTTGGGGGAGAAGAAGTCGCAGCGGGTGGAAACGACGAACAGTGCTGTGGGGTCGGTTGGTCAGCGAGAGAGAGGAAGAGGGAGTGGGGCCGAACGTTCAGTGACTCTGCGGGTTGGCTTTTCGGTGAAAAACGTTTCGCAGAGAGGGGGAAAACTGGGCTGCGAGTTGGGCTGCTGGGCTTGTTGGGTTGGGTCAGTCCTTTAGCATTTTTTTTTGTACTGAATCTTTTTCCTTTTTCTAATTGATTTTCTATTTTGAAATTCAATCAGACAATTCAAACACTCAATCAAAACAAACTTTCACCACACTTTGTACTGAGTTTTAGTTCTGTTTAACAACAATATTCCAAGTCCCAAAATAATATTTTTATTCTTTTTAGGATCTATTTAATAATTAAATAAAATAGACCTTTAATTATTAATTCAAATAAGTTTTGATTTATTAAAAACTCCATTTGAAATATAAATATTATCAAAACCAAATCAGTAGGTTTTATTTGAAAATATAAAATACTTGGAAAACTTGTTTAAAATAAATTAACAAGTTTTAGTGTTTAATAAAAAAATGGGAAAAGTCATTTCTTTAATAAAATGGGATATTAATAAATCCACATTATTTTTATTTAAATAAACCTTTACTCTTTTTAATCAAAGCAAAACATTTTATTTCAAAGGCTTGGCCAAGGTTTAATTTGGCTCTTTAAAACAATCTTTATTTATAATTCTACCTTATCATTAGAAAACCAAATCTTTTATTTAAAAGATCCAAAAATAGAATTCCAAATATTTTTAACTTTATTGTTTATTTATCTTTTTAAATCCCTTTAGGATTCTATTTGATCCAAATAGGTTTTGAAAGTTTCCAATTGGAATCAAAAAGTTTCTTCTCACCCTGAAAATCAACAAAGTTTTATTTTATTCATTTATTTTTCACATAACAAGATTTGGACAATCTTGGGATGTGGCATAACATCATGAGCATCAAAAGCAGTTTCAGATTCAGCAGTAGCAGCAGTGTGTGTAGCATGTGTATGTGGTGGTGGTGTGACAAGCTTACTTATAACAGACGGTGAATCAAGAGCAATACAGGTGTTTAGGACTGTACCTATTCTTGTAGTGGATGGTAAAATAGGGAACTTTCCATCACGATACTTCCCCATGATGAAAGGAGTAGCAGTGAACAATAATAGATCCAAGTGAACTTACAAATAAAGCTATGCTCCCTGGCAATGGCGCCAGAAAATAGGCTTGATGACCCACAAGTATAGGGGATCGCAACAGTTTTCGCGGGTAGTATTACCCAATTTATTGATTCGACACAAGGGGAGACAAAGAATACTTGAAAGCCTTAACAACTGAGTTGTCAGTTGAACTGCACCTGGAAATAGTTCTCGCTCACAGAATTTTATCAGTAGCAATAGTTTGTAGAAACAAAGAATGAAACAAGATGTGATAGTAATAATGCAATGTGATGGGATTCGAGTGTGGTAGGCATAGGGATGGATGGACGGGCGTTGCATGGACGAGTCTAAACATGTAACTTCAAAGAACTAGGGAATTGCAGATAAATAGTAATAAGCATCCAAGTACTAAGCAATCCTAGGTATGTGCTCCAAATATAGTCATACGTGCTCGCACTGAGAACTTGCACAACATCTTCTGTCCAGCCAGCTCGTGGCAGCGGGGCCTCTCGGGAACTACTGGCAATTAAGGTGATACTTTTAATAGAGCACCGGAGAAAAGCATTAACACTCCGTGAACACATGTGATCCTCACACCACAGACATCCCCTCCGGTTGTCCCAATTTCTGTCACTTTGGGGCCTTTGGATTCGGACAATTATATGTGTACATAACTTGCAGATAAGATCATAAACAATACTATCATAATGATTCAATAATAAGTTCAGATCTGAGATCATGGCACTCGGGCCCTAGTCACAAGCATTAAGCATAACAAGTTGCAACAAAGTCAAATAGCACTAATAGAGATACTAGCCACTGTGCCCCTAACAGATCTTATTCGATTACATGATAGAACTCATCCAATCCGTACCATCCCCAAGCCTACAACGGGGGATTACTCACTCATGGATGAGGGAAACATCGGTGGTTGATGGAGATGCGTTGGTGATGATGATGGGATGATCCTCTCCAAATTCCCTGTCCCGGCAAGGTGCCAGAACAGAGTTTCTGGATCTGAATCTTGGTTTCTCGTGGTGGCGGCTGTCACATCCCAAGATTTTCCAAATCTTGTAATGTGAAAATAAATGAATAAAATAAAACTTTGTTTGATTTTCAGAGCTAGAAGAAACTTTTTGAATTCAATTGGAACTCCAAACCCATTTGAATTAAATAAAACCTAAAGGGATTTAAAAAGATAAACATTTAATAAAAGGAAAAATAAAAACATTTGGAAATACTATTTTGAAACAATTAAATGAAAAGATTGTTTTCAAATGGAATAGAAGTTTATAAATAAATAATATTTTATAAAGCCAAATTAAACCTTGGCCAAGCTTTGGGAACTAAAACATTTTATTTTTAATAAAAATTAGCAAAGGTTTATTTAAATAAAATAATAAGGAATTAATATCCAAACTTTATTTAAATAAAAGTTTTTTTACCAATTTAATTGAAACATCAAAACTTATTAAATTATTTAAAATAAGTTTTCCAAATATTTGATATTCACAAATAAAACCTACTAAAGTGTTTTGACTTTATATTAGATTTCAAAATAAATATCTCAATAAAACAAATCCTATTTGATTTAATAATGAAAGTCTATTATATTTAATTAATAATGGACTCTAAAATAAAATGTTATTTTAAAACAAGTTTCCAAGTATTCTATATTGCCCAAATAAAACCTACTGATTTGGTTTTGTAAATATTTAGGTTTCAAATAAAGATTTTATTAATAAAAACAAACTATATTTGATTTGATAACTAAGGCCCATTTTGTTTAATGGACCCTAAAATAAAAGGTTAATTTTGTTTTCTAAATATTCTTTATTTCCAAATAAACTACTGAATGGTTTAAAATTAATTAGTTCTCAAGTGGAACTTTGGAATTAAATCAAAACCTATGGATTTAATAGTTGATACATCTATTTAGTTAATTATTAATGGACCCTATTATTATTAATTTGAATTTGGATTTTGGTTCATGTTACTGAACATAACTAATTTCAATATTACAAAGTTTGGGTGTTGTTTGAATTTGATTTGAACATTGTTTGTTTGTTTGAAATTTCAAAACAGAAAAATAGAAATAGAAAAAGAAAAAGGAATCAGACAGAAAAAAAATAGAGCAGCCCACCATCTGGCCCAACTAACCCAGCAGCAGCCCACCTAGCCCACCTGACCTCTCCCCCTCCCGAATCGTTTTTCCTCACCGCTGAAACAGCCCGCAAAGCCACTGACTGGTGGACCGCGTTTTCTCTCCCTTTCCCACTGACCAGCGGACCCCACTCCTCCTGTTCTTCTTCTCACCCGCGCGACCACCTTTCCCCCAAACCTCGCTGCCGTTGCTGCCTTCAATCCGCGCGTTCAATTCGCCATAACATCGTGCCTTAACCTCGCCGTGACTGCACGCTATTAACCGCCAGCGCCTCCTCCTCCTTTTCCCTCGAGCTTCTTCCTCTCTCTGCCCCCAGGCTGCGATTATTTCGCCCTGCACCATCACTGCTCTGACGACCTTCTTCGTTAAATTCCAGCCAAGCTTCGCTGCCCCTTGCCTCACTAAGCACGCTAGCAGACTCCCCACTCCCAGACCTTCCTCCCCGTACCACCCATTCGACCGCGGGCACCCTGTAACGTCAAGCTAAGCTTCGAGCGCCTCCGTGTCTGGTTCTTCTCCGACGAGCCTCACAGGTAGTTTCCGACCGCCCCGCGCCTCCTCGTTCACACTCCCTCACTTGTCTCGACCATGCACGTCTAACCACGTCTTCGTTGTCTTGGGGTGAACCATAGCACCGTCCCCGAGCACAACCAGAGCCGCCTGACGCCAGGAACAACTCCGGCGAGGAATTACGACTGCCCCTGAGCGCCCCTTGTCAAGCCAGCAGTACCTTGAGCATCACCACAGCCCTACGATTCTGGTGAGCTACCCCTCTGCTTCCCTCTCCTCCTAAATCACCGGCGACCACACCGTCTGAGCGCGCCGCCGCCAACCGCCGCCGATCTTTGGCAAGCGTGCTAGCAGCCGTAGGATCGTGATCTAACGGATACGATAGAACGTAGGTGAAAGGGTAAGTGGCATCTGCGCGCCGCACAATCTGACTTGATCCAACGCACCAGAACGACCGATCCGGCCGAACCGGTATCGCCTAGTTAGAAAGCGACGCGTGGTCGTGTTTTGATTTAAAAACAGAATTGAAATCTGATTTAGATAGGATTTTCAAACCCTTATATCTTTGGATCCACACGTCCAAAAATTACAAATTTTATGTCGTTGGATTCAGGAGAGCAAGCCCTAGCCAACTGTGGAATTAGTTTTGTAAATAGTATCTGTTAAATTGCTTGTTTTTACAGAATCATTTGTGTGCATGTTTAGATTAGAAAAATTGTTCAAAAATAATTTCTGGACTAAAACTTTTGCAAAATGGTTTGATGTGACCTTACTGACCCTAGGAACCAACCCTTGGTGTCAAAAATGATTTTGGTAAAATTTAGGTTGGATTATTTGACTTAGCCAATTTCTAGCTAAGTAAAGATAATGGTTTTATTATGAAAAAGGATTTTGGAATAAAACTTTGGGAAAATATTTGGATTCAAAGCTACTGACCCAAAACACCAAGACTTGAGAGTTAGAAAATTTTGGTGAGAAAAATTAAAGATTTTTGATTAAAAAAAATCATTTTCCACCATATAAAATGTTGAATGGATTTTAAAATAGTTTTTGGGCAAAACCCTCTAACTAATGACTTTGCCATTTTGGTAAATGACCAATTTGGACCTTACAAAGTTTAGAAACCTAGTGAAGACCATCCTTGCAATGGAACCATCCTTGCATACTTATGCATGACTTAGTTTCCTTTTTGTCTTGTGTGTGTGATTTTGTTTGAATAATGGTGGTTTGGAATGTTAGTTGATTTGGTGTTTGCTTGATTGACTTGTAGTGAAATTAGCAAAGTGTGAGACTAGCAAGATCAAGGAGTGAACCCTCATTCCCTACCAAAAAGGCAAGTTACACTATCATACAAATGCCCTACTATTTTCATTATACTTAGTGGATTATGAAAACATGCATGAAAAAGATATCTTTATACTTATGCTATGCTAAAACATAATAGGATTCCCTATACACTCCTTAGTGAAATATATAGTTGATACATGCTTAGCCATGCTATATTTTGAAAAGAGGTACATGTTGAGATTTTACAAAGGTTGAGAAAAGGACTTGTGTTTTATATAATAAAACAAGGACTCAATGAACCACCTAGGTGGAGGATACTTTAAGTTTTGGATAAAGTGGCAACAAAAGGAACCATGTCTATGGCAATCACTTTTTGTTGTGCTCCAAATGAAAACCACCTAGGAAACTTAGAGATTGAACATGCTTCTCCAATTGTGGCTTTCGTGTGCAACCACATGCTATTATGGCTCTGGCTTGGTCAACTACATTAGGAAGACCCATACATTGTCTTTAGTTACCGGACATGGGGATCTGGAATGCTTCATGGGGGCTGAAGACAAGCTAGCAATGATGTATGGGAGGACCTTTTGGAAAGACTTTGTCACACTCTCAGTCTGTCGGTACTCCATCTTGGTGAGCACTAATCCAGTAGGCCACTGGTGGCAACAAGATGGGATTGTGACATGTGGGTAAAGTGTACTCCTTCTGCAGAAGTTAATAAAATCTAAGTACTTAGCCGTGTCCCCGGTTATGGACAATACTGAGCAACTAAAGTTTGAACTATGGGAGATCTTGACATTTCAACTTCTAAAATAAAAACTTGATGCCCTTGTGTGTCTACCAAGTAATTCAAAGAGATTTTGATAAGCTTGATGCACTTGGGGTTACCAAGGTGCTCAAGAGATTTTGAAAAAACTTGATGCACTTGGGGTTACCAAGGTGCTCAAGAGATTTTGACAAGGAGTTGAACACTTGAGTTTTTACCAAGGAGTTCAAGAGATTTTTGAAAGGAGATTTGACAAAGGACCAAAACCATTTTGAAAAGATAGGATAAAATATTGCTTTATGCAAATGAGCCTAAAACTCTACTTAGCCAAATTTGCATGTAATGATAGGATCCACTTATATTATACTTAGTAGTGAAACTTGCCAATACAATTCAAATGCATTGACCCTTGTGGCTGTAACTTGTAATGTTGCAGGTTTGATTGTTTTTAGTGAAGATTGTTTGATTAGGATTACAAAGTCTACAACCAACATCTGCCTGTGGAACTTTGAAGATGAAGGACCCCATGACTATAGTTATTCCGCTGCAATGTAATGTAATAGACAAATGAGCTATGTATGATGTAATAAAATTATGTTATTCCTGGTTATAAAGTTATGTTATGACCTTTGTTTCTTGATATTACATCTTAACTGTGGATGCTAGCTATTGATCCAGGGACTAGCATTGTAAACACAGGGGATACCACCTTATATTGTTTAAAGGTTGGGACACTCCCTCTACAGCGGCAGAGCGGAACTCTTTCTAAAAAACTATCGAACCCCCCCTCTGTTTTTAGGTCAGAAGGCAACTTATAGACGCGGAGGAAGGTCGAGAAGCTTCCTAGGGTGGCCAAACCTCCCCCAAGCGCGGGGTCAGTGGGCCTGCGCCTAGGATGGGTCTGGGCCCCCCAGGCCTCCCCTCTGTCTCTCCTTCTGGCTCCATGGATCTTCTGGTGAAATATAATTTTTGGCATATTTTCCGGGATTTTTCCTGATAGTTCATTTTCTGCACAAAAACAAGACCCCTAGGTAATTCTGCTGAAAACAGCGTCAGTCCGTGTTAGTTGTATCCAAATCACACAAGTATAGAGGAAAAACAATAGCAAAGTGTTCGATAAAGTAGATATGTTTTGGACGTATCAGGGAGTTCCATGTTGGTGAGAAAGTTCTATTGTATAGGTCTCGTCTTAGATTTTTTGCAGGAAAACTAATCTCAAAATGGGAAGGACCTTTTATTATTCAGGAGGTGTATCGTTCAGGTGCTATTAAAATTTCATCTTTGAGAGACAACACTACACTTGTGGTAAATGGTCAAAGGCTTAAACATTATATTTCTGGAGACTCTTATAATGAAGATGTTGACATTATTCAAATGGTGACTCCAGAAGAATTTATTAGAGACCAAACTCAGGAATCTGCAGAGTCTGTTCTTGAATAGGTAAAAGTGTTGAAAACAGAAGGTTCACGAAAAAATTTTATTTTTATATTTTTGATGTTTTTAGTCCATATAGAAGGTTACGAGACGAAAAAGAGGAGGAAACGGAGCCCGGGTGGGCCACATCCACCAGTGGCGCGGGCCCTGCCTATCCGCTCCACAAGGGGGTGTGATCACCCCGGAGTCCGTCTCCATCCTGTTTTCACACAGTACCTTCCTTATGTCGTAAAACTTCATAATATATAATCATCCAGAACCCTCGAGGTTCGTATATTGTGTTTTTTGTTTCGATCTTTTCTGTCAGGCAGATTCTCAGTTTTGGAGCCACAATGTCTTCCTCTGGATCACCCATGGAGGATTTCTCCGTGGACGTCATCAAGCCGTACATGTATGAGTTGAAGATTAACCCCAAGGAGTTATTACTCAAGGATGGGAAGGTACAGATAAAAGAAGTTCGGGGCCCTAAAGGAGAAGGATGTCTAGAAGATATGATGGAAGCATTGGATCAGGAAGTTTTTATGTACAAGAAGATGGCGGAACACGAAGTGGACATCATCCATAAGATAAGTTCAGAACTCATCGCCGAGCACAAGAGGGAGACTACCAAGCTTCGAGATGAAATTCTCTCACTACATCAGACCAACAACTAATTACAAGCACAGCTCTACGTCATACAAAATCAAAACTGTGAGTATGAGGCTAGGTTTAAACGCATAAGTTCTGCTGCTAGTTTTAGGATATTTGAAGCCAAGACATCCTTTGTGGATGGGGAGCATTTACCTTGGAAGTCTGATGGTGAGAAGGGAACACCACCACCACCAAAGGAGTAATTCTTCATCAGGTTTTGGCATCCCCTTCGTTTGTTCCAAGCTTAGGGGAGTGTCGCGGTATCACATCATTATCTTTCATCTTTTTACCTTTTTAGTATATTCATATATTGAATAGAGAAGTTATCATATAGGATGGTTTGCATTGTGGAAGTATCTATCCTTTAGTTGGTTATCTATGTATCCCTTGGTGTGAGTGCCTTTATGGAATATTAATGAGAAGCTTCATCTTTTACTTTTTGCACATCTTATTTTAGTTTGCAATATCTATTATATGCTTAATCTTGTTGATTAGTATTGGTATCACTTTGGGATCATCAAGTAAATCTAAATTGGTTTTGGCAAACCGAGATCTGGTTAGTAGCAATACTTTTTGAGGTTTGAAAGGAAAAGAGAAAAGCACTTACAGGTATTTTATATCGTTTTCTTTCTTTCTTGATTGGCTCATAAGCTTAATATTATTTATTTAAGATATTTTGTGTTTTCAAGGGAGATTGCATGCTTGACTTTATCACTTGTATGTTTGCTTGTTTCCTTCAACTCTTTTTCTTGCTACCACAACCGTGCTAGCCAAAAACCTTTACTGAGAGGGAAATTTGTGTCCACCATATCCTTTAAAAATCCTTTAAACTTAAACCTATGCCATTTGTGTCCACCATATCTAACTATTAGCATTATTGTTATTCCAAGTAAATTCTCAAGCTTCATCTTTCTTTCAAATACAAAATTATTTTGTTATGTGAAAACTAGTTAGTAAATCTCTCACGAACTTGACGGCACACCTTATTTTCTAGCCCTTAAATAAACTTGAACCATTGTGTCATCTATGTTGTATAAGCTTGCACCTATAAGTTGGGAATTAGCAGAACCATGTTGTCACGGGGAACACTTTCAACACCTGTAAATATCTACCCAGTTGATATCATGCTCTTTTGTTTATGGATGTCGTCGGTGTGAAATAAAAAGGGAGCTTGTAAGTCCATAGAGTTATGTATGTGTGTTAGAGAAACGCCTGGGCCGCTAGCCTAAGCCATGCCTAATCATCGTGGAAACTTGCATCATCACCATAGTGAGCAATCTATGAAGCATTCTTCTTATATATAAAAAAGAGATATAGAAAAGAGGAAGAAGAGAAAAAAGCACCATTTTCCCATGGTAAATAAGAAGTTTGCTGAGATGATCATTGTATGCTTGCCTTGTCATTTTGATATGGGATAGCTCATGTATCATGGGGCAAGGGGTACCTCGTTGGCGGTTCTTTATGACACACATATACTTACAATGACAAGAACTTACCGGTAATTAAAGTTGAGTAGTTTAATGACCTCGGATCGGTAAGGATCCTAAGTCCCTGTGATTAACATGCTAGTCCCTGGATCAATAGCTAGCACTCACAGTCGATGAAATATCATGTAAAACACAAAGTCTTTATTACACGGAGAATCCAGAGTATGAAATTATTACAAAAATTGCTTAGCATTATGCTAGCTCAAATAACAATGAAACATAAAAGCAAAGATGAGTCCATCAACGCCCAGGCTTGTCAAGTGTAGACCCGCGATCCCTACGCACCTTTCAATCTTCGGATTCTGCACATAAGACGTGCAGCCAACAAGTTGGGTCAATACCTTGAATGTATTGGCAAATTACACCAAGGAGGGAAAAGACTATCTCTACATGCAAGGCTGGTATAGGCTGTAGAGTTCATTTGCTCAAAGCTAATTTTCTTAAGTAGAGAGAAGAATAGAAGATTGCCCTACTTTGTAAACATTTTATTGGATAAAATAAGGTCGAGTGGCACACAAGGATATTACGCACCAAGTGTCCAAACAACCAAACACTTGGATATTACGCACCAAGCGTCACTTGGATATTACACACCAATTTCCCAAATTCCCACCCATTGGCGATATTACGCACGCCATGGGGTTTCAAAACTCTGTTTTTAGAAAAGAGAGAGGAAGATCCTTCAGAGGCTCCATCCTTCATACGCTCATTGTTGTTCTGTTACCGTGAACACGGCTGATCGATCAGATTGCAATACTCTCGAGAGTTTGTGCACTTTACCTACAATCCACGATCAAGTCCTTTTACAGACAAGACCATGGCGAGGCTTTCCCTTAGTAGCCCCTCTACCTTCCGGATCCAACCGTGCCAAGAACCTCCAAATGTTGGTACCCAGGTGAGGTTTCCCACTAAGTACTAGGCCAAGACAGAGCCCATACTGTATTGTGGTTGCACTGGAAGCTTCTGAATTCCGACACATGGCAGACTTCTTTGATTCCTGGGCGGCCGTCCTCCACCAAAATCTCACTCGTTGTCCCGACAACCATTCCGCCCAGAAGAAAACTTAGTTTTATTTTGAAGTGGATTTGAGAAGAAAAGTTTGCTCAAGAGAGCCTTTATACTTAGAAAAATTCATTGTCTTTCGAACCCCCCCAACGGTACTTTGTATATATAGCATAGCAAGCAATACTTAGTAAAAACAGGGGTAACCTATTAGGATGGGAAATCCTAAGTATAGAGCTACTCATGGCTTACTACAAAATCATCGCACTTGCAAAATAATACTATGGAAAAATTCTACTAGATCATCCTACTCATGCATACTATAGAATTTTGAAGATCACATGCATAGAATCAAAACTGGGACAAAAATTATGAACAAGTGGTGTAACTTGCCTTGATCCGAGCAGCACTCTACACAATAGCACTCCTTAGCGCACCCCGAGCAATCTAACGAATCACAAACATAGATCTAATCACAACTTTTTCAAAGCATAACACAAAGAAAATCATGCATGCATGCAACATGGTATTTATGCAAGGTTGGTTAAATTGATCAAGGTAGCAAGATTGTGTGGTGATAGTTTAAGGATGTCACTAAAAGCAAATCCTGGGATTATAAGAAGATCAAACTATCTAAATAGCCCCAAGTTAGATCTAATGATCCTAAGCAAAGCTTAAATATTTGGATTAGTAGGTATTGTGGAAACAATGTTATTGCAACAAGAATCAATTAGAATAGAATTTTAATTATTTTTCTATACATTAAACTCTCTAATCTAATGATTAAAATCTACACCTAAAACATAACTGCAAACCTGCAATATTATTACATATTTGTATTCTATATAAAATTAGGAATCCAACGGTATATTATAAGCTAAATTTGGCCAAATATTTAATTTTATATGAATTTCTCAAGTTTAAAATCAAATCTGCAAACAGATCTAAAAGGGCTTGCCAAGTGGCAGCCCCGACCGCCCACCGGCAAGGGGGTGACGCTGGCAAGGTGTGGAGAAGTGGCGAGCTGGCGTGGCAGCCACACGGCGGCACACAATTGGAGCATACCCCTTCGGGTCAAGAACTAATCCTAGCCACAGATCGCAGATTGAACGGAGGAGGTGGCTCGGCGACTTACAGATTGCGACGACGGTGGCGGTGGGCGGCGGCGGTGTCGGTGGCGACGGCGGCGGCGCTCGGGTGCACTTCGAGGAAGAATGGTCTGCCGCTGGTGATCACCTCCTCCTCGTGGTTCCGTCTATCGCCTTGATTTCGGCCCCCTCTTCCTCTAACGGTGGTGCTGGCAACTTTTCTCCCGCAGCTCCGGCGAGCGATTGGCGACGGCACGCTGTGGCAGACAACGGGAAGAGCAGATGAGGCGAACCAGTCGAGCATAGGGATCATCCCAGGGGAAAGAACAGGGAGAGGGGAGGCTCGGCATTGACGCAGCTCACCTGGTCGGCGGCGGCTTGTACCTGCGAAATCGGGGAAAATTTTAGGGTTTTGCGAGCCTGGGAACGGAGGGGGTGGTCGTGCGGCTGGCATAAATACACGGCCTGGGGGAGTCCTGGCCGGACACGGGGGGCAGAGGTCGTGGCCGACGGGGACTCTGTCCCGTTCGCGTTGGGGAGAGGGGAGGGATGATAGGTGGGGTAGGGATGTCGGTGGCAGGGGGGAAAGTGGGCCGACGGGCGCGGATAGGCTCCCTGTCGCGCGGCGCTGGGGCAGGGTGGGCTGGCTGGCGAGCCGGTCCAGCTAGGTTTAGCTGCTGGCCCTTTCCTCTTTTTTTTGTTTAACAATTTCCCTTTTTCTGTTTTTAGTAAAAATCTAATATCTTTTGCAAACCAAGTCCAAAGATGAAGAATCTGGTTTCTAAATTTTCATAAAAATGAGGTGGTCAACATAGGCCATAGTTTTAATGTTTTACAAGGTTTTTTTTGGGGTCATGCTACTACAACAAGGGTGCTCACTTATGGGGATATTAAATAGGGTTTTTAAATGGGTTTATGTGCCAGGGTTTTTATTGCAATTTTTCAAATGCAGGATGCAATGATGCAAGGATGATGCATGACACTAATAACATCCAAACACAGAATCTGGGATGTTACAAACCTACCCCCCTTAAGAAGAATCTCGTCCTCGAGATTCGGGTTGGCTAGCAAATAGGTGTGGGTGCTCTGTTCTCATGTCGTCTTCACGTTCCCACGTAGCTTCTTCCTCGTAGTGGTGGTTCCATTGTACCTTCCAGAATCTTATAGTCTTGGTGCGGGTAACCATTTCGGCTGTTTCCAGTATTTTGATGGGTTTTTCCTCGTAGGTAAGGTCATTCTCCAATTGAACCTCGTCTAGGGAAACGGTGTCTCTTAGCGGTGTTTCAGCCATCTCCGGGTGACACTTCTTTAGTTGCGACACATGAAACACATCATGAACAGTCAATCCTTCCGGTAACTCCAACTGATAAGCAACTTATCCTCTACGGGCCAGGACCTTATATGGTCCTATGAATCGTGGGGCTAACTTACCCTTGATTCCGAACCTCTTAACTCCACGTAGGGGTGAAACTCGGAGATACGCACGGTCTCCTATTTCATAGGCCACATTTCTGCGTTTGGAATCCGCGTAGCTCTTCTGTCGGCATTGGGCTACCTTTAGCCTATCCTGAATCTGTCGCACCTTTTCTTCGGCATCCTTTATCAAGTCAGGTCCAAAAAGACTGCGTTCTCCAACTCCATTCCATAGCAATGGAGTCCTACACTTCCTGCCGTATAGAACTTCAAACGGAGTCATCTTGATACTTGTCTGGTAGCTGTTGTTGTATGAGAACTCAGCATATGGCAGGTTATCGTCCCAACTAGACCCATAGTCTAGCGCGCAAGCTCTCAACATATCTTCCAAAATTTGATTCACCCTTTCTGTTTGGCCATCTGTTTGAGGGTGGAAGGCAGTACTGAATTCTAGTCGGGTTCCAAGAGACTCATGTAGTTGATGCCAAAACTTTGAAGTAAACTGGGTGCCTCTGTCTGACACAATTCCCTTGGGAACACCATGTAGGATTACAATCCTTGACATGTATATCTTAGCAAGCTTAGCACTTGTATATGTGGTCTTTACGGGGATGAAGTGAGCCACCTTGGTGAAGTGATCCACCACTACCCAGATAGAATCAAATCCAGAACGAATCCGGGGTAATCCCGTGATGAAATCCATGCCTACCTTGTCCCACTTCCAGTCGGGTATAGGTAGTGGTTGTAGTAATCCTGCCGGTTCTGATGCTCGGCTTTAACTCTATTGCACACATCACACAGAGAAATATACTCTGCAATATCTCTCTTTAGGTTATTCCACCAGAATCTATCCTTCACATCCATGTACATATTTGTGTTGCCTGGATGAATTGAGTATGGGGAATCATGAGCTTCTTGTAGAATCATCTTCCTGATAACGGGGTCTTTGTGAACGCACAAACGCTTCCCATACCAGAGGGTTCTTTGTTCGTCTAGACGAAATTCTTTAGTCTTTCCTTCATTTATCCTGACTCTTATTTCTTCCAACTCTTTATCCCCCTTTTGTGCTTCTTGGATCCTTTCTTGGAAAGTGGACACTATTTCCATAGTCGCTACGTGTCCTTTCGGGACTATCTCCAACCTGAGATCCCTGAACTGCTTGCATAAATCCTCTGGAAGTTCCCTTGCGGTAAGTTCATTTACATATACCTTACGGCTTAAGGCATCAGCCACCACGTTTGCCTTTCCGGGGTTGTACTGTAAATCCAAGTCATAATCCTTAATTAGCTCAAGCCATCTTCGTTGTCTCATATTCAACTCCTTTTGGGTGAAGATGTACTTCAAACTTTTATGGTCTGTGAACACATCACAATGTTTGCCCATGAGGTAGTGTCTCCATACCTTGAGTGCATGAACCACAGATGCAAGTTCCAAATCATGAGTGGGATAATTGTGTTCGTGGTTCTTAAGTTGTCGGGAGGCATAGGATACCACTTTCCCATCCTGCATCAATACACTTCCAAGTCCTTGTCAAGAAGCGTCACAATAGACTTGAAAATCCTTCTGGATATCAGGCAGACACAGAACTGGTGTCGTTACAAGGCGTTTCTTCAACTCTTGAAAACTTGCTTCACATGCCTCGATCCATAGGAATTTCTTTTCCTTCTTTAATAGTTCCGTCATGGGTTTTGCTATCTTGGAAAAGTTTTCGATGAACCTCCGGTAATATCCTGCGAGGCCCAAGAAACTCCTAATATCTCCCACATTCTTGGTTGACTCCCATTCCGTCACGGAAGCTACCTTGCTAGGATCTACGGCAACTCCTTTAGCCGACACAACATGGCCAAGGAATCCCACTTCCCTTAACCAGAATTCGCACTTGCTGAATTTGGCATACAACTTGTGTTCTCTTAGTTTTTCCATCATAAGGCGCAGATGTTTCTCATGTTCTATCTCATCCTTAGAGTATATGAGTATATCATCTATGAATACCACGATAAACTTGTCCAAATATTCCATGAACACCTTGTTCATCATGGTCATGAAGTATGCTGGGGCATTGGTTAGACCAAAAGACATCACGGTGTACTCATACAATCCGTATCTTGTGGTGAATGTTGTCTTGGGCACATCATGTTCCCGAATCTTTAGTTGAAAGTAGCCCGATCGTAGATCGATCTTTGAGAATACACTGGCTCCTTTTAGCTGGTCAAACAGGTCGTTGATGTTGGGCAGAGGATACTTATTCTTAATCGTCACTTCGTTCAACGAGCGGTAGTCCACAACCAGCCTCTTGGTCTTATCCTTCTTTTCCACAAATAGGACGGGTGCTCCCCAAGATGACGCGCTGGGCTGAATGAACCCCTTGTCCAATTGTTCCCTAAGCTGTTTCTTGAGTTCCTTTAACTCGTCCACATCCATCTTGTATGGTCTCTTAGCTATCGGCCCCGTGCTTGGCATTAAGTCAATGAGAAACTCGATATCACGGTCGGGTGGCATTCCGGGTAGCTCTTCTGGGAAGACATCTGGGTATTCCTTTACAATAGGTACCTCCTCCAAGCTAACCCCCTTAAGAGAGTTCACCATGACTTCTTTAAGAGCGAAATTCGACTTGATACGAATCCTTCTCCCTTCCGGTGTTGTGAGCATGACAGTTCTCTTGGCACAATCTATGACTCCTTCATATTCGGTCATCCAATTCATGCCCAAGATTATGTCCAATCCTTGTGATTCTAGAACTACTAGACTGGTGGGAAAGATGTGTGTCCCAATCCTCAGTTCTAAATCTCGGCAACCGGAGTTTGCCACTATTTCTCCCCCAGAGAGAACTTACCCTTAGAGGAAAGTTTATAGTCTCCGTTGGTATCTTGCCTCTATCCACAAATACCCTTGATATGAATGAATGCGATGCACCGGTATCAAAAAGAACAACTGCAGGAATAGAATTGAGTTTGAACTTACCAATCACGTAGTCTGGCGCATCACAAGCATCCTCCATAGAAACATGATTCACCGTGGCTTTGACAAACGGATTTGGCTTCTTCCCGTTTCCATTGCCATGGGTGTGTCCATTACTATTCCCATTGCCATTGCCATTGCCATTCTTCCTCTCGGGGAAAGAGGCTGCATAGTGCCATGTCTTGTTGCACTTAAAGCATGTCACCTCACTGAGATCCTTTCCATTGCTGCCATTTCCATTGCGGTTTCTGTGCCCATTGTGTTTGTGGCCACCATGGTTATGACCGTTATGGTTGTGGCCATTATTGTTATAAGGTGGTGGTGAGGAATTGTACCGCTCGTACGAATGCAGTGTTTGTGAGGGTTAGACTTCCTCTTGCGATTTTCTATGCTCTTCCTCTTTGATTCAACCACAATGGCTCTGTCCAGGAGTTCCTGAAAGTTGTCAAATTTCTGAGCCACAAGCCGAATGGATATCTCATCATTGAGCCCTCTTAAGAACTCATCCTGTCTCTTGGCATCAGTAGAAACATCATCGGGTGCATAACGGGCTAGCTTATTGAAAAGCTCACCATACTCGGTGACAGGACGGTGTAGCTGGTGTAGGTCGCGAAACTCGCGCCTCTTTAGATCCATGACACCAGCAGCCACATGATGAGTGCGAAAAGCTAACTCAAACTGTTCCCAAGTGATAGCATCAATGTCCGGGTGGGTGACTTGGTAGTTATCCCACCATTCTGCAGCAGGTCCTTCAAGCTGGTGTGCGGCATAACGCACCCTGTCGGCTCCGACATCTTGCATGGTGTCTAGCTTGTTGTTGATCATACGCAGCCAGTCATCTGCGATGATTGGTTCAGTGCTACTAGTAAAGGTAGGTGGGTTCAGCCTCAAAAACCAAGTCAAGCGATCCTGTTGAGGAGGTGGCGGAGGTGGTGGTGGTGGCGGGTTATTGTTGTTGTTTTGCATGTTCTGAGTGAGCAGTTGGATCAGCTGGTTCTGAGTGGCCAAAAGTTCTGCTATTTCTGGCGGGATTTCGGGATTCGCACGTCTTGGCGGCATCTGTGGGGTTTAAGAGAATAGTTAAGAAATAGACATAAAGACTAAGTAGTAAACTCCTACCCTTATGAAAAACACACCAAGCACACAAGGCACACAAGGAATAACACCACAGATTTAGCACAGGAAACAACCAAATTTAACTAAACCAGACTTGTCTTGGTATTTATTACATTTGCGAATAACGTTCTACTATAGAATTAAAGGTGGTCCAACTACTACACATCTTCCACGCCTTCCTCTTCCTCGTCCTCGAATGAGTAGCCTTCTTTCTCTAGAGTTGTCTTGTACAACTCCATCTCCTTTGTGGTGGCTTCAAGCTTCTCTTGGAGGTCCTTTATCTCATCATGTAGCTTCCGGGTAGTGGCTTCCAGCTGCTCCTGAAGTCCCTCCTTCTCGCTTTGTAGTTCCTCCACTAAACTTGACTTCATTGCGGCTTCAAGTTGCTTTGCCAAGTCCCTTTTGGAAGCACGTACATCATTGATTATCTTGCAAAGGCCTTCAGTTTGCACTTCATCTCCATCGATCTGCTGTTTGAGTTCCCTAATTCTCTTGTTTTTATTTATCACCCTCTTCTCTTGGTTAGCGAACTTCTTCTCTTGGTCCTGGAATTTTATCTCTTGGAGCTTCATTGCCTCCTCCTGCTGCTTGATCATTTCTTCCTTCTCCTTGATGAGGGCGCATAGCTCGTCGTTCTTCAACATCTCGAGGAAGGTACCCTTTTCAAGGTCATGGATGTGGCACTCCAAGTCTTGATATTGTGTTCTTCGGCGCTTGGTAGAAGTTCTTTCCTCAAAGGTTAACTCCATGGGAATCCCTTCCTCATCTCTTCTTCCAAAGAGGCCGCCGCAGTGTCCTTGGAGAGCTTCATGATGACGTCCACATAGGCGACCAATGAGTTGCTGCAAGCTAATGCTAAGGGCCTTCTCCTTGGAATCGCTAACAATGTGGATTGCTATGTCTTCCTCCGGGTTCTTGCCTCGCTCTTTTCCTGGCTGGATAACCTTGACTCCCCAACAACCGTCCTTGTGGAGTTTCTTCATTGTGCTCCCTTGGATTGTTGGGAGAGGAAGATCCAAACGCGTGAGTAGATCCATGAGGCATCCTCCAAAGAGAAGGGGCTCGATGTCCGCGACGGTGTCGTAGAGGAAGCTTGTCATCTTTGAGTTAGAAGAATGAGGGTTAGATACTTAAACAAGTAGAGGAAAGCAGATACTAGATGTGCGGAAAATAAATTAGTAGGAAACAAGTAAGGTACTAAATTTAGAGGTGGTTCCAATCCTAGGGTCACGTCCTATAGGCAACGATGTGCTCTGATACCATCTGTAATGACCTCGGATCGGTAAGGATCCTAAGTCCCTGTGATTAACATGCTAGTCCCTGGATCAATAGCTAGCACTCACAGTCGATGAAATATCATGTAAAACACAAAGTCTTTATTACACGGAGAATCCAGAGTATGAAATTATTACAAAAATTGCTTAGCATTATGGTAGCTCAAATAACAGCGGAAACATAAAAGCAGCATGAGTCCATCAACGCCCAGGCTTGTCAAGTGTAGGCCCACGATCCCTACGCACCTTTCAATCTTCGGATTCTGCACATAAGACGTGCAGCCAACAAGTTGGGTCAATACCTTGAATGTATTGGCAAATTACACCAAGGAGGGAAAAGACTATCTCTACATGCAAGGCTGGTATAGGCTGTAGAGTTTATTTGCTCAAAGCTAATTTTCTTAAGTAGAGAGAAGAATAGAAGATTGCCCTACTTTGTAAACATTTTCTTGGATAAAATAAGGTCGAGTGGCACACAAGGATATTACGCACCAAGTGTCCAAACAACCAAACACTTGGATATTACGCACCAAGCGTCACTTGGATATTACACACCAATTTCCCAAATTCCCACCCATTGGCGATATTACGCACGCCATGGGGTTTCAAAACTCTGTTTTTAGAAAAGAGAGAGGAAGATCCTTCAGAGGCTCCATCCTTCAGACGCTCATTGTTGTTCTGTTACCGTGAACAAGGATGATCGATCAGATTGCAATACTCTCGAGAGTTTGTGCACTTTACCCACAATCCACGATCAAGTCCTTTTACAGACAAGACCATGGCGAGGCTTTCCCTTAGTAGCCCCTCTACCTTCCGGATCCAACCGTGCCAAGAACCTCCAAATGTTGGTACCCAAGTGAGGTTTCCCACTAAGTACTAGGCCAAGACAGAGCCCATAATGTATTGTGGTTGCACTGGAAGCTTCTGAATTCTGAAAAATGGCAGACTTCTTTGATTCCTGGGCGGCCGTCCTCCACCAAAATCTCACTCGTTGTCCCGACAACCATTCCGCCCAAAAGAAAACTTAGTTTTATTTTGAAGTGGATTTGAGAAGAAAAGTTTGCTCAAGAGATCCTTTATACTTAGAAAAATTCATTGTCTTTCGAACCCCCCCAACGGTACTTTGTATATATAGCATAGCAAGCAATACTTAGTAAAAACAGGGGTAACCTATTAGGATGGGAAATCCTAAGTATAGAGCTACTCATGGCTTACTACAAAATCATCGCACTTGCAAAATAATACTATGGAAAAATTCTACTAGATCATCCTACTCATGCATACTACAGAATTTTGAAGATCACATGCATAGAATCAAAACTGGGACAAAAATTATGAACAAGTGGTGTAACTTGCCTTGATCCGAGCAGCACTCTACACAATAGCACTCCTTAGCGCACTCCGAGCAATCTAACGAATCACAAACATAGATCTAATCACAACTTGTTCAAAGCATAACACAAAGAAAATCATGCATGCATGCAACATGGTATTTATGCAAGGTTGGTTAAATTGATCAAGGTAGCAAGATTGTGTGGTGATAGTTTAAGGATGTCACTAAAAACAAATCCTGGGATTATAAGAAGATCAAACTATCTAAATAGCCCCAAGTTAGATCTAATGATCCTAAGCAAAGCTTAAATATTTGGATTAGTAGGTATTGTGGAAACAATGTTATTGCAACAAGAATCAATTAGAATAGAATTTTAATTATTTTTCTATACATTAAACTCTCTAATATAATGATTAAAATCTACACCTAAAACATTACTGCAAACCTGCAATATTATTACAGATTTGGATTCTACATAAAATTAGGAATCCAACGGTATATTATAAGCTAAATTTGGCCAAATATTCAATTTTATATGAATTTCGCAAGATAAAATCAAATCTGCAAACAGATCTAAAAGGGCTTGCCAAGTGGCAGCTCCTGACTGGCCCAGCTGGCAACGGGGGGGTGGGGGGGTGACGCGGAGCAGCGCGGTGTGGAGAAGTGGCGAGCTGGCGTGGCAGCCACGCGGCGGCACGCGATTGGAGCATACCCCTTCGGGTCAAGAACTAATCCTAGCCACAGATCGCAGATTGAACGGAGGAGGTGGCTCGACGACTTACAGATTGCGACGACGGTGGCGGTGGGCGGCGGCGGTGTCGGTGGCGACGGCGGCGGCGCTCGGGTGCACTTCGAGGAAGAAGGGTCTGCCACTGGTGATCGCCTCCTCCTCGCGGTTCCGTCTGTCGCCTTGATTTCGGCCCCCTCTTCCTCTAACGGTGGTGCTGGCAGCTTTTCTCCCGCGGCTCCGGCGAGCGACTGGCGACGGCACGCTGCGGCAGACAACGGGAAGAGCAGATGAGGCGAACCAGTCGAGCATAGGGATCATCCCAGGAGAAAGAACAGGGGAGGAGGCTCGACGCAGCGGCTCACACTGGTCGGCGGCTTGTACCAGCGAAATTGGGGAAAATTTTAGGGTTTTGCGAGCCTGGGAACGGAGGGGATGGTCGTGCGGCTGGCATAAATACACGGCCTGGGGGAGTCCTGGCCGGACACAGGGGGGCAGAGGTCGTGGCCGACGGGGACTCTGTCCCGTTCGCGTTGGGGAGAGGGGAGGGACGACAGGTGGGGTAGGGCTGTCGGTTGCAGGGGGAAGTGGGCCGACGGGCGCGGATAGGCTCCCTGCCGCGCGGCGCTGGGGCGGGGTGGGCTGGCTGGCGAGCCGGCCCAGCTAGGTTTAGCTGCTGGCCCTTTCCTCTTTTTTTTGTTTAACAATTTCCCTTTTTCTGTTTTTAGTAAAACTCTAATATCTTTTGCAAACCAAGTCCAAAGATGAAGAATCTGGTTTCTAAATTTTCATAAAAATGAGGTGGTCAACATAGGCCATAGTTTTAATGTTTTACAAGGTTTTTTTTTAGGGTCATGCTACTACAACAAGGGTGCTCACTTATGGGGATATTAAATAGGGTTTTTAAATGGGTTTATGTGCCAGGGTTTTTATTGCAATTTTTCAAATGCAGGATGCAATGATGCAAGGATGATGCATGACACTAATAACATCCAAACACAGAATCTGGGATGTTACAAGTAGCATGAGGATCGGCCCTCGTACTCAAGGGACATGAGATTGCCAACTTATATTTCGTCAAGCATATACTCCATCTTTGTTCACTTTCACCTTAATCACCTCAAGATGCTTATGATAGGGGCAATGAGAGCTCAAAGCTAGTAAGTACCCTAATCTTTTGAAAGCTCTTTATGAAACTTGAAATCCCTGCTTCCCTCTACGAAGGGCCTTTCTTTTACTTCTTAGTTGAGTCAGTAAACCTATTCCTCTCTATCTCCAGCAAGCATTTGAGTTGTTATGTTTCAATCATTCATATGATGATTTATTCAATCATGTTTCTTATCTTCCTTGTTTTGCACAAAACTCTTATTTGAGTAAGTATTAATTTGAAAGCCATCGTTGTGAAAAGCCTTTTATATTTGCGCAAAAGGGACTCATGTTATGAACTTCTTTACAAAAGCTTTGCTTGAGAAAGTATGATTTGCCAATTGTTCTCTGACCAAGAAAAAGTTTTCCATTACCAATTATGATTTATCTTTATGCATCTTTATTGTGACTCCCATACTCGTTGCAAGTTAAGTTATATAATGGTCAGTTGCTTTCTATTATGAGTTGTGTATTGGTAACTGTGATGCTTCTTGTCCGTATTCTTTTTATCGACACTTCACTCCATAAACATGTGAGCATGTTTACTGAGCTCGGTTTTCTCTTGGGTACAAGCGAGATCTAAGCTTGGGGGAGTTGATACGTCCATTTTGCATCACTATTATATATCATAATTTCCTATTATTCATTGATATATTTCATATTAAGAGGTGATACTTATGCAATTTCATCTATTTTTGCATCTTGGATGATTCTTGGAGGATGAACTGTCGGAGTCAGGATTCTGATGGTAAAAGCGGTGTTTTGATGCAATTTTCGCGAAGATCAGAAAATACCAGATGGAAAATCATATTTTTCCAGAAGACGACGAATGCCAGAAGCAGAGGTTGAGATGGGCCACAGGGGGGCCACACCCCTCCCCATGCGCGGGCCACACTGGGTCGTGCCACCAGGGGGTGTGGCCACCCTGGCCCATGATGCTTGACATGGGAGCACTTCGTTGGAAACCCCAAGAGAAAGATGTGATGAGCACAACAGCAAGTCTTCCCTCAGTAGTGAACGAGGTTATCGAACCAGAAGGAGGAAGGAAACGTTACACAGGTGTTGCAAGCAACGCGGAGACCTGCACAACACAAATTCAAGACTTTGCCCCAACGAACGGTGAGGTTGTCAAGCTCACCGGTTTGCTGTAACAAAGGATTAAACATATGGTGTGGAAGGTAATGGTTTGCAGCAAGTAAACAAGTAACAGTGGAAGATGTATCAATGGTAAAGATTGGACCGGGATCCATAGTTCACTAGAGGTGCTCTCCTTAGATAAACAACATGGCATGAAGGGTAAACAAATTACAGCGGGGCAATTGACAGGAACTGAGCAAGGCATAACAATGCAATTACTAGTCAGAAAGATCCTATGAGATTCGATTGGGCAATACAAAAATATAAATAGACCACCATCCAACTGCATCTATGACTAGAAGTCCACCTTCAGGTTATCATTTGAACCCCCTCCAGTATTAAGTTGCAAGCAACAGACAACTGCTTTAAGAAAAGTGTGTAAGGTAAACAGTCCACATGTTCCATGAACAAGAGACCGTTGTTTTCTCCCTAGTAGCAACAAAGACATCTACACAAGAGATTTGTGTCACTTCCCTTGGAAACTAGAGGCATGAACCCACTATCGAGCATAAATACCCCCTCTTGGAGTCACTAGCAACTACTTGGCCAAGATAGCTAGTAACAACGGAGAGCATGCAAGATCACAAACAACACAGACATGATAGAAGCATAAAGACAAAACCATTAATCAAACCAACATAATAATCTCAATATCCATCGGATCCCAGCAAACACAACATGCATGATTACAAATAGATTAGATCTTGATCATGAACGGAGCTCACAAGATCTATACATGAAAGCACAAGGAGGAGATACAACCATCTAGCTACTACATGGACCCATAGTCCAAGGTGGAACTACTCACGCATCATACCGGAGAGAAGGCCTCCGGGATGATCTCCCCTCCGGTAGGGTGCCAGGAAGAACTTCAGATCCCCCCGATCTAGGGACGACGATGGCGGAGACTACAGAAGGTTTCGTAGAATATTGATCGGGTACTTAGGGTTTCTACATCAGGGGCTTCTTATAGGCGAAGGGGGAGGCCGAGGCGGTGGCCAGGGGCCCCACGTCTCGCCTAGGCGCGGGGCAAGGCCCACCCGCGCCTAGGGGGTGTGGCTGCCCTGGCACGCCTCTCCGTCTCCCCTCTGAACTTCTTGTTCCCCACGAAAAGTAATTGACTTTAACGTTTGTACCGTCCAATTCCGAGAATATTTCTTTACTAGCTTTTCTGGAAATAAAAACAGCAGAAAACGGGCAAATGGCACTATGGCAACTTGTTAATAGGTTAGTAGCAGAAAACATGTAAAAATCACATCAAAGTGTAGACAAAGCAAAGCAAAGTAGATACTAAACAAGCATGGAGCATCAAAAATTATAGATGCATTTCCGACGTATTAAGCATCCCCAAGCTTAACTCCTGCTCGTCCTCGAGTAGGTAAGTGATAAAAATAATAATTTTTTAGGTGACATGCACCCTCACAATGAAGATCTAACCATTTGCAAGCATTGAAAGCTAGGATCAAAGAACTCTAAACATGTGCATGAAAGATGGAGTTCTAACAATAAGACATAGTAACTATGCATGCAACATGAAAGGCTACAAACAAAGATCATGAATAACATGCATTGTAAAACGTTTATTTGTTTCACATACAGAAAACATGGCATAGTGGCAATCAGCTTGTCCCTCATAGACTAGCAAATAGATGCATAGGACACCTTCAAAGTTCACAAGGGTGACTAGAAACAAGTACCACAAGAACAAGTAATATCATAATATGCATCAATCAATAAGCTTTGGAACACTGCACACAGAATGACAACTATGCTCTCTTAATGGTTCCTAAAGGTAGAAGGTGGACACTCAAATAATGGTGGAAGAAAATCCTTTTTTATAAAGGAAGCAGGGATTTCAAGTTTCAAAAAGAGCTTCCAAAAATTATGGTACTTGTTATCTTTCAGCCCTCATTGCCCATATCATAAGCATCTTGAAGTGATTAAGCTTAAAGTGAGCAAAAATGGAGCATATGCTTGTCGAAGTATAAGTTGGCAATCTCAAGTCCCTTGAATACGAGGGCAACACCTCATGCTACTCAACTTCAGTCACCTGTAAGTTCTTGTCATTGTAAGTATTTGCATATCATAGAGAACCGCCAACGAGGTACCCCTTGCACATGGTATAGGAGCTATCCAGTAACCAAAATGACAAGGCAAGCACACAATGAGCATCTCGGCAATCTTCTTATTTACCATGGGAATATTGTGCTTTTTATCTCTTTCCTCTTTTCTCAATGTGTCTCTTTTTTTATAAGAAGAATGCTTCATAGATGTCACTATGGTGATGCTGCAAGTTTCCACCATGATTAGGCATGGCTTAGGCTAGCGGCCCAGGCATTTCTCTAACACAGGATACAAACTCCATGGACTTACAAGTTCCCTTTTTATTTCACACCGGTGACATCCAAGGACAAAAGAGCATGATATGAACTGTGTACAAAGTACAAGTGCAATGTTGAAAACATTCCCCGTGACAACATGGTTCTGCTAATTCCAACGTATAAGTGCAAGCATATACAACAAAGATGACACAATGGTTCAAGTTTATTAGGGGCAAGGAATATAAACTGTGACATCAAGTTTGTGAGGGCTTTAATCACTAAGTTTTCACATAAAAATAGTTTTTAATTGGAAGATAGCTGAAAACAAGAATATACTTTGGAATGGTGTAACACACCATGCATAGGAATTTATAGTGGACACTTTGGAGTAACTTGGTTTCTTGGGAGTTGGAAGCATGAGTAGAGCTTACTCATACAAGTGGAGGCTAGCAAAATACTAGGAGCAACCAACTAAGAGAGCAATAATGGCCATAATCATGCAGTGCAACAAAACATTACTTATCAAAGCAAAGAGTGGTACTATAAGTTAAGGACTAAATGATCATAGAGGCTAATGGTGACTTGTGAGAGTAATAACATGGTGTGAGCATGTGCCAAGTCAACCCAAGCAAAGCATCAAAGGAGAATATCACAATACTATGCTTTTTGCATGCTAAAACAACACATAATTTCTTCAAGGCACACTAAGCAATCCCAATTGTTTGGAACAAGACATGCTACAGAAATAATTACTAAGCATAAGGTCAAAACAACACCTAGCATGTCATGCTAAAGTCTAAGTCACAGTCAATGCAAGATCCTCTTGCACTTACAAGCAAGAACTTACTACTCCTTTCCAACACCAAGCAACTTATTTGCAAAATAACACAGTGAGAGCGGGGGTATAAACTACTCAAGCAAACTAAACAAACTAAAAAAAGCAAACGAAAACTAAGACGCTCCAAGAACAACACAATTGTGCATGAAACAATAAAAACGAAGTGTCTAGACAGACCTGATCTTTTTATTGATGAAGAAGGGGATGCCTTGGGCATCCCTAAGCTTTGACGCTTATACCTATTGGATATTTATTGGGGTGAAACCATGGTGGAATCCCCAATCTTGAGCTTTTGTCCATTCTTCATCTCATTGCATCATTCTCTCTCTACACCTGAATTTTTTTTCCTTCATACAAAACTTCACACAATCTTCATTAGCAACATTAGCTTATTCAAAACATATTAGACCTCTGGCAAAGCTTTGGAACAGCAAGTCTTTTCACTAAAAACACAAGCTACTGTAGTAACTCCTTCAAAAAGCTCAATTCACCTAAAGAGAACTCAAAAAGGAATCAATAAGAAGCAAATGCAAATAATGGCAAAAATCTGTCAAAACAGACTAGCGGGTATAAACCGATTTTTTCGAACATCTTATGTTGCTCAAATCAAAAACTGTTGAACTAAATAAAGTTAGCTAACATACTGGGGGATTTATTCGTAAATTTTCAGCTCAATCGGAGTTACAAAGACTCCTCACGAATTTTTTTGGTGGAGCACAGAAATCTGTTTCGGGACAGCAACTCTCCAAATCGTATTTCCCTCTTATTAGAGGTCATTCTTGGCACAAAAAGCAAACAAAAAGGATAATGAGAGGTCATTACTGAAGTAATAACTTCTAAGACTCAAGGAAACTCTTGGGTTATCTCCCAACAAGTACATTTCTTTAACGCCTTTAAGTTAGGCACAAGAAGCAAGAAGAATCAAGTATTTTCAAATGAAGAATTAACCCTCTTGTTCTTTCCTTTCTTACATTTCTTCTTCTCTTTAGGGAAGATATGATTGCTTATCGGAGGAGCAAAGTGGATAATGCCTTTTCCCACATCTATTACCGCTCCAAGGTGTTTCAATAGGGATCTTCCAAGTATAATCTGTCCTTTGCCTACACATTCAATAACAACATAATCAGTAGACACCATTTTCCCTGAGATTTTTGTAAAAAACCCTTCAGCTATTCCAAAGGGAAATAAGGTGGCATTATTAGTAAGAGAGATTTCCTCTCCTCCTTCAAAAAGCCCTTAAATACTCAAATAATCATAAATATCTTTAGGCATGAGACAAAATTTAGACATGATATTACAGCGAGCATCAAAAAGTGTAGTATTTACAGAGACTTTTATTGTGGGAAACCACTTTGAAGGCTCAAAATTTATGGGAACATAATCATGGTAAGCCCTAAGCATGTGATAGCAACTATTCATAGAAGCTATACTGGTCTCCAAAGTGTTTAACCTAGCAAAAATATTTGTGAAAGAGGAATCAGACTTGCTAGGTGTCCCATAGATTATAATCAATTTTTTATGGCATCAAAAGCTTCATCCTCAGTACATAGAAAAATATGTTTCTCATCCACAACATCCAAAGCATATCTATAACAAAGAGCAATACCACGGTAGAAACTATCAATAACCAAGCCAAGACTCATCTTAGGCTCGGTTTCCCTCTGTAAAGCGGAGATTCTAGACCAAGCTTCTTTAAAACTCTCTCCAAATTTTTGCTTAAAAGTGGAGATCTCTTCCATATGTGAAATAAAGATTGGTACAAAACCAGACATGGTGGCAACTAGAGCAAGAACTAAATTTTTTGTGTTTTTGAATAAAGAAAGCAAACCAAACTAGACTAATTTTTTGGGTTTTTCGAAAATAGGCAAACAAAACCAAGCAAAAGAAACAAAGCAAACTAAAAACAAAGTAAAGAGAAAGGAAGTGAAGGACTCCCCTAGTGAAGACGTCCTTAGCCTCCCCGTCAACCCTGCCAGAAAATCTTGTTGGTGCTTGACGTGGGAGCACTTCGTTGGAAACCCCAAGAGCAAGGTGTGATGAGCACAGCAACAAGTCTTCCCTCAGTAGAGACCGAGGTTATCGAGCCAGAAGGAGGAAGGAAACGTCACACAGGTGTTGCAAGCAACGCGGAGACCTGCACAACACAAACTCAAGAATTTGCCCTAACGAACAGTGAGGTTGTCAAGCTCACCGGTTTGCTGTAACAAAGGATTAAACGTATGGTGTGGAAGGTAATAGTTTGCAGCAAGTAAACAAGTAACAGTGGAAGATGTATCAATGGTAAAGATTGGACCGGTTCATAGTTCACTAGAGGTGCTCTCCTTAGATAAACAACATGGCATGAAGGGTAAACAAATTACAATGGGGCAATTGACAGGAACTGAGCAAGGCATACCAATGCAATTACTGGTCAGAAAGATCCTATGAGATTTGATTGGGCAATACAACAATATACATAGACCACCATCCAACTGCATCTATGGCTAGAATTCCACCTTCAGGTTATCATCTGAACCCCCTCCAGTATTAAGTTGCAAGCAACAGACAACTGCTTTAAGCAAAGTGTGTAAGGTAAACAGTCCACATGTTCCATAAACAAGAGACCGTTGTTTTCTCCCTAGTAGCAGCATCAGATCTACAACCGAAGAGATTTTTGTCACTTCCCTTGGAAACTAGAGTCATGAACCCACTATCGAGCATAAATACCCCCTCTTGGAGTCACTAGCAACTACTTTTCCAAGATAGCTACTAACAACGGAGAGCATGCAAGATCACAAACAACACAGACATGATAGAATCATAAAGACAAAACCATTAATCAAACCAACATAATAATCTCAATATCCATCGGATCCCTCAAACACAACATGCATGATTACAAATAGATTAGATCTTGATCATGAATGGAGCTCACAAGATCTATACATGAAAGCACAAGGAGGAGATACAACCATCTACCTACTACATGGACCCATAGTCCAAGGTGGAACTACTCACGCATCATACCGGAGAGAAGGCCTCCGGGATGATCTCCCCTCTGGCAGGGGTGCCGGGAAGAACTTGAGATCCCCCCCCCCCCTCGATCTAGGGACGACGGTGGCGGTGACTATAGAATGTTTCGCGAAATATTGATCAGGTACTTAGGGTTTCTGCATCGGTGGCTTATTATAGGCAAAGGGTGAGGCCGAGGCGGTGGCCAGGGGCCCCACACCCTGCCTAGGCGTGGGGCATGGCTCACCCGCGCCTAGGGGGTGTGGCGCCCTGGCACGCCTCTCCGTCTCCCGTTTGTACTTCTTGTTCCCCACGGAGAGTAATTGACTTTGAGGTTTGTTCTGTCCAATTCCGAGAATATTTCTTTACTAGCTTTTCTGGAACCAAAAACAGCAGAAAATAGGCAAATGCCACTGTGGAAACTTGTTAATAGGTTAGTACCAGAAAACATGTAAAAATCACCTCAAAGGGTAGACAAAGCAAAGCAAAGTAGATACTAAACAAGCATGGAGCATCAAAAATTATAAATACGTTTCCGACGTATCTGCCCACCTCATGCTTCACCCTTTCGCCTATATCTTCTCCTCAAAACTCTAATACACGGGGAGAGGCCACAGAAAGATTTCGCCGCATCTGTGGGGCGGAAACTACAGAGAGAGAAAGAGCTCTCCAGCAGACAGATTTCTGCCGGGGAAATTCCTTCCCAGAGAGGAGAGATCATCGCCATCAACACCGTCATCAAGCTAGACTTCATCAGGATCATCATCATCATCCACACCACCATCTCCACCAGCACCATCATCACCACTCCATCCCGCTGTAACAATTGTGTTGAATCTTGCATAGTTCTTACGGGAAACTTTCCCGGTGTTAATTACTTTTGTAGTTGATGCTTGTGAGTGGAACCATTGAATTATTGTTTATGTTCAGATTGTTATTCATCATCATATCATCTCTGATCTTGATCCATATGATGTCTCGTGAGTAGTTTATTTAGTTCTTGAGGACATGGGAGAATTCATGTTGTTAGTAGTGGAATTATGTTGAGGTATTATTCAATGGTTAATATTTAAGTTGTGGTACTATTGTTCTAGTGGTGTCATGTGAACGTCGACTACATGATACTTCACCATTTATGGGCATCGGGGAATGCATTGTGTATTTGGATACTAATCTTAGGGTTGCCGGAGTGACAGAAACCTGAACCCCCGTTAGGAAACCTTTGCACAAGGGAGTGTAGGATCTCAGAGTTTAAGGATGTGGTTAAGTTTTTATCTTAATTACTTTCTTGTAGTTGCGAATGCTTGCAAGGGGTTTAATCACAAGTATGTATTAGTCCAAGTAAGGTTGGTACATTAGCACAGGTTCACCCACACAACACTTATCAAACCAAAGATTATTAATCAACAATATGAAACGAAAGCACTTGACAGTATTTCCATGTGTCCTCGAGAACGTTTGGTCCTCATAAGTATTACAACCGTCTTGTCATTTGCTAAGAAAGGATTGGGCCACTTGCTGCAATTATTTGTTGTCTTTATTTACTTGCACTTTATTTCTTTGCTTTATCAAAAACCCCTAAAAATCCGTTTGCCTAAGTATTTATAGAGAATTCCTTCTTCAAACCACTAGTCAACACCTTTTGGTCCTCGTTGGGATCGACACTCCTATTTATCGAAAGTACTACGATACACCCCGTATTATTGTGGGTCATCACATTGTCACATACACTGGTGGAAACGGGGCTATAGGTCCCGGTTGGTACGGGGCTTTAGTCCTGGTTGCTCAACCGGGATGGGGCAATCGGGACTAAAGCCCTAACCTTTAGTCCCGGTTGCCCCACCAACCGGGACAAAAGGGTGCACACGTGGCAGCGGCAGAGGGCGAGGGGGGTGGAGCATTAGTCCCGGTTTGTAACACGAACCGGGACTAATAACCTTCTGCCGCGGCAGAGATTTGGCCCATTTCTCTGCCGCAGCAGAGAATTCATTTTGGCACATTTTGTTGCCGCGACAGCATTTTCGCCACTTTTTGTGCCGCGTCAGAGAATTCATTTAGGTTGTTTTATTGTTTATTTAGTGATTTGCACTTATCAATGAAGGAACCTTATATTACATCATGAAAATCATGACAATATTATATTCAATACACGGATCGAGTTCATGCACTACATACAAAAGTTGCTATTCGATGCTACCGGCCAATTCCTTCAAAGTTGCTATTTTTACAATCCCTATTGTCTATACACAGCCGAATAGTATTCCCCTTTTGGGTCTAGGACTTCTGCATCCAAGAATCCCGCCAATTCCTCCTGAATTTCTCGTACGCGATCCTTTGGCAGAAGACCGCCCGTAGACGTTCGATCTGATTTAAAAAAGGAGTCAGCCTATATGAATGAAAGTAAACACAATTTGATTGTAATTAAAAACTATAGAAATTGTTAACGTACGTGGAGTTGCTCTAAATTTCTACCCTTCTCATCGCACGTCTGCCGGATGAACTCCAAACATAGTATCCACATAGATTGTTACCTGGTCCCTGCGTCAGGCACTTTACGAGAACAGAGTTCAATCAAAATAATAATCAAGCATGATAATAACTGTATCAAAACTAGAATCAAAGAGATGCGCGGATATAGCTAGTGGTGCTTACATTTAGTGGTTGAAATGTAAGCTCCTCTTTCCAAACACCCCTAGCCTTGTTGGTGAACCGTTTCCAAGCGCTGCCCGGCATAGAAAACGAATAAAATAAGTTATTAAGTACTTGATATATATCATAAAATTCACGAACGTTGCCGATATAGTGTCGTAATGACTAGAATTACCGCTGGAGAAGTATCTGCATGTCCTTCCACGTCTCAAGGGGTTTATGTTTCGAGTCCATGACTAGTACACGCCCTTTGTCAAGTTGAATGATTAACAGAATATAGTGGTAGCTGCGAATGCATAACTAATCAATTATATACTTAACATCGAGTAAGCGAAATAGAAAGTGTATACAAGACAATAACACTCACTCGAAGTTGTAAGGAAATAGTATTTCCCTTTTGGTTTCTTGAAACCTTAACGCGTGTACTATATTATCCTCCGTATCCTGGGGGTTTGTTTTGAGATTAGCTTGATGAACCCAATATGGGTCAATGAAGCCAATGTCATAGATTTGTCCTCTGCTGCATTCGAGAATCTTCATTCTGCATATTACAGTATGATTATATACATGAAATAAACAAGGTGAGATAGTTGGACACTAAATTAATTACAGAATTAGTACTTACAGACAATAGGGACTGATGATCGATTTGTCCAAGGCGTCTTGATTAAATAATTGAAATAGTTCATCAAATTCAATGGATATCATGTCATCCATATCTTTCCTATAATGCTTTTTTGTAACCTTCAGCACTATCCAGTTAGCCCCGGCCTTTGTGGCATGCAAGTACCAGTTATGCAATCTTCGCATTTTTGTTGGAAGATTGTTTACCTCCTCAGGTTTGACGAGAGGTTTGTCGTACTGGTATTTGTATGCTACTTCACTCACGGGGAAGAACTCTAACTGGGATAAGTACTGGGCAATACTCATACCTTGAGCAGCGGCAGCTTCTCCGTATTGTGCAACTACCTCTAGATCATAATGATCTTCGGCCCCATATTTGCTCGACCCCAAATTGGTTTGGGAAATCACCTTGAGAGCGGCGCAAGTCTGTTTTGCTTGTTCTCCAAGCTGGGCAACAGATTTCTCGCTTGCATCGATCGCTCTTGAGGCTTTTGTGCGCATGTGACTTGAGAATAGAACGCTCATAGTCCGATGACAGCTTTGGCTCGGGTTGATGAAGAGTCTTTAGAATTTTCAACACTTTGGCTCTTTCTTCTTTGGTCTTTGGGGAACTCTGGCTCTTCGGCCGCCTCGACTTAGCTTAAATTGTCGCTTCCGCATCAACGATCGCTGCAGTCTCCTTTTCAGTACAGTCATAAGCTCTCTTGGGAGGAACCTTTGGTACTTTTGGAAGAGGCTCTTGTTTACGTTTCGGGGATCGCTTACAACGACGCACAGTAGCGGTACGCTTACGCTAATCCTGAGGCGTCGGCGATGGCTCCCGCGGCGATGGCTGCGCCGGAAATTGGTGAGGCGACGGAGCCGGGTGAGGCGACGAAGACGGCTGCCGCGGCGGCAACGACCTCGCTGGAGACGGGTGAGGCGGCGGTGAAGATGGCCTTGGCGTGTGATTTCGAAGCACGATACATTCCTTCGGCCATAGAATGGTGACGTTTTTTGCGTCTCCCAGTACAGTCACATCCCCTTCACCTGCAGGGTAGTGAAGATCCAAAACTTCAAAGGTGGGCATGATTTCATCCACGCCGACAACAGCGTAGCCCTCTGGAACTGAACGAAAGTGGTAAGTTGGTGTGGGTCCAATTGGCAAGGCATAGCCAACCGCCACCTTCATTGATATGTTCACAACTTTGACATGTAGCTCGCAGTGTGTCATCTCTGTGATAGCATCCACTAGGTAGCCAACAGGAGCCATCGTCGGTGCATCATCGTCATAGCCATTGTCATCACCCGGGACCTCGGTGGAAGCCACACTTCTTTTTCGATTATTCGATAGGCCGGTAGCATCGAATGCAGTGTGCTGCTGATATGGGCCGGTAGTACTTTGCTCTTTAAGTGCGTTAATTTCATCTTGTTGTTGCTTTAATCGTTCTTCAATTAAACGCATTCGCTCTTTATGACTATTTGCTTCAACTTCCACCCTGTCCTTTCTCCTCTGACGGCTTCTATCAGGATATTTCTTCCTCTCTTCGGGAAACCTAGTCCTCCATGGTTGGGAGCCTTTTGTGCCTCGTGTTCGTCCATCATGTTCCTTATTTCCAAGGGCGAGTGTGAGCTCATCATTCTCTCTATCAAGAATGAAGTCCCCATCTTTATCAGCCTTTACTGCTTTTCTCATCCTCTCGATTGGCAAGGGGTCTTCTTTATGCCGTATGTTATATATACACCTCCCTTTCGAGTCCAACGTGCCCCCATGCCCGTAAAACCAATTCCTTGCACGTTCTACCCAATCAATCATCTGCAGGGTGATCTTTTTACGCATGATTCATTCTCAAGTTTCTCCCACTTAGGAATGCCAGCCCTGTAGCCACCTTGCCCCATAGTATGGTGATACTTCTTGTTAGCAGCATTCAGCTTATTCGTTTCAGAAATTTTCTTAGCTTTTTCTAATGTCTTGTATTCCACAAACTCAGCCCAGAATGGTTTTATCTTCTCAAACTGAATATTCTTGAAATCGGGAGTCTTCTTTTTCACGACATAGTCAAGGTGCAATCTTTTCTTCCAGTTGGTGAAACACTGGGCCATCTTCTTCAAAGCCCACTCCTTGACCTTAGCCTCCATGTCTCTCCCATGTTGTAAGGCGTCCTCAACTGGATCCTCCGCATTTGGATCCAGCTCTATCTTCGGTAGTTTGAAATTAACCATGAGCCTCTTCCACAGTAAATCTTTGGCGTGGTTAGGGACAAATAAACATGTCCCCTCTTCATCCGCATTAGCAGGCCTATTCCAATTTCTAATGGTGATCGGGATTAAGTCCCTAACGATTACTCCGCATTGTGCCACAAATTTGGTTGCGACAACTTCGGGAGCCGTCGGTTTGCCGTCTTCAGCGACATCTTCGATCCTGAACCTCTCATGGTCTTGCAACTTTTTGGTTGGGCCTCGTCTGCTCTTTTTAGTAGATTCCTTCGATCTGGAGGGCTAAAAGAAGAAAGATCGCCGTTACTATTTCTATATAGATAGCAGATGATTAATTAATGAATTAATTATATTACATGCACCTCGCCGGAATGGCTTCTCGATTACACAAGGCATCGCCTTATCCCTCGCGGAAGGCAACACCTTCAACCTCAAACTAGTCGTCTATTCCGGTAAAAAGAGGATCACCCTCACCGGAGTTGTTCAGAAACGTTGATACGTCTAAATTTTCTTCCCCACGGATCACACCTTGGATCAACTCTTCCTTTTCTTCGTCTCTGACGTGTGGGTCCATATTTTCTGCATAGGTAGAAAAACGAATAAGTCAAAGCGGCTAAAGGAGAAAGTTAGGTACGGTGTTGAGAGATATAAACCCTAATTCAGAGAAACCCTAATATATACATACACAATAATAAAAATGAAGAGAAACCCTAAACCCTAAACCTAGCTACAAAAAGGAAACCGTGTAGTAGATAGGTAACTCTAGCTAAAATCAACTAAAATCAATATTCTGGAGTTCCGAGGGGTGTAAAACCTAGTTCGGAGAAACCTCGGATGCATATGAGAGGGGAACATGAGTATAAGGCTACAAAAGGGAAACTATCCAGCAGATAGGTAACACTAGATACTAACAAAATACCATATTGGAATTGATTTTAGAGGGTTCAGAATTCCCTGGCGAAGGCACGTCGTCGAACCCACATGCACCTAAGGGGCATGCAATTTCATGGGAAGATTTACGCGCGCCCGAGCCTGACCGAGCTTTCCTACGTCGAACACAATGGTTTTGACCACGCGACCCCTTCGCCCATGTCTCGCCCACGCGTGAGCGAACAGGGGAACTCCCATCGGCGCCGCCTCCTCCACCCTCTCCTCACCTTCCCCTCGTCGGCTTATTTGTCGGCGGGCCACCTGCACATGCGTTCTTAAGCACCGGCGATGGCGGCAATCTGTAGATGTGGTGCATATCTACGATGGCGTTAACCTTTTCCAAGACAATTCGGTGTCTTACCCTTTCACGATTCCACCGTCTATCCGATGTTTCTCGGCGCTTTCTCGGCGCCGCTAACCGAATCCCGAGCAAACAGAGCTTCTGCCTCTCTCTTGCCACAATACACCCGCCCCACGCGTCCCTGCACGCCTCCCATGTCCTGCGGAACCGGCCACCGACATCCCCTTTTCCCGAGCCGCCGACCGCCGTCTAAGACTAGGACTAGTCGGGAAAAAATATTATAGTATTTGCCACGTCCACAATCTGAACACCACAATCCGATTGCACAACATACCCAACGTGATGCACATGAAGAACTTTGCGTAAGCCATCTATATTAATAGCAAAAAATACCAAAGCATCCATTATCAAATGCATTATCCAACAAATTGTGACAAATTACATAATTATTAGAATAACTATTAGACATAATTACGACAAGCAAACTAGCAAAATTCTTTCAACACAACAATATCACTCACATATATTGCAAATTCTTTCAACACAACAATATCAATCTACATTACAAACACCAATCAATCTACATTACAAACACCAATCAACCTAATACTACGAATTTGCGGAAATTTGGGGGAGAGCGAGAGAGGGAAGAAGGCGGGAGACATACCGAGGAAGGGGAGGCCGGAGGAGGTGCGGAGGAGCGGAGGTGCGGGAGGAGGAGGTGCGGCAGTGGAGGCTGGAGGAGGTGCGGAGGAGGCGGGAGGAGGAGAGCGCCACTGGGCGTCTGGCGGTGGCCGGAGGAGGAGCCGCTATAGGGGAGCGCAGTGGCGGCCGAGGCGGAGGCGTTGGCAGCGACGAAGCGCTGGCGTCATCGATGAAACAGAGAAGCAGAGAAGAGAAGCAGAGAAGAAGAAGAGAAGTTATAAAGGGGAGGGAGTATACGTCCCGGTTGGTGGCTCCAACCGGGACTAAAATGGCATACGTCCCGGTTGGAGCCACCAACCGGACGATACTCAATTTTCGGAAATGAAGGCGGCGAGGGTCTTTAGTCCCGGATGGTGGCTCCAACCGGGACATATTCCCCTATTTTCAAAAAAATTCAGGTATTTTCTCTCTGTTCCCGCCTTATTTTTTATTTTGGGGTTTAAATTTGTAATGTTTTTTAAATGATAATTACTTTGGAATTTAGAAAAACTTTAAACATAAAAAGTGTTTGAATTTGAATAACTAATTCGAAACCATTTTCTGTTTTGAAAAATAATTAATGTAACCATTTAAACTATGAACCATTTAAAATTAATAATGAAATAACTTATATTTTTTAAATATTAATTTGGAATTTAGAAAAACTTTAAACATAAAAAGTGTATGGATTTGAATAAATAATCCAAAACCGTTTTCTATTTTTAAAAAATAATTAATGTAACCATTTAAAATTAAAAATGAATTAACTTATATTTTTAAATATTAATTTGGAATTTAGAAAAAACTTTAAACATAAAAAGTGTATGGATTTGAATAAATAATCCAAAACCATTTTCTATTTTTAAAAAATAATTAATGTAACCATTTAAAATTAAAAATGAATTAACTTATATTTTTAAATATTAATTTGGAATTTAGAAAAACTTTAAACATAAAAAGTGTTTGGATTTGAATAAATAATTCAAAACCATTTTCTGTTTTAAAAAATAATTAATGTAACCATTTAAAATATGAACCATTTACAATTAAAAATGAATTAACTTATAAGTAATTCAAAACCATTTTCTTTTTAATGAAGGAAAAAGAGGACGGAAAATAATGGGCGAAAAGAAAATTTGATTAGGATAGAACTGGAATTAAAGTACATAACACAACTGACACAAAGTTACATAGAAGAACTGAAAATTAAGATACATGGCCAGATTAAGCCATAATCGGCCGAACTTGTTTTGCAATGTTGGAATAATTCAGTCATGTTCCTGCCTACACCTGTAATACTCGCCCTTTGTAGTCGCCGTACTTTCATGCCGTCGTCGCTATAAATCGTCGTTGGGTCGCCGTAGTTGAACCTTGAAGGTTGAGTACGAGTGGGCTGGACTTGAGGGTAGCGCGGGGCTAGAGTCGTGACGTTTCAGTGAGCCATGACGCTCTAGAGATTCCGGCCGCGCCACCACAGCCGACGGCACTCCAAGAAACTGGTCATAGAGGCACTCTCGGTCCAGCCACAAAACGGGACTAACACTCAAGACATTTATTAATATTAAAAACTGAGACTACAAAACCGGGACTAAAGGCCACAAATCGCGAAAGATATCCTTCGGTCAAGCCACAAACCGCGAAAGACATGAAATAGAGTTACATAATATGAGCATGAACTTCTTGGCATATGTCCTTCCTTATGATCGCTTCAGACGTAACCATGGAGCATCTTCTTTACTTAACGGAATGCTTGGGTGGGTTTTCCTTTGTGAAGGGCGGAATTTCATCAAACTTATTATAATCTTCGACATGTCATCTTGTCCTCGATTCCCACGATGTTTCTTTTCCTGAAAGAACTATGTGACGCTTTGGCTCATCATATGATGTATTCGTTTGCATATTTTTCTTTTTTTGGTCCGGAGGACATGTCATTCACATAGAAAACGAGACACATCATTGGCTAGGACGAATGGTTCATCTCTATAACCAAGATTGTTGAGATCCATTGTTGTCATTCATACAACTGGTCTACCTTTACCCTTCCCCATTCGGGTTGACCCATTTCTTGTGAAACAAAGGGACCTTAAAAGAGACTCCATAGTCTAGTTCCCATATCTCCTCTATGTAACCATAATATGTGTCCTTTTGTCCATTCTCGTCTATTGCATCAAAGCGGACACCACTATTTTGGTTGGTGCTCTTTTATCTTGGCGATCGTGTAGAATGTATTCCCATTTATTTCGTACCCTTGGAAATTCAATACGTAGAAGATGGTGTGGCCAACAAGTATAGCTGATCTCCAACGGTGGTGTCATTCAAGAGATGTGTCGCATCCAACCACGAAAAGACTTCATGTGTTCATCTGTAACCCATGATTCAGGCTTCCCCGGGTTTTTGGAGCGTACAATATTCTTGTGTTCCTCGATATACGGAGCTGCCAAGGTGGAATTATGTAGAACTGTGTAGTGTGCTTTAGTGAAAGAATCCCCGTCCCTACATATCATTGCTTTCTTTCCCAGCGTGCCTTTTCCACTTAGTCTTCCCTCATGCCGCGAGTCAGAAACACCAATCGGCTTAAGGTCGGGAATAAAGTCTACACAAAACTCAATGACCTCCTCTGTTCCATATCCCTTGGAGATGCTTCCTTCTGGTCTAGCACGGTTATGAACATATTTCTTTAAGACTCCCATGAACCTCTCAAAGGGGAACATATTGTGCAGAAATACCGGACCGAGAATGGCAATATCTTCCACTATATGATCCAGGAGATGCGTCATAATATTGAAGAAGGATGGTAGGAACACCAATTCAAAACTACCAAGACATTGTTCCACATCCTTCTTTAACCTTGGCAGAATATCTGGATTGATTACCTTCTGAGATATTGCATTGAGGAATGAACACAGCTTCACAATGGGTACTCGAACATTTTCCGGTAGAAGCCCCCTCAATGCAATCGGAAGCAACTGTGTCATAATCACGTGACAGTCATGAGACTACAGGTTTTGGAACTTTTTCTCTGCCATATTTATTATCCCCTTTATATTAGATGAGAAGCCCGACGGCACCTTGATACTGTAAAGGACTTCAAAAAATATTTCCTTCTCTGCTTTGGTAAGAGCATAGCTGGCACGACTTAAGTGACGCCCTTTATCCGTCTTGTTATGTGTATGCATGTTCTTTGGGTCTTTCATAATTTGTTGGTCCTCCCGTGCAGTGTGTATCTTTTTTCTTCCCATACACGCCTAGGAATCCTAGCAGGTTCACGCAAAGATTCTTCGCCACGTGCATCACGTCGATTGAAGAGCGGACACGCAGGACTTTCCAATATGGCAGCTCCCAAAATATAGATTTCTTCTTCCACATGGGTGCGTGTCCTGTAGCTACGTCGTTCGGGCGATTGACCGGGACCCTTTCCAAAGATTACTTCTATGTCCTTGACCATACCAAATACATCATCACCAGCAGGGAGTTCAGGATTCTTCCAGTGATCTGCCTCACCTTTGAAATGCTTGCCTTTCTTTCTTACGGGATGATTGGTCAGAAGAAATCGTCGATTCGCCAGGTACACAACATTCTTGCATTTATGCAAATATGTACCTTCGGTCTTATCTAAACAGTGGGTGCATGCCTTATATCCCTTGTTTTTCTGTCCTGAAAGGTTACTAAGAGCAGGCCAATCATTGATGGTTACGAATAACAACCCTCGTAGATCAAATTGCTCCTGTTTGTTCGCATCCCATGCACGTACACCTGGTTTGCCCCACAACTGTAAGAGTTCTTCAACTAATGGCCTAAGGTACACATCAATGTCGTTGCCTGGTTGCTTCGGGCCTTGGATGAGCACTGGCATCATAATGAACTTACTCTTCATGCACAACCAAGGAGGCAGGTTGTAGATACATAGAGTCACGGGCCAGGTGCTATGACTGCAGCTCTGCTCCCCAAAAGGATTCATGCCATCCGTACTTAGACCAAACCATAAGTTCCTTGCGTCACACAAAAGTCCGGAAGTCTCTCTCGATTTTTCTCCTTGTGACCCATCGCCAGGGTGTCTCAACTTCCGTCTTTCTTACGGTCTTCTTTGTGCCATCGCAACAACTCGGCATGCTCTTTGTTTACGAACATGCGTTTCAACCTTGGTATTATAGGAGCATACCACATAACCTTATAAGGAACCCTCTTGGAGGCTCTCCCTCAACATCACCAGGTCATCTCGTCTAATCTTATACCACAACGCATTGCATCTGGGCATTTATCTAAATTCTCATACTCCTTACATGGTAGAGGATGCGATCATTAATGCATGCATGTATCTTTTGCACATCTAATCCCGGAGGACGAGAGTCTTATTTGCTTCAGAGGTACTCTCGGGAAGTTCGTTATGTTTTGGAAACTTGGCTTCATTATTTTCAGCATCTTTTCAAATGAGGAGTCGGTTAGACCACACTCGCCTTCCATCGCAACAATTCCGATGTGGTACCGAGCTTTGTGATGCCATCTTCATAATTTGGGTACAACAATTTCTTGTGATCTTCTAACATGCCCTCTAACTTCAACTTCTCATTTTACATTTCGGTCTCGCTTTGCATCGAAATGACCCTACCAAGTTCATCACGGCTCATCCGATGCCCGTTCTTCACCTCTTTCCTCTCCATTATCTTCCATTGCGGTATCCGTATTCAGGAAACATATGATGATAGTTGTTATCATCATCTTCTTCTTCACCATCTTCCATCATAACCCCTCTTTCCCCGTGCTTGGTCCAGCAATTATAGTTGGGCATGAAACCTTTCATAATCAGGTGGCCGTGAATGATTTTCGAGGAACAGTACTCCTTGTTGTTCCGATATTGAACACATGGACAACGTATAAATCCATTCTCTTTGTTTGCCGTAGCCACATCGATAAATTTATCCACGCCTTTGATATACCCGGCTACGCGCCGGTCACCGTACATCCATTCCCGACCGTTCATCTGCATCATATAAGTAAGTTTATCAAAAAACAGGACATCATAAATAGTGAAATAACCAATTCACACCGACACATGAATTCTATCAATGACCTAGAAAAGATAAGATTGCTAACCTCGATCGAGGGAAATAAAGAGGAGAAATCTCAAGTGTGTCTCGGACACCTTCTATATTTTTGTTCTATGAGAAATTCAACAGGATTATTCACTCAAACATTTCATCAAACACCTTCAATGCATGCATAGAAGAGAAAAAACTAGCACACCCCTCACACCTTCCACCATTCGAAAAAACAAAAACAAAGTGGAGGCGAGAGGGGCGTGCATTTATAGAGGCGAGAATCGTCCGGTTGGAGCCAGCAACCGGGACTAAAGGTGCGTGCCACGCCACGTGGCTGTGTCCAAACCTTTAGTCCTGGTTGGTGGCTCCAACCGGGACGTATTCCCCCTTACCAACCGGGACGCATGCCCCTGGCCCCGTGCCCGCTCCAACCGGGACGCGTGCCAGCATTAGTCCTGGTTGGTGGCACAACCGGGACTAATGCTCTGAGGGGTCGCAAACGGATGGCCCTTTTTCCACTAGTGATAGAAGAGGAACTTTGTCACAATGGACAATGTATTCCTTTAAAGTTTGCTTCATCCATAGTAATTGAGTACAAGCACTAGCAATTGCCATATACTCGGCTTCGGTGGTGGAGAGAGATATACAATTTTTCTTCTTAGAAGACTAACACACCAAGGACCTACCAAGGAATTGGCAAGCCCTGGATATTGATTTTCTATCATCCTTATCACCAGCTGTTGCCTGCCAAAACTTACCGGCGAGCAGCGACGAGCAACACGAAGAGCCGGGAGGCTCCCAGAACTGCTGGTGGGCCCTGGTCCCTCGGGCAACGGCCCGCAAAACTCTGGCACACGTCCTGGCTTGGTTCGAGGGCGTGCCACCTGACCTATACCTGGTCAGGAAGGTGAAGGATTGCTCCGATTGATTTCCTGCATGGTAAACAAGTATACGTAAAATTCGAGCCGTGTGGCTCCCTGTTTCCCTGTAAATCGGCTCCTAGAGCCGATTGCCCCATGGTTCTGCATTAGATTTACGATAACATGGGGTTTTGCTTGATCACTACAAGTTAAATCGATCTACGACGGTTTAATGTTTTCACCACGTAACTGGAACGTCCTACACGTAATTGAGTCTGGTACGTACAAAAGGTGAAGAATATTAACCCTAGAGGAGGCCTAATAACCAACGTAAAGTCAATTACCGGAACAATCTTCTCTAGAACGAATAAGCCACGTCCCTATGTACTCGGATCGTTCAACCCGTTTGTAAGGCCTGACTACGTAGATATCAAACTAAACCTTGGCGAGCAAGGCACAACCATAACAGATCGAATCGACTAAATAAAGATCAAAGGTGCTACCCTTGCACTTGGGAAAAAGGTGCAAAGGTAGCGAGACAACTAGAGGTAGCAAAATCAAGCGATTATAACGAAGAACACCGATGCTAACCTCAACGGATCTATGATAATAATGTTACTCGCCATCAACAAGGCTTCAATACGAGTAACACCAAATAACGATAAGTAAAATCGCCTAGATCGCAAGATGCAATCTAGGCAACATGACACTTACTACGAAAGAAACCCTCGAAAACAAGGGGTGGCGATGCTTGAGATTGTGTTTGTCGTGAACGTGATTGTCCTCCTTTTCTTGATAACCTTAGGTACATATTTATAGTCCGGAGACTCTCTACTTTTGGAATAACTCTACAACTCTATCTTTACCTAAACTGAAACGGAACCTAAACTGAAACGAAACCTACTATGATACAAGATACACGGGCAGTTTAGCCCAATTCTACGTACTAGGCCGATCCAACAACACGTTGAATATACGCATCTTCCAAGCCCATCTTGATCACGGCCCATCTCCTTCGTTGGCCAAAATATGGCGATAACACCAGCCCAATTTGAGTCTGTGTATCCACAAAGAGCGAATGTTGAGCCATGGGGATACCAAATACCATAGTGAGAGGTATGAACCAAATATCGAAATATTCTCTTGACCGCCATCAAGTGGATTTATTTAGGAGCCTCTTGATATCTTGAACACACTCCTACACTCAACACAATGTCAGGTCTAGATGCACAAAGGTAAATCAAAGAACCAATCATAGACCGGTATACCTTTTGATTCACATCTTTACCATTTGGATTTAGTTCAAGATGAGTCTTTATTTCCATGGGGGTAGGAGCTCCATTTAAATCTTTCATGTTGAATGTTTCGAGAATACCTTGTGTATACTTGGCTTGGTTGAAGAATGTTCGTCCTCTTACTTGCTTGATCTCAAAACCAAGAAATACCCTTAATTCCCCCATCATAGACATCTGGAACCTATTAGTCATAAGCTTTGAGAATTCATCATTAAAAGCTTTGTTAGATGAGCCAAAGATAATGTCATCAACATATATTTGGCATACAAAAAGCTCCCCATTTACCTTTTTAGTAAAAAGAGTGGGATCGATTTTCCCAACCTCAAACCCACGGTCTAACAACAACTATATAAGATTCTTATACCACGTGCATGGGGCTTGTTTAAGCCCATAGAGCGCCTTATCAAGTTTGTAGACATGGTTTGGGAAGTTGGGATCCTTGAACCCCGGGGGTTGCTTTACATACACCAATTCATGCAATGGACCATTAATAAATGCACTTTCTGCATCCATTTGTTGTAATTTAAACTTATGATATGCTGCATAAGCAAGAAGGATACAGATGGACTCAAGGCGATCCACGGGTGCATATGTCTCTCCATAATCAATGCCTTCAATTTGAGAGAACCCTTGTGCAACCAATCTTGCCTTGTTCCTTACAACAATTCCATGCTCATCTTGCTTGTTCTTGAATATCCACTTGGTGCCTATAACATTGAGGCAATCTTTTGGCTTTTCAACTAACTTCCACACTTTGTTTCTCTCAAATTTGTTGAGCTCTTTGTGCATTTCTTCAAACCAATCCGAATCTTCAAGAGCTTCCCATACTTTTTTGGTTTCTATCATGGAAATGTTTGCTTTGTGTTCACTAAACCTCTTCAATTGAGCTCTTGTGGACATCCCTCTTCTTAGATCCCCAACCACATTCTCTAGAGAGTGGTCTCTTAATTCCAACATTCTATCCATTCTAGCTCTGCGACGAATTTCGATCTCCTCATTGTTTCCAGGGGGATATTGACATGGTTATAACATGCGGGTACACGATCTTAGCATACCTGGTCCAGCCCAAGGAAGGCCCACGACAAATATGCGCCAGCCCATGAAGATTTTCGGGTGTCCAAGGCCCATGATGCCTTCGGATCCTTGGAGAGCAAGACTAGAGTAGATAGAAAATTCAAAGGGGTAAACCCTAAAACCTGTAACCGACTCGATCTGTGCATGGGACCTGACTACCTCTATATAAAGGCCAGGAGGGCACGACGAGAAGGTTCTCCTACGATCTCTTGCACACCACCGCATACACACCTCCACGCCAGATTGCATCTGCGCACCTTGTAACCTTTGGTTCCACCATAATCAGAGCAGACAAGCAGGAGTAGGGTTTTCCCTCCGGGGGCCTAAACCTGGGTAAACCTCGTGTCCCCTTGTTGTTTGTTTTCTAACCATTCTGCGATCTCCAGCATCCCCATCCTCTCCAAAACCCAAGTCCCTAACAATGGGCATTGACGAGATTAAACCTCGTCAATTGGCGCCGTCTGTGGGAACTGGGGGCGCTGATTGTGCGATCGTGACGTTCCCAACCAAAGCAATCTACAACTCCGCAGCGACGGAGAGTCGTCTCCTCTTCGGCGCCTTCGACTTCACCGCCCACTCATCGGCCACCATGAAAGACTTTGAGCCCGTTGGCGACGGACTCGAAATCCTGTTCGGAAGCTTCTGCTTCCAGGTGGGGTAGACCGGCACTCTCCACCTCCCAGTGTGGATGACCCTGCCGCTGATCAGGCCTACTTCGTGGGCTCCACACCTCGTGCTACACACATCACCATCGATAGATGAGTCCTATGACAGCAGCAGCTGCAACTTAGATCTATGCGATCCACCATCGGATGAAGGGACCTACGGTTCCGGATCCAAAAGCTGCGGCAGCAGCGATCCAATCTACGAGCGCTACCAATGCGCCGTATTCATCCAGAGTGACGTGGAACACCACGCGCCCAACCCGCCGCCTAACCCATAGGGTAGAAACGGCGGGAACAGAAGAAGCCAGTCCCCCCCCCACCCAACGGGGATGACACCGATCGGGTCATCCACCTCAGCGAGGAGGGATGGGCTCAAGCACGCAAAGCCGTAGCAGGCAACAAGATCTTGCCCATGGGTGCCTCACGGGACCTGCTGATGGCATACCACATGCTCCTAATCAAAGAGCACAAGAAGCAAGTGAAGATGTAGGAGGTGCTTGACAAGCGCAAGCAAGAAGCCTCGGAGTCCAGTGCGCGGCGAGCTACGCTCTCCGCCATGGGCATTGGCTCCAGCTCGCACGGCAACCATGGCAACAAGCACCATTCTCGGATGGATAACATGGACCCCAAGGAGCGTCGCGAGGTGACTCGGGCCCTCAACGCGTCCTTTATGGAGATGGACGCCGACGGCAACATCATCCCGAAGACACTGCAAGCCGCAATCATGGCGGCCACCGCGTACCTCGCGTCCCATCCACCTCCGGAGGGGGACCCGAAAAGGGCCATGCATAAGTCCGCGCTTACTGGACTCGGACTCGTCGGAGCTGCGCTCCACGGAGAAGCTCCTGCGGAGCCAAAGAAGAAGGTTGCGGTCAGGTTCAACCGCAGCCCCATGCCCTCATCCGAAGATGAAGAGCACGACCTTCCTCGAAGCCATAAGAGCTCGCGCCGTCGCAGCCACGATTACGACGCTCGAAGCGAGCTAACCCAGCGCAAGATCGACAAGGCATGCGCCAAGCGCGTATGCTCGTCTGAATCCGAGGAAGATGATGACAAAGGAGAACTCTGCGGAGCCCGATGCTTCAGCAGATCTGTTCGGCGGACAAGGATGCCGCGAAAATTCAAGCTTCCTTCGGACACTCCGAAGTTCGATGGCACACAGGACCCCAAGGCGTGGCTCAGCGACCACTTGTCGTCCGCCAAGCTGCACGACGGAAACAAGCAAACCTCCATGCAATGCCTTCAGCTGCAGCTGACGGGCGCAGCCCGGATCTGGCTCAGCAGCCTATCCTCGGGATCCATCCGAAGCTGGGATGAGCTGGCATACAGTTTTGTCCGAAACTTCAAGGGCACCAGCAAGAGGCCTGCCTCGATCGAGGAGCTGCGGGCCTGCACCCAACGAACGGGCGAATCCATTCGCTCGTACATACTGCGTTGGTCCAACACCAAGAACTCCGCGGCGCACATCCCTTAGGAGAGAGCTATCGACGCCTTCAAGGATAGCGTCAAATGACAAGACTTCAAAGAAGAACTTGGGAGCATCAAGCCCAAGACACTCGACCACCTCATGGACATCGCCAACAGGTGGGCCGACGGCAAGGACTCCGTCCATCGAGAGCACTCGGAGGAGGAAGACGACTACGGCCGGCGACGTGAGCGCCGTAGCAAGAGGAGATCGCGCGTCTACGATGATTGCGATGGACCCGACATGGTCGCGGCCGCTCGCCGCAGCGGCAGCAATCGCAGCGGATACCGTGGAAGCAACTTCCGTGACGGAGGACGCCCAACGCAGTCATGGCAACGCAGTGGCCGTGACGACGGACCCTCAGCATACGACAAACTGTCGGGTCCATGCACCATCCACTTCTACGTCGACAAGCAGGATGGTAAGAAGAAGGCAAGCCACATGCTCAAGGACTGCCGCGAGTTCCAGAAACTCAGCGAGAGCATGGCCCAGATGAGGCAGCAAGCCCCAAATCCTGGATACGGGAACGCACCTGCACCAGGTGAGATCGCACATGGAGCTCCTCCACCACCACCTGCGGGACCTTCGAACCATCCAATCGCACCCACGCAGAATAACGGTGGGCACGGGTACCCCACGCCGAAAGGATCGCTGATGATCCAAAAAGGGCGCCCAACCAACAGGGTGCAGAAGAAAATCACCCGCCAAATTAATCTGTCTATGACCGCTCCGCCCGCCATCCCTGAATACCTCAGCGGATCGGAGTCCTGCATCACGTTCAGCCATTCAGATCACCCTTTCCATGTTCCTCGCCCAGGTCATGCTGCCCTGGTGCTTGAGGCGCAGATCGGAGGGTTTGACATGAGCCGCGTCTTCATGGACGGTGGCAGCGGCATCAATCTGATCTTCGCCAGTACATTGGCAGCAATGCGGATCCCGATGTGCAGCCTAGAACAATCCGATACAACGTTCCAAGGCATCGTCCCAGGGAAGGGTGTATTTCCCCTAGGAAAGATATGGCTCGACGTCATCTTCGGCAAGCCAGATAACATCCGATGCGAGCGACTTGAGTTCGAAGTGGTGGACTGGCCATCACAATACCATGCCATCCCCGGGCGCGTGGCATTCGCACGATTCCTGGCGGTACCGCACTATGCATACCTGCTACTCAAGATGCCAGGACCCAGAGGCGTCATCACGGTCCACGGGAGCTTCACCCGATCGGACCACTGCGACAGGGACTTCAACAGAATCTCCCAATCATTCGGCATGCAGGAGGAGCTCGTAAGGCTCCGCGAGGTGACGGACAACACGGCACCCCCAGTCGCAATACAAAGCGCACCAGAGATGTCCTTCGACTCCACTGTCAACACAAAGAAGTTGCAGGTACATCCGTCGGATGCCTCCAAAATGGCGTTGATCGCCAACGACCTCAGTTCCGCATAGGAAAGCGCGCTCGTCGAATTCCTCCGTGAGCGCTAGGAAATCTTCGCCAGGTGTCCTGCGGACATGCCAGGAGTTCCCAGGGAATTCGCCAAGCATGCACTCAATGTCTTTCTAGACGCCAAACCCGTCAAACAGTCCATCCGACGACTGTCCGAACCACGGGCCGAAGCAATCGAAGTCGAAGTCAACAGGCTACTCGACGCAAACTTCATCAGGGAGATCAAGGAGAGCGAGTGGCTCGCCAACACAGTGATGGTCCCCAAAAAGGACACGGCCATCTTGCGGATGTGCATGGATTTCACATCGCTGAACAAGCACTGCCCGAAGGATCACTTCCCTCTCCCTCGGATCGATCAGATCATCGATTTGACTGCAGGATGCGAAAAACTTTCCTTCCTCGACGCCTACTTAGGCTACAAACCGATCCGACTGAAGGTCGAAGATCAGGAGAAAACTGCGTTAATCACGCCGTTCGAAGTGTTTTGCTACAACACAATGCCCTTCGGGCTGAAGAACGCAGGCGCCACGTACCAACGGTGCATGCAGGCATGCCTGAAGGACCAGATTGGCCGCAACATCCCAGTCTATGTCGACGACATAGTCATCAAAACAAGGGAGGCCAAGATGCTCATCGACGATCTCCGCGAGACGTTCGATAACCTCGATCGATAAAAGATCAAGTTAAACCCAGAAAAATGCGCCTTCGGCGTCCCATCTGGTCAACTGCTAGGCTACTTCATCTCCCAGCGAGGGATCGAAGCGAACCCGAAGAAAATCCGGTCCATCATAGCCATGGAGAAGCCGAAGAACCTCAAGGGTGTCCAGCATCTTGACGGGCGAATCGCGGCATTGAGCAGGTTCATCAGCCGCATGGGCGAAAAAGCTCTGCCGTTCTACCAGCTGCTACGCAAGACAGAAAAATTCAAGTGGACGCCCGAGGCGGACGATGCATTCGAAGATCTAAAGCGGCTGCTCTCTACCTCGCCCGTTCTGGTCACGCCAAAGGAGCATGAGCCCTTACTGCTGTACATAGCAGCCACACACCAGGTGGTAAGCACCGTACTGGTGGTTGAGCGACCCGAAGAAGGCAAGACCCATGGGGTCCAATGCCCAATATACTACCTCAGTGAGGTACTAACGCCGACAAAACAGAGGTACCCTCACTACCAGAAACTCGCCTACGACGTGTTCATGACGGCTCGTCGGCTGAGCCACTACTTCCAGGAACATCAGGTGACGGTCGTCAACAAGGCACCCTTGAACAGCATCCTGAACAACCCGGAGGCCACAGGACGTGTGGCCCTATGGGGCATCAAGCTGTCACCTCTAGACATCGTCTACGAGAAGTGCCACGCGATCAAGTCCCAGGTCCTTCCAGACTTTCTTGTCCACTGGATGGAACTACAGCTGCCAGACACGCTGGACATGACACAGTCATGGACGATGCACTTCGACGGCTCCAAGCGCGAAGCCAGAGCGAGAGCCGGGGTCATACTGACCTCCCCGCAGGGCGACAAGATGAAGTACGTCCTCCGGATGAAATTCCAAGCTTCCAACAACGAAGCTGAATACGAGGCCCTAATCTACGGCATGAGGATGGCCAAGATCTGCGGCGCGATGCGCCTGGTCATCTACGGTGAATCCAACCTCGTCGTTCAGCAAACGATGAACGAGTGCGATGCACACGCCACCAACATGATTGCGTACCACGCACTCTACAACGCACTCGAAGGATACTTTGACGGTTGCGAGCTTCGGCACGTTGGAAGAGAAAGCAACGAAGAGGCCGAAAGACTCGCCAACATCAGCTCCACCTACGCACAGGTGCCACCAGGTGTGTTACTCGAATAGATCTGCGTGCCATCCATCAAACGGAAATTCCCAAAGGGATCACCCAAAGAAGCATAGCACTCGGGGGCTGCGCTACCCGAAGGACAGGAAGGACCAGAAAAGCTCGACACAGAGGCCAACCTCATGCAGGTCATGGCAGTCGAAGAAACTTGGACACGGCCATACCTAAGGTACCTGATAGACGGAGAACTGCCTGATAGCCCGACATATGCCCGGCACATATCTCGTCGTTCCAAGGCCTTCACCATCATCAATGGTGAGCTGTACAAGCGCAGCATTTCGGGTGTACTCCAAAGGTGCGTCACCATCGGTGAAGGCAAAACATCCTCCAAGACATCCACGAGGGCATTTGCGGCCATCATGCGGGCAGCCGCTCCCTCGTCGCCAAAGCTCTACGAGCTGGATTCTACTGGCCAACGGCCATGAACGACGCCAAGGACATCGTCCGAAGATGCAACGGATGCCAAAGGTTCGCAGATAAACCGCACGCACCCGGATCAGAGCTCAGACCCATACCTTTGGCCTGGCCCTTCGCCCAGTGGGGCCTCAACATGATCGGCAAACTGCCAAGGTCCTCGAAAGGAGGTCACGTCTACCTCCTGGTCGCAGTCGACAAATTCACCAAGTGGATTGAGGCCATGCCCGTCACTAACCAAAAAGGCAAAACGGCCATCAAGTTCTTTGAATCCATTGTATATAGGTTCGGCGTGCCGCACAGCATCATCACCGATAATGGGTCGAACTTCATCTCCAAAGAATTCTAGGACTTCTGCGAAGACCTCGAAATCAACATCACATACGCCTCCGTGGCGCACCCGCAAACGAACGGGCAGGTCGAGAAGGCCAACGGCCTCGTCGGCGCTGGCATCAAGAAGCGCCTAATGAGCCCACTCGAGCGACTCGCAGGAGCCTGGACACAAGAGCTACCCTCGGTCCTATGGATCCTGCGCACAACGCCAAACAGCTCAACTGGCTACACGCCCTTCTTCATGGTGCACGGAGCCGAAGCCGTTCTACCAGCAAAGGTACGCCACAAGGCCCCACGGCTCGTCGCCTACAGCGAAGCCGAATCAATGGTCGCACTCGAAGACGCCGTCGACACACTCGATGAGGCGTGTGATATAGAAGCAGCTCGATGAGCGGTGTACCAACAGAACCTCCGCAACTACCACAGCCGACGGCTGCGCCCAAGGTCCTTCGTCGAAGGATACCTAGTCTTGCAACTCAAGCAAGAGCGACCGAAGAAATTCGAGTCACCATGGGAAGGACCCTACATCGTCACTGAAGTCATCCCAGGTGGCTCCTATCGCCTCAAGCACGTGGAGTCTGGAGTCGCATACTCCAACCCATGGAACGTCGCACAACTGCGACGCTTCTACCCCTAGATACCTCCCTCTTTTACTTACAATAAGGCTATTCAGCCAAGGCTACTCAGTCGAACAATGTACCTCCTCCTTACGATATGAATAAAGCTAAGTGTCTCGCCCCAAAATTTTCACCTATTGTCTGCATTTTACTCCATGTTACAACACACTCGGGGGCTCCCCCCCACCTCATGACTTCGTCGACTGAGGATAACGCGTGTACACCTGAGTAGCTGACCACGTCAGGCTAACGAAAAGGGCACTTATACAAACAAAGCACCACGTGCTGAACAACAATAAACCTTTACAATAAAGGGCACAACACGCCCAGTCGAATATATACAAATTTTACATTTATCTTTTTTACAGGTCCTACCTATTCTGAAGAATAACCTGCGCACGCTGCTCAAACAGATCTACAATTTGTTCGGCATGCTGCCTTACAGCCGCATAATGTGGATGCATATCCCACTCGCCAACATCCGGCCGAAGAGGCGGCCCATCCGCTATAGCAGACAGATCTACATCGGGACGATGTAACCGTACAAGGGAAAGCGCGGCCTTCACCCCTACGACAAGCTGAAGCCGCACCAGTTCCCTGACATGATGCACATTTCGAAACTTCGCCAGCAGACCCCAGAGGGTCGACGGCGCCTCATCCAGCGGAAACATAACGTGCGAGCGCCACGAAGCCTTTGCACGACATAGCACTTCGCTACACTGGTGAACATGATCACCTGCGATCCAAGGACCATGGCACGATCACGGTCCATCCAGAAGAACCCGCCGGCCTCCATGTCCTGCTGGGTCAGGCAGTTGATCCGAACAGCAACATGCTCCTTTTCCTCCTTAGGGGCAAGGTTATCACCTGCAATACTTGCAAAAGTAAGATGCAAGGCCAGCAGGCGCATCCGAAACAATGAGCAGCAGCTCGAAAAACTTACACTGAAGTTGTTCGGCCAGACGGCGCAACTCTGCCATCAAATACTCCTCTCTGGCAGCGCCTCGCTCTGCCTCCGATTTCCAAACATCAGTGTGGCCACGCACTCCAAGCAATTCTCTCAAGACTACGGATGCGGTCTCGAAGAAACACAAGCTGCGACGCACCATCCAAGGATGGCCGTAGCTGTGGTGCAGACGAAGTGTCAACGGGATCATCACCCGAAGGCCCCTAGAGTAAAAGAAGACAAGGATATGAACAAGCAGCCGAATGAACACAGAACTCGGAAATTCATGATGTACAGCAAAAAACCACTGCGTGGTGCAAGGATTGTTCATAGATACAATTACAACAAAGGAAACAAAAGCTATCCTATAACTACAAGGCCTAAGAAGCTGCAACCTGGGTAGCCTCAGAGCCGGACTGCCTACTCTTGGCCTCCCCCTGCTGCCTAAACGCGTACTCAGCCAGCAAGTCAATCACCTTCGGCCCATAACATTTTCTGCGGGCAGCGAAGAGGGCGAAGGCTACCTCGGATCCGTCAGCAGCCGTTGGCATCCGGGAGGTGACCTGATGAAGATCCATCTCCGCTACAGAGGCCAGGGCCATCGCCAGCCCGACGGACGCACCAATGCCCTTCTGCTTGCGCTTGTATGCCGCAGGTGCTTCGGCTGACAGTGCATCCACCAAGGCATCGACATCTTCGAGGGCGACGCCCTTGGGGACGATCTCCTTATAGAAGCGCCCAAGAACCTCCTTGGCCTAGGCAAGCGAGCCGACCACGGTACTGCAGCGGTCTTCGACCACCACAGTGGCTTCATCCAGAGCACTTTCGTGCTCCAAGGCACAACGGTCAAACTCGATGCCCGCGGCATCTAAAGAGAGAAAAGGGGCAACGTGAATAAAAAGCACAACAAGAAAAGACAAGGAATCCAAAAAGAGAAAGACGAATACCACTCACCCGAAATAGCCTTGGCAGCCGCCATTAGCTTGGCGACTACCTCTTTCTCGCGCGAGGTCGTAACGGTGACGAGTTGCTGCTCGTGGTTCGACGCCTCCTGCTGAAGACGCTCCTTGGCCGCAGTTGCGTTGGCTAGCTCCTGCTCGAGGCGCTCCTTCACACCAACGGCGTTCTCGGTTTTCTTCTCCGCTCACTCAAGGCTCTTTTTGAGAGCATCAAGCTCATGGAGGGTGGTATTGTTGTCCTCTGCAATCAGCAGAACACTTATCAGATCACATAAAAATAAATATAAGAGGCAGCAAAAAGATCAACTCATGAACGTACCTTGAAGCTGTTTGAAGCTGGCCTCTAATGCCAGGTGCTGCAGCACCAGCTGGTTGGCGCCTCGCACAAAAGGCTGCAAAAGGCACTACTCGTCAAAAGAATGGCTCGGGGGCTACGCCCAAAGAACGAGAAAAACAAGTTAAACATACGAAAAACGCTCGGGGGCTCCCCCCGAAACATAAAGAAAAACGATCAGCAGATCATCCTACAGATGCTCGGGGGCTTCCCCCGAGACAAGAAGCAAAAACAAAAGTGATCAGCAGATCACCCGAAAACGCCCGGGGGCTCCCCCCGCGACAAGAGAAAAGAAACTTACGTGATTAGACGATGACTCCGAAGGTCCAGCCAAAGTCTTATAGGGGACAACCACCCGAGCCTCCTGCGGAGAAGGGTTCGGAGCAGCACTCTCAGAGGTGGCCACCATCTAAGGAGGAGGAGGAACAACCTTCGACTCCGCCACCATCTCTCGAGCACCATCGCTGAAGGATCCGTCGGAAGAATGTCTACAAAGAAAAACATCAGACAAGAGCAATCAAGCAAAATCAAAAGAAATTAAAAGGCAACTGGAAAACTTACGAGTCGAAATCGCTCAAGTCGAAGACAGGCGGGGTCCTCCTGCCCTTCTTCTCTTCCTTATTTTCTTCCTTCTTCTCTTCCTTCTTCAGCTTCGCAGGCGGATGCGGCGCTACAGCCCGCACGGGAACAGCAGGAATAGGAGAGGAAGAGCCCCCATGACCATCACTGTGACGCTCAAGGCACAGCGGATCCGTAGGCGTCGGCGGAGTCGAAGCATCTGACGTTTCACTAGAGCTCCGTGTCCGCTTTCGAGTGCGCTCCACACTCAACTCGATGGCTTCTTCGACCGGCGACCGCGTCGAGGGAAGCTCAGACATGGAGTCCACTACCTCATTGTCCGGTGCATCCGGAAACAATTCGGGTAGCGGAGGCGACATGCCTGGCACCTTGAATTCCTGCGTAAGAAAGAAACAAATTTTCAGCACAAAAAAGTACAAGGAAAACGTAGTCGAAAACAGCGCTACGCGCACGCTATAGATCTACACCTACGGAACCGGACGAGAAGCGGAGAACGGAGGAGTCAGCGACTTCCCCGGGATATCCTCTCCAGCCTTGTATTTCAGCAGCGGGCGAAGAATCCCGTCGAGATCCCCCTTGGAGAACTCCTCAGCCGAAACCCTAGTCGGATCGCGGCGACCAGAATAAAGAAACATCGGGTGCGCCCTAGCCTGGAGCGGCTGCACTCGACGTCTAAGAAAGGTACGGATGATATCCACACCGTTCACCTCCTTATCCAGAATCAGCTGAAGATCCTCCACTCGACGTCTAAGAAAGGTACGGATGATATCCACACCGTTCACCTCCTTATCCAGAACCAGCTGAAGATCCTCCACTCGACGATAGATCCCCTCTATCTCCGCCACCTCGCCATCCAAGATCTGGTTCTACCAGGACCTCTTCGGCTCGATTTTCTAGGAGGGGTCGAAAGGAGCAAGACCAAATTTCTGTCCGGCCACTGTGGAGTCACGGATGTAAAACCATCGCCTCCGCCAGTACTGCACAGACTCGGACATAGAAAAAGATAAGAAAAGCAAGTTGGATTTAAGGGAAATGATGCAACCCCCAATGGGATAAACACCATCAGAGCCAGATTGCCTCTTCAGGAATGGAGCTTCCGGAACAGGCCAAAGTGTGGCTCGATACCGAGCCAGCACTCGCAGAATGTGATGAAGCAGGCGACATGAAGAAGAGAGTTTAGGGAAATATGATGAAGCTGGATGCCATAAAGAAAAAGCAATCCACGGAGAAAATCGTGGATTGGGAAAGAAAGGCCTCGAACGATAAACGCGATGAACATGACCCGAAACCCAGTGGGAGGACGAGGAATTACCTCATCGTCGGGCACTCTGACGGCCTACCTATCCTGCGGGATCAGGCCCGCTCACGGAGCTTGCGGAGGTCACCCTCGCGCGTCTCCGATCGCCGCCAGCCACCATCGGTGACGCGAGTGGCGGCGGAACCCTTTTTGCCGCCGGCGGCCGCGCTGGTGCCAACTGCAGTGGAGGACTTCTTGGGCTTCCCCATTGCAGTGTGGTGGCGACAACGATGAGCACGCAGAAACAAGGAAGGAAAGGCTCGGGGAAATTCCAGCATGCAGTGAGAAAAGCTCAAAGAAGATGGGAGCAGTGAAACAGGAATGGCTGCGGTGAAACCAAATTCACCTTTCCCCAATGATTATAAGTACGAGGACGATGCACGACGACCGTCCATCGGGAATACCTAGAGCCAACATCAAGATCTGGCCGTCCACGTGTCAGCACAGCAGCGAACCGTCGCTCACACACCGTCCACTATGCACAGAAATGGAGGCGACGCCGTAATTATCTCCACGCCGTGCGTGACCAGTCAACTCAAAGTCAGAAGGTGGGACCCATGTTCACCCAGTCAAGTCATCTCTGGCGCCGCAGACGCTTGAGATCACCAATCGTCAGCACTGACGTCATCAAAAGCTATACTAGCGACGGTTACAATTCTTCGGCTACACAGCTAAGAGTACTCACTCGAATCTACGATTCGATTAACTACTCGGGGGGCTACTCCTATCAGGAGTTCTGGCCGCGCACCCGAAAAGTAATTAAAATACTAAACCATGAAAATATTCTTCGAGTCCTACGTCGAGTCTGTGACTCCACTACGGACTCGGGGGCATCCGTTGAAAATACTAAAGTCTCCATAGGGAGGATGGATTCAAGCATCCTAAAAATTTGTGTCCTACGGACCTGAAGCCAAACAACGGTTGAACTAAAGTCTCTGCTCGAGTCTACGACTCGAACAGACACTCGGGGGCTACTCCCATAGGGAGCGCTGGTCGCGCACCCTATGAATTCTTCAAGTGTGATCCTTCGGATTAGCATGCAAAACTTTTCGGCAACTCTGCCCCAATTAACGCTAAGTGAGTAGCATCCTCCTTGGCCACCCGAAACACCTCAGTGGTGATAAACATTCGGATGCTGCGTTTGCGATGCAAAGATAAGACCTGCAGATACCATCTGATGGCCTGGTAACGCACACGACTGCGCTCTACTAGTCAAAATCCGTGCCAACAGGCGCGATGAAAAATCCCGATGGACGCGTTGGGTACATCATTTAAAATTCACTATAATTCCACTCCTGTAAGTCCTCCGCGGCCTAGGTCGAATTACGCCATCATATGTTGCGGGCTCGAATCTGAAGAAGATCGTGTTGTTTTGTCCTAAGAAAGTTAATTGACCCTGATCCGTCAGAAGATTCAGGCACACGTATCAACAATTCCTTCCCACTTTAATTAGCTGCACCCGAAGGATTGAAGAGTCCTCAGCCGAATCTACGATTCGACTGAACACTCGGGGGATACTGACATGGTTATACCCTGCGGGTACACGATCTTAGCATACCTGGTCCAGCCCAAGGAAGTCCCACGACAAATATGCACTAGCCCATGAAGATTTTCGGGTGGCCAAGGCCCATGATGCCTTCGGATCCTTGGAGAGCAAGACTAGAGTAGATAGAAAATTCAAAGGGGTAAACCCTAAAACTCAGAATCGACTCATGCTGGACCTGCCCTCTATATAAAGGCCAGGAGGGCACGACGAGGAGGCTCTCTTACGATCTCTCGCACACCACCGCATACACACCTCCACGCCAGATTGCATCTGTGCACCCTGTAACCTTTGGTTCCACCATAATCAGAGCAGACAAGCAGGAGTAGGGTTTTCCCTACGGGGGCCTGAACCTGGGTAAACCTCGTGTCCCCTTGTTGCTTCTTTGCTAACCGTCCGCGATCTCCAGCATCCCCATCTTCTCCAAAACCCAAGTCCATAACAATGGGCATTGACGAGATTAAACCTCGTCAGATATCTTCATCATTTTGGTCCTCGTCTTGACCATTAACTTGACCTTGATCACCATCGGAATCATTCTCTTCATCAAGTGGCAAAGATTGACATTGGTCTTGATCTGGCACACTTCTAGACTGGTGATGAGCTAATCTTGGCAGATTGTACAGATCTTCCTTGTGTAATAGACCGAGCATCACTGGACATTCTGGAAAAATGGTGAATCCACCTCCACCTGACTAGAGGTATGTCCCTGATCAACATGTTGAGGGCCCACAGCTTGTCTTTGGCTTGGGTCATTGTCCTTCTCGATAGATGGAGCTTGTTGAAGTTGTGAGGATTAGGGCTCCAGTTGAGTAGAGCATATTTCTTCTCGATCTGCCATAAGGGTTCCTCAACGGGGTGGATAAATCCCACACCCATTCTTCCTATGGCATCCTGAGGCATTTCATCATCTGCATCACAAACATCAACACGCCCCCCTAGGGGACCATCATATTATTCGAAAACCACACTACAAGATTCTATGACACTTCCGGAGAGCTTATCATAGATTCTATAAGTGTGAGATTCGAGACCATAGCCAACAAAAATACCCTCTAATGCTTTGGAATCAAATTTGGACAAACGAACACCCTTTATGCGATAGAAACACTTACAGCCGAACACCCGGAAGTAAGACATGTTGGGCTTGTTACCGGTAAGTATTTCATATGGAGTCTTGATCAATTCTTTGCGGAGGTAGAGCCGGTTTGATGCATGGAAAACGGTGGAGATTGCTTTGGCCCAAAAATTATATGGAGATTTAAACTCCGCCAACATGGTCCTTTCCATATCAATAAGAGTCTGGTTCTTTCTCTCAGCTACACCATTTTGTTGAGGGGTATATGTAGCGGAATATTGGTGTTTTATCCCCTCATCACTAAGAAATCCATTCAAGGTGTAGTTCTTGAACTCGGTGCCGTTGTCACATCTTATTATCAACACAGGGACATTGTATTGACATTGAACCATGTTGATCAAGTCGATGAAGTTCTCTTGGGTCTCACTTTTCAACTTGAAGAAATATACCCATGTGTATCTTGAATAGTCATCAACAATCACCAAACAATATTTCTTCCCACCAAGACTTGCATGAGATGGAGAACCAAAGAGATCCACATGAAAGAGCTCAAAGATCCTCTTGGACTTGATGTAGTTCTTCGGCTTGTGGGGATAATCATGCATCTTTGCTTCAACACAAGCCCTGCATACACGATCTTTGGCAAAGCAAACATTTTATTTTAGTCCAACAATATGGCCATCCTTGTGGAGACTTTTCAAAGTTCTCATGTTGACATGGGCTAGACAGAGATGCCATAACCAACCCACATAGGCCTTTCCGAATAAGCACATCACACTTGTAGTGGTTTTCCCCGAAAAGTCCACCACATACAAGTCATTTTCAACGTACCCAATGAAAGCGACCTTTAGAGACTTGCTCCACATGAGGACCACAATACCATTATCAATAAAGACGGCAAAGACCATATTTCCAAGAGCACGGACTGAAAGTAAATTATAGCCAAGGGTCTCAACAAGCATGACATCCACGAGTGTAATGTCGTGGGCAACCACAACCTTGTCGAAACCCATTACCTTAGAGTTAGACTTGTTGGCATATGTCATGGATATTTGGTCATCATTTGGTCTCAACTCCTTAACAATAGATGTGCTTCTGGTCATTTTACTTATGCATCCACTATCAAGCACCCACTTTCACCCTCCGGAAGCATAGGTCTACGAAAGATCAAACTAGTTTTTAGGTACCCATTTTTCAATGGTTCCTCTTTTGTTAGCAACAAGGGTCTTGGGAACCCAAATAGACCAAGCAATGTAACCATCAAATGGGCCAACATATTGTGCATACACATCACCATAATAATCACGCATTAAAACATAGTGAGGTTTAGCACTTCCCGCAAAGTCATAATGAGACATAGGTTTGCCACTTGTGGTCTTACTACCCACAATGGCCTTGTCTTTTTCTTGTGCGGCCTTGGCCTTATTCTTGTTGTTGTTCTTCTTCTTGGCTTTGGATACATAGCCAATGCCCCCTTTCTCACCATTTGGACTCTACTTGCTCAAGAGGTCAACATCGAGTTGTTTCCTTTTTGAAAGGTGGCCTTAGCTAGCTCCCCCCTTCAACCTAGCATTTTCTTCAAGCATATTTGTAAAACTAGAAGGAACGAAAGTGCTAGGTGAAGAAATATTGGTCAATTGAGTTTTAAGATTTTCACGAGACTTTGTGAATAACAAGAGTTCACTCTCCAAGGCCTTGTGAGCCTTGTCAAGCATCCTAAAGTCCTCGGCAAGTTTTTTGTGGACAACACCATACTCAATCTTGTCATTTTTAGCCTTTTTTATATTTAGCAACAGCATGGTATCGTTCCTTGACGAGTCAATTCACAATTATGTCATTAGCCCCATCAAGCCCTTAAAGTTTTAGTTCAAGGGACATCCTAGTCTCTTGTTCTTCTTAAGAGCATTATTTAGAGCTTCTACCTCAATCATGTGTTCTCTCCCTAGTTTACATCTCTCATCAAGAAGCTCTTGTGTGTGAGAAAGTTGATCTAAGAGTTCCACAAAATGTCTCTTGTGTTCCCCTTCAATTTATTCATGAACTCATCAAAAGCAATTATTTCCTTTTTGACCTCAAGAGATATCTCATCATCAATTTCATCATTAATCAAGGAGGAGGGGTGTGATGATGATGATACCTCCGTTCCTCTTGCCATAAGGCGAGTGACGTTCTTGTTGGAGATATTCTCATTTGGGGAGTCGAAGAGGGAGAATGTGGGTGTATAAGTAGTGGCAAGAGCAGCCATACCACTTGATGTTTCCTCTTCATCATCTTCATTGTCAGAGGAGAATTCTTCATGGGTGATCAATACAATCCTCACCCGACTTCTTTTTGATGGGATTCTTCTTGATGAAGGGTTTCTTGAATGGTTCTTTGGAGGTTTTATTCAACACATGTTTACCCCCATGATATTCTGTTTTATCATACGGACAACCCGCCACAAAGTGATAGAGGTCACCACAATTGAAGCAAGTTCTCAATTTAGTGACATTGTCTCTTCGTCCATTTGGGTTGTTTCTTCATTGCATTTCCATCTTGGCCTTGGCGTGATCTTTCCAAAAGTTCTTTGCATAGAATGCCATATATTCACCATGAGCAATCTTGACATCATTGGGGTGTCTCATAGATACGCATTCATCACTATCATCTTCATCCACATACTCCACAACTTTGGCCTTCCATGCAAGGTTAACACCATTGCTCATTCCAAGGGCTCGAGCACGGGCATCTTTGGCATTCTTGGCAGCAACCTTGAAAGAGGCCATCTCTTGCATAACTTCATTAGAGGTCATGAGGTGGTAGTTATGTCTTCCTTGTAGGCTCTTTAAGTCGGTGGGCTCAAAGGGCACGAGTGCACTGTAACATCCCAACATTTAGGAACCAACGAAGGGTAGATTTAGGAATTTGTGCATATGCATGCATTCATCTGTAAAATGCGGGTAAATTTTTCGCCAAATAAAAACCTAAAGTGATCAGAGTTTCTTTCACTCTCTAGGTGTAGCAATAGCTCTGGAGAGTGATCATTATGAATTTTGACATGATATTTATGAATTAGTTTGTTTTGGGGAAAGAATTTGAATTCAAATTTGGAATTTGAACTTATATTTAAAAGTTAGGATTTGGTATTTTGGAATGAATTCCAAAATGATTTAGTAATATTATTTGTTTTAATAAAGAAATAATAAATAGTAATAAGAATTCAATAAAAAGAAATTCAAATGAGAAATGAATCTTTATTCCGTAAACAATTTACAAATATGGACTCATTCAAGCAATGAAGAGATTCATTACAGTAAAGAAATTACAAGAAGGGAAATTCAAATGTGAATAAATTATTAAAATATTCTTACAAAAGAATAAAAATAGATTACAAAAATAATTTCTCTATCTAGGTAATCCTATACTAATCTTGAGTATCCAGATCTTGTACCTGCAAAAATACACAACAAACAAAATGAAAGTAAAAGCTTAATTGTTAGATTTACTCTTAGTGGAGAGAAGTGAAGTGCACTGCTCAAGATTACATCATTGAGTAATTATTATAGGGGCAAGTTTCACCAATATGAAAGAATTTGTTCTTCCATAATAAATAAGCCACAAGTCAGATAGTCACAGCAAGTAAGAGGGGCAAGTTTCACCAGGAGATTTAAAAGTTAAAAGATCAAAAGGTGAGACACCTCACTGATCTGATCCAAAACTGTGTACGAAGCACACAGGCAGCACAATCACCTAAATACATGGTGTGTGCTATCAACACAGCAGCATCAGCTCACACAAGCAAAAGGAATAGCACAGCCATGGACAACTTCTAGCAGCTCACTTTTTCATCTCAAACATCAAACCAGCAACACACCAAGCTTATCAAAGCCAAGCAAACCACCAGCCAAAACATACACCAGATCATCCTAGCATCACCAGATAGTGACATAAGGAGGGGTGGATCAGGTAGATAGCAAGGTCAGGTTACAGAAGCTAGGAGGTGAAGGGCAGATAAAGGTCAAGCTTCTAGGAACCAGAAGTAGCAGGAGCAGCACCAGGAGGTGAAGGACAAGATCAGGACAGCAACACAACCAGCAAGATCAAGCCACCAGATCAACCAGTTACAACACCAACAACTTAACTATTGTGGTGAATAGTATAAAACCTTCACATGATCTGTCTATCTAAATTAGATAAGAATTCATGTGTTGTCTTATATTAAATCTCTCAGAAATCACCCAAGTGGAGTGAATCCATCATAGAGGATAATTGAATACTAAAGTCATAGTCATAAGAAAACCATACAAGTAAAACCAGGATCTCATACCAACATCATTGATCTTGGATATAGAGGCCAAATCTTATATTCCAATATGACCACAGTCAAGATTATGAATTCTGGGCACATCTATTAAAAGAGTAGCACCCTAGAATCCATAAATCTTATGGATCCATACAAAACCATGAGCACACCAATCATTTTATTAAAAGGAATCCATAATAAGTAACTGGTATCACTAACAGAACATATCTATGAGGGACATCAAGATAGGAACCTAGTTCCTAAGCCTTAGACCAACATCATAGGCACTGATGCTTAAAGAAAGAAGCTTTCAACTTATCTTTGGCATTTATCCAACCTTAAGCACTGACCAAAATAAAGCCCAGTAGTAGAACCACAACTTGTGTGCCATTCTAAGATGGTGTCACAAGAACAAGTTCTAAAACACAAGCAAAACAATTACTTAGCTTTCATAGATAAATTGGCAAGCCATTAACTATCATTTCCCTGGAATCAAACACCAGAAATCATCATCAAGCTTATCTATACATCATTAGAGCATCTTTGTAATAACATGTTATCACTCAATCTTTATGTGACTATACATGCCAACATTTAAAGATGCAGTGAATAAATCACTGATAAAGCCACTGTCAACAACAAGATCATGGCAATAGTGAACTTCCAAATCACTAGGATCCACAAGTAATAATTCCATAGTAGCACTATCATTTAAACCATATCCAATTACCAGTTGTAATTAGTCTGATGAGCCACTAGCATCACCAAAAACCAATGAGACAATAATCCACATCAAATAACCATTCACCATCCTCAATTACCATTACAACTAATTTCAATCCATCATATATAACCAAAATAGAGGGATGAACCCTAATCATGTCATGAAACATAATTAGGGATGGCCACTAGAGGCACACAGATGAAATCAAAGGAGAGAGAGGACAGAAGGAACGGGAGGTGATCAAGACCAAACTCATCAGTGGTCCTTGTTGTATATTAGAAAAGGAAGCAGAGGGGCCGACGAGCGAACGGCGGCACAGGGAGCACCCAAAGGGAGATGCAACCCGCACCGAGACGAGGCGACAGCCACAGTAGCGCAGGATGACGAACAGCACCACCACAGCAAAGCACGAGCACCTCACAGCACCACGGGAGCAGCGGCAAAGGTATCACCGGCAGCATCCAAAACCCTAGGGTTCGAGACGGAGCCAGCCTGGCCGAAGGAGAGCCCTAGAGCCAAATCGAAAAGGACCATATGAAGGGGCGGGGTCAGCAACCTCGCCATACACCCCGGCGGTGGCCAGGGCAGACCATGGCGGCGGGAATCGCACGGCGACGGCGTCAACAACCACGGGACCGAGGAGGAGAAAGGGGTGAGGTCGAGAGAAGGTGAGGCATAGGACTAGGACGATAGGGCCAGAACCCCTTCGGGGAGAACTTTTGACCAGGCCACTTGGGCCAAGTTTGGCCCAATAAGCCCAATGGGTTGGCCCAAAACCCTAAAAAGAATTTTAATAATTAATAAAAGACCAAAATACCCCTAGAACTCAATAAATTCTAGAAAATAAAATAGAAGTCTAAAAAATACAAATAATATATTTTTAGATTCATAATAATCCAACCTATTTAATTAAATTAAGAAACTATTTTTAATAAACAAATATTTGGTTAAGAATTTTATAATATATATATTCCTTATGAAATTTTATAAAATTAAAGAAAAGGATAAAAATAAATAAAAATAACTTTTATTATTTTTTTATTATAGTATTTTAGAAAAATACTAAATAAATATTTAGAGTTACCAAAAGAAATTCTCTTTTATTTAAATGTTAATTCTTAAAAGAATTATTAAATAAATAAATATAAGAGTTTATATTAAATAAAAAAATTAGCCTTTAACTCTATAAATAATTTATTACAGTATAAAATAGTGAAATTAATATTTATAAAATATTAAGGTTGTTCCTTAAGAAGGAAATTCTTAAGTTCCTAAGAGTATTTCAGAAAACTGAAATAATGGGTAAAACACATAAAGAAAGTAAATCACAAGTAATGCATTACATTACTATGCATGTTCATATTTGCTTCTTTAAATATTGTCCTTATCGGGCAATATGGATGTTTTGTAGACATAGAATCTCAAGGTCCAGTGCAAGCATCCGACTTCACTACCTTGCAATCACAAGTCAAGTTCATCACTTGCTCATGTCCTTTGAAGAGTCTTTACCAAAGTATTTAAAAATTATGTGTTATCATCTATGTTTCAAGGAAAGAAAGTATTATTTTCTCAAATAAATAAATTGTTGGTATCATCCTAAGTGATGATATAGTGGAGCAAAAGAACTTAGGTTTCTATTTGCAACAATGGTAATCACCTAGGAATTTAACAACCCATGACGTTAGTGATTCTAGCGCCGTATATAACGTGTTAACCATGAGATTTGGAATGGGACAAAGAAGTTAGTTGTATACTTCTCCTTTCGTATGGAGGCAAGACAACCTTAACGTGACGTTGTGATTCCTTGTGCGGATCCAACATATGGGTGGGCACCCTTAGGCCCCATGTTTTTGGTGTCTAGATTATCTATGAGTGGTTGTTGGAGGTATAGACGGACCTATATGGTACTTGCCAGGGGCATCACCAGCTCATAGAGTCTTCGGGAACTCATCAGGGTTGTAGCCTGCCCGAAAGGGGGCTTAACGGAGATGAGCCTATTGGGCCACGTAGAGATAAAACAAAATTTTCCCTCTAACATGGTGATCCCAAGATCTAGCTGAGGTAGAAGGCCACGAGGTTTACCACTAGACACGCAGTTGCAGACATCGATGAAGCGCACAAGAGATGCATGCAGTCTTGATCCTTTGCGATCCGATCACATACAACACCTCTGCTGGAATTCACACGTACAAGGAGGAGCATCGGCGGTGAACTTCTAGGTTCGTTACGACGGCAGGAGTGCTGTGGAGCTAGGGTTTCCAACACATGGAATTACCTAATCGATCAACGATTAACCCTTCTGGGTTACTGTGCTCCACTATATATAGGGAGTGAACATGGGATCCACTCTCGTGGCCCATTCACTAAAGCCCATATAACACTAGTCACCGTGAGTCCGACTCACTAACTCAGTCCTAATCCGGCTTGGGTCCAACCCAACCAGATTTCTGGTTCAGATCCAATCCGAACTTGCTCCCGCTCTTAAGTGTGTGACCCCCGCAGGCTCATGGCTACTTAGACACGATTAGAGTCCGACTCTCAATCGATCAGTCGGTAGCGGCTCCTTGCAGAACATGCCGACAACCAAGTACCAAAGAGTCATGATGACTTGCCTTTCCAATGCGACTTACGTCCGAGTCCCTTTTGCCTCACGATATACCTTGTCAGACTATAGGCGAATATTTGTCATCCCTTAAATAGTCCAACTCTCTTCTCGATCCGAGATAAGTGATTCACTCGACTAATTCTTAGTCGATCGCCTCGGCTAACACTTAACCGAGTCGTGCATGGCCATGCTTTCCGAATCATATCATCCGAGAGGGCCCATAGAATATATCTCCAAGTGGAGGGGAAAAATCCCGTCTTGGTTAATCACATCACGCAGCTTGATTCTCAGTCGACCCGAACTCTGCCTTTATGACTGCCCAGTTACGGATCAGCGTTTGACATAACCTAAGTCGGTGATCATCAACTCGGACTATGCAACAATCTCAGGTCTAAGGATTACATTGATTGAGATATACAAATGACAACTTGTTCGTTGTACCTCAATATGGGTCAATCCGACTCGTTAAACTCTTTAGTCGAATCTGTGTAAGTCGGAATAGCATCACCATGCCCATGACAAGTGGAACCGAGTCATCAAGCCGACTTTCACAACTTAATAACTTTATGAATACAATGGGAAATATCATCATACATGATTGCCTCTAGGGCATATTCCCAACAGTCTCCCACTTGCACTAGAGTCAATCTTCCGACATCACATGTCTAAGCATCTAATGCCCATGTCTCCCAGGTGCGCCTCATGCTTCGGCTGTGGTAACGGCTTTGTCAACGGATCCGCAATATTTGCATCCGTGTGTACCTTGCATAACTTGATATCACCATGATCCACGAACTGGCGAATCATGTGGTACCGCATGAGTATGTGCTTGTTCTTCTGGTGTTGTCTAGGTTCCTTGGCTTGTGCAATAGCACCATTGTTGTCACAATACATGTCTAATGGATTGGACGAGCCCTGAACCACACCAAGATCCATGAGGAAATTCCTCATCCAAACAGCTTCCTTTGTTGCCTCCGAGGCGGCAATATACTCAGCCTCTGTTGTAGATGCAGACACAGTCTCTTGCTTGGGACTCTTCTAGCTCACAGCACCTCCGTTTATAATAAACATGTATCCGGACTGCGAATGAGAATCATCAAAGTCGGTAATATAACTCGCATCTGTGTAACCCTTTACACTGAGTTCATCTTCACCACCATAAACCAAAAACATATCCTTAGTCCTTCTCAAGTATTTTAGGATATTTTTAGCCGCTGTCCAGTGGATTTCTCCAGGATCAGCCTGGTATCTGCTCACAACACTTAGATCATACGAAACATCTGGCCTAGTACAAATCATGGCATGCATGATGGATCCAACTGCAGAAGCATACGAAATCGCACTCATCCGACTTCACTCATTAGTTGTCGAAGGACACTGAGTCTTGCTAAGTTTTACACCATGGGACATCGGTAAGAACCCCTTCTTAGACGATTCCATGTTGAAATTCTTCAACACTTTGTCCAAATAAGTACTCTGACTCAATCCAATGAGCCATCTTGATCTATCTATATAGATCCGGATTCCAAGAATATATGTTGCCTCACCCAAGTCTTTCATTGATAAACTCCTTTCCAATTATTCTTTGGTTTCTTGCAACATCTGGACATCATTTCCAAACAGTAATATGTCATCCACATATAAGATTAGAAATTTTACTTTGCTCCCACTAAACTTCTTGTATAAACAATAATCATAATCACTCTTGATGAAGCCAAACGATTTGACTACCTCATCAAAGCGAATATTCCAACTACGAGATGCTTGCTTAAACCCATAAATGGTTTTATGAAGTTTGCACACTTTGTCAGCATTAGCCGGATCAACAAAACCCTCAGGCTGTATCATATACACGTCCTCGGTTAAATTTCTGTTAAGGAAATCCATTTTGACATCCATCTGCCATATCTCATAGTCGAAATAGGTTGCTATAGCTAACATGATCTGAACTGATTTAAGCATCGCTACGGGCGAGAAAGTCTCGTCGTAATCAACTCCTTGAACTTGTCGAAACCCCTTCGCGACAAGACATGCTTTATAGACGGAAACATTTCCATCCATATCAGTTTTCTTCTTAAAGACCCATTTGCACTCGACGGGTATTGCACCGTCTGGCAGATCAACCAAGTTCCAAACTTGATTTTCATCCATGGACTTTAACTCAGATCTCATGGCTCCAAGCCATCACTCAGATCCAACCATCGCTTTCGAATAATTTGCCGACTCATCACTGTCTAACAGTAACACATCACGAACACTTCGTAATCTTGCCGATCTTCGTAGTACAGGTGCTGCTGCCGGCTCAGCTGCCACGACCGGCTCAACCGCCAAGGTTTTTTCCGACTCGCTACTAGCCGGTTCCTCTCGAATTTCTTCGAGCTACACCGTGCTCCCACTTACTCCCTGGCTGAGAAACTCTTTCTCAAGGAAGACACCATTCCGAGCGACAAACACTTTGCCCTCTTCTCGGTTGTAGAAGTAGTAACCCAAGGTTTCCCTCGGATACCCCACATAGATACACTTATCCAACTTGGCTGTAAGCTTGTCCGACTGAAGTCGCTTGACAAATGCTTCACAATCCCAAATCTTAAGAAAAGACAAACTCGGCTTTTTGCCTGTCCACATCTCATGCGGTGTCTTCTCTATCGATTTTGATGGTACTGCTTAGTAGTGTGAACGCCATTGTTTCTAGACAATAACCCCAAAATAATAAAGGCAGATCTCCGACTCATCATTGATCATACCATGTCCAACAAGGTTCAATTCGCCTTTCAAACACCGTTCGCTGCGGCATTCTCGGTGAGTAAGTTGAGGAACTATTCCACAACTTTTCAGATAGTCATCAAACTCATGGATCATGTACTCGCGTCCTCGGTCAGACCGAAGAAACTTTATTTTCTTGCCGAGTTGATTCTGTGCTCATTCTAGAATTCTTTGAAATTTTCAAAGGCTTTCGACTTGTGTTTCATCAAGTAGATATATCCATACCTACTCAAATCATCAGTGAAGGTAATGAAGTACTCATAACCACCCCTGGCTGTCGTGCTCATTGGTCCACATACATCACTATGTACTAGTCCCAACAAGTCGGACGCCCTTTGCAACTCTTTGCAAAAGGTGTCTTGGTCATTTTGCCGAGTAGGCAAGATTCGCATGTCTCGAACGACTCCAAGTCAAACAAAGTTAGGAGTCCATCATCATGGAGCTTCTTCATGGGTTTCCAACTTATATGATCAAGCCGACAGTGCCAAAAGTAAGCCATATTCAGATCGTTTGGTTTCAACCTTTTAACATTTATGTTATAAACCGACTCACCATAAAGATTCAAAATAAATAACCCGTCCTTGACGGGTGCAAAGCCCTGAAACATGTCATTCAAATACAAAGAACAACCATTATTCTTGATATTCGACCCATAGCCTTGCCCCATCAAACATGAAGCAGAAATAATGTTTTGACTCAGCACTGGAACATAATAACAATTATTCAGTTCCATGATGAATCCAGAAGGTAAATGAAGCTGCATCGTGCTGACTTCCAACACAGCAACTCTTGCGTTGTTGCCGACTCAAATATCAACCTCACCTCTTGCTACGCTCCTATTTCTTACCAGTCCCTGCAACGAGTTGCAGATGTGAATAACTGATCCGGTATCATATACCCAAGAACTATTAGGTGCATCAGCAAGATATATGTCTATAACATTGCAAACAAGTGTACCTGAGTCAGAAGTCATACCTTCACTCTTGGCTTTATCAGCCAAATACTTGCTGCAGTTCCTCTTCCAGTGGCCATCCGCCTTGCAGTAGAAGCAAGTGGATACGGCTAAAGGAGATGGCTTAGTCCCTGAGGAAGCGCTTGGGACCAGGTCGTGAGCCTGCTTTCCTCCTGACTTAGCCTTCTTTTTAGTCCAAGAACTCTTTTTGAACTTAGCCTTATTCTGCACTATCAACACTTGATTGGCGCCCTTCTTGAGATCCGCCTCTTCCTGCTTGAGCATCCCATGCAATTCAGTGAGCTTCTTATCCATACCATGCACGTGGTAGTTCGAAATGAACTGCCCATATGCACTAGGAAGAGAGTTCAGAATTATATCTGTAGCGAACTCTTCGCTAATGGGGTAGCCAAGCCTCTCCAGAGACTGCATGTAACCAACCATTTTGATCACATGCGGACTCAGTGGATCACCATCCTTAAGCTTGCAACTCAGCAAAGCCTGTGAGACTTGATACCTCTCAGTCTTTGCCTGAGCCTGGAACATACTTTTGAGGCTTTCGATCATATCATAGGCCTCAACATTCTCGAACTACTTTTGCAAGTCCGGTTCCATGTGAGCAAGCATAAGACAGCTAATATCTGCGGACTCATCCTTAGCCCAGCGGAAGGCATTGGTGGCAGCGATAGTCGCATTCTCATTCGGCTCATCTGGAAGTGGGTTGTCTAGGACATGGTCCTTCTTTTCTTGTTTGATAACAATTCTCAGATTTTGATACCAGTTGGTAAAATTAGTGTTGTTTAGTTTATCTTTATCGAGGATAGTTCTCAACGCAAAACCGGATATCTGAGAGTGATTTCTACTTGGTGACATTATCTACAACAGAAAAAATGCAAAACGCTTAAGACATGTATTCATAAAAGAGCAAGCATATTAACCACTTTAATATTTTATGCTCCCACTAGAACCAACACCCCTCCGATGGTTAATTAGTGATTTAGGATCCTAAATAAGCAAGTCGGCTAGTGAGCTTTAGCATCACCGCTAGCCGCCAAGTGATCTAGGTAGAAAACTCCTTGACAATCGTATCTCATACGACTCCTGTTGGACGGGTGGAATCACATGCCCCAGCTCCCGTCCGACTTTTCCCCGAGCCCCACAACCGTTGTGATAGACCCGTCTAGCTTACCGAGTTTTTCCGCAGTAAGAGTCTAACTCAAACCCACCTAGTTGGAAAGAATTGGCAGCACCTCAATTTTATGAGCCCACTACCAAAAATGTCCGACTTGTGATGGTGCAAACACTAGCGGGAAAACCGACTAGACCTTCTTTGAGGGATTAAATTTTACCGACTATCTATTTGAGGTAAAACAGAGCCATAAAAATAACACAAAATAAAGAAATTATAATGTGAAATGGTATGGCGATCTCCATCTCCACAAAGCCTGTAATCCGACTCGTGCCAACTCTTGCCACTTGCCATCTTACTCCATGTTGCCGACATGTACATCGCCTTGGTTGCCATCCGGGCTCTCCAAACAGCTACACTAGCTTAGTAAAGTAAATTACATGGAGAGTCCTACACGCAGGTCGTTATACAATATTATGACAGCACCTAGGCTCCAGCCGGCTGACAAAAACCGTGATTCGCAGATCACGTATGGATTACATACATACATCACATGCACATGAACCATACCATTCACAACTTCTTGCAAAAACAAGTTATGCATAGATACGCCATCTACTGGCATTGTGAAACTCGCAACAACGTCTAACGCGCTACAACAGGGCAAAGCCGGCAGTACATTCCGATTCGATCAAACCCTTTGATCTTCGATCACCGCATCTGGATTTATGTGTCATAGTCTACCCTGATGGCGGAAGCCGACCGGTAGGGGTATGTCGTTTCACGACCTCAGTAGTATGATCACGGGAATCAGATCTACCATTCCCCAAGTACAGTTGATCCAATCAACCTCGTACAAAACCGATCTATCTCATAGATCGACCACCCAAACAGCACATAGATCTTATCTACAGCAAACCGCATATCACATATGCGAGATCTCGAGACTAAAACCAGAAGTTATCGCTCTGATACCACTGTTGGCCCACGTAGAGATAAAACAAAATTTTCCCTCTAACATGGTGATCCCAAGATCTAGCTGAGGTAGAAGGCCACGAGGTTTACCACTAGACGGGCAGTTGCGGATTACTGATGAAGCGCGTCAGTTGATGCAGTGTAGTACTTTGCGATCCGATCGTCCTGGTGCTGATCGTACAACACCTCTGCTGGTATCCACACATACAAGAAGGAGCATCGGCGGTGAACTTCTAGGTTCGTTACGACGGCAGGACTACTGTGGAGCTAGGGTTTCCAACACATGGAATGACCTAATCGATAAACGATTAACCCTTCTGGGTTACTATGCTCCACTATATATAGGGAGTGAACGTGGGATCCACTCTCGTGGCCCATTCACTAAAACCCATATAACACTAGTCACCGTGAGTCCGACTCTTTGACTTATTCCTAATCCGGCTTGGGTCCAACCCAACCAGATTTCCGGTTCAGATCCAATCCGAACTTGCTCCTGCTCTTAAGTGTGTGACCCCGCAGGCTCATGGCTACTTGGACACGATTAGAGTCTGACTCTCAATCGATCTGTCAGTAGCGGCTCCTAGCAGAACATGCCGACTCTCAAGTACCAAAGAGTCATGACAACTTGCCTTTCCAATGCGACTTACGTCCGAATCCCTTTTGCCTCACGATATACCTTGTCAGACTATAGGCGAATATTTGTCATCCCTTAAATAGTCCGACTCTCTTCTCGATTCGAGATAAGTGATTCACTTGACTAACTCTTAGTCGATCGCCTCGGTTAACACTTAACCGAGTCGTGCATGGCCATGCTTTCCGAATCATATCATCCAAGAGGGCCCAAAGAATATCTCTCCAAGTGGAGGGGCAAAATCCCGTCTTGGTTATTCACATAACGCAGCTTGATTCTCAGTCGACCCGAACTCTGCTTTATGACTGCCCAGTTACGGATCAGTGTTTGATAGAACTAAGTCGGTGATCCTTAACTCGGACTATGCAACAACCTCGGGTCTAAGGATTACATTGATTGAGATATACAAATGACAACTTGTTCGTTGTACCTCAATATGGGTCAATCCGACTCGCTAAACTCTTTAGCCAAATCTGTGTAAGTCGGAATAGTATCACCATTCCCATGACAAGTGGAACTGAGTCATCAAGCCAACTTTCACATTGGTCTAAGTTGTGTGTCCAACACAACCTCAATGACCAAGGATATTATGTATAGTTCCACAACCGAATCACATATTGAATGATACACATCAGATGTTTATACAAGGACAACTTAATAACTTTATGAATACAATGGGAAATATCATCATACATGATTGCCTCTAGGGCATATTCCCAACAGAGCCAGCCCCGAAGGATCCTGTAGACATATGGGATCACGAAAAGGACAGTAATTGGCTTGGATCACCTACTGGGCCCCACATCATGGAATTGTGGACGGGAAAGTATGCCCGGTTGTGTAACAAGGATTTGATCTCTCATGGGTAAAGTAACGCACCTCTGCAGAGTGTAAGAATTGTAACTTGTTACTCCATGTTCCAGGAAGGAGCTAGGAATGCGGCAGGAAAGGAACTTCATGAAAGTTCTGGTAAACCTGTGAAGGCTGATGGGCATAGTTTTTAACAATAAAATCAATCTTTGAAGAAAGATTTACGAAAATTGCATAGTGCCAAGGACTTATAGTCCGAGGTGGTAGATAGAGCATAAAACTTCCCACCTTGCATATAATGAACTTGCTGGGTAACGATGTTACTCACCTTTTCCTTTGATCTCCTGCTTAGTCTCTGAGGATCCAGAAGATACCCCAATGTATGCAGTCGAAAGCCAAGATGAGGTCTTCTATGAAGAGCCCGATCTGTACGGTGCCGTAGAAGGGGTGGACTACGACGTCGTCTATGGAGAAGAGCACCATGAGTTAGAATAATTACCCTAGTACTAGTAACCAATTGAGCTGAGCAACATGAACAATATATAATAATAAGTTGTTGGGCTCAATTTGGAGTTGAAGTTGTCACGTTAAAACTTCCGCTGAAACACTTTATATTTTGTTTGTAAGTTGAATCTTTTGAAGTCTTGAACTTCTGGTATTGTAATAATAATAATGTGTGTATTTTTGTAATATGGACCCGCAATGTTTCTGTTGTACCACTCTGAAGGATGTGATATTTATGGAACGGTGTTTTGTGAATGTCATGTCAACGACTATAGTGTACTACACCTGCAGTGGTATGCTGGGTCACCGCATGCACTCACATATTTTATTTTTATCCAAGCATCATCCACATGTGAGGCACCCACATTTCTAAAGGCGGTGGCAATGGACTTGAGCCTTCGATACATGTCTTCATGATCTTCACCATCCTTCATATATAAGCCTTTGGCTTCATTGCTTAGTGCATCATACCGGTTGCTTATCATGCTCTCATTTTGAACGTACAACTATATGAGAGCATCCCAAGCTTCCTTGGCGGTGTTGAGGTGTTCAATGTGCGGGTAATCTTTTGTACCCAATCATTGTTGAATCATGCGCAAAGCGGTGGCATTGAGTTGACTATTGACAACTTCTCTTCTTGTCAAGTTTGTTGGATTAATAATATGGAGTCCTTCTTCAATGATTTTCCATAACTCAATACAAGAGCTGCCCAGATGAGATTTCTTTAGTGATTGCCATAGAGCAAAAGTAGATGCAGCAAGCTTAGGTGGGTATCCTCTATTTTTTATATGGGGATGAGGAATTGGAGGGCCGGGAGAGTAACATCCTTGAGTTTCGTGGTGCTCTCCCTTCCCACCACCCTTTTTAGTGGAGAAATTAGCGGTTTCATTTTCCCCCACCACCACACCCGCGGGTGATGATGGAGCATTCACCCTTGGGTTGGTGGGAGTCCCTCTCGAGGAGAGGGAGGAGATGAGGCTTTACCAAATTGCTCGAATAGGTCATGCAATTCTTTGATTTCCTTGCCCAAGGTGGAGCTCAAGTTTGTTTCCAAATTCTTGAGGTCCGCCATGGACACAGTGTTACTTGCCTCACTCCCTCCCTCTCCATCTTGGCTACCCATATACTCTTAGGCGGTAAAGCCGGAATAAAGAGCTGAGGCTCTGATACCAATTGAAAGGATCGTATGGGCTGTTGGAATTATGCCCTAGAGGCAATAATAAAGATGTTATTATTATAATTCTTGTTCATGATAATGTTTATATTCCATGCTAGAATTGTATTAAGCGGAAACTTTAATACTTGTGTGGTTTGTGAACAACACCGTGTCCCTAGTACGCCTCTATGGACTAGCTCATTGATTAATGATGGTTAAGGTTTCCTAACCATGGACATGAGTTGTCAATTAATAATGAGATCATATCATTGGGAGAATGATATGGTGATGACAGACCAAACTAAGCGAAGCAATTAGATCGTGTCATCGTGTTCGTCTTTGCAAAGCTTTTCTTATGTCAAATATTGTATTCCTTAGACCATGAGATAATACAACTCCCTGGTATCGGAAGAAAGCTTTGAGGTCATCAAACGTCATCCCATGAGAGGGTGATCATAAAGGTGTCTCTCAGGTGATCGGAAAGTATCATTGGGTTGTATGTATCGAGATGGGATTTGTCCCTCCCAAGTCGGAGAGATATACTTGGGACCACTCGTGTCGGTATCAACACCGCTTGCAAGCATGTGGTTAAGGAGTTAATCACAAAGTGATATCGGATTACGGAACGAGTAAAGTACTTTTTGTGAACGAGATTGAACTAGGTATGTGATGCAAGACGATCGAATCTCGGGCAAGTAAAATATCGCGAGAGACGAAGGAATATATATATGGGATTGATTGAATCCACGGCATCGTGGTTCATCCGATATGATCATCGATGAATGTGGAGTCAATATGGGTGCCTGCACCCTGTTGATTATTGATAGAAGATCATGTCTGCATATTCTCGAACCCGCAGGGTCACACACTTAACGTGTCTCGACGCTAGGATAGATTGGATAATTGGTTTATGAGTTTTTTTTCGGATTCTCGGATGGGATCCGGGACATCACGAGAGGTTCCGGAATGGTCCGGAGAATAAGATTCATATAAGGTAGTGCAGTTTTTTGGAGTTCGGAATTGTTCCGGGTTAATCGGTATTGTACCGGAAGCTTCTAGAACCTTCCAGAAGGGGACCAACGTGGCCCCACCTTCCGGGAGGGGGCATGGGCCTATGAGGGAGTGCCCTGGACGCATTGGGCCAGGGGCACAAGGCCCCATAAGGCCCAGCCGGCCAAGAGAGGTTTAAACTCTAGATAGAGCTTCTAGAAGGGGGGTTTCCTTGCCCCCCACTCTTCCTCCTTGGGGCCGCCGGCCTTGGCTTGGGGGAGGGCTAGGCTGCTCCACCCTCTATATATAGAGGGCTGGGGGCGCACCAACCCCCCACACCTTCCCCTCCAACCCTAGCCGCCCTGCTGCCCTCCTCTCTCCCTCCCGACTACTTGTAGGCGAAGCCCTGCTGCAGAAATTCGCCACCAATTGCATCGCGCCGTCGCGTTGTAGATCCAACCCATCTCTCCACCATACTTGCTGGACCAAGGAAGGAGGATACGTCGAGGTGTTGCACGTGTGCATCTCACGGAGGCACCGCCACTTGTGGTGCTAGATCAGATCGGATCGCGAGGAGGAGAAGCGAGTACGACTACATCACCCACGTTCCAACGAACGTTCCGATGTGCGAATCTTGAAGGGTATGAAGATCTAATCCAATCTCTCTCGTTGTTTGCATCTCCTAGATTAGATCTTGGCTTTCCCTCTGTTCGCATCCGTAGAAAATTTTGATTTACTATGCCGCTAAACCCTTCAGTGGTATCAGAGCTAGATCTATGCGTAGATGTGTTTCACGAGTAGAACGCAACATGGTTGTTGCGGGTGTTGATGTTTTCTGTTGCAAGCCTCTTGTTTGTGTTCTTATTATGACGCGGGATAGTGAGATTGAAGCGGTCCAGGCCAACCTTACGCGACGTCGTTCGCGAGACCGGCTCCGCACTTGACGTGTGGCTTGTTCCACACATGCGCTGGTGGATGTCGTTCTCTCACTATAGTTGTCATGGGATTAACACGGAGTTTGTCAACCATAATATCACCGCTTGCTTTCCGTAGGTAAGAATCGTTCTTAGCATCTACTCCCATAAGCCACGTAAAACATGCAACAACAAAGTAGAGGCGTCTAACTTGTTTTTGCAGGAGTGTTTTCGTGATATGGTATGGCCCAAGATGTGATGTGTATAATGTATGCGATGATCATGTTTTGTAATGTTTCACGACTTGCATGTCGATGAGTACACAACCGGCAGGAGCCATACGGTTGTCTTTATAATTGTGTATGACCTGTGTGTCAACTTCTTATGCGCCATGTAATAGTTTCACTTTATCGCTAAGTAGTTAGCAATAGTTGTAGTTGCTATTCGTGGTGGAGGCAATCATGGTGGAGTGATGGAGATCATGCCGGAGCGCACAAGATGGAGATCATTGCGCGAAGATTGGCTATACCATGTCACATTAAAGTTATATGCATGTGATGTTTATCCTTTTATGTATCTTATTATGCTTAGATCGCGACGGTAGCATTATAAGATGATTCCTCACTTAAAGATCAAGATAAAACTATGTTCTCCCCGAGTATGCACCATTGCGAAAGTTCGTCGTGTCCAAGCACCACGTGATGATCGGGTGCTATAGACTCTACGCTCACATACAACGGGTGCAAGCCAGTTTTGCACACGCGGAAATACTTGGGTCTAACTTGACGAGCCTAGCATGTACAGACATGGCCTCGGAACACAAGAACCGAAAGGTTAAGCATGAGTCATATGAATGATATGATCGACACTTCGTTGTCCACCATTGAAACCACATATCTTCTCGTGATGATCGGATTAGGTGTGGTGAATTTGGATCGTGTTCACTAAACAACTTGAGGGATGATGAATTTAGTGGGAGTTCATCTAGTAATTTGATTAAAAGTTGAACTAGTTATCATGAACATAGTCTAAATTGTACTTGCCAATACTGTAGATCACATGGCCAAGACCAACTTCAACTTCAACGTTTTTGCTGAGAAGGAAAAGCTTAGAAACAATAGGTCTAACTTCACCAATTGGTTCCGCAATCTAAGAATCATTCTCTCTGGCGGTCAAAAGGACTATGTCCTTGGGAAAGCGTTAGGTGACCCCCCTGCTGCAACTGCGCCGGCTGGTGAGAAATCTGTCTATCAGTCGCGCAAAGATGATTATGGTGTGATTAAGAGCACCATGTTGTTTGCTATGGAACCGGAACTTCAAAATCGTTTTGAAGACTATCCCGGGCCCTTTGAGATTCTCGAAGAGCTGAAAACCATGTTTCAGACTCAGGCCCGTTCTGAGAGATATGAGATGTAGGGGTTCGTAGCATGGAAAACAAAAATTTTCTATCGCATACAAACAAACAAGCCAAGATCTATCTAATAGATTGTAGCAACGAGTCGTTTGGAATAACTTACCCTCGAAGATTCCAAAGCGGTTAACGAGAGCAGATTCTCGTGGGTGATGTAGTCGTACACTTCCGATCTCAAGATCGCGTAGACGATCCTTCCGGCGCCACGTTCCTAAGGCGCTCCTTGATCGGTCACACGCGTTACATTTTCGACGAAGACCTTCCTCTCCCTTGTTCCAGCAGGCGTGGAGGTTGTAGCACTCTCCTCGCGATTCCTAAGACAACGTGTGGTAGGAAGTAGAGGGAAATCCGCAGGCTTCGCCTTAAGCCGGTCAAGTAGTATGGTGGAGTATGAGAGAGGCTATTAGTGGTCTAGTAATTAGACACACCAATTAGAAGGCTCTAAACCAATTAGAAGGCTCTAAACCGAAGGCTAAAGCAATTAGAAGCTCTAAACCAAAACGGCTCTAAACCGAAGGTAGAAGATAGGAACTTGTGTGTGCTAGGAGGGGAGCCCTGCCCCTCCTTTTATGGGTGGAGGGTCTTGGCGCGCCAGGGGAGGGAGGGAGTCCCTCCCCAACTCGGCCTAGGGCTGGCCGCCGGCTTGGAGGAGAGAAACTCCTCCTCCAAGTTGGTTTCCAACTCCTCTTGCTTGTTTCCCACAGTTTCTTGTTTTAGCCGTTTGACTTTCAAACTGGACATTTGACTTTTCTGTTTTAGGATTCAATTTAATCCTTTATTTGGGACAGCAAAACTTAGTACATGATGCAATCATTCCAATATGTAATGACACATTCATGTACCCTTCCCCGGAGTCTTGGGACAATCCGGAACCTTCTAGAACATTCCGATGAAAACACGGAATCATTCCCGAACTCAAAACGGACTTTCCTTATATGAATCTTATTCTCGGACCATTCCGGATCACCTCGTGATATCCGGATCCCATCCAAGACTCCGAACAACATTCGGTCTCTTTCTCATAATATCATAACTACTCAAACAACGTCGAATCCTTAAGTGTGTCTCCCTACGGTTCGTGAATTATGCGGACATGATCGAGACACTTCTCCGAACAATAACCAATAGAGGAATCTGGAAATTCATATGGCTCTACATATTTCTCGATTACTTTGAGATCGAATGAACCACTTACATACGATACCAATTTCCCTTTGTCTCACGATACTTTACTTATCCGAGGTTATGATCGTCGGTATCTCTGCATACCTAGTTCAACCTCGTTACCGATAAGTACTCTTTTCTCGTTCCCGTGATATGTGATCCCTTGTGAGCAGTCACATGCTTGCAAGCTAATTGGATGACATTACACCGAGAGGGCCCAGAGTATATCTATCCGTCATATGGATGGACAAATCCCACTCTTGATCCATGTGTTTCAACCAATACTTTCTGAACACTCAATGACACCTTTATAGCCACCCATTTACGGTGTGGTGTTTGATGTCATCAAAGCATCCATCCGGTAAAGGTGATATGCATGATCTCATGGTCGAAGGAATTAGGTAACTATGTATCAGAAAGCATATAGCAATTGAACTATTGAAATGACTTGATCTTTATGCTACGCTTATCTATAGGAGTATGTCCATCACATCATTCTCCTGATGATATGATCATGTTGTTAATAACATCTCTATGTTCATGATCGAAACCATGATCATATATTAACCAACAAGCTAGTTTAACAAGAGGCTATACTAGGGACTCTTATTTTAGTTTACAAATCACACAAGTATTAATGTTTCCGGTTAATACAATTATAGCATGGTATGTAAACATTTATCATAAGTGTGAAGATATGATAATAACCACTTTATTATTGCCTCTTGGGCATATCTCCAATCTCCCACTTGCACTAGAGTCAATAATCTAGTTTCAAACCTTTGTGTATATAACACCTATGGCTTTCCGTGTTGTATGTACACTATTGCTAGTGGTCAATCGATCTCGTGATCGACACTTCCGGTCCGTGTGTAATTGCATGTCTTTGCGTCTCTCGCATCACTCATTCTCTAATGAGATGGCTTTGTATAAATTTGGTCTTCGGTGTGACCTTTAGCTCTTTGGGGTTAAAACATGTTGATAATATTGTCGCACAATATATCTTCATAGTATTATCCCATTGTGAACTACACCTAGTTTGATAACAAACTACTTGACACAAATGCCCTCTTTTGCTATAATAGCAGTCATATACTTAGCCTTTTGTTGTAGTATCTGTCACAATGTCTTAACTTTGGAACTCATCCAAATCCATTATGGAACTCACATTCCATTATATTGTGCCACCCTTAGTTTAGATTGAGATAAACTTAATTTGTACTTTGTGACAAAGCTAGTATCAATGTAGTACTTTTACAATGAACTAACCATCTATTTGTCACTTCTACAAATATTATACTCTTAGTTCTTCCAAAAGATCATAAGAATATCCTTACTATTGTCCAATGATCATCTTACGAATCATTATGGTATATGCTCACAACATTTAGAGCATAGGACATATCTGGATTTGTACATATCACAGTATGATATAAATACTCTTTGTGATTTTATACATCAAGTATCAATCTATACTTGATTATTTGTTTCACTTTACCAAATGTCAATACACTTGAATATATCATCAACATTGAATTTATTCAATCCTTTCTGTGCGACAAGAACCTCTCTTGTAGTTTCTATATTGAACTCATTCAATATCTTGTCTATGTACTTCTGGCACAACCATATTAGCGTCTATTGATGCCAAATATTTAGGTTTTGCCTAAGTCTTTCATCGGGATGAAATTCTTAATATGTGTTAATAAAAGATACATCTTTTCTAATCAACAATATGTCCTCCACATAATGTATTAGAAATATGTCTTAGCGCTCCCACTTAATTTCTTGCAAATGCAAGCATCTTCATTGTCTCTAATGAACTTTTAAAACTCCTTTAACAGTTTCATCATAGTGAAGATTCCAACTCCGCTACGTTTACTTCAACCATTGAAGTTTGCATATGTTTTTAGCATCCCTTGAATTTAACAAAACCCTATGGACCGTGTTATGCACATGTCCTAGGTAACGATTCTATTAGAAGAACTTGTTTTGTTTATTCAACTACCATATAACAAATTATATGTAGTGGTTGCTACATTAATCCGTCTAGACTAAATATCACTATGACAGATCAAATCTTGTCATAGTCAACCTTTGAACATTGTTGTGAACTCTTTCCCAACATGTCGACTATTTCATAGATGTGAAACATCCATGTCTATTTCTTTATAGATCCAAACACAACTGTAAGGTCTTACACCTTTCTCGAGGGTCCTTCAAGTTCAAAACTTGATTTCTCGTGTATGGAACTATCACGGATTTTATGGCTTCAAGCCATTTGACGGAGTCAGGGCCCATCATCGCTTCTTTGCATGTAGTCGGTTCATTATTCTCAAATAATGATTCAACCCTCAAATCTTGGTATTTGATTGTTTACCCGATCTACTTGTTTCAATAGGAACTTAGATCTCCGTGACCACAACCTTTGAGGTACGTGAGCCATGAGCTTTGTTCTTGCCTCGAACACTTTTCGGTGCTGCGCAACTCTGCACATATAGCTAAGGTTCTTTTAACCTTATCAAAATTCTATTGTCCTCCTACTTAACTTTTCACGAAAAATTCCTTCTCAAAGAAACTTGATGTTTTAAGTGACAAACACTTTTGTCTCTGGTGTTATGGAGGAATACTTAACAGTTATTCGAAATAACATACAAAGACAGGTTTATCCGACTTTGGTTGCAAAACATCTTTCTTATGCAAAGCATACCAATGTTTAAGAAAGGACAACTTGGGTTTTATCCCAAACCATAACCTTATATGGTGTCATTTCAACGGATTATGATGGAGCTCTTTTCAGTGGAAAAACGGTAATCTCTAAAGCTTTTAATCTTTAAAATATAATGGCAGTTTTATAAATTATACCTTTCATCTTACCATGTCAAACAAGGTTTAATTACATATCTCGAACGCTCCATACTCTTATGGTGTTTCGAGAAAATGCAAATCCATGGAACGATTCCTTAAATCTTAGGTATTATGCTAAACTTTGTAACTCAAATATCTTCCTTTATGATCTTTATCATAAACTGTTTATATTCTTGTTACAATGATTTTGCACTTCATCTTGAAAGTCTTTGAACTTTTCAAATGTTTCATACTTCATCCTTATTAAGTAAATATTCATATATTCACTCAAATTTTCGGAGAAAGCATATGAAGTTGAAATCCATCGCTCTTGACTACACATAATGGACTTCATACAACAATATGTACTAGTTCCAATAAGCTAGTCATTCGTTCCCTTTCGGCCTATGAACGAAGTTTTAATTATCTCTAGGAAAGTTTCACAAGCGTCATTTGATCAAAATCAAATAGACTCCAAAATTCCATCCATATGGAGTTTCTTCATGTTTTCTTTCCAATATAATTTAAACGGCGATGTCACTTCCTAAGTGATCTTTTCAATCAATTTGTCTTTCGACATCTTTAGCATTAGCTTTATGGATGTGATTTTTCCAACGAGATTTGTGAATCATCCATCTTTTATGGATTACGGCAATTATTTGAACAACCCTTTTGTTCTCATAACACCTGATAAAACAAATCTTGAAGGCAAGCTTTGATGTTTAACGAGCAACACAATAACCCTTTATTTGTTCTCGATGAACATCATCACATATTCTTTTGCTAATTACTTAGGCCACTGTAGTTCATGAATTCTGTTGTTTTGTATGACAATTCATACCAACAAATTCAGTATCAAATACTTAAGAACCACATTGTTTAATAAGCAAAGAATATAGCCATAACATGTATATCATCTATATACTTAAATTGAACAATTCTAATCTTTTCTTTTCTGCCATATATTTATGAGATTCTCTTTCGATTTTCCTTTTACATTTGAAAGAATCTATCAATATCAATAGTGGAGTCATACATATGACACATAGTCCAAAGCGTGTATAGTTAAATACCAATGTCTTTGGACTTGCACCTTGAAGTAGATCACCATCATCAAATGTTTGGTGTTCTTTCAAATTCCTTTATTTAGTAATCTTCTTGGTGTAGTAAACATTTTACCTACATCAAATATTCACCCTTATTATGGATTTATCCATGATCAAGCTACTTTTAGCTTGTAACGGTGAATCTCAAGTATAATGTTGCTCTCCAAAACCTTTTGGAGGATTAGGACAACTAGTGTCTCCAAACTTTTTGCAAATTCTCATCAAATATGAGAACATGACTTTTGCCATATTATACTCTATCATGTTGCAACCAAAACTTTGTTTCAGATATCACAATATCTTCCACACATCATGGTTTCTGAAACAACTCTTTCAGATCCTAGATAACCTTGATATTAAGAGAATCCTTTGAATATCAAGAATCGTGGAGACAAACATGATACTTATATACTAACATTGGAATTGTTACTCTTGTTTTAATACCAATTATTAAACTTCATGGAGTAAGGAACTTCTTGAAAGTTTGCAATAGGACTTTTAAACTTTAGATTAACACTTCAAAACAATACGATACCAGTTAAGTAACTAACCAGAATTCTATAGCTCTATCATCTCAATTATATCTAAGCGCAAGGTGGTAAACGGATGCCAATGACTACAACAACTATGCAAATTCACTTTGATTTAGTTTATGATAAATTGAGTTCTAATTAATAATTAAATTAATCTAGGTGAACTCCCACTCAAAACAATATCCCTCACATTGTTTTAGTGATAACACGAACCAAATCCACCACATCAAAACCGATCATCACGAGAGTTGATGTAGCTTCAATGGCGAACAATCAACATGTTCATCATATCTACTATATGAATCATGCTCTACCTTTCGGTAATCCGTGTTCCTGAGGCCATGTATGTACATGCTAGGCTCGTCAAGATCAAACCTTAGTTTCCGCATGAGCAAATCTGGCTTGCTCACGTTGTATACACTTCCAGAATCTAACACACCCGATCATCACGTGGTGCTTCGAAACAACAAGCTTTAGCAACGGTGCTAACTAAGGGTGAACACTTTAAGACTTGAAATTCATGTGCATGAGGGATCATCTTATAATGCTACCGTCGTCTACTAAGCAATACAAGATGCATAAAGGATTAACATCACATGCAATTCATAATATGTGATATGATATGGCCTTTCTTCTTTGTGCTTCCGATCTCCATCTTCCAGCACGAACATGATCTCCATCATCACCGGCATTGCATCAAGGTCAATGACGCCTCTCCATGGTTGTCGTCCACCGGCTTCAACTATTACAACTACTTTGAATAGACACGCGGGTCTTAACATAAATTAAAGACAACCATATGGCTCCTGCCGGTTGCCAACTTACAATAAGGAACATTGCATACATCATATATAATCACAATCATGGCCATATCACATCACAACACACCCCTGCAAAACAAAGTTAGACGCCTCTACTTTCTTTGCATATTTTACGTGGTTTAGGGCTTTCAATAAGTGTCGTTCTAACTTACGAACAAGAACCACAACATTGATACTAGTATTGTCAATCACCCGTTGTAAATTGGATCTTAACTATGCTAGGAGAAAGCGGCACCATAAAGCCACTTATGCAATACAAGTTGCATGTCAAGCGTGGAGCAAGTCTCATGAACGATGTCATGTAAGGTTAGCCCGGGCCGCTTCATCCCAACATACCGCAAGATACAAAGTACACAAGAAGCAATCGACAATAAAAGCATCAACGCCCACAATGACCATTGTGTTCTACTCGTGCAACAGATCTACATATAGACACGGCTCTGATACCACTGTAGGGGTTCGTAGCATGGAAAACAAAAAATTTCTATCGCATACAAACAAACAAGCCAAGATCTATCTACTAGATTGTAGCAACGAGTCGTTTGGAATAACTTACCCTCGAAGATTCCAAAGCGGTTAACGAGCGCAGATTCTCGAGGGTGATGTAGTCGTACACTTCCGATCTCAAGATCGCGTAGACGATCCTTCGGCGCCACGTTAAGCGGCGCTCCTTGATCGTCCTGCGTTCGATTTTCGACGAAGACCTTCCTCTCCTTGTTCCAAAGAAAGCGGAGGTTGTAGCACTCTCCTCGCGATTCCGGCTGGCGTGGTACCGGAAGTAGAGGGAAATCCCGAGGCTTCGCCTTAAGCCGGTGCAGTATGGTGGAGCTTATGAGAGAGGCTATTAGTGGTCTAGTAATTAGACACACCAATTAGAAGGCTCTAAACCAATTAGAAGGCTCTAAACATGAGGCTAAAGCAATTAGAAGCTCTAAACCAAAGCGGCTCTAAACCGGAGGTAGAATATAGGAACTTGTGTGTTCTAGGAGGAGCTGCCCTCCTTTTATGGGTGGAGGGTCTTGGCGCAGGGGGAGGAGTCCCTCCCAACTCGCCTAGGGCTGGCCGCCGGCTTGGAGGAGGAACTCCTCCTCCAAGTTGGTTTCAACTCCTCTTGCTTGTTTCCCACAGTTTCTTGTTTTAGGCGTTTGACTTTCAAAGCTGGACATTTGACTTTTCTGTTTAGGATTCAATTTAATCCTTTATTTGGGACAGCAAGAACACTTAGTACATGATGCAATCATTCCAATATGTAAAGACACATTCATGTACCCTTCCCCGAGTGTCTTGGACAATCCGAACCTTCTAGAACATTCCCGATGAAAACACGGAATCATTCCCGAACTCAAACGGGACTTTCCTTATATGAATCTTATTCTCCGGACCATTCGGATCACCTCGTGATATCCGGATCCCATCCAAGACTCGAACAACATTGGTCTCTTTCTCATAATACCATAACTACTCAAACAACGTCGAATCCTTAAGTGTGTCTCCCTACGGTTCGTGAATTATGCGGACATGATCGAGACACTTCTCGAACAATAACCAATAGAGGAATCGGAAATTCATATGGCTCCCACATATTTCTACGATTACTGCGATCGAATGAACCACTTACATACGATACCAATTTCCCTTTGTCTCACGATACTTTACTTATCCGAGGTTATGATCGGTATCTCTACATACCTAGTTCAACCTCGTTCCGATAAGTACTCTTTTCTCGTTCCGTGATATGTGATCCCTTGTGAGCCAGTCACATGCTTGCAAGCTAATTGGATGACATTACACCGAGAGGGCCCAGTATATCTATCCGTCATATGGATGGACAAATCCCACTCTTGATCCATGTGTTTCAACCAATACTTTCGAACACTCAATGCCACCTTTATAGACACCCGATTCACGGTGTGGTGTTTGATGTCATCAAAGCATCCATCCGGTAAAGGTGATATGCATGATCTCATGGTCGAAGGAATTAGGTAACTATGTATCAGAAAGCATATAGCAATTGAACTATTGAAATGACTTGATCTTTATGCTACACTTATCTATAGGAGTATGTCCATCACATCATTCTCCTAATGATATGATCCTGTTGTTAATAACATCTCTATGTTCATGATCAGGAAACCATGATCATATATTAACCAACAAGCTAGTTTAACAAGAGGCTATACTAGGGACTCTTATTTTAGTTTACAAATCACACAAGTATTAATGTTTCCGGTTAATACAATTATAGCATGGTATGTAAACATTTATCATAAGTGTGAAGATATGATAATAACCACTTTATTATTGCCTCTTGGGCATATCTCCAACATGAGATCTCAGAGAAGTTCTTTAACTGCAAGATGGAGGAAGGGAGTTCCGTTAGTGAGCACGCCATTAAGATGACGGGCTACACTCAACGCCTTGAGCAACTGGAATGCACGATTCCAGAGGAGCTCAAGATTGACAGGGTTCTGCAATCACTCCCTCCCAGCTACAAAAGTTTTGTAGTGACTCATAATCAGATTGGTTCCATCGATCACCGAGCTCTTCGCAAAGCTGAAGGCCGCGGAAGTGGACATCAAAAAGGATAATCATGTGTTGATGGTCAACAAGCCCACCTTCAAGAAAGGTAAGGGAGCAAAGAAGCCCTTCAAGAAGGGCAGCGCAAGCCTCGCCCCTTGAGAAGAAGCTCAGTCTGGTCCTAAGCCGGACCAAGTGCTTCTATTGCAAGGACAAGGGTCACTGGAAGCACAACTGTCCGAAGTACTTAGCGGACAAGAAGGCTGGCACCATCAAAGGTATATTTGATATACATGTTATTGATGTTTTCCTTACTATCCCTTGTTGTACTGCCTGGGTATTTGATACTGGTTCAGTTGCTAATATTTGTAACTCGAAACAGGAGCTATGGAATAGACGGCGGCTTGCGAGGGATGAGGTGACGATGCGCGTTGGCAACGGATCAAGAGGTTGATGTGATGGTCGTCGGCACCCTCTCCTTAGTTTTACCTTCGGGATTAGTTTTAAACCTTAATAAATGTTATTATGTGCATGCGTTGAGCATGAACATTATTTCTGGATCGTGTTTATTGCAAGATGGTTATTCATTTAAATCGGAGAATAATGGTTGTTATTTATATGAGTAACATCTTTTATGGTCATGCACCTCTTGTGAATGGTTTATTTCTTCTAAATCTCGAAAGGGATGAAACACACATCCATAACATTGAGGCTAAGAGATGCAAAGTAGATAGTGATAATACTACTTATTTGTGGCACTGTCGTCTAGGTCATATTGGTGTAAAGCGCATGAAGAAACTCCATTCTGATGAACTTTTGGAGTCCCTTGATTTTGAATCATTTGACACATGCGAACCATGCCTCATGGGCAAGTGATCAAAACCCCGTTCTTCGGTATAATGGAGCGAGCAACGGACTTGTTGGAAATCATACATACCGATGTATGCGGACCGATGAGTGTTTCGACGCGCGGTGGATATCGCTATTTTATCACTTTTACCGATGACTTAAGTAGATATGGGTATATCTATTTAATGAAACATAAATCTGAAACGTTTGAAAAGTTCAAAGAATTTCAGAATGAAGTGGAGAACCATCGTAACAGAAATATTAAGTTTCTACGATCCGATCGTGGAGGTGAATATTTGAGTTATGATTTTCTCACGCATCTTAAAGCAAGTGGAATCGTTTCACAACTCACGCCACGGAACACCACAGTAGCAATGGTGTGTCTAAGCGGAATCGAACCCTATTAGATATGGTCCGATCAATGATGTCTCTTCTTGATTTGCGTTATCATTTTGGGGTTATGCATTAGAAACCGCTGCATTCACTTTAAATAGGGCACCATCTAAATCCGTTGAGGCGACACCATATGAGCGTGGTTTGGTGCTAAACCTAAGTTGTCGTTTCTTAAAGTTTGGGGATCTGAAGCTTCGTCAAAAAGTTGATGCGGACAAGCTCGAACCAAAGAGGAGAAATGCGTCTTCATAGGATACCCTAAGGAAACTATTGGGTATACCTTCTATCACGAACGAAGGCAAAGTGTTTTTCATGAAGAACGGTTCCTTTCTTGAGAAGGAGTTTCTCTCGAAAGAAGTGAGTGGGAGGAAAGTAGAGCTGGACGAGGTTATTGAACCTTCTCTTGAATTGGAGAGTAGCGCGACACTGAAATTGTTCGATGCCGCTGCACCAACAATAGAGGCAGCTAATGACAAGGATCATGAAGCTTAGGGCGATCTCGCTCTTGAGCGTCTCGGTCGACAAGGTCGCGTGCCCCTCCTGAGTGGTACGACAACCCTGTCTTGACTGTCTTGTTAGTAGAAGACAGTGAACCTACGAACTATGAGGAAGCGATGATGAGCCCAGACTCTGAGAAATGGCTAGAAGCCATGAAATCCGAATTGGGATCCATGAGCGAAAACCAAGTATGGACTTTGGTGGACCCTCCTAGCGACCGAAAGGCCGTTGAGTGCAAATGGATCTTCAAGAAGAAAACGGACGCGGATGGTAATGTTACCGTCTATAAAGCACGACTTGTCGCGAAAGGTTTTCGACAAGTTCAAGGTGTTGACTACGATGAGACTTTCTCTCCCGTAGCGATGTTTAAGTCCATTCGGATTTTATTAGCAATTGCTGCATTTCATGATTATGAAATATGGCAGATGGATGTCAAGACTGCGTTCCTCAATGGCAACATTGATGAAGAGTTGTATATGATGCAACCCGAAGGTTTTGTCGATCCTAAGGATGCTGATAAAGTATGCAAACTTCAGCATTCCATTTATGGACTGAAGCAAGCATCTCGGAGTTGGAACCTTCGTTTTGATCAAGTGATCAAGAGCTTTGGATTTGTTCCACATTGCTACGAAGCTTGCATCTACAAGAAAGTGAGTGGGAGCTCGGTGACGTTTCTGGTACTATATGTGGATGACATATTGATTATTGGAAATGACATCAACATGCTTAACGATGTGAAGAGTTATTTGAACAAGTGTTTTTCAATGAAAGACCTAGGTGAAGCTGCTTATATATTGGGCATCAAAATCTATAGAGATAGACAAAAGGCTTTGATAGCTTTAAGCGTAGTACATACCTAGACAAAGTTACGAAAAGGTTCGAATGGATAAGGCAAAGAAAGGTTCGATGCCTATGTTGTTAGGTAAGATGTTGAGCAAGGCTCGGTGTCCCTTCTGATAAATGATAGGGAAGCTATGAGCAAAGTGCCTTATGCCTCGGCCATAGGTTCCATCATGTATGCCATCTTGTGTACTAGACCGGATGTGTCCAATGCTCTTAGTTTGACGAGCATATATCAAAGTAATCCAGGAGTGGAAACCTGGACAGTCGTGAAGAACATCCTAAAGTACCTAAATAGGACTAAAGAAATGTTCTTAGTCTATGGGGGTGATGAACAGCTCGTCGTAAAAGGTTACGTCGATGCTAGTTTCGACCGACAAGGATGATTCTAAATCTCGACGTGATACGTGTATATTTTGAATGGAGGAGTGTGAGTGGAGAAGCTGCAAGCAAAGCGTGATCGCGGGATCTACATGAGAAGCGGAATACATGGTTCTGCAGAAGCGTCAAGTGAAGGAGTTTGGATCGAAACTTCATCATCGAGCTTGGCGTGGTTCCAAGTGCATTGGACCCACTAGAGATATTGTGTGACAACACTGGCGCCATAGCACTCGCTAAGGAACCAAGATATCATCCAAAGACCAAGCATATCAACCGCAAGTTTCATATAATACGAGATTATATAGCAGATGGAGATCTGAAGATTAGCAAAGTACATACAGATCTGAATGTCGCGGATCCATTGACTAAACCTCTTCCACGTGTAAAACATGATCAGCACCTCAGTGCCATGGGTGTGAGATTGTTGCCAGATGTAAACTAGATTATTGACTCTAGTGCAAGTGGGAGACTGTTGGAATTATGCCCTAGAGGCAATAATAAAGATGTTATTATTATAATTCTTGTTCATGATAATGTTTATATTCCATGCTAGAATTGTATTAAGCGGAAACTTTAATACTTGTGTGGTTTGTGAACAACACCGTGTCCCTAGTACGCCTCTATGGACTAGCTCATTGATTAATGATGGTTAAGGTTTCCTAACCATGGACATGAGTTGTCAATTAATAATGAGATCATATCATTGGGAGAATGATATGGTGGACAGACCCAAACTAAGCGAAGCAATTAGATCGTGTCATCGTGTTCGTCTTTGCGAAGCTTTTCTTATGTCAAATATTATATTCCTTAGACCATGAGATAATACAACTCCCTGGTATCGGAAGAAAGCTTTGAGGTCATCAAACGTCATCCTATGAGAGGGTGATCATAAAGGTGTCTCTCAGGTGATCGGAAAGTATCTGTTGGGTTGTATGTATCGAGATGGTATTTGTCCCTCCCAAGTCGGAGAGATATACTTCGGGCCCACTCGGTAATCGATATCAACACCGCTTGCAAGCATGTGGTTAAGGAGTTAATCACAAAGTGATATCGGATTACGGAACGATTAAAGTACTTGCTGTGAACGAGATTGAACTAGGTATGACGGTACCAACGATCGAATCTCGGGCAAGTAAAATATCGCGAGACAAAGGGAATATATATATGGGATTGATTGAATCCTGGCATCGTGGTTCATCCGATATGATCATCGATGAATGTGTGGGAGTCAATATGGGTGCCTGACCCAGTTGATTATTGATAGAAGATCATATACGCATATTCTCGAACCCGCAGGTCACACACTTAACGTGTCTCGGCTAGGATATATTGGATAATTGGTTTATGAGTTTTGTTCGAGTCTCGGATGGGATCCGGGACATCACGAGAGGTTCGAAATGGTCAGGAGAATAAGATTCATATAAAGGCAGTTTTTGGAGTTGAATTGTTAGGGTTAATCGGTATTGTCGGAAGCTTCTAGAACCTTCGGAAGGGGACCAACGTGGCCCCACCTTGGGAGGGGCATGGGCCTATGAGGGAGTGCCCTGGCGCATTGGGCCAGGGCACAAGGCCCCATAGGGCCCAGCCGCCAAGAGGTTTAAACTCTAGATAGAGCTTCTAGAAGGGGTTTCCTTGCCCCCACTCTTCCTCCTTGGGGCCGCCTTGGCTTGGGGAGGGGCTAGGCTGCGCCCACCCTCTATATAGAGGGCTGGGGGCGCACCAACCCCCCACACCTTCCCCTCCAACCCTAGCCGCCCTGCTGCCCTCCTCTCTCCCTCCCGACTGCTTGTAGGCGAAGCCCTGCTGCAGAAATTCTCCACCAATTGCACCGCGCCGTCGCTTTGTAGATCCAACCCATCTCTCCACCATACTTGCTGGACCAAGGAAGGAGGATACGTCGAGGTGCTGCATGTGTGCATCTCATGGAGGCACTGCCACTTGTGGTGCTAGATCGGATCGGATCGCGAGGAGGAGAAGTGAGTAAGAACCTAATTGGAGGCTTTCGAATACAAGCAAGTTGTCACACAATCAGAGACAAACTTGTAAGAACCAAATCAAAAGCTAGGGTTTCCAAAGGAACATAGAGCAAGGGGCCCTCAAGTGAATGAGGGGGAAATGAAGATCTCTCTTGGTGAAGCTATAGATCAAGGCCTCCTCCTTCGATTCTCCAAAGATCAACGACTTTGGATGGTTGAGTGAAGAGATCTTGGAGATTTGGTGGATCAAGTGGAGGTGGTGTTCTTGAGTGAGTCGAGAAACCTCCCAAGGTAGAAGAGGGTCATTTTATACCCCACTGCACAGATCTTCCCGTTGTAGTTTTGTCAGGACTGGTACTACCGGATATCTGAGCGGTAGTACCGAAAACAACCGGTACTACCGGTCAGGTACCGGAACCTTATCCGATACACGACTAGGTAACAGTTCCCCCAGGAGGTAGTACGTAGAGTTCGCGGTGCTACCGCAAAGCGGTACTACCGGACCTAGGTGGTAGTACCGCACCTAGATACCGGGTGAGGTAGAGGCGTAAGGCAGGCTCGACAGCCCTCTCTGCCCTATTCGGTACCAAAGGGCGGTACTACCGGTGGTGAGCGGTAGTACCGGACCGTAGAGGCAGTACTACCGGACCGACACGGTAGTGCCGCTATTAGGTACCGGGTAAGGCAGTGGCTTTGGGTAGGCTTGCTAGCCTTCTCTACCCTGCCCGGTAGCAAAGGGCGATACTACTGGTGGTGAGCGGTAGTACCGGTTGATATTTCCGGTACTACCGGACACCACAGGAACTTGGGAAAGGTCTTGCATGAGACCCTTTTTGGGAGAGAACGAATAATGTCTTTTCTTGATAAAACCTGTGATACACTTGAAAAATGGTTAGTCTGATGTGTGTGTTATCATTAAACATCAAAATCTCTTAGGATGGGAAATGAGCTTTTCTAGGCGTCAAACATCAAGCACAATTTTTTAAGGAATTAAATTTAATCTTCTTTTATATACGATATAATAAATGGGCTCTTATGCAGTTATGCCCCACCAACCATCCCAAGTTGTAGTAAACAAATGTAATACGCAACCAGTATTTTAGCGGCTCGGCTTTATCGTCCATCGCTGCTACCGTAGCGTACCGGTGACGAAGTCTCGAAGGATGTTAGGATAACGAGACTTTATTACCTGTCGATGCTAACGCACACATCGACGGTGACAAAGTCTCGGTACCCTAACAACTAGACTACCACAACCAAATTAAATTAGCTCATAGCTCACATTTAATTAATTAAACTAAAATACATGGGCAACTGAGATTTTATGATGTAAAAACAAACTACAAAAGTTACTCACATAAGAAATGCGAGGACGCTTCGATACAACATGTTTATACGATGAGTAATTTATATGTTATAAGGTGGATAACTTACTTATTATGACATGGATAACTCACGTGTTAGTGGTGAATAACTTTTTGGTCCAAAAAAATTTCATCCAAACATATCAATATAAGATCTAGTTTCGAAAATCTCGTCGCGACTAACTCAACCGTGAAAACGAATTCTAAATCGAACAAATAATTTGATCTACAAAACATTTTAAATTTTTTATTTGATTCTTAGCTGACTCTAATTTGCACGGATCACATCCAATCAAATGACAAGAATTAGTCGGCTAAATGAATCGATATAGTAGGTTAGTAACGTTGTTCCTTTGCGCTCATTTTGGATTACTAATTGACAAAGAATTATAACATGAAATTGATATCACTAACATCGTCGCCAAATTTGTATCTAGGATTGCACAAAAGAATTAAAATTTCTTTGATATAGATTTGGTGGGCATGAAATTTTTGCTTCGCCATGGGCCACTGAAATATCAGGACTCGCATGCTTAGGGGCTAGATTTTGAAATTGATTTAAGAAAAAGTTGAACATGCACTATTTTGTTAGAAGGGTTAGATTTGGCAAAAGGATGAAGGCATCCTTGGTGCGAATTTTGTCTCGTGCTTAAGGCTCCGGGGAAAACCTTAGATCTGGGATGTCCTGGATCAGATGATGATGGCACTTTCAGTGTCATTCACCATCTTGAGGGCATTGTTTTGGAGCTCGAGATGCCTGGAGGAGGTCTTTTGGTGGTGCGGTGTCTCATCTACCGCGCCAACGGCAGTGAGTCTCGGTTGCATGGTGTAGCGGGGTCTCGGCGGCAGGCATGCTGATGTCCTCTCGCAGGGTGGAGGTGCGGTTTAGGGTCGTGGTGGCGTCAGCGGCAGGACCGGCAAAGTTCATGCGAATCTTAATCGTGAAGACTGTTCGGAGGTTCGATGGTGGTGACCGCTTCTGTGGCATGCACACAAGGTGCTCGCTAAGAGTCGGCTAATCCGGATGTACGTTCTCGTCTCACCTAGAGGGCGCTTCGGAGTATGTGATTGTTTCTGGTTCCTAGTTGGTGGAGTGTCTTTGTTGTCTTTCCGTCCACAGAGCGACCCCTTTGACATGATTTTTCTGCACCGTCGAGTTTGTAGGTGTTATGTGGTGGCTTCGAGTTTGATAATGTATGTTGTTTGTTGATCGTTCAATAATAAAACAATAAAAGCCGTATGGATCTTTCGATGCAAGGCGCATCCTCCATTATAAAAAAAAATGGCAAAAAGATACCAGGGTGCCACAAGTTATCTTTCCATAGGGACCATAACCTTTTGGCGGACTGGCAAACGTACGAAACTTACTACTCCGATACCGATACGGATGATTAGGCTTTGGCCCACCAGGCTGGTGGACGCAGGACTACATAACTGGCATCGATCGGCAGTTTTTCAGAGCGAGAAAGCGTTTATCTAGCGCGCAGAAGGTGGCATAGCTACTAAGTAGACCACGGGACAAAGCTACGCCTGAATGAGTCCGATATAGCCAAGCAATGTCCCGTGCCCCTAGGCTACGGATGAAAATGACAAATCATTGTCTCGTCATAAGCACGTAGTCTTTTGTCAATCATCTTTATACTACTTTCCCTGCATCGACGTAGGTAGAGTTGTATAGCTAGCACACTGTAGTTTGCTGCTGCATGCCCTTTTCCAAAGCTGGCATGGATGACAATCACAGCGTTATTCATGGATATCACACAGTTCTTTGCTCAAAAGAATAGGATGTACAAGAACTAGAAGATTTATATGTCAAGGGATAAATGAAATATACTTCCTCTGTTCCAATGAATAAGACGTGCACATTTTTCAAAGTTTGTTTTTTACAAAAAGTTGATCTATGTATATATAAAATATTTGATATAAAATTGGTATTATTAGAAAGTACTTTTTCAGTGTGTGATTTGAGTTTTTTTTAAACAGGAAAAGGGCCACGAGGACCCCGGTGCTGCATTCATGAAATCCAAACAATAGGTGGAAGTGAAATTACAACAATGCCCAAAACCGCACTTGCATTAATTATAGACCTTGCAAGAACTGTAGTTCAAAGATAAGGCCTTGAATATTGCAAAAAAGAACCATAGGACTAAAAGAGAAAAAGCAATCAGGTCCTGGTCCTCCACCGCGAGGGAGCCTCCATTGCCGGTCATCTTCGAGGCGCCGGGACGAACCACTTGGCGCCAGGGAGACGAGAGAACCTGCGAGAAGCTCCAAGTAAGGCCTCTGACTTGTAGGTTGAATACACCACCATAAAGGCGTCTATAAAGGCCGCCTTGCCAGCCAAAGATCGGGGCGCCATCCCAGGCCACCGCGTAATCCGTTCGTTGCTATAGCACACAAAGAAGTCTCCTCTCGAGCAGCTCTCTCTGCCCTTCACCTCCATGGAGCCAAGACAGAGAAGAGGGAGTCGAAGGAAGTGCTCCACCAGACAGACTCCCACACCAACGATGTTTTGCAGAGGAAGGCCATCCACACGGCATCTCCTCCTTGCCACCACGGCCGGCAAGGAGAAATGATCCAGCACCCTCTGCACCCTCCATCCTCTCCCCCACTTCCACAACCGGCCAGGAAAGGGTCAGGCACTTAGCACCTCAGCAACACGCAACGACACACGACTTTATTTGCGGAGACTGTGGCGCCTTCGTCGCTGCCATGCTTCCCCCATGGAAGCAACGCCTGCAAGCATAGGTATCATACACTTGGATCCCGCAGCAGAGATCCAAAGGCCAGCTCCAAGACACCACTAAGGGGCAGCTACTACTCCTAAACCTAGAACTATGGCACCTCCCCTCAGCCAACCCTCGCCGGCGACGCCGACAAGGGCGGCATCGGTTTGGGCTGGAGCTTCTCGAGAGCTCCTCAAACTACTATAGTAGACAAGGAGAGGGGAGGGGGAGAAATGAGCGGTGTTCCGGGGAGAAAAAGGATGACAAGGGAGGTCCGTGATTTGAGTTTGAGATCGACTTTTTCAACAACAAAAATGACACTAGACTACCGTATTTCTCTCTTTGCCTCATTGGTTATGTTCTTTTATCTTCCTTAGATTATACCCAACTTGTTTACCTCATGTATCTTTCTTCTACTGCAATATTGCCATATAGGACTCTATCATCCGGTTGCATTTTAGTGAACATTTAATTCCTCGTTTTCCTAAAATCAAAGGAAGAGATAGAAATTTGTAGTCTCATATTCACTGTTCCTCAACTCAACATCCTTGATCATTCTGTCTCACAAAATAAAGAGAGGGAACCAAAAGGGAACTGGGGAGGGGAGTTTAGAGGATGTCCATACAAAGGGAAAATACTAATGCAATATAACTAGCCAATCTTGGCGGGGATCTTCCAGGGAAAGCTGAGTTAGCTTACGATGATAAGTCAAGGAGCCACACAACCTGCTCAGACATGGGTAGGACCTATGCTGGATGACTTGAACTATACTTAGGACACATATGTACATTTTCACACTTAATGGACCAAGTTGACACACCTAGCATAGTTCCGTGACTTGTGGTGCATTTTACTCTTTTGTTAATTTGTTGGCACGTCCAAGCAGATTTTTGATCCGTCTTGTTTCAACTACTCCTTTCTTTGGTGAAACCTCAAGTGGTGGTGATTGATAAAGTGGAGAATGATTAGCTTGTCGGAGAATAACTAGGTGCGGAGGGAGGCACAAGTGCAACATATAAAGGTCACACAACATGTGTGTAATTCAATAAAACACAAATTTGTAGCTAAGTCTTTGTTTAGCAAATATGCTTCAAAGATATTCCAACTTTAGAAAATACTATAATGATGGTGGAAGACTTCACATTTTGGGGAAAATTTGAAAAGCATGGCACAAAGTTTTTAGTGAATCACACATACGTGTGTGCGTAATATGATCGAGTACACATGGATTAATTTGTTCATGTAAGAAAATAGTATCAGGTCAAAACTAGATTAGTGGCATCCATATGACCATATCCCCATGTGCAGTAAGCACGACCAGGAAGAGTTAAAGTCCGGCCTTTGCCAATGAGAGTATGATAGTATGAAAAAAAATTATGTAAGAAAATATAGCTTTTACCACTAAAAGCATGGTAGTACTACTATGTAAGACTAGGAAGAATTGAAATCATGTTCTTACCGCTAGAAGAATGGTAGTATGAAAATGGTTCTGAAATGCTGCAAGAAAATAGCTTGAAAATATAAACTAATTAAAAACTGAGTAAAGAGGTGTAACGACAAGCTCTAATCAACCATGGGACTCTCTACGGGACTTCTATATTCAGCGTATTTTAACTTCTTAAGTTCAACGGACGCCCTCTTGAATCTGGACATAAGAATATACTCTCTCTGTTTAGAAATATAAGACATTTTAATTTTGTGAAATGGTATCTAGACACCCTTTAATGTATAGGTTCACACCAAACCTCTATGACCCTATACGTTAAAAGACGTCCAAGTATATTCGATTTATAAATCTAAAACGTCTTATATATTTCTGAACAGAGGGAGTACAAATTACAACGACCTTATCTTACTTACTTCACCGAAGAGGAAAATGTTAAGTGCAAACTAAAAGAATATGCCGAGAATGGAAGCTTGTCGGCGGAGGTAGACTAACGACCGTAGTTTTTCTCTTGCATGTCAAGTTCACATGGCCACCGTGTGTGGCGCCGGTGTGTTGTAAGTGTAACAAAAATTAATATATACATAGGCTCGCATACATCCTGCAAGTTTTTGAAAATGAAAATGTTAAGCACGTAGGAGTGTACTGTAAGCAGGTGCGTGTGCATGGCCCTCTATTTTGTCGAAGAGTATAAACGCAACAATATAATCTTTATTGCTATCGTTACATCATTTTTTACGAATGGCTAATCTTGACCTAATCTGAGCCTGCGGGCCTCCAGGTGGTGGTGGTGGTGCTGGAAGGGCGTTCTCCGGGGCTCGGTCGGCGACAAGACCAAGGCGCGGCAGCGGGACTGATCTTGGTCAGATCTGGGCCTGCGGGCTGATCTGGACCTGATCTCTGTTGATCGGCCATGTCGCTGCATCCGGACAGCAGCCACTTCAGGTGGTGGTGGGTAGTACCCGCACTTTGGTGGCTGGACGGACTAACAACCACTAGAGATAGTGCACGATCACCCTACCCATTCCGGTGGCCTTTGGAGTGTGATCCTGGCTGAGGTAAGGACTCGATCTCGTGGATGCCGAGGCGGCGACCTCGGAAGGTGGACGGCTACGACATCCCTCCGGCGGAGGAGGCTCCAGGAGGTGACTGACATCCCCAGACCTGCGGCGGTTCGGCAGGCCCGGAGGAGCTTGGTGGCGATGGTGTTGTTGCTTGACGGACGGGATTTGCCATGGCGGCGGATCCCCTGGTGGAAGGAGGAGTAGGGACTGGGGCGGCGATTGGCGTGTTCGGTGGTACCCTTGCTGCAGTGTGGCGGCGGGACTTCACGAGGCTCTGTGGGCTCGGCCGGGCCAGAGGGTCTGGTTTGTATTGTTGCTGCATCCGGTCGACTACCACCTGCTGGTGGTGGAGGTAGTTCCCTCTAGCGTACTGTTGGCAGGCCGACCCTCTCCAAAGTCTCCGCTCTCTCGGCCTACCGGCTTTTCTCCGTGGCTCTCGGTGTGACGGAGGTGGTGACTTCAAGATCAGGATGGCGCGTGCTCGTGGGTGACGTGATTGGTGGATATTTACAAAGTGCTCGGGAGTGTGGTTCTGGAGGGGTCGGGAGAAATCCTTGTCTGTTGACACCGACACGGTGACGCCCGCGGGTATCACCTTACTTCTTGAAGGGTGTCGGGGACATCCCTCCTCCTCCCCTGCTGCGTACCAGGGGAAACCCTAGGTCCTGACCGAATGGCAGTGTCGTCGCCACTCCCCTTCTTGGAGGTGTTGTTTTGGTACGTATGCGCTTTGGACTGCAGGACGTGCGGTGGTACTTCTCTGGTGGACGCATCGGTTGCGAGTTGTTTCCATTTTTGGCACACCACCGTTCTCGGCTTTTCTTTTCTTTTATTTCTTCTTGTTTTTCGTCTTGGGCTTGGGTTCTCCCCAGCCTCCTGTCTCGTGTTGTGTATCTTTATTTAGGTGTTGTGCTGTCTGGCCCAGCAGCGGTCTCACATGTGTATTTTATTTATAAAGCGGAACGAAAGTTTATTTCAAATAATCTTGACCTAAAATAAGGCGTGGAGCAATACTATTTTTGCAGGGATATGTAATGTCGTTCGAAATAGGCTTTCCTCGTATTAATATAGCAAGCACAAAACGCAGGCCCAAAAGAAATGGTACATGATGTTTTTTTGCGGGTAAGGGATACATAGTAGGATTACGTAGTTCAGTCTATCAACTACATAATTATCGATGGAGTGATTGTTCTCATCGTTCGTCAATCATCGTCATCCTGGTCCTTGAGAGATGGAAAAGCAAATCCATCCCAGCATGTACGGGAAGAATGGACAAAAATAAACCTTTTTAATAAGTATTTCACAAACTAACCCTTCTGGGTAAGAATTTTACTGGCACTAACCTTTTGGGTAACGTCCAACATCAAGGCGCTACACTCTATAGGGTAACGCCTTGCTGCTAGGCGCTATGTCTACTGCCAGCGTGGCACCGTCTGACCCGTCCCTGGTCCCACCCAGCCGTGTGACGTTAAGGCACTATGCCTTGGGCGAGTTACGCCAAGGCGCTATGCTCAAAGTGTAGAGCCTATCTGATAGGCGCTATGTTCTAATGTGTAGCGCCTAGCAGATATACGCTACACTTTGAGACATAGCCTGTCGCGCCTAACCCCCTCCCCACCCCTCCCCATTCACCCCCCAGCTCGATCCAGCCAAGAAGAACAGCAAGGAGGCATCCCCTTCTCCCCTTTCTTCTCCCCTCCCTCAAATATCTCACATTGGAAGCTTTATTTGGTGGATTTGTGCCTCTCCCTAGCTGCTAGAGGTACCCTCCCTCATTCCCCTCCATTTTGACCTCTTGAAATCTTTCATTTTGGTTGGACTTGGCTTGAAACCCTATAAATTTGATTTGGAGAGAATTGTTTGGAAATTTGTTAGATTCATTGGCCAATGTTGGGTATAAAGATGTGTATGAAGCATTTAGTTAGGTTTAGGGTTGTTGAAATGTCATTGTTTGGTTTACTGGAATGTTATGGCTAGGGTTAGGGTTAGTGTTTGCTTATGTAAGAGGGGGTGTTCTTGTTAGCTTTATGGTTTGGTAATGTGTCTAGTATATTTTTGTTTATCTTGTCATGGTTAGTTAATGAACATATTCTCCTATGTGTTAGGGATGGCAGGAATTGTTCATGTTCATCATGTGGACAAGGATGCCTTTTTAAAAGGCAACATAGAACCAGACCCGGATGAGCTAGATATTGTGTTTGAGCGTAGTCCCACCTATGCCGAGGTCTTGGAGCAAGTGAGGATTGAATTGAAATGGATGGACCCATGTGATGTTGTTGAGTTGGAGGGAAGACATAATGTAGGTTTTGGAATTCATATCCGTTGGAAGACTATGCGTATCTTCTCCGAGGCTCGTTGGCTTGCATACAAGGAGGTGGTGGCCGAATCACTAGACAAGGCTCTTGAGCTATTTGCCACCAAGAAGGTTGATAGTTCATTGCCTTTGGACTTGAACCGTCTTGCCTCCCCATTGGATAGTAGGAGTCCTCCACCTATAGAGCAAGAGCTATGGAGTGAACCTCCTTTGACCCAAACATTGAGCCCGATTTCAAGACACCAAGACGAAGTGTTGGAAGAGGACAATGATGATTGTGAGGGTGAAGATGATGATGATGACGTTGAACTCCACAACAACAATGTTGGTGATTTGGAGAAATATATCACTCAAGATGACATGGACCGTGACCTCCCGTATTCTCGAGGCTATGCATCAAACTTGGATGATGATGGTCCCAAAGAGGAAGTTGACAAGGAGGGGTTCACGGCTAGAGAGGCTGAAATCCACCATATTGTATTGGCGCGGGACCATCGGGTGCCTTTGTTTCGTGATCATAGTCTCGCGGATGAAGCCACGGTTGATGGTGGCAAAGGCATAGTGCTTGGACCAAGGACATGTTCTTACCGGGATGACAATCACGTGAATAATGGCTTTTGCAAAGGATCAAGGTTTAGGACCTTGTTGGAATTTAAGCAATGGATAAAATACTTCTCGGTGAAGCATCATCTTCCTTACATGGTCGTGCACTCGGACATCAAGAAGCGTTACATGGTGAAATGCGAGGAGGAAGGATGTCCTTGGATTGTGCGTGCAAGACCATTCAAGGGAGGTCCCAATTGGCACATGTCTAGTTGTGTATCAACTCACATGTGCCGAGGCCCGGTGATGGATGGAAAGGATGTGAAGGACGAGCACCGACAAATCACCTCCAAGTTCCTCGATTATAGGCTTTCCAATGACATCACGTCATTTCCAATAATGAGCATCAAGATGGTCATGGATCTTGTGAAAGCCCTCTTTCACTACGAGGTGAAGTACGGGAAGGCATGGAAGGCTAAGCAAGCCGCATTCAAGATGTTGTATGGTGATTGGGAGGAATCTTATAACCGAATCCCAAGGTTGTTGGGAGCGATGGCCGATGCTAACCCGGGCATGGTTCATGTGGTTGAACCTTTTGGGAACAAGATATTTTTGGCCGTGCATTTTGGGCTTTCGAGCAATGTGTTCAGGCATTTGAACATTGTAGACCGGTCATATCCGTTGATGGCACCTTTATGACCGGTCAATTCAAGGGCACTATCTTGATTGCAATAGCCAATGATGCCAACAACCGGTTGATTCCTTTAGCCTTTGCTTTGGTAGAGGTGGAAAACAAGCAACGTGAGGACTGCGTAACGTGGATATGGCGAATAAGCGCAAGCAACGTGAGGACGAGATCCGCAAGAAAGAGGAGGAAGAGAAGCGCCTCGCTAAGGAGGCTCGTGATGCGGAGAGGGAAAGGCTGCGTCGAATGGCGTGGCATTCCATGGAGGAAGAGGAAGAGAAGAAGAGGAAGGGAAAAGGGCCTATGCTTTAGACTTGTAGACGGAGCCTCGTGGCCCATTGAGCATGTCGAACTTGAAACATGTTGACAATGTTGTGAACTATTAGTATGTAAAGCCCCTTAAGGGCATAAACACCATGTTTGAGATGCTTCTATTTGAGTATGTCATGAACTGCTATCCCTCGTGTTATATTTGTCTTATGTCATATTTGTAAACATGTCGTATCAGTCTCAAAACATGGAAATCTATAGAAATGTTTGAGGCGCCTAGCAGACAGGCGCTACACTCCTACTTAGAGGTTTCTCTCGCATGCGATCTCTCGAGATGCTCTCTGTATGCTCCTGTTATTTCTGGGGCAATCGAAATCTGCTAGTATAGCGCCTGTCTACTAGGCGCTACACACAGGGGCATAGCGCCTAGCATACAGGCACTACACTCTGACTTGGTGGTTTCACTCGCCTGCGATCTCTCGGTTTGCTCTCAGTATGCTCCTATTATTTCTGGAGCAATCAAAATCTGCTAGTGTAGCGTCTAGAAGACAGGCGCTACACCTCTGTAGCACCTATCATACAGGTGCTACACTACTAAACTGGACTGGGTTCAGCTGTTTCACAACACAAGTGCACATATGTCAATATATTAAGTTTCATAATACAACATAGTGGCTAAACATCAACATAGTCTCAAACATAAACATAGTGCATACATCAACATAGTCTCAATCATCAACATAGTGCCATACATCAACCCATACATAGTCTCAAACATAGTACATCATCGTCAACATTGTGCCATACATGACCTACTTCCGTCCACGCGTCCTTGGGCCTCGACCCCTCCTCGAAGGTATTTTCTTTGTCACCTCCTCTTCTTCTTGCGACTCGTCATCATCATCATCATACCGTAGGCCTCTCGTCCTCCTCGTCGCTCTTGACCTCCGTGGCGGCTCGTCTTCGACAACATTGGCCTTTCCTTTGTTACGGAAGTCGTCTGAAGTGTAGCGATGGAACTCTTTCCTTGGCTTCAGCTGGTATGCGGAACGAATCCAGTACTCCTCCTCCGTCTCACTCTCCATACGAGGCATCTACATGTAAGATTGTATGGATATGAAAATGCATGGCAAACAGAAAGCACTAAATGCAAGTAAGAAATAAGGTTGTCACATACCTCATCTTCCGAACGAATCGCCGAAGTGGTCTCATCCTCAACGTCATCCTAAAGATGGGCCGATGGATCAGTAGTCGACTTGGACCTAGAATTGGACGGGGTTGTGTACTCGGGATCGCGGCAACCTAGCAGGTTAGATAACCGACGCATCTTTTGGGCCGAGCGCTGTAACAAATAACAAGAGAAGTCAAAACCGGTAAAGAACAAGAACATGCCTATAAGAGTACTCGTCTCACATCCGTACCTTAAGGAAGTCTCGCATCATGCCTTCTCCCCTTTTCCCCTTAGGGGCATCATAAAGAATCGCCTCGGCATCGTCGGCGTATTTCTTTATCTCCGTTCGCTATAGAGTCAAGAACAAGAACACATGTTAGGAAAGAAAGAGATGAGAGGGCAAGGAAAGTAATGTAAGGGCAACGATAACTTTACCGCAAAGTTGAGCAAGGAAGAAATCGGGATGTCGGTCCCCTCCCTGACCTGCCGGTTGTACTCGTGGTAGGCAAGGTCATCGAACACACATGGTTGTTCCAATATTTCTTCCTGAAAAGACGACGGGCAAATGGAGACACGGGTACTAGAAATAAACCAATGGATGTAGTTGTTGAATGCAACTCCGGAATGAGGTCTTCCACTATTCCATTCCGTTTGTCGACCCTTCTCCACACAAATGAGGAAGTCCATGACGTGCCTCCTATGATGGTGATCCCAATTCTTGATCTTCCTCTGCCTCTTCCTGTCCAACCTGAATAACAACAAAGAACCATGTTAGTACCATCCACAGCAATTGAGCACAAGTTCTCATGCTAACTAACCGATGAAGCTCCTTGTTGGTGTCCTTCCACACGGGAGGGTTGCACTAAAACAACCCGAACTGCCTCATCACCCGTTGTGGCATATGAAACTCAACCGCCCAATTGCAAATCAATGGGGAGCACGTGATCCAGAGACATTGTTCCTCCAAGCACTTCAGGTTAATATCAAACCCGGGAGAAACACCGATCTCGTCCCCATAACGATAAGGCTCCCACTCCACCCGCAACATATCACAAGAACAAGTTTGGTATCAATTTTGACTCGTGAGGTAAATATTATGGGGAGTGATGTAGAGAAAAACATCTACCTGCTCGGTCGTAATCGCATCGAACTCGTTCATGTACTTGAGGTACATGGCATTAACATCGCTTGTCATCTCCGATATCACGTCCCACTTGTAAGCCCAAGTTGGGAGGCATAGAGGGTTTCTATTATACACTGGCTAAGGATGGTGGCCCACCTCTTTCGGACGCCCAACTGGTAAGCGTTCCTAGCTCCATATCGAGAGAAGAACCATAGCACCACCTATTCCGGTATTTTGGCCTGCCCTACGACAGACATCGTCCAACTACAAGTGAACAAAAAAGAGGTCAGGATAGCATATGTGTGGACTCGACATATATAAATGAATGTAGAGTGCACACGTGATTACCTGCCGGTACAAGTAGGCAAGTGCCACCGAACCCCAGCTGATATTGCTATCCCAGTTTGCTAGTCCCTTCAGCCACATCCACTAAGCAGTCTTACCCCTGATGTCAGCAAACAGAGTCCTAGAAAGGACATACCACACGTACGCACGAGCATGTGTCTCGATCACCTCAACCTCGGCGGGGTTCGAACAATGCGCAAAGTTCTCCATAATCCATGCATATGTCGCGCCTGCTGGGACTCTATCTTTGCTCCTATCTTCAAGTTCTTTAGGAGCCATGCCAATAAGTAGCTGCATCGCATTGCATCACCCATCGAAATATGTGCTCATACAGAGAGGCTCCCCCGCGATAGGAAGTCCAAAGATCATGGAAACATCCTGAAGAGTAGGGGTGATCTCGCCGGTCCGGAGGTGGAAAGTGTGTGTCTCGCCTCCACCGCTCGACAAGTGCGGTGATAGCAGCCGTGTTGAGGTTTGGCATCGACCGGCTCACAAGCGTGATGAAAGGGAGGAGGCCTAGCCGCTTGATGTACTCAGTGTACCGCTCATCGTACGACATGTCATTCAAAGACGCACCATGAGGCCGAAGCTTGAGGGGACGAAGCCTCTGCATACATACAAGATCAAACATTATGCTTTTTCCAACACAATTGAATCAATAGAAAAATAAAAACAAAGAAGTTCAACCATGGTTTTATTACCATATGTTTCTCCGCCATCAAGTATGCCCGGTGTTCATGATCATAGTAATACTCAAGTAGCCACACCATCCTACATATATATTCCAAACATCAATAAAATGTATGTGGTATGTGGCCATTATTTCAATTTATACAATAAACTACAAAGAATATGGGAGCATATTATTTACACATCCATACAAATCCATATACAACCATCATATACAATGCAGATCAACAACACAATTCCATTCCCCATTAAATACAACTAATAAATAACTACCAAGTAACCAAAAACATGCACAAATAGGCCATATTATAAATCCAACTAGACCTAGGGTTTTAAACAACTTAGAAGATAATGTGCAAGATTCATTGGATGAAAGAGAGGGGAAAGGAGGGGATTACCTTGAGGGAGGGATGAGGGAGCAAATCCATGGTCAAATCTCTCAGATCTGATGGATTTGAGGAGAGGATTTGAGAGAGGGGGGAGGAGGAACCATCGGTTACCCTCCTTGTTGTTCTTCCTGGCGCCTGGGAGTGAATGGGTCGGGTGGGAAAGGGGGCTGTGCGCGGTGGGTTAAGTCTGAAAGTGTAGCGTCTATATGCTAGGCGCTACACATTAGAGCATAGCGCCTATCAGATAGGCGCTACACTTTGAGCATAGCGCCTAGGCGTCACACGGCCGGGCCAGGCAGGGGCATAGCGCCTAGCACCAAGGCGCTACCCTCGCCTTGCTATTGGGCGTTACCCAAAGAGTTAGTCCAGTGAAATTTTTGCACCGAGAGATCATTTTGTGAAAAAAAATTAAAAAGGATTATTTTTGTCCATTCTGCGTGTACATAGGTGACCGGAGGCTGGCCCGAGTGAGATCCGGTACACGCAGGCCAGCTAGAGCTAATATATAGGTAGGGAGCCAAAGGTGCAGACGTAACATGCATGCACGCACATATCACCCAGCAGTCAGCAGACCGACCAATATCGCACGTACAATACAACGGTAGTAAAACTAAAACGGCAGGCTAGCTCCCCGTGGGCCAGCACGCATGCATGACCGATTGCCGCACATCGTATGCATATAGCACGCGTAGTACGAGTTTACGTACGCCATCGATCACACGGCTCCCGTGACCTCCGAATAATTCCGATCGTGTTCGTATGCGTAGGATCTGCGTGCGAATCCCTCGTAGCCAAGGCCTAGATCCTAGATAGATCATGCAGATCGAGGGCATCGGAGTGCGGCTAATATGCAGCTGTGCCTGCCGCCCGCCTGCGGTACTGTACGTACGCGCTGGCTCGTAGAGTCCGATCGATGGAGAAGTTATTACCATTTTACCGCCTGGCTGGTGGCGCCTAGACTCATCTGAGCAATGGCGGCCAGCTCCGCTCCGCTCCGCTGCTGGAATGGGAAACGGACGTACATGTGTGTGTATTATCGATCATGCGCGCGTACGTGACGCGTCCTGCGTTTTCCTGGGGCCTGTGTGTTGTTTTTAGCAAAGCTAGCGTTGCATTTCCCGATGGCTAGCGCAAGCCGTCCCGTCGTCTCTGCCAGTGCGTGCCCCCCTATCCTCTCTCTCTCTCTCTCTGTGTCCCTGCCATGGCACGACGTGCCTGTGCCGTGCCGTGCGGTGCGCGCAGTCCGACCAAATCATGGCCTAATCACGCCGGAAAACCCACGTAAGCCCGCGCGGCCGCGCGGCCGGCCTCTCTCCGGCCCACACAGCTACTACTACTCACCTAGCCTGGGACTATAAATTATTCTCGTCGCCTTGAAAAGCTCCTCTGACCTCTGCGTCTCTCTCCCTCCTCTGGTTTGCTCCATGTTACGTGTTGCCCTCCCTTCACGTGGCACCCATCTCGCCCCGACCTGGTGACACAAGTAATAGCAGCAGCCACGTAGTACGGAAGACACAAACCTAGCTCATTGATCCATCTAGTGATACCTACAGTATCTCTCTCCCGCGTTTCTTGATCAAGGGGGCGTATGGCATTGGAGGCAGTGGTGTTCTCGGGAGGATTCTTCGGGTACGGTGGCGGCATGGAGGGGCTGCTGGAGTTGGAGTTGGAGGGGAGCAACAACGCCTGCTGGGGCGCCTCCCTGATGATCCCGGCGGGCACCGAGGCCCCTGACAGCACCTCCTCCTTGGCAGCGCTGCCGCCGCCTGTGCACGGCGGTGGCTGTGCTGGCGGCGCGGAGGGGGCTGACGACGCGGCCGCAGCGGCGACGTCGGGTGCTGCAGCAGGGAGGAGGAAGCGGCGTAGAGCCAAGAGCGTGAAGAACGTGGAGGAGGCGGAGAGCCAGCGGATGACCCACATCGCCGTCGAGCGCAACCGCCGCAAGCAGATGAACGAGTACCTCGCCGTGCTCCGATCCATCATGCCAGCATCCTATGTGCAAAGGGTACGTACGCCGTACGCCTGAGTCCTCACTAGCGGGTGTTGGTACGCTAGAAAAGATTCGAAAATCATCTCTTGATCGATCTTTGTGTTTGCGGACAGGGCGACCAGGCGTCCATAATTGGCGGCGCGATCAACTACGTCAAGGAGCTGGAGCAGCTGGTCCAATCCCTGGAGGCGCGCCGGCACGCACGCCTCCGTGACGCGTGCCCCGACCTCGACGACGTCTCCGCCGCCGTCGTACCCTTCGCGGACTTCTTCACCTTCCCGCAGTACACAATGAAAGTCGTCCGCACTCACGCCCCGGACCCCGACGCTGCAGTGGCACCTCATGTTGACGATAGCAGTGACACCGTCGCCGCCGACGCGATGACGGCGTCGGGCTCCAAGCATTCGGCCGTGGCGGACATCGAGGTGACCATCGTGGAGAGCCACGCCAACCTGAAGGTGCTCTCGCGGCGGCGGCCGAGGCAGCTTCTGAGGATGGTGGCCGGGCTGCAGGGCCACCGGCTCGCCGTGCTGCACCTCAACGCCACCAGCGCCGGCCAAATGGCCCTCTACTCTCTCAGCCTCAAGGTACGTAGTATACGGACACGGACTCTTCCCCAGCTAAGCTAGCTATAGCCCGCGTCTTCCCGAACGTACGCTAGCTTGAGTATTCGAGACCATCCGCCCGCTTGGCAGGGCGCGTCACGCCGAAACAACTAACTGGCCTCGTTTTCCGTGCATTGTCTCGGACGATTCCTCCAAACTCTCCCCTCTATCTGTGTGTGTTTCACCGCAACGAGGATGCGTGAACACACAGTTCCATTGATTGACTGCCATGCATTAGCAAAACCGAATGACCATTTTCTCTGTGCGATAGCAAATTAATCCACACATATAGTACCATGAATAGCTCTGTAATAACTGGTTGATGGCTGCCGCAGGTGGAAGACGACTGCCGGCTGTCATCGGTGGACGATATCGCCACGGCCGTCCATCGCATCGTCGAGACCATCGAGCGAGAGGAGGAGCAGAAGCAGAGCTGTAGCTAGTAGCTACTTAGGCCTAGGCTGAGTACGCTCGTCGTAGATCAGAAGAAATTACTAATCGATTAGCACACTAGCTAGCTGCTTCATTAGCGGAGGAGTAGTGCAGCTTGCTAGTATAGCTTGCGCCATGTGCCTCTGTGTAAGGCACGTTTCTGTACTCTGGCTTTGATTGTACCCTCTAGCTATACATGATGCAGTATCTCTCTACGTATTGTCTGGCTGTGCGTGCATGACATCCTCGGCCAGCAGGCCAGGTGCAGTACTCCGTACCACGCGCGCCAATGCTGGAGCATCCTGAACAGATTGTACAGTTCATCTTACGTACACACGATTGACAGGCACGTACGGTTACAGTACAGGTCTGAGGTCTCAGGACCCTGTTCCAGGCGCGCGTGAAGCACTGTTGTACTCTATAAGGAAAGTACTTATCACCTGGTCCAGAAAAATACTGTAATACTTTTAAGGTCTGTTCAATTGCAGGATTTAAAAAGTACAGAGATAAGGAAAATGCCTGGCTTCGATGCCTTTTTTAAAAAAAAATACCATAAACACAGAGTATCATTGTTTTTTAGATGGTAGGCTCGAGCAGAGCTTGACTTTAAATTAATAAAATCATAACTCTGCATACAGTCAAAGTATAAAAAACATAAAGAGAAGGATCCTAGGGTCCTAGACCCAACAACATAGCACACAAGCACAAGCACCTCACAAGTGCTACAAAGACATACTCGTGAAACCTCGGGATCCTTTTTTAACACCTTGTAGTCAAACCTTGGATTTCTTTTGTGACGCCGTCGGAGCATTTCCACTCGTTAGAGGCCACTAGGCCGAACTCCCGCGAATCTATTCGCCTGATTGGACGAGAGTTTGGTCTGGAGTCACCAACTCCGAGCCGCAATCCCGGCTTGACACCCCAGGAGGGAGAAATTCGACGGTCCGACACAAATTTTTATAGTTCGGTCAAATTTATCATAGTTCGGCCAACATATGCACGGTTCGGTCAAATTTTGACATACAACAATAGTTTGACCAATTTATCACATAGTTCAGCGCATAAAATAAATTTGGCACACACAGAGAAAATAATTTAGAAAGTTTTCAAACACAAGAACATCTCAAACTAAGTGTTGCCTTTGAGTATCCACATGTGCTCCACTAAATCATCCTGCAGTTGTTGATGCACATGCGGTTTTCAGATCTCTTGACGCATAGCCCATGACGCTGGCACCTGGTGATCAGGCTCTATAAGAGGACAATATCTGAAATATAGTTCACTGTTATCATAAAGCACTAACTCCTCTCTCTGGATCTCAATAATCATATTGTGCAAGATCACATAGGCATTCATTACCTCCCACATTTGCTCTTGCGACCAGGTCAATCTCATCATGCCGGTGCAGTCCTTCTTGCATCTGAAATAGATGTCGAAGTCCCGGATGTCATACACAATATTAAGGAAGAATAGGTCCTAGCACATCCTAAATCGGCGTTGAAACACTGCCTCGTCGTGCAATGGATCATCGGCGAAGTAGTTGACGCCGAAACACTTGTTTGTGTGGGAATCTGCTTCCCTCGCCGATAATCCGGGCCCGCTTGGCTTTTCAGTCCATCCGGCAACCGGGATGCTGAGTCTGGCCTGAGTTCATCAGTTGGATTTTGGGTCCAATCTGGCGAACTTTGGGCATCTTGGGGAGAATTCGCCGGATTTAGCCAAAAACGGTCCTGTGGGGGGTGTCTGTGGGGGGCTGAGTGGAGATGCTCTCGAACTGACTTGTGATTTCATCCCCGCAATGCTAGAACTTCTTAGGGCCTATTTGATCTAGAAACAAATTCATGAGGTGTAGGAGGATTTGGATCTTTGAGAAACTTTCATCCATTTGTACAATTGGGATCCTTAGGAATTTTTAGCAATATTTTCATGCATTCAAACATTTTAGTTACTTTTTTTGGTGTCAAACATCATAAATGCAAATGGCATGCACAAAGGCTGCATGCACGCTCGATGCAGAGGCCGGAGCTTCGTTTCCCATTAAAAAGACAGTGAAAGGGGTCAACGCCATGGATCATGATGTTGAGTTATAATAAATCTTCGCTATCTTCGCTTTGCTGCAAAAATACAAGTTTGGATGACGTTGAGCAAAAAGATTAGATTTGACTAAACTTTGGGAGCGAGCTAGGTTAATTTCGGGTGAACTTTATTCAGTTCTCACCAAAGGATTTTTATATAATTTTTGGAGGTTTTGAATTCTGTTAGGAATCTTTACCAAGTTAGTTGTTCGTGTGGAAACGGAGAATTGGATGAATTAGACCACACATGGACCCTTCCTTGTGTATTTAATATATAGCCAAATACAAGGTAATAACCACTTTACAAATCTTAACATAATGGCCCGTATCATCTATAAACATAAGGCTCAAGGTATGGCTTTGATTGCACTGCAGATCTTTGATGTTATCTCAGATATTCGGTTGCCTAACACTCTTCAGCAGTCGCAGCGGGAGACTGATGGATATTGTGACTCGACATTTCATAGAAAATTTGACATCCACTAAGTGAGATGTTTGATTTGTAGGAGACTGAATCATATAAATGAGTTTTTCTAGTGTCGTGGTGTGGAACACGGCAGAGGCATCGGTGATGGCAAAGAAGAGACACACGGATGCATTCGGTGGCTCACGCAACGGGTTGGGCACGATGCACTGCAAACACATGGACGTACCCAGGTTCGGGGCCCTCTTGGCGAGGTAACACCCCTACTCCTGCAAGATGAACTATGTATGGGAGCTCGATGCTCAGTACAAGTGCTCCTTGAGCTGTTTCCTTAGCTACTATCGATGGCTAGCGGAAGATGGGAGCTAGATGCTAACACTTCTCTTCTTCCATTGTTCTTTCTTTCCTGGAACCCTGGCTCTGCCCTCCCTTATATACTGGTCTGGGGGGCAGATTACAGATCGGGTCCTAGGGTTTACTGTTTGGATATGGGTTTACAGGCGGGGGGCAGTGCGGGCCCGGTCGGTGGGCAGGACCCATCCGCCCTTCTTTAGCGTCATCCTTCTCTTTAGTGGTCACCAGGATCCCTTTGGGCGTCACCCTTGCTTTAGGTCACGGACCGCTTCCTTGATTCAGCCGACCGTCTTGCTTTATCTTTGTCTGGTAGCGCTGGTCATGACGGTATGCCATCTTCCTTGATGACGAGGGAGAGACAGAAGCATACCCCGCACGGAGCGCCAGTCCTTCCGTTCTCTCCATCGAATCCGAGGTGAGCCGGATGGGAACGGCCACCCGGCCGGTTCTTCTGGCCACCGGCTAGACGGGCCAGCCGGGAAGGTTATAAGCCTAGTCGGGCTTGTTTTCCAGACGGTTAGATTTGTATTTCTTGGAGGCCAGGCGGCCTGCATCTTCTGGAACCGGCCTACTTATGCCTGGCTTTCCCCACCCGGGGGTTATCCCCCCGACACTAGTCCCCGAGCACGTATTGGCTTGGCCGGTGGGCAAGATATTTTGTGCTCCTTCCTTTCCTGAGGGGTTGCTTTACTTTCGCCGGCTGCGGCTTTTGCTTTTGCTTTCCGGCTAGAGTTAACCGGCTGCGGAATCGATGGCCGTCCACTCGGTGTAAACAGCGAAGGCAGATACCGGCTGGCGGAGCTGAAGACAAAACGTTGGGCTAGATGACGTCATTGATGCCGTCACCCACGCATGTGGCTCTGGCGCACGTCGTGTCAGTTTGACTTCCGCGTCGTTGCGTCAGTTTTTGGCAACTGCGCACGCAAATGTGCCGCAGCGTTTCCTCGGGGCAAGGGCGCACGCATCACCTCCCGCTGAAGCCTGGGAATCTTCTGTGGCAACCACGACGGTGCAGGGGATCTGGAGCCGAAGCTTCGCGCAGCTGTGGCGCCATGACGCCACGCGTCGCGGAGAAGCCGAAGGGACGACGTTGCCGCTTGCGGGGATAAATAGGGCTCCGAGGGGATCGGTTTTCACACTTGTCCATCCTTCGGCTCATCTTCTCCTCGTGCCCTTGCGTTCCTTGTTCTTGTGTGCCCTCTCCCTATCGCCGCCGGCCACCTTCTTTTCGCCAACCACGGCCTCCTCCTCTTCCGAGATGTTGCCGAACGCTTGGGGTGTGGCCGGTGGCGAACTCATCAACAAGTATCGGAGGCGGTTTCTTCCCTCGTCTGTTGTTGAAAAGCCGGCTTGGGGGGAGGGTGGGTGCCTCTCGTCGGGGAACCCTCGGGCCGCTCGCGCAAGTCTTCCCGTGGCTTCCTCAGCCCCGCCCCCTGCCTCCCGCTCCTCCTCTCTCTCTTTCTTTCTTACCCTTCATCACTTACCGCTTGGCGCCTTGCGGCGCGCGTGCTGTCGTCGCGCTCGCCGGCTAGTCCGTCGTTGGGTGTGGTGTGGAGGTGGGCTAACTTTCTCAAGTTCTTCCACTTCAAGGCCCAGAACATCGTCAAGGGTGGCTCGCTGACGCGGACGGGCTGCTGCGTCGTCTACCCGCGGACTTCCTCGTCGATGCCGCGGTTCGAGCTCCCCGACACCGTCAAGCTGTGGCAGCGCACATATTTCTATGTGAGCAATGCCACAGAGATTGATTGGATCTGCCTCCCGCCCTTCACCAACGTGCCCTCATCGCAGAGGACCTGGACGACGAAGAGCATGGGCGCGGTGGCAGACCTCGATCGGATGGCTGCCCTGGTGGAGACGATGGTGGGAAAGGAGAGGCTCACCGCCCGGGACATCACCTTGTTGTGGATGGTGCGTCGCGTGCTTCCGCTGCAGAAGCGGTCGCACAAGATGTGACATCTTTCGACTGCCAACGATCCGACGAGGACGTCGCGGAAGGATGTGCCCATCCAGGACCTGCGGAACTGGATCTCCATGATCTCCAAGTTCCGCATCAAGGCCAACTGGGCATACTCCTGCCCCCCGTACAATCGCGGCCTCCTGCCGTCGTCGGTAAGTTCTTCTCTGGTTGCTTTGCGCCTCGCCTCTTGTATTTGCTAGCTTTCCTTGGGTGCCTTATGCCCCCCTTTTTGATTAGTTGTTCACGACGCAGGTGGCTGAAGATGGCATGGGCGACTTCCCGCTTCCTTCCTTCTTGGAGGACAGGAAGCCGAAGAAGTACCCCCAGACAGAACCCGAAGGGTTTCCCGTCCGGGCGGACGATGGCCCCCCGGATCCTCATGGTAGGTTGCTGTCCGCAACTCTTTCTTTCACCTTTGTTCTTGAGGTTATGGTCTTTACTCTTTGCTTGTGCCGCAGTCGATGTCACCGACGAGGATGGTCCCCGAGAAAGACCCGCGGCGAGATCCCGGGTAAAGAGGGCGGCACCTGTTGCCGTTCCCGCTCAAGTTGAGACGAAAAGGACGTGCCGAGGGCGTCAAGTTGTTGCTCCACCCTCCGTCGCCGGGTTAGTTTCTCTCCCGCCCTTGCTTGCCACTCTGCGGTTTTGCTGGCTTCTCCTTTGACTCTGTGTTCTTTGCAGCGAGGCCATGGTGCTTGGTGACGGAGGTGCCGCCGTCATGCCTCCTCCACCGGTTGAAGAGGTGGTGAGGTCGCCGGCTGCGCCCGCGCCGGTTGCGGCTGGCCCGGCTGCATCAGTCATGCCCTCTCCGCCCAGGGCGCCTGAGGGCTCTCCGACCACGGGGCTGCTGCACTGAGCCCCTGTCTTCTTGGTTGGGCCAGCTGTTGCTTGCAAGGACCAAGACCCCTTCCTCTCCTAAGGTGGCGTGAACCCGTGCTCCAGCGATTCCTTGAGCCCGTCATTACGGAGGTGACGGAGGGGGCGGGGGCCGTGTAGGCGGTCGCGACGGATGCCGGCCAGCCGGATGGCGGTTAGCCGGCTGGGAGAGAGTTGGTGGTGGTTGCGCCTTCGGGTGCAGCTGCTGATGATGACGAGGTTGTCGTCACCGGCTCGAGGCTAGCTCCGGTTGTGCTGACGCCGGCTATGATCCTTGCCCAGCTCTCCGGCTCGGCACCCGTCGCGCTCAACCAGGTTCGCCACCTGGTTGAGGGAATGGAACAGGGCCTTGGCGAGGCCAAAAAATTGTCTGTTTTGATGGAGGTGAGTCGTTGCCCTTTATACGTTCTCCGCTCTTTCATCCGGTTTGCTCTTGTGTTGCTCATTTGCTTTCTTGCTATAGAAAGCGTTTACGGAGTCGGTGAGGAACACCCGGGACCTTGGTCATAATATTGCTTCTTCAGATCTTTCTTGGCGATTGGCTCCCTTTTCCCGCTTTTTGTTGACCATCGGGTATCCTCCTACAGCCATGATCCAGGACAAGGAGAAGGAGCTGGAATGCCTCAAGGCTGAGGTTGCCCGGCTGGAAGAATCGAACAAGGCGCGACAAGCGCAGTTTGATCAGCTCGCCGCGGCCAAACACCAGCTTGAGGTCAGCATAGAGCGGGGCAAGAAGACGGCTGATATCCGGGCGGAGGCGCTGAAGAACTTTGAGACGATCTGCACCCAGCAAGAGGGGACAATCCAGTCTCTTCGCCGCAGGGAGGAGGAGCTCAATCAGCACCTCCAAAACATCTCGGAGATGGTCATCAGTAAGTTTTCAGCTACTCTCTTCCGTTGTGCCGCGACTTGCTCGGTCTTGTCAGTTTATTCTGCTTTGTGTCTGGCTGCAGCTCACTATCCTGAGGCGACCGAGATGGCCACGGAGAAGCTGCCGCTGGAAGAGGTTGGTCGTGACCTGACCGCCCTCGACCTGGTCAAGGTGGTGGCGGAGGAGAGCAACGTCTTGCACGCTGTTGGCAATGATCTCTTCCACTACATCTGGCCGGACGCGGGCCTGGTCGTGCACGACATGGCCAGCCTGGCTGTGGCGCTGTCCAAGGGCATCGACGTGCTGGAGGTGCACAAGGAGTCGGCTCCTCGAGGCGGGACGGAGATGGCGCTTGCGATGGTGAAGCCAAGGTATCCTGGCGTCGACCTGAGCGTGATCGACCGCGGCTTCCGCCTCGGGACGACTTACGACGGTCTTCGCAAGAGCCTTCCTGCGCTCCAGGCCTGCGGGGTGAAGATCGGCACCTACGTGGATCTGGAGCGTGACTTCAGCGCCCCCGGAGAGCCACGACCTTTCCACTAGGAGTCGGCGCCTTAGAATCCCATTGACGTAGCCTCCAGCAGCCAGCCTCCTCCTGCTGACACCGGCGCCGCTCCTGCTGATCCAGCCACCGCTCCTTCTACTTCGCAAGCTCCTAACTCTTGATCCCCGGGATGCCGGGTGTATTTGTGAAAATTGTGCTACTCTGATGTGCTACATTTTGGCTGACTTCTGTCTCCGACCTTTTAATCTGTGCGGAGCCTTCGTGCTCCGTTTTATGGCTTGGTGCCTTTTGCTAATCTTTGTTTGTGTCTTCGTCATTTGCGGTCTTTTATGCTCGCGCCGGCTGGGATAGCCACCCGGATAGCCACGGCCAGGCTGGCCATGTCGTGCACGACCAGGCCCGTGTCCGGACAGATGTAGTGGAAGATATCATTGACAACGGCGCGCAAGCCGTTGCTCTCCACCCGATCTATAATCTGCCCCCCAGACCAGTATATAAGGGAGGGCAGAGCCAGGGTTCGAGGAAAGAAAGAACAGTGGAAGAAGAGAAGTGTTAGCATCTAGCTCCCATCTTCCTCTAGCCATCGATAGTAGCTGAGGAAACAGCTCAAGGAGCACTTGTACTGAGCATCGAGCTCCCATACATAGTTCATCTTGTAGGAGTAGGGGTGTTATCTCGCCAAAAGGGCTCCGAACCTGGGTACGTCCCTGTGTTTGCAGTGCATCATGCCCAACCTGTTGCGTGAGCCACCGAATGCATCCGTGTGTCCCTTCTTTGCCATCCCCGATGGCTCTGCCGTGTTCCACACCACGACACCTAGAAAAACTCATTTATATGATTCAGTCTCCTACAAATCAAACATCTTACTTAGTGGATGTCAAATTTTCTATGAAATGTCCAGTCACAATGTCCATCAATCTTCCGCTGCGACTGCTGAAGAGTGTTAGGCAACCGAATATCTGAGATAACATCAAAAATATGCAGTGCAATCAAAGCCATACCTTGAGCCTTATGTTTATAGATGATACAGGCCATTATGTTAAGATTTGTAAAGCGGTTATTACCTTGTATTTGGCTATATATTGAATACACGAGGAAGGGTCCATGTGTGGTCTAATTCATCCAATTCTCTGTTTCCACACGAACAACTAACTTGATAAAGATTCCTAACAGAATTCAAAACCTCCAAAAATTATATAAAAATCCTTTGGTGAGAACTGAATAAAGTTCACCCGAAATTAACCTAGCTCCCAAAGTTTAGTCAAATCTAATCTTTTTGCTCAACGTCATCCAAACTTGTATTTTTGCAGCAAAGCGAAGATAGCGAAGATTTGTTATAACTCAGCGTCATGATCCATGGCGTTGACCCCTTTCACTGTTTTTTTAATGGGAAACGAAGCTCCGGCCTCTGCATCCAGCGTGTATGCAGCCTTTGTGCATGCCATTTGCATTTATGATGTTTGACACCAAAAAAAGTAACTAAAATGTTTGAATGCATGAAAATATTGCTAAAAATTCCTAAGGATCTCAATCGTACAAATGGATGAAAGTTTCTCAAAGATCCAAATCCTCCTACACCTCATGAATTTCTTTCTAGATCAAATAGACCCTAAGAATTTCTAGCATTGCGGGGATGAAATCACAAGTCAGTTCGAGAGCATCTCCACTCAGCCCCCACAGACACCCCCCACAGGACCGTTTTTGGCTAAATCCGGCGAATTCTCCCCAAGATGCCCGAAGTTCGCCAGATTGGACCCAAAATCCAACTGATGAACTCAAGCCAGACTCAGCACCCCGGTTGCCGGATGGACTGAAAAGCCAAGCGGGCCCGGGTTATCGGCGAGGGAAGCAGATTCCCACACAAACAAGTGTTTCGGCGTCAACTACTTCGCCGATGATCCATTGCACGACGAGGCAGTGTTTCAGCGCCGATTTAGGATGTGCTGGGACCTATTCTTCCTTAATATTGTGTATGACATCCGGGACTTCGACATCTATTTCAGATGCAAGAAGGACTGCACCGGCATGATGAGATTGACATGGTCGCAAGAGCAAATGTGGGAGGTAATGAATGCCTGTGTGATCTTGCACAACATGATTATTGAGATCCAGAGAGAGGAGTCGGTGCTTTATGATAACAGTGAACTATATTTCAGATATTGTCCTCTTATAGAGCCTGATCACCAGGTGCCAGCGTCATGGGCTATGGGTCAAGAGATCTGAAAACCGCATGTGCATCAACAACTGCAGGATGATTTAGTGGCGCACATGTGGATACTCAAAGACAACACTTAGTTTGAGTTGTTCTTGTGTTTGAAAACTTTCTAAATTATTTGCTCTGTGTGTGCCAAATTTATTTTATGCGTTGAACTATGTGATAAATTGGTCAAACTATTGTTGTATGTCAAAATTTGGCCGAACCGTGCATATGTTGGCCGAACTATGATAAATTTGACCGAGCTATAAAAATTGTGTCGGACCGCCGAATTTCTCCCTCTTGGGGTGTCAAGCCGGGGTTGCGGCTCGGAGTTGGTGACTTCAGACCAAACTCTCGCCCAATCAGGCGAATAGATTCGCGGGAGTTCGGCCTAGTGGCCTCTAACGAGTGGAGATGCTCCGACGGCGTCACAAAAGAAATCCAAGGTTTGACTACAAGGTGTTAAAAAAAAGGATCCGGTGGGTTCACGATGCAAGTGAAACGATGAATGAACCATGGTCGGATCCGCATCAGCCAGCCAGGGAGGGAGGGAGATACGTGTCTACAAGGCCGTTTCCCCCCAAGAGAAGAACAGGGGGAGCTTTTGCGGAAAGAGACGGATCGAGCATGGCTGCATGGGCGTGCATGCACGGCAAAACGACGCTGGCGAGGCGACGGCCGTGGAAACGATGGGAAAAGACGCGCCTGGCCGCTCGCTCGTGCCGTCCCATTGACCCTATCCTACGCTCGCTCGGAGGAAAAAATAGGTTCTGATTTCTGGGGCAGAGCCCTTTTCCCCAACAGGGGCGTTTCACCTTTTCTTGCCTAGGCATGATTGACCACGATGATCCGTCCCTCTCGCCATGTTTTTTACTACCCTCCTGATTTGACCAATGTCACAAGCAGGGCTGGGCCGGCCACTGCATGGTGCCTGCTGTTCAGACTTCCGAGTCCCACTAGCGTGGATTGTGACCTCGAAAGGAAAACAAGTTTTGACCTCCTAGAGCATCTTCACGCTACCGAGATGAAGGAACAGAAAAAGTGCCTTTCTCTCTTCGTGGTACAGCAGCAGATGGCGAGGTGTGGCCTTCGGAAAAGTATCTGCATGCGCTGGCCAGATGAGTCAACTACTGAACCCAGGAAAATTACACGCTTCAGATCATTATTAGATGTGCAGAGAAGAAGTTACCAGGCATCCCAAACATTCAGCTTCCTATTCCTTGGATGCATAGCTCATAGCTCAGACAAGAGGGATCGGCTGTTGGAGGCACCATGGAGAGCCATAATTCATCGGACTAACTCGATGGAACACGAGACTTTATTAGAGAAACCAACATATTTCACCATATCATGACAAACAGAAAAGATGCTTTGACAACTTTCTCGCTTGATCATTGATGTTTCCAAGCTTAGGCCAATAAGTAACTCTCCTACAATGAAACTCCGGTGGCCTACTTAATACCTGCAGCTGCTGTCTGAATTCTGAGAGGAATCATTTGGTGCAGACCCAGAACATCAAAACATGACAAGAATGGCTTGATAAAAAGGTATTCTCTGTATCTACAATATGTCGGCGGGCCGAGACATCACCTGATATCACAGGGACAATAGTACTGCATCAATAGTAATTTTACAAGGAGGTTATTAATTAGATCCACTGGTGAGGTCTTTTCGGAGGAACAATTTCGCTGGAGAGCAAGAGAAGTCAATATGCAGTATCATTGTCAGATCGCTCGGTGTCCAGTGCATCGTGTAATCAGAGAGTAGGGCCCCAACGGTTCCATCAAAATAGCACAAGACAAACAGACAGCTTATCATGTTGGTATGTCTTTCTCTCTTTATTCATAAAACAAATTTACTTGGTGAAGGAGACTAAGTACAAGTATTAAATACAGAAATCGGCAGACGCATAGTCAAAGATAACTGGATTTCTTCATGGTATGAGAGGAATTAATGAGGAAGTCAGAACACCAGCAAAATCGGTTGTTTGTTTGTTATGTTATTCTTTGTCATTCATCACAACTTCCCCTATATACACCTAGGTAGTTTATTTCTAAATTTGGTTTTCAATACTCACATCATCGGAACAACACCAGTAGTCATCCGCTCCAATAACAACGCCTTCAAAAAGGAAACAGTGCCCAAGCGTCGTTGTTGTCCGATCAAAGATCATAGGTTTTCACCCTGAAAAAAGTCTTTGCTCACAAAACAATATCTTCAACAAGGTCATTGCCAGGCACAACCAATTAAGGCATGACATTGGATTTTCACCCTGCAAGATAAGACTGGGAACTCCCCCTGTGTTCTCTTCCCGCACCAACAGTCGCTGCAACGATGAAGGGAATACGTCCTGAGAGACAATAATAAAGTGTTTATTATGTGTATTCCAAGTATATGATAGATGTTTATTTTGCATGCTATAATTGTATTAATACGGAAGCGTTAATACATGTGTGTTTAATAAACAAACAGAAAGTTCCTAGTTATGCCTCTCTCATAAACTAGCTCGTTGATTAACAAGATGATCAAGGTTTCCTGATCATGGACATTGGATGTTGTTAGTAACGGGATTACAACATTAGTGTAATGGTGTGACGAACATTCATCCGAAGTATAGCATTACGATCAAAGTCATTGAGTTTATATTGCTATAACAACTTACGAAGTGATCCTAATCCTTAGACCATGAGATCATGTTAATCACTAACACCGGAAGAGTTTCTTGATAACATCAAACGTCACACCGTAACAGGGTGATTATAAAGATGGGTTCAAAACTAATAAAGTGTTATGTTGAGGCCCATGGATCGAGAGTGAAATTTGTTCATCCAGATGACGGATAGATATACTCTGGACCCTCTCGGTGATATCACATTGGTTAGCTTGCAAGCAAGTGATTTAATCACTAGAATGTTATATCACGGGAACCAGAAAAGAGTGCATGTCAGTAACGAGATCAAACTAGGTATGGAGATACCGATGATCGAATCTCGGACATGTAATATATCGCGAAACAAAGGGATTAAGATACTAGCGTAGAAGGTTCCGACGATCACAAGAAAGTCGTCGTTGAATGTGTGGGAGTCCGTATGGGTCTCCAAATCCCGCTTCTGATTATTGATCCGAGAGGGGTCTCGATCATGTCCGCATTATTCACAAACCGTAGGGTGACACACTTAAGAGACACCGACATCCAATTGGAGCAAAAGTTTCATGCCGGAAAGAATAACAAGGACAGAAATTTATTTCAATGGATACCGAAACAGGTTTTCGGGTGAAATTGCATAAAGTGATTATGCATGTGAAATAGAATTCTAGCAAGGGGTTATATGTGAATGTTTGTCATTAAAGTAATTGACAAAATTCTGAATAAATAAAAGAGTTTTATTTAATGAGAGTTTGCATTAAATTTGGTAGAAATTTAATTGCAAGTTTGAGTGGGATTTTGAGTGGAGGGAAATGAAGAGGTTTTTGTGAGTGGAGTGTCCACCCACATGAAGAGGGGAGGGCAAGGGGGCAGCCCCCATGCGTCGGCCACCCCCTTGGGGTTCCCCCCCTCTCCTATAAAAGGCACCCCCTCCTCACTTCTCACTCACACCTCCTCGTGAAGGATATCTCTCCCCCTATAAAATTTATCCCCCATGATCTCAGACTAGCGAGATACATGCTCCCGGTGGCTATTCGGCAAGAAAGAGTTGTGCTTCCGCTGCATCGCTGGAGCGAGGAGGCAGAGGTTGCTCGGTGCCTTGGACGTGTGTGCGAGCACGGATGCGCTGCTGATTTGCGGCGCTAGGACTTCCTCTCGATCTTGAGATCGGCCAGAGATCGTCTATATCAACCACGAGTTTAACTCGTTAAGCTTTGTCGGTCTTCAAGGGTATGTTCTCTACGGATATACATCCGCCCGTTGTTTGTATCTAGTAGATAGATCTTGGAATATAGTTGTTCTCATCGTAGGAAAATTTTTGTTTTCTATGCTGCGAACCCTACAGTGGTATCATAGCCGGATCTATGCGTAGATGCTTTACACGGGTAGTACACATATGAGTATATGGGCGATGATGATCATGTTGTTGCTCCTGTTTTAATTTTGGATATTGGTGGCATAGTGGGATGAAGCGGCCCAGAAAAACTTTACATGTCCTCGCACATGAGACCTGTTCCACGCTTGACATGCAACTAGTTTGCATAAGTGGCTAGCGGGTGTCTGTCTCTCCTACTGTAGTCAATATCTATTTATCGACGAGTTGTCAACAATCTGGTTATCCTCGTTGTGGTTCATGTTCGTAGATATGAATGGTTCTATCCTCGAAAGCCCTAAGCCACGTAAAATTTGCAATGGATAAATTAGAGGCGTCTAGTTTAGATTGTTGCTGAGCTAGTGTTATGATGTGGTGATGTTGTAGGTAGAAGTATGATATGATACTCTTACAACACACATAACGTGTAAGTTCCATAGACCTTGGCCTTACACATATAGGTATGATAGTGATCATACCACGATGCACATGATAGAGATCATATGCGGGAACCATATCATTTCACTAATAAATATGTGATGTTTGATAGCATATTATATTGCTTATTTGGCGTTTTATTAGAATAATAAGATGATCCCTCATTTAAATATCAAGATAAGAATGTGTTCTTCCTTTAGTATGCACCAATTATGTTTTCGTCGCTTCAAGACATCACGTGATGATTGGGTGTTCTTGTATCCACGACCATATTTCGGGTGTAAGACAGTTACACACGCGAATACTAAGGTTCTTACTTGGCGAGCCTAGCATGTACAGACATGGCCTCGGAACACGCGGATAGAATGTAGGGGTTCGTAGCATGGAAAACAAAAATTTTCTATCGCATACAAACAAACAAGCCAAGATCTATCTACTAGATTGTAGCAACGAGTCGATGGAATAACTCACCCTCGAAGATTCCAAAGTGTTTAACGAGATCGGATTCTCGTGGGTGATGTAGTCGTACTCTTTCCGATCTCAAGATCGCGTAGACGATCCTTCCGGCGCTGCGTTCTGAAGCTCCCGATCGGTCACACGTTCGGTACTCGACGAAGACCTTCCTCTCCCTTGTTCCAGCAGGCAGCGGAGGTTGTAGCACTCTCCTCATGATTCCGGCTGAAAATGATACAGATGCCGCCTAGAGGGGGGGTGAATAGGTGGTTTAAAACTTTTACGAGATGGACTTAACAAAGGCGGAATAAAACTAGCGTTTGCTTTGTCAAGCACAAAACCTATATAAACTACGGTTCACCTATGTGCACCAACAACTTATGCTAAGCAAAACAAGCAACTATGTGATAGCTAGATATAATAATTCAAGCACGAAGGCTATCACAAAGTAAAGTGCATAAGTAAATAGCTCGGTATAGAGATAACCGAGGCACGCGGAGACGATGATTTATTAACGAGTTCCTCCCATAAAGAGAGTACGTATCGTTGGAGAGGGGGTGGTATCAAACCACCTACGCCACAAAAGGCCTCCCTTATTCTCCGGTGAATCTCACCCCAACGGGATCGATCCACACTTCCACTATCGGTGCACTTGTCGGTGGCAACCGGAACCTCTCACAAGGTTGGGGCACTTCTCCACAACTTAATCGGAGGCTCCCAACAAACGCCACTAAGGCCACAACCTGCAAAACCAACAAACCGTCTAGGGTTCCAAGAACCCAAGAGTAAAAAGCTTCTCAACTTTCACTCACCAAATCCTCCGAGGAGAACTCAAACCGATGCACCAAATGCAATGGCAAGAACACATGAAGTGCTCAAGTCCTTCTCTCCCAAATTTCACAAAAGCTACAAAAGCTAGTGGGAGAATAAGAGAGGAAGAACACACGAGGAAATCCACAAAAGAAACCCCAAGATCTAGATCCCAATATGTTCCCCTCACATAGAGGAGAGATGGATTGGTGGAGTTGTAGATCTAGATCTCCCCTTTCAAATCCCACAAAAAGATTCAAGAAATATGGGAGGGATTGAGAGTATTTGCAAGCTCTTGAAGGTAAAAGCAATGGAGGAGAGAGAGAATGCAAGTCACAGGCCTAAGGAGGAAGAAGGGGTCTAATTATACCCCTCCCCAACGAAATATGACCGTTTGGGACCTTCCAGGCCGGATAATCCGCCCCTCCCCCGGATATTCCGGGTTCCCCGGACCAAAAAAATGGCTAAGGACTTCGCGGCGCGACCCTCAGTACAGGGGCGGATTTTTGGGCGGATAATTCGCCCCCATGGCCGGATAATCCGCCCCCCCTGAAAACTGGCAGGAACAGCAAAACTGAAACCAACATAACTTTTTCATTCGGACTCCGATTTTGATGATCTTAGGCTCGTTTCGAAGATAGTAACGATCTCTACAAGATCATGCAGGGAACCATCATAGTCCAGAAATGGAGGATAGAACCAAATGATGAAAGGTTTAACCTATCTATAAAAGACAAACCGGTAAAACCTCCAATATCGAAAACACAATAGAGAATGCATAAGAAATCCGTTTTCGATGGACTTAAGATTGTCATAGAGATTGACACAATATCTAAATCCTATCATGGATAAGAACCAAACAAGAACCAATAAATATGATGCCAAGTATGCAAAAGTTTGAGCTCTCACCGAGGGATATGATCAAGTTACTCACTTGAGAGCCCCTCTTGATAGTACGGTTATCTATCCTATAAACCGGTCTCTCCAACTAACACCACGAGACCAGTTAGAAAGAAAACCTATCAAAATCAAACCTTTGCCTTGTATATTCCACACCTTAGGATGGAGCACCTTTCTTGATTGCACTAGCTTGGTGAAGATGCTCCCCCATACTCCACTATGGAAGAGCCTCTCTTTTAGGCATATCTTCACATATCCATGATCACCATAAGGATGGCACGATACACTTGAGATCATCTTAAGAAACCTTGATCAACACTTGATCTTCTTCACTTTATTCTTATTCCAACCTTGAAGCCACCATATGGTTCAAGCATTGTCTATGGACAAATCCTACAAGTAAAACTCAATCCAAACATAAGTCCATAAAACATTGTCATTAATTACCAAAACCACACATGGGGGCACACATGTTCTTTCACCGGCAGCACGACGGCGTGGTACCGGAAGTAGAGGGGAGATCTCGCAGGGCTTCGCCTTAAGCCGGAGCGAGTATGGTGGACTATGAGAGAGCCTTGGTGATCTAGGGTTTAGACACACCAAGGAGGAGGCAAGGCCGGCGGCTAGGGTTTGCCCAAGGCGTCGGCGGCGACTTGCCCTAGGCGGCGGCTATGGTGGGTGACGGCGGCTAGGGTTAGGGTTTAGAGGGGCGTGGTGTTGTGTCTTGGAGGGGCAGCCCTGCCCCTCCTTATATAGGTGGAGGGGGCGCGCCAAGGGGAGGGGAGTCCCTCCCCAACTCGGTCTCCAAGTGGGCCGGCGGTGGAGGGAGGGAACTCCTCCCCAAGTAGGTTTCCTACTCTCCCTCCACCAAACAAAATAGCCGTTTGACTTTTCAAATTGGCGTTTGACCTTTTCAAACTAAGATTTGATCTATCCCTTTATTTTGTTCAGCGATGACACCTAGTACATGATGAAACCATTCCAACTTGTTATGACACATTCATGTACCCTTCCCCTCCGTAGTGTCGGACATTCCGGAACCTTCTAGAACATTCCCGATGAAAACACCGGAACCATTCTCCAACCCCGAAATAGGACTTTCCTCATATGAATCCTATTCTCCGGACCATTCTGGATCTCCTCATGATATCCCGGATCCCATCAGAGACTCCGAACAAGATTCGGTCTCTTACTCATCATTCCATAACTACTCAACAACGTCGAATCCTTAAGTGTGTCTCCCTACGGTTCATGAATTATGCGGACATGATCGAGACACTTCTCCGAACAATAACCAATAGAGGAATCTGGAAATTCATATGGCTCCCACATATTTCTACGATTACTTTGCGATCGAATGAACCACTCACATACGATACCAATTTCCCTTTGTCTCACGATAGTTTACTTATCCGAGGTTTTGATCGTAAGTATCTCTGCATATCTAGTTCAACCTCGTTCGATAAGTACTCTTTTCGTTCGTGATATGTGATCCCTTGTGAGCCGGTCACATGCTTGCAAGCTAATTGGATGACATTCCACCGAGAGGTCCCAGTATATCTATCCGTCATATGGATATGGATGGACAAATCCCACTCTTGATCCATGTGTCTCAACCAATACTTTCCGAACACTCAATGCCACCTTTATAGCCACCCGATTCACGGTGTGGTGTTTGATGTCATCAAAGCATCCTTCCGGTGAAGGTGATATGCATGATCTCATGGTCGAAGGAATTAGGTTACTATGTATCAGAAAGCATATAGCAATTGAACTATTAAAATGAATTGATCTTTATGCTACGATTATCTATAGGAGTATGTCCATCATATCATTCTCCTAACGATATGACCTTGTTGTTAATAACATCTCAATGTTCATGATAGGGAAACCACAATCATTTATTAACCAACAAGCTAGTATTATAAAGAGGCTTTACTAGGGACTTCAATTTAATTTTACAAATCACACAAGTATTAATGTTTCCTTGTTAATACTATTATAGCATGAATGTAAACATTTATCATAAACACAAAGATATAATAATAACTATATTTATTATTGCCTCTAGGGCATATCTCCAACAGTCTCTCACTTGCACTAGAGTCATCTAATCTAGATTACATGGTAATATACCGAACACCCATGGTAGTTTGGTGTTGGTCATGTTTTGCCCTCGGGAGAGGTTTAGTCAACGGATCCGCCACATTCAGATATGTGTGTACTTTGCAAATCTTTATGTCACCATCTTGGACATGTTCTCGAATAGCGTGAAAACGTAGCTTGATGTGCTTCAGCTTCTTGTGTGACCTTGCTTCTTGCGCTTTGGCTATGGCACCCATGTTATCACAGTAGATAGACATTGGGTCCAGCGCACTTGGAACCACACCGAGCTCTGTAATGGACTCTTTCATCCATATCGCTTCTTGTGAAGCCTCCGAAGCAGCCATGTATTCCGATTCAGTTGAAGATCTCGCCACAACGCTTTGCTTTGCACTCCTCCAGCTAACTACTACACCATTCAAAGTAAATACGTATCCAGATTGTGATTTAGAATCATCCGGATCGGTGTTCCAACTAGCATCGGTGTAACCATTAACAACGAGCTGTTCATCACCTCCATAAGAAAGAACCATATCCTTAGTTCTTCTCAAGTACTTAAAGGATGTTTTTGACCACTGTCCAATGATCCACTCCTGGATCACTTTGATATCTGCTAGTCAAACTAACAGCATATGCAATGTCGGGTCTAGTACATAGCATGACATACATTAGAGATCTTATGGCTGAGGCATAGGGAGTTTTACTCATCCTTTCTCTATCTTCTACCATTGTCGGACTTTGAGTTTTACTCAAGGTCGTATTGGGCAACATGGGCAAGAACCCTTTCTTGCTATCTTCCATTCCAAACCTCTTTAGAACTTTGTCCAAATATGTACTTTGTGACAATGATATTAGACGTCTCGATCTATCTCTATAAATCTTTATGCCCAATATGTAAGCTGCTTCGCCAAGATCTTTCATCGAAAAACTATTATTCAAATATTCCTTGACACTATTAAGAAGGTCTACATCATTCCTAATCAACAATATGTCATCTACATATTGTTGGAGATATGCCCAAGAGGCAATAATAAAGTGGTTATTATCATATCTTCATATGTATGATAAATGTTTACATACCATGCTATAATTGTATTAATAGGAAACATTAATACTTGTGTGATTTGTAAACATAAAAGAGTCCCTAGTAAAGCCTCTTGTTAAACTAGCTTGTTGGTTAATATATGATCATGGTTTCCTGATCATGAACATAGAGATGTTATTAACAACAGGGTCATATCATTAGGAGAATGATGTGATGGACATACTCCTATAGTAAGCGTAGCATAAAGATCAAGTCATTTAATATAGTTCATTTGCTATAAGCTTTCTGATACATAGTAACCTAATTCCTTCGACCATGAGATCATGTTAATCACCATCACCGGAAGGGTGCTTTGATGACATCAAACACCACACCGTAACTGGGTGGCTATAAAGGTGGCATTGAGTGTTTGGAAAGTATGGGTTGAGGCACATGGATCAAGAGTGAGATTTGTCCATCCATATGACGGATAGATATACTGGCCCTCTCGGTGGAATGTCATCCAATTAGCTTGCAAGCATGTGGTGGCTCACAAGGGATCACATATCAGGAACGAGAAAATAGTACTTACCAAGAACGAGGTTGAACTAGGTATGCGGAGATACCGCGATCATAACCTCGGATAAGTAAACTATCGTGAGACAAAGGGAAATTGGTATCGTATGTAAGTGGTTCATTCGATCATAAGTAATCGTAGAAATATGTGGGAGCCATATGAATTTCCGGATTCCTCTATTGGTTATTGTTCGGAGAAGTGTCTCGATCATGTCCGCATAATTCACGAACCGTAGGGAGACACACTTAAGGATTCGACGTTGTTTGAGTAGTTATGGAATGATGAGAAAGAGACCGAATGTTGTTCGGAGTCTCGGATGGGATCCGGGATATCACGAGGAGATCCGAAATGGTCCGGAGAATAAGATTCATATAAGGAAAGTCCTGTTTCGGAGTTGGGGAATGATTCCGGTGTTTTCATCGGGAATGTTCTAGAAGGTTCTGGAATGTCCGGCACTCCGGAGAGGAAGGGTACATGAATGTGTCATAACAAGTTGGAATGATTGCATCATGTACTAGGTGTCATCGCTGAACAAAATAAAGGGTTTAATCAAATCCTAGTTTGAAAAGTCAAACACCAATTTGAAAAGTCAAACGGCTATTTTGGGAAGTGGAAGGAGAGAAGGAAACTTGGGAAGAGAAGGTTTCCCTTCTCTCCTCCAAACCGCCGGCCAGCAAGGGAGTTGGGGGAGGACTCGGCTAGCCCTAGCCGCCCCTCCCACCTATAAAAGAAATGGAGGGGGCGCCCCCTCTCTCCACACACCTTGCCCCTTAGCCGGCGCCCCTCTAAACCCTAGGCCAGCCGCCGCCCCTCCTCTAGATGCGGCTGCCCTAGAGCTCCTCTAAACCGCCGTCTAGCTAATCCCTAGCTGCTGGTTGCTCTAAATCCCTTGGTGCCTCTAAACCCTAGATCGCCAAGGCCTCTCTCATAGTCCACCATACTCGCTTCGGCTTAAGGCGAAGCCCTGCGAGATCTCCCCTCTACTTCCGGTACCACGCTGTCGTGCTGCCGGAATCACGAGGAGAGTGCTACAACCTCCATTGCCTGCTGGAACAAGGGATAGGAAGGTCTTCATCAAGTACCGAACGTGTGACGCCAGCTGAGCGCTAGGAAGCTTGGCCGGAAGGATCGTCTCACGCGATCTTGAGATCGGCAAGAATGCGACTACATCACCCACGAATGCTCCTCGTTAACCGCTTTGGAATCTTCGAGGGTGAGTTCCTCTATCGACTCGTTGCTACAATCTAGTAGATAGATCTTGGCTTGTTTGTTTGCATGCGGTAGAAAATTTTGTTTTCCATGCTACGAACCCCAACAGTGGTATCAGAGCCGTGTCTATATGTAGATCTGTTGCACGAGTAGAACACAATGGTCATTATGGACGTTGATGCTTTTGTTGACGATTGCTTCTTGTGTACTTTGCATCTTGCGGGATGGTGGGATGAAGCGGCCCGGGCTAACCTTACATGACATCGTTCATGAGACTTGCTACACGCTTGACATGCAACTTGTATTGCATAAGTGGCTTTGCGGGTGCCTGTTTCTCCCAACATAGTTAAGATTCAATTTACAACGGGTGATTGACAATACTAGTATCAATGTTGTGGTTCTTGTTCGTAAGTTAGAACGACACTTATTGAAAGCCCCAAACCACGTAAAACATGCAAAGAAAATTAGAGGCGTCTAACTTTGTTTTGCAGGGGTGTGCTGTGATGTGATATGGCCATGATTATGATTATATATGATGTATGCAATGTTTCTTTTTTGTAAGTTGGCAACCGGCAGGAGCCATATGGTTGTCTTTAAATTCTGTTAAGACCCGCGTGTCTATTCAAAGTAGTTGTAATAGTTGAAGCTGGTGGACGACAACCATGAAGCGGCGCCATTGACCTTGACGCCATGCTGGTGATGATGGAGATCATGTTCGTGCTTGAAGATGGAGATCGAAAGCACAAGAAGAAAGGCCATATCATATCACATATTATGAATTGCATGTGATGTTAATCCTTTTATGCATCTTGTATTGCTTAGTTAACGACGGTAGCATTATAAGATGATCCCTCAAGCACACAATTTCAAGTTTTAAAGTGTCCATCCTTAGTAAGCACCGTTGCTAAAGCTCGTTGTTTCGAAGCACCACGTGATGATCGGGTGTGTTAGATTCTGCGAGTGTATACAACGTGAGCAAGCCAGATTTGCTCATGCGGAAGCTAAGGTTGATCTTGAAGAGCCTAGCATGTACAAACATGGTCTCGGAACACGGATCACCGAAAGGTAAAGCATGAGTCATATAGTAGATATGATGAACATGTTGATTGTTCGCCATTGAAGCTACATCAACTCTCGTGATGATCGGTTTTGATGTGGTGGATTTGGTTCGTGTGATCACTAAAACAATGTGAGGGATATTGTTTTGAGTGGGAGTTCAATGGCAATATGATTAAAAGTTGAACACTATTTATCATAAACTAAATCAAAGTGAATTTGCATAATTGTTGTAGTCATTGGCATCCGTTTACCACCTTGCGCTTAGTTTTAATTGAGATGATAGAACTACAGAATTCTGGTTAGTTACTTTACGAACTGGTATCGTATTGTTTTGAAGTGTTAATCTAAAGTTTAAAATTCATATTGCAAACTTTCAGTAAGTTCCGGTTACTCCATGAAGTTTAATAATTGGTATTAAAACAAGAGTGACAATTCCAAGAGTTAGTGTATGAGTATCATGTTTGTCTCCATGATTCTTGATATTCAAAGGATTGTCTTAATATCAAGGTTATCTAGGATCTGAAAGAGTTGTTTCAGAAACCATGATGTGTGGAAGATATTGTGATATCTGAAACGAAGTATTGGTTGCAACATGATAGAGTATAATATGGCAAAAGACATGTTCTCATATTTGATGAGAAGTTGCAAAAGGTTGGAGACACTAGTTGTCCTAAAACCACCAAAGTTTTCTTAAAGAGCAACATTATACTCGTGATTCACCGTTATAAGCTAAAAGTAGCTTGATTATGGATGATTCCATGATAAGGGTGAATATTTGATGTAGGTAAAATGTTTACTACACCAAGAGATTACTAAAGAAAGGAATTTGAAAGAACACCAAACATTTGATGATGGTAAATCTACTTCAAAGTGCAAGTCCAAAGACATTGGTATTTAACTATACACGCTTTGGACTATGTGTCATATGTATGACTCCACTATTGATGTTGATAGATTCTTTCAAGCGAAGGAAATCTTGAAGAGAATCTCATAAATATATGGCAGAAAAGAAAAGACTAGAATTGTTCAGTTTAAGTATATAGATGATATACATGTTATGGCTATATTCTTTGATTATTAAACAATGTGGTTCTTAAGTATTTGATACTGAATTTGTTGGTGTGAATCGTCATACGAAACAACAGAATTCATGAACTACAATGGCCTAAGTAACTAGCAAAAGAATATGTAATGATGTTCATCGAGAACAAATAAAGGGTTATTATGTTGCTCGTTAAACATCAAAGCTTGCCTTCAAGATTTGTTTTATCAGGTATTATGAGAACAAAAGGGTTGTTCAAATAATTGCCGTAATCCATAAAAGATGGATGATTCACAAATCTCGTTGGAGAAATCACATCCATAAAACTAGTGCTAAAAATGTCGAAAGACAAATTGATTGAAAGATCACTTAGGAAGTGACATCGCCGTTTAAATTATATTGGAAAGAAAACATGAAGAAAATCCATGTGGATGGAATTTTGGAGTCTTTTGATTTTTGATCACATGACGCTTGTGAAACTTTCCCAGAGATAATTAAAACTTCGTTAAATGAGGCCAAAGAGCGAATGACTAGCTTATTGGAACTTGTACATATTGTTGTACGAAGTCCATTATGTGTAGTCAAGAGCGATGGATTTCAACTTCATATGCTTTCTCCGAAAATTTGAGTGAATATATGAATATTTACTTAATAAGGATGAAGTGTGAAATATTTGAAAAGTTCAAAGACTTTCAAGATGAAGTGCAAAATCATTGTAACAAGAATATAAATAGTTTATGATAAGATCATAAAGGAAGATATTTGAGTTACAAGTTTAGCATAATACCTAATATTTAAGGAATCATTCCGTGGATTTGCATTTTCCCGAAACACCATAAGAGTATGGAGCGTTCGAGATATGTGATTAAAACCTTGTTTGACATGGTAAGATCAAAGGTATAATTCATAAAACTGCCATAATATTTTAAAGATTAAAAGCTTTAGAGACTACCGTTTTTCCACTGAAAAGAGCTCCATCATAATCCGTTGAATTGACACCATATAAAGTTATGGTTTGGGATAAAACCCAAGTTTTCCTTTCTTAAACATTGGTGTGCTATGCATAAGAAAGATGTTTGCAACCAAAGTCGGATGAACCTGTCTCTGTATGTTATTTTGAATAACTATTCCTCCATAACATCGGAGACAAAAGTGTTTGTCACTTAGAACGTCAAGTTTCTTTGAGAAGGAATTTTTCGTGAAAAGATAAGTGGGAGGACAATAGAACTTTGATAAGGTTAAAAGAACCTTAGCTATATGTGCAAAGTTGCGCAGCGCCGAAAAGTGTTCCGGAGGCAGCAACAATGCTCATGGCTCACGTGCCTCAAAGGTTGTGGTTACGAAGGTCAAAGTTTCTATTGAAACAAGTAGGTCGAGTAAACAATCAAATACCAAGATTTGAGGGTTGAATCATTATTTGAGAATAATGAACGTACTACATGCAAAGAAGCGATGATGGGCCCTGACTCCGTCAAATGGCTTGAAGCCATAAAATCCGTGATAGTTCCATACACGAGAAATCAAGTTTTGAACTTGAAGGACCCTCGAGAAAGGTGTAAGACCTTACAGTTGTGTTTGGATCTATAAAGAAGTAGACATGGATGTTTCACATCTATGAAATAGTCGACGTGTTGGGAAAGAGTTCACAACAATGTTCAAAGGTTGACTATGACAAGATCTGATCTTTCATAGCGATATTTAGTCTAGACGGATTAATATAGCAACCACTACATATAATTTTGTTATGTGGTAGTTGAATAAACAAAACAAGTTATTCTAATAGAATTGTTACCTAGGACATGTTCTTCACATGGTCCATAGGGTTTTGTTAATTCAACAGGATGCTAAAAGCATATGCAAACGTCAATGGTTGAAGTAAGCATAGCGGAGTTGGAATCTTCACTATGATGAAACTGTTAAAAGAGTTTAATTTCATCAGAAACAATGAAGATGCTTGCATTTGCAAGAAATTAAGTGGGAGCGCTAAGACATGTTTCTAATACATTATGTGGAAGACATTTTGTTGATTGGAAATGATGTATCTTTTATTGACACAAGATAAGAATTTCATCTCGATGAAAGGCTTAGGCAAAACCCAAATATTTGGCATCAATAGACGCTAATATGGTTGTGCCAAAAGTACATAGATGATATATTGAATGAGTTCAATATAGAAACTACAAGAAAGGTTCTTGTCACAGAAAAAGGATTGAATGAGTTCAATATTGATGATATATTCAAGTGTATTGACACAGGGTAAGTGAAACAAAGATTCAAGTATAGATTGATATTTGATGTATAAAATCACAAAGAGTATTTTATCAATCATGTTGTGATGTGTACAAATCCAGATATGTCCTATGCTCTAAATGTTATGAGCATATACTAGAATAATTCATAAGATGATCATTGGACAATAGTAAGGATATTCTTATGATCTTTTGGAAGAACTAAGAGTATATTATTTGTAGAAGTGACAAATAGATGGTTAGTTCATTGTAAAAGTACTACATTGATACTAGTTTTGTCACAAAGTACAAATTAAGTTTATCTCAATCTAAACTAAGGGTGGCACAATAAAATGGAAAGTCAGTTCCATAATGGATTTGGATGAGTTCCAAAGTTAAGGCATTGTGACAGATACTACAACAAAAGGCTAAGTATATAACTGCTATTATAGCAGCTAAAGAGGGCATTTGTGTCAAGTAGTTTGTTATCAAACTAGGTGTAGTTCACAGCGGGATAATACTATGAAGATATATTGTATGACAATATTATCAACATGTTTTAACCCCAAAGAACTAAAGGTCACACCAAAGGACCAAATTTGTACGAAGCCATCTCATTAGAGAGATGAGTGATGCGTAGAGACGCAAAGACATGCAATTTCACACGGACCTGGAAGTGTCAGATCCGGAGATCAGTTGACCACTAGCAATCGTGTACATACGACACCAGAAAGCCATAGGTGTTGAATACACAAAGGTTTGAAACTAGATTATTGACTCTAGTGCAAGTGGGAGACTGTTGGAGATATGCCCAAGAGGCAATAATAAAGTGGTTATTATCATATCTTCATACTTATGATAAATGTTTACATACCATGCTATAATTGTATTAATAGGAAACATTAATACTTGTGTGATTTGTAAACATAAAAGAGTCCCTAGTAAAGCCTCTTGTTAAACTAGCTTGTTGGTTAATATATGATCATGGTTTCCTGATCATGAACATAGAGATGTTATTAACAACAGGGTCATATCATTAGGAGAATGATGTGATGGACATACTCCTATAGTAAGCGTAGCATAAAGATCAAGTCATTTAATATAGTTCATTTGCTATAAGCTTTCTGATACATAGTAACCTAATTCCTTCGACCATGAGATCATGTTAATCACCATCACCGGAAGGGTGCTTTGATGACATCAAACACCACACCGTAACTGGGTGGCTATAAAGGTGGCATTGAGTGTTTGGAAAGTATGGGTTGAGGCACATGGATCAAGAGTGGGATTTGTCCATCCATATGACAGATAGATATACTCTAGGCCCTCTCGGTGGAATGTCATCCAATTAGCTTGCAAGCATGTGACTGGCTCACAAGGGATCACATATCACGGGAACGACAAAAGAGTACTTATCAGTAACGAGGTTGAACTAGGTATGCGGAGATACCGACGATCATAACCTCGGATAAGTAAACTATCGTGAGACAAAGGGAAATTGGTATCGTATGTAAGTGGTTCATTCGATCGCAAAGTAATCGTAGAAATATGTGGGAGCCATATGAATTTCCAGATTCCTCTATTGGTTATTGTTCGGAGAAGTGTCTCGATCATGTCCGCATAATTCATGAACCGTAGGGAGACACACTTAAGGATTCGACGTTGTTTGAGTAGTTATGGAATGATGAGAAAGAGACCGAATGTTGTTCGGAGTCTCGGATGGGATCCGGGATATCACGAGGAGATCCGGAATGGTCCGGAGAATAAGATTCATATAAGGAAAGTCCTGTTTCGGAGTTGGGGAATGATTCTGGTGTTTTCATCGGGAATGTTCTAGAAGGTTCCGGAATGTCCGGCACTCCGGAGGGGAAGGGTACATGAATGTGTCATAACAAGTTGTAATGATTGCATCATGTACTAGGTGTCATCGCTGAAAAAAATAAAGGGTTTAATCAAATCCTAGTTTGAAAAGTCAAACGCCAATTTGAAAAGTCAAACGGCTATTTTGGGAAGTGGAAGGAGAGAAGGAAACTTGGGAAGAGAAGGTTTCCCTTCTCTCCTCCAAACCGCCGGCCAGCAAGGGAGTTGGGGGAGGACTCGGCTAGCCCTAGCCGCCCCTCCCACCTATAAAATAAAGGGAGGGGGCGCCCCCTCTCTCCACACACCTTGCCCCTTAGCCGGCACCCCTCTAAACCCTAGGCCAGTCGCCGCCCCTCCTCTAGATGCGGCTGCCCTAGAGCTCCTCTAAACCGCCGTCTAGCTAATCCCTAGCTGCTGGTTGCTCTAAATCCCTTGGTGCCTCTAAACCCTAGATCGCCAAGGCCTCTCTCATAGTCCACCATACTCGCTCCGGCTTAAGGCGAAGCCCTGCGAGATCTCCCCTCTACTTCCGGTACCACGTCGTGTCTTGGGAATCACGAGAGTGCTACAACCTCCATTTTCTTTGGAACAAGGGAGAGGAAGGTCTTCATCGAAAATCGAACGTGTGACCGATCATGGAGCTGGAACGCCTTGGCCGGAAGGATCGTCTACGCGATCTTGAGATCGGCAAGAGTACGACTACATCACCCACGAGAATCTGCTCTCGTTAACCGCTTTGGAATCTTCGAGGGTGAGTTCCTCTATCGACTCGTTGCTACAATCTAGTAGATAGATCTTGGCTTGTTTGTTTGCGTGCGGTAGAATTTTTTTGTTTTCCATGCTACGAACCCCAACACATATAGTATTAAGAATGCTACAGAGATCCCACTCACTTTCTTGTAAATACAAGCTTCTCCATAAGTTTGTATAAAACCAAAACTTTTGATCACCTTATCAAAACGTTGATTCCAACTTCGGGATGCTTGCTTCAATCCATATATGGACCGTTGAAGTTTGCATACCTTGTTAGCATCTTTAGGATCGACAAAACCTTTTGGTTGCATCATATACAACTCTTCATCAATGTCTCCATTGAGGAACGCTGTTTTGACATCCATCTGCCATATCTCATAATCATAATATGCAGCGATTGCTAACATAATCCTCACAGACTTTAGCTTCGCTACAGGTGAGAAAGTCTCATCGTACTCAACTCCTTGAATTTGTCGAAACCCTTTTGCGACAAGTCGAGCTTTATAGACAGTAACATTACCATCAGCATATGTTTTCTTCTTGAAAATCCATTTATTCTTGACAGCCTTCCGGTCATCCGGTAAGTCCACCAAAGTCCATACTTGGTTTTCGTACATGGATCCAATCTCGGATTTCATGGCTTCTTGCCATTTATTGGAATCTGGGCTCATCATCGCTTCCTCATATGTCGCAGGGTCATCGGTGTTGTCCACCAACATGACACTCATAACGGGATCATACCAATCAGGAGTGGTACGAGTTCTCGTTGACCTGCGAGGCTCTGTAGCAACTACAACCGAAGTTTCATGATCATCATCATTAGCTTCCTCTCTTATTGGTGCAGGCACCACAGGAACTTCTTCCGGTCCTGCGCTACTCGCAAGTTCGAGAAAAGGTTCGACAACCTCGTCGAGTTCTACTTTCCTTCCAGTCACTTCTTTCGAGAGAAATTCCTTCTCTAGAAAGGATCCATTCTTGGCAACGAAGATTTTGCCTTCGGATCTATGATAGAAGGTATACCCAATAGTTTCCTTTGGATATCCTATGAAGACGCATTTTTCCGCTTTGGGTTCAAGCTTGACCGGCTGTAACTTCTTTACATAGGCTTCGCAACCCCAAACTTTAAGGAACGACAATTTAGGTTTCTTCCCAAACCATAATTCATACGGTGTCGTTTCAACGGATTTATATGGTGCCCTATTTAAAGTGAATGTTGCTGTTTCTAATGCATAACACCAAAATGATAGTGGTAAATCTGTAAGAGGTCGTTTGGTATCCATCATTTGAGTCTAGAATCCTGGAATTCATTTTGCAATTCCATCCTTATGCTGTTTGGTTCGCACGGAATTGAGCTGTCATTTCATTTGTCAAATCCATTGAAATATTCCTATATGTAAACCTAATTCCTATCTCAGACCTGTCATTTCCAAATTCCGGTGGCAGCCAAACATGTGAGTGTTTTTGGAATCATAATATAAATGAAATGAATCCATGTATTCATTTCATTTCTACTAAATGAAATGAATACCTGGCTGCCAAATGACCTCTAAGTGATATCATAGAACGAACCATATCTAAGAGAGTTCGATTACGACGTTCGGACACACCATTACGCTGTGGTGTTCCCGGCGGTGTCAATTGTGAAAGTATTCCGCATTTCTTCAAATGCTCGCCAAACTCGTAACTTAGATATTCACCTCCACGATCAGAACGTAGAAATTTAATCTTCTTGTTACATTGATTCTCAACCTCACTTTGAAATTCCTTAAACTTCTCGAAAGTTTCGGACTTATGTTTCATGAAATAGATATACCCATATCTACTCAAGTCATCCGTGAAGGTAAGAACATAACGATAACCACCGCGCGATGCTACACTCATTGGACCACACACATATCGGTATGTATGATTTCCAATAAGTCCGTAGCTCGCTCCATCATACCAGAAAATGGAGTCTTAGTCATTTTACCCATCAAACATGCTTCGCATCTTTCAAGTGATTCGAAATCAAGTGATTCAAGAAGTCCATCGGAATGGAGTTTCTTCATACGCTTCACTCCAATGTGACCAAGACGACAGTGCCACATATAGGCCGAGTTATCGCTCGATTTCAAACGTTTAGCTTCAATGTTATTAATATGTGTATTTCCACTATCGAGATTCAATAAGAATAGACCATCTATCAAAGGTGCATGTGCATAAAACATATTACTCATATAAATCGAACAACCATTATTCTCGGACTTAAACAAGTAACCGTCTATCAATAAACAAGATCCCGATATAATGTTCATGCTTAACGCAGGCACCAAATAACAATTATTTAAGTATAAAACTAATCCCGATGGTAGATGAAGAGGTAGCGTGCCGACCGCGATCACATCAACCTTTGATCTGTTTCCCACGCGCATCGTCACCTCGTTCTTCGCTAGCTTCCGTTTATTCTGCAGCACCTGTTTCGAGTTACAAATATGAGCAACCGAACCAGTATCAAATACCCAGGAACTACTACGAGTACTAGTGAGATACACATCAATAACATGTATATCGGATATACCTTTCTTCTTGATGTTGCCTTTCTTCAAATCCACCAAGTACTTTGGGCAATTCCGCTTCTAGTGACCTTCTCCCTTGCAGTAAAAGCACTCTCTATCAGGCTTGGGTCAAGCCTTGGTCTTCTTCGTCGGCTCGGTAACTCTCTTACCATCCTTCTTGAAGTGTCCCTTTTGCTTAGACTTGCCTTTCTTGAATTTGGTGGTCTTATTGACCATCAAAACTTGGTGCTCTTTCTTGATCTCCACTTCTACAGATTTTAACATGGAGAAGAGTTCTGGCAACTGCTTGTTCATGCTTTGCATATTGTAGTTCATCACAAAGTTCTTGTAACTTGGTGGTAGTGATTGGAGGACACGGTAAATCCCCAAAGCATTAGGAATAACTATAACCAAGCTTTGAAGTTTGTTTGTGTGCCCAGAGATCTTAAGCACATGCTCACTGACGGAGCTGCCCTCTTCCATCTTGCAGTTAAAGAAATTTTCAGAAGCCTCATAGCTCTCAACTGCCGCGTGAATCTCAAAGATCAATTTGAGTTCACGGAAAATATCATGTGGGTTTGTATTCTCAAACCTTTTCTGAAGCTCCGATTCTAAACCATACAAGATAGCACCTGAATGATCTTGATTCTTCGGCGAGTAATCGCGTTCTTCTTTACTTCATCGGTAGCATCACTTCATCAGCGGTAGGTCACCAGGGTGCATCCAAAGACATAGGTCAAATTACCGGCAAGATTGAGGACAATCCTCAAATTGTGGAACCAATCCGCTAAGTTGCTTCCATTGTTTTCTCAACTTTTCTTTCTCTAGGAGCATTAAAATTGATGGTAGGGGCATTATTGATCTACAACATATTTGCAATAGTTTAGACTAAGTTTATGACAGATTGAGTTCTAATTAATAGTTAAATTAATCTAGGTGAACTCCCACTCAAAACAATATCCCTCACATTGTTTTAGTGATCACACGAACCAAATCCACCACATCAACACCGATCATCACGAGAGTTGATGTAGCTTCAATGGCGAACAATCGACATGTCCATCATATCTACTATATGATTCATGCTTTACCTTTCGGTGATCCGTGTTCCGAGACCATGTCTGTACATGCTAGGCTCGTCAAGATCAAACCTTAGCTTCCGCATGAGCAAATCTGGATTGCTCATGTTGTATACACTTGCAGAATCTAACACACCCGATCATCACGTGGTGCTTCGAAACAACAAGCTTTAGCAACGGTGCTCACTAAGGATGAACACTTTAGACTTGAAATTTATGTGCATGAGGGATCATCTTATAATGCTACCGTCGTTAACTAAGCAATACTGTAGGGTTCGCAACATAGAAAACAAAATTTTTCCTACGATGTGAACTATATACCAAGATCTATCTACTAGATACAAACAACGGGCGGATGTATATCCGTAGAGAACATACCCTTGAAGACCAACAAAGCTTAACTAGTTCAACTCGTGGTTGATGTAGACGATCTCTTGCCGATCTCAAGATCGAGGGGAAGTCCTAGCGCCGCAAATTAGTAGCGCATCCGTGCTCGCACACACGTTCGAGGCACCGAGCAACCTCCGCCTCCTCGCTCCAACGATGCAGCGGAAGCACAACTCTTTCTTGCCGAATAGCCACCGGGAACATGTATCTCGCTAGTCCGAGACCATGGGGGATAAATTCTAGAGGGGGAGAGAGATCCTTCACGAGGAGGTGTTTCAGACAAGTGAGGAGGGGGGCTCCTTTTATAGGAGGAGGGGGGACCCCAAGGGGGTGGCTGGCGCATGGGGGCTGCCCCCTTGCCCTCCCCTCTTCATGTGTGTGGACACTCCACTCACAAATCTCCTTTAAATTCCCTCCACTCAAAAGTCCACTCAAATTCCCATTAAATTTCCACCAAATTTAATGCAAACTCTCATTAAATAAAACTCTTTTATTTTATTCAGAATTTTGTCAATTACTTTAATGACAAACATTCACAAATAACCCTTTTCTAGAATTCTATTTCACATGCATAACCACTTTATGCAATTTCACCCGAAAACCTGTTTCGGTATCTAGTGAAATAAATTCATGCGCTTGTTCATTCTTTCGGCATGAAACATTTGCTCCAATTGGATGTCGGTGTCTCTTAAGTGTGTCACCCTACGGTTCATGAATAATGCGGACATGATCGAGACCCCTCTCGGATCAATAATCAGAAGCGGGATCTGGAGACCCATACTGACTCCCACACATTCAACGATGACTTTCTTGTGATCGTCGGAACCTTTTACGCTAGTATCTTAATCCCTTTGTTTCACGATATATTACATGTCCGAGATTCGATCATCGGTATCTCCATACCTAGTTTGATCTCGTTACCGACATGCTCTCTTTTCTCGTTCCTGTGATATAACATTCTAGTGATCAAATCACTTGCTTGCAAGCTAATCAATGTGATATCACCGAGAGGTCCCAGAGTATATCTATCCTTCATCGGGATGAACAAATTCCACTCTCGATCCATGAGCCTCAACATAACACTTTATTAGTTCTGAATCCATCTTTATAATCACCCTATTACGGTGTGACGTTTGATGTTATCAAGAAACTCTTCCGGTGTTAGTGATTGACATGATCTCATGGTCTAAGGATTAGGATCACTTCGTAAGTTGTTATAGCAATATAAACTCAATGACTTTGATCGTAATGCTATACTTTGGATGAATGTTCATCACACCATTACGCTAATGTTGTGATCCCGTTATTAACAACATCCAATGTCCATGATCAGGAAACCTTGATCATCTTGTTAATCAACGAGCTAGTTTATGAGAGAGGCATAACTAGGAACTTTCTGTTTGTTTATTAAACACACATGTATTAACGTTTCTGTATTTATACAATTATAGCATGCAAAATAAACATCTAGCATATACTTGTAATATACATAATAAACACTTTATTATTGGCTCTCAGGGCATATTCCCTTCAGTCTCCCACTTGCACTAGAGACAATAATCTAGTTACATAGTGATAAATCTAACACCCATTGAGTTCTGGTGTTGATCATGTTTTGCTCTAGGGAGAGTTTTAGTCAATAGATCTACTACATTGAGATCCGTATGTACTTTACAAATCTTTATATCTCCATCCTTGACATGCTCGCGGATGGAGTGAAACCGGCGCTTAATATGCTTGGAATGCTTGTGAGACCTTGGCTCTTTGGCATTGGCAATGGCACCATTGTTGTCACAATAGATCACCATTGGGTCCAACGCGTTTGCCACCACTCCTAGTTCGGATATGAACTCCTTCATCCAAACTGCTTCCTGAGCCGCTTCTGAAGCAGCAACATATTCGGCCTCCGTTGTTGATCCCGCTACCACAGGTTGTTTGGAGCTCCTCCAACTAACCGCTCCGCCATTCATGAGAAATACGTATCCGGATTGAGACTTAGAGTCATCCGGATCGGTGTCAAAGCTAGCGTCGACATAACACTTAGCGACGAGCTCTTCTTCACCTCCGTATACAAGAAACATATCCTTAGTTCTTCGTAAGTACTTAAGGATATTCTTGACCGCTATCCAGTGTTCCGAACCTGGATCCGATTGGTACCTACTATTCAAACTAATAGCATGTGCCACATACGGTCTTGTACATAGCATGGCGTACATTATAGAGCCTATGGCTGAAGCATAGGGGACTTTGTCCATTATCTCTCTTTCTTCCGCCGAAGCAGGACTTTGAATCTTACTCAATGTCTTGCCTTGCAACATAGGTAAGAACCCCTTCTTACTTCCGTCCATTTTAAACTTCTTTAAAATCTTATCAAGGTATGTACTTTGCGATAGCCCTATTAGGCGCCTAGATCTATCTCTATAGATCTTTATGCCTAATATGTATGACGCTTCACCTAGGTCCTTCATTGAAAATTTCTTTGTTTAGATAACTTTTAACATTGTTTAAAGATCTATGTCATTTCCGATCAATAATATGTCATCCACATATAATATCGAAATGCCACAGTGCTCCACTCACTTTCTTGTAAATACAAGCTTCTCCATAAGTTTGGACAAATCCAAACTCTTTGATCACCTCATCAAAGCGGAGATTCCAACCGTGATGCTTGCTTCAATCCATAGATGGATCGTGAAGCTTGCACACCTTGTTAGCATCCTTAGGATCGACAAAACCCTTTGGTTGTATCATATACAACTCTTCTTCAATATTACCATTGAGAAACGCGGTTTTGACATCCATCGCCATATCTCATAATCGAAATATGCAGCAATTGCTAACATAATCCTAACTGACTTTAGCATCGTTACGGGAGAGAAAGTCTCATCGTAGTCAACTCCTTGAATTTGTCGAAACCCCTTTGCAACAAGTCGAGCTTTATAGACGGTCACATTACCATCAGCATCAGTTTTCCTTTTGAAAATCCATTTGTTCTCCACGGCCTTTCGGTCGTGAGGTAATTCCACCAAGTTCCAAACTTGATTTTCATACATGGATTCCATCTCGGATTTCATGGCTTCTAACCATTTGTTGGAATCCGGGCTCATCATCGCTTCTTAATACATCGCAGGGTCATCATTTTCATCAACCATGAAATTCATGACAGGATTTCCGTACAGCTCGGGAGCTGCACGCGTCCTGTTTGACCTGCGAGGTTCGGTAGTACTCTCTTTCGGAGTTTCATGATCATTATCATTAGTTCCCTCTTCAACAGGTGGAGCCAACTCCGGAACAACTTCCGACGCTGCGCTACTCGCCATACTTTGAAGATAAGGTTCCACAACCTCTTCGAGTTCTACCTTCCGACTACTCACACCTTTCGCGAGAAAATCTTTCTCTAGAAAGGATCCATTCTTGGCAACAAAAACCTTGCCCTCGGATCTGTGATAGAAGGAATACCCAATAGTTTCTTTAGGGTATCCTATGAAGACGCATTTTTCCGCTTTGGGTTCGAGTTTATCCGGTTGAAGTTTCTTCACATAAACATCGCATCCCCAAACTTTAAGAAATGACAGCTTAGGTTTGTTTCCAAACCACAATTCATACGGTGTCTTTTCAACAGATTTAGATGGTGCCCGATTTAAAGTGAATGCAGCAGTTTCTAGTGCATAACCCCAAAATGACAACGGCAAGTCCGAGAGACATCATAGATCGAACCATGTCTAATAAAGCACGATTCTGACGTTCCGACACCATTTCATTGTGGTGTTCCGCAGTGTGAGTTGTGAAACAATTCCACACTCTTTCATGTGAGTGCTAAACTCGTAACTTAGATTACTCACCTCCACGGTCGGACCGTAGAAATTTGATCTTTCTATTACGATGATTTTCCACTTCATTCTGAAATTCCTTGAACTTTTCAAAGGTTTCAGACTTGTGTTTCATCAAGTAGATATAACCGTATCTACTCAAATCATCCGTGAAAGTAACAAAATAACGATATCCACCTCGCGCCGACACACTCATTGGACCACATACATCAGAATGTATGATTTCCAATAAATCTGTCGCCCGTTCCATTGAACCGGAAAACGGCGTTCTAGTCATCTTACCCATAAGGCATGGCTCACATGTATCAAATGATTCATAATCAAGTGATTCCAAAAGTCCATCCGAATGGAGATTCTTCATGTGTTTAACGCCAATATGACCTAGACGGCAGTGCCACATATATGCGGATATATCATCATTAAGTTTAATCCTTTTGGCATCAACATTATGAATATGTGTAATATTATCATCGAGATCTAATAGAAATAAACCATTCATCATCGGTGCATGACCATAAAAGATTTCATTCATATAAATGGAACAACCATTGTTCTCGAATTTAAATGAATAACCACTTCGCATCAAACACGGTCCAGATACAATGTTCATGCTCAGTGCAGGCACCAGATAACATTTATTCAAGTTTATAACTAATCCCGACGGCAAGTGGAGAGGCAGCGTTCCGACGGCGATCACATCAACGCTTGATCCATTGCCGACACGCATCTTGACCTCACCCCTTGCTAGCGGTCGCTTGTTCCGACCTCGATTCGAGTTACAAATATTAGCAATCGAACCGGTATCAAATACAAAAGCATCTGCGAGCACTAGTCAAGTACACATCAATAACATGTATATCATATATACCTTTGTTTTCCTTGCCGGCCTTCTTGTCTGCCAGATACTTGGGGCAGTTGCGCTTCTAGTGGCCAGTCCCCTTACAATAGTAGCACTCGGAATCAGACTTAGGTCTAACTCGGCGTTTCTTTTCAGCGCAACAATGCTTGCCGCCCTTACTTCCCTTCCGTTTTCCCTTCTTGTCTTTCTTGAAACCAGTGTTCCTATTGATCATCAACACTTGATGTTCCTTTTTTATCTCCACTTCTGCAGTTTTAAGCATTGACAGAAGCTCGGGGAGAGACTTCTTCATGCCTTCCATATTATAGTTCATCACGAAGCTCTTATAGCTAGGTGGCAGAGACTGCAGAACACGATGGATGCCTAAGTCAATGGGAATCGATATTCCCAAGGACACAAGCTTATCGGCGTAACCCGACATCTTGAGTACGTGCTCACTAACGGAGCTGTGCTCTTCCATCATGCAGCTAAAGAACTTTTCTGAAGCGTTGTAGCTCTCTACAGCAGCATGTGTGTCGAAAATCATTTTCAACTCACCCATTGTATCAAATGCATTGCCGTTTTCGAAACGCTTTCGAAGTTCCGGCTCTAGCCCATACAATATGCCGCAATGAACTAAGTTGTGGTCCTCCTGACGAGTCTGATAGACATTCTTCTCCTTGTCAGGGGCATCATCAAAAGGTGGGGGGCCTAACGGCGCTTCTAGCACATATTGCTTTTGTGCAACAGAGAGGAGAATCCTTAAATTCATGGCCCATTCGGTAAAGTTGCTACCGTTCGTTGCTAGTTTCTCTTTCTCCATGAACACATTGAAATTAAAAGCAGGTGGTGCCATCTACAACAGAATTTGTAAAGTTTAGACTAAGTGTATGATAGATTGAGTTCAACTAATCTATATTACGAATGAACTCCCACTCAAAAACGACATCCCTCGTGCCTTTTTGGTGATTACATGAACCAAATCCACTACACCAAGTCCAATCATCACGTGAGTCGGTATAGCTTCAAAGGCGAGCATCAAATGGGCATCATATCAACTATATGACTCATGCTTAACCTTTCGGTCCGTCTTCTGAGGCCATGTCTGTACATGCTAGGCTCGCCAAGTTAGAACCTTAGTATTCAAGTGTAATCTGCTTTTACACCCGAAATATGGTCGTGGATCCAAGAACACCCGACCATCACGTGATGTCTTGGAGTGACGAAAACATAATCGGTGCATACTAAAGGAAGAACACATTCTTATCTTGATATTTAAATGAGGGATCATCTTATTATGCTAACAAAGTGCTAAACAAGCAATATAAGATGTTATCAAACATCATATGTTTATTAGTGAAATGATATGGTTCCCGCAGATGATCTCTATCATGTGCATCGTGGTATGATCACTATCATACCTATATGTGTAAATCCAAGGTCTATGGATTTTACACGCTATGTGTGTTGTAAGAGTATCATCTCATACTTCTACTTACAACACTACCATATCATAACACTAGCCCAAAGAACAATCTAAACTAGACGCCTCTAATTTATCCATTGCAAGTTTTACGTGGCTTAGAGCTTTCGAGATAGAACCGTTCTTACCTACGAACATGAACCACAACGAGGATAATCAAATTGTTGACAACTCGCTTGCAAAATAGATATTGACAATAGTAGGAGAGACAGACACCCGCTAGCCACTTATGCAAACTAGTTGCATGTCAAGCGTGGAACAGGTCTCATGTGCGAGGACATGTAAAGTTTGTCCGGGCCGCTTCATCCCACTATGCCACCAATATCCAAAATTACAACAAAGGAGCAACAACATGATAATCATCGCCCACATAATCATATGTGTACTACACGTGTAAAGTATCTACGCATAGATCCCGATACATACCATCAGGGTTTGCAGATAGAAAACAAAAATTTCCTACGATGTGAACTATATACCAAGATCTATCTACTAGATACAAACAACGGGCGGATGTATATCCGTAAAGAACATACCCTTGAAGACCGACAGAGCTTAACGAGTTCAACTCGTGGTTGATGTAGACGATCTCTTGCAGATCTCAAGAACGAGAGGAAGTCCTAGCGCCGCAAATCAGCAGCCCATCCATGCTCGCACACACGTTCGAGGCACCGAGCAACCTCCGCCTCCTCGCTCCAGCGATGCAGCGGAAGCACAACTCTTTCTTGCCGAATAGCCACCGGGAACATGTATCTCGCTAGTCCGAGACCATGGGGGATAAATTCTAGAGGGGGAGAGAGATCCTTCACGAGGAGGTGTGTGAGACAAGTGAGGAGGGGGGATCCTTTTATAGGAGGAGGGGGGAAACCCAAGGGGGTGGCCGGCGCATGGGGGCTGCCCCCTTGCCCTCCCCTCTTCATGTGGGTGGACACTCCACTCACAAATCTCCTTTAAATTCCCTCCACTCAAAAGTCCACTCAAATTCCCATTAAATTTCCACCAAATTTAATGCAAACTCTCATTAAATAAAACTCTTTTATTTTATTCAGAATTTTGTCAATTACTTTAATGACAAACATTCACAATAACCCTTGCTAGAATTCTATTTCACATGCATAACCACTTTATGCAATTTCACCCAAAACCTGCTTTCGGATCTAGTGAAATAAATTCTCGCTTGTTCATTCTTTCGCATGAAACATTTCCTCCAATTGGATGTCGGTGTCTCTTAAGTGTGTCACCCTACGGTTCGTGAATAATGTGGACATGATCGAGACCCTCTCGATCAATAATCGTAAGGATCCGAGACCCATATCGACTCCCACACATTCAACGATGACTTTCTTGTGATCGTCGGAACCTTTTACGCTAGTATCTTAATCCTTTGTTTCACGATATATTACATGTCCGAGATTCGATCATCGGTATCTCCATACCTAGTTTGATCTCGCACGACATGCACTCTTTTCTCGTTCCTGTGATATAACATTCTAGTGATCAAATCACTTGCTTGCAAGCTAATCAATGTGATATCACCGAGAGGGCCCAGAGTATATCTATCCTTCATCGGGATGAACAAATTCCACTCTCGATCCATGAGCCTCAACATAACACTTTATTAGTTCTGAATCCATCTTTATAATCACCCTATTACGGTGTGACGTTTGATGTTATCAAGAAACTCTTCCGGTGTTAGTGATTGACATGATCTCATGGTCTAAGGATTAGGATCACTTCGTAAGTTGTTATAGCAATATAAACTCAATGACTTTGATCGTAATGCTATACTTCGGATGAATGTTCATCACACCATTATGCTAATGTTGTGATCCCGTTATTAACAACATCCAATGTCCATGATCAGGAAACCTTGATCATCTTGTTAATCAACAAGCTAGTTTATGAGAGAGGCATAACTAGGAACTTTCTGTTTGTTTATTAAACACACTTGTATTAACGTTTCCGTATTAATAAAATTATAGCATGCAAAATAAACATCTATCATATACTTGGAATATACATAATAAACACTTTATTATTGCCTCTCAGGGCATATTCCCTTCAAATACAAGATGCATAAAGGATTAACATCACATGCAATTCATAATATGTGATATGATATGGCCTTTCTTCTTTGTGCTTCCGATCTCCATCTTCAAGCACGAACATCATCTCCATCATCACCGGCATTGCATCAAGGTCAATGACGCTGCTCCATGGTTGTCGTCCACCGGCTTCAACTATTACAACTACTTTGAATAGACACGCGGGTCTTAACATAAATTAAATACAACCATATGGCTCCTGCCGGTTGCCAACTTACAATAAGGATCATTGCATACATCAAATATAATCACAATCATGGCCATATCACATCACAAAGACACCGCAAAACAAAGTTAGACGCCTCTAATTTCTTTGCATATTTTACGTGGTTTGGGGCTTTCAATAAGTGTCGATCTAACTTACGAACCAGAACCACAACGTTGATGTTTGAACTATCAAGTGCCCGTTGTAAATTGGATCTATACTATAATGGGAGAGACAGACACCCGCAAAGCCACTTATGCAATACAAGTTGCATTTTGAGCGTGGAGCAAGTCTCATGAACGATGTCATGTAAGGTTATCCCGGGCCGCTTCATCCCATCATACCGCAAGATGCAAAGTAAACAAGAAGAAATTGATAATAAAAGAACCACCGCCCACAATGACCATTGTGTTCTACTTGTGCAACAGATCTACATATAGACACGGCTCTGATACCACTATAGGGGTTCGTAGCATGGAAAACAAAAAAATTCTATCGCGTACAAACAAACAAGCCAAGATCTATCTACTAGATTGTAGCAACGAGTCGATGGAATAACTCACCCTCGAAGATTCCAAAGTGTTTAACGAGATCGGATTCTCGTGGGTGATGTAGTCGTACTCTTTCCGATCTCAAGATCGCGTAGACGATCCTTCCAACAAGGCCTATAGCCGCAATCACATCGCTCGTACTGACGGCGAAGACCTTCATCTCCCTTGTTCCAGCAGGCAGCGGAGGTTGTAGCACTCTCCTCGTGATTCCGGCAGCACGGCGGCGTGGTACCGGAAGTAGAGGGGAGATCTCGCAGGGCTTCGCCTTCAGCCGGAGCGAGTATGGTGGACTATCAGAGAGCCTCGGTGATCTAGGGTTTAGACGCACCAAGGAGGAGGCAAGTCCGGCGGCTAGGGTTAGCCCAAGGAGGCGGCGGCGACTTGCCCTAGGCGGCGGCTATGGTGGGCGGCGGTGGCTAGGGTTAGGGTTTGGAGGGGCGTGGTGTTGTGTCTTGGAGGGGCAGCCCTGCCCCTCCTTATATAGGTGGAGGGGCGCACCAAGGGGAGGGGAGTCCCTCCCCAACTCGGTCTCCAAGTGGTCCGGCGGTGGAGGGAGGGAACTCCTCCCCAAGTAGGTTTCCTACTCTCCCTCCACCAAACAAAATAGTTGTTTGACTTTTCAAATTGGCGTTTGACTTTTTCAAACTAGGATTTGATTTATCCCTTTATTTTGTTCAGCGATGACACCTAGTACATGATGCAACCATTCCAACTTGTTATGACACATTCATGTACCCTTCCCCTCCGGAGTGCCGGACATTCCGGAACCTTCTAGAACATTCCCGATGAAAACACCGAAACCATTCTCCAACCCCGAAATAGGACTTACCTTATATGAATCTTATTCTCCGGACCATTCCGGATCTCCTCGTGATATCCCGGATCCCATCCGAGACTCCGAACAACATTTGGTCTCTTACTCATCATTCCACAACTACTCAACAACATCGAATCCTTAAGTGTGTCTCCCTACGGTTCGTGAATTATGCGGACATGATCGAGACACTTCTGCGAACAATAACCAATAGAGGAATCTGGAAATTCATATGGCTCCCACATATTTCTAAGATTACTTTGCGATCGAATGAACCACTCACATACGATACCAATTTCCCTTTGTCTCACGATAGTTTACTTATCCGAGGTTTTGATCGTCGGTATCTCTGCATACCTAGTTCAACCTCGTTACTGATAAGTACTCTTTTCTCGTTCCCGTGATATGTGATACCTTGTGAGCCAGTCACATGCTTGCAAGCTAATTGGATGACATTCCACCGAGAGGGCCCAGAGTATATCTATCTGTCATATGGATGGACAAATCCCACTCTTGATCCATGTGTCTCAACCAATACTTTCCGAACACTCAATGCCACCTTTATAGCCACCCAGTTACGGTGTGGTATTTGATGTCATCAAAGCATCCTTCCGGTGAAGGTGATATGCATGATCTCATGGTCGAAGGAATTAGGTTACTATGTATCAGAAAGCATATAGCAATTGAACTATTAAAATGACTTGATCTTTATGCTACGCTTATCTATAGGAGTATGTCCATCATATCATTATCCTAACAATATGACCTTGTTGTTAATAACATCTCAATGTTCATGATAGGGAAACCACAATCATTTATTAACCAACAAGCTAGTATTATAAAGAGGCTCTACTAGGGACTTCAATTTAATTTTACAAATCACACAAGTATTAATGTTTCCTTGTTAATACTATTATAGCATGAATGTAAAGATTTATCATAAACACAAAGATATAATAATAACTATATTTATTATTGCCTCTAGGGCATATCTCCAACATAGAAAGGTTAAGCATGAGTCATATAGTAGATATGATGCCCATTTGATGCTCGCCTTTGAAGCTACACCAACTCACGTGATGATCGGATTTGGTGTAGTGGATTTGGTTCATGTAATCACCAAAAAGACACGAGAGATGTCGTTTTTGAGTGGGAGTTCATTTGTAATGTGAATTAGTTGAACTCAATCTATCATAAACTTAGTCTAAACTTTACAAATTCTGTCGTAGATGGCACCACCTGCTTTTAATTTCAATGTGTTCATGGAGAAATAGAAACTTGCAATGAACGGTAGCAACTTTACCGAATGTGCCATGAATTTGAGGATTCTCCTCTCTGCTGCACAAAAGCAATATGTGCTAGAAGCGCCGCTAGGCCCCCTACCTTTTGAGGATACCCCTGACGAGGAGAAGAATGTCTATCAGACTCGTCAGGAGGACCACAACTTAGTTCATTGCAGCATATTGTATGGGCTAGAGCCAGAACTTCGAAAGCGTTTCAAAAACAGAAATGCATTTGATACAATGGGTGAGTTGAAAATGATTTTCGACACACATGCTGTTGTACAGAGCTACAATGCTTCGAAAAGTTCTTTAGCTGCATGATGAAAGAGCACAACTCCGTTAGTGAGCATGTACTCAAGATGTCGGGTTACGCCGATAAGCTTGTGTCCTTGGGAATTGAAGGGAATATGCCCGAGAGGCAATAATAAAGTGGTTATTATCGTATTCCTTATTTATGATAAATGTTTATTTTGCATGCTATAATTGTATTAATACAGAAACATTAATACATGTGTGTTTAATAAACAAACAGAAAGTTCCTAGTTATGCCTCTCTCATAGACTAGCTCGTTGATTAACAAGATGATCAAGGTTTCCTGATCATGGACATTGGATGTTGTTAATAACGGGATCACAACATTAGTGTAATGGTGTGATGAACATTCATCCGAAGTATAGCACTACGATCAAAGTCATTGAGTTTATATTGCTATAACAACTTACGGAGTGATCCTAATCCTTAGACCATGAGATCATGTCAATCACTAACACCGGAAGAGTTTCTTGATAACATCAAACGTCACACCGTAACAGGGTGATTATAAAGATGGGTTCAAAACTAATAAAGTGTTATGTTGAGGCCCATGGATCGAGAGTGGAATTTGTTCATCCCGATGACGGATAGATATACTCTGGGCCCTCTCGGTGATATCACATTGGTTAGCTTGCAAGCAAGTGATTTGATCACTAGAATGTTATATCACGGGAACGAGAAAAGAGTACATGTCAGTAACGAGATCAAACTAGGTATGGAGATACCGATGATCGAATCTCGGACATGTAATATATCGCAAAACAAAAGGATTAAGATACTAGCGTAAAAGGTTCTGATGATCACAAGAAAGTCATTGTTGAATGTGTGGGAGTCAGTATGGGTCTCCAGATCCCGCTTCTGATTATTGATCCGAGAGGGGTCTCGATCATGTCCGAATTATTCACGAACCTTAGGGTGACACACTTAAGAGACACCGACATCCAATTGGAGCAAAACTTTCATGCCGAAAGAATGAACAAGCGCAGGAATTTATTTCACTAGATACCGAAACAGGTTTTCGGGTGAAATTGCACAAAGTGGTTATGCATGTGAAATAGAATTCTAGCAAGGGGTTATTTGTGAATGTTTGTCATTAAATTAATTGACAAAATTCTGAATAAAATAAAAGAGTTTTATTTAATGAGAGTTTGCATTAAATTTGGTGGAAATTTAATGGGAATTTGAGTGGGTTTTTGAGTGGAGAAAATTGAAGGGCCATTTTGTGAGTGGAGTGTCCACCCACATGAATGAGGGAGAGGTGGGGGCACCCTCCATGGCCGGCGGCCATGACCCCTTGGGCTGCCCCCTCCCCTATATAAGGAGCCCCTCCTCTCACTTCTCACTCACACCTCCTCGTGAAGGATCTCTCTCCCCCTCTAGAATTTATCCCCCATGGTCTCGGACTAGCGAGATACATGTTCCCGGTGGCTATTCGACAAGAAAGAGTTGTGCTTTCGCTGCATCGCTGGATCGAGGAGGCGGAGGTTGCTCGGTGCCTCGAACGTGTGTGCGAGCACGGATGCGCTGCTATTTTGCGGCGCTAGGACTTCCTCTCGATCTTGAGATCGGCAAGAGATCGCCTACATCAACCACGAGTTTGGACTCGTTAAGCTTTGTCGGTCTTCAAGGGTATGTTCTCTACGGATATACATCCGCCCGTTGTTTGTATCTAGTAGATAGATCTTGGTACATAGTTGTTCCCATCGTAGGAAATTTTTTGTTTTCTATGCTGCGAACCCGACAGTGGTATCAGAGCCGGATCTATGCGTAGATACTTTGTACAGGTAGTACACATATGAGTATATGTGGGCGATGATGATCATTTTATTGCTTCTTAGTTGTACTTTGGATATTGGTGGCATAGTGGGATGAAGCGGCTCGGACAAACTTTACATGTCCTCGCACATGAGAACTGTTCCACGCTTGGCATGCAACTAGTTTTGCATAAGTGGCTAGCGGGTGTCTGTCTCTCCTACTATAGTCAATATCTAATTTGCAACGAGTTGTCAATAATTTGGTTATCCTCGTTGTGGTTCATGTTCGTAGGTAAGAACGGTTCTATCTTCGAAAGCCCTAAGCCACGTAAAACTTGCAATGGATAAATTAGAGGCGTCTAGTTTAGATTATTGTTGGGCTAGTGTTATGATATGGTGATGTTGTAAGTAGAAGTATAAGATGATACTCTTACAACACACATAACGTGTAGGTTCCATAGACCTTGGCCTTACACATAGAGGTATGATAGAGATCATACCACGATGCACATGATAGAGATCAAGTGTGGGAACCATATCATTTCACTTATTAACATGTGATGTTTATTGCATCTTATATTGCTTGTTTGGCATTTTATTAGCATAATAAGATGATCCCTCATTTAGATATCAAGATAAGAATGTGTTCTTCCTTAAGTATGCACCGACAATGTTTCGTCGCTTCAAGACATCACGTGATGATCGGGTGTACTTGAATCCACGAGCATATCTTGGGTGTAAGACAGTTACACACGCGAATACTAAGGTTCTTACTTGGCGAGCCTTGCATGTACAGACATGGCCTCGGAACACGGACCGAAAGGTTAAGCATGAGTCATATGTTTTGATATGATGACCATTTAATGCTCGCCTTTGAAACTACACCGACTCACGTGATGATCAGACTTGGTGTAGTGGATTTGGTTCATGTAATCACCAAAAGGACACGAGGGATGTCGTTTTTGAGTGGGAGTTCATTTCTAATTTGGATTAGTAGAACTCAATTTATCATAAATTAAATCAAAGTGAATTTGCATAATTTGTTGTAGTCATTGGCATTCGTTCACCACCTTATGCATAGTTGTAATTGAGATAATAGAACTATAGAATTTTGGATATATACTTTACGAACTGGTATCGTATTGTGTTGAGTGTCAATCTAAAGTTTAAAGTCCTATTGCAAACTTTTAGCAAACTCTATTTACTCCGTGAAATTTAATAATTGGTATTAAATCGAGAGTAACAATTCCAGTGTTAGTATCTTAAGTATCATGTTTGCCTCCATGATTCTTGATTATTTTAATATCAAGTTTATTTAGGAGCTAAAAGAATTGTTTCAGAAACCATCATGTGTGGCAGATATAACGATATCCGAAACAATGTTTTGGTTGCAATATGATAGAGTATAATATATGTTCTCATATTGGATGAGAATTTGCAAAGGTTGGAGATGCTAGACATCCGAATCATCCAAAAGGGTTTTGGAAAGGAATGTTATACTCACGATTCACCTTTATAAGCTATAGTAGCTTGATAATGAAAGTCGTCATGATAAGGATGAATAGAAGATGTATGTACAGTGTTTACTACACTAAAAGATTACTAAAGAATGGATTTTGAAAGAATACCGATCATTTTGATGATGGTGGTCTACTTCAAAGTGCAAGTCCAAAGGTATTATTATTTGAATATACACGCTTTGGACTATGTGTCATGTATATGGCGCCACTTTTGATGTTAATAGATTCTTTTAAAAAGGAAAAGGAAATGCTGAAAGAGAATCTATAGAATATATTTGCAGAAAAGAAAAGATTGGAAATATCCAATTTAGGTATATGGATGATATACATGTTATGGTTGTATTCTTTGCTTGTTAAACAATGTGGTTCTTGGGCATTGGATACCGAATTGGTTGGTATGAAATTTCATACGAAACAACGCAATTCATGAACCACAATGGCCTAAGTAACTAGCAAGAGAATATGTGATGATGTTCATCGAAAACAAACAAACCGTTGTTTCTATTTCTTGTTGACATCAAAGCTTGACTTCAAGATTTGTTTTAATAATTGTTATTTGAATCAGGTATTATGAGAACAAAGGTTGTTCAAATAATTACCGTATTCCATATAAGATGGATGATTTACAAATCTAGTTGGAGAAATCACATCCATAAAACCTAATGCTAAAATGTCGCAAGACAAATGATTGAAAGATCACTTACGAAGTGACATCGCTGTTTAAATTATATTGGAAAGAAAACATGAAGAATCTCCATATTCATGGATTTTTGGAGTCTTTGATTTGATCAAGTGACGCTTGTGAGACTTTCCTCGGGATAATTAAAACTTCGTTCAAAGGCCAAAGAAGAACAAACGACTAAAATGTTGGAATTTATACATATCGATGTATATAGTACATTATGTGTAGTCGTAAGCGATGGGTTTCAACTTCATATACTTTCTCCGGAAATTTGAGTGAATATTCACTTAATGAGAAAGAAGTGTGAAATATTTGAAAATGTTCAAAGACTTTCAAGATGAAGTGAAAATCATTGTGACAAGAAAATAAATGATTTATGATTTTATCATAAGGGATTTATTTGAGTTACAAGTGTAACAAGAAAAATAAATGAATTATGATTTTATCATAAATGGATTTATTTGAGTTGCAAGTTTAGCAAAACACCTAGATTTACATCTCCCAAAACACCATATGAGTATGGAGTGTTTGAGATTTGTAATGAAACCTTGTTTAACATGGTTGGATCAAAGGTGTTATTTATAAAACTGCCATTATGTTTTAAAAGATTAAAAGCTTTAGAGACTACCGCTTTTTCACTGAAAAGAGCTCCATCTAGATCCGTTAAAATGACACCATGGAAGTTATGGTTTGGGGTAAAACCTAAATTGTCATTTCTTAAATTTTGGTATGCTAAACATAAGTAAGATGTTTACAACCAAAGTCGGATGAGCATGTCTTTGTAGGTTATTTCGAATAACAATTGGTTATTCCTCCATAACACCGAGGACAAGAGGGTTTGTCGCTTGAAATGTGAAGTTTCTTGAAAAAGGATTTTTTCGCAAAAGTTAAGTGGGAGGACAATAGAACTTTGATAAGGTTAACGAACCTTAGATAAATGTGCTGAGTTGCGCAGCGCCGGAAATGGTTCCGGAGGCTGCCATAATGCTCATAGCTTATGTGCCTCAAATGTTGTGGTCATGGAGATCTAAGTTCTTATTGAACCAAGTCGGTCGGATAAACAATCAAATATTGATATTTGAGAGTAAATCGTTATTGTTTGACAATGATGAACCGACTACAAAGAAGCAATGATGGGCCCTGACTCCGTCAAATGGCTTGAAGCCATAAAATCCGTGATAGTTCCATACACGAGAAATCAAGTTTTGAACTTGGAAGACCCTCCGGAAAGGTGTAAAAACCTATCGGTCGTATTTGGATCTATAAAGAAACAGACATGGATGTTTCACATCTATGAAATAGTCTACATGTCGTAAAGTATTTTATGACAATGTTCAAGGAGTTGACTATGACAAGATTTGATCTTTCATAGCGATATTTAGTCTGGACGGATTAAAGTAGCAAGCACTACATATAATTTGGTATATGGTAGATGAATAAACAAAACAAAATTCTTCTAATAGAATGGTTACCTAGGACGTGTACATGACACGGTCCAAAGGGTTTTGTTAAAATTCAAAGGATGCTAAAAGGGCATGCAAACTTCAATGGTTGAAGTAAGCATCATGGATTTGGAATCTTCACCTTAATGAAAATGAGTTTCATCAGGAGACGATGAAGATGCTTGCATTTGCAAGAGAATTAAGTGGGAGCGCTGAGACATATTTCTAATACATTATGTGGAGGACATCTTGTTCATATAAATGATGTATCTTTTATTGACAAAGGTTAAGAATTTCATTTCGATGAAAGACTTAGGCAAAACCCAAATATTTAGCATGAAAGTCTATAGTGGATAGACCGTGACGCTAATATGGTTATGCCAAATGTACATATATGAGATATTGAAGGAGTTCAATATAGAAACGATAAGAAACGGTTCTTGTCGCATGGAAAGGAATTGAATCAAGATTCAAGTGTATCGACACTTGACAAGTGAAACAAGATTCAAGTGCTTTGACACTTGATGAGTGAAATCACGAGAATGTTTTGATCAGTCATACCATGATATGTACACATCCAGATATGTCCTAGGCTCTAAGTGTTATGAGCATATACCAGAATGAATCATAAAATGATCATTGGACGATAGTGAGGATATTCTTATGATCTTTTTGAAAGAACTAAGAATATAGTTGTGTAGAGGTGACAAACAATTACAAATAGTTCATTGTAAAGTGTTACATTGATACTAGGTTTGTCACAAGATATAAATTAAGTTTATCTCAATTTAAACTATGGGTGGCACAATGAAATGGAAAGAAAGTTTCCATGATGGATTTGTATGAATTCCAAAGTTAAGACATTGTGACGGATACTACAACAAAAGGCTAAGTATATGACTGCTATAGTAGCAGCAAAGGAGGGAATTTGTGTCAAGTAGTTTGTTATCAAACTAAGGTGTAGTTTGCAATGGGCTAACACTAAATATATATTGTATGACAATAGTATCAACATGGTTTAACCCCAAGGAACTAAAGGTCTCACCGAAAGACCAAATTTATACAATGCCATCTCATTGGAGAATGAGAGATGTGTGAAGACGCATAGACATGCAAATACACACGGACCTGAAAGTGTCAGATCCGTAGATTATGTTAACCACTTGCAATTGCGTATATGGAACACCGGAAAGCCATAAGTGTTCAATACGCAAAGTTTTCAAACTAGATTATTGTCTCTAGTGCAAGTGGGAGACTGAAGGGAATATGCCCGAGAGGCAATAATAAAGTGGTTATTATCGTATTCCTTATTTATGATAAATGTTTATTTTGCATGCTATAATTGTATTAATACGGAAACATTAATACATGTGTGTTTAATAAACAAACAGAAAGTTCCTAGTTATGCCTATCTCTCATAAACTAGCTCGTTGATTAACAAGATGATCAAGGTTTCCTGATCATGGACATTGGATGTTGTTAATAACGGGATCACAACATTAGTGTAATGGTGTGATGAACATTCATCCGAAGTATAGCATTACAATCAAAGTCATTGAGTTTATATTGCTATAACAACTTACGGAGTGATCCTAATCCTTAGACCATGAGATCATGTCAATCACTAACACCGGAAGAGTTTCTTGATAACATCAAACGTCACACCGTAACAGGGTGGTTATAAAGATGGATTCAGAACTAATAAAGTGTTATGTTGAGGCCCATGGATCGAGAGTGGAATTTGTTCATCCCGATGACGGATAGATATACTCTGGGCCCTCTCGGTGATATCACATTGGTTAGCTTGCAAGCAAGTGATTTGATCACTAGAATGTTATATCACGGGAACGAGAAAAGAGTACATGTCAGTAACGAGATCAAACTAGGTATGGAGATACCGATGATCGAATCTTGGACATGTAATATATCGTGAAACAAAAGGATTAAGATACTAGCGTAAAAGGTTCCGACGATCACAAGAAAGTCATCGTTGAATGTGTGGGAGTCAGTATGGGTCTCCAGATCCCGCTTCTGATTATTGATTCGAGAGGGGTCTCGATCATGTCCGCATTATTCACGAACCGTAGGGTGACACACTTAAGAGACACCGACATCCAATTGGAGCAAAAGTTTCATGCCGAAAGAATGAACAAGCGCAGGAATTTATTTCACTAGATACCGAAACAGGTTTTCGGGTGAAATTGCATAAAGTGGTTATGCATGTGAAATAGAATTCTAGCAAGGGGTTATTTGTGAATTTTTGTCATTAAAGTAATTGACAAAATTCTGAATAAAATAAAAGAGTTTTATTTAATGAGAGTTTGCATTAAATTTGGTGGAAATTTAATGGGAATTTGAGTGGAGAAAATTGAAGGGCCATTTTGTGAGTGGAGTGTCCACCCACATGAATGAGGGAGAGGTGGGGGCACCCTCCATGCCCGACGGCCATGACCCCTTGGGCTGCCCCCTCCCCTATATAAGGAGCCCCTCCTCTCACTTCTCACTCACACCTCCTCGTGAAGGATCTCTCTTCCCCTCTAGAATTTATCCCCCATGGTCTCGGACTAGCGAGATACATGTTCCCGGTGGCTATTCGGCAAGAAAGAGTTCTGCTTCTCCGCATCGCCGAGCGAGGAGGCGGAGGTTGCTCGGTGCCTCGAACGTGTGCGAGCAACGGATGCGCCGCTGTTTTATGCGCTAGGACTTCCTCTCGATCTTGAGATCGGCAAGAGATCGTCTACATCAACCACGAGTTTGGACTCGTTAAGCTTTGTCGGTCTTCAAGGGTATGTTCTCTACGGATATACATCCACCCGTTGTTTGTATCTAGTAGATAGATCTTGGTACATAGTTATTCCCATCGTAGGAAATTTTTTGTTTTCTATGCTGCGAACCCGACAGGAATATTGATTCCCATTGACTTAGGCATCCATCGTGTTCTGCAGTCTCTGCCACCTAGCTATAAGAGCTTTGTGATGAACTATAATATGCAAGGCATGAAGAAGTCTCTCCCCGAGCTTCTGTCAATGCTTAAAACTGTAGAAGTGGAGATTAAAAAGGAACATCAAGTTTTGATGATCAATAAGAACACTGGTTTCAAGAAAGACAAGAAGGGAAAACGGAAGGGAAGTAAGGGCGGCAAGCCGGTTGCCGTGCCTGAAAAGAAACCCCGAGTTGGACCTAAGTCTGATACCGAGTGCTACTATTGTAAGGGGATTGGCCACTAGAAGCGCAACTGCCCCAAGTATTTGGCAGACAAGAAGGTTGGCAAGGCAAACAAAGGTATATATGATATACATGTTATTGATGTGTACTTGAATAGTGCTCGCAGTAGCACCTGGGTATTTGATACCGGTTCAGTTGCTAATATTTGTAACTCGAATCAGGGGCTGCAGAACAAGTGACCGCTAGCAAGGGGTGAGGTAAAGATGCGTGTCGGCAATGGATCAAGCGTTGATGTGATCGCCGTCGGAACGCTACCTCTCCATTTGCCGTCGGGATTAGTTATAAACTTGAATAATTGTTATCTGGTGCCTGCACTGAGCATGAACATTGTATCTACATCGTATTTGATGTGAAGGGGGTATTCATTTAAATACGAGAACAATGGTTGTTCTATTTATATGAATGAATTCTTTTATGGTCATGCACCGATGATGAATCGTTTATTTCTATTAGATCTCGATAATAATGTTACACATATTCATAATGTTGATGCTAAAAGGATTAAACTTAATGATGATATATCCGCATATATGTGGCAGTGCCGTCTAGGTCATATTGGCGTTAAACGCATGAAGAAGCTCCATTCGGATGGACTTTTGGAATCACTTGATTTTGAATCATTTGATACATGTGAGCCATGCCTTATGGGCAAGATGACTAGAACGCCGTTTTCCGGTTCAATGGAACGGGTGATAGATTTATTGGAAATCATACATTCTGATGTATGTGGTCCAATGAGTGCGTCGGCGTAAGGTGGATATCGTTATTTTGTTACTTTCATGGATGATTTGAGTAGATACGGTTATATCTACTTGATGAAACACAAGTCTGAAACCTTTGAAAAGTTCAAGGAATTTCAGAATGAAGTGGAAAATCATCGTAATAGAAAGATCAAATTTCTACGGTCCGACCGTGGAGGTGAGTATCTAAGTTACGACTTTAGCATTCACATGAAAGAGTGTAGAATTATTTCACAACTCACACCTGCCGGAACACCACAGCGAAATGGTGTGTCGAAACGTCGTAATCGTACTTTATTGGATATGATTCGATATATGATGTCTCTCACGGACTTGCCGTTGTCATTTTGGGGTTATGCACTAGAAACTGCTGCATTCACTTTAAATCGGACACCATCTAAATCCGTTGAAAAGACACCGTATGAATTGTGGTTTGGAAACAAACCTAAGCTATCATTTCTTAAAGTTTGGGGATGCGATGTTTATATGAAGAAACTTCAATCGGATAAACTCGAACCCAAAGCGGAAAAATGCGTCTTCATAGGATACCCTAAGGAAACTATTGGGTATTCCTTCTATCACAGATCCGAGGGCAAGGTTTTTGTTGCCAAGAATGGATACTTTCTAGAGAAAGAGTTTCTCGCGAAAGGTGTGAGTAGTCGGAAGGTAGAACTCGAAGAGGTTATTGAACCTTCTCTTTAAAGTATGGCAAGTAGCACAGCGCCGGAAGTTGTTCCAGAGTTGGCTTCACCTGTTGAAGAGGGAACTAATGATAATGATCATGAAACTCCGAAAGAGAGTACTACCGAACCTCGCAGGTCTAGCAGGGCGCGTGCAGCTCCAGAGCTGTACGGAAACCCTGTTATGAATTTCATGGTTGATGAAATTGATGACCCTGCGACGTATGAAGAAGCAATGATGATCCCGAATTCCAACAAATGGTTAGAACCCATGAAATCCAAGATGGAATCCATGTATGAAAATCAAGTTTGGAACTTGGTGGAATTACCTCACGACCGAAAGGCCGTGGAGAACAAATGGATTTTCAAAAGGAAAACTGATGCTGATGGTAATGTGACCGTCTATAAAGCTCGACTTGTCGCAAAGGGGTTTCGACAAATTTAAGGAGTTGACTATGATGAGACATTCTCTCCCGTAGCGATGCTAAAGTCAGTTAGGATTATGTTAGCAATTGCTACATATTTCGATTATGAGATATGGCAGATGGATGTCAAAACCGCGTTTCTCAATGGCAATATTGAAGAAGAGTTATATATGATACAACCAAAGGGTTTTGTCGATCCTAAGGATGCTAACAAGGTGTGCAAGCTTCAGAAATCCATCTATGGATTGAAGCAAGCATCACGAAGTTGGAATCTCCGCTTTGATGAGGTGATCAAAGAGTTTGGATTTGTCCAAAATTATAGAGAAGCTTGTATTTACAAGAAAGTGAGTGGGAGCAATGTGGAATTTCTGATATTATATGTGGATGACATATTATTGATCGGAAATGATATAGATCTTTTAAACAGTGTTAAAAGTTATCTAAACAGCAAATTTTCCATGAAGGACCTAGGTGAAGCGTCATACATATTAGGCATAAAGATCTATAGAGATAGATCTAGGCGCCTAATAGGGCTATCGCAAAGTACATACCTTGATAAGATTTTAAAGAATTTTAAAATGGATGGAAGTAAGAAGGGGTTCTTACCTATGTTGCAAGGCAAGACATTGAGTAAGACTCAAAGTCCGGCTATGGCGGAAGAAAGAGAGATAATGGACAAAGTCCCCTATGCTTCATCCATAGGCTCTATAATGTATGCCATGCTATGTACAAGACCGGATGTGACACATGCTATTAGTTTGACTAGTAGGTACCAATCGGATCCAGGTTCGGAACATTGGATAACGATCAAGAATATCCTTAAGTACTTACGAAGAACTAAGGATATGTTTCTTGTATACGGAGGTGAAGAAGAGCTCGTCGCTAAGTGTTATGTCGACGCAAGCTTTGACACTGATCCAGATGACTCTAAGTCTCAATCCGGATACGTATCTCTCATGAATGGCGGAGCGGTTAGTTGGAGGAGTTCCAAACAACCTGTGGTGGCGGGATCAACAACGGAGGCCGAATATGTCTTGCCGCTTGAAGCTCAGGAAGCGGTTTGGATGAAGGAGTTCATATCCGAACTAGGTGTGGTTGCAAGCGCGTTGGACCCAATGGTGATCTATTGTGACAACAACGGTGCCATTACCAATGCCAAATAACCAAGGTCTCACAAGAATTCCAAGCATATTAAGCGCCGGTTTCACTCCATCTGCGAGCATGTCAAGGATGGAGATATAAAGATTTGTAAAATACACACAGATCTCAATGTAGCAGATCTGTTGACTAAAACTCTCCCTAGAGCAAAACATGATCAACACCAGAACTCCATGGGTGTTGGATTCATCACTATGTAACTAAATTATTGTCTCTAGTGCAAGTGGGAGACTGAAGGGAATATGCCCTAAGAGGCAATAATAAAGTCTTTATTATGTGTATTCCAAGTATATGATAGATGTTTATTTTTCATGCTATAATTGTATTAATACGGAAACGTTAATACATGTGTGTTTAATAAACAAACAGGAAGTTCCTAGTTATGCCTCTTTCATAAACTAGCTCGTTGATTAACAAGATGATCAAGGTTTCCTGATCATGGACATTGGATGTTGTTAATAACGGGATTACAAAATTAGTGTAATGGTGTGATGAACATTCATCCGAAGTATAGCATTACGATCAAAGTCATTGAGTCAAATTAGTCCGCATTATTCACAAACCGTAGGGTGACACACTTAAGAGACACCGACATCCAATTGGAGCAAAAGTTTCATGCCGGAAAGAATAACAAGCGTAGGAATTTATTTCACTAGATACCGAAACAGGTTTTCGGGTGAAATTGCATAAAGTGGTTATGCATGTGAAAATAGAATTCTAGCAAGGAGTTATATGTGAATGTTTGTCATTAAAGTAATTAAAAAAATTCTGAATAAATAAAAGAGTTTTATTTAATGAGAGTTTGCATTAAATTTGGTGGAAATTTAATTGCAAGTTTGAGTGGGATTTTGAGTGGAGGGAAATGAAGAGGTTTTTATGAGTGGAGTGTCCACCCACATGAAGAGGGGAGGGCAAGGGGGCAGCCCCCATGCGCCGGCCACCCCTTGGGGTTCCCTCCTCTCCTATAAAAGGCACCCCCCTCTTCACTTATCACTCACACCTCCTCGTGAAGGATGTCTCTCACCCTCTAGAATTTATCCCCCATGGTCTCGGACTAGCGAGATACATGTTCCCGATGGCCATTCGGCAAGAAAGAGTTGTGCTTCCGCTGCATCGCTGGAGCGAGGAGGCGGAGGTTGCTCGGTGCCTCGGACGTGTGTGCGAGCACGGATGCGCTGCTGATTTGCGGCGCTAGGACCCTCTCGATCTTGAGATCGGCAATAGATCGTCTACATCAACCACGAGTTTAACTTGTTAATCTTTGTCGGTCTTCAAGGGTATGTTCTCTACGGATATACATCCGCCCGTTGTTTGTATCTAGTAGATAGATCTTGGTACATAGTTGTTCCCATCGTAGGAAATTTTTTGTTTTCTATGTTGCGAACCCTACAAACGAGTCCCAGATCATAAAACCAGTTCTCCGTCACCACAAGAACAAAAATCACCATCGCTACCCTCATATTTCCGCTTTCCTGACATTATCCGCATCTGACTTCACCATGGCTCTAAGAATGACACTTGGTGGGAAAACAATGAGCTTCAACGCCTCGCTGAAACCAAACGGCCAGAAAAACAAGGTGCGCACGGCCGAATACCTTCCGATCCAGCAATCTCCAGGCATGATACGCCCATGGGAGTTCGCCGATGGAGCCTTCCGGAACCCGCCTCTCTAGACCAGATCAATGAGGGCAGACATCAAGCAGATCTTCGTCTTCGTGCGAAAGAAACCAAAGGACCACCTCCTTTATTAGATCCGACACAGCGATCCCCACACCGCCGACCGGTTTCTGGAGAACTGATTGAGCAGGCAATTAGGGATAGAGATCCGATCTAGGTCTTCCAACGAAATCCCATCGCAGGCACCTCCTCCACCAGATCGCCACCCGCCCCACTTTGGTAGAGGCCACCGCCTCCAGATTCGAGCTCCCACGAAGCCACCGCCGGTCGGAGCCGCGGAGACATCGATGGCGAGGGGCCCGGCCCAGCCGACGTTTCCTCCCTATCGCCGCTTAGGCCGAGAGGCGATCTCGCCGCCCCATCACCGCGCCACAGACTTAGGCTGCCCTCCAGGGGTGACGAGGAGGGAGAAGGATGGAGGGGGAGGAGGTGGCGGGGTAGGGCTTGGCCCTCTCGGTCGCCAGGAGGGCCCCCCTTCGATAAATTACATAGTTAATGAAAGTGAATGGCCACTAGCTGGTGAGAAAGTAATCCGGAAATGAAGCTAAAAAAATGCGACCTACGAGGAGGAGGATTTTTTTACACTTTAGCCTAAGAAATAAAATAGCTTCACTAACGCGCGAACAAATTTTGAGTAGAAGGTCTCATGATTTGTTTTACAAAAAACAAGTCACTTTTTCCTTCTTGTCTCTCTTTTCCCGTCAGTTAGGACAAAAAGTCGATATAAACAGCTCCATATTAGCGAATTGCCTCTACTACTCTTCCTAGGTTGATCAAGCTATAGGGTTACCATTTACTTAGTAAAGTTACTGGATAGACGGGTCAATCACTTGACCTAGGAGAGTAAGAGCATCTCCATCCGCCGCCCGAGCGCTTTGTTCCGCAGGTGGAAGGTTTTTCTCCCGGTCATCCCCCAGGACCCTGATTTTCGTTGTATTTGGCCAAAAATCATCCGGCATTCTCAGGCCGAACCCAGCACACTAGGGGCAACCAGGGGCGTCGGAGGAAGGGAATGGGAAAGTGGGCCTGCTCTATCGGCGAGACAATGCATTTCCCCACCACTATTCGCCTTCCCGCGCGATGCAAAGCTGCTCCCCTCTCGTCCCTATGTCGCCGCAGGCACCACCCCTCTGCCCTCAGGCGCAAACACACCGCTAGCAGAGACGCTCTTTACCGCACCAACCTCCATCTCCCTTCTAGCCGAGTTTTTGCTGTGATTCGGCGTCACATGCAGCTTCACGCCCAACACGCTCACGAGGTGTTCGGCGATTTGCCCGCTCGGTGACAGAATCCTACGATGAGTAGATGTTTGCCGCACGGATGGAAGAGGAGACCGCTACAACCATTGATGATGAAGAGAACTTGAAGATCCTCGCCTGTTTAGCTGGCCTATACGGGAGGAATGCAAAGCCGTGGCGTGGTGGCTCGACGCTAGGGCGACACAAGAGCATGCCGAGGCAGCGGATGGAGGGTCACTGTATGCTATACACCGACTACTTCTTCGATGATCCCTTGCACCGCGAGATGATATTTCGGCACCGTTTCAAGATGGGCCGGAATCTCTTCATCAAGATGTGTATACCATCCGAGAGTTTGACACCTAGTTGAAATGCAAGAAGGATTGCACCAACACGGTAGGATTTTCCTCACTCCAGAAGTGCACTACTGCTGTGAGGATGCTTGTATATGGAGCTCCTGCTGATACACATAATGACTATCTACGCATGGCCGAATCACCGCCATAGAGTGCATGTACAGATTCTGCAGGGTAGTGGTGGTAGTTAGTGTCGGAGCCACACCCCTGGCAACAGGGGCAATGGCCCTGGGTGCAAACCTTGTTCTTACCTACATGTTAGGAATTTTTTTGATTTAACTTAGTAAATAGCCTAATTTTAATACTAAATTCAAAATTGGCCCAGGGTTTCTATGGATCCTGGCTCCGCCCCTGGTGGTAGTGTTTGGGCCAACGTACTTGAGATCACCCAATGTTGAGATAGTGCTCGGATCCTAGCATAGAATGAAGTAAGAGGATTTCCTAAAATGCTTGGAAGCATCAACTGCATGCAGGGCATGTAAGAACTTCCCATTTTTTGGCAGGGAATGTATAAAGGTCACAAAGGAGCTTGCGGTATTATACCTGAGGCAGTGGCTAATCAGGATCTCTGGATTTGGCATGTTTTCTTCGTATGGAAGGATCACACAATGGCATCAGTGTCCCCCAGTGCTCGAATGTATTTTCCAAGCTTGTTGAAGGTCATGCTCCCTCGTTGGTTTATGTGAGCAATGAGCACCACTACAAGAAGGGATACTACCTTGCATATGACATCTATCCAAGATAGTCAACATTTATGAAGACCATCTCAAACCCTGTTGTGGGCAAGAATTCCAACTTTTCTAAAAAGCAAGAAGCTTGCAGGAAGGATGTCGAGCGGCCGTTTGGTGTGCTCCAAGCTCGATTTGTTGTTGTCCATTACCCTACTCTGACCTAGTCGAAATCTCAGATGTGGGAGGCAACTCGATTTGTTGTTGTCCGATACCCCGCTCTGATCGGTTTCGTGCCATAATGTGATATGTTTCCAACTGCAATTAAAGAAGTTACTCGGAGAAGTTGGATTTGCATCGTGATTCGCGCACCGGAGAATCACACATGATGTTGCAGCCAAAACTTTTCCCGTTGCACATGAAATTGGATGATTCAACCAAGAATTATTTCTATAAACTTAGTTAAACACAAACAACTCTAACTTGAAACAAAATGCAACTGGTTTTGCACACCCTGAAGGGGTTTGGGTATACATAAACGGCTAAGGTTAGCCCCGAGAAGCTTATTTTGAATCTTGAACACAATTACTAGTTAGGCATCTGAAAACTATTATTCCAGGCAGAGCTGAAGGAATCTTTAGACAAAAATAGCAGTTCCTAAACGAGGTTCCAGTTTTTTTTTTTTAACTGGAGGTTCCAGTTCAAGAATCATTTTTGATGGCGAGTTCTGTATCTGACATACCTAGTACACAAGCCTTCACGCTCGGTTCAAGAATGATGATATGATGAGCCGATCAGCGAGGCGTGAAGTATGGATCGCAGGAGGAAAACATACATCACCTCTGATTCGTGCATGATTAGGACAAGGTAACAATGCCTCCCCATCAGCAAGGAACTCACCTAGCAACTGCCGGCGGCCACTCATCACGCACCAAAGCGTTTTCATTGGCTCCGATCACCGTGCGGGGATGCTCCTCCTTCTTCTGATCCGCCGACGGCGGCATCTTTGCTGCGAGACCCAGAGTGAGGGTCCCGAGTCCCGACGAGGTCTCGTCTGTTGCGCACGGTGGTTGCGGCGGACCGTCAGATCAAGTTCTAACGGACCAGATCTAATGGAAGTCGAGCACGGCACCTTAGCGTGCGGTCCACACAAGTACAGTACCACGGAGCCCTCTTCCAATGAGCCGTGTTCTTCCGGTTTCAATCTGACCGAGTTTCTCCTTCCAAATTCGCAATCCATTCGTCTCTCCCGCAGTCCGCACTCCATCCATGGCGACTCTCACCATGCAGCCGATCGATCCTGCCCTCGCCACCCAGGAAGGCTCAAGGCAAGTGGTATCTTGGCTCGCTTTTTTTCGGTACTAGATTTGACACCAGAGAAGGAGATGCAGAGCTAGAATTCGAGGGTTTCTTTGTGATTTCTTTATGATTTTTGATACAGCAGGGGAAATAATATTGCGGAGGATGGTGGCAATTTGGGTGACATCGACGTGGGGTAAGTGCTTATGCTTGTCCCATGTAATTGCTGTACCTTCGGCTATTCTTAGCAAATAAGGGCGTCGATTTGTTCATATGGTTCCTATTCTGGGCAGATGGGTTTTCCTTGGGAAATCTGATATCGTCCCGGCGGATTTGGCCGCTGCTGCTTCCGTCCGAGGCGGCCTCCGCTCTTCTTCCGCGATTCCTACCTGGTACGGGTCAGGGAATTAGTTCAGTACGCAAGATGTTTGTGTGTGATTGTGCTCGTATGAACTTTGACCTAGTCTATTTGGTTCTTGCAGGGCGCGTCGGGTTCTCGGAGGTGTGGTGTATATGGTGGTGCCATTCTACAACAGAGTCAGGAACGTTGAAGGTATATCTGTGTTGATGTGCAGGCTATTTTCTGTCTTGAAACCAGCTGTAACCATTCATTGTTGACCTGCAATAGAACCAAAGGTTTATGGGGCAATTAATTTTAGAGTAATCGTTGTGGGTTTCATGAATTTCTGGATGGTAGTATGTGCTGTGGAATTCATGAATTGGTAACAAGTAGAAATATTGTGGAATTCATATATAAATTGCTACCAAGTAGTTTTAAACTAATCAGGTGTGCTATACAGACAAACTTATTGCTTATGTCTGGTTGTTATCTCAGAAGAGACCGTGGGATATGTGGAAACTGCTGTAGAGGTTGTGGGGCATATAGCCGAGGTAACGGAAAAGCTAGCTGCTAACGTAGCCGATCAACTTCCCGAGGATGGGTCTCTGCAGCAAGCAGCGGAGGAGCTCGAGTTCATTGCTGACATAGTAGATAAGGATGCAGAGAAGGTTGAAGCCATTGCTAAGAAGGTTTGCTCCCGTATTCTTGTGCTCTTCTCGCGTGATACTATACATATTTCTTAATTTATATTTCAAATAAGACGAATATTCCTTGGGAATATTGCCTATGGTTTAACTAGCATCGGACTCTGCTGTATGATCAATTGGTAATGCTGAAGATTCGTGAGTACATGGCTTTCTTTCGTACCAAACTGTAGTCTATAATTTTGCAATAGAATTCTCGGGGAACAAGAATTTTTTTATCTCTAATTCCTGGAGCATTTATTGTTCTGAGTATTCAGAATAGATCAATGCAGAGTCCTTTTGGAGAGAATAGGACATTATCATGCTAATTTTTTGCAACAATTGGCCATTCCGCTCATGAGACTAAAGCATTTTTTACTTTATGTTTGTCAGTCGTTCCTTTTAAGGAATCAAGATTGTTCTCATTATTTCCGGTGTTATTCCATATAGTTTAGAGGCATCTAGAAATGCGTTTCATAATTTTAACAGAGGTTTAACATGTAGCCTTCTGCTCACTACACTTCATGGATCAACAGGATATATAAGTTAAATGACGGAGGTGAAAAGTTAGTAGGAGACCATCATTGCTCCTTGCCTTGTCTTGTTCCTTCACGTCTCATGAAAATCATTGAGCCATTGGAAACTGATATTATTTCCGAAGAAGTGTGGAAGATAACCAAGTATGAAGCTATTAACTATTTATGGTATTCTCTCTAACGCAGATTGACAACTTCAGCGACAAGATCGACGCTGAAGTAGAGCCTGTTATCGAGGAGCTCGAAAAGGAACTCAACCAATAGTGACAGCCTATGGTAGCGCAGTTGCACAGATATGGATCACTGGTCATGTTGAGGGGAATATGTTCCCCATTGTGTATACTAGTATATGTGTATGCTGTCATGTTAAGGGTTTGTACATATGTGTGTTACAGAAAGATCATAGTAAGATTGTAAGGAATGGTGATGGTGTGATGGGTGCTCAAGGAGTCAAGGGTGATGTACACCAATAGAGTATTGGGAACATTTGGAATGTAAAACTTGGTATTTGGATATTCAAATAATAATTTGTGATGTAAGTAGAACTTTGTAGACTGTTTTCTGAATTTGAAAAAAAGAACAAGAATGAAGTTAAATAAATAGTACTTTGTTGGCGTAATACACCTGCCAAGCGGGCATAATTGTACAATTTCTTCAAACCTGCTAGGCTGGCATTCCAGACGGGCCACTTGGCAAGACACTGGCCGTGAGCGTTTTGCCTCGCCCTGTGGGATATTTTTTGGTGGAGGATAAACCCCAGCGAGCCCAGCCCACGGTCTGGATATTTCGCCGTTGCCTTCTCTGTTCTGCACTTCTGCCCTGCCTCCCAACAATGGCTCTCCCCCTCGTTCGCCTCCTCCTCCCCTCGCTCCCCACGCTGCAGCCGCCGCTCCGCCACCCCGAGCACTGCGCTCCACCTCGCCACGGCCACGTATCCTTCGCTCTCTCCACCGCCGCCCGGTCCTCCGGCCACCGCGCGGCGTTCGCTGTCTGTGCTTCTAGCGCTTCGGTCGCCCCGGCGCCGGCGCCTGCGGAGACAGAGGCGGAGGCGGAGGATGAGCAGCCCACTGGGCCGAAGACGCGGCTCATCGCGATGAACATCCCGTGGGACTTCACGCCGGACGACATGCGCGCTCTCTTCGAGAAGCAAGGCACCGTCGTCGACGTGGAGGTAACCGTTCATTTCCGTTGCCTTATCCCAACGACGAATTGTGAGCAGCTGTAATCTGGAAGGATGTTAGTGTACACGAATTGAGGAAATGCCGGTATGGTTCAGCTATATTGTCATTACCAGCCTGCTTGGGGAGAATGAAATGAGGTCTAAAGTTCCTAAGCTTATTTTTACCATTGCTATGCCGTAGAAATTGAAATACATAGCACAAATATAGGATACTAGCATTTCTTATATCCAACTCTGTTATAATTGAAACTGTATCTAAAGAGGAGAGACGTTGAATCTTAAAGGTTGGTAAAACCACTCCAAGGCATTGAATCTTAAAGTAAGCTTGGGGAGAATGAAATGAGGTCTAAAGTTCCTAATCCATTTTTACCGTTGCTATGCCGCATAAATTGAAATACATAGCACAAATATAGGAGACTAGCATTTCTTATATCCAACCCTGTTATATCTGAAACTGTATCTAAAGAGGAGAGACACTGAATCTTAACATTTGGTAAAACCACTCCAAGGCATTGAATCTTAAAGTAAGCTTGGTTTGTTCTGCATGATTTTGGTTCGGGGCATGACCACAAAACCTATTCCTGATATGCACGTTCATGTAACGCTGATTCAAGCCGTATCTCTAATGTTATCCTGCATGACATCCATTTTTGGTATTCTTCCCTTGATCAAATTATGTGGATGTGTCTAGCATTTAGATTAGATTCAAATTTAGCATTGGATAAACTTAATGCAAATTGGTAGATATACTTCTTACTACATGTTTCATATTGGGAATGTAGAGTTTTCCATACAATACAATTCAAAAGGGATGTATTTATTGATTAATTGTTGATGAAAAGATGTACGACAGGAATTGTTAGTGATTGCTTTTGTTTGTGAGTTTCTAGCTTTCGATGTACAGTTCCAAAAAGAACAGAGGATTGGCATTTATAACCATGGGTTCAGAAGAGGAGGCTCTTTCAGCACTCAACAATCTCAATTTGTCTGTAAGTGCAAGCTTGTTTATTGAAAGAATGCCTCTCTTCTTCTCAGAGATAATCTACTTAAATCATCATGATTGCTCTTTTCCTAGAATTCAACCTAGCTACTGAGCATTGTTTGTCTCCTGGTCTACCAATTTGTTTTGCAGACTTTGAACGATAGAACAATTAAGGTGGACTTCGCAAAACCTAAAAAGAAGCAACCTAGTGTACCTTCAGCTCCCGTGGAAAAAAATGTTGTGTTCGTGGGAAATTTAATGTGGAGAGTGAGATCACGTCATCTTCGGGAGTTATTTGCCTCAACTCCAGGTGTCCAATCAGTTGAAGTTATCTTCCATACCACCACGCCTAGGCGATCTGCTGGTTATGCATTTGTTTCCTTTTCCTCGAAAGAGGAGGCAGAGGCTGCTATTGCTACCTTTAATGGCCAGGTAAATATCCTGAAATGTTGTACGTACAACATTGTTAAGATGTTATTTGTTTGCTGTTCAAATGTGCTAGTGCAAGGCAAATGCTCACACACCGCACACGCACACACCTGCACATTCAGTGCACACGTTAGGAAAAATATTGAAGGCCCCATCTGTAACTTGATGCGGGTGCACATTGCCCCACTGAACGCTCACGTACATTTGTACTCCAAGTAAATACGCTATACTGTGTCATTCTTGAGAATTAAACACCACTGACAGGGCCATCCTTTTTTGTGTCATATCTGACCTATTGTAGGAATTGATGGGACGATCCATTAACGTGATGTTCAAAGAAGACAATGCCAAAAAGAACAAATCTTCTGCTTCAGAGGAAGAGACATTGGAGGTAGAGTCATCTGAGGACAGTGATAGCTAAGAATAGATTGTTCTGAGCACCGCAGAGAGAAGTTTAATGAGTTCATCTACAGCTACAGGACTACAGTGCTCTTTTTCAGTAATAACTCTATCTCAATCCTTGATTGTATTTGTTTTTTGTACACGTTTCAGTTACCAAAGGAGGAAACTATATACTAGTACATCTTGTGAGAAATTAAACAACATCCTTTCTTCTATTTGCCAATCCTAATAAGATGTCTTTTCATTTTAATTTTGAACACCAATTTCTACATTAGTGAGCAATATAGATTATAATAATGTTTGCGGCTCTGGTTGCCAAACACATTTTCATACTGTAAGCAAACAGACTTCATTTCATATTTTTTTGGTATATCGTTCCTTCTGACTAGTTGAGCTTTGCATCTTAGCAAATGCATTTTGACCATTAAAGGTAGAGTACCAGGTAATTATAGAGCACTAATTTTCATGATTGTTTATATGATCCACTGGACGTTTAAAACATGCTGCAAGTTGTTATGGTAGCATTATCTTAATTATGATTGTTTATCCCTCCTTCTCCGACTGACATTTCTTCTTAGACAGGGTTACCAATCTCCTGGTCGATTCCACTTGTTCAGCAACTCTTGAGTCTTCAAATACTGCGTTTTGTAAGTTCTCCACTTGATCTGAATGACATTTGGAGGTTATCTTGATGCTAGGAATACAGAAAGTCCGTGAGCTGTCAACATCTGAGTTAATTTAGAATACAAGTGTTAATGAAAGCGCAACCTGGTGACGGATGTGACCATATTTTTTGTCCTTCTGCAATGAAGTATATATTTAGACCTGTAGCAGTTTTGGCGGGTTTTTCTTTATGGATAAAAATGAGCACATCCTCATCCACCACCTGCTAAGTCAGTGTGGCACATGCACTTCCAAATTTCATAACCAGACTGATTATAAGGTAGTTGGTGCAACCTTGAACATGCTTGTTGACTTGTTAACGTTTGAGAAAGATCACTGGTATATCTCGCTTTTTTTTTTCTTCAAGCACAAAACTGTGTAGGGTCTTCCATCCACATCTGTCGGTTCGAGTTGACAGATCAGAAGTAACTATTCTTCGGAATCAGGGTACTGTGCTGGTCATAATTGTGATGCAGATAGCCCGACATGAATCTAAGGATAGATGAACCCTTTGTTTTACCTCCTCCTTTTTTTTTTTGACCAGAACCCCTTTTGTCTGCTCAAAGCATATCAGTTGCTAGACACGCAATCTCGCTGCTATTCAGGTCTGGTATCATCCAACGTCGAGCCACAAACACATGACAGAGGAAAAGAGGTCGGCTTAACGCGTGCAGAGACGTGCACGGAACGGATAAGTTTCGAACAAAGTCTTGCGCTGATCGCTTGTTTATCTTAACCGTCCCTGCGAAGATTCCTCTGTCGCACTCACTTGTCGTTTGTCAATAGCAACTTTTTTGAGAGAGTAGTACTATTGTCAATCAATAGCAACTTGGCAGCGTGATTCCGTACTCACCTGTGCGTGGCGCACTCGTCAGATAATTTATGTTGGAAAACGCCGTGTCCATCCTTGCAAAGCACGATGATGCTTTGCTCGACGGGGACGCAAAGATGCAGAGACCATCGGAACCGGGAACCGACGAGACCGAGACGACGCCACTGGCTGCGCTGCGTCGTCTTTTGCGCTGAACGGAACGGTGTGGGCCAGGTTTCGGAAGCAGCGTGACGTCCGTCCGCTCACTCGCTGCTCGTCTCGGCAGTGCGCGCGGAGTGACACGCCACGCGAGTCATCACCTCCTCCTCCTCCTCGCGACTTTGCCTGTTCTTCCGCGCCAAGCCAGATAACCCCACAAGCATCACGCGAAACTGGTGCCTCCGCGCGGCGGCAACCTCCTACCCCACGCCCACGGTTTCTTCCTCGCGGAAGCCACTCCGATCCTTTGCGCCCACGGTTCGTTCAAGGCTTCAAGCAAGCAACCGATCCCCCTCCGTCGTCGGCAGTCCGCACCAACCCCCGCGCCCCCAACAAACACAACCACACCACACCACCCCACCGCGTTTCGGTTGGGGGGAAGCAGCGCGCTGGCGTTAGCGGCGGGGGCGGGAGGATCGACGAAGAGAGGCGCGTCCGGCGGCCTGGAGCGGCAGCAGCACGCGTACGAGCGGGAGATGCTGCTGATGGCCGCGCCGGGCGCCGCCGCCGAGCACCAGAAGCGGCGCCGGGGACGGCCCTTGTCCGCCGATCTGCTCCAGAACTGCGACCTGCCCCCTCCCGCCAAGCTCTTCGGCCCCTTGCCCACGCTGCAGAGGTAGTAAGGCGGCCCTCGCGTTTCTACTTCTGGTTTCCTCTCTCACTCGTCCGCCGTCCAGGTAGCGCATTGCTCACACATGGTGTTGTGGCTTCTCTTTTTGGTGCGACGGTATACAGGTTGGAGAGCGCGGCGGGCACGGACCAGAACCAGAAGGGTAACGACGGCGGCAACGACAGCCTGCTGCGGGCGCTGCGGCTGTCGCAGTCGCGGGCAAGGGAGGCGGAGGAGAAGCTGGCCGCCTCGGGCGCCAGCAACGGGGGACTCGCGGCGCTGCTCGTGCGCGACTCGGTGGCGCTGTCGGCGCACCGCCGTTGGGTGATGATGCTCGAGGCCGAGAACTCCGTGCTCAGAGGAGGCAAAGGAGGAGGGGCCGCCGGCGCGGAGCCCGGTGAGGACGAGGACGGGGGCGCGGTGGTGGCCGCCGCGTGGTGGGTCGCCCTCGCGGTGTGCGTCGGCATTGCCGGAGTCGGCCTCGCCCTCGGCAACCTCCTGCTCTGAAATTAACCGACCTTTAATGGAGTAGTAGATTTTTTTTGTGTAAATTATTATGCGTCCGACACCTGATCCACCGGACGATGATCGTGTGTGCTCCAGCACTTCGTTTTACAGTGCGTGCGGAAATGTTAACGCCTGCTGGTCGATGCTTGCTTGCTTACCTGCATAGCAATAGAACCTCGTGTGGTAAACACACGAAATCAAATACTGTACGGAATATGACAAGACGATGAAGAGGGCGAAGCTTGGAGGATTGGGAGATTGGACCTGAAGCTTCGGTGTCCGTCCCTCTCCACGTTATCAGGAGATTCATACATGACAGTGCAGTTAAGCTGGTGTGGATAACTGGGATGCCTCAAGCCGTCTTCAAGATGTAACCTTTATCTGTCACTGTACTTTGTTTTCGGATAAGGAGCTATCTGCTCCCGATTTCATTCAGACATAGGCCCAGTTCTTTTGGCGGCTTCTCCAAAAAACCGTCCTACCCCAGCTTTTCGGGATAACCGGTTTAAAATATTTACAAGCCTTTCAAAGTGGTTAAGGCTAAACTAACTTGGAAGCCTCACAAAATTTTGGAATCGGCTTCCCCAGGAAGCTGGAGATAGGACGGCTTCTTGGAGAAGCCGCCAAAAGAACTGGACCTTAAACTAGCGTACAAAGTTCAGTTTGGGACAACATCTTCTCTTAAGTCCTTAGAGCATCTCCACTCGCCTACCCAGGAGGCTGATCCGGACGTCAAAAATTGGCCCAGTCGCGTATTTAAGGACCTGTTTTCGTTCGGATTTCGGCGTGTTTTGGTCCGGCCTATCCAGGCCGAACCCAAGATCCTGGATACTGAGAACGCCGGACGAAGCAAATTCGACGAGTGGACCCGCCTAGTCAGCATATATTCGCCCTTATTTATCCAAAGTTTGCCTATATTCGTCCATATTCGTCCAAAATTCGCCCAAAGTTCGCCCAAATATACCATATTCGCCCAAAGTTTGTCCATATAGACCATATTCGCCCAAAGTTTGCCCAAAATTCGGGCATATTCGCCCAAAGTTGGTCTGTATCGACCATATTAGCCCAAATTTCGCCCATAGAGAGCAGATTCGCCCAAAGTTCGCCAAAATTCGGGCATATTTGCCCAAAGTTGGCCCGTATCGACCATATTAGCCCAAATTTCGCCCTATAGACCAGATTCGCCCAAAATTCGGGCATATTTGCCCAAAGTTGGCCCGTATCAACCAAAATTTCGCCCATATAGACCAGATTCGCCCAAAGTTCGCCTAAAATTCGGGCATATTTGCTCAAAGTTCGTCGGTATCGCCCATATTCGCCCAAAGTTCGCCCATAGTTCGTCCATATCGCCCATATTCGTCCAAAACCGTTTATATTCTCCCAAAGTTTGCCTAAAATTTGCAAAAATTTGTTAATTTAGCCAAACGTGGGAACTCGCCTGAATACGCGAGTAAAAAACTGGGCTTACCCAAACCGAAATTAAGCTCCGTCCAACCAAAAAAATCTGAATTTAAAACTGGGTTTGCCCAAGAGTGAAGATGCTCTTACGAGTTACTACAACAGTCCAGGCAGCACGCACCACCGCGCCCAACGAGCTGAACAAAAACTACCCCTACAACAGCTTATCTGCTCCGGGCCTGGCACAGCCATCAATGAGCGATGAGTGCGACATTACTCCGGTGGATGTATGCTGCAGATGCAGAGTACCCACTTGCAATGATGCAATCTTGCAGTATTTTGATTCTATCCCAACTCGGCCCTCTCAACTATTGTGGGGTGACTATCCAAATATTGTTCCTCGTAGCATCGTGAGCAACTGCGAGAGTCCTTGTTTTGAACTCTTTGCCACCGATACACGGCACATGCATACAAAAAGACTTAAAGCATTAACTAGAGCAACTCTACCTGTTGATGTAAGTCTGGTCATGATGGGGAATAACTTAGAGTAGTAACATGCACATGTTACTAATCTAAGTTATTACCTTTATAGTGGGAAATAACTTAGACGTGATAACATGCAATACCATATTAATTAGGTTGTAGACATATTTTGTCTTGCTATGTGTGATGTTACAGTAACATAGCTAGTTACTCAATCCATCCTTCTCTTCATTAAATCATTGTCACATAAGTAAAAATGCTGACTTGGACTCTTAGTTACTAGTAGTGAAGTTACCTCCACTATGACCAGACTAAAATAGGGCACCAAAAACAGGCAAATGAAAGGTATTTAGAGAAGTGTTTTAAACCAACCATTTTGTTAAGCATTGATACTTATTTCTATAAAAAAAGTGTCTACTTAGACATCTATTTTGTATAAATAAGCACCGGCACTTAAAAAAATTGGTTTATTTTTCTAAGCACCGTTCTAAGTATCTTGTATTGTACGTTGCTCTGATGATATACATCACCGGCTGCCGCACACCATTTCTCATCTTGTATCCCCAAACGCATACATATATAAAAACAAATGACACGAAACTTTATCTCAAACACGAGGCAAACAAACAAAATATAAATAGTACTCAATTATTACATCACAATGCAAATAGTTTACCAAATCATTCGTCAAGTAGCCCACAAATCAACACACAAACAACATATAGTTCAAGACATACAACAACATGACATAGAAATGGGACTAGTTGTTTTGTTCCCCATTCCACTCCAACCACTCCTCGATGATATCCTTTTGAAGATCATTGTGCACATCTGAATCACATATGTGATTGTGTGCTTTAAACCAACCATTTTGTTAAAAATAGTGCTAGCCGTCCGATTTTGCCGGATCAATGGTCAGATTTTCTTCCCTTCCCGCCATCCCGCTTTTCCTGCAAACGGTCTCCATTTTGCTATAAGCAGTCCTGCTTTTGCTACATATAGCAGAAAACGGTTCGGGGCAAAAAAACAGACATGCCAGACCTTGTTGGAGACCTCACCGGCAACCTTGTAGAAAAAAATATTCTAATGTAGCAAAACCGACTTCGCCGGAAAATATCATCGAGACTCGCCGGGGAAAACCTCATCGGATACCTCGTAGCAAAAACATTAAACTATTGTAGCCACAAAACAGCGGTAGCAAATAAAATGTGCTAATGTAGTAAAAAATAGATTTCGCTCGAGACATTGTCGGAGAACTTGTAGCAAGAAAAATTCTACCTATCAAAACGACTTCTTCGGAGACTATCGTCGGTCATTTTGTAGCAAACTTTTTACAATATTATAGCAAAAACATACAAAAGTTGGAGCAAAAAATATACATGTATGTAGCAAATCCCCAACATAAAAATCCGCCGCTCTGACCATGCAAATCTGTCGGCCGTCGATAGCAACGACGATAGCCGTCGGTAGGTAAAACACCGAACGTATCTAGCAAAATCTCGCATGCACGACCACTACATCGAACCTGTGTTCCTCGCCGGAAGTCGGAGCAGGGGGTGATGTCCGGCGACGCCTTTGTCAGAGACGAGCCTGTGCAAGGGAGCAGTGCTCGCCATCGTCCTGTAGGGCGGCGAGCTCTGGCCACAAGATGGAAATGCGGTGAACTTCGGCGGGAGCGCGGCGAGCTCCGGCGACGCGGGGAAATGAGAGGGCGGCGCGAGCTCCGGCCGGCGCACAGTGAGCTGCAGCCGGCGTGGGGCGAGATCCAGGGCGACGCACAACGAGCTATAGCCGGTGCACGGCGAGATCCGGCTGGCGCACGGCAAGATCCGGCGGCCCTGCAAAGCTGGGAGCACGTCTGGCGGCGGCGCGCGTGGCAGCGGCGGCTGAGGTGCGCGTGGCAGCGACAGTGGAGGCATGGCGGCAGCGATGGAGGCCTGGCAAGGTCTCCCGTTCAAGTGAAAAGAAACCGAAGGGCACAGAGGGCCACCCACGACGCGACGCATCCGGAGATGGAGTCACGATATCTCCCGGGGATACGTATCCTTTTGTTAAGCATTGATGCTTATTTCTATAGAAGAAACATACAAAGGAAAAGAAAAAGGAAAAAAAGGAAAAGAAAAGAACCTAACTACGTGCGTGGCAGCAGCTAGCTCCTATGTGCCTACGCGAGCGTGCAGCGAGCCGGCCTAGCGCCAACGTACGCCCGTACATACAGCACACGAGCAGCTCCTTAGAGCAAGTCTAACAGGCCCCATAAACAGCCGGCACCCCGTAAATTTCGGTGCCGGTTTTAGCCCGCTTAGACGTCCGTAAACAGGCGGCGTATCGTTCGGATACGGGGCAAATCACCCACCCGTATAAGTGCAGGGGTGAGGGTGCGGTCCAACCTCACTCGCAACCCTAGTTCCGCCAGCGTGCGCCTAACTCCGTGCAATTCCGGCCTCGTTCACGAATCCACGCCGCCGCCATGAGCCGCCGCCAAGCCACGGGCTCCTCCACGACCAAGCGCCGCGCGAGCTCATGCTCGAGCGTGGGTCCTCATCGCAAGCTATCTGGGCAGCCGCGTTCGAAATGGGTCGGTGGTCAGACGATGTCGACTTTCATGCTACGCTACTTCAACATCGACCCGCCGCTGCCGCCGATGACCGGCGACAAATTCGAGAAGTGTCGGGCACAATGGGAGATGGATCGCGCCAATCTCGCGGCGTGGCGCTCCAGGCACGCTCCCAACTGGGAGGAGGCTCGGCATGGCGGGACGGGCGGCAGCGGAGGAGGCGGAGGAGGAGGATCCCTCTTCATCATGAGGCGCGAGGCGCCGGCGGTGATCGAGGCCTACAAGGAGAGGCCGCCATCGCCGCCGTCGAGGAGATGAAGAAGGCGAGGCTGCCGCCGTCATCGTCATCGGCGATGACTAGGCGATCTTGCCGCCAAGGCGACAACCTCGCCGACAAGGAGGTCTCCTGAGGTTCTTTTGTGCGCTTTTAGATTAGGGTTAGCTTAACAAGTCGCGATCTACCGCTAGATCGCGCAACTCATATCTATGATGAATCGGCTATCTATGAACAATCGCTTTTATCTCGCGGAATTTAAATTTTAAATATACGGGCTTCCGCTCGGAGACGGACGATGAAATCAGTGGGGAATTTCAGAGCAAAATCGAGTACAGGGCCCTGTACTCGAGTTTTACGGGGCAGAAATTTAAGGGGCCTGTTAGACATGCTCTTAGTGTCTCTCTCCTTCCTGTTATTCTATTTTTTTCTCTCTTCGCTGCTGCCAGGTGGAGCCCTGTCATCTGTGCTGCGTACGAGTTCGCTCCGGACTCAACAACTGTTTCGAAAAAATCTCTCAAATTCGGTTTAATTTTTTGCCCTCTTGCCACGAAATTTCGGATATAAATAGCCTTAATTCTTCTCTTCGAAATCCCCCAAAAATCACTAAATTTATGCCGCTGGGTTGCCGGATTTTGACCTCGATTTTGATCTCGCCGGAAGGCCGCCGTCGTATCTTTGGAAGGTCTAGGTTGCCGTCGATGCAGAGAACCCGAGCCCCTCTACCCTAATCCGTTTTGATCCCCATGCTTTTCCGCATCTTCCTAAGATTTTTCCCCTTCAGAAGATCAACGTAGCACTGGGAATCTCTCGCCGAAGTTCGCCAAGACATAGACGTTCAGCCGCAGTTTTTCGCCATTCTAGAAGAAGGCCAAGAGGAAGTGCATATGTGACCGCGGAGACGAGGTGAACCTCGTCATCTACTTCGCCACACCAAGGACCACCAGAGACCCGTCACCATCAACACCGACCTCACCACCGTTGTCGCCGTCGTTGACAGCCGGTAACAATCGCCATCTATTTTTCAGTGTCCAAGATTAGTTTTATCAGTAGAGAGGTATCGACCAATAAGGGCTGCGCCGCGTCAGCAGTCAACGGTCCAGTCAATAGTCGACTAGTCAACTATTAAATAGATTTTGGAATTAAAAATTGCGGGAAAACTATTTAATTTGTAAAAATCATAAATGATATACTCATCATAAAAATACATATAATATACCATTGGAAAGATAATTTTGAGTAGATTATTAATATGTAATTGGATCCTACATTTATTGTAAGTATTTTTCGTAATTATTTAAATGACTTAATACCCTTTTTAGAGAAATTATTTCACATAAAATAAACTATAGATCATAAAAATACAAATGATATACCCCTGGATTCACAAAATTGTATAGAACATGATTCTGTAATAAAATTGTAGGTTTAAAGTACAGCAAATTTTAAGTGGATATAAATGCATATTGTAGTATTTTAATTATATAAAATCATCTGTAAGTCTTTTTGACATGAATGCTTTTGCTTCTGGCTTTAAAACACAATACCCATCCAGGAATATTTTATCGAGATTTAAAAATACTGTTTATGATAGTAGATAAATTATTATGAATAAAAGGCTATTAAATGGTTCCAACTAATGCAATAGCTAGGTCGTCGGGACAAGATCTGGGCTACAAGGCCGATTTGGTCAGATGGGTCCAGCCATGGCCGGGGCGGAGGGATCTGGAGGTTCCTCGGATCGCCGGTACCTACAGCCTTGCGCTTGGACTGCCTCTTTCCTCTCTTGTCACTCCGACATGGAGGTGAATGGCGGCTGGGCCTTGCTAGTCTCACGAATAATGGCGGTGGACCTAGGATTCCTTATATCCAAGATGATGATCTGCCAGAGCTTGTCCCCATCGATCTGGCAGAAGTGGCGTGTTCCAGAAGGCTCTGCCGGTGAACTCCCATGGGCGAATAATGCCTAGAGATTGTCGAATTGGAGGGATTTGGTCATGCGCATCCATGTTTTACTCTGACCGTTTGGGTTTAGAGGGAGCGCTTCGAAGCTCTCTTAGCTGTTAACATCATGGGGCATGTTCTCGTTCCATGGTGCTGAGGGAGAATGTCATGGAGACCGAGATATGAGGACTGGCAATGGAGGTTCAAGTCTGGGTGGTGATGAGGAATTGGCTTGGTGACTCGTGACTTGGTGTAGTGGCATGCAAGTGGAGGTGACTGCACACGAGAGATTCATAGTCCTACCTTTCAGGATGAAAATCCAGGGTTTGGCCTTAATTGGTTGTTCCTGGCAATGGCCTTGTTGAAGGTATTGTTTTGAGAGCGTAGACTTTTTTCAGGATGAAAACCTAAGATCTATGATCGGGCGATGACGGTGTTTGTGCACTGTTCCTTTTTTGGAGGTGTCGCTTTTGGAGAAGTTGTACTTCTGGTGTTGTCTTGGTGGTGGTAGTACCGCTGTTTCAACGAATGGGTCACTATAGTGGGTCTTTTCTTTTTTTTGTAATTCTTCTTTCTTTCTTTTGGTTGTGTGCATCCGTATGGTCGTTAGGGCAATGCGTTGTTGCAGAGGCTGTGTTTAATTGGTATCTTATGATATCAATATATGCTCCTTTCCAAAAAAATATCCTATTTATTTTCCTTATGCAATGTAGCTCTATTTTTGTAGTTGCACGTGTAGAATTATTATTGCTATGCTATATCCCATTATTGTCATAGTATTTCCTTGTCAGCTAAGTCATCATATGTTAGTTGTGCTTAGATATGCTTACTTAGACGAGGATGGTATCACACCATGATGAACTATATTTTTCAGAGAAAATGTTTTGAGAAAGCCAAAACAACTTAATTAATAAACCCTCTGTGTGTGATGGGATTTATAATTGTTATCTCGTTTATTGCGGAAAGACACCTAGGCCTCTGAGAATTGATTAGTGTCTTTGTTTTGGTAGCTTACGTGTTTAACCATGTGCTGGTGAGAAATGGGTGTTTGTATGGACTTAGTAGGTCATGATGAACCAAGCTCTTCGTATCCAAAGATGTAGTGAATTGGTAGGTTGGTACGGTGCATGGATGGGCTTGGGGAACTACTTCCTGAATTATCTTTTCTTGGGATTCTCCCTATCATGACTCAAAATACGTGTCATGGTAAGAGTGGGTCGACCAGATCGCGTGGGTAAAGTGTATAAATCCATGTAGGGTGTAAATCTAAGTACTTAGCCGTGTCCCCGGTTATGGACGATTAAGTTGCTAGATCTTAGAGGCTATGACATGTTCTCATTCATTCCAACTTGGTAATTTTCTAAAACTTGTGGTTGAACTAAATTAGGTTGTGTGATGATAATCAAATGATTTACAAATGATAAGATGAACTTATTTTGCTGCTCCAACTAAGCCTAAAACCCCACAAGCCAAATTTGCATGTGGTGATTAGATTTGTTGTTCTCTCATAGTTCCACTTGCCAATATATTCAAACTATTGACCACTCATTGGCCGTAACCTTTCATGTTGCAGGTTATTGTTCTGATTGCTCTGAGTGATCGTATAGGTTGCGAGTCTCCACTCAACAGTTTTCACGTGTGGCACAATTGAAGATGGAGCCTATTATTCATTTATGCTTCCGTATGTTACTTGAATTTTCGAGCTAGCTTTGAGCTAAGCGATATGTAATAATTGCAAATTCTTGATCATTCGATGTAATAATGATGTACTATTAAATTCTTTGATATTCAACTGTACTGTGTGTTGGCATTGTACATAGAAACTCAGACTTATCAGACGAGGGTGTTACATGTAATCACAAAGGCAAGTTCACACTTTCTCATGTCCTTTGATTATTCTCTATCAATCATTTGCAATCTACTATTCTTATCACCCTCATTTAAAAAAAAGGATGACAGAAAACTCTATTTTATAAATATATGATTATGGGTTATTTACCAAATAGTAATGACCTACTATGAATGTTCTAGTGGTATACGAATATGATACCTAGGATTTAATAACCAATGTTGCCAGTGATTCTTACACTGTATAATACACGATAACCATGCGATCTATAATGACTCTGAAAAGTCAGCTGGATCTTCTTTCTTTCATGTGCCAACAGACGACCTTATCGTGAGCTGTAGATTCTTTATGACGATCCAACACATGGGTGGGACCCCTCAGTGCCTCACGATATTGGTGCCTAGATCATCTGTGAGGGGCTGTCGGAGGTATTTCTGCCACTTCGGTAGGGGTTGCCAGGGACATTATCTGCTCATAGAGTCTTCAAGGGGTCTACCAGAGTTATATCTGCCTATATGGGGGTTGATAGAGGTATTTCTACTTGGAGGGTCATGTAGTCATGCGGGGTCACGAAGAAGGGCAGTGATCGACTTGGATCCTTATACTAGGCCTCATACTAAGGAAGTGTGAATGGGTTGGCCACTCAGATGTGCAACATGGATAAGAATCTCTCATGTGTTAAGCAACACACCTCTGCAGAGTGTAAAAAAGTGTGACATTTTACTCCCTGTTCCGGAAAGGAGCTAGGAAGGCGGCAGGAAAGGAACTCCACGAAGTTCTGGTAAACCTGTTGATGGTGCTCGACGTGGCACTTTGTTGGTAACCCCAAGCACAGGATGTGAAGAGCACATCAACAAGTTTTCCCTCAGTTGAGACCGAGGTTATCGAACCAGAAGGATGAAGGAAACGTCAAACAGGTGTTGCAAACAACGTGGAGACCTGCACAACACAAACTCAAGACTTTGTCCTAACGAATCAGTGAGGTTGTCAAGCTCACCGGTTTGCTATAACAAAGAATTAAACGTATGGTGTGGAAGGTAATGGTGGTTTGCAGCAAGTAAACAAGTAAAAATGGAAGATGTATCAATGGAAAATATTGGACCAGGGTCCATAGTTCACTAGAGGTGCTCTCCTTAGATAAACAACATGGCATGAAGGGTAAACAAATTACAGTGGGGCAATTGACAGGAACTGAGGAAGGCATAACAATGCAATTACTAGTCAGAAAGATCCTGTGAGATTCGATTGGGCAATACAACAAGATACATAGACCGCCATCCAACTGCATCTATGACTATAAGTCCACCTTCAGGTTATCATCCAAACCCCCTCCAGTATTAAGTTGCAAGCAACAGACAACTGCTTTAAGCAAAGTGTGTAAGGTAAACGGTCCACATGTTCCATGAACAAGAGACCGTTGTTTTCTCCCTAGTAGCAACAGCACATCTACAACTGAAGAGATTTCTGTCACTTCCGTTGGAAACTAGAGGCATGAACCCACTATCGAGCATAAATACTCCCTCTTGGAGTCACTAGCTACTACTTGGCCAAGATAGCTACTAACAACGGAGAGCATGAATGATCACAAACAACACAGACATGATAGAATCATAAATACAAAACCATTAATCAATCTGACATAGTAATCTCAATATCCATCGGATCCCCGCAAACACAATATGCATGATTACAAATAGATTAGATCTTGATCATGAATAGAGCTCACAAGATCTATACATGAAAGCACAAAGGAGGAGATACAACCATCTAGCTAGTACATGGACCCATAGTCCAAGGTGGAACTACTCACGCATCATACCGGAGAGAAGGCCTCCGGGATGATCTCCCCTCCGGTAGGGTCCCGAGAAGAACTCCAGACCCCCCCAATCTAGGGACAATGATGGCGGCGGCTATAGAAGATTCCGTGGAATATTGATCGAGTGCTTAGGGTTTAGGCATCTGGGGCTTCTTATAGGCGAAGGGGGAGGCCGAGGAGGTGGCTAGGGGCCCCACACCCTACCTAGGCATGGGCCTACCCCCGGCCACGCCTAGGGGGGTGTGGCCGCCCTGGAATGCCTCGCTGTCTCTCCTCTGGACTTCTTGTTCCCCACGGAAAGTTATTGAGTTTGATGTTTGTCCCGTCCAATTCCGAGAATATTTCCTTACTAGCTTTTTTGGAACCAAAAATAGCAGAAAACAGGCAACCGACACTGTGGCAACTTGTTAATAGGTTAGTATCAGAAAACATGTAAAAAGCACCTCAAAGTGTAGACAAAGCAAAGCAAAGTAGATACTAAACAAGCATGGAACATGAAAAATTATAGATACGTTTCCGACGTATCACCTGTGAAGGCTAACGAACATAGCTTTTCAAAGTAAAAGAACCATTGAAGATTTTTTTACAAAAATCTGCATAACCTACGACCTTTGGTCTGTGGTTGTAGATAGTGCATCAAATAGTCCTTTTTAGTGAAGTTACTGAGTACGCTCGTACTCAAGCATACCTTCTTAACCCTTGCTAGATTCTAAAGCCGGTTAAGACGATGTCAACACCAAAAGACGCTCCAAAGAATCTTTACAAGAAGCTAAAGTTCTTCAATGAAATCTACATACATCAACTAAAGTAAAGACGAAGTTTCTGATTAGATATGAGTATAATCTCTAGCTATTGAACCTACTTCTTTAGAGTATTGCTATAGCAGCAATCACAAGGCACAGATATATATTAATAGTAGTAGTATTTCTGGATTAGGCCTCAAGTTGCTATTTCTGGTTTTGTTCTGTTTAATGTTTTCCTCACTATTTCGAGGATTTTTTTTGGATCTTTTGTAAAGAGTCGAGTTTTAATCTATAGTCATGTCTTGGATCATCGGTGTTTCTGTTGTACCACTCTAAGGGATGTAATACTAGTGGAATGGTGTTTCATTGGTGTTATGTCAATGACTAAAGTATACTACATCATGGAGTGGTATGCTAGGTCACCGCATACACCATCATGGACCAAGCCCCTTCAGAAAGGCGAACTGGAGGGGGTGGGTGATCCTATCCATAAATGGGGCAAGCTTGGATGCACAAACCTCGGCAAAGATCCGTTGGATGACGTTGATCACCGTAATCGGTCTAAACTGGCGGATATCCATGGACCCCAATGTAGGGGTTCATAGCATGGAAAAAAAATTCTATCGCATGAACACACACAAGCCAAGATCTAAACTACTAGATTGGTGCAACAAGTTGATAGAGTACTAACCCTCGAAGATCCAAAGCTGTTAACAAGATCGGATTCTCGTGGTTGATGTAGTCGTTTACTTGCCGATCTCAAGATCGCGAAGACGATCCTTCCAGCGTCGCGTTCTGATACGTCGGAAACGTATCTATAATTTTTTATGTTCCATGCTTGTTTAGTATCTATTTTTCCTTGCTTTGTCTACACTTTGAGGTGTTTTTATATATTTTCTGGAACTAACCTATTAACAAGCTGCCACAGTGTCAGTTGCATGTTTTCTTCTGTTTTTGGTTCCAGAAAGGCAGAAAATCAATATTCTCGGAATTGGACGGGACAAAAGCTAAAGTCAATATTTTACCGTGGGCGACACAAAGTCCAGAGGGGAGACGGAGAGGCGATCCAGGGCCACCACACCCCCTAGGCGGGGCCAGGGTGGGCTCGCGCCTAGGCAGGGTGTGGGCCCTCTGGCCGTCTCCCAGCCTCGCCTCTTCTCCTATAAGAAGCCCCTGATGCAGAAACCCTAGGCACCCGATAAAAACTCCACGAAACCTTTTGTATCCACCGCCACCATCGTCCCTAGATCGGGGGGGGGGTCTGAAGTTCTTCTCGGCACCCTGCCGGAGGAGAGATCATCCCGGAGGCCTTCTTCTCCGGTATGATGCGTGAGTAGTTCCATCTTGGACTATGGGTCCATGTAGTAGCTAGATGGTTGTATCTCCTCCTTGTGCTTTCAAGTATAGATCTTGTGAGCTTCGTTCATGATCAAGATATAATCTATTTGTAATCATGCATGTTGTGTTTGTGGGGATCCGATGGATATTGAGATTACTATGTCAGATTTATTAATGGTTTTGTCTTATTGATTCTATCATGTCTGTGTTGTTTGTGATATTTCATGCTCTCCGTTGTTAGTAGCTATCTTAGCCAAGTAGTTGCTAGTGACTCCAAGAGGGGTTATTTATGCTCGATAGTGGGTTCATGCCTCTAGTTTCCAAGGGAAGTGACATAAATATCTTCGGTTGTAGATGTGTTGTTGCCACTAGGGAGAAAACAACGGTCTCTTGTTCATGGAACAAGTAGATTGTTTACCTTACACACTTTGCTTAAATCAGTTGTCTGTTGCTTGCAACTTAATACTGGAGGGGGTTCAGATGATAACCTGAAAGTGGACTACTAGTCATAGATGCAGTTGGATAGCGGTCTATGTATATTGTTGTATTGCCGAATCGAATCTCATAGGATCTTTTTGTCTGGTATTGCATTGTTATGCCTTGCTCAGTTCCTGTCAATTGCCCTATTGTAATTTGTTTACCCTTCATGCCATATTGTTTATCTAAGGAGATCACCTCTAGTGAACTATGGAACCCAGTCCAATCTTTACCATTGATACATCTTCCACTGTTTACTTGTTGCAAACCATCCATCACCTTCCACACCATATAGTTAATCCTTTGTTACAGCAAACTGGTGAGCTTGACAACCTCACTGATTCGTTGGGGCAAAGTCTTGAGTGTGTGTTGTGAAGGTTTCCACGTTGCTTGTAACACCTTTGAGACATTTCCTTCCTCCTTCTGGTTCGATAACCTCGGTCTCTACTGAGGGAAACTTGCTGTTGTGCTCATCACACCTTGCTCTTGGGGTTTCCAACGAAGCGTCCCACGTCAACACCGGGCGCCATCAAGCTTTTTGGCACCATTGCCTGGGAGGCTAAGGACGTCTTCACAAGGGGAGTCCTCCTCAACCTTTCTCTTTACTTTGTTTTGTTTTGCTTAGTTTCTTTTGCTTGGTTTTGTTTGCCTCTTTTTATCAAAAACTCCAAAAAAATAGTCTAGGTTGGTTTGCTTTCTCTTATAAAACACACAAAAAAATAGTTCTTACTCTAGTTTCCACCTTTCTCTAGCTCACCATGTTGTTCCCCAAGTTCGCCCTGAAAGATCTTGCAATAGGTAGTGGCTCCATAATTGGGAAAGATAATATTGAAGAATTCTTTAATCATGTTAGCAAGCATGAGGATATTGAGGATAGATCTATAGCAGAACTTGCTCCTAATTATGAGATTCCTGCAGCTTATTTAGTTCATATGTTGGAGGCTAGGTTTGTTAGCCTTAACCCCATGATAAAAAATTTGTTCCTGAAACTAAAAGAAGAAAAGAATGCTGAAAAGAGAGAATTTATTCTTGAAACTTTACTAAAAGAGTTCCATGATGTTTCTAGGAAAGCCAAAAAGGTCTTTGAGCATTTCAATATGCTAGGCTCAAGTGTTGATGTTGTGGGTACTTCTGATAAAACTAAGCCTACAGAGGAATTTAAGATAACCATACCCTTTAAGCTTGTTGGAATGCATGAAGCCTTTGAGAAGAATTTTGATTGGATTGCTCCTGAAAATCTTTTTGACGAAAGTAGTAAACCAAAGATAAATGAGAAGGGATCCTACAAAACCCATTTGGATGAGATACCTTTCATAGCTGAAGATTTTGCAAGTATTGATCTTAATGCTTCTCCATTTGAAAATAGTTGATTTCTTGCTTCTTGTTCCTAAATTAAAGGCGTTAAAGAAAAGTACTTGTTGGGAGATAACCCAAGAGTTTCCTTGAGTCTTGGAAGTTATTACATCAATAATGACCTCTCCTTATCCTTTTTGTTTACTTTTTGTGCCAAGAATGACCTCTAATGAGAGGGACGTAAGATTTGGGGAGTTGCTGCCCGAAACAGATTTCTGTCCTCCACCATAAAAATTCGTGAGGAGTCTCTATAAGTCGGATTGAGATGAACATTTACGTATAAATCCCCCAGTATGTTATCTAACTTTTGTTAGTTCAACATGTTTTTATTTGAACAATAGAAGATGTTCGAAAAAATCGGTTTCTACCTGCTGGTCTGTTTTGACAGATTTCTGCCATTATTTGCATTTGCTTCTTATTGATTCTTTTTTGAGTTCTCTTCTGGGGAATTGAGTCCGTTGAAGGAGTTGCTATAGTAGCTTGTGTTTTTAGTGAAATTTTTTTCTGTTCCAAAGCTAATCCTAAAGGTTTATTATCTTTTGAATACACTAATGTTGCTAATGAAGATTGTGTGAAGTTTTGTATGAAGGAAAAATTTCAGGTGTAGAGAGAGAATGATGTAATGAGATGAATAATGGAAAAAAGCTCAAGCTTGGCGATGCCACCCTAGTGTCACCCCAAGAAATATCCAAGAGGTACAAGCGTCAAAGCTTGGGGATGCCCAAGGCATCCCCTTCTTCATCAATAAAAAGCTCAGGTTTGTCTAGACACTTCGTTTTTATTGTTTCATGCACTGTTGTGTTGTTCTTGGAGCGTATTAGTTTTCGTTTTCTTTGCTTAGTTTGCTTGAATAAAGTAGTTTGGATCCGCGTTCTCGCTGTGTTGTTCCAAATAAGTCGATTGGTGTTGGAAAGGAGTAGAAAGTTCTTGCTTGAAAGTGCAAGAGGAGCTTGCATTGACTGTGACTTAGACTTTAGCATGACATGCTAGGTGTTGTTTTGACCTTATGCTTAGTGATTATTTTTATAGCATGTCTTGTTCCAAACAATTTGGATTGCTTAGTGTGCCTTGAAGAAATTATGCGTTGTTTTAGCATACAAAAGCATAATATTGTGGTATTCTCCTTTGATGCTTTGTTTGGGTTGACTTGGCACATGCTCACACCATGTTATGACTACAAACAAGTCACCATAGCCTATATGATCATTTAGTCCTTGACTTGTAGTACCACTCTATACTTTGATTAGTAATGTTTTGTCGCTCTACATGATTATGGCCATTATTGCCCTCTTAGTTGGTTGCTCCCATTCTTTTGCTAGCCTTCACTTGTATGAGTAAGGTGTACTCATGCTTCCAACTCCCAAGAAACCAAGTTATTCCAAAGTGTCCACTATAAACTCCTATGCATGGTGTGTTACAACATTCCAAGTATATTCTTGTTTTCAGCTATCTTCCAATTAAAAAGTATTTTGTTATGTGAAAACTTAGTGATTAAAGCCCGCACAAACTTGATGGCAACTTTATATTCTTTGCCCCTAATAAACTTGAACCATTGTGTCGTCTTTGTTGTATATGCTTGCACTTATACGTTGGAATTGGCAGAACCATGCTATCATGGGGAACGTTTTCAACATTGCACTTGTACTTTGTACATAGTTGATATCATGTTCTTTTGTCTATGGATGTCACCGGTGTGAAATAAAGAGGGAGCTTGTAAGTCCATGGAGTTATGTATTTTGTGTTAGATAAACACCTGGGCCGCTAGCCTAAGCCATGACTAATCATGGTGGAAACTTGCAGCATCACCATAATGAGCTATCTATGAAGAATCCTCAATAAAAAGCTATGAACATAGTAAATAAAAAGATCGCTGCGATGCTCATTGTCTGCTTGCCTTGTCATTTTGGTTATGGGATAGCTCCTGTACCATGTGCAAGGGGTACCCCGTTGGCGGTTCTCTATGATACACATATACTTACTATGACAAGAAATTACAGGTGACTGGAGTTGAGTAGCATGAGGTGTGGTCCTCGTATTCAAGGGACTTGAGATTGCCAACTTATACTTTGTCAAGCATATACTCCATAGTTTGTTCACTTTAACTTTAATCACTTCAAGATGCTTATGATAGGGGCAATGAGGGCTGAAATCTAACAAGTACCATAATTTTTGGAAGCTCTTTTTGAAACTTGAAATCCCTGCTTCCCTTTGTGAAGGGCCTTTCTTCCACTATTATATTGAGTCTCCACCTGCTACCTTTAGGCACCATTAAGAGAGCATAATTGCCATTCTTAGTTCTATGTGCAGTGTCCCAAAACTTATTGATTAATGCATATTGTGATATTACTTGTTCTTGTTCTACTTGTATCTAGTCACTCTTATGAACTTTGAAGGTGTCTTATGCATCTATTTGCTACTCTATGAGGGACAAGCTGTTTGCCACTATGCCATGTTTTCTGTATGTGAAACAAACAAACGTTTTTCAATGCATGTTATTCATGATCTTTGCTTGTAGCCTTTCATGTTTGGACCCTTCAAGATTTTGAATCGTCGAGGAGAAGTATTGTATCAACTTGAACTGCCAGAGGAGATGTCAGCCGTGCATAATGTGTTCCATATATCGTCACTTCGCAAATGACTAGAAGTCTCGGAGAAGACCGAAGTATTCAAGAATATTGATCAGCGAACAATAGAGATCAACGATGACCTAACATATCCCGAAGAACCCATCCGTATTTTGGAGGAATCTTTCAGAACCAACAGGACCCAGGGTATCAAGTTACTTAAGATCCAGTGGAGTAACCACGCTGAAGAAGAAGCTACTTGGGAGCGAGAACACTACACCAGGACGGAGTTTCCCGATCTCTTTAAATCCTAGTTTTCTCTTTTTATCAAATCTCGGGATGAGATTTTGTTTAAGGAGAGAAGGTTTGTAACATCCCAAAAATATTGAACAAGATTATCATTTCCAATCACCCAAAATTAGGGTTAACAGAAAATTGTTAATAAAATCCATATGAATGCATGTGTGTATGTGATGAATGTATGAATGCATGATTGGACTTTTTTGATTGTTGGGAATAACAAGGAATGGTTTAAAGATGAAAACAACATCATCATATAAATCATTTCCAAGCAGAATCAATTCAACAGAAATTAAAAAACAAACAAAAGAAGCAAATTGTCATTTTTGCCAATCTTGCTTACTACACCACTTTGAGTGTTTCTAGTCCAAGATTTCAAACAAAAACAAATCCATTTCTTTTCACCCCATTCTAGACCAAGTAAAAGTGAACTCAAGCCCACCTTGCAAACCCACATAAATAGTTGGCAACCCTATTCAAATGACAATTCAAAATTGAATCTATATCATATGGGAAGATCACCATTTCTCAAAACCCAACCAAACCAGTGAACCTTGACAAATCCAACCAACTAGAGAGAACCTAGTATGTGACCATTGCACCCACCAAGTTTCACCCAAAAATTCAAATTTAAATCTCTTGCGGCCATTTCATCAAACACCTTCTGAGCACAAACCAAATTAAACAACAAACACTATTGTGAGCAGTGTGTGTGCCAACCTTGTCCCCTCTCTAGCTCTCAGTACACTCCCAGTAGATCATTAAACTTGCCTAAGCAGCTCTAGCTCACTGTGAACTCGACCATGCCATCAATGGTCACCATGGGCGAGCACCCTTGCCACCCCCAACATCGACATCATGCTACAAGCCTAACCAGCCTCGCAAACCGGGTCTAGCAAGCACGCCACCGTCCACCGCCACCCCCTCTACAGCGCTCGAGCCCTGCTAGCCACTGGACCACCTAGAATGCTCGTGCCCATTTTCTCTACGACCATGCCGAGAGCACGCCAGAGCGCCGCGCTCGACACGCTCGCACAAACCGTGCCCCTCCTTCGTCGCCCGCGTACGTGATCACCACCGCCCCAGGAACCTCCCAGACAACGCCGTTCACCGCCGCGCGAACCGTAGCCGCTGTGCGCCATTAAAACCGCCGTCGGTGCCGCCCAGAGCGTCGACGTGTTCCAACCGAACCGCACCGCCCCACGCCTCGCCATCAAGCCATTGATATTCGCCAGGAGGCAGCGCACCGTCCCCTACCTTTGGCCATGCCAGTAGCTCGCTGTGAAGCCGACCCCGACAAGCTCAGCCCGCACCCTTCGGTTCCCTCGTCGCACTATAAATAGAGGCCTCCCCCGCTCGAATCCTTCACACCATTCCACTCCCCTCTCTCTTAGAACCACCCCACTTCTTCCCGGTAGGAGGGAGAGCACCAGGTTGTCGGAATTTCGCTGGATCTTGCCGCTGCTGGAGGAGAAGGGCACCGCTGATTGGAGCTACCCCAGGAGGAGCCGCCAGTACCAGGAGGATCACCGTCATCGACTTCGTCGTTCGCCCCCATCACCGACAATCGCCTGATCCCCGGTGAGCCGCCACTGACCCCCAATGGCCGCGCTAGGGTTCTTGCTCGTCGCGTTCTGTTCAGACGTGGACGACGACCCTCAGCCGTTGATCCTCGATGTAATCCTACAGTTATAATCGCCCCGTACCCCTTCGCCACTCTTTGTCTCACTGACGAGTAGGGACAACCACTTAAACCGCCCGCGCGCGATATGCGCAGTGGGCTGACCCAGTTAGCTTTCCCGCGTGACCCAGATCGTTTGAAATTAGGTTTATCTATTTAATTTCAAACTTAGTTCTGGCAGTAGATTGAAAAATCAATTCAGAGAGTTTCACTAAACCAGATTGCATGAAACCAATTTTGTTAGAAAGGTATTGAAATTATTAATCCATTACCGTTAGATTCAAACCATTTGGAATTGTATATCACCTATAGTAAAAATAACTAGGCAGAGACTTTTCTAAATTCAAACATTTTTCAAAATTCAACCATAAAAGCTTTTGAGTTGATTCCAACTCTCAAAAATCACATTTGACAAGACCATTCTGAATATATAAAAATACCTAGGTTTACTTGTAGTAATAATGGACAAGTAATAAAAGAATGCCCCATAGACATTTCTAGCCACTTTATTTAATTAAAATAAAAAGGTCAAACCTTATTAAATTGTGACAACACTTTTAATCACATTCCCAAGTATTAAAATATATGGTGATGACATGTGTCAACATGATCCCATATTTTAATTAGAGAATATTAAATCCTAAGTAGTTTTTCAATGAGTAGAAATTACTTTTCTAAAATAAAATAAATGAAACTAGTGCCTTAATATTTGTGATGATTGTGATGATGCTATATCATCTAGTGAAAACCTTGGTGTGATAAATAGAACTAGTTAAGTATTGTTTGGTGATTGTGTACCTTGTATTTATTTATAGATGCTAGTACCGACCAAGGTTACAAAAAGGAAGGAGATTACTATGAGGAAGAAACCGAGGAGAACTTCAACCACTGCACTGCACAAGGCAAGCCTCACTATGCAAGCTACTATCTTAGAAAGCTAAGCTAAACCATGCAATTCATACTTGCTAGATTAAAGCTACAAGATAACCTATCCAATGCATTAGGCATGCCTTGGTTATACCACTTGATGATTACAAATCCCAGTTTTATTTGCAAGCTTTAGTATTTTATTTCTTTATCAAAGCTCTTTATTACTTTTACCTAGTGACTTGTGAAGTTTTGGAAAGTTTTTGAAGGTAGCATATAGAGCATAAAATTTGGCCTAAGTTAGTGTAGAGGTCCCAACCTTTAATAAGCTAGAGATCCTTGTGTTTACAATGCTAGTCCCTGGATAAATAGCTAGAATACACAGTTAAGATGTAATATCAAGAAACAAAGGTCATAATACAACTTTATAACCAGGAATAAAATAATTCATTACATCTTACATAGCTCATTTGGATATCTCATTACAATGCAGCAGAAATAACTATAGCATGGAGTCCTTCATCTTCAAAGTGCCACAGGCAATCATGTTGGTTGTAGACTTGTAATCCTAATCAACACACATCACTAACATCAAACAAACCTACAACATACTAAGTTACAGCCACAGGGGTCAATACATGTGAATTGTATTGGCAAGTGATACTATGGGAGTATAGTGGAGTCTATCATCTATATGCATTTGGCTAAGTGGAGCTTAGGCTTGCTTTGCTCAAAATAGGATTTCCTTATCATTTGAAAACACTAAGTTTTGCTTGTCAAAAACACCCAAGGAACCACCAATAGAAATTGATGAACCTTCACCCTTGTTCAACCACAAGTTTTAACTTAGAAATTGGGATGAGGAGATTCTTGATAGCTTCCATGTCTTGATGCTCAAATTTTCCTTTTCCAGGAACATGGCTAAGTACTTAGATTTTACACTCTGCAGAGGTGGTGCACTTTCCCCACAAGACTTGGTTTCACCAAGACAAGATCTTTCAGAAGCCTTCCCTTAGACCAGAATGGACGCATTCCAACCTATCATTCCCCTACCGCCATCTGTCCATTTGGCTAAGTTATTGCAACCTATATGATCCAGGCAGAGGCCATAATGCCATGTGGCTGCACTAGAAGCTTCTTAACATTTGGCATCTCAAATCCCTTAGTTCCTGGGTGGCTTTCCACAAGTGAGATACACAAGGTAAACCATATAAATGGGCCTTGTGTAACCACTCAACACAAACCATTCTTTCCATTCCACCCAGGTGTTTCATTCACTAGGTTGTTTTATTAAACAAAACACAAGTCCTTGAGTTAGAAATATTCCATAGTATGAATATAATCCACCCTTGTTTTCTACTAGCTAAGCTAAGCATGATAGTAGTAGGAATCTTAACTTAGGAAAATTCCACTAAGGTTTCATCTACTAGGATTTCCCATGGCATAGTTTATACTTAGAAAAATTCCATGCAAGTCCTACTTAGAAATATCACTAATGCATAGTGAAAATAATGGGACAAAAGTATGAAGCATCACTTGCCTTTTTGGTAGAGATTATAAGTTCACTCCTTGATCTTTGCAATAGTCACACTCTTCAAATTTCACTACAATTCAATCAAGCAAGGCACAAATTTCAACCTACCATTCAAGCAATCATCACATAAAATAATAAAAACAAAGCAATGCATGCAAACATGTCAAAGATTGTTTTATTTGGAAAAGTGGTTTCTAATAGGTTATAGACATCATAAAATATCTTTTGGTCATTTATAAAAGTGGCAAGGTCATTTATAAATGTGGCAAAACCATTTGATATCATGTTAGTGAAAATGGCCATTTTAAGTCATTTTTGTTTTGCTAGAAATGGTTCAAACCAAAGTAAAATTTTCTAGTGTTTGAAAAATACATTTTTAAACTCAAATGTTAGTTTTTTATGGTCAAGTGTTTAATATTACAACCATTTGCAAAAGGTTGCACCTACAAACCATTTTTATACCAAATCACTATTTTATGCTGTTGAAAATGCTTTTTAGCAAAGTATAATTTATAGGGTTCATCAAATATATTTTTAAATCTCAAAACTTTGTGTTTAGGGTCAGAGAGTTTAATTTAGATCATTTCCCGAAGGTTTTCTCCAAAAAGCATTTATAACTTATAAACAATATTTTTATTTGACTAGAAATGTTCTAAATCAAAGATTTATTCTTTAACTTCACAAAATACACTTTTATTTCCACAAGTTGGTTTCTATGGTCATTAGGTTAAAAAATAAACCATTTGCCAAATATTTTATCCTAAAAACATTTCTAGAATAAATTTTATGTTCTAAATATGTCTACACAAATTTCTGCAAAAACAACTATTTTACCAGAAGCAATTCATTAAACAAAGTGCATGGTTGGAAAGTACTTGTCTTGCTGATTCCATTGATATAAAATTTGCAAAATTTGGACTTGTAGATTAAAAGTTATGAATTTTACAAATTTGAACATCTAATAGATCAATTCTATTTTTATAACAGTAGACAGGGCCACGTGGCTGTTTCCTACTGGGCAGTACCGATTCGTGTGGATCGAGCTACACGGTGCGTTAGATTTAAGTTACAACGCACGGCTCTGATTGATCATACCGGTTCGATTAAGTCAATCTATCCTATCTCTACGATCTGGATCCAACGATTCACGATGCAGCGACCATAGGTGGGCGGCGCTGGCGGCGGCGCTCTGGAGGTGAGGTTGCCAGCGATACAGGAGGAGAGAAGAGGAGTGGTATGGCTCACTAGAATCGCGTGATCTTGCTGACGCTCGCCATGTCCTTGGTTGGCGAAGGGGCACTCGAGGATGACGGTGATTGCTCGCCGGAGAAGCTTCTGGCGGCGGTGCTCTCGGGCTGTTGTCGTTGGCGATGTTTCGGACCACGCTAAGACAAGATAAGGGCTGCGTTAGCTGTGCACGAGGTCGGCGATCATGCGTGCATCAACGAGAGGAAAGGGGGTGGTCAGATGCTACCTGGGGCACTCGCCGGAGTCGAGGCAGTGGACGGAGGCGAGGGGGCGTCGTCGTTGCCGAGCGTCTGAGGCGCGCACTGCTAAACGAGCAGTACTGGGAGGTTCGCAGGATGATGGGGAGCGCGCTCGTGTGGTCGAGGGGTAGTGGGGCTGGCTGGCTCCGTCGGAATCGTCGTCGGAAGGTCGTCGGAACAGAGGCGTTCACAAGAAAATTTGCAGCAGCCCGGTGGCTCTCTGGTAGCAGAGTGTGAGAGGAAAGGGAGAGGAGGCATGGGCGCTTAAATGGGCGAGATTACTGGGCGAGTTATGCGTGCATTGAAGAGGATTTAAGCAGAGGAATCAACACAGCAAACGGCAGCGAGGTTGGGGATGTACTGGTCGCGGTGGGGAAGAAGGTGAGCTGGAAGGTGGGGTCTGGCGGCATCAAGAGAGAGAGGGGTGAGGTGGGGTCCAGCTGTCGGCGCCTGAGGGGGTGAGTTTCTGAGTGGAAAAAGGTCCGGGGGAGGGAAAGAAGATGGGCTGGGTTGCTGGGCTGGGTTGGGCCTGCTGGCTGGAATGTCTTCGTTTTTTTATACAGAATGTTTTTCCTTTTTCTATTTTGAATTTCTGTTTTGATTTTCATTCAAATAATTTAAACTCTATTTCAATTCAAACCTTTGCCAAACCTTGGGTATATTTTAATTTTGTTTATTAACATATTCTAAAGTCCAAAATAGAATAATTAATTTTAGGGTTTATTATTTATTAAAAATAAATAGACATTAGTCTTTATTTCAAAATAAGTTTTAAATATGTTTTAAAACTCTATTTGAATTATAAATTTTTCCAAAACCTTTTCAGTAGGTTTTATTAAAAATATAACATTATGAAATATAATTTAAAATACTTTATTATGTTTTAATGTTTATTTTAAATGGGAAATGTCTTTACTTAAATGAAATTTGATAATAATAAATCCTCATGATTTTATTTAATTAATTCTTTACTCTTTTTATTAAACAAAAATATTTTATTTTATTTGCTTGGCCAAGTTTTAATTTGGCCCTTTAAAATAGTCCTTATTTATTTATTTCTTCATTTGCTTATAAAAACCATATCTTTTTATTTAAGGATCCAAAAATGGTGATTCCAATTTGTAAAATGTTATTTGATATTTATTTATCCTTTTAAATCTCTTTAGGATTATTTACTCACCATTTGGTATGGATTTTTAGATAGGTGCTTTATTAGCTTGGGAAATTCAATTTCCTGATCTTACTAAATTCATAAGATTTTACCTATGGCTCCAAATTGAATGAAATCAATTTCTATGGTTTTATAATATTTCCATTTGTCATTCTTGATCATTTATAAATATTTGTTGACAAATTTTATATGGATCAAATCCTTAGTCTTTGAGATAACTTGGAAATGTTTTTCTTCCATTAGGGTTTTAGAGTTTTGGTTTATTTTCCAAGTGTTCAAATTTCAAGATGCATTTATGAAGAATGCATTCCACTTGATTTGAATTTAGTTGGATTAAAATTTTATTCAAAATGTTCAAGATGGGTTTTAATGTTTCCATTTAGAAACAAAAAGTTTCTTTTCACCCTAAATTTCAACAATTATTTATTTTGTTTGTTTATTTTTCACATTACAAAAATTGGAAAATTTTGGGATGTGATAGGCTACCACCCTTAAAAGAAATCTTGTCCCGAGATTTGGTAAAGATAGGGTTACAAATTGGCTTCAAGGCAACTAGGGTACTACCACCCTTAAAAGGTTTCCAACGAGATTACATCTTGGCTTGCTTGGGATCTTGATGAAACTTCTCTGGGCAGACATCTGCATAGTGTCCTTTGTTTCCACACTTGAAACATGTGACAAGGCTGAGATCCTTCATAGGCTTATTTGTATTGTGCTTCATATTTTCTAGAAAATTGCTTGCATAATGTCCTTGGTTACCACAATTGTAACATGTGACAAGATTGGGTTCTTCACGTATCTTCTGTGGACAAGTTGATACATAATGGCCTAGCTCTTTGCAATTATTGCACCACACTTGGCTCATTTCCTTGTACTTCTTCTTCTTCTCTGGACATTCATTGGCATAGTGTCCCATCTCTTTGCAATGGCAACATTGCACTTGGCTTTTGTCCTTCTTCTTCTTGGGTTTCTCCAAAGCTAGGAGTTCTTCTAGTTCATGCTTATAATACATACGTTTCCTATTTTGTCCATCAAGTTGAGTCATATCGCATGGAGCTGCAAGCTGAGATTTTCCTTTGTCTTCATCCTTCCTGGTAGAAGTTGTTCCCTCATGGGGGTTTACAAACTGTTGATGCACTCCACCTTGTTTCCTTTGTTGAACTATGGAATAGATGGGGCATTGGATAGGGAAATGATTATTTCCTTCACATAGGAAACAAGTAGCTTGAGATGCGGGGCATTGATTAATTGGATGCTTCTCTTCACAATTAGGGCATTGATCCTCATGCTCTTTAGAAGTGTGATCCATGTCTCCACAAATATTGGAAGCTTGAGTTCCTTCTAAAATAGCATCCTTGGCATCATTGTGGTCACTAGCTCCTTCGGAAGGGTTGTCTCCCATGTTGATCATTTGATTTGTCACTTTTTGCATCAATTGGGTTTGGGTTTCCAAAAACCTTTGCATGGTTGGGTCTAACTCATTGTTGTTGGCTAAAAACTGAGTTCTCACTTGGTGCAACTGGGTTTGGGTTACTATGAGTTCTCTCATGTTGATCTCTTGGTTGTTGTTGTCACCATCCTTGATGTCGGAGTTTCTTGGAGTAGTCATCTGTTTGGGTTGGATTGGGATTATAATAGGCAAAAGATTTTTAAGGAAATAATTCTAATCACACACATCACAATTCACACAAGCCAGGTGCAAGCAATTTCAACAAACATTCCACTCAAACAACAAGGTTCAAGCACATTTTTAGGCAACAAAATATTTTTGCTACACCACATAAGTTGGTGGGTTTGATCTAAACTAATTATGGTGGTCCAACTATATGGTTCACTTGAGATCATTCCATCCTTCTTTGTTGTTTCCTCTTGAATGAGATCATGGTTTCCTTGGGAAAAATTCTTGTGTCTTGGTTACATACTCCAAAGATGATGATGATTCTTATAAGTTGTGTTTCCTTAGTATTCAAGTCTTGAGAAATATTTCTTGTCTCACTTGTAGTCCTTAGTGATATCCAAAGTTGAAGTCCTTGGTGAAAATAAAGTTGAAGTCTTTGATGATGTTGAAGTTGAAGTCATTTGAGTTGGTGAAGTCCTTTGCTCATGGTGAGGTCTTGTCTATCAAGTTTGAAAAGGAAGAGATGTATAATCAAAACCAAAATGTTTGAGGGAAGAGTTTACAAGATTGTTTGTAATTTATACAACTCCTATTTTTCTAAGGGGTTTTGTCCAATCCTAGATTTACAATCCTACAAGCAACACAGTGCTCTGATACCATCTGTAGAGGTCCCAACCTTTAATAAGGTATAGATCCCTGTGTTTACAATGCTAGTCCCCGGATCAATAGATAACATCCACAGTTAAAATGTAATACCAAGAAACAAAGTTCATAATACAACTTTATAACCAGGAATAAAATAATTCATTACATCTTACATAGCTCATTTGGCTATCTCATTACAATGCAGCAGAAATAACTATAGCATGGAGTCCTTCATCTTCAAAGTGCCACAGGCAATCATGTTGGTTGTAGACTTGTAATCCTAATCAACACACTTCACTAACATCAAACAAACCTACAACATACTAAGTTACAGCCACAGGGGTCAATACATGTGAATTGTATTGGCAAGTGATACTATGGGAGTATAGTGGAGTCTATCATCTATATGCATTTGGCTAAGTGGAGCTTAGGCTTGCTTTGCTCAAAATAGATTTCCCTTATCATTTGAAAACACTAAGTTTTTCTTGTCAAAAACACCCAAGTAACCACCAATAGAAATTGGTGAACCTTCACCCTTGTTCAACCACAAGTTTTAACTTAGAAATTGGGATGAGGAGATTGTTGATAGATTCCATGTCTTGATGCTCAAATTTTCCTTTTCCAGGGACATGGCTAATTACTTAGATTTTACACTCTGTAGAGGTGGTGCACTTTCCCCACAAGACTTGGTTTCACCAAGACAAGATATTTCAGAAGCCTTCCCTTAGACCATAATGGACGCGTTCCAACCTATCATTCCCCTACCACCAACTGTCCATTTGGCTAATTTATTGCAACCTATATTATCCAGGCAGAGCCCATAATGCCATGTGGCTGCACTAGAAGCTTCTTAACATTTGGCATCTCAAATCCTTTAGTTCCTGGGTGGCTTTCCACAAGTGAGATACACAAGGTAAACCATAGAAATGGGCCTTGTGTAACCACTCAACACAAACCATTCTTTCCATTCCACCCAGGTGTTTCATTCACTTAGTTATTTTATTAAATAAAACACAAGTCCTTGAGTTAGAAATATTCCATAGTATGAATATAATCCACCCTTGTTTTCTACTAGCTAAGCTAAGCATGATAGTAGTAGGAATCTTAACTTAGGAAAATTCTACTAAGGTTTCATCTACTAGGATTTCCCATGGAATAGTTTATACCTAGCAAAATTCCATGCAAGTCCTACTTAGAAATATCACTAATGCATAGTGAAAATAATGGGACAAAAGTATGAAGCATCGCTTGCCTTTTTGGTAGAGATTATAAGTTCACTCCTTGATCTTTGCAATAGTCACACTCTTCAAATTTCTCTACAATTCAATCAAGCAAGGCACAAATTTCCACCTACCATTCAAGCAATCATCACATAAAATAATAAAAACAAAGCAATCCATGCAAACATGTCAAAGATTGTTTTATTTGGAAAAGTGGTTTCTAATAGGTTATAGACATCATAAAATATCTTTTGGTCATTTATAAAAGTGGCAAGGTCATTTATAAATGTGGCAAAACCATTTGATATCATGTTAGTGAAAATGGCCATTTTAAGTCATTTTTGTTTTGCTAGAAATGGTTCAAACCAAACTAAAATTTTCTAGTGTTTGACAAATACATTTTTAAACTCAAATGTTAGTGTTTTATGGTTAAGTGTTTAATATTACAACCATTTGCAAAAGGTTTCACCTATAAACCATTTTTATACCAAATCACTATTTTATGTTGTTGAAAATGCTTTTTAGCAAAGTATAATTTATAGGGTTCATCAAATATATTTTTAAAGCTCATAACTTGGTGTTTAGGGTCAGAGAGTTTAATTTAGATCATTTCCCAAAGGTTTTTCTCCAAAAAGCATTTTTAACATATAAACAATATTTTTATTTGACTAGAAATGTTCTAAATCAAAGATTTATTATTTAACTTCACAAAATACATTTTTATTTCCACAAGTTGGTTTCTATGGTCAGTAGGTTCAAAAACAAACCATTTGCCAAAGATTTTATCCTAAAAAAATTTCTAGAATAAATTTTATGTTCTAAATATGTCTACACAAGTTTCTGCAAAAACAACTATTTTAACAGAAGCAATTCATTAAACAAAGTGAATGGTTGGAAAGTACTTGTCTTGCTGATTCCATTTATATAAAATTTGCAAAATTTGGACTTGTAGATTAAAATTTATGAATTTTACAAATTTGAACATCTAACAGATCAATTCTGTTTTTCTAACAATAGACAGGGCCACGTGGCTGTTTCCTACTGGGCAGTACCGATTCGTGTGGATCGAGCTACACGGTGCGTTAGTTTTAAGTTACAATGCACGACTCTGATTGATCATACCGGTTCGATTAAGTCAATCTATCCTATCTCTACGATCTGGATCCAACGATTCACGATGCAGCGACCATAGGTGGGCGGCGCTGGCGGCGGCTGCACGATGGCGGCGCTCGGGCGGTGAGGTTGCCGGCGATACAGGAGGAGAGAATAGGAGTGGGATGGCTCACTAGAATCGCGTGATCTTGCTGACGCTCGTCGTGTCCTTGGTTGGCGAAGGGTCACTCGAGGATGATGGTGATTGCTCGTCGGAGAAGCTTCTGGCGGCGGTGCTCTCGGGCTGTCGTCGTTTGCGATGTTTCAGACCACACTAAGACAAGATAAGGTCTGCGTTAGCTGCGCATGAGGTCGGCGATCATGCGTGCATCAACGAGAGGAAAGGGGGTGGTCAGATGCTACCTGGGGCACTCGCCGGAGTCGAGGCAGTGGTCGGTGGCGAGGGGGCATCATTGTTGCCAAGCGTCTGAGGCGCGCGCGGCTAAACAAGCATTACTGGGAGGTTCGCAGGACGATGGGGAGCGCGCTCGTGTGGTCGAGGGGTAGTGGGGCTGGCTGGCTCCGTCGGAATCGTCGCCGGAAGGTCGTCGGAATAGAGGCATTCACAAGAAAATTTGCAGCAGCCCGGTGGCTCTCTGGCAGCGGAGTGTGAGAGGAAAGGGAGAGGAGGCATGGGCACTTAAATGGGCGAGATTACTGGGCGAGTTATGCGTGCATTGAAGAGGATTTAAGTAGAGGAATCAACACAGCAAACGACAGCGAGGTTGGGGATGAACTGGTCGCGGTGGGGAAGAAGGTGAGCTGGCACGTAGGGTCTGGCGACATCGAGAGAGAGAGGGGTGAGGTGGGGTCCAGCTGTCAGCGTCTGAGGGGGTGAGTTTCTGAATGGAAAACGGTTCAGGGGAGGGAAAGAAGATGAAATTTCATACTTGGGCTGGGTTAATGTCTTCGCTTTTTTTATACATAATTTTTTCCTTTTTCTATTTTGAATTTCTGTTTTGATTTTCATTCAAATAATTCAAACTCTATTTCAATTCAAACCTTTTCCAAACCTTGGGTATATTTTAATTCTGTTTATTAACATATTCTAAAGTCCAAAATAGAATAATTAATTTTAGGATTTATTATTTATTAAAAATAAATAGACATTAGTCTTTATTTCAAAATAAGTTTTAAATATGTTTTAAAACTCTATTTGAATTCTAAATTTTTCCAAAACCTTTTTAGTAGGTTTTATAAAAAATATAACATTATGAAATATAATTTAAAATACTTTAATATGTTTTAATGTTTATTTTAAATGGGAAATGTCTTTACTTAAATGAAATTGGATAATAATAAATCCTCATGATTTTATTTAATTAATCCTTTACTCTTTTTATTAAACAAAAATATTTTATTTTATTTGCTTTGCCAAGTTTTAATTTGGCCCTTTAAAATAGTCCTTATTTATTTCTTCCTTTGCTTATAAAAACCATATCTTTTTAGTTAAGGATCCAAAAATAGTGATCCAATTTGTAAAATCTTATTTGATATTTATTTATCCTTTTAAATCTCTTTAGGATTATTTACTCACCATTTGGTATGGATTTTTAAGATAGGTGCTTTATTAGCTTGGCAAATTCAATTTCCTGATCTTACTAAATTCATAAGATTTTACCTATGGCTCCAAATTGAATGAAACCAATTTCTATGGTTTTATAATATTTCCATTTGTCATTCTTGATCATTTATAAATATTTGTTGACAAATCTTTTATGGATCAAATCCTTAGTCTTTGAGATAACTTGGAAATGTTTTTCTTCCATTAGGGTTTTAGAGTTTTGGTTTATTTTCCAAGTGTTCAAATTTCTAGATGCATTTATAAAGAATGCATTCCACTTGATTTGAATTTAGTTGGATTCAAATTTTATTCAAAGATGTTCAAGATGGGTTTTAATGTTTCCATTTAGAAACAAAAAGTTTCTTTTCACCCTAAATTTCAACAATTATTTATTTTGTTTGTTTATTTTTCACATTACAAAATTTGGAAAATTTTGGGATGTGATAGTTAGATAAAATCTTGATGTCATCCCGAGGCATGAGATTAAACTTAGACAAGTCACACTTAATTATCACCCCTCATTAGTGTTTACCCCCAACTTTAGTGGCTAGTGCTAAGCATAAAACCTGACCATTTTAGATGGGAATACTTGGTGAAAATAATTATGAAAACCTTAGAATTATGAGTCATTCTAATGAAATGTTTTGACATGTGTTAGTGAACACAAGGTGACTTTGATGATGAAAATGTTGAGGCATGAGCCTTAGCCCTTTATAAAACTGATGGTTGTCTGGATGCGATATCATTCCAAATTTACCGTACAACCACAATACCCGAATTTGGGTAGGGCTTGACTAGAAGTTTATATACCTTAGCATGGGTTCCCTTGCATCCGTGGTTTGAGCTGAGGCTACCTCGTGAGATTTACCACCTGTGCAGTTCCCAAGATGACAGATGGTCATGGTTGGGAGGCCAAACTCATAGGAGAGGTGCCTATAGTAGGGCGTGTAATTGAAAGGTTAGGATTGATTATTCGCATACTGAGTATGGTGAATTCAGGATTGTTCCTAACTGATGTATCAAATATTATGGTGAAAGTGTACCACCTCTGCAGAGTGTCAAACTATTTGAATAGCCATGGTTATGGACAGTTGGAGTGGCCATACTGTTCCGTCGTCAGATGTTTTCAAAATGACTTGTGAAATGAATCGTGAATTTGACTTGACCATAACAGGGTTGTGAAAGTGAAAACTAAGATCCCACTTAGGTGTTATAAAACTTTAAACTAGTTTTCTTTGCTTCTAAAATCAGTTAGAGATAAATCTGGATTTTTTAAAATAACCTAGAGCTTGGCATTCCTAGTCAAACCATTTACCTGTTAGTGTTAGTTTGTGAGTACTTAAAGAGTACTCATGGCTTTATACCTGGCTATTCCCGTGGCCAGACTATGAAGAGGACTATTAGGAGGATGGACCGCAGGAAGGTTATGAAAACTAGGATCATCTCCCATCGTTAGCATTGCCTGTGACCATGAAGATGGAGCCTCGCCCACACTATCGTTATTATATTTCCGCTCCTTTGAATGTACTAAGACTGGATCATGAGATCCTTTATTTGTTGTAAGATCCTATGTATGGTTTGTAATGGATGATGTACTATGATATCCATTCTGTTATGTCTCGCAAAAATGGTAATCCTGGGATTGTGATGTATGGCTTAACAGGCATCTAGGATTAAAAATCCGGGTGTTGAAAAGTTGGTATCAGAGCCATCCTGACCATAGGAGACCCTAGTTAGAATGGACACTTGAATCAAAAACTTATTTTTACAAACAAAAGAAGTGAGTATTTATGAAAACCTATTCTCATTCTTACCACTTAGGTTCTTTCATAAAAAATCCATGTTCCTCAAAAATTCTTGCAAACTTACATAAAATTTGACACACTTGATAATTCTACTAACTTACTCATGCTACATTTTTATAGATGGAAGTGAAGTATAGCAAGTTCTATCAGTTGGGAAATGGAGGAGATCTCATCTTTGAGCATGACTTGGACCAGCTCTCAGAACTTCTGGAGCGCCCGCACCCCGAGTTCTTCAGAAATCAGCTCAACAATCAGGAAGGAGGAGAATTGCAATGGCTGATTGTTTGCGGTGACCCAGCATACCACTGCATGATGTAATACACTAAAGTCGTTGACATAACACCAATGAAACACTGTTCACTAGTATTACATCCCTCAGAGTAGTACAACAGAAACATAGCAGGTCCAAGACATTACTATAGGTTACAACTCAACTCTTCACACAAGATCCAGAGAACACTCTAGGTTAAAGAGATAGAAAGAATATTCTTACAAAGAAGAATCAGAAATAAACAACTCAAAAACTATCATACTATTAAGACTAGTATTTAAATTATTGGTTTGGCATTGCTGCTATTGCAATACACTACAGAAATAGGTTTTATGGCTAGAGATTATATCCCTATCTAATCAGTAGCTTCGTCTTCACTTGAGTTGATGTATATGTTGACTTTCTTGACTTCATTGAAGACTTGAGCTGTTGACGAGGACTTCTTCGAGTAGGAGTTGATGTAGACGTCGTCTGTACTGGCTTTAAAACCTAGCAAGGGTTAAGAAGATACTTTGAGTACGAGCGTACTCATTAAGTTCACTAGAAAAGGAGTGTTTGATGCACTATAGCTATAGCCATAGACCGTAGGTCATAGGAAATGCAGGTTTTCGTAAAGATTTCTTCAAAGGTTGCTTTTATTCTGAAAAACTATGTCCGTCAGCCTTCACGGGTTTACCAGAACTTTCATGGGGTTCCTTTCCCACCGCATTCGCAGCTCCTTCCCGGAACAGGGAGTAACAAGTTACAGTTCTTACACTCTGCAGAGGTGCGTCACTTTACCCATGAGAGATCTTAGCTTTGTTGCACATCTGGGCCGCGAACCCGTTCACACTTCCTTGGTGTGAGGCCCAGAATAAGACCCAAGCCAATCACTGCCTTCTCCGCGACCCCGCATGTCTCTTTGGTGCACGCCAGCCCACCTATTGAATTACGGCAATGGCAGTACAGACCGTTCAGATGCCGGAACTATCATGGGACGTTGAGGGCTCCCACCCATATGATGCATATCCTCTACGAATTACCATAAATAATATGCACTCTACGAGTGATAACAGCCATGACCCGCACATCCAGCTCCATGCGAGAGGGAAAAGATACAACTAACTTCTTCGTCCCATTCCAAATCTCATGGTCAATGCGTAATATACGGCGCAAGTATCACTGGCGACATTGGTTGTTATGTCCTAGATAATATGTTCCTTTACCACTGGAACTCTTATAGTAGGTTATTACCTCATGGTAAATAACCTATAATCACATTATTATGAAAATAGTGTTTTCTGTCCTTTTTCAAATGCAGGTGATGACAACACTGGATTTGCAAAATACTTTACAGAAAATAATCAAAGGACATGAGAAAGTGTGAACTTGCCTTTTTTGATTGCAAGATTATGCACTCACGGTCTTCGAGACAATATAAAAGATCCAACATCTGAAATCAGCATCATTGGTCCGGTAAGGACTAATGTTTAAAGAAGCAAGATGCTATTATGCATAAGTAATGTAATTCAAGTTGATAAACGTGAATCCCGAGAATAACATTGTTCTAGGGTTTTGGATACTGGAATTGGTTTCTTGGAATGTATTGCCCTTTTGAATTAAGTTTTATACATGTGCTTATTATTAAGGCTTGTCAGTGTGTGGGAAACAACATGTATTTATACAACAACAAAATACACACATATGGAATGCTACTCAAGGTCGCTTACATCTTAATTGTTTATCTTTAAGTTTTACTTTAAAAGTAATGTCACTTATAAAGAATTTAAGTGTTATTGATCCTAAGTATATAAGTAGAATATAAAGTAAGGTGTTTTACTATTAATTGTCATATGTTGTTTGAAGTGATAAAACGAATAACTTTTGAAGAAAATCTTACTCAACTAAGCAGAAGCATTTAAGCTTTTAAGTTAACCTTATGAGGTGCTCTTTCTAGTTATAGTCTTTAAGTAAGAAAGAATTACTCTATTTGAATAATGACAGCATGTGTATTTGAGACTTATCTATCTTGGTTTTTTTAACTTGGTTAGTTTGGTATTAAGATACCTTAGAATTTAATTATGACAGACCAAAGTTAACTATAAAGCATATAATAAAGTATTTAGCATCATACTTAAAGTTTTGTAGACTAAAGTTAACTTTAAAGACATAGATGGACTTAGGGTGTATTACTTATATTACTTGTATCATGTTCATTTGATTTTGTTTCCTTAGAGTTACTTAAGAATTGCATTACTTCTATTGGAGTAGTGGTTTCTTTTCATTATAAATGTATAAAGGAATTTATATCCCTATAAGGGTGTGGTTAATGTTTGTGAATAAGTAAACACTATTATTTATTACTTATGAACTCACTTATAGTGTTTTGATTTGTTTATAAACTTGTGGTTAATATAAGGAATGGGTTTTATCTTATTACAATTATTCTTGGAGATTTTATATTAGATATGGATTCTTTTATAAAATAATTTATACTTATGATTAAAGGATCATTCAATAAAAATTGCATTTAAATGGTATTAAATCATTTTGAGTCCATAATGTTAGTATTTAAGATTAATACTATTTATTACATTTAATTGGTTAATTTAAGAAATATTAACAAATTTTTGTTTGTCATTTTATGAATTATTAACTAAAGAAATAGGTTTAAATTCAAGTTAGGAAAGTGTTTAACTTCTTATTTAACTCTAAGTGGAATATCACATTTTTAACATGTAGGGATTATTTTTGTGATTATTTTGGTATATTAATTTTATTTTTGTGATTTATAAATAATAAGATATGATTTTAATAAGGTTTATTACTATATAAATAATTAATAAATAATAAATATTTAATTAATAGGAATAATAATGCATGATTATAGTTTTAAACTCTAATTCTTATTTTTCTAAGATTTTTGGTATTTTATTTATATTTTTAACATTTACCATTATTAAAATATTAATTATCAAAGTTTTATTACTTATAAAACATTTATTAAATAATATTTATTTAAATAATCATCATAATAATATTTGATAATAGTTTTAAGTTGTAGATTTTATTTTTCTAAACATTTTCATATATTATATGTATTTTTCTGATTTATAAAACAAAAGATATCAAATTTACAAGATTTAATCATTTTATGAATTTCTTAATTAAATAACTAAATGTGTTTATTAGGTAATGCTGATGTCAGCATGGAATAAAAGGTTTTTCTCACCAGAGCCTATCCTACCCCCAGTCACTGACTGGTGGGACTGAGGGCCACGTTGGTGTGACACGCTGGCATTGACCATTAATTCTTTTTACACTTCTAGCTATTCTAGCTATAGAGATAGACAGATGGGCCCATGGCCACATCAGCTGCCACATAAGCGTAGACGGAGTCAAACTCTAGACCAGGTCAATGATGACGTCACCTTGTCGGAGTTTGACGTCATCACGCCAGAACTTGACGGCGCCGCCAGAATATGGCACGAGGATTCAATTGAAAGGGCGCGTTCGAAGTGGCTGGATGCGGTGGGTAAGATAGGGTGCTATCCCGACGCTCAGAACCATGGTGGTAACTTCGGCGAGTTGAAATACGGCAGCGCTCGTCGGCCTCACAACGAACTCTTGCTAGAAGATGAATTAGGAAACAATAATAGGTCCATAGATGCGTGAATGTACCCTGAGTGTAGCTGCGTGATCGTTGTCAACAATGGTGAACGGAGATGGGCGCAGTTTCACGGATTCCACGATCACCGTGGAAAGGGAATTGAGAAATTCACCTCAATCCAAGCTCCACTTACTGCAGTACTCCACCTGGAGGATCTCGGAGAAACGACGGTCCTCCTCCACTACCTCACGATCCTCGAGGTGGCTTGTATCATCGGCTAGCCAGAGCTCACCGGCAGTGACTTCGGGGTTGTGAAAGAAATTAGAGAGAGAGAGCGCGAGGAATGTTCAGTAGAAGGATTAGGGCGTCGCCGTGTCGTTCTTATACTCGCGGAGGCCTCGGTGGCGGCGTGACGTCGACGGCAGCATCGGGTGGTCGTCGACCCTGTTGCGAGCAGCTTGCCAGGGGAGGAAGACGACGGATTAGGCTTCCAAAAGGTATGCGGGCTTGGGCCGGAGTGGGCTGCAACAAAGTGAGCGGCTCGTGGCTGCTGTGACCTGTGGGCGACGAATAGAAAGGAGAATGAGCCGTGGGCTAGGTTTAGTGTTTCCTCTGTTTTTTCCTGGTTTTATTCCTTTTTCATTTTCTGTTTGTTTTCAGGTTTGTATTTTTAGATTTGGTTTGAACTTTTCTTTTTGGAATTTTATTTCCTGAATACTTACAGCAACAATAAAGTTACATTTGTGAACTTTTATTATGTATTGTGATATTTTATTTATTTCCTTTATATATATTATTTTCTATAACATTGTTTTCACTTTTATTTGGAGTAATTAAGTTTTAAAATGTTTAATAATATTCATAGGGTTTATTTATATGTAATTAATCACATAGTATAGGGTAGATGATTTATAATATTGGATCCCCACTTATTCCATGCTCATATGGGATGAGTGGTTAGAGAAATGAATTAAAGACTTTGTCTAATGATTATAGATAGAATATTTATGAAATGCCGATCAGAAAACTTATTAGTAAGTTAAGAGTTCTCAATTGTAATTACTCACCCTAGGGTTTAAGGTACTTACTATACTTCTTTTCTTTTGTTGATGTGAATAAAGATTAATGGCTAAATATATTGTCTTTATGTTTGAGATCAGAATGATGTTATCTGGACTGTATCATGAAAAGGATTTGGTAAATATAACTCCTAAGCACATATGGTTATGATAATTAGAAATGATAAAGAAGTGCTGAAGTGTTTTGATATAGGAAATTATTCCTATAAAGCATTGTGGAACAAGATAATAGATCAACCATAGAAAGTGGATATTAGATTTAGGGTTTAGTTCTTAACAAGGATTCCTATATTCCCTGCTTCATAATTCTGGATTTCTGATTAAGGAATTCCTTTCCTAGATATATTACTTCTCTATGTCCATCATCATGTACTAACATGATGAGCTTTGCTTTATAGGATATTCTTATCCACCTTTTATTCTTCTAAAATCATTTATAAATCCAATGAGCTTGACACTAAAGCTTTTCATAATATTTTCATGTCTATACTTGGTTATATCCACTACTCTGCTGTTGATAATCCCCAATCTAACAAGTGGTTACTTCTAACTCCAATCACACTCTTCCTTAATCATCCTTCACTAATATCACTTTAATAGATGTATACATCAAATTCCACTTCACCTTAAGTGCTTAGTATTCCCAAGAGAAAACTATTTTCTCTATAATCCAATGTTGCTCTAACATCACCTTAATCATACTATCTTGTCTCTACTTAACTCTAGTATCTCATACTCCATCTTCACATTTTATTAATGTGACCTGTAATGGCTAATCTAGGATACTATATCTTTATTATGGTTCAATCATGTTTTATCCACCAATGTCACTTATACATGATATAAGCATTCAATCTTAGTGAGTAAGGCATGATCATTATCATCCTTTGATCCTTTATGGTTTAGGTTTCTAGTTGGCTAATCAAGGCTTCTATCCATACAACATTACAGTTGTATTATAATTATCTTCTGTTTAGCTCTATTGGATTAAGAGATATAATTCATTGACTATACCTACTTGATCCAATAGGACTACTCCTGGTAACTTATTTTCAGACTTATCCTTATAATCTTCTTTATCACCATATAATTATAGGTTCCATATAACTCTTCTATCATTTCAAGAGTGAGTTAACTCCATCAATTACCATATGGATTTAATTCTATTCCAACACTCCCATCCAATAGATGACACCTAGAAGTAGCATCACTATTTACCTCTTCTTACTTCTTTCTTTATAAGCCCTAAGTGAATGCTATAATAAGGACAAGAGTTGATAGGTCAAGGATTGATAGGTTAAGAATTGGTGAATCAATAGTTGATTACTCAACATTGATGAACAACATATATTGAGATAGGATTCCATAAGGATTGACATTGAAAGCAAGGTATATGGTAAATGATCTTGACTTGATTCCTTTCCTACTCAACCTCACTAAAGAGTTAAAGTTTGGTATTACCATGAGATTCATGGTATAAGTAAATGAGATTATGATTTAGTTGTTACATTCCTATTACTTGTGTTATATTTATAAATTGCTATTCATGAGTTGTGTAATGAATACTAGGATATGAGTAGTTAAGGATCAAATGTAAATCACTAGGTAATGTATTAGGGCTTAATTTTATTACATTTGATCTACCCTTAGATCAAATCATGTTTACCCAAAATAAGGTTTTAGCAAAGGTCATATTGAAACTTATCGCAGTCAACTTGATGATCTACTTCAATTCCATCAAGTTAAGAGAAGCCTCAATCTCTTTGACAAGTTTTTATTTAAAAGCGCGAAAATTATTCAGATTTTCTATGCATGAATGCAGTGCACACATCTGTGTTCAGCTTATTTCTAAGCTCTAATGCTGGGATGTTACAGACTCTCCCCCTTAAAATAAACACACTCTTACGTTTCGGAGTAAGGAATTGTCTTGTAATGATTACGATATGTCTCAGCTCCATGGTAACCTCAATGTGAATAATTGTAATATCCCATATCCAAATATTTTCCTTGAATCCTCATCACGCTCAACCATTTTTAACTTAGTGTCTCCAATACTCCAAATTCTTTTTACTTTAGTCCCTTAGGGATATATCCTTATTACAAAATCCTCAATCTGGGGTCTCTTCTTTAGTTGATTTCCCTAATTAGGTATCCTAATCCAACTTCTTTACTAGATCATCAAACTTTCTTATCACATTGGATAAGGTCTAGGAAGTCTCACTACAACAGGTTTTAAATTTTATTATTAAATAGTGTGGTCAAAAGACTAGTCTTTGATTTGTCATTGTATGAGTTGTACTAGTAATTCTTCCAAATATTGGTTTTAAACACATTTATTCCATACCCATTGGAATTTCTTGTTCTCTACACATACCCAAATGGATGTGCTCTATTACCTCTTAAGGATCACTTAAGAGTTGTTTCTTTTATAATTAGCCTATTAAGACTATTCTATTTTTTTACTTCAATCTTTTACCTTATCAGGCTTTTAGACAATCTTTTGTTATTACCTTAAGTACTTTTATAATAATGACTTTGTTTTAACCTTATGAAAATAAGGCTTATTGTTGACATAAGTTAGTATTTCTTCTCCAACCTAACTTTTGTTTACTGTTTACTCTCCCCCTTATGGTTTACTAATGGTCTCTAAAATGTCTATCTAGTAACCATTGGCTTTATAACTAGGATAGGTCTTTATTTAGATTATACTCTACCTAGTTAGGGTATTATGAAAGATTGTATGGTGTATCCACACAATTGTGGATCTCCGAAGCGAATCTTTCATCAATATTAGTTTTACTTACTATTTGGACATTTTCACTTTGATAGGTCAATTTTCGCGAAGAGTCTCGAAAGATGATCGCTCAAAATTTTATACTCGTTTAGGTTTTACTTAGATTAGGCCAAGTTTTTATGCTCTTTATGCAACCATTATGATGATCTAGTTAACTATGTCAACCAACACCGGCTACAGGCAAGATACCAACCGTGGATCAAATACCAGCTGCGGATAATCCTAGGTTGTATGATTTACCCTATGGTTTTCGACATACTACTGGCATTCTCTCTGAATTGTCAGAGCTTGAATACCATTTTGGTTCCAAAACTTTTTCTTTGCACTTATTCATGATGCTTCCATGAACTTGGTACCACTACTTTATTAACTTCTTAGCAACTTTACCTACTTTGGATGAACTTTAAGTTTATTACTTCTTGTTGCTCCATATACCTTCTACATTAATCTTCCTTCTTATTGCTATTTAGAAATGATCGAAACTTGGTTCAACCTTCACATTGTGCTGATACTCCTTATACTTCGCTTCATTCTTCATGTAAGCCTTCATCTTGGACTTTGGAACTCGTCACTCCCTTACACGAATTCCCTTTTCTATCTAGGTCTATGACATCAAGTAGTAACTGGATGTTGCAACATGCATTTGCACACCAAGTCAAACTTCATGTACATATCTAGTCAATCAAGAAGATCCAAGAAGAACAAATAAATCCAAATGTGGTACATATAACACACAATATTCTAAGCTCAGAATATAGTATTGAGTACCAGACCATTGCCATGCTTGTGAAGGATCGCCAGTCTCATCGCCGTCAGCTTGACAAGAAGGAGCGCATCATTGCCCGCCTTCGTCACAGGATAACAAACTTGGAGGAGACCACCCACGAGAGGGACATGCAGCTTGAGGAGAGGGAGAATGCAGGGGAAGATATCCGTGGAGACCCCTACTCCTATATCAGTGACGATGATGACTTTCTGGAGGATCAAGCCATTGACTTCTTCACCGATGAGGATGACTTCGCCTTCATTGATGATGAGGATGATGATGATGAGAACACCGATTCAAAGGAGTAGTAGCACTTGAGCACTAGCGTTAGTGAAGATGTATCCGGTCCCACTATATCGTAGTTTCACAGAATGGTTCTTAAAACCATATGTTTCCTTGTTATGGTGTGTGTTTGTACTGTGTGCTATGAATGAATGAAAAGCAAGTTGCTAGAAAAATCTGAGTCAAACTTCAAAAACTTTTCAAAAACAAAACCCATGAACCTTAGAAATTCCCCTCTTTTCTCATGATCTATATCAATCTTCAGATGCCTCGCGGAGGAAGAAGTTCATCCCCGAACCCAATGTTGCAAATCTTGAAAATGTTGGTTTCTGACCGCGAAGCTGAAAGAGCCGACCATCAAGCCAACTTAGCCACCCTTCAACACATAGCTCAGATGGCCAACAACAACCAAGGCCATGGAAACCAGGACAACCATGGGTCCAAGATCAATAACTTTCAGAACACCAATCCACCCATCTATACTAAGTCTGAAGAGCCCTTAGATGCAGATGATTGGCTGCAAACTATGGAGAACAACCTAGAAGTTGCAGGAGTGGAAGCCAACGAGAAAGTGTTGTCTGCCACCCACTATCTAGCTGGAGATGCAAGAGCTTGGTGGGACAGCGTTCGTGATACGTCGGAAACGTATCTATATTTTTTGATGCTCCATGATTGTTTAGTATCTACTTTGCTTTGCTTTATCTACACTTTGAGGTATTTTTTATATATTTTCTGGAACTAACCTATTAACAAGTTTCCACAGTGCCAGTTTCCCGTTTTCTTCTGTTTTTGGTTCCAGAAAGGCAGAAAATCAATATTCTTGGAATTGGATGGGACAAAAGCCAAAGTCAATATTTTACCGTGAGGGTCACGAATCCAGAAGATGAGATGGATAAGCGAACCAAGGCGGCCAGACCCCCCTAGCCGCGGGTGGGCCCAGCCCCGCGCCTGGGTTGGGTGTGGGGCCCCTGGCCACCTCCCGGCCTCGCCTCTTCGCCTATAATAAGCCCCCGATGCAGAAATCCTAAGTACCTGATCAATATTCCACGAAACCTTCTGTAGACGCTGCCACCGTCGTCCCTAGATCGGGGGGGGGGATCTGAAGTTCTTCCTGGCACCCTGCCGGAGGGGAGATCATCCCGGAGGCCTTCTCTCCGGTATGATGGGTGAGTAGTTCCACCTTGGACTATGGGTCCATGTAGTAGCTCGATGGTTGTATCTCCTCCTTGTGCTTTAATGTATAGATCTTGTGAGCTCCGTTCATGATCAAGATCTAATCTATTTGTAATCATGCATCTGTGTTTGTGGGGATCTGATGGATATTTCAATTATTATGTCAGATTGATTAATGGTTTTGTCTTTATGATTCTATCATGTCTGTGTTGTTTGTGATCTTGCATGCTCTCCATTGTTAGTAGCTATCTTGTCCGAGTAGTTGCTAGTGACTCCAGGAGGGGGTATTTATGCTCGATAGTGGGTTCATGCCTCTAGTTTCCAAGGGAAGTGACAGAAATCTCTTCGGTTGTAGATGTGCTATCTCTACTAGGGAGAAAACAATGGTCTCTTGTTCATGGAATAAGTGGATTGTTTACCTTACACACTTTGCTTATGCATTTCTTGCAACTTATCGGAGGTGTTTCAGATGATAACCTGAAGGTGGACTTCTAGTCATAGATGCAGTTGGATGGCGGTCTATGTATATTGTTTTATTTCCCAATCGAATCTCATACGATCTTTTTGACTAGTATTGCATTTTTATGCCTTGCTCAGTTCCTGTCAATTGTCCTTCTGTAATTTGTTTACCCTTCATGCCATGTTGTTTATCTAAGGAGATCACCTCTAGTGAACTATGGACCCCGGTCCAATCTTTACCATTGATACATCTTCCATTGTTACTTTTTTACTTGCTGCAAACCATTACCTTCCACACAATACGTTTAATCCTTTGTTACAGCAAACATGTGAGCTTGACAACCTCACTGATTCGTTGGGGCAAAGTCTTGAGTTTGTGTTGTGCAGGTCTCCGCGTTGCTTGCAACACCTGTGTGACGTTTCCTTCCTCCTACTGGTTCGATAACCTCGGTTTCTTACTGAGGGAAAACTTGCTGATGTGCTGCTTCACACCTTTATCTTCGGGTTCCCAACAGACTCCATGTCAAGCACTAGGTTCTCTGGCGCCATCAAGGAGTCACCGTCAAGATTTTCTAGCGCCGTTGCCGGGGAGGCTAATGACGTCTTCACTAGGGGAGTCCTTCACTTCCTTTCTCTTTACTTTGTTTTTAGTTTGCTTATTTCCTTTTGCTTGGTTTTGTTTGCCTCTTTTAAAAAACCCCCAAAAATTAGTCTAGTGTGGTTTGCTTGCTTTATTCAAAAACACAAAAAAAATTAGTCCCTGCTCTAGCTGCTGCTGCTGTTTTTGGCTTGCCCACCTTTGCCAAAATGAACTATGCTGAGAACACCAAGTTTTGTGACTTCAATAGCACAAACAATAATGATTTCCTTAGAACACCTATTGCTCCACCTGCTCCTGATGCTACCTTTTATGAAATTAAGCCTGCCTTGTTGAATCTTGTGATGAGAGAGCAATTTTCTGGTGCTAGTTCTGATGATGCTGCTGCCCATCTCAATAACTTTGTTGAACTTTGTGAGATGCAAAAGTATAAGGATGTAGATGGAGATATTATTAAGCTCAATATTTTCCTTTCTCCTTGAGAGGAAAAGCTAAAGAATGGTTGCTATCTTTGCCTAAAAATAGTATTGATTCTTGGACTAAGTGCAAAGATGCTTTTATTGGAAAGTACTACCCTCCTGCTAAGATTATATCTATGAGAAGTGACACTATGAAATTTAAACAACTTGATTATGAACATGTTGCTCAAGCTTGGGAAAGAATGAAATCTTTGGTTAAGAATTGTCCCACTCATGGACTCCCTGCTTGGATGATTATCCACACTTTTTATGCAGGTTTGAACTTCTCCTCGGAAACCTGTTGGATTCAGCTGCTGGAGGTACCTTTATGAGCATCACTTTGGGTGCTACAACTAGACTCCTTGATAATATGATGGTTAACTACTCTGAATGGCACACTGAGAGAGCTCCACAAGGTAAGAAGGTAAATTCTGTTGAGGAAACTTCCTCTTTGAGTGATAAGATTGATGTTATTATGGCTATTCTTGTTAATGGGAAAGCTCCTCTAGATCCTAATAGTGTTCCCTTAGACTCTTTGGTTGCTCAATAAGAGCAAGTTGATGTGAACTTCATTAGAAACAACAATTTCAACAACAATGCCTATAGGAATAATTTTGGTGGTAACAACAATTATAGGCCTTATCCTCCTAATAATGGCAATTCCTATGGAAGCTCTTACAACAATGCTAGAAGTGCCCCCTCTAAACTCGAAGTCATGCTCAAAGACTTTATTAGTAAGCAAACCACTTTTAATAAGGCTATGGAGGAAAAACTTCTAAATGTTGAGAAAAACATATCCTCTTTGTGTGAAGCTCAGTCTTGCTTGATTAATAAAATGGCTGATAAACCTGAAACCATGGAAAATACCTTTGCTACTGCTCATGCCATACATGTTACTATTGATGAAAATGTTAGTTTGTTAGCTCAACTTCATGCTAGGTGGGAAAGAGAAGCTGAAATTGATAGAAACAATAGTGTGTGCACCATCACCACTAAACCACAAGTAGTCCCTATTCCTCCTCCTCCTACTATGCCTAAGCCTATTGAGACTACTACTAGTGATGCTAAGTTTGAATTTGATATTGATGGTTGCAATATTTCTGAAGTGATTATGTTCCTACAAAAGCTTGCTAGAAGTCATGATGCTAGTGATATGCATGTTGCTTTCACAAAACATATTACAGATGCTCTTGTGAAAATTAAGGAAGAGAAGCTAAAACACGAAGCTTATATTCCTAGGAAAGTAGAAGATAGTTGGGAACCCATTATTAATATGCAAGTGAATGAACTTTGATCTCAAAGCATCATGTGATCTTGGTTCTAGTGTCTCTATTATGCCTAGGAAGATTTATGAAATGCTTGATTTGCCACCGTTGAAAGATTGTTATTTGGATGTCCCACTCAATGATAATGCTAAGAAGAAACTCATGGGGAGTATTAATGATGTTCTCATTATGGTTAACAATGCTTATGTCCCTGTGGATTTCTATGTTTTGGATGTTGAATACAATACTTCTTGTCCTATTACTTTGGGAAGACCTTTTCTTAGAACAGTTCATGCCATCATTGATATGAAAGAAGGCACCATTAAATATCATTTTCCATTCAAGAAAGGTATTGAAAACTTCCCTATGAGGAGATAGAAGTTGCTTTTTGCTCCTCCTTTGAAATCAAGGTTTGATGTGAATGCTTCTTCATTTGAAAATACTTGATTCTTCTTGCTTTTTGTGCCTAACTTAAAGGCGTTAAAGAAAAGTACTAGTTGGGAGATAACCCAAGAGTTTCCTTGAGTCTTGGAAGTTATTAATTCAGTAATGACCTCTCCTTATCCTTTTTGTTTGCTTTTTGTGCCAAGAATGACCTCTAATGAGAGGGAAGTAAGATTTGGGGAGTTGCTGTCCCGAAACAGATTTCTGTCCTCCATAAAAAAATCGTGAGGAGTCTAAGTAACTCGGATTGAGCTCAAAATTTACGAATAAGTCCCCCAGTATGTTAGCAAACTTTCGTTAGTTCAACACTTTTTGATTTGAGCAACAAAAGATGTTCGAAAAAATCGATTTCTACCTGCTGGTCTGTTTTGACAGATTTCTGCCATTATTTCCATTTGCTTCTTATTGATTCCTTTTTGAGTTCTCTTTAGGTGAATTGAGATTTTTGAAGGAGTTGCTACAGTAGCTTGTGTTTTTAGTGAAAAGTATTGCTGTTCCAAATCTTTGCCAGAGGTCTAATATCTTTTGAATACACTAATGTTGCTAATAAAGATTGTGTTAAGTTTTGTATGAAGGAAAATTTTCAGGTGAAAAGAGAGAATGATGTAATGAGATGAAGAATGGACAAAAGATCAAGCTTGGGGATGCCACCCTGGTTTCACCCCAAGAAATATCCAAGAGGTACAAGCGTCAAAGCTTGGGCATCCCCTTCTTCATCAATAAAAATCTCAGGTCTTTCTAGACATTCATTTTTATTATTTCATGCACTGTTGTGTTGTTCTTGGAGCGTCTTAGTTTTCGTTTTAGTTTGCTTGAATAAAGTAGCTTTGACCCCCGTTCTCGATGTGTTGTTGCAAATAAGTTGCTTGGTGTTGGAAAGGAGTAGTAAGTTCTTGCTTGTAAGTGCAAGAGGAGCTTGCATTGACTGTGACTTAGACTTTAGCATGACATGCTAGGTGTTGTTTTGACCTTATTCTTAGTGATTATTCCTGTAGCATGTCTTGTTACAAACAATTGGGATTGTTTAGTGTGCCTTGAAGAAATTGTGCGTTGTTTTAGCATGCAAAAGCATAGTATTGTGGTATTCTCCTTCGATGCTTTGTTTGAGTTGACTTGGCACATGCTCACACCATGTTATGACTATGAAAAGTCACCATAGCCTCTATGATCATTTAGTCTTTGATTTGTAGTACCACTCTAAGCTTTTATTAGTAATACTTTGTTGCACTGCATGATTATGGCCATTATTTCTCTCTTAGTTGGTTGCTCCCAGTCTATTGCTAGCCTCCACTTGTATGAGTAAGGTCTACTCATGCTTCCAACTCCAAAGAAACCAAGTTATTCCAAAGTGTCCACTATAAATTCCTATGCATGGTGTGTTACACCATTCGAAGTATATTCTTTTTTTCAGCTATCTTCCAATTAAAAACAATTTTTGTATGTGAAAACTTAGTGATTAAAGCCCTCACAAACTTGATGGCACACTTTATATTCTTTGCCCCTAATAAACTTGAACCATTCTGTCATCTATGTTGTATATGCTTGCACTTATACGTTGGAATTAGCAGAACCGTGCTGTCATGGGGAACGTTTTTAACATTGCACTTGTACTTTGTACTCAGTTGATATCATGCTATTTTGTCTATGGATGTCACCGGTGTGAAATAAAGAGGGAACTTTTAAGTCCATGGAGTTTGTATTTTGTGTTAGAGAAACGCCTGGGCCGCTAGCCTAAGCCATGCCTAATCATGGTGGAAACTTGCAGCATCACCATAGTGAGCTATCTATGAAGCATCCTCAATAAAAATCTATGCATATAGTAAATAAAAAGATCGCTGAGATGCTCATTGTCTGCTTGCCTTGTCATTTTGGTTATGGGATAGCTCCTGTACCATGTGCAAGGGGTACCCCGTTGGCGGTTCTCTATGATATGCAAATACTTACAATGATAAGAACTTACATGTGACTGAAGTTGAGTAGCATGAGGTGTGGCCCGCGTATTCAAGGGACTTGAGATTGCCAACTTATACTTCGTCGAGCATATACTCCATAGTTTGTTCACTTTAACCTTAATCACTTCAAGATGCTTATGATAGGGGAAATGAGGGATGAAAGCTAACAAGTACCATAATTTTTGGAAGCTCTTTTTGAAACTTGAAATCCCTGCTTCCCTTTGTGAAGGGCGTTCCTTCCACCATTATTTGAGTCTCCACCTTCTACCTTTAGGCACCATTAAGAGAGCATAGTTGTCATTCTGTGTGCAGTGTCCCAAGACTTATATATTAATGCATATTGTGATATTACTTGTTCTTGTGCTATCTGTTTGTAGTCACCGTTGTGAACTTTGAAGGTGTCATATGCATCTATTTTCTACTCCATGAGGGACAGGATGAATGCCACTATGCTATGTTTTCTGTATGTGAAACAAACAAACGTTTTTCAATACATGTTATTCATGATATTTGTTTGTAGCCTATCATGTTGCATGCATAGTTACTTCGTCCTATTGTTAGAACTCCATCTTTCATGCACATGTTTAGAGTTCTTTGATCCCAGCTTTCAATGCTTGCAAATGGTTTGATATTGGTTTTGATGGTGCATGTCACCTCAAAAATTATTCTTTTTATCACTTACCTACTCGAGTACGAGCAGGAGTTAAGCTTGGGGATGCTTGATACGTCGGAAACGTATCTATAATTTTTGATGCTCCATGCTTTTTTAGTATCTACTTTGCTTTGCTTTGTCTACACTTTGAGGTGTTTCTTATATCTTTTCTGGAACTAACCTATTAACAAGTTGCCATAGTGCTAGTTGCCTGTTTTCTTCTGTTTTTGTTCCAGAAAGGCAGAAAATAAATATTCTCGGAATTGGACGGGACAAAAGCCAAAGTCAATATTTTACCGTGAGGGACACGAATCCAGAAGACAAGACAGAGAAGCGAACCAGGGCAGACAGACCCCCCTAGGCGAGGGTGGGCCCTGCCTCGCTCCTGGGTAGGGTGTGGGGCCCCTGGCCGCCTACCGGCCTCGCCTCTTCGCCTATAAGAAGCCCCTGATGCAGAAACCCTAAGTATCCGATTAATATTCCATGAAACCTTCTGTAGCCTCCGCCATCGTCGTCCCTAGATCGGGGGGATCTGGAGTTCTTCCCGGCACCCTGCCGGAGGGGAGATCATCCCAGAGGCCTTCTCTCCGGTATGATGCGTGAGTAGTTCCACCTTGGACTATGATTCCATGTAGTAGCTAGATGGTTGTATCTCCTCCTTGTGCTTTTATGTATAGATCTTGTGAGCTCCGTTCAGGATCAAGATCTAATGAATTTGTAATCATGCATGTTGTGTTTGCGGGGATCCGATGGATATTGAGATTCTTATGTCAGATTGATTAATGGTTTTGTCTTTATGATTCTATCATGTCTGTGTTGTTTGTGATCTTGCATGCTCTCTGTTGTTAGTAGCTATCTTGGCCGAGTAGTTGCTAGTGACTCCAAGAGGGGGTATTTATGCTCAATAGTGGGTTCATTCCTCTAGTTTACAAGGGAAGTGACAGAAATCTCTTCGGTTGTAGATGTGTTGTAGCCACTATGGAGAAAACAACAGTCTCTTGTTCATGGAACAAGTGGATTGTTTACCTTACACACTTTGCTTAAAGCATTTGTCTGTTTCTTGCAACTTAATACTGGAGGGGGTTCGGATGATAACCTGAAGGTGGACTTCTAGTCATAGACGCAGTTGGATAGCGGTCTATGTATATTGTTGTATTGCCCAATCGAATCTCATAGGATATTTTTGACTAGTATTGCATTGTTATGCCTTGCTCAGTTCCTGTCAATTGCCCTACTATAATTTGTTTACCCTTCATGCCATGTTGTTTATCTAAGGAGAGCACCTCTAGTGAACTATGGACCCCGGTCCACTCTTTACCATTAATACATCTTACACGGTTACTTGTTTACTTGCTGCAAACCATTACCTTCCACACCATACGTTTAATCCTTGGTTACAACAAACCGGTGAGCTTGACAACCTCACTGATTCGTTGGGGCAAAGTCTTGAGTTTGTATTGTGCAGGTCTTCGTGTTTCTTGCAACACCTGTGTGACGTTTCTGTCCTCCTACTGGTTCAATAACCTCAGTTTCTTACTAAGGGGAAACTTGCTGCTCTGCTGCTTCACACCTTGCTCTTGGGGTTCCCAACAGACTCCACGTTAAGCACCAGGTTCTCTGGCGCCATCAAGGAGTCACCATCAGTTCGCTCCATGACTAGAGGACAAATGATGTCTTGGGATGAATTCAAACTCAAGTTTAGCAGAACCCATGTGCCACCGGGTTTTATCAAGAGGATGAGAGATGAATTCAGAGAATTGAAGCAAGGGAGGATGACAGTAGTTGAGTACCGTGACAAATTTCTATCCTTAGCTAGATATGCACCGGATGAGATTGACACTGAAGCCAAGAAGAAGGAGAGATTCTTGAATGGTCTGTATGATGAGATGCAAACATTGGTAGTCAATATTCCATTTTCTGACATAGAAGCCTTAGTAGATTCTGCCATTCAGATGGAAGGCAAAATCAACCAAGCCAATGAGAACCGCAAGCGTAGAATAATGAATCAACCAGGAACCCACCATACCCCAAAGTATCGCCCCAACCCGTCTACAGGATTTGCTCCTAGAAACAATAGACCCCCGATGAACCGCCCAACCTACCCCAACCGTGGAGGAGGAAACCCAAGGCCCAGAGGAAACCACAACAACAACCCCGGCAACCCCAACAATTTCAATCGTGCACCGCCCAAGTTCAACAACAACAATGTCGCCAACAACACTAATACTGCCCCAAGAACTAGAAGCAATGATATGCCTGTTGTAGGAAAGGACAAGTCTCAGGTGACTTGTTATGAATGTGGAACCAAGGGTCACTATTCCAATGAGTGCCCCAAAAAGATTGCGATAGCCCCCAATATGAATGCCCCAGCTCAGTAGCAGCATCGTGTTTAGCCTGGAAGGAGATTTTCCCCAGGGAATTTGCTCAACCGCAACGACCGTCTGTTTCTCATGAATGCTGAAGAAGCCTAAGAAGCGCCAGATGTCGTGCTGGGTATGTTTTCTGTTAACTTAGTACTTGCAAGATTGTTGTTTGATTCTAGAGCATCGCACTCGTTTGTTACAGAAGAATTTGCATGCACTACTAAGATTCAACCAACAAAATTGAAGCATGTTATGATAGTTCAAATACCTGGTTCAACCACCAAAGCTAGAGAAATTTGCAAGGCCGTACCTATCTGAATCCATGGCATAGATTTTTATGATAATCTAATAGTACTTGGAACTAAAGGTTTGGAAGTAGTACTAGGAATGGATTGGATGTTGAAACATAAAGGATTAATCGACTGTGCCAAGAAAGACATAACCATGACCAGTACATCCAGAATATCAGTAGAGCATGTATCTGAAACCTTGCCCCGTCAATTCAAGTGCAACAAGTGTCTAGCCCAACCAACCATTGACCAAGTCAGAGTAGTCTGTGAATACCCCGATGTATTTCCAGATGTTTTTCCCGGTATGCCCCCAGATCGGTATATCAAGTTTATCATTGAACTAATCCCTAGAACCGGACCCATAGCCTAGAGACCTTATAATAAGAACCCATCAGAATTAGTGGAGCTGAAGAAGAAACTGGATGCTATGCTGGAGATAGTACTGATTCAACCAAGTGCGTCGCCATGGAGATCACCTGTCTTGTTTGTGGACAAGAAAGATGGAGGTAACCGTTTGTGTACGGATTATCGGAAGTTGAATGATGTCACCATCAAGAACAAGTACTCACTGTCGAAGATAGAAGATCTGTTTGACAGTTGACTGGTGCCAAAGTGTTTTCTAAGATTGATCTTAGAACTGGCTATCATCAACTCAAGATTCACACAGAGGATATTCCAAAGAACACCTTTACCACAAGATATGGATTGTATGAGTACACTGTCATGTCTTTTGGATTAACCAATGCCCCCACTTATTTCATGAACCTCATGAATAAGATTTTTATGGACTTCCTGGATAAGTTTGTCGTTTTTTTCATCGATGACATTCTGATCTATTCCAAATCAGAAGAAGAACATGAGCTACACTTGAGGACCATCCTTGGAACCCTTAGGGGGCATCAGTTGTATGCCAAGTTTAGCAAATGTGAATTCTGGTTACAGGAAGTAGGATTCCTCGGATATATTGTGTCAGCCGGAGGAATTGTCGTTGACCCTGCAAAGGTTAAGGATGTTGAAGAATGGAAAGCCCCAACCACTCAAACCCAAGTTCGTGCATTTCTCGGATTAGCGGGATATTACCGCAAGTTTGTAGAAGGATTCTCGAGCATCGCAAGACCCATGACCCAATTATTGAAGAAAGATAAGAAGTTTGAATGGACAGACAAATGTGAAGCCAGCTTTCAAGAACTTAAGAAGAGATTGATTTTAGCCCCAATCTTGATTATGCCGGATATCACGAAGCCTTTTGATGTGTATTGTGACGCATCCAAGATCGGTCTCAGATGTGTTCTTATGCAAGAAGGCAAAGTCATATCCTATCTATCCTGGCAACTAAAGCAACATGATCAGAATTATCCTACCCATGACCTTGAACTAGCAGCCGTAGTTTTAGCCTTGAAGACATGGCGGCATTACCTCATGGGAAACCGTTGTGAGATTTATTCGGATCACAAGAGCTTGAAGTATATTTTCACTTAGAAGGAGCTGAATATGAGGCAAAGGAGATGGATAGAGCTAATCAAGGACTATGATTTGGACATCCACTATCACCCCGGTAAATCCAATGTGGTAACAGATGCCCTTAGCAGATTGCTGTGTCGCTTGAACTCTATGATTATGAAGGAGCAACCAAGTTTGCACAAGGAGATGGAGGATTTCAGAATGGAATTAGTAAGTGAAGGATTTTTGGCTAGCATAGAACTTCAACCCACTTTGATCAGTCAAATTAAGGAGGGGCAGAAAGGAAATGCTAGTATCGACGGAATCAAACGTCGTATTGGTACATGGAAAGTACCCGGATTCACCGAATATGAAGAAGGAGTTTTGTGGTAGAAAGGACGTATCTGTGTAGCAGCAGATTCAGAATTGAAGCAAGCTAATTTGAGAGAAGCCCATGATACTCTTTATTCTATCCACCCCAGAGGAACGAAGATGTATCAGGATTTGACGGAGCAATTTTGGTGGCATAAGATGAAGAGAGAAATCGGAAGCTACATAGCCAAGTGCGATATTTTTCAGAGAGTCAAGGCGGGACATCAGAGACCCGCAGGACTGTTGCAACCATTGCAGATTCCAGAATGGAAATGGAATTCAGTTGGAATGGATTTTATCACCGGTTCACCTACATCTAGTAGGGGAATGACTCTATTTGGGTCATAGTTGATAGACTGTCCAAGGTAGCCCATTTCTTACCTGTCAAGACCACCTATCAAAGTTCGAAACTAGCAGAGTTGTACATTGCTAGAATAGTCAGTTTTTGCATGGAGTCCCCAAGAACATTGTATCGGATCGAGGAACTCAGTTTACCTCGAGATTTTGGAAGAAATTCCAAGAAGTATTAGGAACCCGACTGGATTTTAGCACAGCTTATCACCCTCAGACCGATGGACAAACAAAGCGAGTAAATCAAATACTCGAAGATATGTTGAGAGCGTGTGTGTTAGAATATGGATCTAAATGGGAAGACTGTCTGCCGTTCGCAGAATTTTCATACAACAACAATTACCAAGCCAGCTTGCAAATGTTCCCATTTGAATTCATGTATGGAAGAAAGTGTCGAACCCCTTTGAATTGGTCGAAAGTAGGAGAGAGTCAGATTTTCGGACCTGACATCCTACGAGAAGCAGAAGAGAATGTTCACAAGATCCATGAGCACCTCAAGACCACCCAATCTAGACAGAAGAGTTATGCCGACAAGAGACGCCGAGACCTCGCCTTCAATATCGGAGATTTTGTGTATCTCAAAGTGTCACCTTTGAAAGGAATGCAACATTTCCAGCTCAAAGGAAAGTTAGCCCCCAAATATATCGGACCCTTCAAGATTTTGAATCGTCGAGGAGAAGTATCATATCAACTGGAACCTCTAGAGGAGATGTCATCCATGCATAATGTCTTCCATATATCGTCACTTCACAAATGCCTAGAAGTCCCGGAGAAGACCGAAGTATTCAAGAATATTGATTACCGAACCATAGAGATCAACGATGACCTAACATATCCCGAAGTACCCATCCATATTTTGGAGGAAGCTTTCAGGACCACCAGGACCCGGAGTATCAAGTTTCTCAAGATCAAGTGGAGTAACCACACTAAAGAAGAAGCTACCTGGGAGCGAGAAGACTACATCAGGATGGAGTTTCCTGATCTCTTTAAATCCTAGTTTTCTCTTTTTCTCAAACCTCGGGAAGAGATTTTGTTTAAGGAGGGAAGGTTTGTAACATCCCAAAAATATTAAACAAGATTATCATTTCCAATCACCCAAAATTAGGGTTAACAAAAACTTTTGTTAATAAAATCCATATGAATGCATGCGTGTTTGTGATGAATGTATGAATGCATGAATGGACTTGTTTGATTGTTGGGAATAGCAAGGAATGGTTTAAAGATGAAAACAACATCATCTAAATCATTTCCAAGCAGAATCAATTCAATAGAAATTCAAAAACAAACAAAATAAGCAAATGGTCATTTTTGCTAATCTTGCTTACTAGACCACTTTGAGTGTTTCTAGTCCAAGATTTCAAACAAAAACAAATCCATTTATTTTCACCCCTTGCTAGACCAAGTAAAATTGAACCCAAGCCCAAACCCACAGAAATATTTGGCAACCCTATTCAAATGACAATTCAAAATTGAATCTATATCATATGGGAAGATCACCATTTCTCAAAACCCAACCAAACTAGTGCACCTTGACAAATCCAACCAACCAGAGACTACCTAGTATGTGACCATTGCACCCACCAAGTTTCACCCAAAAATTCAAATTTAAATCTCTTGCAGCCGTTTCATCAAACACCTTCTGAGCATAAATCAAATTAAACAACAAACACTATTGTGAGCAGTGTGTGTGCCAACCTTGTCCCCTCTCTAGCTCTCACTAGACTCCTAGTAGATCATTAAACTTGCCTAAGCAGCTCTAGATCACTGTGAACTCGACCATGCCATCAATGTTCACCATGGCCGAGCACCCTTGCCACCCCCAACATCGACAGCATGCTATAAGCCTAACCATCCTCGCCAACCGTGTCTAGCAAGCACGCCACCGTCCATCGCCACCCCTTGTCCAGTGCTCGAGCCCTGCTAGCCATTGGACCACCCAGAACGCTCGCGCCCATTTTCTCTGCGACCATGCCAAGAGCGCGCCAGAGCGTCGCGCTCAACACGCTCGCACAAACCGCGCCCCTCCTTTGCCGCCTGCTTACGTCATCACCACCGCCCCAGGAACCTCCCAAACAACCCCGTTCGCCGCTGCGCGACCCATAGCCGTTGTGCGCCATTAAAACTGCCGTCGGTGCCGCCTAGAGCATCGACGTGTTCTGACCGAACCGCACCGCCCCACGCCTTGCCATCAAGCCTTTGAGCTTTGCCAGGAGGCAGCGCACCGTCCCCTACCTTCGGCCATGCCAGTAGCTCGCTGTGAAGCCAACCCCGACGAGCTCAGCCCGCACCCTTTGGTTCCCTCATCGCACTATAAATAGAGGCCTCCCCCGCTCGAATTCTTCACACCATTACACACCCCTCTCTCTCAGAACCACCCCACTTCTTCTCCGGAGCAAGGCGAGCACCAGGTTGCTAGAATTTTGCCGGAGCTTTCTGCTACTGGAGGAGAAGGGCGGCGCTGATTGGAGCCACCCCAGGAGGAGCCGCTAGTACCAGGAGGATCGCCATCGTCGACTTCATCATTCGCCCCCATCGCTGACCATCGCCTGAGCCCTGGTGAGCCGCCACTAACCCCCACTGGCCGCACTAGGGTTCGTGTTCGTCCCATTCTATTCAGACGTGGACGACCACCCTCAGCCGTTGATCCTCGATCTATTCCTATGGTTATAATCGCCCTGTATCCCTTCGCCACTCTCTGTCTCACTGACGAGTGGAGACAACCACTTAAACCGTCCGCGCGCTCTATGCGCAGTGGGCCGGCCCAGTTAGCTTTCCCGCGTGACCCAGTTCGTTTGAAATTAAGTTTATCTATTTAATTACAAACTTAGTTCTGGCAATAGATTCAAAAATCAATATAGAGAGTTTCACTGAACCAAATTGCATGAAACCAATTTTGTTAGAAAGGTATTCTTAATCCAAGCCCGTTGGATTCAAACCATTTGGAATTGTAGATCACATATAGTAAAAATAACAAGGCACAGACTTTTCTACATTTAAACATTTTTCAAAATTTAACCATAAAAGCTTTTGAGTTGATTACAACTCTCAAAAATCAAATTTGACAAAACCTTTCTGAATATATAAAAATATCTATGTTTACTTGCAGTAATAATGGACAAGTAATAAAAGAATGTCCCATATGAATTTCTAGCCACTTTATTTAATTAAAATAAAAGGTAAACCTTATTAAATTGTGACACCACTTTAAATCACATTCCCAAGTATTAAAATATGTGGTGATGACATGTGTCAACATGATCCCATATTTTAATTGGAGAATATTAAATCCTAAGTAGTTTTTCAATGAGTAGAAATTAATTTTCTAAAATAAAATAAATGAAACTAGTGCCTTAATATTTGTGATGATTGTGATGATGCTAGATCATCTAGTGAAAACCTTGGTTTGATAAATAGAACTAGTTAAGTATTTTTTGGTGATTGTGTACCTCGTATTTATTTATAGACGCTAGTACCGACCAAGGTTACGAAGAGGAAGGAGATTACTACGAGGAAGAAGCCGAGCAGAACTTCAACCACTCCACTACACAAGGCAAGCCTCACTATGCAAGCTACTATCTTAGCAAGCTAAGCTAAACCATTCAAGTCATACTTGCTAGCTTAAACCTACAAGATAACCTATGCAATGCATTAGGCATGCCTTGATTATACCACTTGATGATACCAAATCCCAGTTTTATTTGCAAGCTTTAGTATTTTATTTCTTTATCAAAGCTCTTTATTAATTTTACTTAGTGACTTGTGAAGTTTTGGAAAGATTTTGAAGGTAGCATAAAGAGCATAAAATTTGGCCTAAGTTAGATAAATCTTGATGTCATCCTGAGGCATGAGATTGAACTTAGATAAGTCACACTTCATTACCACCCCTCATTAGTGTTTACCCCCAAGTTTAGTGACTAGTGCTAAGCATAAATCTTGATCACTTTAGATGGGAATACTTGGTGAAAATGATTATGAAAACCTTAGAATGATGAGTTATTCTAATGAAATGTTTTGACATGTGTTAGTGAACACAAGGTGACTTTAATGATGAAAATGTTGAGGCATGAGCCTTATACCTTTATAAAACTGATGGTTGTTTGGATGCGATACCAGTCCAATTTTACCGTCCACCACAATACCCCAATTTGGATAGGGCTTGACTAGAAGTTTATATACCTTAGTATGGGTTCCCTTGTGGCCGAGGTTTGAGCTGAGGCTACCTCGTGAAGATTGACCACCTATGCAGTTCCCATGATGAAAGATGGTCATGGTTGGGAGGCCAAACTCTTAGGAGAGGTGCCTATACTAGGGTGTGTAATTGAAAGGTTAGGATTGATTATCCGCATACTGAGTATGGTGAATTCAGGATTGTTCCTGACGGATGTATCGAACATTGTGGTGAAAGTGTACCAGCTCTGCAAAGTGTCAAACTATTCGAATAGCAGTGTCCACGATTATGGACAGTTGGAGTGGCCATACTGTTCCGTCATCATATGTTTTCAAAATGACTTGTGAAATGGATCGTGAATTTGACTTGACCACAACAGGGTTGTGAAAGTGAAAACTAATATTCCACTTAGGTGTTATAAAAGTTTAAACTAGTTTTCTTTGCTTCTAAAATTAGTTAGAGATAAATCTGGCTTTTTGCAAAACAACCTAGAGCTTAGCATTCCTACTCAAACCATTTACCTATTAGTGTTGGTTTGCGAGTACTTAAAGAGTACTCATGGCTTTGTCCCTAGCTATTCCCGTGGCCTGACTATGAAGAGGACTATCAGGAGGATGGATCGTGGGAAGGTTACGACAACTAGGATCATCTCCCATCGTCAGCATTGCCTGTGACCATGAAGATGGAGCCTCGCCCACGCTACTGTCATTCGGTTTTTTGCAAAAACCTCCCTAACAAAGACAGATCAATTGAAATCTGGGCTTTATGTTAGACCCCTCCTTTATAAAGGAAAGGATCCCTGTGATTGCAATGCTAGTCCCTGGATCAATGCTAGCATCCACAGTTTAAGATGAAGTACACAGATACAAAGGTCGTTTATTACATTCATTCCAGAGATAAAACATAGTCTTTTACAACTCAGGGCCATAGGCCTAATACAAGAGTTTAAGGAATAAGCAATTAAACACAAGTCTTCATCTTCATGTGCCACAGGCAAGCATGTTGAGTGTAGACTCATGACTCCTATTCATCATTGGAGTAACCTGCAACATCACAAGTTACAGCCACAGAGGGTCAATACTTTGGAATAGTATTGGCAAGTGATACCTTAGTATTTTTAAGTGGGCTATATTACTATATGCATTTTGGCTAAGTGTAGCTTGGCTTGCTTTGCTTGAAAATAAGTTTTCCTATTAGTTGAAATCACTAAGTTTTCTTTGTCAAAAACATTCCCAAAGAACCACCAATAGACATTGGGGTCCTTCACCCTTGTTCACCCATAAATTTTACTTAGAAGTTGGAGTGATGAGATTCTTGTAGCTTCCATGTCTTGATGCTCAAAAGTGTCCATTTCCTTGGACTAGGCTAAGTACTTAGGTTTTCCATCTGCAGAGGTTGTGCACTTTCCCCACGGACTTGGTTTCCCAAGACAGGACCTTTGAAGCCTTTCCTTAGTCAAATGGGCGCTCCAACCTATCATCCCATCTACCACCAACTGTCCAATTGACTAAGTTCTAGCAACCTATATGATCAAGGCGAGCCCATATTGCCAAGTGGTTGCCTGTAAGCTTTCTCAACACTTGGCCTCCAAATCCCTTTGTGCCTGGGTGGCTTACCACAAGTGAGATACACAACCCAAGTCCATGGCCTTGTGTAACCACTCAACATAACCCATTCTTCCATTCCACCCAGGAGGTTCATTTAACTTAGTGATTTTATTAGAAAGATATAAGTCTCATGACTTAGAAATATTTCCATCATGGTAAGTGTAGATTTTCACCAACCCTTGTTTGCTATATAGCTAGGCTAATCTAGGCATGGCAACTTATCATAGGGAGAATTCCCTAACAATTCTACTATTCTAATCTACACAGGATTTCCCAATTTAGCATTAGACAAAAATAGCATGCAAGCAAAATATCTAATGCTAGTACAAAAACATAGGATAGAAACATTCATGAAAATATCACTTGCCTTGGTAGTGGGGAGAGTAGCACTCTTCACAATCACAATCACTAGCAAAATCTACAAAAATTATATCATTCAATTATACACAATATATTCATTCAAAAATAATATGAATGCATGCATGCAAGAATTTTACTAAGTGGTGATTTTGAAAATTCTACCAAGCATGTGCACGTTACTGAAACATAACAGGACACAAAATTTGTCATAACAATCTTATTTAACATTAAAACTAAATTACCAAACAAATCTATACTCAAAAATAGCTTTAAATATGATTCCACAAATAAAGTCATTTAATGGTTACTATTTGTTAAACAAATTTGATATTCAGAAAGGTCTTGTTTCACTGAATCCAACGGTATAAAATTTGTAAAAAACCAACGTGGCATTCAAAAGTTATAGCAGTTTAAAGTTTGGATCAAAATCTGGTTTTAAATTCTGTTTTTGAATTAAATCTTGCCACGCGTCACAACCTCACTGGCGCGTACCGGTTCGTGCGGATAGCGCTCTGTGGACCGCACGATCTAAGTGGGATCTGGCGGCTCAGATGCACGCTTACCCCTTCGTTTAAAGTTCTATCCTAGCCCTACGATGCAGATCCAACGGTCTAAATCACCAAGTCAGAAACTGGCGGCGCTTAGCGGCTGTGCGCGGCGGCGACGACCAGACGGTGGCGGCGCCGGCGGTACAGGTCACTAGGAGGATAGGGAAGGTACTCACCGAGACCGCAAGGACGTGGGGATGCTCAACTCGTGCACAGCTCGGCAAGGCGCTCGGGTTGCGGTGAATTCCTCGCGAGTTGGATCCGCAACGGTGGCTCTGCTTGAGGTCGAAGGCGACGTTGTGGATCACTAGGATGCAAACAGAGGATGTGGTTAGATGCAGAAGACCACGGCGAAGACACGTGCGTGACAAGCAGGGGTCGGGACGGTCTGGACTGACCGAAGCTCGCGGAGTTGGGCGGAGCGGTGGCGGTCGGTCGTCGGCGTTCTTTGGAGCTACTGGTCATGCGAAGGTAAGTGGGGTGTCAAGAGATGCGCGACTCCGGACAAGACATGAAAGAAGAGGGAGAAACACGAGACTCACCGGTCGCGATCGTCGGAGAGGCGGGGTTGCAGAGCAATGCGCGACTGGGGCGTTCGTGCTTGGGGTTTGGGGAAAAGAGAGGCGGAGGGGTTTATGTAGCCTGCGAGCAAGAATCACTCGAGCTTTAACTCAATTTAAGCAGCGTAATCAACAGGAAAGCGGCGTTGATTTGGGGACGAACAGTCGTGGGGGTGGAGACAGCGATGCTCGGGTGGGCGGTTGTCGGCGAGAGAGGAAGTGAGCGGGTCCCCTCATCGGTGAGTTGGTGGGTGCGAGTGGGTAAAGAAAAGCGGTTCATGGGTGTGTACTCTTCGGGCTGGTGCAGGCCGTGTTGAGTCGGCCAGTTGGCTGGTTGGCTATTTTTTCTTCTTAATTCTTTTCTTTTTCAGATTGAATTTCTAGAAATGGTTTTAAAACCCAAATTCAAATCTGTTTGAATCCAAAGCTTTACATGACTTTTGTACAATAAATCTTGCTCTTAAATAGGTGTTAAACACATCTGAACACTTCTGAACATTTGGGTCTTTTGAAAATAAATTAAAACTATGCCTTTATGATAATAGGCATATAATTTGTTTTTAATTCATATTTTGCTTTGCTACTATGCTCAAATTTTTGGAAATCAGTTGTGTTTGGATTCTAAACAATAATGAAGGATAAATAGCATTTTTCTCAACAATAATTAGCACAAAGGCTAGGGTTTCCTTACATAAAATAATGAGCCACAATTGCTCCTGTTTCTGAAATGATTTTGAGAAAAACCCTAAATGATGATGAATGCAAGGATGATATGGATGAGTTTTGGAATATGAATTTAGGGATGTTACAAATCTAACCCCCTTAAGATGAATCTCGCCCTCGAGATTCGGGTTGGCTAGCAAATAGGTGAGGGTGGTCTTTCCGAAGATCATCTTCTCTTTCCCATGTTGCTTCCTCTTCGGAGTGATGATTCCATTGTACCTTGCAAAACTTGATAGTTTTAGTCCTTGTAACTCTTTCTGTGGTCTCTAGAATCTTGACAGGATTTTCCTCATAGGTGAGATCACTTTCTAGTTGGACTTCTTCCAAAGGTATGGTATCCTTCAAAGAAGATTCTTCCATCTCTGGGTGACATTTCTTAAGCTGACTCACATGGAACACATTATGGACAGCTGACAGAGATTCTGGCAATTCAACTTCATATGCAACTTCTCCTTTGCGACTTAGAATCTTGAATGGCCCAACATATCTTGGTGCCAACTTTCCCTTGACTCCAAATCTTTTCACTCCACGGAGTGGTGATACCCTGAGATAAGCCCTATCCCCAACTTCGTAGATGACTTCTCTACGCTTAGAATCTGCGTAGCTTTTCTGTCGGGACTGTGCTACCTTCAACCTGTCCTTAACCAATTTGACCTTCTCTTCGGCGTCTTTCATAAGATCTGGTCCAAATAAACTTCTCTCTCCCACACCATTCCATAGTAATGGGGTGGTACATTTCCTTCCGTAAAGTAACTCAAATGGTGCCATTCCAATACTAGCTTGATGACTATTGTTGTAAGAGAACTCTGCGTAAGGCAAGCTTTCATCCCAACTTGCTCCATAGTCTAAAGCACAGGCTCTCAACATGTCTTCAAGAATTTGATTAGTCCTTTCCGTTTGTCCATCAGTTTGGGGATGAAAGGCAGTACTGAATTCCAACCTCGTTCCCAAATATTCATGAAGCTGTCTCCAAAAGTGAGAAGTGAACTGTGTTCCTCTATCTGACACAATACTCTTAGGCACACCGTGAAGGCATACAATTCTGCTCATGTAGATTTTTGCTAACTTGGCACTTGTATAAGTTGTCTTCACGGGTATAAAATGAGCCACTTTAGTTAGGCGATCCACTACCACCCATATGGAATCATACCCCGACCTGGTCCTTGGTAATCCGGTAATGAAATCCATACCAATATTTTCCCACTTCCATTCAGGAATAGGCAGTGGTTGAAGCAAACCTGCTGGTTTCTGATGCTCCGCTTTTACTCTGCACACATCACACAAAGCAATATGTTCGTGATGTCCCTTTTGAGATTGTTCCACCAAAATCTTTCTTTCATGTCCATGTACATCTTGGTGTTTCCGGGTGAATAGAATACGGAGAGTTGTGAGCCTCTTGTAGAATCAGTTTTGACTCCGGATCTTGTGGAACACAAATTGTTTCCGTGCCATAAGGTACCTTGTTCGTCTATATGGAAACTCTTAGCTTTCCCTAGACTTATATTTTCCTTAATCTTTTCAATTTCCTTATCGGTCTTCCGAGCTTCTTGGATCTTGTCCAATAAAGTGGGTTGAACATCTAAGGACATGAGATGTCCTTAGCACAATCTCAATCGAGTTCTTTGAATTGCTTACAGGTCATCCGGCAATTCCCTTTGTAAGGCCATTTACAAGCGTCTTACGACTTAGAGCATCGGCTACTTTCGTTACCGGGTGGTATTGCAAGCTTAAGTCGTAATCCTTAATAAGTTCTAGCCATCTCCTTTGTCTCATGTTAATTTCTTTACGGGTGAAGATATACTTCAAGCTCTTATGATCGGTGAACACTTCACACCGCTTACCCAAAAGGTAATGTCTCCATGTTTTGAGTGCATGGACTATGAGGCTAACTCAAATCATGAGTAGGATAGTTTACTTCATGAGTTTTGAGTTGTCTCGAAGCATAGGCTACGACTTTACCATCTTGCATAAGTCTGGCACCCAAACCTTGATGAGACGCATCACAATATACTTGGAAATCCTTTTCCAAATCTGGCGGAACATAGAATGGTCTTTGTCACAAGTCTCTTCTTCAACTCTTGGAAGCTGACTTCGCAACCTTCAGTCCAAGCAAATTTCTTGTCCTTCTTTAGCAATTCTGTCATTGGCTTAGCAACCTTCGAAAATTTTTCAATGAACCTTCTGTAGTAACCTGCTAAGCCGAGGAAACTACGAACTTCTTTCACATTCTTGGGAGATTCCCATTCGGTCACCGCTGAAACTTTGGCAGGATCCACTGCCACACCATCCTTTGTCATAACATGACCAAGAAAACCAACTTCCTCTAACCAAAACTCACACTTGCTGAATTTGGCATAAAGTTTATGCTCTCTTAACTTTTCAAGTATCAAGCGTAAGTGTCTTTCATGTTCTTCCTTACTCTTGGAGTAGACTAAGATGTCATTGATAAAAACGACCACAAACTTGTCAAGGAATTCCATGAATACCTTGTTCATCATATTCATGAAGTATCTTTGGAGCGTTGGTTAAACCGAAAGGCATCACGGTGTACTCATACAATCCATACCTTGTGGTGAATGCTGTCTTAGGTATGTCTTGCTCTCTTATCTTGAGTTGAAAATAGCACGAGAAGATCAATCTTGAGAACACACATGCTCCTTCTAATTGATCAAACAAGTCGTTGATTCTTGGCAAGGGATATTTGTTCTTGATGGTCACCTCGTTGAGAAGCGGTAGTCAATACATAATCTTTGTGTTCTATCCTTCTTCTCCACAAACAATCTGGGGCTCCCCAAGATGAAGAACTTGGTTGAATAAACCCTTTACTGCTGTTCTCTAGCTGCTTCTTGAGTTCTTTCGGTTCATGCAGCGACATTTTGTACGGTCTCTTAGCTATTGGTCCGAACACGGTACCAAATCTATCGAGAACTCCACATCTCTATCTGGTGGCATTCTGGTAATTCTTCGGAAATACATCCGGATACTCACACACAATTGGCTGCTTGTCCATGCTCACCCCTTAAGAGAATTCAACTTACTTCCTTTGGGTTCAAAATTTGACTTGAATTTTATTCTTTTCCTTACGGGGTTGTGAGTGCAAGTATACGATTAGGCGCAATCTAGTACTCCTTCATACTTAGCCATCCAATCCATTCCCAAAATTACGTCTAGTCCTTGGGAATCTAGGATTATCGAGCTTCTAGGAAACTTATGTTTTCCAAACTCTATGACAAGGTCCCGGCATCCAAGACTTACTATCATGTCTCCACCCGGAGAACTAACTTTTATTGGACACCCAATGTTTTCAGATGCAAACCCATTTCTATCAACAAATGCTTTTGATATGCATGAATGAGATGCACCAGTGTCAAAGAGTACAAATCTTTGGAATGGAATTGAGTCGAACTTACCAAAGACATCAGGCTCTTCATAGACCTCCTCCACATTGATGTGGTTAACCTGTCCTTTCTGGAAATGATTTGGCTTGTTAGGTCCTTCCACTTTCTTCTCAGGGCACTCATTAGCATAATGCCCCAGTTTCTTGCATTTGAAGAACTCAACTTGACTGATGTCCTTTTTAACATGCTGACTTCCACTTCCACTACCATTCCCACTGTGGTGGCTCTTATGTCCACTCTTGTGGTTCTTGTACTTGTCATTGTCATGACTGCGGTGATGCTTGTTGTCATGACGGTTGTGGTTGTGGTGCTTGTTGAATTTCCCGTGCTTATGGGATCCTGAGCTGCCACTGTCATCATAGTGAGATCGTTTGTGAGACGATCCCGAGCTGTGCTTGTCGAAGTGTTTTCTCTTTCTATTCTCGACTTGCTTCAATTTACTCTCCAAAATAGCAGCCTTGTCACACAAAGACTGATAAGTTGGAACATATGCCACAGACAACTGTAGGTTCAGCTCATCATTCAAACCCTCCAAGAACTTTTCCTTTCTTTTGGCATCTGTATCAACCTCATCCGGTGCATAGCGCTCCAGATTGTTGAACTCTTCTACGTACTCAGCCATGCTACGGTGGCGCTGCTTCAGGTTGTGAAACTCCTTCTTTTTCAGACTCATCATTCCTGATGAGATATGAGCAGTGCGAAAGCCATCTTCAAAGATAGCCCAAGTCACCTCATCAATAGGAGTGGTGATTTGGAAGTTGTCCCACCATGTGGCGGCTGGTCCTTCCAACAGATGTGCTGCGAACCTGACTTTTTCAGCATCCGTGCAACCCACGGTCACTAAGTCCTTGTTCACGAGCGTAGCGGTCATTGGCTACCATGGGATCGATTGTTCGAAAACTTTCTGGCCTCGAGCGAGAAATCTGGTGAGCATATCAAAACCCGGAGGGTTGTTGTTGTTGTTGTTGTTGTTGTTGTTGTTGTTGTTGTTGTTGTTGTTGTTGTTGTTGTTGTTGTTGTTGTTGTTGTTGTTGTTGTTGTTGTTGTTGTTGTTGTTGTTGTTGTTGTTGTTGTTGTTGTTGTTGTTGTTGTTGTTGTTGTTGTTGTTGTTGTTGTTGTTGTTGTTGTTGTTGTTGGGGTTGTTGTTGTTGTTATTCTGGTTTTGGATGAATGTTGTCATCATTTGCATAAGCTGTGTTTGCGCATTCATCATTTGTTGCATTTCCGGGGTGATGTTGTTGGGGTTGGGGTTTGCGCGACGGGGAGGCATCTGTGGTTTGTTCAAATAGATAAGAATGAGATACCCATAGATGTTTTATGCACAATACATCATAAGCAAACACATAACAAGCAACATAAGAATAAAAGCTCAACAACCACATAACAAGCTCATGAAGTAAAACACACAAGTGGCAAGCCATCCACATGTCGGATGGTCCAATAATAAGTTCACAATAACAAGTATGAATATGAAAGGTAAACGAGTAGTCAAGTCTACTCATCAACATCAATCTCCTCCTCGACGAAGGTAAGACCTGCGTTCTCCATCGCGGTCTTGTTCTCCTCAATCGTAGTGGTCAAGGAATCGACCTTGGCCTTGAGAGCCCTCTTACGGGGCGAAGCCTCTCAATAACCATCTGCTGCTGCTCAAGCTCGAAGTCCTTGGACTTGGTTCCTCGTCATGTCCCGGATTTTCTTGTTCCTATCACGGCGCGTTTCTCTGACTCTTGAACTTGCGGTCTGGGCCTCGAACTTTGTCTCCATTTCTTTGATCATCTCATCCTGCATGCGAAAAGCTTGTCCTTCTCGCGTGGCTGTACACTGGCTTCGTCATTGCCAAGCATGGCGTTCGTCCTATCCGTGTCCACGTGCACGAGGAGAGTCTCTAAGTCACGGAGATAGAGGCGTATCGGCTCTGCCGTGTCCCTCGAGTCGTCCTCAAAGTCGATGGACTCTCCATCAACATCATGCCTTAGAAGGCGTGGAAGTGGGTGCCCCTAACTTGTCGGGAGTGACGGCCTAACAAACGTCCTATCGGTCTGCATGACTACCTCCATGCCTCTCTCCAGCCGTCGTGCATCAGCTTGAAGACGATGGCCTCTGTAGTAGGCTCAGTCAGGCGTCCTGGCTGGTTCACCTTGAAGCCCCAGAGGTCCTTCCTCTCGAACTTGGTGAGTGGGTACACCGTGATGGTGGGAAGAGGGAGATCGAGTAAAGTGGTAAGCTCAATGATACGAGGTTAAAGCAGGTAACCTGGAGCTCCTCAACAGTGCTGATGGCAATAGGCATCTATTTATAAAATTGAAAGGTTAGAACAACATCATTTAAGATAAATACAAAACAACCATCTCATACATAACCATGGAACACAAATATCACACAAGTCATGCATACATAAATCCATTACATCAAACAAGGTCCAAATTATTTAAGGTATCATTTTGGAAAACAAGGTGATAGATGGTGGTCACTAACACGGTGTGCTCATAAGCCTATCTCACTGGATCTGGTGGCTATCACAATGTTCCTAGAGGCAATCCACCTATCTTGCTCACATGATTCCATCACTAAGTCTATTATATCTCCCCTTAACTATTGGTTGGTGGCTTCCAACTCTTGGGTAAGTTCCTTCTCTTTCTCTAAGTCTTTTTGGAGGTTGAGCATTCTGCACTTGACTCTAGCACTTAGTTCTTTGATAGTCCTCCAAGCTGCATCTCTGGCTGACTCAAAGAATGTGGTGTGCATTTTAGTGTTGGTGTACATGCAGAATCCCCTTTCTTTGTGGTTGTCTTCCTTGTTTTTGTACAAGTGAAGTTGCACCCACCAATACTCCACTCCTTCATCCATCACTGGAAAGCCCTTGTACACAGCTGCACCATGTGCTTCCATTGCTACCATGAGGTCCTTGAGTATATTGGGAAACTCAGTTTCACACTCCAAGGTCATGGTCATGAGTGGTCCTTTCTTAACGGCTTCATTGATGGAGTTCATCTACAAATGGAGTTGAGAATGAAAAGATTAGAAAAGTTTTACGAGAAGAATAGACAAGTGTAGAAGTGGTTGAAAATTTTTCCTTAGTAGTTTTCAATTCTAGGGTCATAGTCCTACAGGCAACACAGTGCTCTGATACCATCTGTTAGACCCCTCCTTTATAAAGGAAAGGATCCCTGTGATTGCAATGCTAGTCCCTGGATCAATGCTAGCATCCACAGTTTAAGATGAAGTACACAGATACAAAGGTCGTTTATTACATTTATTCCAGAGATAAAACATAGTCTTTTACAACTCAGGGCCATAGGCCTAATACAAGAGTTTAAGGAATAAGCAATTAAACACAAGTCTTCATCTTCATGTGCCACAGGCAAGCATGTTGAGTGTAGACTCATGACTCCTATTCATCATCAGAGTAACCTGCAACATCACAAGTTACAGCCACAGAGGGTCAATACTTTGGAATAGTATTGGCAAGTGATACCTTAGTATTTTTAAGTGGGCTATATTACTATATGAATTTTGGCTAAGTGTAGCTTGGCTTGCTTTGCTTGAAAATAAGTTTTCCTATTAGTTGAAATCACTAAGTTTTCTTTGTCAAAAACATTCCCAAAGAACCACCAATAGACATTGGGGTCCTTCACCCTTGTTCACCCATAAATTTTACTTAGAAGTTGGAGTGATGAGATTCTTGTATCTTCCATGTCTTGATGCTCAAAAGTGTCCATTTCCTTGGACTAGGCTAAGTACTTAGGTTTTCCATCTGCAGAGGTTGTGCACTTTCCCCATCAGACTTGGTTTCCCAAGACAGGACCTTTCAGAAGCCTTTCCTTAGTCAAATGGACGCGCTCCAACCTATCATCCCATCTACCACCAACTGTCCAATTGACTAAGTTCTAGCAACCTATATGATCAAGGCAGAGCCCATATTGCCAAGTGGTTGCACTGTAAGCTTTCTCAACACTTGGACTCCAAATCCCTTTGTGCCTGGGTGGCTTACCACAAGTGAGATACACAACCCAAGTCCATGGCCTTGTGTAACCACTCAACATAACCCATTCTTCCATTCCACCCAGGAGGTTCATTTAACTTAGTGATTTTATTAGAAAGATATAAGTCTCATGACTTAGAAATATTTCCATCATGGTAAGTGTAGATTTTCACCAACCCTTGTTTGCTATATATCTAGGCTAAGCTAGGCATGGCAACTTATCAGAGGGAGAATTCCCTAGCAATTCTACTATTCTTATCTACATAGGATTTCCTAATTTAGCATTAGACAAAAATAGCATGCAAGCAAAATATCTAATGCTAGTACAAAAACATAGGATAGAAACATTCATAAAAATATCACTTGCCTTGGTAGTGGGGAGAGTAGCACTCTTCACAATCACAATCACTAGCAAAATCTACAAAAATTATATCATTCAATTATACACAATATATTCATTCAAAAATAATATGAATGCATGCATGCAAGAATTTTACTAAGTGGTGATTTTGAAAATTCTACCAAGCATGTGCACGTTACTGAAACATAACAGGACACAAAATTTGTCATAACAATCTTATTTAACATTAAAACTAAATTACCAAACAAATCTATACTCAAAAATAACTTTAAATATGATTCCACAAATAAAGTCATTTTAATGGTTACTATTTGTTAAACAAATTGGATATTCAGAAAGGTCTTGTTTCACTGAATCCAACGGTATAAAATTTGTAAAAAACCAACGTGGCATTCAAAAGTTATAGCAGTTTAAAGTTTGGATCAAAATCTGGTTTTAAATTCTGTTTTTGAATTAAATCTTGCCACGCGTCACAACCTCACTGGCGTGTACCGGTTCGTGCGGATCGCGCTCTGTGGACCGCACGATCTAAGTGGGATCTGGCGGCTCAGATGCACGCTTACCCCTTCGTTTAAAGTTCTATCCTAGCCCTACGATGCAGACACAACGGTCTAAATCACCAAGTCAGAAACTGGCGGCGCTTAGTGGCTGTGCGCGGCGGCGACGACCAGACGGTGGCGGCGCCGGCGGTACAGGTCACTAGGAGGATAGGGAAGGTACTCACCGAGACCGCAAGGACGTGGGGATGCTCAACTCGTGCACAGCTCGGCAAGGGGCGCTCATGGTTGCGGTGAATTCCTCGCCGGAGTTGGATCTGGCAACGGTGGCTCTGATTGAGGTCGAAGGCGACGTTGTGGATCGCTAGGATGCAAACGGAGGATGTGGTTAGATGCAGAAGACCACGGCGAAGACACGTGCGTGACAAGCAGGGTTCGGGACGGTCTGGACTTACCGCTGAAGCTCGTCGGAGTTGGAGCTGGAGACGGTGGCGGTCAGTCGTCGACGTTGCTGGAGCTACAGGTCATGCGAAGGTAAGTGGGTGTGTCGAGAGATGCGCGACTCACTGGACAAGACAGCATGAAAGAGGGGCAGAGGGAAACACGAGACTCACCGGAATTCGTGCGCGATCGTCGGAGGCAGCGGTTCTGAGAGCAATGCGCAGCACTGGGGCGTTCGTGCTTGGGGTTTGGGGAAAAGAGAGGCGGAGGGGTTTATGTAGCCTGCTCATGGCGAGAATCACTCGAGCTTTAACTCGAATTTAAGCAGCGTAATCAACAGGAAACGCGTTGATTTGGGGACGAACAGGTCGTGGGGGGTGGAGACGACGATGCTCGGGTGGGCCGCGGTTGTCAGCGAGAGAGGGAAGTGGAAGCGGGTCCCCTCTGTCAGTGAGTTGGTGGGTGCGAGAGTGGGTAAAGAAAACGGTTCGCGGTGTGTGTACTACTGGTCTGGTCTGGGCCGTGTTGGGCTGGGTTGGCCAGATTGGCTGGTTTGGCTATTTTTTCTTCTTACTTCTTTTTCTTTTTCAGATTGAATTTGTAGAAATGGTTTTAAAACCCAAATTCAAATCTGTTTGAATCCAAAGCTTTACATGACTTTTGTACAATAAATCTTGCTCTTAAATAGGTGTTAAACACATCTGAACACTTCTGAACATTTGGGTCTTTTGAAAATAAATTAAAACTATGCCTTTATGATAATAGGCATATAATTTGTTTTTAATTCATATTTTGCTTTGCTACTATGCTCAAATTTTTGGAAATCACTTGTGTTTGGATTCTAAACAATAATGAAGGATAAATAGTATTTTTCTCTACAATAATTAGCACAAAGGCTAGGGTTTCCTTACATAAAATAATGAGCCACAATTGCTCCTGTTTCTGAAATGATTTTGAGAAAAACCCTAAATGATGATGAATGCAAGGATGATATGAATGAGTTTTGGAATATGAATTTAGGGATGTTATACTTTAATTTCAAAATTCAAACACAATTCTTGTTGATCGAGGTCTCTCCTGCCGCCGGCCTCCCGCCGGAGCTCACGGACACGCAGGAGGTCCCGCTTGCAGCCGCCGTGAAGGGAGGTGCACAGAAGCTCGCAGCCGCCGACAGGGAGGAGCTTGTGTACGAGTAGGAGGTCGCGTCGCCCGTATCGCCGACGCGCAGGAGGTCGTGGCCGCCAACACACAGACGCTCGCCGGTGCCGTGCAGGGAGGCGCGCAAGAGCTCGCGACCGCCGACGGGGAGGAGCTCGCAGACACGCAGGAGGTTGCGGCCGCCCGCATCGTGCAGGAGGTCACGGACGCGACGCGCGGGAGGTCGCAGACGTGTGGGAGGTCGCAGACGTGTGGGAGGTCGCGGACGCGTAGGAGGTCACGGCCGAACAGGGAGGATCGCGCAGCTTCCTCTAGCCCCCGTCGTCGCTCCCCCGCCTCCGCAGCTCGTCACCGTCCGCCGCCCCGCCGCCGAGGAAGGACGTCGCGGACACCCGCGGCCGTCGTGCAGGGAGGCGCTCAGGAAATCGAGGCCGCCGGGCAGGGAGGATCGCACAGCTTCCTCTAGCCCCCGTCGTCGTTCCTGTAGGGGTTCGTAGAATGGAAAACAAAAATTTTCTACCGCATGCAAACAAACAAGCCAAGATCTATCTACTAGATTGTAGCAACGAGTCGATAGAGGAACTCGCCCTCGAAGATTCCAAAGCGGTTAACGAGAGCAGATTCTCGTGGGTGATGTAGTCGTACTCTTGCCGATCTCAAGATCGCGTAGACGATCCTTCCGCTGCGTTCGGCGCGCTTCGCAATCGGTCACTGCGTTCGATTTTCGATGAAGACCTTCCTCTCCCTTGTTCCAGCAGGCAGCGGAGGTTGTAGCACTCTCCTCGTGATTCCAGCAGCACGACGGCGTGGTACCGGAAGTAGAGCGGACATCTCGCAGGGCTTCGCCTTAAGCCGGAGCGAGTATGGTGGACTATGAGAGAGACTTGGTGATCTAGGGTTTAGACACACCAATTAGAAGGGGCTAAACCAGCGGCTAGGGCAATTAGAAGCTCTAACTCGGCGGCTTGGGAGAAATCCTAGGTGTGGCTAGGGTTTAGGTTTAGAGGAGGCAACTTGTGTGTCTAGGAGGAGCCCTGCCTCCTTATATAGGTGGAGGGAGGCGCCGGCCAAGGGGAGGGAGTCCCTCCCCAACTCGGATCCCTAGTGGGCCGGAGGTGGAGGAACTCCTCCCCAACTCGGTTTCCCACTTCTTCTCCACTTTCCAAAATAGCTGTTTGACTTTTCAAATTGGCGTTTGACTTTTCAAACTAGGATTTGATTAAACCCTTTATTTTGTACAGCGATGACACCTAGTACATGATGTAATCATTCCAACTTGCAATGACACATTCATGTACCCTTCCCCTCCGGAGTGCCGAACATTCCGGAACCTTCTAGAACATTCCCGATGAAAACACCGGAATCATTCCCCAACTCCGAAACAGGACTTTCCTTATATGAATCTTATTCTCTGGACCATTCCGGATCTCCTCGTGATATCCCGGATCCCATCCGAGACTCCAAACAACATTCGGTCTCGTACTCATCATTCCATAACTACTCAACAACATTGAATCCTTAAGTGTGTCTCCCTACGGTTCGTGAATTATGCGGACATGATCGAGACACTTCTCCGATCAATAACCAATAGAAGAATCTGGAAATTCATATGGCTCCCACATATTTCTACGATTACTTTGCGATCGAATGAACGACTTACATACGATACCAATTTCCCTTTGTCTCACGATAGTTTTACTTATCCGAGGTTATGATCGTCGGTATCTCTGCATACCTAGTTCAACCTCGTTACTGTTAAGTACTCTTTTCTCGTTCCCGTGATATGTGATCCCTTGTGAGCCAGTCACATGCTTGCAAGCTAATTGGATGACATTCCACCGAGAGGGCCCAGAGTATATCTATCCGTCATATGGATGGACAAATCCCACTCTTGATCCATGTGCCTCAACCCATACTTTCCAAACACTCAATGCCACCTTTATAGCCACCCAGTTACGGTGTGGTGTTTGATGTCATCAAAGCATCCTTCCGGTGATGGTGATTAAAATGATCTCATGGTCGAAGGAATTAGGTTACTATGTATCAGAAATCTTATAGCAAATGAACTATATTAAATGACTTGATCTTTATGCTACGCTTACTATAGGAGTATGTCCATCACATCATTCTCCTAATGATATGACCCTGTTGTTAATAACATCTCTATGTTCATGATCAGGAAACCATGATCATATATTAACCAACAAGCTAGTTTAATAAGAGGCTTTACTAGGGACTCTTTTATGTTTACAAATCACACAAGTATTAATGTTTCCTATTAATACAATTATAGCATGGTATGTAAACATTTATCATAAGTATGAAGATATGATAATAACCACTTTATTATTGCCTCTTGGGCATATCTCCAACAGTTCCCCCACCTCCACAACTCGTCACTGTCCGCCGCCCCTCCGCCGAGGAAGGAGGTCGTCGACGAGGAGGTCATCGCCTTCTTCTGAGGACGAGGACAAGGTAACTAAAACAGAAATAGAAACTTCCATGTTATTCATGTAATCTTGCTAGCTTCTGTCTCAAACTTGTCGTGGGAATGGTCACGGCAGACGCTGCAATCGGCAGCGAGTAGTAGAACGAGGGGCAAGGGCGGCCAGCCATCTGCGGTGCGATATGAGGGCAAAGACACAGGGTTTACCCAGGTTCGGCCCCCCGGAGGGTAAAGACCTACTCCTGCTAGATTGTATTAGGGAGGTGTTACAATGGGCGAGCTCGGCGGCTAGGCGGCGAGTCGCTTAGGTGTACGAGGGAACGTGTCTCTACTCCCCCCATAGGGAGGTTTATATAGGTTCTCCTCCCCTAGGGTTTACATATCTCAACCGATTGATTCTGACTTGATGTCGTTTAACCTAGTCGATTGGGCCTATCTACTGCTGGGCCTTGACTTCGATCGCTCGGTACCTTCTTGGGCTTCAATCCACTCGCCGTTCTGCAGGCCCACTCGCCACAGGGCGATCGGAATGTCTGCCGAGTATACCCGGTGGCGTATCCCCATCATAGTCCCGAGGCCGTCGTCGATTGGCGCAAGTGGCTGCTGGCGATGGAGTATCTGGCTTGAGTAGGCATCCGGTCGAATCGTCGGCGGGCTCCTGTGTATGAAGAAAATCCGGTGAACCAAGTCGCGTTTTAGGCGGTCGGTCGTGAGCAGCGGTCGTGGTGATTGACCTAGCGAGCGAAATGGCTGGAGTTGGACCGTCGGTGTGGTCAAACTAGCCGTTGGGGTAATCCAACGGTAACTTTCGGCGTAATCATCGCGATGTAACGGCCCCGATTTGGCGGGTAACTCCGCTATATAAGAGGAATGGTAGGCAATCGCGAGCCAACCGCCCACCACTTCTTCCGAAAAGCGCATTTTCCTTCCTTTGCTCCGATCCAATCGACCGAAATCCTCCGATCTCCAACCAACCTCGGCTATGGCCCTTCCACGAACCATGGGGCAGGTCCAAGTGCACAAGGCGCGGTGGCCTCTTCGAGGAGGTGGAATCCTGCGAGCGTTGTTGGCGTATCCCACCGGGAGAAACGACCCCAAACCCGCGAGAGGGAATTCGTCTGTTCACAGTCATCTCGGCGGGGCTAGGGTTTCCCGTCTTTGTTCTTCCGGCGTTTACTGCGCCTACTACGGGATCCAGCCTTGATCTGGGTCCCCACGGCGTGAGCAGCTCGCCATCTTCGTGGCGTTCTGCGAGTGCTACCGGCCCTACTTTCCCCCTTGGCGGGATCATTCCATGGGCGGATCAGCGAGGAAGCGGCCCAATGCTAGCGGGTGGCTTGACGTTCAGCTCAAGTCCAAAGCTTCTTTCTTCGATCGATGCTACCCGCCAAGGCAGCGATCATTGGAAGAAGTCATGGTTCTACGTGGCCGAGGCGACCCAGAGGGCGAGGTGGCGATCGCGGTACTCGGCCAATCGTTGAAACCACGCCATCTCCAAGTCGGCATGCTCCCGGCGACCAGCGGATGGTCGTTGACGAGATGCTCCAGCCATCCGTGGTCTAAAAAGAAGGGCCTTGACGATAAACTTGTACAATTGCTGGCTTGGCGACGGCTCGTTCCACTCGCCGCGACCACTACATGTATCGACACGGGCGGGGAGACTCGGCGAAGGCTGCCTCGGCGAGTGGAAGCGGAGGATTATCTCCGGCGTTGAAGAAGATCACCCAGCGGTGTACGGATGCACAGCCGGGTCGCCTTCTACATGGCGTCCGGCTCAACGGTAATTTCTTTACCTTGTTCGCGATCGCGCGCATGCGATCGCGGTAATTCTGATTCTTTTGTATTCATCGCAGCTATTCCAAGTGGTGGAAGGTGGCTCCCACCTTCGACGATGAGAGCCGGGCCATCCGCCCGGGACATAGGCGAATCGCCACCCGAGGCGAGGGCAGCGAGGGCGAGTCAGAAAATCGCCCGCTGGTCCGAAAAACCCGCGGGCAACGTCAGCGCGAAATCGAAGCGAGCAGAAGCCTCGAGCGTCATGAGGACGACGACGAGCTCCCAGAAACCACCTCGCGCCGAATACTCCTTCGAAGAAGAAGAAGGAAAAGGAAGCGAGGGCCTCCCCGAAGAGGAAAACGAAGCCGTCGAGGATGGCCTCGCCGCCGCACTCGACGAGCAGCTCCGATGCTCCCAGCTCGGCCGGTGGCGGCGCGCCCCCAGCGACAACCGCGTTAGACACGCCGACCGTGGAGGTGCCGCTGGCCTCGATGCCTCCTCCATTCGCGCCGGTCTTTGGGCTAGGGAAGGCTCCGGCTGCGGTGACTTCGCCTCGCAGGGAGGTTCCGAATGTGGCGGCTTCGCCCCGCAAGGAGGCTCTGACCGCAGAGGCTCCAATTCGCGAGGAAGCCCCCGCCGAGGTTGTCCCAGAGGCGCCAGCCGCGGCCTCAATGACGAAGAAGCCGTCCGTGTCTTGGGCACGGCGTCTGACTGGGGCTCGATCGCCAGGCGGGCCCGAACTGGAAAGCCGGCCGGCCGTGCGGGCTACGTTTCATCCTAGTCGCCAAGTGAGTGCGTTCACCCTTCCCTATTTTTCATAACTATTTCGATTGTCTTTATTGATTCGATTGATGTGCGGGACGGAGTGAAAAGATGGGCCACCGGCGTGGCCTGGTACCCTCCGCCGCGAGGAGGATCCTTCCCGTAAGAGAAAGCGGACGAGGTCGCCTCGGCGGATGGCAGCAAGAAGGCCAAGGGCGGCGACATAAATCGTCCATCTCGGCGACACGGCGGTCGCGGCCGGACCAGCGGTGGAGGCAACCGCATCTCTGAAGGAGGCGTTTGCCTAGACCGGAGGAGGCGACTTCCTTTGGGCGGGTGCCTCGATCGCTACCTTCCCCCGCTTCGTGACCAAGGCGGCCACAGCGAGCGGGGCTGCGCCCCCGAGCCTCGCTCCGGGGACCGCCGATGCTGAAGTCGACCAGCGTCACGGGCACACGCCAGCGTTGCTTGCGTCCGTGGGCGCGATACAACTCCATGGCATGCTTGGTGCAGCCATCCGGTACCTCCGGTCCCGAGATCAGGTCGGTGCTTTGCGGCGATTCTTATAATTTCTCGTCTTTACTTTCGCATCCAGTCCCCGAGTGCTCACGCGCTAAATTTTAGCGGGTGGGCACTTAGGAATTTTCTTGATCGCCAGTCCCCGAGTGCGCACGCGCTAAATTTAGCGGGTGGGCACTTAGGAATTTTTTGATCGCCAGTCCCCGAGTGCGCACGCGCTGAGTTTAGCGGGTGGGCACTTAGGAATTTCGTTTTTACTGACTTTTTTTATGATATGCAGGGTCTGCAGCTTGAGTCGGCGGACCGTTTAGCCGCGAAACAGCATGCTGAGAAGGAGCTGGCCACCATCCAGGAGGCGAACAAAGAGCTTTAGGCTGTTGCTGCGAAGGCAGAGGAAGCTCGCCAGGAGCTTGTCCCTGCTGGTGAGTTGGTGGCGGCGCGATCTGCAGGTGCTTCTTGAGCAATGGTCGCCGACCTCGGCCTTGACTGCGGGAGGCGAGAGAAGAAGCGAGCTCGGCGGAGGCGAGCTAAGGCCGCCATTGCGGCGCGGAGGAGGATCGCAAGGTGTCGGAAGTCCTTATTGCGGGCTTCGGGGCGACCACCACGTCGCTTCATTGCTTCATCACGGGACTCGCCCGTTGCTTGGTGAGTGCATCTTCCCTTTCATTAGTTGTAGTTTTGTGGTGTCCGTCGTACATCATTGTCTCCTTCTCGCAGGTCGCGTTATTGGTAGCCAAGAAGAAGCGAGCTCGCTCGGCCTGAGCGATGCGTAAGCATGCTCGTCGACTTCGGCGACGCTGTCGGCGGCGATGCATCGCGCCTACCTTCAAGAAATATCGACGGAGGTTATTCCCAGCGACCTTGTTGAGGTGTGGGAATATTTGGAGAAGGCGCCATGGTCATTGAGTTCATGGCCGGTCGGCGTTCGGCGTGGGCGTCGGCGATCGAGTCTCGGACTCGCCCACTTCCCCGAAGATTTCGACGTTGACGATGTGACGAGTGGGTATCCGTCGTCGACTGGCGCGGTGGATCTGTCCGAGGTTCTCAAGTTGCGAGGCGTCTGCCATGTACTCGGGCGTGTTCGGGCGATGGGCGATCTCCTTCCCTATCAAGAGCGGTCGTCGCGAGCGACCCCGAGCCCGCATCGTGACTTCAAGGTCGAGCAGCCTTTTCGCGGCGATGGCTGGTGACGGCGACGTATCCATCAAACCCGTACACCGCGTTCATCCGTAATCGCCGGGATCTTTGGCGAGTCGTCATCAAGCCTGCGGTAGGGTGGTTTGCCTTTGAAGTGTTAGCGGCAGTTACGCCATGCGGCATATTTTGTAACATAAGACAATGCGTTATGCGATTGAATGGGACGTCGTATCCATTTTGCTATTCGTTTGTGTGCTTTGGATTGATTTTGGGCCGAGTCCCCGGCGTCCGCCCTTTTGGGGTTTACCTCGTATATGGTGTGTGTTGTTATCATGTGTTCTGTTGATTTGGTCGACTCGCCCGAGCTCGGAGAGCCAGTCGCAAGGCGACTCCCTTGAGTGCTGTGTACTTTACCGTTTTCCCGTCTGTGACGGGTCGGGTGGCCGAGTCCCCGGCGTGGTACTTGGTAGTTCTAGGCGACTCGAGGTGGTTGAGGACTTAGCGTTGCGTGGCGCGTCCTCCTGCCTGGCCCGTGGTCGATCGCGTGGCAGTCTGGGCATGCTCTCTTACTTGGCGTTTTCACGACCGATCGCGACGAACTGGTATTCAGTCCCGGCGTGGTACTTATCCGTTCGAGTCGCTATGCCGAGGATGCGGAGGACCAAGGTCATTTGTGAAGCGAGGCGATTGTCTTGGCTCAGAGCCGATCGAGCTAAGCGACTCAATGGGGCTCCGGGTTGGCGTTTTCGTGGGCGATGCAAGACTGAAGTGATTCGTGCTCTTACACCGCACTTAGCCGTGCCGATCGCTGTACCAAAGGTTGACTTCGCATTTTAGCGCATCGCTGTTATTACGAAAGTCGAGTGGCACAAGTCATGGAGAGTAGGCGCAATTTGCGGTAACAATTTCTTTTATTTCATAGCGGTTGGAGTACATGTGTGGGGTTCTAGGAGTAGAACTTCGGAGGAGGTTTACATTCCATGGTCGCTGTCGAGCTCGTCCCATGGACGTCGATGAGGTAGTAAGCGTCGTTGCAGTCTGCGCCCGATAGCGAAACGGCCTCCCACGGAGGAGAGCTTGTGCATGCCCTTCTTGTCTGGATGAGGCGTAACACCGGTCGCCTTCACGGAAGGTGCGAGTTTTCACCGTCGGCTGTGGTAGGGCGGAGTCCTTGTTGGTAGATGGCGGTGCGTGACCGGCGGTCGCGTGCTTCGTCGAGCTGGTCGAGCCCATCTTGGCGGGCCAGCTCGTTTGCGACCTCCGTATAATGGGCGACCAGCGGCGAGTCGTGTTCGAGGTCGGTGGGCATGACCGCTTGGCGCCATAGACCATGAAGAAGGGGTGAATCCGTCGATCTGTTAACCGAGGTGCGGATTCCCCGGATGACGGAGGCAACTCTTGACCCGGCACCAGCGGTGCGCTCGAGTGGTACTTGGTCGCGGCTTGGGCCGTGGAGGATGCTTTGGTTGGCTCGTTCCGCTGGCCGTTGGATTCGGGTGGGCGGCGCGAGATCGAGCGGATGTGGTGCTCTTCGCAGATTCGCCATTACTCCCTTGGCGAAGTTTGTGCCGTTGTCCGTGATGATACTATTTGGGAACCCGTAGCGATATATGAGCTCGCGTAGGAATTTAGTGGCGGTCTTCCGTCGCATTTCGGACTGGCCTCGACCCACTTGGTGAATTTGTCGGCGACTAGCAAGTGGGTGTAGCGGAGGGCTTTCTTGAAGGGCCACCATGTCCATGCCCCATGGGCGAATGGCCAAGTGATGGGGATCGTTTTGGCGCCGAGCTCGATGCAGCGTTTGATTGGCGTGCCGGCACCCGCGCATCGCTGGGCGATGTCGGCGTCGGCGTGTGCGGTGGGCGATGAAGCCGTGTCGCATAGCCTTGGCGACCAGGAGGCGGCGGCGTGGTGGCCGCGATCACGAGTGAATGTCGTGGAGGATTTTGCGTCCTTCACGGTTGGGCGCAGCGTTGAAACACGCCGGTGACGCTGCGCTTGTGTAGCTCGCCGTCGATGATGGTGTAAGACTTGCATCGGCGGTGATCATTCGGCGTGTCTCGTCTGGCTGGCGGTGCGGCTTCGGATAAGCGATGTAGGGCTTGGTCGATCGTCTGCTCGGTGATGAGTGCGACCAAGGCTGCCTCTGGTTGGAGTGGTACTCCGATGTCGATCTCCCTCGGGGGAGAGACTGATGGTTTGGAGATTGTGTCGAGGAACACGCCGGCGGGTGGTGCGAGTCGAGCCGACCCGATGCGGGAGAGGGCGTCGGCCTCCTCGTTTTTTCGCCTGTCGATCCACTCGACAGAGTAGCCGGTGAAGTGGCCGCCCAACTTGTCCACCTCTTGGCGGTACGCCGCCATGGTTGGGGAGATGGCGTCGCAGGTGCCGGCGACTTGCCCCGCGACGAGGTCGGAATCGCCGTAGCATCGAAGGCAATTGACGTTCATCTCCTTGGCGGCTCGCATGCCGTGGAGTAGGGCCTCGTATTCAGCCATGTTGTTGGTGCAAGGCGTGAATTCGAGGCGGAGGATGTAGCGGAGCTTGTCGCCTTTTGGTGAAGTCAACACTATCCCCGCTCCTGCACCGTCCGCGTTCTTGGAGCCGTCGAAGTGCAGGCTCCAGTAATGGAGGTACGGCTTCTCAGCTCTTGGGCCTCCTCCCGATCGGCGATGAAGTGCCGGTGCACGTGACTTAATCGCCTTCGTGGCTCGTATTTAATGTTGTGGGCGCCGATCTCGGCGTCCCCAGCGGATCGTCTGGTCGCCTCGCGATTCGGATGATGTCTTCTGATGGCGGCGAGGAGACGGCGTGACGGTGCTCACGAAGTAGTCGGCGGCGGCTGAGCCCTGAAGACCACGTATACTAGCTTTTGGTGCATGGGTACCGGCGACTTCGGTGAGGACCTCGCTGATGTAGTACCGTCGGTGACGGAACCGGCGCTCCTTTCCTTCCTCTGGTCGATTCGGCGACCATCACAAAGACGGCGCTCGGACGCCGCGACGTAAACCAGCATAGGTTCTTTGTCGGTAGGCGAGTAGTGGTGCGGCGAGTAGCACTTTTTGAGGTCGCGTCGTCCGCCTCCTTGTCCCCCGGAAGGTGGGGTTCTTCTTGTCAGCGGTATAGGGCATCGCCTTTCGCCCGAGGGGATGAAGCGGCGAGAGCCGCTACTCGCCCGGCCAGCACGGGCGTCACGCAGCACTCGGGTTTGCCGAGCAGGCGATGTGTCGATCTTTGTTGGGTTCGCCTCGATCCCTCGTTTGGAGACGCGTACCCGATAGTTGTCCGGCGGGTACACGAAGGTGCACTTACTGGGTTGAGCTTTATCTTGTACCTTCGCAGATTGGCGAAGGTTTCCTAAAGGTCGGCAGTAGGTCGCCTTGGCGGCGGATTTCACGACCATGTCGTCGATGTAGCGTGGATGTTGCGGCCGATTTGGCTCGCGAGGCATTCTTGCATGCACCTGGTAGGTTGCCGGCGTTCTTGAGGCGAAGGTCATGGCGGTGTAGCGAAGGCTCCGAATGGCGTGATGAACGCCATTTTCTCCTCGTCTTCGACAGCCATTTTGATCTGGTTGTACCTGGAGTAGGCGTCGAGGAAACATAGCGACTCTGAACCCACGGTTGAATCGATTATCTGATCGATCCGCGGGAGGACGAACTGCTCCTTTGGGCGGTATTTCAGTTTGTGTAGTCGATACACATTCTCCGGTCCGTTTTCTTCTCGACCAGGACTGGGTTTGCCAGCCACTTGGAGTATTTGATTGGCGGATGAAGCCGCAAGTAAACGCTGCACTTCCTCGGCGATTGCTCGACGGCGTTCTTCATTGAAGGGCGTAGCGGCTTGACAGTCGCACTTTGGGGTCGGCGTTTAATTTGTGCTCGTGAGCTCCCTAGGGACACCGGGCATGTCGGAGGGTTTCCATGCGAAGATGTCCCTGTTCTCACGGAGGAACTTCGATGGCGCGCCTTCCTATGCTGGGCTCATGCCTCCCGATCGTCACCGTCTGGAGTCGCTGGGACCAGCTCGACGGTGCGAGTGTGCGTCGTGGCCTCAAAGGTTGAGGTGTTTGCGCCCTCTGAGTTGGGCTTCTTGAGTATTGTGGGGTCGTCATTGTTGACCCCGCTCGCGTATTTGGCGAGCTCGTCGGCGTGATTAGTCTCTGCCGCGATGACGGCGTCGGCGAGTTCGGCTCCTTTGGCCTCGCATTCGGCGGCCATGTCGGGGTCGCCGTTGATGGTGATGACGCCCGCCGCGGCGGGGAGCTTCATCGCGTTATGCAGCGTGGTGGCGCTGCCATGAATTTAGCAAACGCCTGGCGCCCCAGGACGCAGTGATAAGGGCTGTCGAAGGGCACCAGCTCGAAGACGATCCGCTCGGTGCGGAAGTTTGCCGGACTACCGAAAGTGACTGGCAGCGTGACTTTGCCGATCGAATCGCCTTCCGACCGGGGCGATGTCGTGGGCGTGGTGTGGGTTGTCTCGATCATCATTGCGGGAGCCGCAACCGCTGAAGGTGTCGAGGTAGAGGATGTTGATGGAGCTGCCGCCGTCCATCGTGTCTTGGGGAGCCGATGGTCGCCAACCTTGGGCTTGACCACCAAGGCGACTCGTCACGGTACTCGATGCGTGGCGAGTGGTCTTGCGGCTCCGGTGATGGGCTGTTCCGACCAGTTCGAGGCGGGGGCGTCTGTTTGAGCCACCGTATGGGCGGCGGCGCTGGCGATGACCTTCTTCTCGCGCCGTGTTGAAGCTGTGAAGGTGTGGAGCGAGCGGCTACTTTGCGAATTTTCCGCCATTTGGCGGAGTCGTTGTCGGTGTCCTCCGCTTGCCGTGCCTTCTCGATTTCCACGAGGTGTGGCGGTCGGCGGTGGTGTGTGTTGGGCTTCCTTCCCTGCTATGGAACGCACATGGTTGGTTAAGGAGGGCGGGATCGAACCTTGGCTTGTTCTTGTAATTGCTGCCATCGCGCGTTGCCCTCCATCGGCGGTAGCTCTTGGGCTCGCTTATGCGTGCCAGCGTTAGCGACAAGTCGACTTCGCCCGTCGCTCTGGCGCTTGCCCGATGGCGGGTGCCGTGTAGCGTGGTCGGTTCGGCGTCATTGTCGTTGCCGCCCGTCGGCGTTGCCCTCTGACTTCGTCGTCGTTTCCTGGTTTGGATCTTCCTCGGCGCGTTTGGCGATCTCGAGGAGGTCGGGGATGTTGTCGAGTGTGCGGGTGTCGCTTGAGCTTGGCGACTAGAGGCTCATAGCGGCACGAGGTCTTGAAGCAATGGATCGCGGTGTCGGGTGGATGCCGACCGCGTTACCAAAGCTCTTGCCACCGTTGGACCCGATTGCGGGTCGACTCACGGTCCCTGGACGTCGTTCGGTCCTCAATGGTGGTGGCGCGGGTGTAGGAGCACTCGAAGTGCACAGCGGCGTCGCGCATTTCCTCCTGTGAGTCTTGTCACGGGGAAGAGTGTTGATCACGCCTGCCGTCCCCTCCATCATCGATTGGGAGGTAGCAGGCGTAGTAGGTCGATGTGACCGCGATCCCCATTGCCATGAGGTATGTGTCGAGCCAGGCGGGTCGTCTGGTCGTATTTTCTATCTCCTTTGGCGCCTTGAAGTTTGGCGGGTACTTCTCGCCTCGGATCATTGGTCCGAAGCACTTAGGACCAAGTCGACTGAGCGACCCCATAGGTTCGCCATCGCGGCGATTAGTTAGGGTGTACCGCAAGTCGTCGGGCTGGCGTGCGCACCAACTTTGGTTGTTGATGATGTGGGTGCGGGCGTCGATGGGTTGTCCGTTAGCGGCGACGAAGTTGGTCGCCGGCCTGGGATCGTTAATTGGAGAGTGCGCGTTGGAGTCGGTGTTGGAGCTGCGGTGGCTCGGTGGCGGAAATTGAGGTGTTTGCCGCTGGCGGAGGCGCTCTGCTTCGAGGAGCGAGTATACTCGACCTTGCAGTCGGCGCCCGCTTTTGCTGCTCCACGGCCTTAAGCGCAAGGGCTTTGACGTCTTGGATCTGTAAGGCACCGTCGCCGGTGGCGTGATGCTATCGGCTGCTCGCCTGCCACGAGGTTGTCCATCGGGGTGGAGAAACGGTGGGAGGCCGTTTGCGTCTCGCTCCGTGAGAGACGACTATCATGGCTGGTCCCAGGAGGTGCGGTTGGGTGGTGGTGGGGCACCCATCGCCGTCGATCTGGCGGGGCGGCGCTTCCTCTGTGGCGTGTTCTCGCGGTCGCGCTCGGCTATCGGGCGGGTCGTTTTAAATCGTCAAAGTTCGAGGCACGCCCTTGAACGGTGGGGTTCAAATGTGACCTGATCCGCTGCTGGTGGTAGCGTGACAGATCCTGCGCCGTCACCTGCTCGCGGCGAAATTTTTCGCGCTCGGCCTGCTCCTTGCGTACCGCCTCCGCCAGTTTCAAGCGGAGTTCCTCGACCTTCGTTGCCGTGGCGTTAGGAGGGATTGGGGTGGAGAAAGGATCCTCCGGCGGATCGGTGCCGGTGGCCATGTAAGCGCGGCGTGGCGGTGCTCGCCGGTCGGCGGAGTTCTCCGACCGGTCGGTCGAAGATCCCGAGGATGGAGGGGTCCTCGAAGTCTCCCGCGTTGGAGACCTGGGAGATGGAGTCCGCGGATGAGGCCGCGGTGATGGATCCGGCGAGTGACGCCGGGGTCGCCGAGTCGGCGTCGTCGGTGAGGGCCGCATCTTCTGCGGCCGTTGAATTCCCGGCCACGTTGCTGTGGGCCGAGTTGTACTCGGAGGCAAGGCGGTGGATCGTGCGAACCTGGCTCTCGGAGAGCCGATCGCGTGGCGGCTACTCGCGGATGCGAGTCGAGTCCTCCGAGATGATCACGTCGGTGAGGCCGACGAAGAGGCTGATCGTGCCGATTGGCAGGATCATGCTGTGCGTGATGGGTCGCGCCGCCAGGACGTAGCTGCTCGGCAAGATCTGGAGCATCTCGCCGATCGCTATCATGCGGCCGGTGGCGACCGTCTCATTGATGGGCAGATTGGATCTCGCCGCAGAACCGCCGACCGGCGGACACCACGTGGGCGCCATCGTGGGAATGGTCACGGCGACGCCGCAATCGGCGGGGAGTAGTAGAAACGAGGGCAAGGCGGCCAGCCATCTGCGGTGCGAGATGAGGGCAAAGACACAGGGTTTACCCAGGTTCGGCCCCCCAGAGGATAAAGACCTACTCCTGCTAGATTGTATTAGGGAGGTGTTACAATGGGCGAGCTCGGCGGCTAGGCGGCGAGTCGCTTAGGTGTACGAGGGAACGTGTCTCTACTCCCCCCATAGGGAGGTTTATATAGGTTCTCCTCCCCTAGGGTTTACATATCTCAACCGATTCAGTTACAACTTCAGTAATCGTTTAACCTAGTCGACTGGGCCTATCTACTCTCCTGGGCCTTCAGCTTCCAGTCGCTCGGTACCTTGCTGGGCTTCAATCCACTCGCCGTTCTGCAGGCCCACTCGCCAGCCCTGGGGCCAGTCGGAAACGTCCTGCTGAGTATACCCCAGTAGGCGTATCCCCATCAAAACTGGCTAAGGAAATCTGTGTTGTGTTAACTCCTGAATTGTCTACTCGTGCATTGTGTTGTGTCAAAAGGAGATGTGCAATTTGATCTGAACCTGTCTCTTGCTATTTTGTGCATCGCCTGAATCTTGACCAGATGACAGGAGATGTTTGCCTGTTGATGATTTATCTTTCTGGGTCTGATTCTCACTTGTGATCTGTAACTCTTCTCAAGATCCTTTTCCTCTCTCTGCACTTGTTGGAAGATGATGATTCAGTGTTGTGGCCAATCTTTTGCCAGTCATTAGTTGCTCTTTGCTCTTCTGCCAATCTTCTGCCAGTCAGCAGTTTTTAGAGTTTTTCTTGTTACTGAAAGTTTGGAGTGTCCAGCAATACTTCAGATTAGTACATATGGTAGATGCAGAGTGTTCTTGTCTATTGTGAACTCAGTCAGATTTCTCGGTGGCAGCGACAAACTGGAAAGATCTCAGATGTAATTGCCCATGTTTCCCTCATCTGTTCATGATCTCAGATTTCTCGATTTTTCATGATCTGAAACTGACACTGAAACTGAAACAAGTACATGATCTGCTTGCAAAACCTGCAAAGTTTGTTTGAATTTTAATACAGACTGACATTGCATTTTCTTGTGTATATACGAGTCACCCATCAATGGAAGTTCTAGACTTACTTTCTGTTTTTCTTGTGCCATGACTGGTTGGCATGATGACGATGGCGTATTATAAGATGAATATGAAGACGGTGTTTGCTGCTGCTGCCAAGAAGTTAAACATCAATTATTAGGATAGCAAAAGGAGAGGATATGCATATTAGTAGTGTGATATGCAAAAAGAGAGGACATGCATATTAGCAGTGTGATGCTAGTAGTGTGATATGCAAAAAGAGAGGATATGCTAGTGTGATGCATATTAGTGTGATGAACCAATAAAGTATTTACTGAAATTACTAATATGCATTTACTGTAAATTCAGTATTTACTTTGAAATTTAGACAAGCTACTCATATGCATTATTCATGTCGCAGAGAAGAAGATACCATCCATTTCACGAAATGCTGAAAATTGATAAGAAAATAGTGCTCTCCAATGTGTAAGTTTCAATTGTCCCTGACCTACAAGAACGAATTAATAATGTCAATAATATTTAATCTTCTCTTTGCACAGCTATATGAAAAAACAAATTAAGGATGAAACACAACTATGTAAACTGGTTTCCAAGAGGAAGGAGGCACCCCATAGTGCATTGGATGTGTGGAAATATAACAGGATGCGTCAAAAGGACATCTTCTCTGAACCTTTGGTACATGGTAAGTTACTATGATAGATTCATCTAGTGTATTCCTGTTCTCAAAACAAACAATGTCATGCTCCCAATATCGTTCTTTTTACATGAATGTGTACTGCCCTGAAAAATACCTACTCCCTCAAGATTCCTAGAGATTTTGCTTCTCAAGAAGTTGTTGCTATTGATTTGGATGCTCAAGAAGCTGTTGTTCTCGACTTGAACGAGATCCCTCGAGATTTTGCTGCCCAAGAAGTTGTTGCTCCTGATTTGGATGCCCAAGAAGTTGTTGTTCTCGACTTGAACGAGATCCCTCGAGATTTTGCTGCCTAAGAAGTTGTTGCTCCTGATTTGGATGCCCAAGAAGTTGTTGTTCTCGACTTGAACGAGGTCCCTCGAGATTTTGCTGCCCAAGAATCTGTTGTTCCTGATTTGGATACCCAAGAAGTTGTTGTTCTCGACTTGAACGAGATCCCTCGAGATTCTGCTGCCCAAGAAGATTTTGCTCCCGATTTGGATGCAGAAGAAGAAGAAGATGCTCAAGATGTTGGTCATCCAAAACCAGAACTAACAAATGAGCAAAGGTTTGGTGTATATTTTGTGTTGGAAGTAATTAAGAGTAGAGATGGGGGAATAGAAACAATGGACAAGGACCTTATTGCATGTATGCTAAATACAAGTGTACGAACTGTTGAAAGAATATGGGCCAAAGCCCAGGGACAGATTGAACGAAACGAAGAAGTTGATGTTTCAAACCAGAAGAAGGGCAATGTTGGCCGAAAAAAGAAAGATCTGGATCCGCCGAGGGTGGCGACAATACCACTCAACAAAAGGAAGACCATTAGAGGTCTAGCAAGATCATTGAGTGTGAGCCACTCAACTTTACACCTTAGGTTCCAGTTGGGAGACCTAACACAACACAGTAGCCGGTTGAAGCCTTTGATTATGCCAGCAAACAAGCTCAAGAGACTGGAGTTCTGCGTCTCGATGCTCGACGAGGACCAATTGACAACTCCCCGTCCTTTCTTCAAGAAAATGGACAACATCGTCCATATTGACGAAAAATGGTTCTACATGACAAAGGAAAATAACAACTACTACCTACTTCCTGACGAACCTCGACCATTCCGCACGGTGCAGAATAAGAACAACATTGGGAAGGTGATGTTCTTGACATCTGTGGCGAAGCCAAGGTATAATGAAGTTGGAGAGGTCACATTCGATGGAAAGATTGGTACTTGGGCATTTGTTCAAGAGACACCTGCTCAAAAGAATAGTAAAAACAGAGATAAGGGGACACTTGAATTGAAGCCGGTGAAAGTTACACGTGATGTTATGAGAGAGTATCTTTGTCAGAAAGTAATTCCAGCAATCCAAGAAAGGTGGCCTGACGAGGATGTAGGCAGAACAATCTATATACAACAAGACAACGCAAAACCTCATCTCCTCCCTAGTGATGAGGTTTTTCGACAGGTAGTAGCCGAGAAAGATCTGGACATCGAGTTGATACAACAACCTCCAAACAGTCCGGACATGAATGTCCTGGACTTGTGTTTCTTTAGGTCGCTCCAGTACCTCACTAATACCAGAGCACCAGCAAGTATCAAAGAATTGATAGAGGATGTAGAGGAAGAATATCACAACTATGATGTTGATAAACTGGCTCGAAGCTTCATAACGTTGCAGTACTATATGGCTGAGGTTATGAAGGTAGGAGGAGCAATACGCTACGACCCCCCGCACAACAAGGAACGCCAACAAGAAGACGTCAGGATACCATATGCTATATCTATCACCGCAGAGCTACTTGCACAAACCAAAGCACTTATAGAAGGGGAGAGATAGAAGTATGAGAGGTATAGGAGACTATCTTTTATAGGAGAGGAATGTCAAACAATTGTATAGGAGAGTACAATTCCTTCGGAATGACAATGTGTATCTATGTAATAGCTTAGCTAATGCTGAATTTTTCATAGCACTATGAATTTGGAAACTGCGGTATGACTTTGGAAACTGAATTTGTCATAGCTATGGTTTTCTTCTATACGCAAAAGTACTCAAGTACTCAATAGCTTTGGAAACTGAATTTGCCATAGCACTATGCATAGCTATGGTTTTCTTCTATCTGATACTCAACCTTGGTTGAGATAAAAATAGCGATTGCTATATTGATGGTTCAGATAAAAAAACATGGATATTTAGCAAATGGTTTTCAATCTAGCATATGAAAGACTGCATATTTAGCAAACACCAAAACAAAAAACTTGCATTTAATAATATTTGCAGTAGAGGAAAGAATAACTTCTTCTTAGAACTGAACCACATTGTCGTCATTTCTGGATCCAACAATAGCTGAAAAGCAAAAGTATAAATCAGGGAATATATATTCATTTTACCTGTACATACTGTAGTTTTATTCTCTTTGCAAAAGTATAAAAGCATCAGAGGCATAAGGTTTTGTTCTGATAATTTACATGTAGACATATAGTGCATGGAAGCTAAGCATCAGAGGCACACATAGCATCAGAGGCACACATATAATTCCCCTTCCCAGGATTTGTTATTTTTCTGAACTAAGCATCAGAGGCACACATAGCAGTGAGGCAAACAACGATGGCTGGCAAAATCTTGTTTCCAATAAAAAAGACTAGGAAAAAATAACACTACACATCAGAGCAATATATCACAAGGGTCAGAGGGTAAGCATATCACAAGAAAACTAAATACTGAAACATGCATTGTCTATCAGCGAATAATGAAACAAATCAGAGCAATATTAGCTTATGTCTATCAGCGAATACTGTAAGAAGGAAAACTAATCTACTCCATGTGTGCCCAAACTTGTGCCTGAACTAGTCTATCAGGTGTGCCCAATCAGCGAATACTGTAAGAAGGAAGATCTATCAGTGTATACTATAAGAAGGAAAACTAGTCTATGAGTAAACTTTTTCTAGACTAAAAGAAGGAAAAATGAAATTGCAGGTGTGCCCAAACTTGTGCCTGAACTGAATCAAAATTGCAGCAATGTGAACCAACAATGTGTATCAAGGAAAATTTATCTTATCTCATTAGGTAGTACACTACATCAGTTGATGCCGTATTTGCAATCCATAGAAGCAGTGACCTCCACGGGTACAAATTGATCAGATAGTGAGTAGAAAATACGTACATGCCAAGAAAATAAAGTTTCAGCACAGGTCGAGTAGCTGCTTTAGCTGAAATCAACAATAGAGTTTCATCCATCGCAGAATCCATACCTAGGAGATCTTAGCAGGGTACGGCCCCAGCGGTGGAGGAGGACGGTGGAAGGAGAGGAGAAGCACTTGGTGGAGTCGGTGATGACGGTGGCCACGCCCACGCCACGGCCGGAGCCACGGCCGGAGCCGGCAAGACGCGCTCTTTTAGGGTGGTCGCAGAAAAGGGGATCCTTTTCCTCTTGATCTCCCTCCTCGTCGGGGTTTGTTCAGTACAGAGGAAGGAAGGCGATGAGGCAAGGAGGAAGGAAGGTGTGCGGCAGAGAGAGGCGAGGTGGCCGGCGGAGAGCGGGGCGAAATGGGGAGACGGTCTTGTTTGGAGGGGCGAGGGCCTTGAGAATGGTGGGGAAGAGGATGACGCGGCGTTGGACCGCAGGTTATGTCGGAAGAAGCACGAGGGTTTTTCTGCAAAATTGCCCTCGCGAGATCCTTTTATGGACGGAGGGAGTAATATATTTGTAATCATGCATGTTGTGTTTGCGGGGATCCGAGGGATATTGAGATTACTATGTCAGATTGATTAATGGTTTGTATTATTGATTCTATCATGTCTGTGTTGTTTGTGATCTTGCATGCTCTCTATTGTTAGTAGCTATCTTGGCCAAGTAGTTGCTAGTGACTCCAAGAGGGGGTATTTATGCTCGATAGTGGGTTCATACCTCTAGTTTCCAAGGGAAGTCATAGAAATCTCTTCGGTTGTAGATGTGTTGTAGCCACTATGGAGAAAACAACGGTCTCTTGTTCATGGAACAAGTGGATTGTTTACCCAACACACTTTGCTTAAAGCAGTTGTCTGTTGCTTGCAACTTAATACTAGAGGGGGTTCGGATGATAACCTGAAGGTGGACTACTAGTCATAGATGCAGTTGGATGGCGGTCTATATATATTGTTTTATTGCCCTATCGAATCTCATAGGATCTTTTTGTCTTGTATTGCATTGTTATGCCTTGCTCAGTTCCTGTCATTTGCCATGCTATAATTTGTTTACCCTTCATGCCATGTTGTTTATCTAAGGAGAGCACCTCTATTGAACTATGGACCCCGGTCCAATCCTTACCATTGATACATCTTCCACTGTTTCCTTTGTAACATCCCAAAATAATAAGCTTGGATCATCAAATTCTAATCATCAAGATTAGGGTTAACAAAAACTTTTCTAAATAAAATCATGAATGCATGCATATGTGTATGCATTGATTTTGAAATTCTTTTAAACCACCTAGTTTGTGTGATCCATTGCTTGTAAAATGTTTCTTAGGTGAAATAAACATCATATAAAACATGTCCCACACTTTTCCTAAAGACAAGTAAATCAAAACACATATATGAAATGAATGGTCATTTTGGCCAATTTAACTCCCATGCCTACTTTGGTTGTCCCAAACTTTCAGAACCTAACGGAAACTTTTCTGGATCTTTGCACCCCTTGAATGTACTCATAACAAGGTATCAAGTCCCACCTTGTGATCATCCAGAAACTTTCAAATGCATAGTTTAAATGACAATTCAAAATTGAATCTTTATCATATGGGAAGATCCCACTTTTTCAAAAAACATTCAAACAAGCTCAACTTTTAAAACCCAAACATCTGCAGACTCACCAGCACCAATCTAGCAAACCCACCAAAAATCTTTTCAAAATTCAAAACTTGATTTCATGCGGCCATTTTATCAAACAGGTTGCAGACACAAATCAAACAAAACATCAAACACTATAGTGTGCAGTGTTTTGAGCCTAACTTGTTCCCTAGTTAGCTCACACACAGCTCAGTAGATCATCTAGAAAGATTAGCCCAACACTATCACCCCTATGAGCTTGCCATTGCCATTAATGGTGAACAGCCGAGCACCCCCATGTCACCCCATTGTGGACAGCAGGCTAGAGGAAGAACTAGCCTTGCCAACCTTGTCTGGGAGGCAGCCCACCGTCCACCGCCACTCCCTGTCCCAGCCGCGAGCATTGCCAAGCCATGGACCACGTGCACAAGCCGCGCCCAGACCATGCCGAGCGTGCGCCAGAGCGCCACCCTCGACCATCACCCACAGACCGCGCGCCGCCCTCACCGCGTGCACACACGATCGCCATCAACCCAGGAGACCGCCAGACATCCCCGTTTGCCTCCCCGTGCCGCATAGCCACCGCCTGCCGTCGAAGACGCCGCCTGCCAAGCAGCACCCCATTCAGACCAAACCACACCGCCCCATGCCTCGAGACCATGTCATTGAGCATCGCCAGGAGACACCGCACCGTCCCCTACCCTTGCCCATGCCATTAGCCGCCTATAACCTCGCCCCCCGACGAGCTCACTGTGCGCCCCGACTGTCCCCTCGCTCGAATATAAATAGAGGCCACCCCCGCACGAATTCTTCACACCATCTCACTCCCCTCTCCTCACTGATCGTGCCACACCGTTCTCAGAGCAAGGCGAGCACCACCTCGCTGGAATTTCACTGGAGCCTGCCGCTGCCGGAGAAGAAAGGAGCCAGCGATTGGAGCCACCCAGTGGCTGGCGACCACCCCGAGTTCGCCGTCGTCGACTTCGTCCTCTCACCCTCGCCCGGTGCCGGTGAGCCCCAGCGACCCTCACTGCGCGCTAGGTTTGTTCTCGGAGTTGTCTCGTCGTGATGACTCCGGTCGTTAGATTAGAACTAGATCGAGCGATCCACGCCGCCATACCGCCGCCCAGCCCGTGTCAGCGGCAGTGGGGACACCCATAAGCAGCCAGCAGAACACTTTGTAGCAGGCCGTCCCAGTAACTTTTCCCGCGCAAGCCTAGTTATTCAAATTAAACTTTTTCTATTTGAATTCAAACACACTTCTGTACCCAACTTCAAAAATCAATTCAGATCCTTTCAGTGCACCAAATTGAATGAAACCAATTTTGTTGGAAAGGTCTGTGAATGCTGAATCCAAGCCCGTTGGATTCAAGGCATTTGAATCTATAGATCACCCATGGTAAAAATAACAAGGCAAAAGCTTTTATGCATTCAAACATTTTTAAAATTTAAACCATAATAGCTTTTGAGTTGATTCCAACTCTCAAAAATCACATTTAACCATACCTTTCAGAATATATAAAAATATATAGGTTTACTTGCAGAAATAATGTTAAATTAATAAAAGAATGCTACATAAGCATTTCTAGCCACTTTAAGTAATTAAAATAAAAGGGTAAAACCTTATTAAATTGTGACACCACTTTAAATCACATTCCCATGAACAACAATATGTGGTGATGACATGTGTCAACATGATCCCATACTTGGTTTGGAGAATATTAAATCTTAAGTAGTTTTTCAATGAGTAGAAATTACTTTTCTAAAAATAAAAGGAATTAAATCAAGCCTTAACCTTGTAATGTTAGGGATGATGCTAGATCATCCATAGGACCCTTGTGTGTGATGATTGCAAGTAGTTAAGTATTGTTTGGTGATTGTGTACCTCGTATTTATTCATAGACGCTAGTACCGACCAAGTATACGAGGAGGAAGGAGGATACTACGAAGAAGAAGCCGAGGAGAACTTCAACCACTGCTCTGCACAAGGCAAGCTAAAACTTGCAAGACACTCTACTTTAGCAAGCTTATACTGATATTGATGCAAGCCTAATGCTACTAGTGGATTATGCAAGCTAACCCTTGCAAGATACTGTTGCCTGCCAAAACCCACCGGCGAGCAGCGACGAGCAACACGGAGAGCCGGGAGGCTCCCAGGACTGCTGGTGGGCCCTGGTCCCTCGGGCGACGGCCCGCAAAAGCTCCGGCACACGTCCTGGCTTGGTTCGAGGGCGTGCCACCTGACCTATACCTGGTCAGGAAGGTGAAGGATTGCTCCGATTGATTTCCTGCATGGTAAACAAGTATACGTAAAATTCGAGCTGTAATCGGCTCCCAGGTTTCCCTGTAAATCGGCTCCTAAATCCGATTGCCCCATGGTTCTGCGTTAGATTTATGATAACACGGGGTTTTGCTTGATCACTACAAGTTAAATCGATCTACGATAGTCTAATGTTTTCACCACGTAACTGGAACGTCCTACGCGTGATTGAGCCTGGTACGTACAAAAGATGAAGAATATTAACCCTAGAGGAGGCCTAATAACCAACGTAAAGCCAATTACCGGAACATCTTCTCTAGAACAAATAAGCCACGTCCTTATGCATTACTGGATCGTTCAACCCGTTTGTAAGGCCTGATTACGTAGATATTAAACTAAACCTTGGTGAACAAGGCACAACTATAACAGATCGAATCGACTAAATAAAGATCAAGCAAGGTGCTACCCTTGCACTTTGGGAAAAGGTGCAAGGGTAGCGAGATAGCTAGAGGTAGCATAACTTCGACGATAGTAATGAAAAAGCATCGATGCTAGCCTCAAACAATCTATGATAATGGTATTACTCGCCATCAACAACGCTTCAGTACGAGTAAAACCAGGTAACGCATAAGTAGATACTTCCTAGATCGCAAGATGCGATCTAGGCATAACACTTACCGAAAGAAACCCTAGAAACAAGTGGTGGCGATCGCCGAGATTGTGTTTGTTGTGAACGTGGTTGTCCTCTTCTTTTGATAACCCTAGGTACATATTTATAGTCCGGAGACTCTCTACTTTTTGGAATAACTCTACAACTCTATCTCTACCTAAACATAAACGGAACCTAAACAAACACGAAACCTACTATGATACAAGATACACGGGCAATTTAGCCCAAATCCACACTAGGCCGATCCAACAACACGTTGAATATATGTATCTTCCAAGCCCATCTTGATCACGGCCCATCTCCGTCTTTGGCCAAAATACGGTGATAACACATGCCCCTGGTTTTGGCAATGATAATTCCAAAACCACTCGTGTCATTTTTCTTCTTCTCCTCTTTTTTTTATCGGGCTGGCGTCCACGAATGCGTGGCGAGCAAATCACGCTACCCCTTCATCATGATGCCTGTCTTCTCAACTCTGCGCGGTGCATGATTTGACGATTTTGGCTGCAACTGGGAACCGCTATGGCATTGAACCGTCTCTCCACTATTCCCTTATTTAAATTACTTTGAACAGTTCACAATCCCCATCTTCCTCCGGTTGCGGAAAACCCTCTTCCTTCGCCGAAAAAACCCTCGTTCTTGCCATGGCCTCCTCTGCTTCCTCCGGCGCGTCTTCCCATGCCTCCAACTCGATGAGCGACCGAGAGCCGACGCCAGAACACCCGCCGATAGCGGCGTACAACACTCTCGCCCCACAATGGTGGGACGAGAGGGGTTGGGACTTCGTTGTCAGTCGGAGGCAGCCTCCATGACCGGCGGGCGAGGGACCTGCAGTTCCTCGCCGATGGGGAGGCTGGGCGGACAGCGCCGATGGCGCCATGTCCTAGGGCGGCGCCGACTCCTCCGAAGAGGAGGAAGAGGAGGACACCTCCTCCGAGTACCAGCCGGTGAAGTACTTCCGCACCGGGTCCAGCGAGGGCAGCGACAGCGGGCGAGGCCCTGTGACTTCTTCGGCGGCAGCAGTGAAAACGACGCCGGTAGCGGCGAGGATAGCGCTCAAGGCGGCGGCGGCGGCAACGACCTCGGCCTAGATTAGGAACCAATAGTAGTAGCCGTAGTAGTAGATCCCCTTTTGTAATCCGTCATCGCTTGTAAGCAATCGCTTTTGAATGAATGAATGAAAAAATCCGTTTCATGATTGTCCTTCGCCCCAATTTTATCGATAACATAAATAAGTCGATACTCCGAGCCGATAGCAGCGCATCGGCTTTCACCTATCATGTTTTCGATCAACCAGGCTACAACTCAAAGAGCCGATGCACATCAACTTTCCCCAAATTGTTGACAAGGTCAACTCGGCGCATATTTAGGCAAACCCAGCGGCCACCTCTTAGCCCCAAGCGGTAACTGCGGCTCTCTTCAAAAGGCGACCTAGATCCCCAATGTCCGCCAACCAGATCGAGCTCACAGCAAGAACCCTCAATCCTCAATCGCACAGATCCATCTCCGCCGGCAAACCAGATGGCGAACCGTCCAACACCAATCCAGAGGTCTCCGATCGCTAGGTACCTTAGCGACCTTCGAACGAGCGATGTTAGAACTTGATGGCGAACACAGAATTAATGCCTTTATTCTATTATTAAATTTTCTAGGTTTGGACATCCTGCCCGCATCCTTCCTCCCAAATTCTCTTTGTCTTGGCCTCGTCTGATTCAGTCCTGCCCATCGATTTCTTGAAGCAAATAGAATCCTTAAGTAGCCAAGACTTATATCTGAACTCTTGGGCCGACTGCTTGCGAGCCTGGCCTAATCCCCCTGAACATTGGGTTTCTTGGTTCAGTAGAGTAGCTAGAGCTTACCAATCCCAATGGGAAACTTTGGGAATAGCCGATGCCTTGCATCTATCATTGTCTCCTCTTGAGAAACACGAGAATCTTCTCAAAACCATCGGCTACTTAGTGCGATGCTCTGAATTGTTTTATGTTCGGCCATGGCCCTATGTCACCAACCTTGCTAGACGTGGTGATGATTACGGGTCTGGATGTCACATCACCCAGACCTTCTGCTTTCAAACTGACCACAGTCCCCTACAAACTGTCCTCCAAAACAGACTGTACAAGTTGGGGTGCTTATCTCCAACGCCATATGAAAACAAAGGGCCCTGTTTCAGAGAAAGAACACACAGCCTTTCTCAACTTCTGGCTAGAGCATTTCATCTTCTGTGGCCCTTCCCTGGCTCCCACCAAGAACTATCTTTCCTTGGCCTACGAACTGGCCAAAGGTACCTAACTTGGCATCGGCAAACTGTTCCTTGGAGAGGTCTATCGATACCTCCAGTTGATGTCTGTTAAGCTGTTCTCAGGTATAGCAATCAGAACAGGTGGACCTTGGTGGTTCATCCAGCTGTGGGCTCAGCTGTACTTCCAAAACCGCATCCCAGACTTCCCTCTTCTGGCGAGTTGTACTTTCCCCGATGTCAAAGGGAAGCAAATCCGATGCACCAGCTATGGCCAAGCTTTGTATCGATTGCGATGGCGACCCCTCAAGAGGCGTCTAAATGGTTGATATCTTTTCCAAGGCACTGGACAACCCCAACTTCTTCCCTTACATGGAAGAAGCGAACACTTTGAAAATCCACTCTCCTTCAGTTTGGACAATTTTGCCGATGACACTAGCACTTTCGGCAACTCTTTTCCACCGTTATTCGTCCTGTTTCCTTCCGGTTGGCATGAGCACATCCAATGGATAATCAAACTGGTATGAATTCTACCAGCCGATCGTAGTGGCTCGTCAATTGACCTTGGGCAAGTAGCTCCCCACTTCTTTCTTCATCGACTCACGGTGTAGAGCCGACACCTGATCCTCTCACCGGTCGGAGGTGTTACTCTTTCTTCGATGCTCGCCCATCCCTATTCCAAACGACCTCACCTTCTCTTCGTCAGCGGCCAAGTGGTGGATGATGTGGAAAACTCATGCCTTGGAGGGCTCTGGGACCATTGTTGAAAACAGCTTGTGGCTGACTCGACATCCCGTGGAGCAGGTACCACTCTCGCAAATTCTCTTGATGCAGCTTGCAATTGATCCTTTACTAATTCATTTTCTCCTTGCGGCAACAAGATGGCCCCGAGCCTACACATAGCGACGGATCCCTCTTGAGCTCTTCCTTGACTCTGTGGTTCTTTTACGCAAAGACTACCGCCTGAAAAAGGTTATAATGCGAAACAGCCGATAACCCGCAATCGGCTTCCAAGAAACCAGCAATTCCTAAGTCGGTGCCCTCGAGTTCGACTAAAACTAGAACGATGGTGAGAAAGGTAGCTGCTAGGAAGACCTTGAGGCGCCGGAGTCCTTCCCAGACAGCTCATATGTAAGCTAATTCAGGCATTGATTGATCCTCGTCATTCTTCTATTCTTGCAAAAAAAATGTTTACTCTTACTGGTTCCCCTCTTGTATAGGCTTCCGTCGAAGACACCTCCAGTGAGGATACCCAGATTAGTCGAGGAGGACTGGGCCCAACGGATTCTGAGAGGACCATCACACCGAACCAGCCAGATTCACCACCATCGGCTTCCAGAAAAAGGTCGGCTCCTGAACCTGCTGCCCCCCGAGCACCAGCTGAGGCGGGGTCATCTGCGGGTCCTAAGAGAGCTCGTAAAGGACAACAAGCTTCTTCGTCGAGCCAGGAGGTTTCGATAACCACCGTCCTTCAATTCTTCCTGCTTGTTCCCTTTTCGTCTGCCAATTTATCGTTATTTATACCGCTGAGAACACCCTTCATGCAGATGACTGGCGTCTTCGGCGAGACAGCTGAGGCAGTGCCAACGCCGGATCTGGGAATCCCCGAAGGTGTAGATGAAACGGCTACCATTCTCGTCCAGCCTCCAGCAACCACACACGAACCGATGGTCTCCTCCTCGGCTATCCCCTTGACCTTAGGAGAGGTACGTTCAGGTTCTTTCGGCTCATTCTAGCATGTTTGGACGAGATCGGCGCTTTTCGCTGCGAGTTGCGATCCTTCAAGTTTCTGTTGTTTGACCACGAATCCATCGAACCAACTCCCTCTGTTGCTCGGCCGAGCTGGGGCCGCTCTACCTCAATTTGGCGTCTTAAAACCTTGCTTTGTCCTCCTCGATCGGGAGTTGATCGAGGCTCTAAGGAAGTGAAAGCGCCCTTGCGAACTCGGGGCCATCTTCCGAAGTAGTATTGCAGGTGAAGCTTTGGGCGTTGCAAATTTGTCCTTCTTGCCACGGGTGAGGTCGGCTCGTGAAAGGATCAACTGCGCCATGCCCAACTTCCGTTGAAGGCCGATATTGCGGCGGATGTCGGTGACTCAACGAGAAGAAGGCGTCCTGGATGCTAAAGCGGACACCTCCGTCGATCGCCTTGAGCTCGCATCTGGCGGACTCGTGCCACGAGCAAGCGGTGGTGAAGGGCAGGGCGAAGACGAAGCTGAGATCGCCGAGGTGGATCGTGTCCGTACTGACGCCCTCCATGCCTTCGAAGAATTTCTTCAACAGCTGAACTAGCGTCTGTTTGTAACATGTGTGAACCTTCAGAGTCGATGACCGTGCATCGGCTATGTATTCTGCGTTTATTCGGCCGATTTTTAGAATCGGCCCCTCATATTTTTACTGTCCATCGTCTCACGTGCCTTTACTTAGCCGATTTCATGTATCGGCCCCTCCAGTTTTACTGTCCAACATCCCACATGCTTGGGAAATATTTCTTGAGATGTTGACCGTTGACCCCCACTGGGAATTTCACGCCGTCCAGCTCCTCGAGCATGTAGGGTTTCCTCAAGGACCCCTCATATTTTTACTGTCCATTGTCTCACGTGCCTTTACTTAGCCGATTTCATGTATCGGCCCCTCCAGTTTTACTGTCCAACATCCCACATGCTTGGGAAATATTTCTTGAGATGTTGACCGTTGACCCCCACTGGGAATTTCACGCCGTCCAGCTCCTCGAGCATGTAGGGTTTCCTCAAGGATTTTCACTGCTCCCACACCAGATCCCCACGTGGAACTCCGTGGAACTCCTTTGGCTTTGTTTCTTATCCGTTTAGGTGCCCCCCGAGCCGAATCCTTCAAGTAATTGGAGATATCGGCTCTCCAGTCGTCCGCTTCCAGGAATTGTCCCTGAACGTCGGCACAGCCTAGCACATTCTTGCTTGATGGATGTTGGTCGTGACTTATCCCCAGGACCAATGTCGATCTCTTCTAGCTCATCAGCGGATGTAAACCCATACCCTAGCTTTCCGTCACCTGTCAAATCGACGCTAAACACAGGGCAAACGGTAGGTGAGGACAACAAAAATAATTTGGGCCGATCGCTTGAATCGCCCCCTTTTGCTTGCATCAGTCAAGGACGGTTTACACCTTATTATTTTACGATGGCGAGCATCTCTACACTCGACTACATGAGTTGCTTGTCGTTATGATCGCTGCTTTTTATTTTTGTGGCGATCGCGAGGATCGGCCGTACCGGATGATCGTGGGCTTTTCTACTCTGCAAGGCGGTGGATAAGACCAGCCTCACCCGCTTTTTGTAGCTTCAATACGCTCGCAGTATAGATTGATTCGAGATCGGCTCTTGGTCTTCGCTTCCCGACGTTCATGCCAGCTATGGAGATCTCGATATAATCGTCTGCGTGGATGACCTCCGCCGTCTCCATCCCTTGGATCGTGCATTGGTGCATTGTGGACGGATGCGACAATTAGCGTGAATCAATCCCTTCCTAGCAAGGCGGTGTAAGTGCTCTTGCTCTCACGACGAAGAATGGCGTATGCGGTTTTCCTGCCCACTATCAGTCCACGTTCATGACGCCTTGCGTTCCGAAGACCGTTGAAGTCGCTCAACGTGGCGTTGGTTTTGATCAGATCTGCGGTGGGCGTCCCAAGCGTCGTAGCATGGAGTATGGCATGATATTGATTGCCGCTCCGGTGTCCACCAACATCTTCTTGACAGGTTGCCCATTGATGTAACCTCGCAGTCAGGCTTTCGGATGTTTGTAACCCTTCTCACGTGGCTTCTCAAGATAACGGCCGTGGACCGCGATCAACTGTGCCACGGGTAGCTCATCGGTTCTTGCGCAGAATTCGACGGAGTACAAACACCATGTTTGTGCCAGCCGATGTCTTTGCATCGGCTTTTACCGGTTTAGGCGCCACTCTTTCCTTGTCGGCGGTCTTCGTTTCCAAAGTCTGCCTCACTTTGACGGCGGATCAGGCCGTGCTTTCTAAAGCGTGGAATCTGCGCTTGACTTCCTCCAAGTTACGCAGCTGCACTCTATGCTTCAGGTGTGTTCGAGTCCGTCGGGACACCACCTTGACGGTGATACCTGTCTTGGTCTTTGTCATCCTTTGGCTTCTCGAGGTCTTACGCTCGGCGGACTCCTTGACGGCCACAGGGCGGAAGAGGCCCTAGACGTTTGAATCGACATCTTGGCCTCGTGTCTTCCTTTTCTTGACCGCATTCGGCGGTTGTCGATTGTAGGCAATCGGCTCATTCCCGCGCCCCAGCAATACTTGAAGAAAGGGCAATCCCAATGCCTGTCTGCGCCTTCCTTCTCTTTCGACGGTCCCCTAGCAAGGTGCTCATATCTTTCGTCGTCTCTCGCGCCGGTAACGTTGGTCCTCTTGGCGCTCATACTTGTTAAGGAGATCGTGGAATGTGGCTTCGATATCGCACTCTCCTCACTTGTTCCTCTGTTAAGTACCGCTGTCATTGCTTGGGGCGTCGCATGGACTAGCCTCCTTTCTTTCCTCGCCCAGAGCGACCACCGTCCTCCTTATGCGTGTCATGGTGGTACCCAGACCTGCCATATTAACGCCGAGCAGGAATCCAGCCTCATGGAGCATCGAGTTCTACCATGTTGACGCCGGGAAATGGGTTTGTGTCCACTTTCATGGCGAACTGCCCAAGGATCAGACGGCCTTGTTCTATCGCCATTTGGATTTGGCGGCGGAGCTCTTTGCATTCATTGGTGGTATGGGTGAACGAGTGATGCCACTTGCGGTCTGACGGCCTCCGTTCATTTCCTGAGCCGTAGGGATTTTGTGGCCTTCGGGTAACCTCAGTTGCTTCTCCTTCAGCAGCAAATCAAATATCTGCTCAGCTTTGCTCACATCGAAGTCGAACCCTTTCGCAGGCCCTTGCTGTTTCACCCATTTGCGGCCACGAGATCGCCCCGAGCCCATTCATTTCGGCCACATCCTGGTCTGCGTAGGATCTTCTTCTTACGCATCGACCAGGCCTATCGGACGCTTGAATTTGTCTTGGTACAACTCGGTGGCGCTGTTCATACATCGTCGGTTTACGGGCCATGTCGCCAATGAGTTGTACTCTACGGAAATCAGATCCTTGATGGGTCTGAGACCCAACACGCCAGCTCGGCTGCTTCTTTCTCGATTAAGCAGCGAGTAACATCGGTTCTTGGCATCTGAAGCGCTGGATGTACTGGCTGATCTCTCCTCGCCGCTGCGCCAGTGCGCAATGCCACCTCGGTAGCCTCGAATGGTACTGGATGTGGGCTGTTCTTCCGATTGCTTCGGTATGAATTGAATCAGGTGGTAGTGAGGTGTACCACCCAAAGGCTGGTCCTGTCAGAGATTGCGCAAAAAACCTTACGCGCATCTGATCCGATGCCGAAATCATGCCTAGTTGTGCCAGGTATCGGCTTATATGCTCGATCGAGCTCGACCCTTCTGACCCGCTGAACCTCGAGAACTCAGGGAGCTTATACTTGGGTGGCAACGGAATTAGATCAAACTCGTTGGGGTACGGCTTTGAATAGCCGATTGTCCTTCTCTTGACACAAAGCAACCGGTCCCTCGAGGATGGTACCGATTTGCTCCTTTGTTTGAGCCGTAGGGGCTAGATTCTCATGACTTGTTCGATGGCATACTTGGCTAGCCATGCCTGTTTGTCGGCCCATCCCAGCCATCGCTGCTCGAACACGCGCCTCGAAGATCACCCCAAGAGCTCTGCCGCGAAACCCTGCGGTTGCAATCTGTTTGGTGCGTGTCGTTATTGCGTCCGACGCGTGGCGCATATATATCCATGTGGGATCTCCTTAGGTGGCTCAAACAGGAATTGGCAATCGCTGGGTCGCCTCCAGCCTTGTAGACGACGTGGCCGCTGCTCTGGCGGTTACGGAGGCGGCAAGTGCGAACGGGAGCTGTGGCACTGATGCAGGCGGTCTTTCTCCTGGTGAGTCCCTAAAGTAGGTCCCGACGAGAAATCGATGCTTCATGATCTCTGAACTACGCGAACGCGACCCGCTCAGCGTTCACGGGCTCTCGAATGGCGGTGCAGAGAATGAGCCACCATGTAATTGACTTCCTATCGTAGAGCTCTGGTGCGCTCCTCCGAAGGAAGAGACAGATCCACCTCATTGAGAGCGCCCTCGGGGGAGAACCCCTTCCACCTGATGCCATGCTTACGGGTCCTCTCAAAAGAGCCGATGAGGTCTTCCACGAAGAGAGCCTTGATCTCGTCGTACTTGGCCTTGTGCTCGTCAGGTAGATCGTCGTAAGTGACTGGTCTGTTCTCCATTGCAGCGTCGGATGTTGATGGAGACGTTGTTGAATGTCCCACCGGGTGTGCCAGAATGTGTTGCCTGCCAAAACCCACGGCGAGCAGCGACGAGCAACACGAGAGCGGAGGCTCCGGATCTTGGTGGGCCCTGGTCGCTCGGCGACGGCCGCAAAAGCTCCGACACGTCCCGGCTTGGTTCGAGGCGTGCCACTGACCTATACCTGGTCGGGAAGGTGAAGGATTGCTCGATTGATTTCCTGCATGGTAAACAAGTATCGTAAAATTCGAGCCGTAATCGGCTCCGGTTTCCACGTAAATCGGCTCCTAAAGCCGATTGCCCCATGGTTCTGCGTTAGATTTATGATAACACGGGGTTTTGCTTGATCACTACAAGTTAAATCGATCACGATAGTCTAATGTTTTCACCACGTAATCGAACGTCCTACGCGTGATTGAGCCTCGTACGCATAAAGATGAAGAATATTAACCCTAGAGGAGGCCTAATAACCAACGTAAAGCCAATTACGGAACATCTTCTCTAGAACGAATAAGCCACGTCCTTATGCATTCTTGGATCGTTCAACCCGTTTGTAAGGCCTGATTACGTAGATATTAAACTAAACCTTGGTGAACAAGGCACAACTATAACAGATCGAATCGACTAAATAAAGATCATAAGGTGGTGCTACCCTTGCACTTTGGGAAAAGGTGCAAGGGTAGCGAGATAGCTAGAGGTAGCATAACTTCGACGATAGTAATGAAAAAGCATCGATGCTAGCCTCAAACAATCTATGATAATGGTATTACTCGCCATCAACAACGCTTCAGTACAAGTAAAACCAGGTAACGCATAAGTAGATACTGCCTAGATCGCAAGATGCGATCTAGGCAACATGGCACTTACCCGAAAGAAACCCTAGAAACAAGGGGTGGCGATGCGCCGAGATTGTGTTTGTTGTGAACGTGGTTGTCCTCTTCTTTTGATAACCCTAGGTACATATTTATAGTCCGGAGACTCTCTACTTTTTGGAATAACTCTACAACTCTATCTCTACCTAAACATAAACGGAACCTAAACAAACACGAAACCTACTATGATACAAGATACACGGGCAATTTAGCCCAAATCCACGCACTAGGCCGATCCAACAACACGTTGAATATATGTATCTTCCAAGCCCATCTTGATCACGGCCCATCTCCGTCTTTGGCCAAAATACGGTGATAACAGATACCCTACTGATGCAACAAACACATACCTGTTCTATGACTACTATATGCCTTAAGCATATATGATCATACCCACTTGATAAACCAATCCTAGTTTTACTTTATTCCTTTATCAAAGCTTACTTAGAGTTTACCCAAGTGACTGGTAGATTTGGAAAGATGCTGAAGGTTGCATAAAGAGCATAAAATTTGGCCTAAGTTAGAAACCTTAATATCAGCCTGAGACATAAGGTTGCACTTAGTTGAAATTCCACTAGTTACCACCCCTCATTACTACTACCCCACCTGTAGATGCTAGTGCTAAGCATAAAACTTGATCAACTTTTAGATGGGAATACTTGGTGGAAAAATGGTTATGAAAACCTTGGAATGATGGATCATTCTATTGAAATGTTTTGGACATATGTTTCCAAACACTTGATAATTTTGGTGATAAAAATGTTGAGGCATGAGCCTTAGCCCTTTATAAAACTGATGGTTGTCTGGATGCGATACCATTCCAATTTTATCGTACAACCACAATACCCGAATATTGGGTAGGGCTTGACTGGAAACTTATGTACTTTAGTATTAGTTCCCTCACGGACAAGGTCTGAGCTGAGGCTACCTTGTGAAGATTGTCCACTGCAAGACTCCAAGATGACAGTTGGGTTGGTCATGGTTGGGAGGCCAAACTCACGGAGAGGTGCTTATACTAGGGCGTGTAATCGAAAGGTTAGGATTGATTATCCATATCGAGTATGGTGAATTCAGGATTTGTTCCTGACGGATGTATCGAATGTTGTGGTGAAAGTGTACAATCTCTGCAGAGTGTCAAACTATTCGAATAGCCGCGTCCGCGGTTATGGACAGTTGGAGTGGTCATACTGTTCCCCCGTCAGACTTTTCAAAATGACCTGTGAAATGAATTGAGACTTTGACTTGACCACAAAGTTGTGATATGAAATACAAGATCCCATTTAGGACTTATAAGATTGTGACTAGCTTTGGAACTTAGTAGAGATAAATCTGGCTTTTGCAAAACAACCCTAGAGCCTAGTGTCCTATTATCCAAAAAACCCCTTACCTATTAGTATTAGGTTGCGAGTACTTAAAGAGTACTCATGGCTTTGTCCCTGGCTATTCCCATGGCCAGACTATGAAGAGGAGTATCTGGAAGATGGACCCCAGGACGGTTACGACAACTAGGATCATCTCCCATCGTCAGCATTGCCTGTGACCTCGAAGATAGAGCTGCGCCTACGCTACCGTTATTATTACGTATTCCGCTGCTTGATGTTGTATTAAGAACTGGATCATGAGATCCCTATTTGTGTAAGAACTTATGTATCGTTTGTAATGGATGATGTACTATGGTATCCAATTCTGTTATGTCTCGCAAAAATGGTAATCCTGGGATTGCGATGTATGGCATAACAGGCATCTAGGATTGAAAAATCCGGGTGTTGACAAGTTGGTATCAGAGCCATCCTGACCATAGGAGACCCTAGTTAGACTGGACGTTTGAACCAAAAACTTAGTTTCAAAACCAAAGAAAACAAATATTTACAAAAACTTATTCTCATTCTTATCTCTTTGATTCTTTCATAAAAATTCATGTTCCTCAAAAACTCTTGCAAAATACATAAAGTTTTGACACACTTGATCACTCTACTAATCTACTCATCCTCTATTTTTATAGATGGACGTGAAGTACATCAAGTTTTACCAACTTGGGAATGGGCGAGACCTTATCTTTGAGAGGGATCTGGATCAGCTTTCGGAACTTCTGGAGCGTCCGCACCCCGAGTTCTTTGGAGCTCAGCTCAATGATCAAGGAGGAGAAGATCTGCAGTGGCTAATTGTTGCAAGTCTTCGAGGAAAGATTGAACCTCCCACTGCGGAGGGAATTCAGTTTACCTTAAGAGAAAACAACTGGCTCGATGGACTTGCCAGAGCAATGCAGGAAGATCTTTCCCGTCTATGTGGGCAGAGCATCAATCAGATTAAGGGTACTCGCTTTGAGTTTTTCCCAAGGCGGGATGCAAATGCATAACCTCTGGAAGCCCCATACCACCCCGAGCTGAAGACTCAATTGGACCACCTTAGCTTCATGATGTATGATCGTCAGCAGGAGTTGGACAACTGCCGTGACTATTGCAACCACAAGTCCGCCATCATCAAGACGAAGGATCAGACCATAGCCATGCTAGCAAAGGATCGCAAGTCTCGCCGCCGTCAGCTCGACAAGAAGGAGCGCATTATTGCTCGTCTTTGCCACCGCATCTCATCTCTGGAGGAGACCATCCACGAGAGAGACATGCAGTTGGAGGAAAGGGAGAATGCCGGAGAGGATCTTCGTGGAGACCCTTACTCCTATCTTAGCAATGACGATGATTTTCTGGAGGATCAGGCCATGGACTTTTTCACCGATGAGGATGATTTCGCCTTCATCGATGATGATGAAGATGATGAAGCCACAGACTCCGAGGAGTAGTAGCACTGAGCACTAGTGTAGTGAGTAGTAGTCGGTCCCACTGTATCGTAGATTCCAGAATGGTTCTTAAAACCATCTGTTTTTCTTTGTTGTGGTGTGTGTTGTACTGTGTGCTATGAGTGATTGAATGAAAAATCAAGTTTCCAGAAAAATCTGAGTCAAACATTTAAAACTTTTCAAGGACCCAAGACCTTAGAAATTTCCCTCTTTTCTCATGATCTATATCAATCTTCAGATGCCACGTGGAGGAAGTGGTTCAGCCCTGGACCCGATGTTGCAGATCCTGCAAATGTTGACTTCTGACCGCGAAGATGAAAGAGCGGAACGTCAAGCCAACCTAGCCACTCTGCAACAGATAGCCCAACTAGCCCACAACAACCAAGGCCACGGAAATCAGGACAACCATGGATCTAAGATCAAGAATTTCCAGAATACTAACCCACCCGTTTTCACCAAGTTAGAAGAACCCCTAGATGCCGATGATTGGCTGCAAACCATGGAAAACAACCTAGAAGTCGCCGGAGTGGAAGCCAACGAGAAAGTCTTGTTTGCCACCCATTATCTAGCCGGAGATGCCAGGGCATGGTGGAACAGTGTTCGTGCAATGACCGGAGGCCAGATGATGACCTAGGAGGAATTCAAGGTCAAGTTTAGTAGATCCCATGTGCCACCAGGTTTGATCAAGAGAATGAGAGACGAGTTCAGAGAGCTGAAGCAAGGAAGGATGACTGTAGTGGAATACCGTGACAAATTTTTGTCATTAGCTAGGTATGCCCCGAACGAGATAGACACCGAAGCCAAGAAGAAAGAAAGATTCTTGAATGGTCTGCATGACGAGATGTAGACGGTGTTAGTCAATATCCCCTTTGCTGATATTGAAGCCCTTGTCGACTCTTCCATCCAGATGGAAGGAAAGATCAACCAAGCCAATGAAAACCGCAAGCGTCGCATGATGCATCAACCAGGAACCCATCAGACCCCAAAGTATCGCCCCAACCCATCTCCAGGATTTGCCCCAAGAACCAACAGACCCCCTATGACCCGTCCAACCTACCCCAACCGTGGAAACCCTAGACCCGGAGGAAATCACACCAACCCCGGCAACTCTAGCAATTTCACCCGTGCCCCACCCAAGTTCAACACCAACAATGCTACCATCAACACCAACACTGCCCCGAGGACTGGAAGCAATGTTGTGCTTGTCGCAGCCAAGGACAAGTCGCAAGTGACCTGTTATGACTGTGGGAATAAAGGCCACTATTCCAACTAGTGCCCCAACAAGAAGAATGCTACAGCCCCTAATGCCAATGCCCCAGCTCAGCAGTAGCGTCGTGTCCAGCCAGGGTGAAGATTTGCCCCAGGGAATTCACTCAACCGCAATGGCCGTCTTTTTCTCGTGCATGCTGAAGAAGCTCAGGAAGCGCCAGACGTCGTGCTGGGTATGTTTTCTGTTAATTCAGTACTTGCGAGAGTGTTGTTTGACTCTGGTGCCTCGCATTCATTTGTCACCGAAGAATTTGCCTGCACTAGTAAAATTCAACCAACCAAACTGAAGCATGTTATGATTGTGCAAATCCCCGGATCAACCACCAAGGCTAGGCATATTTGCAAAGCCGTCCCTATCCGAATCCATGGCATAGATTTTTATGCTAATCTAATAGTACTCGGAACTAAAGGTTTGGAAGTAGTACTAGGAATGGATTGGATGTCCAAGCATAAGGGATTGATTGACTGTGCTAAGAAAGCCATCACCATGACCAGTACCGCCGGAATAACAGTCGAGCATATCTCTGAAACCTTACCTCGCCAATTCAAGTGTAACAAGAGTCTAGCCCAACCTACCATTGACCAAGTCCAGATAGTCTGTGAATACCCCGATGTATTTCCAGATGTTTTGCCCGGTATGCCCCCAAATCGGGATATCGAGTTTATCATCGAACTAATCCCCGGAACAGGACCCATAGCCTAGAGACCCTATAGTATGAACCCGCCAGAACTAGAAGAACTGAAGAAGCAACTGGATTCCATGCTAGAAATTGGATTGATTCAACCAAGTGCGTCACCATGGAGATCACCTGTCTTATTTGTGGACAAGAAAGATGGAGGTAACCGTTTGTGTACGGATTATCGGAAGTTGAATGGCGTCACCATCAAGAACAAGTACCCCTTGCCCAAGATAGAAGATTTGTTTGATCAGTTGACCGGTGCCCAGGTGTTTTCTAAGATAGATCTTAGAACTGGTTATCATCAACTCAAAATTCATGCAGAGGATATTCCAAAGACTGCCTTTACCACCAGATATGGATTGTACGAGTATACAGTCGTGTCTTTTGGATTAACCAATGCCCCCGCTTATTTCATGAACCTCATGAATAAGATTTTTATGGACTTCCTGGATAAGTTTGTCGTTGTTTTCATCGATGACATTCTGATTTGTTCCAAATCAGAAGAAGAACATGAGCTACACCTAAGGACCATTCTTGGAACCCTTAGAGAGCATCAGCTGTATGCAAAGTTTAGCAAATGTGAATTCTGGTTACAGGAGGTAGGATTCCTCGGTCACATTGTATCATCTGAAGGAATTGCCGTTGACCCTGCCAAAGTGAAAGATGTAGAAGATTGGCAAGCCCCAACCACTCAAACCCAAGTTCGTGATTTTCTCGGATTGGCGGGATATTACCGCAAATTCGTAGAAGGATTCTCGAGTATCGCCCGACCCATGACCCAATTGCTGAAGAAGGACAAGAAGTTTGAATGGACCGACAAATGTGCAGCGAGTTTTCAAGAACTCAAGAAGATATTGATATCAGCCCCTATCTTAATCATGCCGGATATCACGAAGCCCTTCGATGTGTATTGTGACGCATCCAAGATTGGTCTCGGATGTGTGCTAATGCAAGAAGGCAAAGTTATATCTTATCTATCTCGACAATTGAAGCAACATGAGCAAAACTATCAAACCCATGACCTCGAACTCACAGCCGTAGTTCTAGCCCTGAAGACATGGAGACATTACCTAATGGGAAACCGTTATGAGATTTATTCGGATCACAAGAGCCTAAAGTATATATTCACTCAGAAGGAGTTGTATATGAGGCAGAGAAGATGGATTGAGCTAATCAAGGATTACGACCTGGACATTCACTATCACCCTGGTAAAGCCAACGTGGTAGCCGATTCCCTTAGCAGATTGCCGTGCCGCTTGAACTCCATGATTTTGAAGGAGCAACCAAGTTTGCACAAGGAGATGGAAGATTTTCGAATGGAATAAGTAAGTGAAGGATTTTTGGCTAGCATAGAACTTCAGCCCACTTTGATCGGTCAGATTAAAGAGGCGTAGAAGGGAAATGCCAGTATCGATGGAATCAAGCGTTGTATCGGTACGGGCAAAGTACCCGGATTCTCCGAGGACGAAGAAGGAGTTCTGTGGTACAAAGGACGCCTTTGTGTACCAGCAGATTCGGAATTGAAAGAAGTTATCTTGAAGGAGGATCATGATACTCTTTATTCTATCCATCCCAGAGGAACTAAGATGTACAAAGATTTGAAATAGCAATTTTGGTGGCATAAGATGAAGAGAGAAATCGGAAGCTATATCGCCAAGTGTGATATATGTCAGCGAGTCAAGGCAGGACATCAAAGACCCGCTGGATTGTTGCAACCTTTGCAAATTCCTGAATGGAAATGGGATTCTGTAGGAATGGACTTTATCACTGGACGGGGAAATGACTCTATCTGGGTCATAGTGGACAGATTTTCCAAAGTCGCCCATTTCTTGCCCGTCAAAACCACCTATCAGAGTTCAAAGCTAGCAGAGTTATACATCGCTAGAATCGTCAGTTTGCACGGAGTCCCCAAGAATATAGTATCGGATCGAGGAACTCAGTTTACCTCGAGATTCTGGAAGAAAGTCCAAGAAGGTTTAGGAACCCGCCTAGATTTCAGTACCGTGTATCACCGTCAGACCGATGGAAAAACGGAGCGAGTAAATCAAATACTCGAAGATATGCTTAGAGCATGTGTGCTCGAATATGGATCCAAGAGGGAAGACTGTCTGCCGTTTGCAGAATTTTCCTACAACAATAGTTACCAAGCCAGTTTGCAAATGGCCCCATTTGAGTTCATGTACGGAAGAAAGTGTCGCACCCCTTTGAACTGGTCGGAAGTAGGAGAGAGTCAGATTTTCGAACCCGACATCCTACGAGAAGTAGAAGAGAAGGTTCACAAGATTCTTGAGCACCTCAAGACCGCCCAATCCTGACAAAAGAGTTATGCCGATAAGAGACGTCGAGACCTCGCCTTCAATATAGGAGATTTTGTTTATCTGAAAGTCTCGCCGTTGAAGGGAATGCAACGTTTCCAACTCAAAGGAAAGTTAGCCCCCAGATATATCGGACCTTTCAAAATTCTGAACCGTCGAGGAGAAGTATCGTATCAATTGGAACTACCTGAAGAGATGTCAGCTGTGCACAATGTGTTCCATATCTCGCTACTTCGCAAATGTCTCGAAGTCCCCGAGAAGACCGAAGTGTTCAAGAATATCGATCACCGGACCATAGAGATCAACGATGACCGGACCTATCCCGAAGTACCCATCCACATTTTGGAAGAAGCTTTTCAAACTACCCAAACCCGAAGCATCAAGTTTCTCAAGATTCAGTGGATCAACCACATAGAAGAGGAAGCTACCTGGGAGCGCGAAGATCACATCAGGACGGAGTTTCCCGATCTCTTCAAATCCTAGGTAATCTTTTCATCCTTTTTCAAATCTCGGGACGAGATTTTGTTTAAGGGGGGAAGGTTTGTAACATCCCAAAAATAATAAGCTTGGATCATCAAATTCTAATCATCAAGATTAGGGTTAACAAAAACTTTTCTAAATAAAATCATGAATGCATGCATATGTGTATGCATTGATTTTGAAATTCTTTTAAACCACCTTGTTTGTGTGATCCATTGCTTGTAAAATGTTTCTTATGTGAAGTAAACATCATCTAAAAAAATTCCCACACTTTTCCTAAAGACAAGTAAATCAAAACACATATATGAAATGAATGGTCATTTAGGCCAATTTAACTCCCATGCCTACTTTGGCTGTCTCAAACTTTCAGAACCTAACAGAAATTTTTCTGGATCTTTGCACCCCTTGAATGTACTCATAACAAGGTATCAAGGCCCACCTTGTGATCATCCAGAAACTTTCAAATGCATAGTTTAAATGACATTTCAAAATTGAATCTTTATCATATGGGAAGATCCCACTTTTTCAAAAACCATTCAAACAAGCTCATCTTTCAAAACCCAAACATCTGCAGACTCACCAGCACCAATCTAGCAAACCCACCAAAAATCTTTTCAAAATTCAAAACTTGATTTCATGCGGCCATTTCATCAAACAGGTTGCAGACACAAATCAAACAAAACATCAAACACTATAGTGTGCAGTGTTTTGAGCCTAACTCGTTCCCTAGTTAGCTCACGCACAACTCAGTAGATCATCTAGAAAGATTAGCCCAACACTAGCACCCCTGTGAGCTTGCCATTGCCATTAAGGGCATGTTTAACGCAGACGCTATCGGTAGACGCTAGGATCAAATTCCCGGTAGTTAGCCCCGATTCCCATCCAATCTCCGGTTTCTAGCTTGCGTCGACGCTTTGTTAATCGTTGGCGCTAAGGATTTTCTTTCCTGGAGGAGGCAGATTCATCGATGCGGGACTCTAGCCTGGATGCTAAATCAGCGACCGAGATAAGCGCTCCACGTTGTAGGGCCAAGACGTTAGCGAATAATTTCGGTTTTTTTATTTATTTTCGAATCATTTAAACGTCTGGATAAACGCCTAGCGTTATACATGCCCTAATGGTGAACAGCCGAGCACCCCCATGTCACCCCATTGTGGACAGCAGGCTAGAGGAAGAACTAGCCTTGCCAACCTTGTCTGGGAGGCAGCCCACTGTCCATCGCCACTACCTGTCCCAGCCGCGAGCGTTGCCAAGTCATGGACCACGCGCACAAGCCGCGCCCAGACCATGCCGAGCGTGTGCCAGAGCGCCACCCTCGATCATCACCCACAGACCGCGCACCGCCCTCACCGCGTGCACACACGATCGCCATCAACCCAGGAGACCGCCAGACATCCCCGTTTGCCTCCCCGTGTCGCACAGCCACCGCCTTCCGTCGAAGACGCCGCCTCTGCCGCGCAGAGCACCGCCCGTTCCAGACCAAACCACACCGCCCCATGCCTCGAGACCATGTCGTTGAGCATCGCCAGGAGACACCGCACCGTCCCCTACCCTTTCCCATGCCATTAGCCGCCTATAACCTCGCCCCCGAGGAGCTCACCATGCGCCCCGACTGTCCCCTCGCTCGACTATAAATAGAGGCCACCCCACATGAATTCTTCACACCATCTCACTCCCCTCTCCTCACTGATCGTGCCACACCGTTCTCAGAGCAAGGCGAGCACCACCTCGCCGGAATTTCACTGGAGTCTGCCGCTGCCGGAGAAGAAAGGAGCCAGCGATTGGAGCCACCCCAGGAGCTGCCGCGACCACCCCTGAGTTCGTCGTCGTCGACTTCGTCGTTCGCCCGCCTCGCTGACCCTCGCCAGTACCCCGGTGAGCCCCCAAACACCCTCACTGGCCGCGCTAGGTTTTGTTCTCGCCGGAGTTGTCTCGCGTCGACGATGACTCCCAGCCGTTAGATTAGAACTAGATCAAACGATCCACGTCGCCCCATACCGCTTCGCCCAGCCCCGTGTCGCTGACGAGTGGGGACACCCACTTAAGCAGCCCGCGGGAGCACTGCGCTTAGCAGGCCGGCCCATTAACTTTTCCCGCGCAAGCCCAGTTATTCAAATTAAACTTTTTCTATTTCAATTCAAACACACTTCTGTACCCAACTTCAAAAATAAATTCAGATCATTTCAGTGCACCAAATTGAATGAAACCAATTTTGTTGGAAAGGTATGTGAATGCTGAATCCAAGCCCGTTGGATTCAAGGCATTTGGATCTATAGATCACCCATGGTAAAAATAATAAGGCAGAAGCTTTTCTGCATTCAAACATTTTTCAAATTTAAACCATAATAGCTTTTGAGTTGATTCCAACTCTCAAAAATCACATTTAACCATACCTTTCATAATATATAAAAATATATAGGTTTACTTGCAGAAATAATGTTCAATTAATAAAAGAATTCTACATAAGCATTTCTAGCCACTTTAAGTAATTAAAATAAAAGGGTAAAACCTTATTAAATTGTGACACCACTTTAAATCACATTCCCATGAACTACAATATGTGGTGATGACATGTGTCAACATGATCCCATACTTGGTTTGGAGAATATTAAATCTTAAGTAGTTTTTCAATGAGTAGAAATTACTTTTCTAAAAATAAAAGGAATTAAATCAAGCCTTAACCTTGTAATGTTAGGGATGATGCTAGATCATCCATAGGACCCTTGTGTGTGATGATTGCAAGTAGTTAAGTATTGTTTTGTGATTGTGTACCTCGTATTTATTCATAGACGCTAGTACCGACCAAGGATACGAGGAGGAAGGAGGATACTATGAAGAAGAAGCCGAGGAGAACTTCAACCACTGCTCTGCACAAGGCAAGCTAAAACTTGCAAGACACTCTACTTTAGCAAGCTTATACTGATACTGATGCAAGCCTAATGCTACTAGTGGATTATGCAAGCTAACCCTTGCAAGATACCCTACTGATGCAACAAACCCATACCTGTTCTATGACTACTATATGCCTTAAGCGTATATGATCATACCCACTTGATAAACCAATCCTAGTTTTACTTTATTCCTTTATCAAAGCTTACTTAGAGTTTACCCAAGTGACTGGTAGATTTGGAAAGATGCTGAAGGTTGCATAAAGAGCATAAAATTTGGCCTAAGTTAGAAACCTTGATATCAGCCTGAGACATAAGGTTGTACTTAGTTGAAATTCCACTAGTTACCACCCCTCATTAGTACTACCCCCACCTGTAGATGCTAGTGCTAAGCATAAAACTTGATCAACTTTTAGATGGGAATACTTGGTGGAAAAATAGTTATGTAAACCTTGGAATGATGGATCATTCTATTGAAATGTTTTGGACATGTGCTTCCAAACACTTGAGAATTTTGGTGATAAAAATGTTGAGGCATGAGCCTTAGCCCTTTATAAAACTGATGGTTGTCTGGATGCGATACCATTCCAATTTTATCGTACAACCACAATACCTGAATATTGGGTAGGGCTTGACTGGAAACTTATGTACTTTAGTATTAGTTCCCTCATGGACAAGGTCTGAGCTGAGGCTACCTTGTGAAGATTGTCCACATGTGCAGTACCCAAGATGACAGTTGGTCATGGTTGGAAGGCCAAACTCACAGGAGAGGTGCTTATACTAGGGCGTGTAATCGAAAGGTTAGGATTGATTATTACATCTCGAGTATGGTGAATTCAGGATTTGTTCACGGATGTATCGAATGTTATGGTGAAAGTGTACAATCTCTGCAGAGTGTCAAACTATTCGAATAGGCGTCATGATTATGGACAGTTGGAGTGGACATACTGTTCCCCCGTCAGACTTTTCAAAATGACCTGTGAAATGAATTGAGACTTTGACTTGACCACAACAGAGTTGTGATATGAAATACAAGATCCCATTTAGGACTTATAAGATTGTGACTAGCTTTGGAACTTAGTAGACATAAATCTGGCTTTTGCAAAACAACCCTAGAGCCTAGTGTCCTATTATCCAAAAAACCCCTTACCTATTAGTATTAGTTTGCGAGTACTTAAAGAGTACTCATGGCTTTGTCCCTGGCTATTCCCATGGTCAGACTATGAAGAGGAGTATTTGGAAGATGGACCCCAGGACGGTTACGACAACTAGGATCATCTCCCATCGTCAGCATTGCCTGTGACCCTGAAGATGGAGCTGCGCCTATGCTACCGTTATTATTACGTATTCCGCTGCTTGATGTTGTATTAAGAACTAGATCATGAGATCCCTATTTGTGTAAGAACTTATGTATCGTTTGTAATGGATGATGTACTATGGTATCCAATTATGTTATGTCTCGCAAAAATGGTAATCCTGGGATTGCGATGTATGGCATAACAGGCATCTAGGATTGAAAAATCCGGGTGTTGACATACTTGCTGCAAACCATCCATCACCTTCCACACCATACAGTTAATCCTTTGTTACAGCAAATCGGTGAGCTTCACAACCTCACTGATTCGTTGGGGCAAAGTCTTGAGTTTGTGTTGTGAAGGTTTCCACGTTGCTTGCAACAACTTTGAGACGTTTCCTTCCTCCTTCTGGTTCGATAACCTCGGTCTCTACCGAGGGAAACTTGCTGTTGTGCTCATCACACCTTGGTCTTGGGGTTTCCAATGAAGCATCCCACGTCAACACCGGAGGCCACCACGTTCTGGCAGTGCTTCCATAGATGGTCACATGTTCAGTACTCGATGAAGACCTTCCTCTCCCTTGTTCCAACAGGCAACAGAGGTTGTAGATCTCTCCTTGCGATTCTAGCAGCACGATAGTGTGGTGGTGGAAGTAGAGGGGAAATCCTGCAGGGCTTCGCCTAAGTCGGAGCGAGTATGTTGGATTAGAGAGGGACTTTGGATACTAGGGTTTAGAGGCCAAGGGTAGGTGTAGCTAGGCAGCAGTTTTAGAGGGGCTCTAGGCGGCGTTGACTTGAGAGGGGCAGTGGCCGGCGGCTAGGGTTTCAAGTGTGTGGGCAAAGGGCACCCCTCCCCTCCTTTTATGGGAGGGGGAGGCGGAAAAGGGAGGGGGAGTCCTCCACCAACTCCCCTTGCTTGGCCGCGGCAAGGAAGGAGGGGAAACCTTCCCTAACTAGGTTTCCTCTCCTCCCTCCACTAGGCAACCATGTTGGGATTTGACTATTCAAACTCGCGTTTGACTTTTAAAAATAGAGTTTGATTTCTCTCTTCCCATTGCCCAAACAAGTGACCTAGGACATGATGCAACCATTACACTTTGGTATGACACATCCATGGACCCTTCCCACTCCGGAGCGGTAGACCTTCTAGACCCTTCTAGAAGATTCTGGTGAAAACACCGAAAACATTTCCGAACTCCGGAATTGGACTTTCCTTATATGAATCTTATTCTACAAACCATTACGAATCTCCTAGTCATGTCCTGGATCCTATCGGAGACTCCGAACAACATTCGGTCTCCAAATCATTACCATATCTACTAAACAACATCGAATCCTTAACTGTGTCTCCCTACGGTTCGTGAATTATGCAGACATGATCGAGACTCTTCTCCGATCAATAACCAATAGAGTATTTTCGAAATTCATATGGCTTACACATATTTATACGATTACTTCAGGATGAAATGAACCATTTACATACGATACGAATTTCCCTTTGTCTCATGATACTTTACTCATCTGAGGTTTTGATCGTCGGTATCTCTGCATACCTAGTTCAACCTCGATACCTATAAGTACTCTTTACTCATTCCTGTGATATGTGATACCTTGTAAACCAGTCACATGCTTGCAAGCCAATTGGATGAAATTCCATCGAGAGGTCCTAGAGTATATCTATCTGTCATACTGATGGACAAATCCCACTCTTGATCCATCTGCCTCAACACATACTTTCCGAATACTCAATGCCACCTTTAGAACCACCCAGTTATGAAGTGGTGTTTGATGTCATCAAAGCATCCATCCGGTGATGGTGATTAACATGATCTCATGGTCAAAGGATTTAGGTTACTATGTATCTGAAAGCTTATAGCAAACAAATGAACTATTGAAATGACTTGATCTTATGCTACGCTTAACTATAGGAGTATATCCATCACATCATTCTCCTAATGATATGACCTTGTTAACAATAACATCCAATGTTCATGATCAGGAAACCATGATCATCAATCAATCAACAAGCTAGTTTAACAAGAGGCTTTACTAGGGAATCTTACATGTTTATAAATCACATAAGTATTAATGTTTCCGGTTAATACAATTATAGCATGGATGTAAAAATTTATCATAAACACAAAGATATAATAATAACTACTTTTATTATTGCCTCTTGGGCTAGTGTTGGTCATGTTTTTTTCCATCGGGTGAGGTTTAGTCAACGGATCCACCACATTTAGATCTGTGTGTAGTTTGCAAATCTTTATGTCACCACCTTGTACATGCTCGCAAATAGCGTGAAAATGTAGCTTGTTATGCTTCAGTTTCTTGTGTAACCTTGGCTTCTGAACATTGGCTATCGCACCCATGTTATCACAGTAGATAGCCATTGGGTCCAGCACACTGGGAACCACACCAAGCTCCGCAATGAACTCCTTCATCCATATCGCCTCTTGTGAAAGCTCCGAAGCAGCTATGTATTCTGATTCAGTCGAAGATCTCGCCATAACTCTTTGCTTTGCAGTCCTCCAGCTTACTGCTGCACCATTCAAAGTAAATACGTATCCATATTGCGATTTAGAATCATCCGGATCGATGTAGCATCGGTGTAACCGTTTACTACGAGTTGTCCATCACCTCCATAAGAAAGAACCATATCCTTAGTTCTTCTCAAGTACTTCGAGATATTTTTGACCGTTGTCCAGTGACCTACTCCTGGATCACTTTGATATCTACTAGTCAAACTAACAGCATATGCAATATATCTTCTTGCACCGAGCATGGCATACATGATAGATCCTATTGCTGAGGCATAGGGAGTCTTACTCATCCTCTCTCTATCTTATGCGGTAGCGGGACTTTGAGTTTTACTCAAGGTCGTATTGGGAAACATGGGCAAGAACCCTTTCTTGCTATCTTCCATTCCAAACCTCTTTACAACCTTGTACAAATATGTACTTTTTGGAAGCGCTATTAAGCGTCTCGATCTATCTCTATAAATCTTTATGACTAATATATAAGCAGCTTCGCCAAGATCCTTCATTGAAAAACTATTATTCAAATAATATTTTACACTTTTAAGAAGTTCTATATCATTCCCAATCAACAATATGTCATCAAAATATAGTACTAGGAATGCTACAGAGCTCCCACTCACTTTATTGTAAATACAAGCTTATCCATAAGTTTGTATAAATCCAAAACTTTTGATCACCTTGTCAAAATGTTGATTCCAACTTCGGGTTTCTTGCTTCAATCCATAAATGGATCATTGAAGTTTGCATACCTTGTTAGCATATTTAGGATCTACAAAACCCTTGGGTTGTACCATATACAACTCTTCATCAATGTCACGATTGAGGAACGATGTTTTGACATCATCTGCCATATCTCATAATCGTAATATGCAGCGATTGCTAATAAAATCCTCAGAGACTTTAGCTTTGCTACTGGTGTGAAATTCTCATCGTAGTAAACTCCTTGAATTTTTCGGAACCCTTTCACAACAATTCGAGCTTTATAGACGGTTACATTACCATAGGCATCTATTTTCTTCTTAAAAATCCATTTGTTCTCGACAGCCTTGCGGCCATCCGATAACTCCACCAAAGTCCACACTAGGTTTTCATACATGGATCCAATCTCAGATTTCATTGCTTCTTGCCATTTGATGGAATCTTGTCACATCCCAAGATTTTCCAAATCTTGTAATGTGAAAATAAATTAATAAAATAAAACTTTGTTGATTTTCAGAACCAGAAGAAACTTTTGAATACAATTGGATCTTCAAACCCATTTGAATTAAAATAAACCACAAGAGATTTAAAAAAGATAAACATTTAATAAAAGGAAAATAAAAACATTTGGAAATACTATTTTGAAACAATTAAATGAAAAGGTTTGTTTTCAAATGAAATAGAAGTTTTAAATAAAGGAAAATTAAACCTTGACCAAACTTTTGGAATTAAAAAAAAAAAAAAACATTTTATTTTAAATAAAATAGCAAAGGATTATTTAAAATAAATTAATAAGGATTTAATATCCAATTTTATTTAACTAAGAAGTTTTACCAATTTAATTTAAACATCAAAGCTTGTTAAATTATTTTAAATAAGTTTTCTAAGTATTTAATTCTCTTAATGAACCAAACCCTATTGATTAATAAACCATGGTCCATTTTTATTTAAATTATAGATGAGACCATAAACAAAATCTTATGAATATAAAAAGATAAGTGAATTGAATTTCCAAGGCTATTAAAGCCTTACCAAAAACCCATACCAAGTGGAGTACAATAGATCCTAAAAGGAATCAAAAGTATAAACAAATAATAAATAAGTTTTCATAAATTGGATCACCAAGTTTGGATCTCTAAATAAAAAAAAATATGGATTTCATAAGACAAAGATGAAAATATTAATAAAGAATATTTACAGACCAAATCAAATCTTGGCCTAATCCAGGAAGCAAATGGAGTAATGATTAATCCCAATTCAAATAAAATATGAAATAAAGAATATTCCAAATAAAATAAAATGGAAATAACCATTCTATCCCTATTTTAAATAAGGACAAATCTCTAAAATACATGAGAAAATGATATTTGGAATTAAAACAATTACCCAATCTTATATGATTAATAAATCACTTTTGAATACTTTCCAAATAATTCAATATGAATTATTTGAACCAAATAAACAAATCCCAAATGGATTATTATCTAAGGACCATTTATTTAATTATAAATGGAACCTAAAATAAAAGGTTATTTTATTTTAAAACAAGATTTCCAAGCATCCTTATTTTTCAAATAAAACCTACTGGTTTGATTATGAAAATAATTAGATTCCAAATGGAAGTTTTATTAATAATCAAACCCTATTTTATTAAATAACTAGTGATCCATTTTATTTAACTATTAAATGGATCCTAAAATAAATAAGGATATTATTTTATTTTATTTTGGGATTTGGTTTATGTTGATAAACAAAATCAAATTCAAATTTACAAACTGAATGATTGGTTGGATTGATTTGGGTGAGATTTGTTTGTTTGAAAATTCAAAACAGAAATTAAAATTAGAAAAGGAAAAAGAAAACAGACAGGAAATAAAAATAAAGCAGCCCAGCCCAACTACCCCAGCCCACTAAGCCCACCAACCAGCCCAGCATCGTTTTCCGCAGGAAACGTTTCGAACCAATAACCTGACCCGCACAGGAAATGACAGGTGGACCTCCTCCTTTCTTTCACCGACTGAGGACCCCACCATCCATTCTCCTTCTTCTTCCTCATGACGACCATGCCTCCTCCTCCATTGCCGTTCTTTGCTTTGATTTCGCGAAATCAATACGCTCTAATGCCGAGCCTTTACCTCACTTTGATCACACAGATAGAAACGCCCAAGCCTCCTCTATAAGTTCCCTCTGACACCCCAAGCTGGCACGACTTAGATCGCCCCCAATTTCTCCTCGACCGTCCCTGTCTCCGACGATGTTCCGGTAACGATTCCGACAATACGACACTACCCCGAGCCTCCTTGATCACCCTGGCAGTTTTCCCCCTCCCCGACCTTCCTCCCCGTACCATCCACTTGACCGCGGGAACCTCTGAGCCTCGCCAACGACAACATCTGGCCGCCATCACCGCTTTTCTTCTCGTGGCTCGCGGGTAAACTCGACCGCCCCTTCCGTCTCGATGATGCACACATACCGCCCGCCTCTGAACCTAATCGTACCCTCCGTTTGTTTTAGGCGCCTCATCCACGTCCACGACGATCACCGACGACCCCGCAACTCCGGTGAGTATCCCGATGGTTTCGTCCACCCTTTCCACTTTAGTTCACGCGCACAACATTGCCTTGACCTCACGCGTCTGACCGCACCTCTGTTTCGCCTTAGGGTGGTCTCCAGCGACGTCCTCAACCACGACCAGAGCCGCCGTCGCCAGTAACAACTCCGGCGAGAGATTCGTCCCGACGCAGTGCGCCCCGAGCCACGCTGACCACACGACGTGCTTCACCACAACCTCACGACCTCGGTGAGCTTTCCCCTCCTCGTTTTGCATCCTGTTTCGCCAGCACCGCCGTAGTCTGACCGTCGCCGCCGTTAGCCATCGCCGGCGCCGCTCGCGAATGGCCGAGCAAGCGAACACCGTAAGATTTCTATCCAACGCCCGAGATAGATCCACTTATTCTCGAAGGGGTATGTGTTCAGAACCATTCGATCCAACTTAATCCAGCGGCTCACGATCGCGATCCACCCGAAGCGGTACCCGCGAATAGAAACACGCCGCGTGTCCAGTGTTCGATTTAAATCAGAAATTTGAATCCGAATTAATTGCAAACTTCAAACCTTTGTAACTTTTGATCCATACGTCCAAATTTGACGAATTTTATATCAAAAGATTCAGGAGAACAAGCCCTAGCCAAACCTACCCTTAGTTTGTCAAATAGTATTTGTTAGCTTGTTTGAATTTGCAGAAACTTTTGTGAGCTTGTCTAGAGTATAAAAATTGTGTAAAATTGAATTTAGGAGTAAAACCTTTGCAAAATGTTTAGCTGTGACCTTACTGAACCTAGGAACCAAACCATGCCCTTATAAATGTTTTTGGAAAGATTTAGAATGGATTACTTGATTTAGTCCCTTTCTAGCTAAATAAAAATATTGATTTGATTATGAAAAATGGTTTTGAATGGAAAACTTTGGAGGAAATGTTTGAACCAAACCTCATCGACCCAAAACACCAAGTTTTGCAATAGCAACTCATTTGGTGAACCCTATAAGCTAAAGCCTTAGTAAAAAATATTTCTACACCACACAAAATAACACTTTGTTTTAAAAATGGTTTTAAAGTGAAACCTTTAGCAAATGACATGGCCACTTTAGGAAATGACCATTAGATGTACCCAAACGACTATGACCCACTAGGAACCACTTTTTCAAACAAAACCAAAGCTTGGCATGCTTACATGCATTTCTTTGACTTTGTTATTTATGTGTGTTATGCTTGATTGGTAGATTGAGTTTGTACCTTGCTTGATTGATTTGTAGTGACTTGAAGAGTGTGATTGTTGCAAAGATCAAGAAGTGAACCCATACTCTACCAAAAAGGCAAGTGATGCTTCATAATTTCTATCCCAATACTTTTATTATGCATTAGTGATTTTGTTAAGTAAAACTTGCATGGATTTTGATAAGTATAGATCTTGCTATAGGAAAACCTTGTAGAAGAATCCTTAGTAGGATTTTCCTAAGTTAGAGATTCCTACTACTACCAAGCTTAGCCTAGCTAATAGAAAACATGGGTGGAATATATATTCACACTATGGAAAAATATTCTAAGTCTAAGGACTTGTGATTTTGTCTAATAAAACAACTAAGTTAATGAAACACCTGGGTGGAATGGAATAGATTGGTGGAGAATGGTTGAGTGGTTCACAAGGCCATGGACTTGGATTGTGTATCTCACTTGTGGAATGCCACCCAGGAAACAAAGAGATTTGAGATGTCAAATGTTGAGAAGCTTCAAGTGCAACCACTTGGCAATATGGGCTCTGCCATGATCATATAGGTTGCAAGAACTTAGCCAAATGGACAGTGGGTGGTAGTGTTTTGATAGGTTGGAGCAACGCGTCCATTTTGGTCTAAGGGAAGGCTCGAAAGATTTTGTCTTGGGAAACCAAGTCTTGTGGGTAAAGTGCACCACCTCTGCAGAGTGTAAAACCTAAGTACTTAGCCATGTCCCTGGTAAAGGACAATTTGAGCATCAAGACATGGAAGCAATCAAGGATCTCATCATTCCAATTTCTAAATAAAACTTGTGGGTGAACAAGGGATTGTGTGTATTCTTCAATCTTTGATGGAAAGATGGCTTGATATAAGGATCTTGAAATCTTGGATTGAGGAAAATGATTTTACCAAGCACTTCAGTCTTTGATTTGTAGATGCCTCGAGAAGGATCTTCAGTCTTTGATTGAGAGAAGCATTGGAAAAGTTTTTGACAAAACTATTTATTTTCAAAACGTTAAGGAAAAAAAAATCTATTTTGAGCAATGCAAGCCTCAACTCCACTTAGCCAAATGCATGTAGATGATAGATTCCACTATACTACATAGAATCACTTGCCAATACAATTCAAATGTATTGACCCTTTGTGGCTGTAACTTGTATGTTGCAGGTTTGATTGATTTTAGTGAAGATTGATTGTTTAGGATTACAAAGTCTACAACCAACATCTGCCTGTGGCACTTTGAAGATGAAGGACCCATGACAATATTTATTCCGCTGCAATGTAATGTAATAGCCTAATGAGCTATGTTTGATGTAATAAAATTATGTTATTCCTGGTTATAAAGTTATATTATGACCCTTGTTTCTTGATATTACATCTAAACTGTGGATGCTAGCTATTGATCCAGGGACTAGCATTGTAAACACAGGAGGGATCAATCTTATTAAAGGTTGGGACCTCTACAGATGGTATCAGAGCATTGTGTTGCCTGTAGGATTTGTAAACCCTAGGATTGGACAAAAAACCCTTAGAAAAATAGGAGTGATATTTTGTTCCAAAAACTTATTTACAAAACACTTGTAAACTCTTTCCTCAACCATTTTGGTTTCAGCTCTACATCTCTTCTACTTCAACTTGATGGAAAAGCCTAACCCATGACCAAAGACTACCCCATGACCAAAGACTACCCCATGTGCAAAAGACTTCTTCAACTTCTTCAACTCTAATGACTTCAACATCTTCAGCTCTAATGACTTCAACATCTTCAGCATTCTCACCAAGGACTTCTAACTTGGAAACTACTAAGGACCACAAGTTAGACAAGGAATTCTTACTTAAGATTTAGAGACTGAGGGAATGCAAAATAAGAAGAAACCATCAATAACTTTGAAGTATTGTGACCAAGAGTTTTCTCAAGGGAACCATGATCTCAAGTAAGAAAAACCAAGAAAGAAAGGAAAATCACAAGTAAACCATTAGATGGACCACCATATTTTAGCTAAGACAAAACACACCAACTTATGTGGTGTAACAAAAAAATATTTTGTTGCCTAAGTATGTGCTTGAACCCTGTTGTTTGAGTGCAAAGTTGTTTGTGAATGTTTGATTTGTGACTGCATGCACCTTGTTGTGTGAATTGAGATATGTGTGATTAGAAATATCTCATTAGAAATATCTTGCCTATTCTAATCTCCCTTCAAACCCAAACAGATGACTACCCCAAAAGGCTCCAAGGTTGATGACACCAACACCAACCAAGTCGACAGCTGAGAACTCATAGCAACCCAACATCAATTGAACCAATTGACAGCTCAGTTCCTAGCCAACAATAGTAATGAAGATCCAGCATTACAAAGGTTTTTAGAGGAACAGTCCCAATTGATGCTTAAGGTGACTAATCAAATGATTTGCATGGAAGAAAACTTACCTAGAAGAGAGTATGATAGCAAGGATGAAAAGAATGTTGTTCTAGATGGAGCCCCGCTTGCATTATTTGTGGAGACAAGGATCATACTTCCAAGGAGCATGAAGGACAATGCCCCAATTGTGATGAAGACCATCCTGTTGGAGAATGCCCTACCTCTCAAGCTACTTGCTATCTTTGTGAAGGAAGTGATCATACTCCTGGCCTATGTCCTATCTATGCCATGGTAGAACAAAGGAAACAAGAAGGATCCAAGTCTACCAAAGGGAAAGGACCACTACTACTTCCAAGCAAGACAACCCAATTCAAAGGATCAAGGAAAATCAAGAAACCCAAGCAAGACATGAGCCTGGTACAATGTCGTAAATGTAAGGAAATGGGACACTATTCCAGTGGATGCCCAGGGAACATAAAGAATAAAGGAATTGACCAAGTATGGTGTAACAACTGTAATGAACCAGGTCACTTTGTAGCAACTTGCCCAAAAGAGCAACGCAAAGAACTCAAGGACATTAATTGTTTCAACTGCAAGAATCCAGGACACTATGCAAGCAACTGTCCAGAAAGGATGAAGAACAAGTTGAACAAGCCTATGGAGAAGCTCAACCTTGGTCCATGAGTCAAGCATAGGAATAAAGCGAAAGTTTAACATAGAGAAATTCCAGGACCCAAGAAGGCCAATATGTAATTTTTTTTTTGTTTGAAAATATTTTTAAGGGTGGTAGTACCCTAGTTGTTTGAACATGCTTGTAACCCTAATCTTCCCAAATCTCGGGACGAGATTTATTTTAAGGGTGGTAGCCTGTCACATCCCAAGATTTTCCAAATCTTGTAATGTGAAAATAAATTAATAAAATAAAACTTTGTTGATTTTCAGAACCAGAAGAAACTTTTGAATACAATTGGATCTTCAAACCCATTTGAATTAAAATAAACCACAAGAGATTTAAAAAAGATAAACATTTAATAAAAGGAAAATAAAAACATTTGGAAATACTATTTTGAAACAATTAAATGAAAAGGTTTGTTTTCAAATGAAATAGAAGTTTTAAATAAAGGAAAATTAAACCTTGACCAAACTTTTGGAAAAAAAAAAAAAAAAAAAAAAACATTTTATTTTAAATAAAATAGCAAAGGATTATTTAAAATAAATTAATAAGGATTTAATATCCAATTTTATTTAACTAAGAAGTTTTACCAATTTAATTTAAACATCAAAGCTTGTTAAATTATTTTAAATAAGTTTTCTAAGTATTTAATTCTCTTAATGAACCAAACCCTATTGATTAATAAACCATGGTCCATTTTTATTTAAATTATAGATGAGACCATAAACAAAATCTTATGAATATAAAAAGATAAGTGAATTGAATTTCCAAGGCTATTAAAGCCTTACCAAAAACCCATACCAAGTGGAGTACAATAGATCCTAAAAGGAATCAAAAGTATAAACAAATAATAAATAAGTTTTCATAAATTGGATCACCAAGTTTGGATCTCTAAATAAAAAAAAATATGGATTTCATAAGACAAAGATGAAAATATTAATAAAGAATATTTACAGACCAAATCAAATCTTGGCCTAATCCAGGAAGCAAATGGAGTAATGATTAATCCCAATTCAAATAAAAATATGAAATAAAGAATATTCCAAATAAAATAAAATGGAAATAACCATTCTATCCCTATTTTAAATAAGGACAAATCTCTAAAATACATGAGAAAATGATATTTGGAATTAAAACAATTACCCAATCTTATATGATTAATAAATCACTTTTGAATACTTTCCAAATAATTCAATATGAATTATTTGAACCAAATAAACAAATCCCAAATGGATTATTATCTAAGGACCATTTATTTAATTATAAATGGAACCTAAAATAAAAGGTTATTTTATTTTAAAACAAGATTTCCAAGCATCCTTATTTTTCAAATAAAACCTACTGGTTTGATTATGAAAATAATTAGATTCCAAATGGAAGTTTTATTAATAATCAAACCCTATTTTATTAAATAACTAGTGATCCATTTTATTTAACTATTAAATGGATCCTAAAATAAATAAGGATATTATTTTATTTTATTTTGGGATTTGGTTTATGTTGATAAACAAAATCAAATTCAAATTTACAAACTGAATGATTGGTTGGATTGATTTGGGTGAGATTTGTTTGTTTGAAAATTCAAACAGAAATTAAAATTAGAAAAGGAAAAGAAAAGACAGAAATAAAATAAAAAATTTCAGCCCAACTACCCCAGCCCACTAAGCCCACCAACCAGCAAAGATCGTTTTTCCGCAGAAACGTTTGAACCAATAACCTCCCATAGACAGAAATGACAGTGGACCTCCTCCTTTCTTTCTTTTTCCACGACCAGAGGACCCCACCATCCATCGTTCTCCTTCTTCCTCGCGACATGCGACCATGCCTCCTCCCTCGCTGCCGTTGCTGCTTTGATTTCGCGAAATCAATACGCTCTAATGCCGAGCCTTTACCTCACTTTGATCACACAGATAGAAACGCCCAAGCCTCCTCTATAAGTTCCCTCTGACACCCCAAGCTGGCACGACTTAGATCGCCCCCAATTTCTCCTCGACCGTCCCTGTCTCCGACGATGTTCCGGTAACGATTCCGACAATACGACACTACCCCGAGCCTCCTTGATCACCCTGGCAGTTTTCCCCCTCCCCGACCTTCCTCCCCGTACCATCCACTTGACCGCGGGAACCTCTGAGCCTCGCCAACGACAACATCTGGCCGCGCCACCGCCTGTTTTCTTCTCCGGCGAAGCTCGCAGGTAAACTCTGACCGCCCCCTTCCGTCTCGATGATGCACACATACTCGCCTTCCGCCTACGAACCTAATCGTACCCTCCGTTTGTTTTAGGGCGCTCCCTATCCACGTCCACGACGATCACCGACGACCCCGCAACTCCGGTGAGTATCCCGATGGTTTCCGTCCACCCTTTCCACTTTAGTTCACGCGCACAACATTGCCTTGACCTCACGCGTCTGACCGCACCTCTGTTTCTCCTTAGGGTGGTCTCCAGCGACGTCCTCAACCACGACCAGAGCCGCCGTCGCCAGTAACAACTCCGGCGAGAGATTCGTCCCGACGCAGTGCGCCCCGAGCCACGCTGACCACACGACGTGCTTCACCACAACCTCACGACCTCGGTGAGCTTTCCCCTCCTCGTTTTGCATCCTGTTTCGCCAGCACCGCCGTAGTCTGACCGTCGCCGCCGTTAGCCATCGCCGCGCCGCATGAATGGCGAGCGAACACCGTAAGATTTCTATCCAACGCCGAGATAGATCCACTTATTCTCGAAGGGGTATGTGTTCAGAACCATTCGATCCAACTTAATCCCGCGGCTCACGATCGCGATCCACCCGAAGCGGTACCCGCGAATAGAAACACGCCGCGTGTCCAGTGTTCGATTTAAATCAGAAATTTGAATCCGAATTAATTGCAAACTTCAAACCTTTGTAACTTTTGATCCATACGTCCAAATTTGACAATTTTATATCAAAAGATTCAGGAGAACAAGCCCTAGCCAAACCTACCCTTAGTTTGTCAAATAGTATTTGTTAGCTTGTTTGAATTTGCAGAAACTTTTGTGAGCTTGTCTAGAGTATAAAAATTGTGTAAAATTGAATTTAGGAGTAAAACCTTTGCAAAATGTTTAGCTGTGACCTTACTGAACCTAGGAACCAAACCATGCCCTTATAAATGTTTTTGGAAAGATTTAGAATGGATTACTTGATTTAGTCCCTTTCTAGCTAAATAAAAATATTGATTTGATTATGAAAAATGGTTTTGAATGGAAAACTTTGGAGGAAATGTTTGAACCAAACCTACTGACCCCAAAACACCAAGTTTTGCAATAGCAACTCATTTGGTGAACCCTATAAGCTAAAGCCTTAGTAAAAAAATATTTCTACACCACACAAAATAACACTTTGTTTTAAAAATGGTTTTAAAGTGAAACCTTTAGCAAATGACATGGCCACTTTAGGAAATGACCATTAGATGTACCCAAACGACTATGACCCACTAGGAACCACTTTTTCAAACAAAACCAAAGCTTGGCATGCTTACATGCATTTCTTTGACTTTGTTATTTATGTGTGTTGTTATGCTTGATTGGTAGATTGAGTTTGTACCTTGCTTGATTGATTTGTAGTGACTTGAAGAGTGTGATTGTTGCAAAGATCAAGAAGTGAACCCATACTCTACCAAAAAGGCAAGTGATGCTTCATAATTTCTATCCCAATACTTTTATTATGCATTAGTGATTTTGTTAAGTAAAACTTGCATGGATTTTGATAAGTATAGATCTTGCTATAGGAAAACCTTGTAGAAGAATCCTTAGTAGGATTTTCCTAAGTTAGAGATTCCTACTACTACCAAGCTTAGCCTAGCTAATAGAAAACATGGGTGGAATATATATTCACACTATGGAAAAATATTCTAAGTCTAAGGACTTGTGATTTTGTCTAATAAAACAACTAAGTTAATGAAACACACGGGTGGAATGGAATAGATTGGTGGAGAATGGTTGAGTGGTTCACAAGGCCATGGACTTGGATTGTGTATCTCACTTGTGGAATGCCACCCAGAAACAAAGAGATTTGAGATGTCAAATGTTGAGAAGCTTCAAGTGCAACCACTTGGCAATATGGGCTCTGCCATGATCATATAGGTTGCAAGAACTTAGCCAAATGGAGGTGGGTGGTAGTGTTTTGATAGGTTGGAACGCGTCCATTTTGGTCTAAGGAAGGCTTCGAAAGATTTTGTCTTGGGAAACCAAGTCTTGTGGGTAAAGTGCACCACCTCTGCAGTGTAAAACCTAAGTACTTAGCCATGTCCTGGTAAAGGACAATTTGAGCATCAAGACATGGAAGCAATCAAGGATCTCATCATTCCAATTTCTAAATAAAACTTGTGGGTGAACAAGGGATTGTGTGTATTCTTCAATCTTTGATGGAAAGATGGCTTGATATAAGGATCTTGAAATCTTGGATTGAGGAAAATGATTTTACCAAGCACTTGGTCTTTGATTTGTAGATGCCTCGAGAAGGATCTTGAGTCTTTGATTGAGAGAAGCATTGGAAAAGTTTTGACAAAACTATTTATTTTCAAAACGTTAAGGAAAAAAAATCTATTTTGAGCAATGCAAGCCTCAACTCCACTTAGCCAAATGCATGTAGATGATAGATTCCACTATACTACATAGAATCACTTGCCAATACAATTCAAATGTATTGACCCTTTGTGGCTGTAACTTGTATGTTGCAGGTTTGATTGATTTTAGTGAAGATTGATTGTTTAGGATTACAAAGTCTACAACCAACATCTGCCTGTGGCACTTTGAAGATGAAGGACCCATGCCAATATTTATTCCGCTGCAATGTAATGTAATAGCCTAATGAGCTATGTTTGATGTAATAAAATTATGTTATTCCTGGTTATAAAGTTATATTATGACCCTTGTTTCTTGATATTACATCTAAACTGTGGATGCTAGCTATTGATCCAGGGACTAGCATTGTAAACACAGGAGGGATCAATCTTATTAAAGGTTGGGACCTCTACAAATCTGGACTCATCATCGCTTCCTCATATATCGCAGGGTTGTCAGTGTTGTCCACCAACATGACACTCATAATGGGATCATACCAATCGGGAGTGGTACGAGTCCTCGTCGACCTGCGAGGTTCCGTAGTAACTTCGTTCGAAGTTTCATGATCATCATCATTAGCTTCCTCTCTTATTGGTGCAGGCGCCACAGGAACTTCTTCTGATGTTGCGCTACTCTCAAATCCGAGAGAAGGTTTGACAACTTCGTCGAGTTCTACATTCCTTCTAGTCACTTCTTTTGAGATAAACTCTTCTCGAGAAAGGATCCATTCTTAGCAATGAAATTTTGCCTTAGGATCTATGATAGAAGGTATACCCAATAGTTTCCTTCGGGTATCCTATGAAGACAAAAGTTTCCGCTTTGGGTTCAAGTTTGTCGGGCTGTAACTTCTTTTTATAAGCTTCGCAACCCCAAACTTTAAGGAACGACAATTTAGGTTCTGATATGACCCCTCGTGGGGTCATACATCGAGCATGTGAAACATGTCCCAAACCATAATTCATATGGTGTCGTTTCAACGGATTTAGATGGTGCCCTATTTAAAGTGAATGCGACTGTTTCTAATGCATAACCACAAAATGATAACGGTAAATCTGTAATTGACATTATAGAACAAACCATATCTGAGAGAGTTCGATTATGACGTTTAGACACACTATTACGTTGTGGTGTTCCCGACAGTGTCAATTGTGAAAGTATTCTGCATTTCTTCAAATGCTCGCCAAACTCATAACTTAGATATTCACCTCCACGATCAGATCCTAGAAATTTAATCTTCTTATTACATTGATTCTCTATTTCACTTTGAAATTCCTTAAACTTCTCGAAAGTTTCGGACTTATGTTTCATGAAATAGATATAACCATATCTACTCAACTCATCCGTGAAAGTAAGAACATAACGACAGCCACCGCACGATGCCACACTCATCGGGCCACACACATCGGTATGTATGGTTTCCAATAAGTCCGTAGCTCGTTCTAGAAAATGGAGTCTTAGTCATTTTTCCCATCAGACATGCTTCGCATCTTTCAAGTGATTCGAAATCAAGTTATTCAAGAAGTCCAGCGGAATGGAGTTTCTTCATACGCTTCACTCCAATGTGACCAAGACGACAGTGTCACATGTATGTAGAATTATCATTCAATTCCAAACGTTTAACATCTATATTATGAACATGTGTATCACTACTATTGAGATTCATTAATAATAGACCATACATCAATGATGCATGACCATAAAAGATATTACTCATATAAATCGAACAACCATTATTCTCAGACTTAAACAAGTAACCGTCTTGCAATAAACAAGACCCTGATATAATGTTCATGCTCAACACAGGCACCAAATAACAATTAATTAAGTATAAACTAATCCCGATAGTAGATGAAGAGGTAGCGTGCCGACCGTGATCACATCAACCTTTGATCCATTTCCAACATGCGTCGTCACCTTGTTCTTCGCTAGTCTCCGCTTATTATGCAGCATCTGTTTTGAGTTTCAAATATGAGCAACCGAACCAGTATCAAATACCCAGGCACTACTACGACTACTAGTAAGATACACATCAATAACATGTATATCAAATATACCTTTCTTCTTGATGTTGTCGTTCTTCAGATCCGCCAAGTACTTGGGGCAATTCCGCTTCCAGTGACCTTATCCCTTGCAGTAAAAGCACTCAGTATCAGGCTTAGGCCCAGCCTTGGTATTCTTCGCCAACACGGTAGCTTTCTTACCGCCCTTCTTGAATTTTCCTTTTTTCTTAGGCTTTCCTTGCTTCTTGAAATTGGTGGTCTTATTGACCATCAACAATTGGTGATCTTTCTTGATCTCCACTTCCGTAGACTTCAACATAGAGAAGAGTTTTTGTAATGACTTATCCATGCGCTGCATGTTGTAGTTCATAACAAAGTTCTTGTAACTTGGTGGTAGTGATTGGAGGACACAGTGAATCCCCGAAGCATTAGGAATAACTATACCCAAGCTCTGGAGCTTATATGCGTGCCCAGACATCTTAAGAACATGCTCACTGATGGAGCTGCCCTCTTCCATCTTGCAGTTAAAGAACTTTTCAGAAGCTTCATAACTCTCAACTGCCGCGTGAGCCTCAAATATCATTTTGAGTTCACTGACAATATCATGTGGGTCAAAGTTCTCAAACCTTTCTAAAGCTTCGATTCGAAACCATACAAGATAGCACACTGAACAGTGGAGTATTGTTGCTTCTGAGCGAGGAAAACATTTTTCTCCTCCTCGGTAGCATCTTCTGCAGGTGGGTCACCCAGGTGCATCGAGCTCATAGGTCAACTGACCAGCATTGAGGACAATCGGAACCAATCCGTGAAGTCGCTTCCATTGTTTTTCAACTTTTCTTTCTCTAGGAATGCATTAAAATTGATGTTAGGGGCCACCATGATCTAGAACATATTTGTAATAGTTTAGACTAAGTTTATGACAAATTGAGTTATAATTAATACTTAAATAAATCTAGGTAAAGTCCCACTCAAAACAATATCCCTCACATTGTTTTAGTGATCACACGAACCAAATCCACTACATCAAGTCCGATCAGCACGAGAGATGATGTAGTTTCAAAGGTGAACAATCAACATGTTCATCATATCTACTATATGAATCATGCTTTACCTTTCGGTGATCCGTGTTCCGATACCATGTCTGTACATGCTAGGCTCATCAAGATTAACCTTAGTTTCCACATGAGCAAATCTGGCTTGCTCCCGTTGTATGCACACGCTGAATCAAATACACCTGATCATCACGTGGTGCTCCGAAACAACGAATCTTGGCAACGGTGCCTACTAAGGACGAACACTTTATTACTTGATATTTTGTGAGAGGGATCATCTTATAATGCTACTGTCGCAATCTAAGCAATACAATATGCATAAAAAGGATTAACATCGCATGCAATTCATAATATGTGATATGATATGGCCTTTCTTCTTGTGCTTCTGATCTCCATCTTCAAGCACGAACATGATCTCCATCATCACCAGCGTGATATCAAGGTCAATGGCGCTGCTCCATGGTTGTCTTCCACTAGCATCAACTATTACAACTAATTTTAATAATAGACACGCATGTCTTAATGAAATTTAAAGACAATCATAAGGCTCCTGCCAGTTGCCAACTTACAATAAGGATCATTGCATACATCATATATAATCACAATCATGGCCATATCACATCAAAGCACACCCCTGCAAAACAAAGTTAGACGCCTCTAATTTTCTTTGCATGTTTTACGTGGTTTGGGGCTTTCAATAAGAACCGTTCTAACTTACAAACACTGTTCGAAAAATAGGCCGAATCAGCGATTAATAGGCCGATTAATCACTACTAGGGACCTGACCGTGTCCATTACCACTAATCCTTTGTGTTAATCGTTTAGCCTGATTAATATGTCTAACACTCTGATTACTAGGTATGTTCTCGATTAACCACTACACTTGGTCAAAAAAGTTGCAAAATTATCAACACATATCGCCCATCCATCCGCTAGCCCGCCCCAATGAAGTAGGTTTTGCGAAGCTCCCGTACGATCCCTGCCTCCAGGAGCTTGATTTCAGCCATCACCAACTAGTTCCTTGTCGTTGTTGACTAGTTCCTCGTAGTTGCCGACGCGACCTCAAATACAAGAGCTCGAGAGCCTTGAGGATCTCGTACGGAAGCTTAAGGATAAGGATTCATACGTGTTTTAGGTGCTAATTTTTGTAGGTTGCGCCGATTAATAGCCGACCGATTAAATCAATTAATTGTCCGAATTCTGATTAATCGCTACTCCCAAGGCAACCGAGCAGCTAACGATTACCGGTTTCCTTAACATTGCTTACAGACAAGAACCACAACATTGATACAAGTGTTGTCAAGTGCCCGTTGTAAATTGAATCTTCACTATGGTGGGAGATACCATTGGAGATATTCCCTAGAGGCAATAATAAAAGTGGTTATTATTATATCTTTGTGTTTATGATAAATGTTTACATTCATGCTAAATAGTATTAACCGGAAACATATTAATGCTTGTGTGGTTTGTAAACGAAGTTAGAGTCCCTAGTAAAGCCTCTTTGTAATACTAGCTTGTTGGTTAATAGATGATCGTGGTTTCCCGATCATGAACATTGAGATGTTGTTAACAACAAGATCATATCATTAGGAGAATGGTATGATGGACATACTCCTATAGATAAACGTAGCATTAAGATCAATTCATTTCAATAGTTTGTTTGCTATAAGCTTTCTGATACATAGTAACATAATTCCTTCGACCATGAGATCTTGCTAATCACCATCACCAGAAGGATGCTTTGATGACATCAAACACCACACCGTAACTGGGTGGCTATAAAGGTGGCATTGAGTGTTCGGAAAGTATGTGTTGAGGCATATGGATCAAGAGTGGGATTTTTCCATCCATATGACAGATAGATATACTCTGGGCCCTCTCGGTAGAATGTCATCCAATTGGCTTGCAAGCATGTTACTGGCTCACAAGGGATCACATATCACGGGAACGAGAAAAGAGTACTTATCGGTAACGAGGTTGAACTAGGTATGCAGAGATACCGACGATCAAAACCTCAGATGAGTAAACTATTGTGAGACAAAGGGAAATTGGTATCGTATGTAAGTGGTTCATTCGATCGCAAAGTTATCATAGAAATATGTGGGAGCCATATGAATTTCTAGATTCCTCTATTGGTTATTGATCGGAGAAGTGTCTCGGTCATGTCTGCATAATTAACGAACCGTAGGGAGACAAACTTAAGGATTTGATGTTGTTTAGTAGATATGGAATGTTAGTAGGGATACCGAATGTTCTTCGGAGTCTCGGATGGTATCCGGGATATCACGAGGAGATCCGGAATGGTCCGGAGAATAAGATTCATATAAGGAAAGTCCGATTCCGGAGTTCGGGAAAGATTCCGATGTTTTCATCGAAGAGGTTCTAGAAGGGTCTAGAAGTTTCACCGGTCCGGAAGGGGAATGGTCAATGAATGTGTCATGGGTAAGTGGAATGATTGGATCATATCTTAGGACACTTGGTGTGGACATTTGCAAGAGAGAATTAAATCTCTAAATTGAAAGTCAAACGGGAAGTTTGAAAAGTCAAATTGGAACAATGGTTTCCTAGTGGAAGAAGGAAAGAGTCCTTCTCTCAATCCAACTTGGGTTTGGGTTTGGATTCAAACCCACCCCTCCCAAGGCCCCACTCTCATAAATAGAGGGGGGATGCCCCAAAAACAAGCAAGCCCTAGCCCTCTCACGTCCGCGCCGCCGCCGTTGGACCGTCGCCGTCGCCCTAGCCGCCTCCGACACCTCCTCCTCCCCCCGGTATTCTAAACCCTAGATCACCAGGAAACCCTAGATCCACCATAACTCGCACCGGCTTAGGCGAAGCCCTGCAGGATCTTCCCTCTACTTCCGACACCACGTCGTCGTGCTGCCAGAATCGCGAGGGGAGAACTACAACCTCCACTGCCTGCTAGAACAAGGGAGAGGAAGGTCTTCATCGAGTACCGAACGTGTGACCGACTGCGGAAGCACTGCCGGAACGCAGCGCCGGAAGGATCGTCTACGCGATCTTGAGATCGGGAATTGTACAACTACATCACCCACAGAATCTGCTCTCGTTAATCGCTTTGGAATCTTCAAGGGTGAGTGCTTCTATCGAATCATTGCTACAATCTAGTAGATAGATCTTGGCTTGTTTGTGTGCATGCGGTAGAATTTTTTTGTTTTCCATGCTATGAACCCCTACAGTGGTATTTGAGTCGTGTCTATATGTAGATCTGTTGGACGAGTAGAACACAATGGTCATTGTGGGCGGTGGTGCTTTTATTATCAATTGCTTTTTGTGTACTTTGCATCTTGCGGTATGATGGGATGAAGCGGCCCGGGCTAACCTTATATGACATCGTTCATGAGACTTGCTCCACGCTTAACATGCAACTTGTATTGCATAAGTGGCTTTGCGGGTGTCCGTCTCTCCCATCATAGTATAGATTCAATTTACATCGGGCACTTGATAGTTCAAACATCAACGTTGTGGTTCTTGTTCGTAAGTTAGAACGACACTTATTGAAAGCCCCAAACCACGTAAAATATGCAAAGAAAATTAGAGGCGTCTAACTTTGTTTTGCAGGGGTGTGCTGTGATGTGATATGGCCATGATTGTGATTATATATGATGTATGCAATGTTCCTTGTTGTAAGTTGGCAACCGGAAGGAGCCATATGGTTGTCTTTTAATTCCGTTAAGACCTGCGTGTCTATTCAAAGTAGTTGTAATAGTTGATGCTGGTGGACGACAACCATGAAGCGGCACCATTGACCTTGACGCCATACCGGTGATGATGGAGATCATGATCGTGCTTGAAGATGGAGATCGGAAGCACAAAAAGAAAGGCCATATCATATCACATATTATGAATTGCATGTGATGTTAATCCTTTTATGCATCTTGTATTGCTTAGTTTGCGATGGTAGCATTATAAGATGATCCCTCAAGCACAAAAATTTCAAGTTATAAAGTGTTCATCCTTAGTAAGAACCATTGCTAAAGCTCGTTGTTTCGAAGCACCACGTGATGATCGGGTTTGTTAGATTCTGAGAGTGCATACAACGTGAGCAAGTCAGATTTTCTCATGCGGAAGCTAAGGTTTGATCTTGACGAGCCTAGCATGTACATACATGGTCTCGGAACACGGATCACCGAAAGGTAAAGCATGAGTCATATAGTAGATATGTTGAACATGTTGATTGTTCTCCATTGAAGCTACATCAACTCTCGTGATGATCGGTTTTGATGTGGTGGATTTGGTTCGTGTGATCACTAAAGCAATGTGAGGGATATTGTTTTGAGTGGGAGTTCACCTAGATTAATTTAACTATTAATTAGAACTCAATTTGTCATAAACTTAGTCTAAACTATTGCAAATATGTTGTAGATCAATGGCGACCCCTACCATCAATTTTAATGTGTTCCTAGAGAAAGAAAAGTTGAAATACAATGGAAGCAACTTCGCGGATTGGTTCCGCAATTTGAGGATTGTCCTCAATGCTGGTAATTTGACCTATGTGCTGGATGCACCGCTGGGTGCTACCGATGAGGTAAAGAATGTTTTCCTCGCTCGGAAGAATCGGTACTCCACAGTTCAGTGTACTATCTTGTATGGTTTGGAATCGGAGCTTCAGAAAAGGTTTGAGAACCATGACCCACATGATATTGTCCGTGAACTCAAAATGATATTTGAGGCTCACACGGCAGTTGAGAGTTATGAGGCTTCTGAAAAGTTCTTTAACTGCAAGATGGAAGAGGGCAACTCCGTTAGTGAGCACGTGCTTAAGATGTCTGGGCACGCAAGCAAGCTTGAAAGCTTAGGTATAGTGATTCCTAATTCTTTGGGGATTCACTGTGTCCTCCAATCACTACCACCAGGTTACAAGAACTTTGTGATAAACTACAATATGCAAAACATGCACAAGTCGTTGCCCGAACTCTTTTCCATGTTAAAGTCTGCAGAAGTGGAGATCAAGAAAGAGCACCAAGTGTTGTTGGTTAATAAGACCACCAAATTCAAGAAGCAAGGCAAGTCTAAGAAAAAGGGAAACTTCAAGAAGGGCGGTAAGAAATTTACCGCGCCGGCGAAGAAGACCAAGGTTGGGCCTAAGCCTGATACTGAGTGCTTTTACTGCAAGGGAGAAGGTCACTGGAAGCGTAATTTCCCTAAGTACTTGGCGGATTTGAAGAACGGCAACATCAAGAAGAAAGGTATATCCTATATACATGTTATTGATGTGTATCTTACTAGTACTCTTAGTAGTGCCTGGGTATTTGATACTGGTTCGGTTGCTCATATTTGTAACTCGAAACAGGTGCTGCAGAATAAACGGAAGCTAGCGAAGAACGAGGTGACGATGCGCGTTAGAAATGGATCAAAGGTTGATGTGATCGCGGTCGGCACGCTACCTCTTCATCTACCACCGGGATTAGTTTTATACTTAAATAATTGTTATTTGGTGCCTGCGTTGAGCATGAACATTATATCCGAATCATGTTTATTGCGAGATGGTTACTTGTTTAAGTCCGAGAATAATGGTTGTTCGATTTATATGAGTAATATGTTTTATGCACATGCACCTTTGATAGATGGTCTATTCTTATTGAATCTCGATTGTGGTAATACACACATTAATAACATTGAAGCTAAACGTTTGAAATTGAGTGATAACTCGACCTATATGTGGCACTGTCGTCTTGGTCATATTAGAGTGAAGCGTATGAAGAAACTCCATTCCGATGGACTTCTTGAATCACTTGATTTTGAATCACTTGAAAGATGCGAAGCATGTCTAATGGGTAAAATGACTAAGACTCCATTTTATGGTATGATGGAGCGAGCTACGGACTTATTAGAAATCATACATACCGATGTGTGTGGTCCAATGAGTGTAGCATCGTGTGGTGGTTATCGCTATGTTCTTACCTTCACGGATGACTTGAGTAGATATGGGTATATCTATTTCATGAAACATAAGTCCTAAACTTTCGAGAAGTTTAAGGAATTTCAAAGTGAGGTAGAGAATCAACGTAACAAGAAGATCAAATTTCTACGATCTGATCGTGGAGGTGAATATCTAAGTTACGAGTTTGGTGAGCATTTGAAGAAATGCGGAATACTTTCACAATTGACACCGCCGGGAACACCACAACGTAATGGTGTGTTCGAACGTCGTAATCGAATTCTCTTAGATATGGTTTGTTCTATGATGTCACTTACAGATTTACCGCTATCGCTTTGGGGTTATGCATTAGAAACAACCGCATTAACTTTAAATAGGGCACCATCTAAATCCGTTGAAACGACACCGTATGAATTGTGGTTTGGAAATAAACCTGAATTGCCGTTCCTTAAAGTTTGGGGTTGCGAAGGTTATGTAAAGAAGTTACAGCCAGACAAGCTTGAACCCAAAGCGGAAAAATGCGTCTTCATAGGATATCCAAAGGAAACTATTGGGTATTCCTTCTATCATAGATCCGAGGGAAAAATCTTTGTTGCCAAGAATGGATCCTTTCTAGAGAAGGAGTTTCTCTCGAAAGAAGTGACTGGAAGGAAAGTAGAACTCGATGAGGTTGTTGAACCTTCTCTCGAACTTGCGAGTAGCGCAGCACCGGAAGTAGTTCTTGTGGCGCCTACCCCAATAAGAGAGGAATCTAATGATGTCCATAATGAAACTTCAGTTGAAGTTACTATGGAACCTCGCAGGTCAACAAGAACTCATACCACTCCTGATTGATATGATCCTGTTATGAGTTTCATGTTGGTAGACAACACCGATGACCCTGCGACATATGAGGAAGCGATAATGAGCCCAGATTCCAATAAATGGCAAGAAGCCATGAAATCCGAGATTGGATCCATGTACGAAAACCAAGGATGGACATTGGTGGACTTACCGGATGGCCGGAAGGCTGTCAAGAACAAATGGATTTTCAAGAAGAAAACAGATGCTGATGGTAATATTACTGTCTATAAAGCTCGACTTGTCGCAAAAGGGTTTCGACAAATTCAAGGAGTTGACTACGATGATACTTTCTCACCAGTAGAGAAGCTAAAGTCTGTGAGGATTTTATTAGCAATCGCTGCATATTATGATTATGAGATATGAAAGATGGATGCCAAAACAGCGTTCCTCAATGGAGACATTGATGAAGAATTGTATATGATGCAACCCAAAGGTTTTGTCAATCCTAAAGATGCTAACAAGGTATGCAAACTTCAACGGTCCATATATGGATTGAAGCAAGCATCTTGAAGTTGGAATCAACGTTTTGATAAGGTAATCAAAAGCTTTGGTTTTATACAAACTTATGGAGAAGCTTGTATTTACAAGAAAGTGAGTGGGAGATCTGTAGCATTCTTAATACTATATGTAGATGACATATTGTTGATTGGGAATGATGTAGACCTTCTTAATAGTGTCAAGGATTATTTGAATAATAGTTTTTCAATGAAAGATCTTGGCGAAGCAGCTTACATATTAGGCATAAAGATTTATAGAGATAGATCGAGACGCCTAATATCATTGTCACAGAGTACATATTTGGACAAAGTTCTAAAGAGGTTTGGAATGGAAGATAGCAAGAAAGGGTTCTTGCCCATGTTGCCCAATACGACCTTGAGTAAAACTCAAAGTCCTGCAATGGCAGAAGATAGAGAAAGGATGAGTAAGACTCCCTATGCCTTAGCCATAGGATCTCTTATGTATGCCATGCTATGTACTAGACCCGACATTGCATATGCTGTTTGTTTGACTAGCAGATATCAAAGTGATCCAGGAGTGGATCATTGGACAGCTTTCAAAAACATCCTTAAGTACTTGAGAAGAACTAAGGATATGGTTCTTTCTTATGGAGGTGATGAACAACTCGTTGTTAATGGTTACACCGATGCTAGTTGGAACACCGATCCGGATGATTCTAAATCTCAATCTGGATATGTATTTACTTTGAATGGTGCAGCAGTTAGCTGGAGGAGTGCAAAGCAAAGCATTATGGCAAGATCTTCAACTGAATCGGAATACATAGCTGCTTCGGAGGCTTCACAAGAGGCAATATGGATGAAGGAGTACATTATAGAGCTCGGTGTGGTTCCAAGTGCGCTGGACCCAATGTATATCTACTGCGATAACATGGGCGCCATAGCCAATGCGCAAGAACCAAGGTCACACCGGTCTGGAAGGGGAATGGTCCATGAATGTGTCATGGGTAAGTGGAATGATTGGATCATATCTTAGGTCACTTGGTGTGGACATTTGCAAGAGAGAATTAAAGCTCTAAATTGAAAGTCAAACGGGAAGTTTGAAAAGTCAAGCTAGAACAATGGTTTCCTAGTGGAAGAAGGAAAGAGTCCTTCTCTCAATCCAACTTGGGTTTGGGTTTGGATTCAAACCCACCCCTCCCAAGGCTGCCCCCTCTCATAAATAGAGTGGGAGGGTTGCCCCAAAAACAAGCAAGCCCTAGCCCTCCCACGCCCGCGCCGCCACCGCCGTTCGTCGCCGCCATTGCCCGTCGCCGTCGCCCTAGCCGCCGCCGACGCCTCCTCCTCCTCTCGGTCTTATAAACCCTAGATCACTGGGAAACCCTATATCCACCATAACTCGCACCGTCTTAGGCGAATCCCTGCGGGATTTTCCCTCTACTTTCGACACCACGCTGTCGTGCTGCCGGAATCGCGAGGGGAGAACTACAACCTTCGCTGCCTGCTGGAACAAGGGAGAGTAAGGTCTTCATCGAGTACCGAACGTGTGACCGACTGCGGAAGCGCTGCCGGAACGCAACTCCGGAAGGATCGTCTACGGGATCTTGAGATCGACAAGTGTACGACTACATCACCCACAAGAATCTGCTCTCGTTAATCGCTTTGGAATCTTCGAGGGTGAGTGCTTCTATCAACTCGTTGCTACAATCTAGTAGATAGATCTTGGCTTGTTTGTGTGCATGCGGTAGAAAGTTTTTGTTTTCCATGCTACGAACCCCTACAGAGACAGACACCCGCAAAGCCACTTATGCAATACAAGTTGCATGTCGAGCGTGGAGAAAGTCTCATGAATGATGTCATGTAAGGTTATCTTGGGCCGCCTCATCCCATCATCCTGCAAGATGCAAAGTACACAAAAAGAAATCAGCAACAAAAGCATCAACGCCCATAATAACCATTGTGTTCTACTCGTGTAACAGGTCTACGCATAGACATGGCTCTGATACTACTGTAGGGGTTCGTAGCATAGAACACAAAAATTCTCTATCGCATGAACACACACAATCCAAGATCTAATCTACTAGATCGATGCAACGAGTTGATAGAGTACTAACCCTTGAAGATCCAAAGCAGTTAACGAGATCGGATTCTTGTGGTTGATGTAGTCGTTCACTTGCTGATCTCAAGATCGCGAAGACGATCCTTCCAACGTCGTGTTCCGGCAGCGCTTCTGCAGTCGGTCACACGTTCGATACTCGATGAAGACCTTACGCTCCCTTGTTCCAGCGAGCAGCAGAGGTTGTATATCTCTCCTCGTGATTCCAATAGCACGACGATGTGGTGGTGCAAGTAGAGGGGAAATCCCGCAGGGCTTCGCCTAAGCCGGAGCGGGTATGGTGGATTAGATAGGGACCTTGGCTACTAGGGTTTAGAGGCCAAGGGGAGGTGCTGGACAGTGGCTAGGGTTTAGCTAGGCGGCGGTTTTAGAGGGGCTCTAAGCAGCGGTGACTTGATAGGGGGCAGTGGCCGACGACTAGGGTTTCAAGCGTGTGGGCAAGGGGGCGCCCCTCCCCTCCTTTTATTGGAGGGAGAGGCGGCAAGGGGAGGGGAAGTCCTCCCCCAACTCCCCTTGCTTGGTTGGCATCAAGGAGGGAGGGGAAACCTTCCCTAACTAGGTTTCCTCTCCTCCCTCCACTAGGCAACCATGTTGGGATTTGACTTTTCAAACTAGCGTTTGACTTGTCAAACTAGAGTTTGATTTCTCTCTTCCCATTGCCCAGCCAAGTGATGTAGGACATGGTGCAACCATTCCACTTTCGTATGACACATCCATGTACCCTTACCACTCCGGAGCGGTGGACCTTCTAGACCCTTCTAGAAGATTCCGGTGAAAACACCAAAAACATTTCCGAACTCCGGAATTGGACTTTCCTTATATAAATCTTATTCTCCGGGCCATTCTAGATCTCCTTGTGATGTCATGGATCCTATCCGAGACTTCGAACAACATTCGGTCTCCAAATCATTACCATATCTACTAAACAACATTGAATCCTTAAGTGTGTCTCCCTATGGTTCGTGAATTATGCAGACATGATCGAGACTCTTCTCCGGTAAATAACCAATAGAGGAATCTAGAAATTCATATGGATCCCACATATTTCTATGATTACTTCATGATCGAATGAACCATTTACATATGATACCAATTTCCCTTTGTCTCATGATACTTTACTTATCCGAGGTTTGATCATCGGTATCTCTGCATACCTAGTTCAACCTCGTTACCGATAAGTAATCTTTACTCGTTCCTACGATATGTGATCCCTTGTGAGACAATAACATGCTTGCAAGCCAATTGGATGACATTCCACTGAGAGGGCCCAAAGTATATCTATCCATCATATGGATGGACAAATCCCACTCTTGATCCATGTGCATCAACACATACTTTCTGAATACTCAATGCCACCTTTATAACCACCTAGTTATGAAGTGGTGTTTGATGTCATCGAAGCATCCATCCGGTGATGGTGATTAACATGATCTCATGGTCAAAGGATTTAGGTTACTATGTATCTGAAAGCTTATAGCAAACGAATGAACTATTGAAATGACTTGATCTTATGCTACACTTAACTATAGGAGTATATCCTTCACATCATTCTCCTAATGATATAACCTTGTTATCAATAACATCCAATGTTCCTGATCAGGAAACCATGATCATCAATCAATCAACAAGCTAGTTTAACAAGAGGCTTTACTAGGGACTCTTACATGTTTACAAATCAAGTATTAATGTTTCCGGTTAATACAATTATAACATGGATTTAGACATTTATCATAAACACAAAGATATAATAGTAATAATAACTACTTTTATTATTGCCTCTTGGGCATATCTCCAACACCCAATACTTTGGGGATCAAGGTAATCAGGCCAAAGTTCAGACGAGACATCACAAGACTCCCCGTGTAGAACTCCTGGAATATCTTCATGATCACCATCTGCAACTGATCCTAGAAGGTTTGGAAGAAGATCACCGACATGCCATCTGGCTTAGGGGTCAAATTGGTATTCATAGACTTGAGAGCGGCTGCTACCTCCCCCGGCAGGAATGGAAGTGTGATCTCTGCGTTCTCGGTGGGGGTGACTATAGCCCCATCAGTCCAGAAGTTCGGGGCCAGCGATAGTCCAGAACATGGCATGATGATAAAAAAGATCCTTATAAAAGGCATAAATATGGGTGGAGATATCCTTCGGGTCCTCCAAAAGGGAGTCCCCTTCCTAGAGACGGGGGATCGAGCACTTCTTCCTCCTGCCATTAGCTATGGAATGAAATTAGGTCGTGTTCGATTCCCCTTGAAGGGTCCACTTCTGGCAACTACGCTATCTCCATAATGCATCCTCCCCTTTTGTAGATCTCCAGAATGGAGGTCTCAAGGGAGTACCTATGGGACCAAGCGTCCGCCGAGAGACCAACCTGGTCGTGAAGGGAATATGCCCGAGAGGCAATAATAAAGTGGTTATTATCTTATTCCTTGTTTATGATAAATGTTTATTTATCATGCTATAATTGTGTTAATTGGAAACGTTAATACATGTGTGTTTAATAAACGAATAAGAGTTACTAGTTATGCCTCTCATATGAACTAGCTCGTTGATTAATAACATGATCAAGGTTTCCTAATCATGGATATTGGATATTGTTAATAACAGGGTCACAACATTGGTGGAATGATGTGATAAATACTCACCCGAAGTATAGTAATACGATCAAAGTCATTATGTTTACATTGATATAATAATTCCTACAAAGTAATCCTAATCCTTAGATCATGAGATCATGTTAATTGCTAACACCGGAAGAGTACTTTGATAACATCAAATGTCACACCATAACAGGGTGACTATAAAGGTGGGTTTGGGTACTCCGAAAGTGTTATGTTGAGGATCATGGATAAAGAGTGGGATTTGTCCATACAGATGACGGAGATATTTAGTCTGGGCCCTCTCGGTGATATCACATTAACATATCTTACAAGCAAGTGATAAGATCACTAAAATGTTATATCACGGGAACAAGAAAAGAGTACTTGTAGGTAACGACATTAAACTAGGTATGGGGATACCGATGATCAAATCTCGGACATGTAATATATCACGAGACAAAGGGATTTTGTTACAATGTCAAAGGTTCTCACGATCACTAAGTCAGCGTTGAATGTGGGGGGGTCAATATGGATCTCTAGGTCCCGCTACTGATTATTGATCAAAGAGGGGTCTCGATCATGTCTACATTATTTGAGAACCGTAGTGTGACAAACTTAAGGGATACTAGCACACTTTTGAGCAAATAAGATGCCAGAGAAAGAAAATGAAAGCGCTAGAATTATTTCAATGTACAACGGAATTATTTTGGGTGAAATTGCTAAAATTGGTTCTGCATATGATATTGAAATGTTATAAGGGGTTTTTATGTGAATGTTTGTTAACTAAAGTAATTAACAAAATTCTAAAAAAAATATTTTTATTAATTGAGAGATACAATAATTTTGAAAGTAATGCATGTTAGTGGACATGTGAGTGGAGGTGTGTTTATGTGAGTGGGAGCTCCACCGACATGAATGAGAAAGAGGTGGGGGCACTCACCATGGCCACCACGTCATGGCCTTGGGGCTTCCCACCTCACCTATAAAAGGAACCCCCTCCCTCCATATCACTCACACCTCCTCGTGAAGGATCTTGCTCCCCCTAGAATATTCCCCAAGGCCTCAGAATAGCGAGGTACATGTTTCTGGTGGCTTTTTTTAGAAGGATTTGCTGCTTCCGCTGCTTCGCTGGAGAAAGGACATGGAGGTTGTCGGGGTACCAGACGTGTGTGAGATCATGGATGCACCACTGCTTTGCGATGATGGACTTGCTGGTGCTGGACCTGCTGGACTTCATCACGATCTTGAGAACCAATCTTCTAATGCTTTGTCAGTCTTCGAGGATAAATTCTCTATGAATGTATATCCACCAGTTGCTTGTATCTAGATAGATAGATCTTGATGCTTAGTTGTTCATATCATAGGAAAAATTTTGTTTTCTATGTTGCGAACCCAACAGTAGTATCAGAGCTAGATATATGCGTAGATACTTGTATGGGTAAAACACATAGGAGTATGTGGGCGCTGATGATCATGTTATTGCATCCTCTTGTGTACTTTGGATATTAGTGTCATAGTGGGATGAAGCGGCCTAGACTAACTTTACATGTCCTCGCACATCAGACCTGTTCCATGCTTGACATGCAACTAATTTTGCATAAGTGGCTAGTGGGTGTCTCTCGCGGTGCGAAAGGATCGTCTACATGATCTTGAGATCTGCAAGTGACCGACTACATCAACCACGAGAATCCGATCTCGTTAAACGCTTTGGATCTACGAGAGTTAGTTCTCTACAATCTCGTTGCACCTATCTCGTAGATTAGATCTTGGCTTTGTTATAGATTAGATATTGGTTTTGTGTGTTCATGCGATAGAATTTTTTGTTTTCGATGCTACGAACCCTACAACAATGTCAAAGGTTCTCACTATCACTAAGTCATCGTTGAATGTGTGGGAGTCAGTACGGATCTTCAGGTCCCGTTGCTGATTATTGATCGGAGAGGGGTCTCGATCATGTCTTCATTATTTGTGAACCATAGTATGGCACACTTAAGGGATACCTACATCATTTGGAGCAAATAAGATGCCAGATAAAGAAAATGAAAGCGTTGGAATTATTTCAATGGACACCAGAATTGTTTTTGGTGAAATTGCTGAAATTAGTTCTGCATGTGATATTAAAATGTTGCAAGGGGTATTTATGTGATTTTTTGTTAATTAAATTAATTAACAAAATTCTTAATAAAATAAATAAAATAATTTTATTAATTGAGAGATACATTAATTTTGGTGAAAAATTAATGCATGTGAGTGGACATGTGAGTGGAGGTGTGTTTATGTGAGTGCGAGCTCCACCCACATGAATGAGGAAGAGGTGAGGGAACCCACCATGGCCACCACGCCATGGCCTTGGGGCTACCCCACTCACCTATAAAAGGCACCCCCTCCCTCCATGTCACTCACACCTCCTCGTGAAGGATCTCTCTCCCCCTCTAGAATATTCTCCATGGCCTCAGACTAGCAAGATACATGTTCCCGGTGGCTTTTTCTGAAAGGATTTGCTGCTTCCGCTGCTTCGCTAGAGCAAGGACTCGGAGGTTGTTAGGGTACCGGGCATGTGTGCGATCATGAATGCACCACTGCTTTGCGGTGCTAGACTTGCTGATGCTGGACCTATTGGACTTCATCATGATGTTGAGATCAGCAAGTGAACGACTACATCATCCACGACAACCAATCACGTAACGCTTTGTCGGTCTTCGAGGGTAAGTTCTCTAGGGATGTATATCCACCCGTTGCTTGTATCTAGATAGATAGTTCTTGGTTCTTAGTTGTTCATATCATAGGATTTTTTTTATTTTCTATGTTGCAAACCCAACAGGTCGGCCTGCTGGTCAAGACCCTGAATCTCCTGAAGTAGCACCTCCATATGGCCATGTAGGTCTTCCCCTATGTGAGCCCCCCAGCCTCACATGAATTGGTGGGCGAGCTTGGCACAGTGATGCCAAGTGTCAACTGCATAGTACACATGAGGGGGGAGGCAACGGCCTCCAACCACTTCGACTGCACCGCCTCCACGAACCCAGGCTTCTGAAGCCAAAAGGTCTCAAAGTGAAATCGGTTCAGTTGTGCTGGCACACCTCTTCCTAAGGATAGAAGGGGAGTATGGTCGGATCCAATCGTGGTGACCGCCCTCAGGGAGCATAAAGAAAAGGCCAATTTCCACTCCACCGACACGAAGACACGGCCTAGAACAGTGCGAACAGGGTCGAGCTGCTTGTTGGTCCACGTATATTTAGCGCCCTCCTACACATAAATGTTTATGAGCATCCATATCATAATTCGAAAAACATAGGAAAATACTTGAGGAATAGGGATTCATACTTCGATCTAGTGTGAAATTTCACCATATTTGTATAAATAGGCGTAGCTGAAAAATGATACGTGAAATACAACCTACGACAAAACGCTTCCGACTCTAGTGAGCCAGCTAAAATGGCTCTTATTTCTTATGGGAGACCACGGAAGCAAATATAATACAGTATTTGCTTATGATATCCGTTTTTGCAGCATAGCTAGACCTCCAGCCACGCCCCGCAAAAAAAGACCTCTAGCCCCATGTCCTCCAAGAACATGATATGCATGGCTAGACTTAGTGCCCCTTCTGACCGGGTGGTTGTCCAAGCTTGATAGTGTTACAACACCATGGTTTGAGTGGTTTTTTAACATGGTTTAGACAAAAAAAAATACTCCTAAGTTGTAGATAGCCTGTGCTTCAATAAGTTTCTGAGTCCGCTATTGGTGATATCGATACATCTATTAACCCTAAAAAGGCAAGCGTGCCGTTTTCCTTTTTTTTTGTGACCTGAATTATACCTTCTTTATGTAATCTTAGGGATTTTAGTCTCGTTCTCTAATTAGTATACCGCAGGGGTTTGTTTGCAAAAAAGCCACTTGTTTTTTTTTAGATAAAAATCCACTTGTTAATTGCACAACAAACATGCACCATGTCTCATTGTAAAAAAAAAACATGCACCATGTCTCAGCAGCAACTTACAACGATGTGGTTGTATGTATGTGGTGGAGTGTGCGCATGTCAGCGAGCTGCCAAGCAAAAAAAGAAGAGCAGAATCAGCGAACAATTAAAAACTTTCTTCCCTTAAAAGACTGTTAATCGGTTCATGATCGAGGATATCTGCTGGGAGCCTGACCTGGTCAGCTCAACCGTAGCCAGTAGGTACGGGTTGGCACGGTTATCCTGCACGCCCACCGGCAATGATGCAGCCGGGGCCGGGGCCGGGGCCCAGGGGAAGGCGGCTTCTTCCTCCTTTCGGTCAATGATTAGGTGAAAAGAAATACGCATCGCAGGAGACTGGGCCGAACGATTACAAGAGCAGAGCAGATGGTTATTAGGTCAATGCACATCTACTACAGAGTACAAGAAGATTTCTTACAGCTGGGGGAAATTCGATAAACCGACGGATTTGCTAGCATCGTTGCGTCTGCAGAGAACAGCATAGATGTCATTTGACTTGACCAAGCAAGGGAGCGTATCAGATCATCCCCAAAGTCGTCAGGGAGTAGTATCTATTTCCTCGGCAGAAATGATCCGGTCTCCATTTCTTCCGTTTGCAAACCTGAGACCGGGTGCATGCGTATATGTTGGGGAACTTTGGCAGTTCGCCATCGACCTCCCTAAGCAACTCCTTTATGTGCCATTGTTTAAGCTTTAATCCTTGTTTCTTTATGTGTCCATGCGGTCCGTTCTGTTTACAAACGAGTCATGTCGTCTAGAAGCATTGGAATGATTGAATAAGATAGCATAGCCGGCGTGTAAGTGTGATTATCCAGAACTAGTGGCCGACGTTCATAAAACAATTCCGACCGATCAGCCAATCTTCTTGTCCATGGATGCATGTGTGCTTCTCGATAACGATCATTGACCGTGACCCGACCCGCACCCACCCACCATGCCAACGCCATGCATGAAAACCAGGAGAACGATTGCAACGCGCTTTGCCCTTCGGACCAAGTTCCTCGAACCCTACCTGCTCCGACGACCACGTAAAAGCTACCATTTGAAAATACTTGAGCGGATTGAGTCATTTCACCATACGAACAATAAATTTTATTTCTTCAAGGAAAGATTGAATAATCGTGGCATAATTTTAATCAAAGCCTTTTGCATATTGAAAATGCGTTTTGTTCCCTACTATCTTCCAAACACCAGAGGAACGCGTCACAAAATCCTGTTTAGAGCGGGAGCGCTTGGCGTCATTTCATCGCTACGTAGAAATAATAAGGTTTTTAACGATAAAATCTTTCTCTTAGACAGGTTATCTACCGAAGCACCGCTATGCTTTGTTTATGCTCCTCTCTACAACATGTGGAGTTTCGAGACCGGTTAACGGAGAACTATACATGCTTGGAGGATATGGCGAGAGATATTTTTTCGACACGGATGGCAGCGTAATTTTAAGATTGGACCTTCGTCTTCTTAGGCATTTTGTAGTATCAGATGATTCTATGCATTTCGCCTTTTCTATAATTTCTATTGGGATTTCTATTTTCGTTCCCCCGGTTCATTAGTTGTACTCACTTTTATCTAGACGCTAAACTTTTTCTCACCTTTGTCCAATCTCTTGTTCGAAACTCTCAAACGGTCTGAAACTCGTTGTCCGTCAGCCTTGTCGTTATATGCTGAAAAGTGGAACCACGTTCGGCCGGGTCTCGTAGTGGACACCTCTCTCTACTTATTCAGACCAGCGTAGATCCATAGCTTATCCACGTGAGCGCAGGACCCACAACTTATCCAGGTTGGCGTTGTAAGATGGGAGCCCGAGCCAACCCCATGCCTGTGTTGTTGCCTCCCCTTGCCTCTTCTCCTCCGACGATTGTCGTGGTGGTATCACGGCAGATGCCATGGGTAGGCTAAAGTATGGGGCCAATGGATGCTAGAGGGATCTGGGGAGGGAAGATGTAGTTGATTCTACACACAGAAGACTAAGGCAAAGATCTTTATTTCTTCTTCCTTGGGCTACAAGTGCTCCTTGAGCTGTATACGGGGAGAAGAGAAGAACTTTTCTAGCCTAACGGCTCTAACTTTAGTCGATCCCCCCTTCAGAGTCCATGCCTCTCCTTATAAAGGAGGGCCTTGGGTTCCTCTAGGGCTGACGCGGCAAGCATATTCGAGGAATATGCTTGTCCCAATATAGTAGTTCGGTGCCCCCCTTTCCCTGTCGCTCCCCTAATGAAGGCAAGGTTCCAGGGCCCTCCTCATGCGCCTCGGGAGTGTCACCTCCGTGACCTCCTTCGCCTCTCTCCGCGCCTTTGTCCCTAGCGCTTGGCTCCACTCGATTCTCCTAGCTTGTCGCTAGGGTTTGACTTTAGGCTTATCCTTCTCCGCAAGCTTCATATCATTCGTCCTCCTCGCATAACTCGGATCGTTTACTTGCATCAAGATCACTCCGGGTTAACCCGGCCGACTTACGCAATATCTCGGCGGTAATGTCTTAGCGTAAATACACGGGTCTCTCCTCTTCATATCTCGGCCGACTTCTACGGATTCGGCCGACCTAGGTCAGAATCGGAAACCGTCGGGATTATACTCGTCTTTCCCGTCTTTACCATATCCGGGTTACCTCCCAACATTAGTCCCGAAAGCTGGTGTGGCCTGCCGATAACCTCGGCCGGGCGTATCGATTCATCACATTCTTTCTATATTGTTTCCGAGTTATCTCTCTCTCGTTCGAGGTACCCACGTTCCTTCTCTCGTACGCCTTGTCCTACGTGTCACCCCCATCATTGTTCCTCTAGTTTTTTGTTCCTCTACAGTATTTACTGACAGGCTACAGTTATCACCGTGTCTGTCGCGCCGGCGCTGCGACGCCTCGTGTGCCCCTTCCCTTGGGGATCGCGACCTTCTTCGCTACTGTGTGGCCCTTGGTGCGGTTCCACTTAATGACGTGCGTTTGCGCCGCACCCACGATCTACACGGTCAACCGCCGCACCCACGATCCCACTACCTCGCTTGTGGCTCGATTATAAAGAGGGGCGCGGTGTCTGGGAATTCACTTTTCCCCTTCTCGTTCGCCTGTGTCCTTCTTCTTCCTCTTGCTTCCGCGCCCTCTTGCAGCTCCGCCGCCGCGCGCTCATCAGGACTTCCGACGGCGAGGACTCCGCCGTGTTGTTCTGTCCGCCTCATCCGCGCTCGCCAGCTCCGGCGCCGTCGCCGTTAAGTTCTTTTTGGCCGCGTTGCCTAGGTTTTATCCTAGATTTATCTGTTTCGATCTTGTATTCGTGCGGCGGTTCCTCTGTTCCTCCGCCGCTGCTCCCGTGCAAAATCACGACGGGGCCTCGTAGCTCTAAACTTTCCTCCGCCGCCAGCTCTTCCTCCGTCGATCTTTCCGGCGAACCCATGTCTAGCTCCTTTAGTGGTGCTCTGGTAGAGGATGATGATGCTGGCTCTGGGCCCGAACGAGGCTCGTGGCAAGGCTCCTCTGTTACACGCCGCGAGATTGAGTGGCTTATCCGAACTCGGAGGATTCCCGCCGAGGTCTCCTGTCGCTTACCCGGCAGCGAGTCCTCTCCGGACGTTGGGGAGGGCGAGTATGTAGTTTTTATGTCACACTTCGCGCGTGGCTTTGGTCTCCCTCTCAGCGATTTTGCTAGAGAGTTTCTCGACTACTTCGTCCTTCAGCCGCATCATCTTTATGCGAATGCCATCGCTTCTCTTTCTGCTTTTATCTCCGCCTCGGAGGGATACTTCGGCCTATGGCCGTCCGTGCATGTCTGGTCGAAGTTCTTCCAGATTCGTTCTAACGTAGTCCCTGACAAGTCTCTGCACCCTTCTGAGAAATTGCTTACTCAATGTGGGGCAGCGTCCATTACACCTCGGAGGAAATCCGTATTTCCTCGTGTCATCGGGTTAGAGTCGTGCAAGAAGTGGCACAAATCCTTCTTTTACGTCAAGAACAGAGGGACGGAGGACAAGATTCGGCTCCCTTCCTTCTCCATTGGTCCGCCTTCTAAGGTGAATTGGACTTACAATCCGAGGAAGAGTCATGCCTTGGCCGAGGCCTTTGAGATTTGGCTTAAAGAGCTGATCTGTGCCGGGTTATGCGGCGAAGACCTGATGGCTACCTTTATCAGTAGCCGAATCTGCCCATTCCAGAAGCGGACTCACAAATTGTGCTACATGAGCGGTCCTCTTGACCCTAACCGAGTCTCGACCGTGGAGCTGGACAATTATCTTATCTATAAGCGTGTCCGAGCTATCTTCAAGACGGAGATGCCTGAGGATTGGGCTTGGGGATTGAAACCGTTCACCCGCGATCGTCCGCCTCCCGAAGTAAGCTTAATCAATAACGCTCTGCTATTCAATTGTTTTTCGTAACGGTTTTCGCTAATTTTCTTTTTTCTTGTCTTGTAGAGGTTCGCAGAGCAGAAGAATGAGGATGACAAAGTTTTGTTGCTTCCGTGGCCTGCGGACCGGAGCACCCCGGATACTGGTGAGCCGGACTCGGAAGAGTTCGTCCCTAAGTTGGATCCTGCCCCGGCTCGAGCTCGTGGCAAGACCTCAGCCCACGAGGAGGAAGGTGATTCGGACGAGGTCCAAATTCTTGAGGTAGTTGCCGCAATGCCTATTTCTTATGCATTTACGGCTTCTACTTTCCCAGCTAATCCGGCCGGTCAGGTTCACGACGCCGAGCCTATTGCTTCCCGACCTCCTGTTACCTCGGGGAAACGCGGGGCTTCTGCTAGTGCCTCAGAGGCGGTCCCCAAGAAACGAATGAAGAAATCTGCTCCGAATCCTCCCAGGCGCAAAACCATGCCTGGGGTCGCAGGGTAAGTTCCTTTTGCTCGTATTTCTTGCTTCTCTCTTTCTGTTTTTCATCCTGACACCCTTTTTTCTTTCTTATTTTCGCAGCGCTCCGCTTTCTGTTAAGCCCGGCGGTCCTAGCATGATCAGCCTTCCGATTCGGCCGCCGTCTCCTCCGCCCGTTGAAGATACTAGGATTCACAGTCCTGCTCGTGCTGCCTCTCCTTCATCTCTGAATCATTCGCCCCCTCGTCGCGACGTGCCTAAAAGTTCTTCTATCGACATCGATTCCATTCGGCCCTCCGAGATTCTCGTTGATCCCGTTGCCCCCTCTGTGGGTCCGAGCGCCTCTACTGAGCCTCTATCTGCCCCAGCAATCTCTACATCAACTCCAGCCGCGGCCGAAGAGGTCGTTATCTCGGTGCCTTCTGCGACCGTGTCTCCTGCTGCTCCTAAAGACACCGTTCCCATTACCGAGGTATCGGCTCCTGATGATGCCTCTTCTAAGGTAAGGAAAACTGTTGCCACCAAGGCCCCCTCTTCCCAGAAAGGTCTTGTCGGCTCTTCTCAGCCGAGTATTGCCGACGTGCTGCGCAAAGGAACTGCGCCTACCAAAGCCTCCGTTACCTCGGCTGCCAGCACCCAACTTGCTCTTCATAAAAGCCCTGCGGCCACAGTGGTTACACAACATACTCGGGGTAAAGTCCTAACTCGGACGGCGGTGGAAGCGATCTCGGCATTGGTGGAGTACGCCAATAATTGGAATGCTGCCGATCAGTTTGAGGGTAATCCAATCAGCCAGCCCTTTCAGCTTTCCGACATCAGCGGCCGTTTCGATCAAGCTGCCAAGTTCATCCTTGATACCAACAAGATGAATGAGGTAATTGCTGTTTTGCTAAGTCTTTAGATTAGTTGCCCAGATGTTACTATATGCTGTAGTCCCCAAAACTTGCAGGGAAATAACTTGTTATATGCTTGGAAGTTTAATGATGCTTTACTTAATCTAACTTCATCTCTAGAGTTTGAATTTATATCCGACTAGATTTGTTTTATAGTTTGCTTGACTTTCGTTTTAGTTGATCTTGAAATATTCAGCCACCTACATTTGGGTTTAGTCTCACTTGCCTCGGATCTGCTTTAGTCTCGAATATCCAGCCACCTAGACCCGAGTTAAGTTTCTCTTGACTCGGATCTGGTTTAGCTTCGAATATCCAGCCACCTAGATCCGAGTTAAGTTTCTCTTGACTCGGATCTGGTCTAGCTTCGAATATCCAGCCACCTAGATCCGAGTTAAGTTTCTCTTGACTCGGATCTGGTCTAGCTTCGAATATCCAGCCACCTAGATCCGAGTTAAGTTTCGCTTGACTCGGATCTGGTCTAGCTTTGATTATTCATTTATTGTTTTGCTCCATTGTTCAGGTTGCACATGACCGGCGAACTGCCGAATTTCAGAGGTTGCTTTTTTCGCACCGCAAACTGGAGGAAAAGTATGAGAAAATCCTTCCTGTGGTAAAAAAGGCTGGTAAGTCGATAGTTCCTTTTCGTTATTCTCGACATTCTTATTGATTTGTCCGCGAGATGCCGGCTCACTTTTTTGGTGAACAGGTAATATTAATAACCTCAACATTCGTCTTGAGAAGAAAGTCAAGAGCTTGGAAGGTTAGTTTCCCTTTTATCTTACACCTTTTCCCCTTTAACATGTGTGCTAAGCTTTTTTATTTCGTTTGGCTTTGGTAAAGCCGAGTTGCAAACCTTTGCAGCGTCTCACCAAGATTTCACGCCCATCCCTGACGTGATGCTGCATTTTTTAGAACAAAGCGCTGCTCATTCGGCACAGCTACAAGAAAAAGATGATGAAATAGCCCGCCTACGAGCCGAGGTGGATACCCTTAAGCTTTCTCAGAAATCCGAACTAGAAAAGGTCGACCAGGAATTTTCCGAGGAGAAGAATCGGCTAGCTTTGGAGCTGCAGAAGAATAAAGAACTCCTTGAGGCTGCCGAATTGAAAACTCAGGGATTGAGCGAGGAAATTGCTCGTTTTGAGAAGAGCAAGGTCGATTGGGCCAAAGACCTTCAGATAATGATGAGTTACATTCATCGTAAGCTTTTTAACACAGCCGAATTATATTTTTCTCTTTGTCCTTGCTGCCACCTGACACGTTCGTGTTTTGCGCAGATCATTTTCCTGAAGCTGAGCCCGTGAGTTCTAAAGCGGTTCTTGCGGCTTTGCGCCGAGGTGTTCCTTGCTGTGACTCGGAGTATTCAATGGAGGATTTCTGGTTCTTTGTTGGTCCGCAGTTGGTCCAATGAAGATTATGGGTCGGGATTTGGTGCAAGCAGCTATTCGAGCTTACCATGTTCTTTGGCCGAACACTTCTGGGACTCCTGATATCAACGAGGTCGAATTACTGGTGAAAATACTGATGGCATCTGAGAGGCAACTAAGTCTCTGGAGGGAATCAGCGGTATTGGCGCTGATATGGCCCTTACTGTTATCATGTCATGGTATGAAGACATTTCTCTTGATATCCTGAGAAATTTGCGCACTGGTTCCCGTTGGGTTGAGGACCCCACTTTTGTTGCTCTTCGGCAAGCTCGCGCCTTCCAGCTTGTTGAGTATGCCGATGTGCATACCTGGAATGAAGGTCTGAGTTTCCTTCCAAACCCGGATGATGAGGTTATAGTTGAAGATGCCTCGGATAACAATTCAGCTGAGCAAGGGGAGGGTGAGGATGACTCGGCCACATCTGGTAGTTCCAGTTCAACCTCGGACAGTGACGGTGATGCGTGGTCCTCCTCCAAGGGTACTGGGCATTCAACTGCACAAACTGATGCTCCTGAGCATCCTCGGGCTTCTGCTGAAGTTGCACCTGGGTCTACGGAGGGCGAGGCAACCTCGGCCGAGGCTCCTCCTACTTCGGAGCATCCAGCGCCTGGCCAAGTCGCTGCCTCTTAAGTTATTCCTTATCCCTGGCATGCCGGGCGTATGATGTACGTGGAACAATTTACTATTTCCTGTATGACCTGAATTTCTTTTGTCGTGTACTACTGCGACATATATGTTTGCAGTTGCTATAACTTTGTTTAAGTGGGTTTTCATCCGGATTCTTGCTTTGGTGACCCGCGATTTCTTGTTTTTAGGATGTATCTTTGTCTTCGTTTTCTCGTGGTTTAGCCGAGTAATCTAGGTGTGAGCTTCGAATATCATACCACATTGCTCTGCTCTTATCCTGCGTTACTGCCTATTGCGCCGAAGTCTAATGTGTAGAGCAAATTTCGGAAATAATGTAAGACCGTTATTGAGGCGCTGCCCAGGGTGTCGAGTTCTAATGCTCAACATAACACTGGGTAGCGTATGGTAGTCCCCGAGTCACTGCTCTGAGTGCCGAGGTTCAAATACATAACATGAAGCTGAAATAACATATGGCAGTCCCCGAGTCACTGTTCTGGGTGCCGAGGTTCAAATACATAACATGAAACTGAAATAACATATGGTAGTCCCCGAGTTACTGTTCTGGGTGCCGAGGTTCAAATACATAACATGAAACTGAAATAACATATGGCAGTCCCCGAGTCACTGCTCTGGATGCCGAGGTTTAATACATAAGATGATATTGAAATAACATACGGCAGTCCCCGAGTCACTGCTCTGGGTGCCGAGGTTCAAATACATAACATGAAACTGAAATAACATATGGCAGTCCCCGAGTCACTGCTCTGGATGCCGAGGTTTAATACATGATTGGTTCTTGACCTCGAGATACTATGTTATGAGTAAAATGGACGAAGCAACGCTACATTCCATGGCCGCTTAGTTTCTTCGCCAGCTTTGTCTGCCTTGTTCCTTCCGGAGGATTGAGCGTCGATTAGATAATAAGCATCGTTATGCAATGCTTTGCTCACGATGAATGGTCCCTCCCATGGAGGTGACAACTTGTGCATGCCGGCCGTGCGTTGTACCAGTCGGAGGACTAAATCCCCTTCTTTGAACACCCTTGTATTCACCTTCTTGTTGTGATATCGTCGCAAGTTCTGTTGATAAATAGCTGATCATGATAGTGCCAGTTCTCTGGCTTCTTCTAGTAGGTCTACAGTATCTTGCCGAGCTATTTCATTCACCTCTGAGGTTGTATATTGAGTAACTCTTGGCGAGTCATGTATTATGTCGGCTGGAAGCACGGCCTCTGCTCCATATACCAGAAAGAATGGTGTATAACATGTCGATCTATTCGGGGTAGTCCTGAGGCTCCATAATACGGCTCGGAGTTCCTCAATCCAACATCCTGCCGACCTTTGCAGTGGTTCAATAAGTTGTGGTTTTATTCCTGACAATACTAGGCCATTAGACCTTTCCACTTGTCCATTAGATGCTGGGTGAGCCACGGAGGCAACATCTAGTCTTATGTGTTTCTCTCTGCAAAATCTGGCGAAGGCTCCTTCTGCAAAGTTTGTGCCATTATCTGTAATAATACTGTGCGGATACCCATATCTTAAAATAATATCTTTGAAAAATTTCACTGTTGTGGGCCCATCGCATTTTTTTATTGGTTTTACTTCAATCCATTTTGTGAACTTGTCCACCATAACCAATATGTGGGTCATTCCCCCTCGTGCTGGCTTAAATGGTCCCACCATATCTAAGCCCCACACAGAAAATGGCCAAGTGATGGGTATTGTTTTTAACTCGGCCGACGACATATGTATTTTGGTTGCATATCTCTGACAACCATTGCATTTTTCAACCAATCTTTGGCTTCTTTCAGCGCCGTCGGCCAATAAAATCCATGTCTGAATGCTTTTGCTACCAAGGCACGCGATGAGGCATGGTGTCCACATTCTCCTTGATGTATATCTAGGAGGATCTCCTGGCCTTCTGCCGAACTCACACACTTTTGCAACACACTAGTGACGCTTCTTTTATACAGCTCATTGTTTATGATCGTATAAGCTTTTGCTCTCCTTACAGTTTGTCTTGCTAATATTTCATTACCCGGCAACATCGCGTCTTTAAGGTAAGAGAATATGGGTTGCGCCCATAGCGGTGTGACTTTTTCTGGTGTGATCTCACTGTCTATTTCCATGTTTCCTGCCGACATATCTACCTCGGCCTCCTCCATAATTGTGCTTACTTCTGCTGTCCTCTTCTTGGGGGGTTCCGAGTCATATTGCTGGTCTACTTCCATCGGCGCATTATCTTCTGCTGAATTTGCCGGAATAAAGATAGATTCGGATTCTGGTGATGGGATTATTGATGGTTTCCTGAGGTGTTCCAGGGCAATACCCGGGGGAATTGACTACCGGGTTGATCCGAGTTTTGACAACGTGTCTGCGGCATCATTTTCTGCCCGAGGTATGTAGTGAAATTCACATCCTTCGAAGTATCCACTGATCTTTTGCACATGAAATCTGTATAAAGCCATATTGGCATCAAATGCATCCCAATTGCCTGAGACTTGCTGTACTACTAGATCCGAGTCCCCATAGCATAAGATTCGGCGTATGCCAATCTCTTTTGCTACTTTCAGTCCATGGACCAGTGCTTCATATTCGTCTACGTTGTTGGATGCGGCGAAATGTATTTGTAGCACATATTTCAGCTGATCTCTTTTAGGCGAGGTTAACACTATTCACCTCCCAAACCATTTCTTAATTTGGAACCATCGAAATGCATCGTCCAATAATTTGGTCCGTAATGGTGGCTCGATCGCACTTCGCCCGATCTCTGAAGAAGTCGGCGACCGCTTGAGATTTGATTGCATCTCTCCTATCAAATTGTGAAGCGTACGGTGACAACTCGATTGCCCATTTTGCTATTCGGCCACTTGCATCTTTGTTGCTCAATATGTCGGCTATGGGTGCTTCACAGATCACTTTGATGTGATGCTCTTCGAAGTAATGTTTAAGCTTTTTTGCCGACATATACACTCCATAAGCCATCTTCTGATAATGTGGGTAATTCTGCTTTGAAGTGGATAACACCTCACTTAAATAATACACCGGCCTCTGTACCGACTTATTATCTTCAAGTCGTTCTACTACAACTACAGCACTTACTACTCTGTTGTTAGCCGATATATAGATCAACATAGGCTCTTTTGATAGTGGAGAAGCCAGAATGGGTGCTGTGACCAACATATTTTTCAACCCATGAAATGCGCTGTCCGCTTGTGGAGTCCAAATGAATTTATCTGATTCTTCATCAGCTGATATAGTGGTAGCGCCTTCTCTCCCAGCCGACATACAAACCGACTGAGGGAGGCTAGACAACCCGTGAATTTTTGTACATCATTTAAACATCTTGGAAATTCCATTCTTTCTACTGCCTTTATCTTTGTTGGGTTAGCCTCTATACCTCGGCTAGATACAAGAAAACCGAGTAGTTTTCCTGCCGGCACGCCAAACGTGCATTTTTCCAGATTAAGCTTCATTCGAAACCTTCTCAGGTTCACGAAAGTCTGCCGTATATCTTCTAGTAACGTTTTGCTTTCCTTGGTTTTGATGACTACGTCATCTACATATACTTGTACATTTTTTCCTATTTGATCGTGTAGACATTTTTGCATGCATCTCTGATATGTTGCTCCTGCGTTTCGCAGGCCGAATGGCATTGTGCGATAGCAATAAGCCCCGTACGGGATAATAAACGCAGTATTTATTTGATCAGCCGGATTTAACGGTATCTGGTGGAAACCAGAATACGCGTCTACAAATGACAATAACTCACAACCGGCGGTCGAATCAATGACTTGGTCTATTCAAGGTAATGGAAAAGGATCTTTTGGACACGCCTTGTTCAGGTTCGTGTAATCGATGCACATTCTCCATACAATGGCTACATTGGGATCATCTTTCTTCTTTTCTACTAGCACCGGATTCGACAACCAATCCGGATACAGCACCTCCATGATGAACCCGGCTGCGAGGAGCCGAGCTATTTCATCCCCTATTATTTTTCTCCTGTCTTGGTGAGCGGCGGAGAGGTTGCTTCACCGGCCTTGCTCCTGGCCTTACATTCAAAGAGTGCTCAGCCAACTCCCTCGGAACACCTTGCAGATCCTGAGTTGACCATGCAAATATGTCCCGATTCTCACGGAGGAAGTTGGTGAGCTTGCTTTCCTATTTAGTGTTCAGGCATGCACCAATAGTAACAATACGCTCTGGAAATTGCTCATCTATCTAAAACTTCTTCGTTTCTTTAGTCGGCTGAAAAGAGACACTGCCATGCGGGTTGGCTAGTGCCGGCATGTTCAGCTGTGCCGACTGAGCGAGGGCTGCTACTTCCTGAATCCTTCTTTTTTCTCTTGCTATAACCAATGATTCGGCCAAATTTGACCCGGCAGAAGCACACTCCATTGACTTCTTGTAATCCCCTGCAACTGTTATCACTCCTTGTGGTCCGGGTAGCTTCATTTTCAGATAACTTATATGACAGCTGCTCATGAATTTGGCCAATGCTGGCCGTCCGAGTAAAGCATGATAGCAACTCTCTAGATCCACCACCTCAAACTCTAAGTTTTCTGCTCTGCAGTTATCTCTTGTGCCGAATAACACATCCACTCGGACCTTACCAATGGGTTCACACGAAAGCCCTGGCACTATCCCATGGAAAGTGGTCCTCGTGGATTGCAACATGTTCTGCGATATTCCGAGTTTATGCATGGTATCTTTGTACATGATGTTGATACTGCTTCCATTGTCAATGAGTACTTTTGAGAATTTCACGTTGATGCTTGGTCCAACGAATGTCGGATCCAATACGAGTGCATATGATCCGGGATTCGGCATTATCCTCGGGTGATCCTTCATGCTCCAAGTTACCTCCTGATCCGACCAAGGCACATATCTTGGTACTGCCGTCATAACTGCATTTACTTCCATATGCCGGCGCTGCACACTTTGCTTATCTTGTTGTTCCGTTGTGAACAGACAATAATACTAATGATGTTCTCTGTAATCATTGCGTCCAATACTCGTCGGAGCTGTCCTTCCATCTTGGACTTGGCTCATCACTTGATGTACCGCGTCTCTCCGATCCGAGTTATCGTACCTCGGGGGAGGGGGCGGTAACATCAGTTGTTGTGCATTTGCTCCAGTCAACTGCGGTTGATGCTGCTGATGTACTTGATGGGGCACCTGAATACCTGCGGGTTTCCCCATTGCATTTTTCATCCATGCACATTGGCGGGTCGTATGATTGGCTGGCCTGGACGGGTTTGACGTATGAAATTTTCACGGCTGATCTAACATAGATTCGAACGTGTATTTCGGCCTCTCCTGCCACTGTTTCTTTTGTTCTGGGGTCCACTGCCTTTTTCCTTCATTCCTTGGTGTCCACTGCTGTGGGCCATTCTTCTGCCGTTGAGTCGCTCCGTGACTCGGCGGATCTTGCGCTACTACCGCCACTTGGGCCGAATTATATCTATAATCCGGCCTTTCCTCTCTTCTTCTTCCTCTGAAATCACTACGCCTGGATGACCTGGCCAAATCTCTCACATAGTGGTCCTGTTGCTCACGATGATCCGCCGACATTAATTCTGGTTGCGTTGGGTCTCCCAATGCATAGGAGTCTGCTATTCTGATAGTTTCTGCCAGTGTGGTCGGCATATCTCTTTGCAGACGTTGCCACAGTACGCTGCCATAACGGCATCCTTGTGCGAACCAAGCTATTGCTTGTGATTCTATAACTCCTTCACATGAGTTTCTCAGGTTGCACCACCGAGTTAAAAACTCTCTATCTGTTTCATTCGGCCTCTTCTTGCACATGGCTAACTGTTGTGGCCTATTTGGCCTCTTGTATGTGCTGGTAAAGTTGCTGACAAACATTTCTTCAAAATCCAGCCAACAGTTGATACTGCCCGCTGGTAAGTTATTCATCCATACCCTAGCTGGTCCTTCCAACATTTGTGGGACATATCGCACTTCCCATCGTAACTTCCCACTCGCTATTTTCACAGCTGTGGCATAATCAATCAACCAGTCTTGTGGTTTGGTGCTCCCATTATATGTTTTCGTGCCTCTTGCTAGATGGAAGTTCGGCACAGGTGGTTCGCCCATGATCTGTGGTCCAAAGCACGCCGGACCTGGTGGGCCTTGTTCTTCCAACAACTCGGACCGGTATAGCCGGTCCAGTTTTACTCTTGCGTCATTCGACGGCAAATCTCTGTACAGAGCTCTGTCTTGTATTCCATAGTGGTTATTTCCACCATGGATGGCATATTCCATCTCAGAATAACCATCATTGTACCTTTCATTTACTTGATTGTAGCGAGCTGGCCTTGTTTCTCTTTCCTGCCGGGGTTCATATCTCGGTTGTGGGTTGAGTGGCAGTTCTCTCCTTACTTCAGCCGGGGTGTTGTTTTCATGATTGCCTCTCCCGGGATCTCTTCTGCCGAGGTCTCCATTGCCTCGGCTTCCGCCGTCTTTCTCAATACGGCCAGGATTCTTCTCCCCACTATTACCTCGGCTTCCATTGCCTCTATTCTCGTTTGCCTTCCCGGCCATTGTCGGATCATATGGAACAATCTGCTTGTTTCTCTTTCCTGAGGTTACTGCTTTGTCCTTTCGTGCATTATGTCCGGGCGAAGATGCTGCTGCCACGGACAAGGCAGGTGCTGCGCCTGCCGAGTGAACCATTCGCGAGGCCCCCGGCCTCGCCGGGTCTGCCTTGAGTATCTCTTCGTTTTGCTGGTTCGCAATGCGGACCAGCTCATTCACTCTTTCTTGCTGTTTCTGCCGGGCTTCCCCGGTCAACCCCTCTAATTCCAATGCTGCGGCATTTGCCGCTCTCAGGTTCTTTGCCGGGGTACTGTACCTCGGCAAACCCAAATCAACTGATTCCGCCTTATGAGCATCATGCTCTTTGTTGATATCATCCATGAGGTTTTTCCCCCTTAATCTTAATTCGTCAACCCGCTCGGGTGCAACATCGAGCTTATTAGCTTTGGAATATTCTCTCAGGGTCCTGTTCAGGGACTCCCGCAAGGCCGATACTTTTTTGGCCTCTACCAGCACCTTTTGCCTGGTTTCTTCTAACTCAGCCTGAGCATTTGTCGGATCAAGTATCGGCGCCACAGGTGTAGTCAAGTTTTCTATGGTCGCCTGAAGAATGTTCTCTGGCCTCTCCAGAGGTGGCCCCCTGACTCTTGGTGCCTTTGGAGTGGTGTCCTGCACCTCGGCCTGGTTGGTCACTGGAGGGATTACCTCGGTGGGTGGTGCCGTCTGCCTGGGCGCGATCTGCATGCATACGGCAGGGTCTCTGGTTGATCCGGCGCCCGTTACTCCCGCCTGTACTCCTGCTGCGACCATCACCTCGACGCTGCTCACCGGACGCGCTTCACGCGGGCGCCTCACAGCGCTAAGGGGTGGCTCTCCTGCAACAACAACTTGGTGAGGATAAATGCCGGAGATGTCGACGCCGACGTAGACCTTGTGCCTGCCCAAGCTGATGAAGACACCATTGCGCGGGGGAGTTTTTCCCCTGAAGCTGCCCGCATTGTCACTGACATAGTCACAGAGATCGAATCTCCGGACCAAACCAGAAACAACGCGCTCGCCTATGTTGATGAAGTTTCCCGTCCGGATCATGACTCCAGCTAGCACCGCTGCTGGCCCCACGATGGGCGCCAAATGTCGTGGTGGTATCACGGCAGATGCCATGGGTAGGCTAAAGTATGGGGCCAATGGATGCTAGAGGGATTTGGGAAGGGAAGATGTAGTTGATTCTACACACAGAAGACTAAGGCAAAGATCTTTATTTCTTCTTCCTTGGGCTACAAGTGCTCCTTGAGCTGTATACGGGGAGAAGAGAAGAACTTTTCCAGCCTAACGGCTCTAACTTTATCGACCCCCCCTTCAGAGTCCATGCCTCTCCTTATAAAGGAGGGCCTTGGGTTCCTCTAGGGCTGACGCGGCAAGCATATTCGAGGAATATGCTTGTCCCAATATAGTAGTTCGGTGCCCCCCTTTCCCTGTCGCTCCCCTAATGAAGGCAAGGTTCTAGAGGGCCCCTCCTGTGCGCCTCGGGCTTCTGGACTGTCACCTCCGAGACCTCCTTCTGCCTCTCTGTCGCTCTGCGCCTTTGTCCCTAGCGCTTGGCACCGCTCAGATTCTCCCTAGCTTGCTGCTAGGGTTTGACTTTAGGCTTCTCCTTCTCCTGCAAGCTTCATATCATTCGGTCCCTCCTCGCATAACTCGGATCGTCCTTTACCTGCATCAAGATCACTCGGGTTAACCCGGCCGACTTACGCAATATCTCGGCCGGGTAATGTCTTAGCGTAAATACACGGGTCTCTCCTCTTCATATCTCGGCCGACTTCTACGGGATTCGGCCGACCTAGGCTGTAACTCGGAAACCAGACGGGGATTATACTCTCGTCTTTCCCCGGCTTTACCCTATCCGGGGTTACCTCCCCAACAACGATGGCAGCCCTTCTTCGGCCGGCGAGTTATGTCTAGCTTCACTTCGGCCTCTCGTTCGTCTTGGCTGCACTATGGTGCCATCTTGTTGGCATGTATGAAGGATGAAAATGGCAACCATGCGTAGGGAAGATTAGATCTCGCACTGAATTGTTTCGATTAGAGGAGTCACTTGCTATGGAGAATCAATTGGCGCAACTTGAGAGCTCAATTGGGTGCGCGCTTGCTATGGAGAATGTGGCCGACAAAGTAGACATTCCGATGATTTAATTTGTTTATCGAGTTATTGTCTCGATTACAATCAAGTGAATCTATGAGGTTAAAGTCAAGCTTTAAGATTTAGGAAGATGGAAGTATAAGAAATAAGAAAATGACACAACTCTTGAACACTTCCGAATTAAAAAATTATACAACTCTTAATGTAAAAGAGAGTTTATAATTTTTCGAGGGTGAAAAGTAATGCATTCACTAATTTTTTTAAGTCTCGTGCATATACCAAAATTATACAACTATTGAACACTTTCAAATTACACTTTGGACATGAAAATGTTGTCCTAAGAAAATCTTGAAAGTTTATCATTTTTATAAAGTGAAATGTAATGCATAAACATGCATATACGAAAATTATACACCTTTGAACATTTTGAAATCACACTTAGGATATGATAATGTTGTGCTAAGAAAATCTTGAGAGTTTTTCATTTTCATAGAGAGAAATGTAATGCATAAACATGCATATATGAAAATTATACTCCTTTGAACACTTTGAAATCACACTTAGGACATGATAATGTTATGCCAAGAAAATCTTGATAGTTTATCATTTTCATAGAGTGAAACGTAATGCATATACGAAAATTATACACCTTTTGAACACTTTGAAATCGCACTTAGGACATAATAATATTGTGATAAGAAAATCTTGAAGAGTTTATCATTTAAATAGAGTGAAATGTAATGCATAAACATGCATATACGAAAATTATACACATTTGAACACTCTGAAATCACACTTAGGGCATGATAATGTTGTGCCAAGAAAATCTTGGTAGTTTATCATTTTCATAGAGTGAAATGGAATGCATAAACATGCATATACGAAAATTATACACCTTTGAACACTTTGAGATTGCACTTAGGACATGATAATGTTGTGGTAAGAAAATATTGAGAGTTTATCATTTTCATATAGTGAAATGTAATGCATAAACATGCATATTTAAAAACTATGCACCTTTGAACACTTTGAAATCGCACTTAGGACGTGATAACGTTGTGCTAAGAAAATTTTGAGAGTTTATCATTTTCATAGAGTGAAATGTAATGCATAAACATGCATATACGAAAATTATACACCTTTGAACACTTTGAAATCACACTTATGACATGATAATGTTGTGCTAAGAAAATCTTGAGAGTTTATCATTTTCATAGAGTGAAATGTAATGTATAAACAAAAATTATACACCTTTTAACACTTTGAAATCGCACTTAGGGTGTGATAATATTGTGCCAAGAAAATTTTGAGATTTTATCATTTTCATAGAGTGAAATTTAATGCATAAACATGCATATACAAAAATTATACACCTTTGAGCACTTTAAAATCGCACTTAGGACATGATAATGTTGTGCTAAGAAAATTTTCATAGTTTACCATTTTTATATAGTGAAATTTAATGCATAAATATGCTTATATGAAAATTATACACCTTTGAACACTTTCCCTTCAAATTATATTCAAATTCAATTGTTTATGAAGTTAAAGTACCGGTGGAAAACTCGTTATTTTGCATAGATAGAGGGATGGCCCCTAACAAATAGAGGAGTTATCATGTCCGCTAGATCAAAGAGGATCAACGGTTGGTGAGCACGATCCGTGTGACAATTGTCTCGACCAATCAAAGCGTAGCAGCCAAAATAAGCACAAGTTTGGGCTTCTGTGAAAGTTTGTGACTAAGAGAGAGAGAGAGAGAGGAAAACTGAGTACTACTAAAAAACCAAGTGCAAAACAGACCAAGGGATTCAAATAGAAGATAGAAACAGATTTAAAAATGGAAATTTCTTGTTTTATACAACGAAATACATCTTGGCATATATCAAATTATTTGCAATTCAAATATACCCGAGTGTGACAATTATTGCCTCATTCAGACAAATCATGTTTTGGGAAGGGGTTTGAGTCGAAAACTATGAATCTTCATAGATAGTAGGTGATTTGAGAAGTGGTGATTTAGGTTAAAACTTGATTTCCCTACCTTTCTTGTGGTGGCGGGACATATAAGAAGACTCACTAGTTAGGTGCCGCTATGCTTTGATCTTTTTTAAAAAAAATATGCATAAAATAACTCAATTTGCTAGCTAGATCTCATTCGTTGACTCTCTGTTAACTAGCCACAGGAGGGTAAACCTGAGTATATTGCATACGACGGTGTTAGTACTCGAGGATAAAACCGTGTACAACCAAATTGTCAGTGTTACTCTTGAGGGTATAAACTGAGTACACCTAACTCACCAGGGTTAGACACGAGGAAAAAACGTGATGCACGGTACGCATATCGCAGTCTATGGGGCGTTAGCGGACGCGTGTGGACGTGCAAGCTACAGTAGCGTATGCGGTTACGCGGTGCACGGTGATGCAATGAAATGTCCCTTCCCCTTACCTTTATACAGACCCTCTCCATCTCCCTCTCCGTGTCCCCACTGTCACTCACTTACTCGCTCACTTGAGCAACTGTCTCCACTGTTCCATCACCTTCTCCAAACCCTCAGGAAAACCCCAAAGAAAACTCCAACCGCGACGGTGATAGAGACGAATGGCGTGGTGGCCCCCATCCCTATCTAGGACCCCTTCGAGGCATTCAAGGAAGCCGCCATCCCCGTCTAGGCCCCTGTCCTCGTTTTCATCGTAGCCGCCGACGAGGAGGCCTCCGCCGGTCACGGGCAGATCCCGCTCGATTGGGACCCCTATGAGAAGGAGGAGTACATCTGGCCGGAGAACCCCTACGACACCAGCATCGTCGACCCATGGTCAGAGGTAAATAGGGTTTTCTCTCATTCCCTTTTTCTTCCCCCATTCCCATTGTTGGATGCTAGATCGTGTGTTATTAGGGTTCGGATGTTCGTATTTTAAATTGTTGGATGCTAGATCTTTTTACAGTAGCTAATCCTCTTGTGTTAGATCTTGTGTTTCCATGAATCCCCCTATTCGTATTTCAATCTTGTGTTATTTGTCCTCCAAATTGTAGCTAAGGGATTCCCTAGTTAGTACTAGCGTTGATGTGTAGTTGGGATCAATATTTGATTTTGCTTGAGATTTAGGCATTGGCGAATTTAATCCACTCGGTTAATTGATGCAAATAATCATGGGATCACGATCGATTAATTTATGCAAATAATTAATACCAATAATCAAGAGATATCAATCATGTCCTTATTGCACGCTACTATTTTTTCAATAGGTGGATAGCAAGACGACGAGTCCATGCACATCGGCTCATCAAGTGCTGAGGAAGCTAAAGTCCGGAAGGTATGATGCCTACTTCGCCAGCAAAATATACAAGTGCCCCTTCTACAACACGAGACTCGGCGCCACCGACTTCAACTGCCTCGTGACGCTTGTCGGGGACGTGAGCTCCTGTAACCCCAACATCGGCCAGATCGTGGATGTCCATGCCTCCCTTGGGTAATACCAAGGCGCTCGGCATTCACCTCCGCAACCTTCAGAAGGTGGCCACCAAAAAGGGTCGCATGCCCCTGATCAAGCCCAAGGTGCCCAAGATCAAGGTACAAAGCAGCAAGAAGTGGAGGAAGTGCTAGAGGAAGGAGGCGGAGGCCAGGAGGTGCTACTGAACTTGTGTGTTGTTGCTGCTGTTGTAAAGCGGTTTTTTTTGTTTTGTCTGTGTTGAACTTGTGCGGTTTTGCTAAGCAGCCAATTTGTTGAACCTCATTAAGTATTGGACTTTCTATCTCTAATATATATATCCTATATATAGCTATTGGAAGCAGCTTATCTACATCTACTTCGTTTACTAAATGTATTTATATTGTTGGTATGATTTCCTGCTCTAAATTTGCTACTATATTAGGAAAAAACAAGGGCCAAAAAGAACAATGATTAAATAGAGAAGCTGCTCTAAATTCACTACAAATTAGGCTAAAAATATAACGATTAGCGAGAGAGAGGGAAATGCGCTCTTAAAAAGATCAATTAACATTAAAAAAACTGTCAATTTAGGCAAGAGGTGCCTACGTACCTACCAAACGCGTCCCATATGGTCCACACTATGTCCCTCAAGTCAGCATAACGCGATCATGTCCAACCGATCCCACACAGTCCCAAATGGCATGACCCCACACGTCAGCATAACGCGTTCCCGACCGACCGGCCCCACATGGTCTGACACCGCATGCCCCCACACGTCAGCCAAAAGTCAAACTCACGGCAGCTGCCGTTCGAGCTCTTTGATGAGCTTCAGACAAGGAGCCGGGCAAAAGTGAGGGAAATTACGGCCTAGAAAAAAGTGACTACAACTAAGAAACCAAGAGTATAAAAATAGAAATTCCTTTTCTATTTCATATCGGATTATTGGCCATGCGCATCTTGGTTATGCAGATATCGGGTATAATACTTAAATATTTTAAGTAATAAAGTGCTCATTTTCAATAAAAAAACTTAACCTACAAACAATGTTTCCAAACTTGATGCTCCCAATAGAGGAACGTCATCGAATACGCCACCATCATTGATCTAGATCTGATCTAGGCTTTCGCTTGGAGACAACAACCAAACCAAAGAGAGAGGAAGATGCCAACACACCTCGACAATGCCTCCAACGAGGGATAGAACACCCACCAGTCGTTGTCCCTGCACCGACCGAAGACTGGAAGGACTTTCATCTGTATCATCACAAGATTGGCATCATAACCACCGAAACTTACGTCACACACTGCATATGTTGGTTTTATCCGCCGCAAGTCTACAATACCTCGATGTAGTAGCCGCAAAGTAGTGATTCATCGGCACCACCACCGGAACGAGTGACACCACTACGGTTCCCAACCGCCGCCAAAGCATGACGCCTTCACGGCCTTGCACCCAAGGACCGTGCCCCGCCATGTCACCGGGTCCATATCCACCAGTGAGCCTAGAGCCCCTAGCCACTTTTGTTAGGGCAACACCACCAGACAGAGTCGACCCTCCACCATCGTCGATGAGACGAGCCGCCACCGGATCTTGGGGTCTGCCCGCTCTACCAAGACCATAGCTGGAAACCCCTCATCGCCCCCATCACCGCCGCTAGGAGAGAGGGAGCCGTGCCCGGAAGAGGCCCCGCCACCGTAGACACTGTCCAAGCTTCGCCCAACAGTGGCCCTCAGTGGTGGCGAGGGACAGGGTGAATTGGGAGGGATCGGCGACCGGGGACGCTAGGGTTTCCCATGTCGCCTTAGAGAAGGGTGCGGGGAACATAGTCGTCATTGTAGGAAGCTGAAAGTCCACTTGTAGATTACATACACACACATACTTACACACATGGGCAGAATTAGGCCTAGCTAGCCCTGCGGGCTGGGGCAGCCATGGCTCGTGCCGTTGAAGTTCCATGCAAATCATTGCTTAACAACTACGCGCAGGAACACACGTGGTGTAATTGGACATACTAAAATACTGCACTACTAGTAACAGGGAAGCACGAGCAAGGAACATTAGGTTGCGAACCAACCATTTCACACTGAGAATTCCAAAGGAGGCAAAATAACAAATTGAAACTAGTAACAAAAGCTTTAAAAAAAATCAAAACGCTGACCAGCTGCCGCCCAACTTAGCGGCCGGGTCCTCCCCATAATCTCGTACATAACAACCATGCGGCAGGTATGGCTCTATATAAGGACACTCCAACCTCCCCTATCAATCGTGCAATCCACTTACTTGCGAGAGATACTCATCGATAGCTAGCTAACTCGCTCCTTCCTATCCTCCACACGTTCCATTAATTCACTCGAGCTCAGAGCTCCATTACCTCGACCACCATGGCCTCTTCTTCCGCTCTGATCGCGCTCCTCGTCGTTCTGGGCTGCGCCGCGGCGGCCACCGCCACGACGTACACCGTCGGCGAAGGGCAGGGGTGGACGGTCGGTCCCAACTACAGCACCTGGGCTAGTGGCAAACCCTTCGTGGCTGGAGACAAGCTTGGTTAGTTCCCCAACTTTGATTATGAGCAATTGTTTTGAGTTCGAGATGCGGCCAATGATCGCTTCCTGTGAACACTTTACTGCTAATATTTGCAAGTTCTAGCTTTGTAGGTTAGTTACAATACACTTTTTTAATGAATATAGATACTATCATTTTCATGTGTTACTAGAGAGTAAGACACAACAAGTTTTGTGTGTGTAAGAATAGGCAAATTTGAACGGAAGTATCACAATCAAGAGAGCGGTAGTACTGTAAATTGAAATAATCATTGTAATGGTGTCCTAACATTTTTTTCTTTTTTCAGTGTTCAACTATGCGAGCCAGGCTCACACGGTGACCGAAGTCACCAAGAGCGACTACGACGCCTGCTCCAGCACCGCTAACGGCGAGAGCGGTGGCGCCACCACCATGACCCTCAAGGCCGGTGACAACTACTACATCTGCACCGTCGGTACCCACTGCTCTGCCGGCATGAAGCTCGCCATCACCGCCGCCGACTCCAGCTCCGGCAGCCCGCCTGCCACCGGAACCCCGCCCACCACCCCGAGCACCACCCCGTCCGGCGCGCCCGCCCGCCTCCACGCCGTCCCCGTCCTCGCGGCCGCTGCCGGCGTCCTCGTCAAGCTCGCCCTCTTCTGATCCGCCGCGCCAGGGCAGAGGCAGTGCAGAGATACTCCGTAGTTCGTTCTTGGGCAGTTTCACCGACCGTTGTACGTAGTATGTTTTCTTCTGACGGCCACGCGCGGCATGCACATGCTAGTTTCTACCGTAGAGTTGTTGGCTTGCTGATGTAATACTAGTATTTGGTTGGTTTCGTACGTAGTGGTAGTTGGTGTGAGTGAGTGACTTGTGTATGGTTTATTATCTCCGCGCTTCTTTCTAGCAGTAATATATATCAGGGTTGATCAATAAGTTTGGACTTGGTCCTGCTGAGCAATGCATGAGGTTGAATTGTTCTACTACTACCTTGCTTGTCATACGTACCTAGTTTTGGTTGACGTCATGGGAGTGAGAGTTGTTTGTGAGGTTGGGTAGGCAGTTGTAGGAATGTGACTAGACTGGAGGAAAGAATGGAATTATTGGAGGACAACAAGATGGGACGAAATCGGTTTGGTTAGGATGGCTACTTGTCATCAGAAGTTCCAAAATGTTCACATATATATTTTACAGCATCTTCAGAGATAGCAACGTCGGAATGATAGATAGACAATAGGTGTATACAACTTGTTGACAAATTACTTTTGGGAGAGGACTTCGTGGTGTGGGAGTGGTTGGTACTAAGAGTATCTCCACTTGTTGGCCGAACCCAGACCGAAAATTGGTTCGTTTTTTGGTCGGACGGAACTATTTTTCAGATGCATTTCATTTTCCCATTTCAGCGTCTGCTTCCCAAGTTCGGCTAAAAATCATCAAAGATGGACGAATTTCATTAAGTTGGGCGAATATAGGCGAATTACATCAAATTTAAACTAAACTACTACATAATAAACTTAAAATAGCCGCCGCCATAGCCTACACCGGTGAACTCGCCGTCCTACATGCCGAAGTTGGTGTAGAACGCCGTGTAGTCGGGGTCAGCGTTGCCGTCATCCTCGCCGGCGCCGTCGTCGTCGTCGCTCGGCGGCTGGTTCTGGCGGGAGCTTCCCTGGCCAGGGTCGCCGCACCTCTAGGGCTGGTAGGACGGGCCTGCGTCCTCGTCGTCCTCGTCGTCATCCAGGACGTAGAGCGGGGCGCCCTGATAGGCGAGCTCACGGCCAGACAACGCCCGACGACGGGCAGCCTGCTCCTCGGCCTGCGCAGCTGCCTCCTCCAGCTCGATCCTTCTGGACCACTCGAGATGTCCGCGAGAGGGCTCAACGGCGGGTTCGTGGCGGGGCCTCGCGAGCGATCGCTCAGCGCCATCTTCAAAGCGGCGTCTTGGCGGCGCGCGAACCTTCTACCAGGCGGAGGTGGCGGTTGGAACGCGTCGCCGCCTGCTCGCGGATGACGATGCCGCGCGAGCGCGTCCGCGGCGGCGAGCGCACAGGCGACTCCGCTTCGCGCTTCACGGACGTCGGCGTGCGAAGCAGCGCGGTGCCGGAAGAGTGGGAGGCCGAAGCGGAGGAGGACGAGCTCATGCTCGCCATCCTCCTCGGCGCCCAGTTCGCCGGAGCATGCCGACCCGTCCTGGCCCCCGGCGTCGGGTTGCGCGGGAAGCCAAGCCGTGGAGTGTTCCCGCAGTTGATGTGCTCCAGCACGGCGGCGAGTGTCCGCCCTGGTGCACTCCACCAACGCCGGCGCCTCGTCGAGTTTTTGCGCTTCGGCGGGGACTCGTTCGGCGGCCCCTCGTGGCGGTTGAGCTCCTGTTGGCGCCGCTCCGCGAAGAAGTTCCCCCCAGTAGAGGAGGTTGTCGGCGCTTTCCGCCTCGGCGGGGTTGTCCATGCCGGCGATGTACTCGTATACATCGTACGGCAGCTCGTCCGGCGTAGGCCCCGGCGGGATTGGGATGCCGCCGACGCTCAGCGTCCACCCCAGAGGCATCCACGTGTATGGCGGCGCCATGTACCCGGCCTCGTACAACATGCGCGCCTTTCAGGTCTGGAGGGTGCGCTGGCCGAAGTCGTTCGCCGCAGCGCTGTTGCCGGGGTAGCGTTCGCCCATGGTGAGAGAAGGGGAAGAGGTGAGAAAAGGTTCGCCGGAGTTGGGCTTGTGGGTGGGAGGAGCTGTGAGAGAGTGCGAAGATCTCCGGCGAGGAGTACGGCTTATAAAGGCCGAGGTGAGCGGCGAGAGCGGGAGGGGTGTAGCGGCGTGGGCGGGAAAAGTGGAAACGGCGGGAAGTTAGTGACCGCTGGTCCGTCGCGGGAGCCGAGGCGGCGACGCGTGGCCGACGCGACAGGCAGTTATTGCCTGGCGGTCGCCGCGTGGTTCCGAGGATGACGACGACTCGGCTTCCGTCACTGACTCGGCGGGTGCACGCGCCGCTTTGTTTTTTTTTGCTGAGTCCGGCGTTATCAGGGCGTACCCGAAACCTGGGTTCGGCCTGGGTAGTCCGGACCAAAAATAGCTTAAAACCGGACAAAAACAGTTCCTTAGGTACGCGACTGTGCCAGTTTTCGGCGTCCGGACTGAAATTCAGCGTTCGGATCAGCCTGCTGGGTAGGCGAGGCGGAGATGTTCTAAGATCGATGCAGGACTACTCAAACTACGGCGAGACTAGCAAGTCCTTTTCAGCGTTTTGGTTCAGAGCTCCGTGGAGCAGACCTGCTCCGGCCGGCCGTGCGAATCATGGGGCAAGTAGACTCCTGAACTGATGAGGTGGACTGTGCGACGAAAAAGGCAAGTAGACTCTGTCAAAAAAGAAAGAGCGAGTAGAGGGGACAACGATAGTGACCGGGGCAAGAACACATTCGCGAGTTCTTCCTTCGCTGCAATGGTGGGAGTTGTTGGTGTCTTGGGTGATGAGTTGAAAACGCATTTCAAGTTTGTCTTTACTTAGAAGAGCGTTGTTCATCAATTAAGTAGTGTAGTAGAAAAGAGCGACCAATTAACGATTCAGGTGATCAGAGACTACTGAGCTTTTGTTATAGAATGTAAATATCTTTTAGTGTATAGTTTTAGAGTAAAGTTGTCCACTAAAAAACGTCTAAATACATTTATTTTACAAAAGATAAAATATCTTATATTATAAAACAGATGTAGCCTGCTCAGTTGGCCGAGCCACTATGCTCACATTAGGAATTCTCAATTTTCTGAACGTAGACTCTTGAGCAAAGCCCAAACTTAGGAATATGCTTTGTCATTATATTAGCAGGTTTGTCACGAGTACTAATTTTGTATATCTTCAGTTTATCTTGACAAACAATATCTTGAACATAATGGTACTTGATATTGATGTACTTTGTTCTCTCACAAAACATCTGATTTGTAAGGTGTATAACACCTTGATTGTCATTGAACAAAGTAATGCAAGAATTATCAATACAAGTCTTTGTAAACAACATTTCAACTAAACAGATTCTCATGCTCCATCAATCATTTCGAGCGTAGTATATTGGATAACAAATGCCCGCAACTTTGCCTTCCAGCTAACAACACAATCATCAATCATGCTGAGCGTCGTATAGACAGTACTGACTACAGTCTTGTTATTGGGCGAGCGAGTTAGAAGTATCTTCTCCCTTTCGTATATTTTTCGATACATGGTCGGCCTGTAATAAAAATGGAGAGCATAGGGTGGGATCTCGTAACATCTCCATGATGTGCTGCAGGGTGACAACTTAAGTGTCTTTCGAGGGACGGTATCTGAGTGTAGGTCTTCTAACCAAACCTCGTTACAATGGGTGCATTGCACACTCTGGGAGGAGGACTTGGCATGACTCAGGTATACTTGGTGCAGGCCTCGTACCATGAAAGCGTGAATAAGAACAACAAGACCAGTGATGTTTGTGAAAAAAGTAGTGCACATTTGCAGTTTATAAATGTGGCTTTGTCACTCCATGATTGTGGAATTGAACTATGATGGCAGTGGAAAATGGACTCCATAAAGACCTCACAACCCGTGAAGACCGACGGGCTAGTTTTGTGAATAAAACTTACCGTTTCAAGAAAACATTTTTTAAAACTTGCATAAGCATAGGAGCTACGATCCACAGCTGTAATTAGGGCATCAAACACACACCCTATCTAGAACTTGCTCATTGCGCTTGTACTCAACCATACACTTTTAAACCTTGCATAGATTGTGAGAATACCGAAGAGGAAGATTCCGAGTAATTTGAAGAGCGAGAAATCTACTATATATAAGGAACCAGATCTTCCTAGGGACATAGAAGGAATAGACTATGATATAGTCTACGGAGCTAAAGATGAATATGTAGAAGCAGAGTCTTAGATAAGCTATACTAAATAAGTATAGCTTATTTACTAAATAAGTTGTTCATCTCGTACTAAGTTTAGTAGTAAAATTACCCATGAATTCTCAATGGACCGAGAATGATATCAAAGCTTTTGTACACTTTTGTTGATAATAATAAATATGTGAGAAGTTAGACCTTAATATTCTGTTATACCACTCCGAGGGATACAATATTCATCAAATAGTGTTTGAGTGTTATGTCAAATAATTGCGCACTACAATATGAAGTAGTGTGCTAGGTCACCGCATGACGGGGCAAGAAGCTCGGGGGAATGCGCATGGTGACCAAGGCCAAGTAGAGAGTTTGTGAGCATAGGCGGCGCACGAGATTGGTCGAGGTTGGGGACAAATGTTGGAAATATGCTCTAGAGGCAAATAATAAAGAATATTTATTGTCGTATTTTATTGGTTTATAATAGTTTTATACCATGTTATAACTGTATCAATCGGAAACATTGATACACGTGTGGTATATAAACAAACCAAGTCTCTAGTAGCCTCTACTTGACTAGTTCATTGGTCAATGGTGATCAAGATTTCCTGATCATGGAGCATTTCTGCCAATTTATAATGAGGTCATATCATTATATGGACACTGTATCCAACATAAGTAGTGTAACACGGTTAAGTCATAAAGTTTATCGTTGCAATAGTTAGAAACGAAGTATCCTACTCCTTGGACCATGAGATCATATTAAATCACTATCACCCGCGGCTTCTTTGATTGCATCAACCGTCATATCATAACAGGGTGATCATAAATGTGTATGTCAGGTATACCAAAGAGATAGATTGAGGTGTATATCAATATCGGGATTTGTTCTCCCGCACAACGGGAAGATACACTGGACCCACTATGTGATATTACATCCATAAGCAGTGCAACATGTGACTAGGTCATGGGAATGAAATATCATGAGAACAAGTGAAGCAACACTTGTCGGCAACAACATTGAACAAGGTGTGGTGATACTGGTGATCATATCTTAGATAAGTCAGGTATCGAAGTAAAAAAGGGAATTGGACTCGATGTTGATGGTTCAAATGACATTGAAATCGTGGACTGCACATGGTCATTATGGGTATCCAGATACCACTGATGATCATTGATCCCAGAGACGTCACGATCATGTCTGTGATGTTCTCGAACCATATAGTAACACACTTAAGGGTTCTACGACACATGGAGATTGTTTTGGATTCATCAGGATCATCAGAAGAAAGAGAAGAGAAAGACAAAAGTGTTCCGTGAGAGAACCGGAATCGTTCCGGGAGGATCTGAAGTTGTTCGGGGTGATTTGAAAGGTATTTTGGGTCAAAGAGAATTTAATAATATCTATTTTATATTAATATTAAAATTAATAATAAAATAATATTTAAAATTAAATTTTATGGCAGCCCACCTTATTGGGCCAATCCCCCTAGGGAAGGGCCCAATTGGGTGAGCCACCCAAAAGGAGGGCAAGGGAGCCGCTGCCATGGCCTATGGCGTGCGGGGTGGGGCCCACCCCGGCTGCAAGCCACGCTTCGCTCGGCGTGTGGGTGGGGCCCACTAGGCCGCCGACTGACCACCTCCTCCTTGCGCCTCCAACTTTGTTTAGTCCCACCCCGGGACGTTAATAGAAGGGGTTCTCTCTCTCACTCACTCACTCTCTCTCTGGCTTGCGTTTGTGTGGTTCCAAGAAGAACTGTGTGCGTGTACATGTGTGAAATCAGGGGTGCTGGCAGTCATGGCATGTAGACTATCGTGCAAGGATCTGGGGTAATGTGTGAGGAGCATCTTGAGATTGGCTACGAGTACGACTACACCATTCACGTTTCACATAAACGTTAAGCGCTTTCGGTCTGCAAGGATATATCACCGAAACCTTCTTCGTTACAACATTATTTTTGATAGATCCAAACAATTAATGTTGTGCTTGTTATGGAATTTTTTATTTTCTAATACAAACCCCTTCAACAACAAGTTCAAACATTTAGAGCATCTCCACTCGGCTACCCAGGACGCCGATCCGAACGCTGAAATTAGGTCCTGACGCCGAAATTTCGCCCAGTCGCATACCCAGGAACCTGTTTTCGTCCGGATTTGGGCCAACTTTGGTCCGGACTCCCCAAGCCGTACCAGGATCCCAGGTACGCCCTAGGAACGCTGGACGAACCGAATTCGGCGAGTGGACCCGCCCAGTCAGCATATATTCGCCCATATTCATCCAAAGTTCGCCCATATTCGCCCAAAGTTCTCCTATATTCCCCCAAAGTTCGTCCATATTCGCCTATATTCGCCCAAAGTTTGTTCATATCGCCATATTCGCTCAAAGTTCATCCATATAGACCATATTCGCCCAAAGTTCGCCCAAAATTCGGCCATATTCTCCTAAAGTTCGTCCATATCGTCCATATTCGCCCAAATTTCGCCCATAGTTCGTTCATATCGCCATATTCGCCCAAATTTCGTCCATATAGACCATATTCGCCCAAAGTTTGCCCAAAATTCGGCCATATTCGCCCAAAGTTCGTCTGTATCGCCCATATTCGCCCAAATTTCGCCCAAAGTTCGCCCATAGTTCGTCCATATCGCCCATATTCGCCCAAAGTTCGTCCATATCGACCATATTAGCCCAATGTTCGCCCATATTCGCCTAAAACCGCCTTTTTTGCCCAAAGTTCACCCAAAGTTTGCCGAATTTTTTAAATTTTAGCCAAACACAGGAACTCGTCTAGGAACGGTTCCAAGGCCGAAAACGAGTTTCGTCCGGCCAAAATTTGGTCCGGATTTTGGCCTGAGTTCGCCCAGGGCCGGCTCTATGTTTTCCGGGGCCCTAGGAAAAGTCGACGGCATGGGCCATAAGACATTTATATATATAGACATATCAAGAAAAAAATATCATATATGTATCTACTATCACTTTCAACATAAAAGTTAACATTCAACCATACATTTTAGTCTCAAAATATAATAAGTAGTACTTTTTGCTAGTTTGATTACCTCAAATAAGAAATAATTCCAATATATATTGCTTCAATGCCTCACAAAAAAGCTTCTTCGGGCATTTCTAGATGCAAAATCATTGAGTACAATCTCAAGATCAATTTTATCCAAGATATCCTTCTGAATACAACATGTATCCAAGCCGTTTAACCTGTCTTGTAGCATAGTTGACCTCAAACAATTCTTCAGTAGTTTCAGTTTAGAGAAACTTCTTCAGCAGAGGCTACAGTCACAGGTATAGTCAAAAGGATCCGATAGGCAACTGATACATTTGGATAGCAATCTGCGATAAAATCGAAGAATCTCGGTACCGACATCAAAGCATCTGTCAAGGTTACTTGCAACATTTTTAACTCAGAGGAAAAATCAACAAGATCAACATCACGCGACTCCTTATGAGTAAAAGCTTCTACAAAAATAGTACAAGATTTGCGTAGCTTACTATCGTCCAAAGACTTTAGATTATTTGAGTTGAATAAGAAACCAAACACCTTTCCTAATGCCTTTAGCTGCTCAAATCGACTAGATAATGAAGCAATTGCGGTGTCAACAATGACAAGAAAGTATGTAACTCTAAAGGATTCAATAGCTGACAGTTGTAGTTCTTCATCATTGATTTCATCAAAATGCTTCTTCCTTTTACTTTGACGTTTTGTACAGAATTTTGGCTCTATGTCCATATCCAATGCAATGGCTTTGGCACTCTCAATACTTGAATGGAAACCTTCATCTCTAAACTTCTGAAAAAATGAAATGACCCCTTCAATCTGTTTGAGAGTAGCATCAATGCACATAATTTTTTATTGTAACTTTTTACTCACCATATTTATAGAAAATAGCACATCATGCCAAATAATCATACCAACTAAAGTCTCAAATTTTTCAAGTGCCTTGAACAAAGATTGAGCATCACTTACTATAGCTGGATCATCACTAGAAGCCTTCTCTAGTTGCTTCAAAGCTGATCTTACTTGGGAAGTTTGGTTCCTTATAGGCCGCACACTCTTTATTCGACTCTACCAACGAGTATCATACAAAGGTTTGAGGGTCAGATTTGGAACATTATCAAGAAAAATCTTCCACCTTTTAGTAGAACATGCAAACAGTACATATATACGCTGTATAATACCAAAGAATGAAATAGCTTGTTCGCAAGATTTTGCTATATCACAAAGAGTGAGATTCAAATTGTGACATGCACATGGCATATATAATGTGAAAGGGCATTTATTGTCATAATCATTTTTGGTGTTCGGTAACAACAAGTAGATCATTTTACAGTTTGTCACTGTCCACAGGTTGATATTATGATAAGTGAAAAGCACCCTCACCCTTGTGAAAACTACACACTCATTTGACACATGTCTGGAAACTCCAGACCGGAGTCTCCGGTCTGCCAAGACCGGAGTCTCCGGTGTGGTCCGGATCTGTCTCCGGTGGTGTCTTCAGGATTTGGGCTGGGACATTCTGACTAGGGGTCTGGAGCCTGCACCGGAGGATACTCCGGAGTCTCCGGTTCTTGCTCAGTCCGGAGTCTCCGGTGTTGGAAGACCGGAGTCTCCGGTCTTGCTGTGTCATTCAGATGGGCAGTCTGGAGGCTGGTCCGGAGATTGGCCGTAATATCCGGTGTTCCGGTCTACAAACCGGAGTCTCTGGTCTCACTTTTCTACAACGGTCAGAAAACGGTTCGTGGAGGGAGCTGTCTATAAAAGGGGACCCTTATCTTCTTCCTCCAGTTGCTCGAGCTTCTCAAGAACACCAACTCCATTAGAGCCACCAAATCTACAAGATCTCTTCATCCAACCATCCAAAGTCATTGATCTTTGGAGAATCGAAGGAGGAGGCCTTGATCTACATCTTCACCAAGAGAGATCTTCATTTACCCCTCATTCACTTGAGGGCCCCCAAGCTCTAGTGTTTCATTGGAAACCCTAACTTTGATTTGGTTCTTACAAGCTTGTCTTTGATTTGTCTTGACAGCTTGCTTGTATTTGGGAGCCTCCAATTAAGTTGTGGATGTGTGCCCCGAACTTGTTGTAAAGGTGTCGGCTTCCACCTCGAAGGTTGCTAATATAGTGGAAGGTGGATCGAGCCCGTTGGGGTGAGATTCATCAGAGAACAAGGGAGGCCTCTCGTGGCGTTGGTGGTTTGAAACCACCCCCTCTCCAAACGTAGACGTACTTCCCCTTAAAAGGAAGGAACTACGGGAAACAAATCCTTGTATCTCCGCGTCCACTCCTTTGGTTACTTCTATCCTTTACCGCACTTTACTTACTTGTTCTTGCTTAGTGTTGTGATAGTTATTGCATGGTTGACATATAGGTAAATTCACCATAGTTGCATAATCTAGAGAATTTACCTTTCTTGTCAAACCTTAATTTGAAAAAGAAGAAAATTTGAAGTAGCACCTATTCACCCCCCTCTAGTGTAACACCCTCAGAATCGGACCTATGCAAGATTCAGCGATTTCCGCCAAACCCGCATAGAAACGATTCAAAGGTGCCCACCAGGCACTTGCGTGCGGGTGGAAAACGAAGTAATAACATTACACAACTATCCTCGATGGGACCCACAGAACAGATATATATACAGCAGCGACTCAATGAGTCAAGAATACAGATATAATATACAAAGATCCAAATCACCTTGAAAATGATAGGGCGCCCGACTACGGACAAGATGCAAATGGGGCTAAGAGCCCTGAAGAATAACCAATGGCGTCCATAACCCTGTGCCAAGCGGAAGGGTAACCCTCCTAACGCGCCGATCTCAAAACCTGCTTAAACAAAAGGGTGCCGCAAAGGGCAAAGGAAAAAGAGGAGCGCCAAGATCGAGGCCAGACACAATGAGACTAGAATCCGGGTCCTCGCCTACATAGGTGTGGTGGATCGAGCGGCAATGAAGATGCAATCGAACAACCTATAGAGACTCGATACAACTAGCGGTTTTCAGAGAGGGGTAAGAAAGACCTATTCGGAACCAACCTGATACTATCATCAAACAAACCCATCCTGGCGTTTCCCCCTCGAGACCAAACGAGGAAGTCAACCGAGGAACTCACACAGTTGGCAGTTTTACTTATTCAGTTATAGTTGCGGCACTTTACTAGTCAGGTTTAGATAATCATCCTGATAAAGTAAGAAGTGGGTACTTTTAGTTAACCATTCCGTTGTAGTTGCAACAATTACTAATCAGATACAGATAGCATGAGATAAACCCAAAACCCAGCAGTGGTTGGTACTTTTATTAGCCATTCCGTTGTAATTACAATATTTACTAGTCAGGTACAATGGTCGCAAGCGACACTCCAAACAAGCAATTGTGGGCAGTGTTATTTAGCCATTCCGTTATAGTGAAGCTGATTACTAGTCATTATAAAGTCAAATTTATAGCAATAAACTTTAGTTATGCCTGTCTATGGTCGAGAAACTGTGCTCCAAGTCGTTCATAACCGCGGACACGGCTTTCAGAAAGTTTTAACCCGGTCGGGGTGCACAAATAGCAACACACACTCGATCAACCTCGGAAAAACCAAAACAAAACCCAATGAGGCTTTCACGACAAAGCAATCACAGGATTCAGAAATATTTCAGGGGGCCACCCCATTGAGTAGACCAACGTTAGTAGCCGACTCGAGGCGGACTCAAGGTTTGCGACAATGGTCAGAAACGATCGGGAACCCAAAGTGTGGCTGGGCTTGTCGATACCGCGAAAACACTCCGCTTACCTAAATAGTACAAAGGTGCTCCTCGCACAATCGTAAATACGTATAGCATGGCATAAGTACAGGATAGTAAATAAAACCTCAAACTAGTTTGTGGCCCCAAGAAATAAGAATGAATCATGCTCTGGCTCAGGGGGGTCCCATAATCCTCCCGGATGTGGATAGCGCGATAAATCAAGGAACAGGTATCAAGTACTCGGGGTCCTACGGGACACAAGTGGGCGTTCGGAAACCAAATATTATCTATCACCCACCGATGCCTCTGCTTACTTCAATTTTTAGTTGTTAAACAGGAATTAAAGTGAACGATAAGTAAAACCATGATCATCTCCAACATCAAACATGCGGCAAGGCTCCAACAACTGTGGCATTAGATGACACACAACAGCACTTGAGCAAGCGACTAAGACGCGCAGGTCCAACTATCTACCAAACAACAGGTAATAGGGTGTGTCCAAGGCAATATAGGGCAGCAAGGGATATCACGGGTACGAAAACTAGAGCAACGCAACACAGATAGCAATAGAGCAACAGGAGGGAATAAATACTATAAAAGTAAGATAGGTAGAAAGGGGGAGATGCTCGCCTGAAAACATTGCCGAAGGTTCAACCAAAGATCGGGGCGAAGCTCACATCAACTCAACGGCCTTATCCGCGAAGAAGCAAAACACTAGAAGAAACACCGGATGCAATATTTAATACAACGGCAGAAGATCGGCATGATGTATGGCATGGCAAAGATGCGATGCAATTAGGTCATATTAAGCGGAACCGGGGTCCCGACATTTAATTAAACGGTTCAAGTTATTTAACTACCCCGCAAATTAAATGTTGCATTATCAAGACAAAAGATGGCACCGGTTCGCTACACAAATTTAAATGAGGCCAATATAAGACTAGATTTGCCCGCATATGGGCCCCATATTTAATTATTAGGTGAATCGGCATAATGCCCCCAAACCACATGAATGTGTATGCATGATGAATGATTAAATATGCAACAATTCATATAGTTGATCATTTATAAAATAGGGTTCTCGGAAAGGGGTTCACACATTAGAGTTCGACAGATCTTGGGTTCCGGGGTTAGGGGTCCGGTCTCAGGGTCCAGGGTTCGACGGGTTTGGGCTCGGCGGGATCGTTCTCGGGTATCGGGTGTAGATCTTGTCGCATCCGTGAAGGAGGACTTGGGTCGGGTGGGGGGCGTATCGGATTCTTCCGGGTCGGGGCCGATCTTGTCGTCGTGCGGATCTTGTCGGGTCCCACGGGGTCGATCTTGCCGTTGCGAGGTCTTGTTGGGTCTGCGCCATCACGTCGGTCTCGGCATCAGGGTTGAAGTGCTTGTCGTTCCGTGTAGGCGATCTTTGCGGTGGTGTCTTCTAGTGGCATCACGGTGGTTCTCGTCGATGTCCTCGTTGGCCGATTTTGGCATCGCGACGGTTATCTCCCGGGGCCTCGGTCTTGGGCCTCGGAACTTGAACGGCTCCGTGAAGATCTTGGAATCCGGGATGAAGAACTTGTCGCGGTGTGGACGGAGTGCTTGGATTCCGGTGAGGGTGGTCCATCGCGGTCGGGCTAATGTCGATCCTTGCACTAGGAGTGTGACTCCCGCATCGCATCAACAGGGACACGCAAACTTGACACGACCAGAGGTGAAGGCGCTGCAGTTAGGGGAGCTTCGCACGCCGCCCGCATAAAGGGGACCAGGACGCCGCGACGCGATGAAATGAGAGAGGCGGGCGCCGGAGGTGGGACGAAGCCAGGCGGAGGCGAGCACGGCGGGCGGTCGCTGCCGGAGGAGGGCGCCGGCTGGGGACGGGCCGGCGGAGCTCCTAACGGCGGCGGAACTCGCACGGGGAGGCGAGAGCGGGGGACCCCTGGCGGACGAGGGGCGCGAGGAGGCGGCGAGGGGGAGGCTCGAGGTCGGGAAGGAGGGCCGCGGAGGCGCTGGCCGGCGGCGGCGGCGCACGCGCTGAGGGAGAGGAAGAGAGGAGGCGGTGGCCGGCGAGGTGGGGGAGGGCGTCGGGGCGCGCCAGGGTTGGTTGGAGGCGGGGCGAAGGCGGTGGGGATCCGCGGCGGCGGTCGGGGCGGAGCGGGGCCGTCGGACGGCGACGGGCGGAGCGGGAGGAGGCGGGAGGAGCAGGCGGTGGAGGAGGAACTGGAGGGGGGCGGGGAGCGCGGTGGACGCTGGCGGCGCCCGGCGAGGAGAGAGGGGGGGCTTGGCGGCGCCGGAGGCCAGAGAGGCAGAGGGGCGCGGAGGAGCAGAGCGGCGAGGGCTCGACGGCGCGCCGGCGGCGGGGAAGGAGGCGTCGGGGCGAGCAGGGAAGGGAGCGGGGAGAAGAAGACCGCGGGGAGAGAGAGAGAGCGTTGCGGGGTCGGGGTGGGGCCAGCGGGGTGGGGCCTGGCGCGGGTAGAGAGGGAGTGGCCGCGGTTGGTGAGCGGTCCGGCAGGGCGGGCCAGTGGCAAGGGGTGTGTGCCAAGGCTGTGCGTGGAGCGTGTGGGGATGTGGGTGGGAGAGAGAGGAGAGAGAGGGGGGCAGGTGGCAGAGGTGGCAGCTTCTGGTTGGTTGGGGATAGGGAGAGGGCGAAGTGGCAAGAGCTGATTGGAGGGAGTGAGGTGGAGGGGTGTGGGTAGATTAGGATTGGGTGAACTTAGGGATTTAGGCGGACCGATTTTGAACCGGGGGTGGTCGTTCGGGTCGGTTCGGCCCGTTCGACTGCCCCCCTAAAAATAATTTAATATTTTATTTACTTTAAATAGACCGTTTTCAACCTGATAGCAGCCGAAACAAAATAATCCGGAGACCCGGGTTTGGCGTTTTGAAAACAAGACGGGGCGTTTAGAAAACAAACTAGGTTTTTCTGCAAATAGTTTTATGCAAGCAACTGCACGATGATGACGATGCACAAATGCAATGTGGCATGATGACATGAGCATGTGGTCATGACGATGCAATGCACAAAAACAACGCGATTTTCTAGTAGTGGTTTTTGCGGGGCGCCACAATTCGACACCACTAACAATGGATCTCGCCCTCGAGATCCGCCTCATGGTACCGGAAGGAAGGCCGGCGATCTGCGTCTTTTCGCTTCGTGTAGATCCTCGTGACACCACTAACAAGAGGTCGTTGTCCGTGATCGTCGAGAGAACACTCCGGGAACAAAAGGTCGAAGGTAGAGGTATCCACAAATAAAGCCACCTCTAGCTTCCGTGGACGGAGTAAAATTGCTGGATCCACTGGTTCGATGTACAAGAGCGAATGATAAGAGTAGTCGGATGGTGATCAGTCCATCGCGCACCCAAACCATTACTCTGCACACGAATAGGCGGATTATGCAACCAACTCTCGGAATTAGACTGAAGATCTCGATAAGCGAGGGTCGGAACAAAGGAGTGATGCAGACTCTGCATCGGATCTGGCGTGGATGATGTCGTCGCGTCGGAAAACACCGGAAGGCACAAACGAGGAACAAAGAATGCTGACACCGTAGACGGATTCATCAGGCAGATTGGACACCAGATGTAGCAACACCGTTATCAAAGGAGGAAGCGAAACCCTGAAGGTACGACGGAAACCCAACCACGAGAATTCCTGGACTCGAAGAAATAGAAGAGAGCGGATTCAAAACACGCTGAGGTGAGAGAAGAGCAGCAGAGGGGTAAGGAGTAAAACCAGACCTAATCAGAATTATCCAACCGACTTTGCAAAAATAGTTTTGACACTCTACTTCGGCCGTTAGCTAGGTTATCCTACAGGCTAGACTTGTGGGGTATCGTAACTGCTGAGCTCTGATACCACTCTGTAACACCCTCAGAATCGGACCTATGCAAGTTTCAGCGATTTCCGCCAAACCCGCATAGAAACGATTCAAAGGTGCCCACCAGGCACTTGCGTGCGGGTGGAAAACGAAGTAATAACATTACACAACAGTCCTCGATGGGACCCACAGAACAGATATATATACAGCAGCGACTCAATGAGTCAAGAATACATATATAATATACGAAGATCCAAATCACCTTGAAAATGATAGGGCGTCCGACTACGGACAAGATGCAAATGGGGCTAAGAGCCCTGAAGAATAACCAATGGCGCCATAACTGCCTGGCCAAGCCGGAAGGGTAACCTCGCTAACGGCCGATCTCAAAACCGCTTAAAAAAAGGTGCCGCAAAGGGCAAAGGAAAAGAGGAGCGCCAAGATCGAGGCCAAGACACACCGAGACTAGAATTCGTGTCCTCGCCACATAGGTGTGGTGGATCGAGCGGCATGCAAGATGCACGAACAACCTATAGAGACTCGATACAACTAGCGGTTTTCGAGAGGGGTAAGAAAGACCTATTCGAACCAACCCGATACTATCATCAAACAAACCCATCCCGGCTTTCTCGAGACCAAACGAGGAAGTCAACCGAGGAACTCACGCTTGGCGCTTTACTTATTCGATTATAGTTATGCACTTTACTACTCGTGTTTAGATAATCATCCCGATAAAGTAAGCAGGGTACTTTAGTTAACCATTCCGCTAGAAGTTGCAACAATTACTAATCGACATGATAGCATGAGATAAACCCAAAACCCAAAGAGTTGGTTGGTACTTTTATTAGCCATTCCGCTTGTAATTACAATATTTACTAGTCAGTACAATGGTCGCAGCGACACTCCAAACAAGCAATTGTAAGGTGTTATTTAGCCATTCCGTTATAGTGAAGCTGATTACTAGTCATTATAAAGTCAAATTTATAGCAATAAACTTTAGTTATGCTTGTCTATGGTCGAAACTGCTCCAAGTCGCCCATAATCATGACACGGCTTTAGAAAGTTTTAACCCGCCGGGTGCACAAATAGCAACACACACTCGATCAACCTCGTAAAAACCAAAACAAAACCCAACGAGGCTTTCACGACAAAGCAATCACAGGATTCAGAATATTTCAGGGGGCCACCCCATTGAGTAGACCCAAGAACGGTTATGACTCGAGGCGGACTCAAGGTTCATGACAATGGTCAGAAACGATCGGGAACCGGAAAGTGTGGCTGGCTTGTCGATACCGCGAAAACACTCGCTACCTAACAAGACAAAGGTGCTCGCACAATCGTAAATACGTAAGTAGCATGGCATAAGTACAGATAGTAAATAAAACCTCAAACTAGTTTGGCCCCAAGAAATAAGAATGAATCATGCTCGCTCGTGGGGTCCCATAATCCTCCCGGATGTGGATAGCGATAAATCAAGGAACAGTATCAAGTACTGGGTCCCACGGACACAAGTGGGCGTTCGGAAACCAAATGTTATCTATCACCCACCGATGCCTCTGCTTACTTCAATTTTTAGTTGTTAAACATGAATTAAAGTGAACGATAAGTAAAACCATGATCATCTCCAACATCAAACATGCGGCAAGGCTCCAACAACTGTGGCATTAGACGACACACAACAGCACTTGAGCAAGCGACTAAGACGCGCAGGTCCAACTATCTACCAAACAACAGGTAATAGGGTGTGTCCAAGGCAATATAGGGCGGCAAGGGATATCACGGGTACGAAAACTAGAGCAACGCAACACAGATAGCAATAGAGCAACAGGAGGGAATAAATACTATAAAAGTAAGATAGGTAGAAAGGGGGAGATGCTCGCCTGAAAACATTGCCGAAGGTTCAACCAAAGATCGGGGCGAAGCTCACATCAACTCAACGGCCTTATCCGCGAAGAAGCAAAACACTAGAAGAAACACCGGATGCAATATTTAATACAACGGCAGAAGATCGGCATGATGCATGCATGATGTATGGCATGGCAAAGATGCGATGCAATTAGGTCATATTAAGCGGAACCGGGGTCCCGACATTTAATTAAACGGTTCAAGTTATTTAACTACCCCGCAAATTAAATGCTGCATTATCAAGACAAAAGATGGCACCGGTTCGCTACACAAATTTAAATGAGGCCAATATAAGACTAGATTTTCCCGCATATGGGCCCCATATTTAATTATTAGGTGAATCGGCATAATGCCCCCAAACCACATGAATGTGTATGCATGATGAATGATTAAATATGCAACAATTCATATAGTTGATCATTTATAAAATAGGGTTCTCGGAAAGGGGTTCACACATTAGAGTTCGGCAGATCTTGGGTTCCGGGGTTCGGGGTCCGGTCTCAGGGTCCAGGGTTCGACGGGTTCGGGCTCGGCGGGATCGTTCTCGGGTATCGGGGGTAGATCTTGTCGCATCCGTGAAGGAGGACTTGGGTCGGGTGGGGGCGCATCGGATTCTTCCGAGTCGGGGCCGATCTTGTCGTCGTGCGGATCTTGTCGGGTCCCACGGGGTCGATCTTGCCGTTGCGAGGTCTTGTTGGGTCCGCGCCATCGCGTCGGTCTCGACATCCGGGGTGAAGTGCTTGTCGCCCGCAGGCGATCTTGGCGGTGGTGTCTTCTAGTGGCATCACGGTGGTTCTCGTCGATGTCCTCGTTGGCCGATTTTGGCATCGCGACGGTTATCTCCCGGGGCCTCGGTCTTGGGCCTCGGAACTTGAACGGCTCCGTGAAGATCTTGGAATCCGGGATGAAGAACTTGTCGCGGTGTGGACGGAGTGCTTGGATTCCGGTGAGGGTGGTCCATCGCGGTCGGGCTAATGTCGATCCTTGCACTAGGAGTGTGACTCCCGCATCGCATCAACAAGGACACGCAAACTTGACACGACCAGAGCCAGGAAGGGGCGCCTGCAGGCTAGGGGGAGCTCGCACGCGCGGCCCAGACAAAGGGGGACCAGGACGCCGGCGACACGATGAAACAGAGAGAGGCGGGGCGCTGCCGGAGGTGGGGACGTCAGCAGGACGGAGGCGAGCACGGGCGGGGCGGTCGCGGAGGAGGCGCGGGCTTGGGACGGGCATGAGCTCCTAACGGGGCGGAACTCGCACGGGGAGGCGAGAGCGGGGAACCTCTGGCGGACGAGGGCGCGAGGAGGCGGCGAGGGGGAGGCTCGAGGTCGCGAAGGAGGGCCGGAGGCACTGGCGCGGCAAGGCACGCCTGAGGGAGAGGGAAGAGAGGCGGTGGCGAGTGGGGAGGGCGCCGGGCGCCAGTGGTTGGAGGCGGGCGGCGGGGATCCGCGGGCGGGCGGAGCGGGCGCCACGACGGCGGAGGAGGAGGCGGAGGAGCAAAGTGGAGGAGGAACTGAGGGGCGGGAGCGCGGTGGACTGGAGGAGGCCCATGAGGAGAGAGGGGCTTGGCGCTGAGGCCGAGAGGCAGAGGGGCGGAGGAGCAGAAGGGCGAGGGCTCGAATGGGCAAGGAAAGTGTAAGGAGGGCGAGCAGGGCGGAAGGGAAGACCAAGGAGAGAGAGATAGCGCTAGGGGGCTGGGTGGGGCCAGGTGGGCCTGCTGGTAGAGAGAGTGGCCGTTGGTGAGCGGGTCCAGAGGGCGGCCCGGTGGCAAGGGTGGTGTGTGCGTGGAGTGAGTGCGTGCGTGTGGGTGGGATGTGGCTGGTGCGAGAGAGAGGAGAGAGAGGGGGGGCAGGTGGCAGAGGTGGCAGCTTCTGGTTGGTTGGGGATAGGGAGAGGGCGAGGTGGCAAGAGCTGATTGGAGGGAGTGAGGTGGAGGGGTGTGGGTAGATTAGGATTGGGTGAACTTAGGGATTTAGGCGGACCGATTTTGAACCGGGGGTGGTCGTTCGGGTCGGTTCGGCCCGTTCGACTGCCCCCCCTAAAAATAATTTAATATTTTATTTACTTTAAATGGACCGTTTGCAACCCGATAGCAGTCGAAACAAAATAATCCGGAGACCCGGGTTTGGCGTTTTGAAAACAAGACGGGGCGTTTAGAAAACAAACTAGGTTTTTCTGCAAATAGTTTTATGCAATCAACTGCACGATGATGACGATGCACAAATGCAATGTGGCATGATGACATGAGCATGTGGTCATGACGATGCAATGCACAAAAACAACGCGATTTTCTAGTAGTGGTTTTTGCGGTGCGCCACATCTAGGTGCCCATACGATCCTTTCAATTGGTATCAGAGCCTCGGCTCTTTATTTGGGCTTCACCACCTAAGAGAATATGAGTATCCAAGATGGGGATGGTGATGGTGAGCCTACCACGGTGACCATGGAAGATCTCAAAAACTTGGAAACAAGATTGAGCTCTTCCTTGGTCAACAAAGTCAGGAAGATGCTTGAGCAACTTCTTAAAGACAACACTAATTCCTCCACACATAATGATGGTGGGAAGGGTGAGCACCGTAATTCATGGTACTCTCCCGACCCTCCAATCCCTCACCCTCATGTATAAAATAGAGGTGACCCACCTAAGCTTGAAGAATCTGCTACTTTTTCTCAATGGCGATCACTAATGAGAACTCATGTGCGCAGCTCTTGCATTGAACTATGGAACATCATCGAGCATGGACTCTTTATTGGGGATCCAAACAACTTGATAAGAAGAGAGATTGTCAATAGTCAACTCAATGCCACTGCCTTGCATATGATTCAACAAGGTTTAGGTACAAAGGATTATCCACACATTGAGTACTTTAGCATTGCCAAGGAAGCTTGGGATGCCCTCACCGTATTATTTGTTGGAAATGAGAGTATGAGGAGGAACCGGTATGATGCTCTAAGCAATGAAGCCGAAGGATTCTACATGAAGGAAGGTGAAGATCACGAAGACATGTACCGAAGGCTCAAGACCACCGCCACCGCTTTTAGAAATATGGGTGCATCACATGTGGATGATGCATGGATAAAAAGGAAATATGTGAGTGCACTCATGCCCTTTGATCCCACCGACTTGAAGAGCCTACAAGGAAGACACAACTACCATCTCATGACCTCAAATGAAGTTATGCAAGAGATGGCCACCTTCAAAGTTGCCGCCAAGAATGCCAAAGATGCACGTGCCCGTGCCCTTGGCATGAGCAACGTTGTCAATGTTGCTTTGAAGGCCAAAGCTGTGGACCATGGGGATGAAGGCCTCTCCATGGACCACCCTGATGAAGTCAAGATTGCTCATAGTCAATATATGGCCTTCTATGAAAAGAACTTTTGGAAAAACCCCGCCAAAGCCAAGATGGAAATGCAACGAAGAAGCAACCCAAATGGGAAAAGAGAAAATACTACTAGATTGAGAACTTGCTTCAATTGTGGTGACCGCTATCACTTTGTGGCAAGTTGTCCCTATGAGAAGAGAGAAGATCATGGGGGTAAGCTTGTGTTGAAGAAGACTCTCAAAGCACCTTACAAGAAACCCTTCATCAAGAAGAATCCCATCAACAAGAAGTCGAGAGAAATTGTCTTGATCACTCATGAAGAATACTCCTCCGACAATGAAGATGACGAAGATGAGGAAGAGGAAACTTGTAATGGTGTGGCGGCTCTAGCCACTACTTCTACTCCGACATTCTCACTCTTCGATTCTCCAAATGATAATTCTCCCATCAAGAACGTCACTTGACTTATGGCAAGAGGAACGGAGGTATCCTCATCATCTCACTCTACTCACTTATACAATGATGAAATTGAAGATGAGATGTCTCTTGATGTTAAAAAGGAATTAATTGCCTTTGATGAGTTTATGACTAACCTACAAGTAGATGCTAAGATACATTTTGGAAACATCTTATATCAACTTTCCCATACACAAGAGCTTCTAGATGTAAGATGTAAACTTGGGCATAAACACATGATTGAGCTAGAGGCTTTAAACAATGCTCTAGAAGAAGAACAAGAAACTAGATTGTCACTTGAATTAAAACTTGAAGGGCTTGATGAGGCCAATGACACTATTGTTAACAAAATCATCAAAGAGCGTGATCATGCTATTGCTAAATACAAAAGGGCTAAAAGGGACAAGATTGAGTTTGGTGTGGTTCATGAAAAACTTGTCGGGGACTTTAGTTTGCTTAACAAGGCCCACAAGGCTTTGGAGAGTGAACTCTTGTCACTCACAAAGTCCCATGAAATACTTCAAACTCAATTGGCCAATATTCCTTCACCTAGTAACTTCATTCCATCTAGGAGTACAACTATTCTTGAAGAGAATGCTAGGTTGAAGGGGGAGCTTGCTAAGGCCACATTTCCACAAGGCAACAAGTCCATTGATGATCTTTTGAGCAAGAAAAGGCCTAGTGGTGATAAAGGGGGCATTGGTTTTGTCTCCAATACTAAGAATAAGAAGAAGAAGAAGAAGAAGAAGAAGAAGTCCAAGCCTACACGAGAGACTAACAAGGCCATTGTGGATAGTAAGTCCACAAGTGGTAAAACTATGTCTCATGATGACTTTGCGGGAAGTTCTAACCTTCACTATGTTCTAATGCGTGATTATTATGGTGATGCGTATGCACAATACGTTGGCCCATATGATGTTTATATTGCTTGGTCTATTTGGGTTCCCAAGACCCTTGTTGCTAACAAAAGAGGACCCATTGAAAAATGGGTACCTAAAAATTAGCTTGATCTTTTGTAGACATATGCTTCCGGGGGTTCAAAGTGGGTGCTTGATAGTGGTTGCACAAGTCATATGACCGGAAGATCGTCTATTGTCAAGGACTTAAAGCCAAATGATGATCAAATCACCGTGACATATGCCGACAAGTCAAAGTCTAAGGTAATGGGTTTCGGCAAGGTTGTGGTTGCTCACGACATTACACTCGTGAACGTCATGCTTGTTGAGACCCTTGGATACAATTTACTTTTGGTCCGTGATCTTGGAAATATGGGTTTTGCCGTCTTTGTTGATGATGATATTGTGGTCCTCATGTGGAGCAAGTCTCTCAAGGTCGCTTTCGTTGGGTATGTCGAACATGACTTGTATGTGGTGGACTTTTCGGGGCAAGCCACTACAAGTGCGATGTGCTTATTCGGAAAGGCCGATGTGGGTTGGTTATGGCATCGCCGACTAGCCCATGTCAATATGAGAACTTTGCAAAGTCTCCACAAGGAGGGCCATATTGTTGGACTAAAAGAAAATGTTTCCTTTGCCAAAGATCGTGTTTGCAGGGCATGTGTTCTAGGGAAGATGCATGATGATCCTCACAAGCCTAATAACTGCATCAAGTCCACCAAGATCTTGGAGCTCCTCCATGTGGACCTCTTTGGTCCTCCATCTCATGCAAGTCTTGGTGGGAAGAAATATTGCTTGGTGATTGTTGATGACTTTTCAAGATACTCTTGGGTTTATTTCTTCAAGCTGAAGAGTGAGAATCAAAAGACCTTTATCGACTTCATCAACTTGGTTCAACGGCAATACAATGTTCCCGTGTTGATTATGAGAAGAGACAACGGCACCGAGTTCAAGAACTACACCTTGAATGATTTCCTTAGTGATGAGGGGATTAAACATCAATATTCCGCTGCATACACCCCTCAACAAAATGGTGTGGCCTAAAGGAAGAACCGGACTATTATTGAGATGGCTAGGACCATGTTGGCGGAATTTAAATCTCCTTACAACTTTTGGGCCGAAGCCATCTCCACCGCTTGCCATGCTTCAAATCGGCTCTACCTCCACAAAGAAATCAACAAGACTCCATATGAAATATTTACCGGTAACAAGCCCAACATATCTTACTTCCGGGTGTTCGGTTGTAAGTGTTTCTATCTCATAAAGGGTGTTCGTTTGTACAAATTTGAGTCTAAAGCATTAGAGGGTATTTTTGTTGGCTATGGTCTCGAATCTCACACTTATAGAATCTATGATAAGCTCTCCGGAGCCGTCATAGAATCTTGTAGCGTGACCTTCGAAGAATATGATGGTCCCTAAGGGGGCGTGTTGATGCTTGTGATGCATATGATGAAATGCCTCAAGAAGCCATAGGAATAATGGGTGTGGGATATATCCGCCCCGTTGAGGAACCCCTTATGGCGGATCGAGAAGAACTATGCTCCACTAAAGTGGAGCCCTCATCTTCACAACATCAACAAGCTCCATCCACCGAGGAGGACAATGACTCAAGCCAAAGACAAGATGTGGACCCTCAACATGATGATCATAGTGACAACTCTAGTCAAGGGGAGCTTGATTCATTCGCTAGGGTGTCAAGTGGTGCTAAGGCAATTGCTCAAGGAAGATCCGTACAAACTGCGTTGAAACAAGCTCAGATTGATGCTAGAAGGGCACTCGATCAAGACCAAGGTCAATCTGTGTCTCTAAATGAAGAGAATGATTCCAATGATGATCAAGGTCAAGTTGATGGTCAAGATGAGGATCAAAATGATGAAGAGGGTCCCCCAAGAAACAACACGGAGATCCACGCTCGTCGCGAAGCTAGAAAGGAAAGAATGTTGGAATTAAGAGACCACTTTCTACAAAATGTAGTTGGTGACCTAAGTAAAGGTATTTCCACAAGAGCACAATTGAAGAGGTTCAGTGAACACCAAGCACACATCTCCATGATTGAACCAAAGAAAGTGTGGGAAGCTCTTGAAGACTCTGATTGGTTAGAAGCCATGCACAAAGAGCTCAACAACTTTGAGAGAAACAAAGTATGGAAGTTAGTAGAGAAGCCAAAGGATTGCCGCAATGTTATTGGAACAAAGTGGATATTCAAGAACAAGCAAGATGAGCATGGAATTATAGTAAGGAACAAGGCTAGATTGGTTGCACAAGGGTTCTCTCAAATTGAAGGAATTGACTATGGAGAGACTTATGCACTCGTGGATCGCCTTGAGTCCATCCGTATCCTTCTTGCTTATGCAGCACATCATAACTTCAAGTTGCAACAAATGGATGTAGAAAGTGCATTTATTTATGGACCATTAAATGAATTGGTATATGTTAAGCAACCCCCGGGATTTGAGGACCCCAACTTCCCAAACCATGTCTACAAACTTGATAAGGCAATCTATGGGCTTAAGCAAGCCCCACGCACGTGGTATGAGCACCTTAGAGAGTTATTGTTTGACCGTGGATTTGAGGTTGGGAAAATCGATCCCACTCTTTTTACTAAGAAAGTCAATGGGGAGATTTTTGTATGCCAAATATATGTTGATGATATCATCTTTGGATCATCTAACAAAGCTTTTAATGATGAATTCTCAAAGCTTATGACTAGTAGGTTTCGTATGTCTTTGATGGGGGAGTTGAGAGTATTTCTTGGTTTTGAGGTCAAGCAAGTTAGAGGAGGGACATTATTCAATCAAGCCAAGTATACTTAAGATATGCTCAAGAGATTCAATATGCAGGACTTAAATGGAGCTCCTGCTCCCATCGCTACAAAGACTCATCTAGAACAAAATCCAAATGGTAAAGATGTGGATCAAAAGGTATACCGGTCTATGATTGGTTCTTTGCTTTACCTTTGTGAATCTAGACCCGATATTGTGTTGAGTGTAGGTGTGTGTGCAAGATATCAAGCGGATCCTAAGGAAAGCCATTTAATGGCGGTCAAGAGAATCTTTCGATATTTAGTTCATACCCCATTTTATGGTCTTTGGTATCCTCGAGGCTCAACATTTGCTCTTTGTGGATACACGGATTTGGATTGGGCGGGGGACAAGGATGATAGAAAATCAACATCCGGGGCTTGCCAATTCCTTGGTATGTTGGTCTTCCAAGAAGCAAAATTATATATCTCTCTCCACCGCCGAAGCCGAGTATGTGGCAGCTGCTAGTGCTTGCACCCAATTGCTCTGGATGAGGCAAACTTTAAAGGAATACGGTGTCCATTGTGACAAAGTGCCTCTTCTGTGTGACAATGAAAGTGTCATCAAGATTGCCTACAACCCGGTGGATCACACAAGGACAAAGCATATTGAGATTTGCCATCACTTCATTAGAGATCATGTTGCTCGAGGTGATATTGATCTATCATATGTGTCAACCACAGATCAACTTGGCGATATCTTCACGAAGCCACTTGATGAAGCAAGGTTTTGATATTTGAGGAATGAACTAAATGTCGTAGATTAGAGGAGCTTGACTTGATTTTCTTGCATTCTCACCTATGTTTCAACTCATATTTGGTTTAGGTGTAGGCATGGATATAGGGGGAGTGCGGTCCTAATTGATTGGACCATCCCTCCCCCCATTATGCCCAAAGCAATCAAAATCATTCCTCTTAATATCATTTAGTGATATGTGAGCTTAATGATGAGTTTCGGTAATGGACCCAAGATATATCTTCGTGGTTCCAAGCCGAATATACTCAAATATGGTGGCCTAGGTCACCGCCCTCTCTCATTCGAGAGGTTGGTACTTACTCATGTTTGTCATTTGTCTGATTATAATTGCTTGGAGCTTTTCTGAATGATTTTGTGGATTCCTATGGCTCTTGTTGGTTCTTCACAGTTTGATGTCTCATCCCAAGCCCGTTCCCTATCTTAAAACTGTCTATCTCTCATATATGTCCCCAAACACCTATCCTAGAGCTTTTGGTCGAGGAGGACCGAAGTCTCCGTTGTACATACACCGGAGTCTTCGGTGTAGGCCAGAGTCTCCGGTGTATACCGGAGTCTCCAGTCCAGACGGTTTCTGCCACTTAAAGTAGGGGGCGGGGTGAACTAGTACATCAGTTCCTCATTCTTCACCCCGTCTCCTACCTCCAAACCCGTCGCCTCCTCCTCCAAAACTCCTCCCCGGAGGTCAAGAAGCCCCCGGGATCTGCCGTGCCGCCGGCCAACCTTCCCCTCACCTCCATTGGGCCATTCCCACCGGAGGAATTGATCCCATGGATAGATCTGGTACCTTTCCTCTACCTTTTCTTCTAGGGTTCATCTCTAGATTTGCTTTTGAGGATTGATGCTGATTTGTCCATTGGAATCACTTGTTTGCGTGCACTCCAGTACTTTAGCCTTGCTGCATTGCCCGATCTACTAGATTCACCCTCACCAGCATCTCCACATCACATACCCGAGCCTCCCGACCAGAGATTCTGGACTTAGGTCCAGAGACTCCGGTCCAGGCTGGAGACTCCGGTCTGAGACGGAGACTTCGGTATGCGGTGCGGAGACTGCGGTGTTGGGTGAATCAAAACAGTCCAGAAATGCATCAAAGCTCTTGTACTACATTATTGGGACATATATACTCATCTCCATGCTATCTCCCTCACTTTTGTTCATAGGTGATGGTTCCAGTCGTCCTCGTCGTACCAAGGCCAAGTCCCAAAGGGGCAATCCTCGCTATGATGAAGCTCAGGGTCAGTTTATCGTGCCTCCGTTGTAACACCCTCAGAATCGGCCCTATGCAAGTTTTAGCGGAACCCGCCAAACCCGCATAGAAACGATTCAAAGGTGCCCACCAGGCACTTTCGTGCGGGTGGAAAACGAAGTAATAACATTACACAACAGTCCTCGATGGGACCCACAGAACAGATATATATAACAACGACTCAATGAGTCAAGAATACAGATTTAACATACAAAGATCCAAATCACCTTGAAAACGATAGAGCGTCCAGCTACGGACAAGATGCAAATGGGACTAAGAGCCCTGAAGAATAACCAATGGCGTCCATAACCCTGCCCAGGCCAAGCCGGAAGGGTAACCCTGCTAACGACGTCGATCTCAAAACCTGCTTAAACAAAAGGGGTGCCGACAAAGGGCAAAGGAAAAAGAAGGAGCGTCAGTACTGAGGCCAGTACACGGCGAGACTAGAATTCGGCGGTCCTCGCCTACATAGGTATGGTGGACTGAAGCGGCAGCGGCAGCATGCACTGAGCAACCTATAGAGACTCGATACTACTGGCGGCTATCAGAGAGGGGTGAGGAAGACCTATTCAGAACCAGCCTGACACTAACACCAAACAATCCCATCCTGGTATTCCCCCTCGAGACCAAACGAGGAAGTCAACCGAGGAACTCACACAGTTGGCAGTTTTACTTATTCAGTTATAGTTGCGGCACTTTACTAGTCAGGTTTAGATAATCATCCTGATAAAGTAAGCAGTGGGCACTTTTAGTTAACCATTCCGTTATAGTGGCAACACTTACTAGTCAGATACAATTAGCATGAGATAACCCCAAAACCCAGCATTTGTTGGTACTTTTATTTAGCCATTCCGTTGTAGTGAAGCTGATTACTAGTCAAATCGGATACAAGTCAATTTAAACAGTAAACTTTAGTTATAGTTGTCTATGATCAAGCACTGTGCTCCAAGTCGTCCATAACCATGACACGGCTTCTAAAAGATTTAACCTGCAGGTGCACCAAAGTATCCACAAGCACTTGACCCTTTTGCCGATCGCTAACATACACCCATCCAGATGTCGGCGGGTCTAAGTCACGACGTTCTGCACTCCAAAGCAAGTACATGGGGCCACCCCACCAAGTCGAACCCAAGAACGGTCGGACGGTCTTCGACGGACTTAGGGTTTGGGTAGACGGTGTGAACGACAAATCCCAAAATCTGGGATCCGACACCTCGAAAACGTGTCCCGATCCTAAACAGTACAGTGTGCTCCTCGCACAATCGTAAATAAAGCAGTAGCATGGCATAAGTACAGATAGTAAATAAAACCTCAAACTAGTTTGTGGCCCCTAGTACAATACTTTGAAATCAGGTAATAATCAATGGGGGGCCCATATCTCCCCACCTGTGGTTAGCGCGCTCGATCTCGGAACAGGTGTCAAGAACTCGGGGTCCTACGGGACACAAGTGGGCGGTCGGAAAACCAACATTAACTATCACCCACCGATGCCTCTGCTTACTTACTTCAATTTTAGTTGTTAGATAGTAATTAAAGTGAACGAAAAGTAAAGCCATGATCATCTCCAACATCAACATGCGGCCATTACTCCAACACGGTGGTACTTGACGATATGCAACAACACTTGAGCAAGCGACTACGACACGCAAGTCCAACTATCTACCAAACAACAGGTAATAGGATGTGTCCAAGGCAATATATGGTTGCAAGGGATATCACGGGTACGGAAACTAGAGCATCGCAACACCGATAGCAATAGATCAACAGGAGGGAATAAATACTATAAAAGTAAGATAGGTAGAAAAAGGGGGAGATGCTCGCCTGAAAACATTGCCGAAGGGTTCAACCGAAGATCGGGTCGAAGCTCACATCAACTCAACGGCCTTACCCGCGAAGAAGCAAAACACTAGAAGAAACACCGGATGCAATATTTAATACTACGGCGAAAGATCGGCATGATGCATGTATGATGCATGGCATGGCAAGGTGCGATGCAATTAGGTCAATATTAAGTGGAACCGGGGTCCCGACAATTAATTGAATGGTTCAAGTTATTTAGATACCCCGCAATTTAAATGTTGTTTAACAAGACAGAATATATCACCGGTTCGCTACTCAAGTTTAAATGAGGCCGATATGAGACTAGATTTGCCCGCATATGGGCCCCATATTTAATTATTAGGTGAATCGGCATAAGGCCCCCAAACCACAGACAAGGATGCATGCATGAACATTTAATGTGTAACAATTGATATTTCATTTATAAAATAGGGCTCGAGAAAGGGGTCACACATTTAGGGTTCGGCAGATCTTGGGGATCCGGGGTTCGGGGTCTGGTCTCGGGGTTCAGGGTTCGACGGAAGCGTTCTCGGACTCCGAGATCGTTCTCGGGTAACGGGGTAGATCTTGGCGCATCCGCGGTGGTCGGGCCATGTTGTCGGTCTTGACGTTCCACGCGGAGTTCTTGGCGTTTCGGGAGGAAGTACTTGTTCTGGCGTCGGGGCATCGGATTCGCCCCGGGACGGTGCCGATCTTGTCGTCGATGGCGAACTTGAGTGGGGTACCGGGGTCTTCAGGTCGAGACGAACTTGGGATCCGTGATGAAGAGCTTGATGTTCCTTGTCGGCGACCTTGGATCCTAGCCTCGGCACCTCTAGAGGACTTGGGTCGGTGTTGGGTTGGCTTGACCTCGAGATCTTGTCGCATGGTCTAACTCATATAACCACATCGTCAAAACATTATTCTTCGGGCGTCTGACCTGGAAGCTACCAATCCAATGCCACTCTCGCATCACCACACCATGATCATCAATTACACCTTTACATAGCTCTGAAACATACAACACATCCACAAAGGACCAAAAACGCAGCACTTCACGAGCAGCGCAAACACACTGGCTCACACCTTCACGAACACAACAACAGGGATGCGCAGTGCCTCACGGGGACGACGTCGGTGAGCCGGGCGATGTTGAGCAGGGCCCGAGCGACGAGGGGACCGAAAGCACGGAGGGAGAAGAAGGCTCGGGCGTAGGTGGAGCCTTGGCGCCATGGGAGGCGGCCGGACGCGACTGGGAGGAGGATGAGGGGGTGCTCGGAAACAGGAGGCGGGCGGTGCTTGTTCGCGATGGCGGGCATGGCGGAGAGAGGGCCTGGAGGCGGCGGGCAGGGAGCAGGTGGGATGGAGCGGCGTGGGGGGGGGCAGACGCTGAGGGGCGGCCGGAGCGGGAGAAGAAGGCGGGGAGGCGGTTATGGCGCAAGGAGAGGAGGGCGAGTCGGCTTGGCTTGGCGTGGCGAGGCCGGCCGATGGGGAGGAAGGCGAGCAAGGGCCAGGCGGAGGAGGCGGCGAGCAGAGCGGGAGGCGTCCCGAGGGAGGGCGAGCCTGGCCGAGAAAGGGAGCGAGGGGAGGCGCGGGCGGGAGGCGGACTGACGCGGTGACGGGCGAAGGCCACTGCCAGGAGGGAGAAAGAAGGGTGCGGGGCGAGCGGGGGTGAGGGCGGGGCTGGGAGAGAGCGGGTCGGGAGGAGGAAGAAGGACGCGGGGTGGGGCCTGACGCGGGGTCGGTGGGGGGTCTGCAGGTGGGGCCGGGGCGCGGGACAGAGAGAGAGGGTCCAGTGGCAGCGGGTGGGTGTGGGCCGGCTGGTTGAGGGAGGTGGAGAGGGTTAGGTGACGTGGCAGATGCTGGTTGGGTGGGGATTGGGATGAGGGTGAGGTGGCGAGAGACGATTGGTGGGGGTGAGGTGGAGGAGGGGTGGGTAGATTAGGTTGGGTAGATGTAGGATTTTAGGTGGACCGTTTGTATTTCTGGGGGTGGTCGTTCGGGTCGATTCGGCCCGTTCGACTGCCCCACTAAAAAATAATTGAATATTTTAATTATTTAAAACACGGCTTCTGCAAACCGATAGCAGACAAAACAAAATAATCCGGTGTCCCGGGTTTTGCGGTTGAATTAAAACGGGGCATTTGGAAAACAAAAATAGGTTTTTCTGCAAATAGTTTTATGCAAGCAAATGCAAGATGATGACGATGCTCAAATGCAATGTGGCATGATGAGCATGCGGTCATGATGATGCAATGCACAAAAACAACGCGATTTTCTAGTAGTGGTTTTGCGGGATGCCACAATTCGACACCACTAACAATGGATCTCGCCCTCGAGATCCGCCTCATGGTACTGGAAGGAAGGTCGGTGATCTGCATCTTCTGGCTTCGTGTAGATCTTCGCGACACCACTAACAAGGGTTCTTGTTCACGTTCGTCAAGAGAGCACCCCGGATAAACAACGGACGAAGTTAAAGGTAAGGCCACCTCTAACTTTCATGGAAGGAGTGAGAGTTGCATCGATCCACCATTCAATATACAAAAGCAAATGATAAGAGTAGTGGTATGGTCGCGACTCCATCCCGCACTCAAAGAATTACTATGTACACGAATAGACAGATTATGCAACCAACCCTCAGGATTCAGACTGAAGGTCTCGACAAGCGAGGTTCGGAAACAAAGGAGTGATGCAGACTCTGCATCGGATCTGGCGTAGATGATGTCGTAGCGTCGGAAAACACCGGAAGGCACAAACAAGGAACAAAGAATGGTACCACAGCAGACGGATCACTCAGATAGCATGAAGACCAGAGGTAGCAACACCGTTACCAAAGGAGGAAACGAAACCACAAGGCAGACGGAAACCCAACCACGAATTCTGGACTCAAGAGAGAGAAGAGCGGATTCAAAACACGCAGAGGTAAGAAAAGAATAGCGAGGGTAAGGAGTAAAATCGACCTAATCGTAACTATCCAACCGATTTTGCAAAATAGTTTTGACACTCTACTTGCCGTTAGCTAGGTTATCCTCTGATTTGGACTTGTCGGGTATCGCAACCGGCCGAGCTCGATACCACTCAGACCCTCGAATCGGCCCTATGCAAGTTTTAGCGGAACCCGCCAAACCCGCATAGAAACGATTCAAAGTTGCCCACCAGGCACTTTCGCGCGGGTGGAAAACGAAGTAATAACATTACACAACAGTCCTCGATGGGACCCATGTAGATATATATAACAACGACTCAATGAGTCAAGAATACGATTTAACATACAAAGATCCAAATCACCTTGAAAGCGATAGAGTCCAGCTACGGACAAGATGCAAATGGGACTAAGAGCCACAAGAATAACCAATGGCGTCCATAACCCTTGAGCCAAGCCGGAAGGGTAACCACGCTAACGACGTCGATCTCAAAACCTGCTTAAACAAAAGGTGCCGACAAAGGGCAAAGGAAAAGAAGGAGCGTCAAGACGAGGCCAAGACAGCGAGACTAGAATTCGGCGGTCCTCGCCTACATAGGTATGGTGGATCGGCAAGATGCAATCGAGCAACCTATAGAGACTCGATACTACTGGCGGCTATCAGAGAGGGGTGAGGAAGACCTATTCAGAACCAGCCTGACACTAACACCAAACAAGCCCATCCTGGTATTCCCCCTCGAGACCAAACGAGGAAGTCAACCGAGGAACTCACACGCTTGGCAGTTTACTTATTCGATTATAGTTGCGGCACTTTACTAGTGTTTAGATAATCATCCCGATAAAGTAAGCGATGGCACTTTTAGTTAACCATTCCGTTATAGTGGCAACACTTACTAGTCGATACAATTAGCATGAGATAACCCCAAAACCCAAAGATTTGTTGGTACTTTTATTTAGCCATTCCGTTGTAGTGAAGCGATTACTAGTCAAATCGGATACAAGTCAATTTAAACGAAACTTTAGTTATAGTTGTCTATGATCAAGCATGTGCTCCAAGTCGTCCATAACCATGACACGGCTTCTCGAAAAGATTTAACCCTGCAGGGGTGCACCAAAGTATCCACAAGCACTTCGACCCTTTTTGCCAGATCAGTTAACATACACCCATCGGTATGTCGGCGGGGTCTAAATCACGACGTTTCCAGACCCAAAGCAAGTACATGGGGGCCACCCCACCAAGTCGAACCCGCAACGAAGTCGGCCGGTCTTCGAGACGAACTTAGGGTTTGGGTAGACGGCTGTGAACGACAGCAAATCCCAAAACTGGGACTGTCGACACCGCGAAAACGTGTCCCGATCCTAAACAGTACAGTGTGCTCCTCGCACAATCGTAAATAAAGCAGTAAAGCATGGCATAAGTACAGGATAGTAAATAAAACCTCAAACTAGTTTGTGGCCCCTAGTACAATACTTTGAAATCAGGTACTAATCAATGGGGGGCCCATATCTCCCCACCTGTGGTTAGCGCGCTCGATCTCGGAACAGGTGTCAAGAACTCGGGGTCCTACGGGACACAAGTGGGCGGTCGGAAAACCAACATTAACTATCACCCACCGATGCCTCTGCTTACTTACTTGAATTTTAGTTGTTAGATAGTAATTAAAGTGAACGAAAAGTAAAGCCATGATCATCTCCAACATCAACATGCGGCCATTACTCCAACACGGTGGTACTTGACGACAGGCAACAACACTTGAGCAAGCGACTACGACACGCAAGTCCAACTATCTACCAAACAACAGGTAATAGGATGTGTCCAAGGCAATATATGGCTGCAAGGGATATCACGGGTACGGAAACTAGAGCATCGCAACACAGATAGCAATAGATCAACAGGAGGGAATAAATACTATAAAAGTAAGATAGGTAGAAAGGGGGAGATGCTCGCCTGAAAACATTGCCGAAGGGTTCAACCGAAGATCGGGGCGAAGCTCACATCAACTCAACGGCCTTATCCGCGAAGAAGCAAAACACTAGAAGAAACACCGGATGCAATATTTAATACAACGGCAGAAGATCGGCATGATGCATGTATGATGTAGGGCATGGCAAGAAAGATGCAATTAGGTCAATATTAAGGAACCGGGGTCCCGACAATTAATTGAGTTCAAGTTATTTAGATACCCGCAATTTAAATGTTGTTTAACAAGAGAATATATCACGGTTCGCTACACAAGTTTAAATGAGGCGATATGAGACTAGATTTGCCCGCATATGGGCCCCATATTTAATTATTAGGTGAATCGCATAAGGCCCCAAACCACGTACAAGGATGCATGCATGAACATTTAATGTGCAACAATTGATATTTCATTTATAAAATAGGGCTCGAGAAAGGGTCACACATTTAGGGTTGGCAGAGATCTTGGGGATCCGGGGTTGAGGCGGTCTCGGGTTCGGTTCGGTTCGGCCAAGCGTTCTCGGACTCCGGGATTGTTCTCGGGTAACGGGGTAGATCTTGGCGCATCCGCGGTGGTCGGGCCATGTTGTCGGTCTTGACGTCCCACGCGGAGTTCTTGGCGTTTCGGGAGGAAGTACTTGTTCTGGCGTCGGGGCATCGGATTCGCCCCGGGACGGTGCCGATCTTGTCGTCGATGGCGAACTTGAGTGGGGTACCGGGGTCTTCGGGTCGAGACGAACTTGGGATCCGTGATGAAGAGCTTGATGTTCCTTGTTGGCGACCTTGGATCCTAGCCTCAGCACCTCTAGAGGACTTGGGTCGGCGTTGGGTTGGCTTGACCTCGAGATCTTGTCGCATGGTCTAACTCATATAACCACATCGTCAAAACATTATTCTTCGGGCGTCTGACCTGGAGGCTACCAATCCAATGCCACTCTCGCATCACCACACCATGATCATCAATTACACCTCTGCATAGCTCTGAAACATACAACACATCCACAAAGTACCAAAAACGCAGCACTTCACGAGCAGCGCAAACACACTGGCTCACACCTTCACGAACACAACAACAGGGATGCGCAGTGCCTCACGGGGACTACCTCACGGGGACGACGTCGGTGAGCCGGGCGATGTTGAGCAGGGCCCGAGCGACGAGGGGACCGAAAGCACGGAGGGAGAAGAAGCGTCAGGGGCGAGGCAGGTGGAGCGCGGCGCCGCGGAGGCGGCCGGATGCGACCGGGGAGGAGGACAGAGGGGGGGTGCTCGGAAACAGGGAGGCGGCGGTGGTGCTTGTCCGCGATGAGGCGGGCAGAAGGGAGGGAGCCTGGGAGGCGAAGGTAGGTGGCAGTGTGGGGTGGAGCGGCAGCGGTGCGGCGGCGGGCTGAGAAGGCGGGAGGCGGTTGCAGTGCGGAGAGGGAGGGGCGAGGCGGTCGGCTCGGGCTTGGCGTGGCGAGGCCGGCCCGATGGGGAGGAAGGCGCAATGGGCCAGCGGTGGAGGAGGCCAGTGAGCAAGGCGGGAGGCCGTCGAGAGGAGGGAGCTGAAGCGGCGGAAGGGAGCGAGGAGGCGCAAGGCAAGGGAGGTCGGGTGACTGGGACTGGGCAGAAGCAGCGCGGGCCAAGGGAGGAGAGAAAGAAGGTGCGGGCAAAGGTGAGGCGGGCTGGGAGAGAGCGGGAGGAGGAGGAAGAAGGGCCTGACAGGGTCGGTGGGGGTCTGCAGGTGGGGCAGGCTGGATGAGAGAGAGGGTCCAGCATGGTGGGTGGGCCGCTGGTTGAGGAGGTGGAGAGGGTTAGGTGGCGTGGCGGATGGTTGGGTGGGGATTGGGATGAGGTGAGGTGGCGAGACGATTGGTGGGGGTGAGGTGGAGGAGGGTGGGTAGATTAGGTTGGGTAGATGTAGGATTTTAGGTGGACCGCTTTGTATTTACGGGGTGGTCGATTCGACTGCTCGACCGCTCACTAAAAAATAATTGAATATTTTAATTATTTAAAACACGGCTTCTGCAAACCGATAGCAGACAAAACAAAATAATCCGGTGTCCCGGGTTTTGCGGTTGAATTAAGACGGGGCGTTTGGAAAACAAAAATAGGTTTTTCTGCAAATAGTTTTATGCAAGCAAATGCAAGATGATGACGATGCTCAAATGCAATGTGGCATGATGAGCATGCGGTCATGATGATGCAATGCACAAAAACAACGCGATTTTCTAGTAGTGGTTTTGCGGGATGCCACATCCGTCCAACCAGAAACAGCTGGCACGTGATGTAGCTTACTTGAAGAGGGATCAGGAGAGGGATGAACTAGAGGACAGTGCCAAGAAGGCCAAATATGACAACCTTCAGATCTTGGCCAAAATGTCTAAAGAGGAGTACCGTGAGCTGAGAAAGGCAGATTTCTATACGCTGCCTCGTACTAGTGATGACCCTCATTTCTGGAGGAAAGAACGGGCTGTGTCCATGAAGGATGTGTATGGTGTGCTCACCAAATCACCTGTCTACCCTCAGAAGTTCATGAGTGTTGAGCAGATGCGCCTCAGCCCTTACTTCAATGATGCCTTGTGGATCTGTGAGACGCTAGGTCTGTATAACTTGATGGAGCTGCGTGAAGACTACAATATCTACCTTGTACAGCAGTTCTATGCCACAGTTGTGTTTGGGTCTGATCAAGACAGGACTATGGTTTGGATGTCTGGTATCACTCGTTGCACAGCTACATTCCATGACTTTGCCAACGTCATCTTTGAGACCTTTCATGGTGTCTCCACTCATGTTGGGCTGCGTATGCACTCTGCAACTCTGGGTGAGAACAAGTTGAAGCTGGCGCCTCTATATGATGAGGGTGTTGTTGGAGGGTCCAAGGGACTCAAGACTCTCTACAACCTTATGCTGAGAATTTTCCGTCATACCATTGCACCTAGTGCTGGGAATGATGATGCGATTAGGGGTGGCCTTGTCAACCTTCTATACCACACTCACCTACAATGCTGGACCAGAGGCAGATGTTGCACCTATTGATGTGATGGACTTTATCTTTGAGGAGATGTTCCATGCTATACTTTACAAGAAATCTCCTCCATATGCACCTTTGGTCATGAGGCTCATCAACTCCCAGGAGCATGATTCTCCACCTGGCATACCACCACACCTCACTGATCACACTATAGTCTCACTGCAGCAGAAGGGGCGTATGGGGCCTGCCCTGAGGCGTTTCTATGGGGATGATGATGAGGAGATTGAGACTGAGAGGGATCCCTCCCCGCCTAGAGTTCAGAGGAAGAATGCCTCCAATGCCCCTATGCCTTCTATGACTCGAGATTATGTGCATGAGAGGGTCAAGAAGGCCAGATTTTGGGAGAGGACCCTTTGTTGCATGAATGTTGACATCCGTAAGCAGCAGCATGCATCCTACCAAAGCAACCATCGCATTGAGAAGCTCCTCAAGGAGATTAAGGCACATGGTGCTGAGGATAATGAGGAAGGTGAGGATGGATACAATGATGAGCATGGGGCTCAGCAGTCCACAGAGTCTGATCACACACTCTCATTTGGGGCATGGAATGCCCAACAGGATAGTCTGGTGGATTGGAAAACCTTTGCTGATGTCACCTCCGGTTTTGGGTACAAGGGTACTTCCACTTCTCGCCCTCACGGCAAAGGGCCTGCTGTACCTTAAGACAATGATGATGACTATGATGAGGATGGTGATGACCAGGATGACGATGAGGATGCCGAGGATGACGCGGATGACGATGATTACTGAGCTGTTGGGGCGCTAGTTTAGGTCTTTTCCCTTTTTCGGTGTTTCGATGCCAAAGGGGGAGAAGACATTCTCATCGGTTTGTATGGGCTTGGGACTTTGGATTGCTACTATCTGCTTTTATTTTCCATTTGCCATATTCGAACTTGAACTTTATGTGTGTTATTTGCTGTTCATGTGTGTGACTATGACTATGTTCTTGTGTGCACCATCTATTGTAACTCATGTGAGATTTATGTGTGCTACCGTTGATACTATCTACCTTGCATGATTTACTTAATTATCTTGTTGCACATATTCAGGGGGAGTCCCATATATATTTTATTCCATGCAAATCACTTGTTGTCATCGAACACCAAAAAGGGGGAGATTGAAAGGGCATTTATTGTCATAATCACTTTTGGTGTTCGGTAACAACAAGTAGATCATTTTACAGTTTGTCACTGTCCACAGGTTGATATTATGATAAGTGAAAAGCACCCTCACTCTTGTGAAAAGTCCACACTCATTTGACACATGTCTGGAAACTCCAGAACGGAGTCTCCGGTCTGCCAAGACCAGAGTCTCCGGTGTGGTCCAGAGTTTCCGGATCTGTCTCCGGTGGTGTCTTCATGATCTGGGCTAGGACATTCTGACTAGGGGTCCGGAGCCTACACCGGAGGATACTCCAGAGTCTCTGGTTCTTGCTGAGTCCGGAATCTCCGGTGTTGGAAGACCGGAGTCTCCGGTATTGCTGGGTCATGGATGGTCTGTGTCATTCAGATGGGCAGTCTGGAGGCTGGTCCGGAGATTGGCCGGAATCTCCGGTGTAGACCGGAGTCTCCGGTCTACAGACCGGAGTCTTTGGTCTGAATTTTCTACAACGGCCAGAAAACGGTTTGTGGAGGGAGCTGCCTATAAAAGGGGACCCTTATCTTCTTCCTCCAGTTGCTCGAGCTGCTCAAGAACACCAACTCCATTAGAGCCACCAAATCTACAAGATCTCTTCATCCAACCATCCAAAGTCATTGATCTTTGGAGAATCGAAGGAGGAGGCCTTGATCTACATCTTCACCAAGAGATATCTTCATTTCCCCCTCATTCACTTTAGGGCCCCCAAGCTCTAGTGTTTCATTGGAAACCCTAACTTTTATTTGGTTCTTACAAGCTTGTATTTGATTTGTCTTGACAGCTTGCTTGTATTTGGGAGCCTCCAATTAAGTTGTGGATGTGTGCCCCGAACTTGTTGTAAAGGTGTCGGCTTCCACCTTGAAGGTTGCCGATATAGTGGAAGGTGGATCGAGCCCGTTGGGGTGAGATTCATCGGAGAACAAGGGAGGCCTCTCGTGGCGTTGGTTTGAAACCACCCCCTCTCCAAACGTAGACGTACTTCCCCTTAAAAGGAAGGAACTACGGGAAACAAATCCTTGTGTCTCCACGTCCACTCCTTTGGTTACTTCTATCCTTTACCGCACTTTACTTACTTGTTCTTGCTTAGTGTTGTGATAGTTATTGCATGGTAAACATATAGGTAAATTCACCATAGTTGCATAATCTAGAGAATTTACCTTTCTTGTCAAACCTTAATTTTAAAAAGAAGAAAATTTGAAGTAGAACCTATTCACCCCCCTCTAGGTGCCCATACGATCCTTTCATAATGCTTTGGGGTTAACTAGGAGCAAACGATTCTGGACACCTTGATTTTTCCCCTTCATGTTGGAACCATTGTCGTAACCTTGCCCTCTCACATCAGCAACGTCCAAGTCAAGGGAGTCCAATGTATCCATCAACACATTAAAAGACCCAATCCTGATGTGTCATCAACCTGCAAGAACTCTAGAAAAAACTCCTCCACTCTTGGAATGTTACTTGACATATTGACACAACGCACAATTAGCGTCATTTGTTCTTCGTGGATTATATCTGGGGTACAGTCCAATATAACAGAGAAATACTTAGAATCCTTGATGGTTTTCAAGATAACATTTTTCACTGCATTACCAAGAAGTGAGATCAACTCATTCTGAATACCGTGGCCAAGATAATGATGATGTATCTCATTATTTTGAATGCGCCTAATATGCTCTTGCATCACAGGATCAATAGTAATCATTTAAACCGTGCCCCAAAAATTACCATTGCTATCTTGATACAACTTCTCATTTGTTCCTCGAAAGGCCAAATTACGTTTTGCAAGAAACTTAACCGCAGAAACTATTCTTAGCAATACATGTCTCCAACGCTCCTTTTCCTTTGCAACCTTCTGCTGCATCTCATCATCAATTGTTTGATTGATTTGTACTTAACCTCAACCGCAGCTCATTCCATGTATTCATGTTGGTAAATTGCTCAAAACTATTCTCGTGTTCTCTGAGTCTTACACTAATACTCCTCCAGTCCTTCAGTCCATTAGATGCTAGCAAAGACCTGTTTTGAGTTGATTTGAATAACTTGCAATAAAAACAATAAACTTTGTCAACCTCTTTAGAGTAAACCAACCACTTTCTGTTAATAATCTCACGATTAGCTAAATTTCTGGTGTAGTGAGAATATGAAAAATGTCTACCAGCAGCATCCGTGGGGAACTCCAGACCCAATTCTCTCATAGGCCCCTTTTCAATTAAAATATCTCTTTTGCTATTGTCAAGATTATCCCATGTTCTAAGATCATGTAACGATAAAAGAGAATAATCTTGTTCATCATCATTCTGAATATCAGGTGAAGGCTGCAAATTTTCATCCTCCGTATTATCCTCAGAAACATCAAGATCTACATTTAAATTCAAGAAACTAAAGTTAGTTAGTTACTTGCTTTTGCTTATACACAAATCAAAATTATTTTGTTACTTACCCACATCCGAACCCACATCCAAAGACTGTTCGTTGATCTAATCATCAGCATTTGAATTATGATCATTATCTTGTCCGGGTTCAGATTCTTGACTTTGATTATCGTCATTGACATTAACACTACTTGTTGCCAAAAAATATTTTTTTAAAGCACTTTTTTGTGATTGAATAAGTTCAGTCTCCCGTTTCCGTTTATTACTTTTCGCAGCACCAGACATCTGTTTTAGTGCCATATCACCTAAAATTACGAAGGAATTGACTACATCATATAAAAAAATTAAAAATAGTATCATACAAGGCAAAACATACGCACGCGACGCGCAAATAGGGCTGAAATTTACCAGAGGGGCAGATGGGATCAGGGCCTGTCGGTGTCGGCGAGAACTGCCTTCTCCAGTGTGATCCTTCCTGGAGCCTGGTGATCCTCTATCGTTCCTCGCCCGATCCCGTGCTGCTGCCTGCGGCCTGCCTGAGTGATGATCCTCGATAGCTCGATCGATGACGATTGGACTCAGGAGTCGAGGAGACCAGCAGTCGAGGCCTCGAGGGGAAGAGGAGATCGGCAGATCGCAACTCACGAGTAGCCGTCGCGTTTCACACGTCGTAACTTGTGCCTGCTGCCATGGCCCTTGGTGCGTGACGTGCGACGTCCGTCGCCTTGACTTCTTTTCTCGTGTGTGTCATACGGCCTGGTTTTCCTGGTGACTCTCGCGATCAAGTATACCATACACATATGTATATGTACCTATTTTGGGGCCCCCCTGGCCATGGGCCCCTAGCAACGGCTAGGGTCGCTACCCCTAGAGCCGGGCCTGGGTTCGCCCAACGAGTGGAGATGCTCTTACATCGAACAAGCATTACGTCGAGAACAACTGGCTGTGCTGAAATGTAGTGGGAGTGGGGAAGGCTGCCAAATTTTCGCTTTTCTTCTTAATATGGGTTGCACCCGTTGTGTGAAATGCCACTCGAACCCAGAGCTAGCTGGTTCTCCCCGAAATGCGTTGAGGTTTTACCTTTATTATTGTTGTGTGAACAAAAAGTTCATTGGCTGCACTGGGTCTACCTTTTTCACTTGGCCAACGATGGCAACAAGCCATATGCCCGTAGCAGGCGCATGGTTAACAGATGGCATGGAAAGCCCCGATTACACATGGGTAGCGAATCTGCTCTAATTTAAATATTTTCTTTGTTATTAGTGTCCTTTTTAAAATATATTTCAAATAAAATAAATGCTTATATTTAAATATCACTAAAATAAGTCAAATTCTCCTTTAAAAAATCTACATAACATAAATATTCGTTTCAAAAGTAAAAAAGTAAAAAAATATAAAAAAAGAAGAAGAAAGAACTAGTAATAATAGAATAAGAAAAATGAAACATTATCTGTTGTTTGGGACGTATTAGGGCCGGCCCATGAAGAAGCTTTCTGGGCTGGACGGAATGCGTCCTGCATTGAGTGGTACATAGGAGGAGTACCCCGATCATATCACGTAAATCCATGGGTGCGCATGGGCCGAGTCCCTCTTTTGCCAAACCAATATGAAGCCTCCAGCTGTACATGTGAAAAGTCAAAAGAATGAAAGAAAATTCGAGGCCTACACGTATCGACGTATAGCTCAACTTTGTTGGTCACGTGACCAGCACCGATGCCTCTGGCGGCTTTCCCGCTGGCCAGCAGCGTGACAGCCTCCCGCAGGCCACAGCAAAATCAGACGGGTCACAGACGTTAGCTTTTAGCTTTTGTACCTTGCAATCTCTTTCTTTACATTCGCTCATCTGCAATCTGCGTCATCTCTTTCAGCCCAAAGTACTGTTGCAACAGACGTAGGGATAAACAAACCTATGTTTTGTTTTTTCGGGGAAACAAACCTACGTTACTAACTCTGTTTTAGAAATAGCAGTTTATTTGCAAAAAGAAATAACACGTTTTGATAGGCGCTAAATATTTTTTAATAATATATATTTTATCAATTTTATAAATAATACATGAAATAAATTTTTTACAAATTTAACGGGCCGTCTTCTTCTCGTCATCTTTAATTGGAAAAACGATCGGAAGCTATTTTTATTTGAAAAGACGACGGGTGGCATCGTCTTTTGAAAAGACGACCCTAGCTGTCTAATAGTAGCACTGTTGCTCTGCTGCGTCCACGAGGCTGGATGGAGAGAAAAGACGCAGGGAGGGGGAGATGAGGCCGATCACAATTTGATCGTCTCTAGCTGCCGTATCTTGCTGCATGGTGGGCTTTTAGATACGGATCTCCCAACGTGTGTACCTTAAGTGTTATGTCTAATATAAACTGTATTTACTTAGTTTTGGATCGATTGTGGTGTAGGAAAGCTGTAGACAAGCGACCTCGTCCGCACGTATGTAGCCCACCAAGCAGATTCTAGGCATTAGTGCTTTGCATGGGGCCATGAGCTAAGAACATCTCCACTCGCCTATTCAGGAGGCCGATCCGGACGCCGAAAATCGGCACAGTCGTGTAACCAAGGACTTTTTTTTGGCCGGATTTCGGCCATTTTGGTCCAGACTATCCAGGCCGAACCCAGGTTTCCGGGTACGCCATGGGGACGCCGGACCCAGCGATATCGAGGGAAAAAAATCAAAGCGGCGCGTGGACCCGCCGAGTCAGTGATGGAAGCCGAGTCGTCGTCATCCTCGGAACCACGCGGCAACCGCCGGGCAATAACTGCCCGTCGCGTCGACCACGCGTCGCCGATTTACGACGCCACCGTCGCCGCCTCGGCTCCCGCGACGGATCGGCGGTCACTAAGTTCCCGCCGTTTCCACTTTTCCCGCCCTCGCCGCTACACCCCTCCCGCCATTTTTTCGGCCTATAAAAAGCCGTACATCTCGTCGTCTCTCTTCACAGTTCCTCATACCACCACAGCTCCGGCGAACTTCGGACATTCGCACCTTGCTTCCTCGCCAACTCCGCCGAGAATCCATGGCCGGCCGCCGCCGTCAAAGCTGGAAAGCCTCCGGGAGGCGCGCTATATGGTCCCGCCGGACACTCGCCTCCCCCGAGGCTGGACATTCAGCGCCGGCGGGATCCCTGTTTCGCCGGTGCTTGACGGGCAGGATCTTGCCGGAGAGATCCGTGCGACTATCGCCACCATGGAAGACCCAGACCTCGCCGGAGAGATCCAGGCTGTTGGAGATATTCCCAAGAGGCAATAATAAAGTGGTTATTATCATATCTTCACACTTATGATAAATGTTTACATACCATGCTATAATTGTATTAACCGGAAACATTAATACTTGTGTGATTTGTAAACTAAAATAAGAGTCCCTAGTAAAGCCTCTTGTTAACCTAGCTTGTTGGTTAATATATGATCATGGTTTCCTGATCATGAACATAGAGATGTTATTAACAACAGGATCATATCATTAGGAGAATGATGTGATGGACATACTCCTATAGATAAGCGTAGCATAAAGATCAAGTCATTTCAATAGTTCAATTGCTATATGCTTTCTGATACATAGTAACCTAATTCCTTCGACCATGAGATCATGCATATCACCTTTACCGGATGGATACTTTGATGACATCAAACACCATACCGTAACTGGGTGGCTATAAAGGTGGCATTGAGTGTTCGGAAAGTATTGGTTGAAACACATGGATCAAGAGTGGGATTTGTCCATCCATATGACGGATAGATATACTCTGGGCCCTCTCGGTGGAATGTCATCCAATTGGCTTGCAAGCATGTGACTGGCTCATAAGGGATCACATATCACGGAAACGAGAAAAGAGTACTTATCGGTAACGAGGTTGAACTAGGTATGCAGAGATACCGACGATCATAACCTCGGATAAGTAAACTATCGTGAGACAAAGGGAAATTGGTATCGTATGTAAGTGGTTCATTCGATCGCAAAGTAATCGTAGAAATATGTGGGAGACATATGAATTTCCAGATTCCTCTATTGGTTATTGTTCGGAGAAGTGTCTCGATCATGTCCGCATAATTTACGAACCGTAGGGAGACACACTTAAGGATTCGACGTTGTTTGAGTAGTTATGGTATTATGAGAAAGATACCGAATGTTGTTCGGAGTCTCGGATGGGATCCGGGATATCACGAGGTGATCCGGAATGGTCCGGAGAATAAGATTCATATAAGGAAAGCCCCGTTTCGGAGTTCGGGAATGATTCCGGTGTTTTCATCGGGAATGTTCTAGAAGGTTCCGGATTGTCCGGCACTCGGGGGGGGGAGGGTACATGAATGTGTCATTACATATTGAATGATTGCATCATGTACTAAGTGTTCTTGCTGTTCCAAAACTGAAAAGTCAAACTGCCAGAAAACAGGAAACTGTGGGAAACAGGAAACTGTGGGAAACAAACAAGAGGTGGTTGGAACCGACTTGGGGAAGGAGTCCCTCCAAGCCGGCGCGCCAACCAAGGCCGACTTGGGGAGGGACTCCCCTCCCCTTGGCCGCCCCTCTCACCTATAAAAGGAGGGGCAGGGCCTCCTCCTCTAGACACACAAGTTCCTATCCTCTAATCTCCGGTTTAGAGCCGTTTTGGTTTAGAGCTTCTAATTGCCCTAGCCTGCGGTTTAGAGCCTTCTAATTGGTGTGTCTAAACCCTAGACCACTAATATCTCTCTCTCATACTCCACCATACTCGCTTAAGGAGAAGCCTGGGATCTCCTCTACTTCCTGTACCACGCCAGTTGTCTTGGGAATCGCGAGGAGAGTGCTACAACCTCCGCTGCCTGCTGGAACAAGGGAGAGGAAGGTCTTCGTCGAGTACCGAACGTGTGATCGACTGCGGAAGCGCTGCCGAAACGCAGCGCCGGAAGGATCGTCTACGCGATCTTGAGATCGAAAAGAGTACGACTACATCACCCACGAGAATCTGCTCTCGTTAACCGCTTTGGAATCTTCGAGGGTAAGTTATTCCATCGACTCGTTGCTACAATCTAGTAGATAGATCTTGGCTTGTTTGTTTGTATGCGATAGAAAATTTTGTTTTCCATGCTACGAACCCCTACAGTGGTATCAGAGCCGTGTCTATATGTAGATCTGTTGCACGAGTAGAACACAATCCTCATTGTGGGCGTTGATGCTTTTATTGTCGATTGCTTCTTGTGTACTTTGCATCTTGCGGTATGTTGGGATGAAGCGGCCCGGGCTAACCTTACATGACATCGTTCATGAGACTTGCTCCACGCTTGACATGCAACTTGTATTGCATAAGTGGCTTTGCGGGTGCTGTTTCTCCTAGCATAGTTAAGATCCAATTTACAACGGGTAATTAACAATACTAGTATCAATGTTGTGGTTCATGTTTGTAAGTTAGAACGACACTTATTAAAAGCCCCAAACCACGTAAAACATGCAAAGAAAGTAGATGCGTCTAACTTTGTTTTGCAGGGGTGTGTTGTGATGTGATATGGCCATGATTGTGATTATATATGATGTATGCAATGTTCCTTATTGTAAGTAGGCAACCGGCAGGAGCCATATGGTTGTCTTTAATTTATGTTAAGACCCGCGTGTCTATTCAAAGTAGTTGTAATAGTTGAAGCCGGTGGACGACAACCATGGAGAAGCGTCATTGACCTTGATGCAATGCCGATAATGATGGAGATCATGTTCGTGCTAGAAGATGGAGATCGGAAGCACAAAGAATAAAGGCCATATCATATCACATATTATTGAATTGCATGTGATGTTAATCCTTTATGCATCTTGTATTGCTTAGTAGACGACGGTAGCATTATAAGATGATCCCTCATGCACATGAATTTCAAGTCATAAAGTGTTCACCTTAGTTAGCATTGCTAAAGCTCGTTGTTTCAAGCACCACGTGATGATCGGTGTTAGATTCGCAAGTGTATACAACGTGAGCAAGCCAGATTTGCTCATGCGAAACTAAGGTTTGATCTTGACGAGCCTAGCATGTACGGACATGGCCTCAGAACACGGATTACCGAAAGGTAGAGCATGAGTCATATAGTAGATATGATGAACATGTTGATTGTTCGCCATTGAAGCTATATCAACTCTCGTGATGATCGGTTTTGATGTGGTGGATTTGGTTCGTGATCACTAAAACAATGTGAGGGATATTGTTTTGAGTGGAGTTCACCAAGATTAATTTAATTATTAATTAGAACTCAATTTATCATAAACTAAATCAAAGTGAATTTGCATAGGTGTTGTAGTCATTGGCATCCGCTTACCACCTTGCGCTTAGTTATAATTGAGATAATAGAACTATAGAATTCTGGTTAGTTACTTTACTTAACGGTATCGTATTGTTTTGAAGTGTTAATCTAAAGTTTAAAAGTCCTATTGCAAACTTTCAGTAAGTTCCGGTTACTCCATGAAGTTTAATAATTAGTATTAAATCAAGAGTAACAATTTCAAGTGTTAGTGTATAAGTATCATGTTTGTTTCCATGATTCTTGATATTCAAAGGATTGTCTTAATATCAAGGTTATCTAGGATATGAAAGAGTTGTTTCAGAAACCATGATGTGTGGAAGATATTGTGATATCTGAAACGAAGTTTTGGTTGCAACATGATAGAGTATAATATGGCTAAAGTCATGTTCTCATATTTGATGAGAATTTGCAAAAGGTTGGACACACTAGTTGTCCTAATCGTCCAAAAGGATTCGGAGAGCAAAATTATACTCATGATTCATCGTTATAAGCTAAAAGTAGCTTGATCATGGATAATTCCATGATAAGGGTGAATATTTGATGTAGGTAAAATGTTTACTACACCAAGAGATTACTAAAGAAAGGAATTTGAAAGAACACCAAACATTTGATGATAGGTGATATACTTCAAAGTGCAAGTCCAAAGACACTGGTATTTAATTATACACGCTTTGGATTATGTGTCATATGTATGACTCCACTATTGATGTTGATAGATTCTTTCAAACAGAAAAGGAAATACTGAAAGAGAATCACATAGATATATGGCAGAAAAGAAAAGACTAGAATTGTTCAGTTTAAGTATATAGATGATATACATGTTATGGCTATATTCTTTGCTTATTAAACAATGTGGTTTCTAAGTATTTGATATTGAATTTGTTGGTATGGATCGTCATACGAAACGACACAATTCATGAACTACAATGGCCTAAGTAATTAGCAAAAGAATATGTGATGATGTTTATCGAGAACAAATAAAGGGTTATTGTGTTGCTCGTTAAACATCAAAGCTTGCCTTCAAAGATTTGTTTTATCAGGTATTATGAGAACAAAAGGGTTGTTCAAATAATTGCCGTAATCCATAAAAGATGGATTCGCAAATCTCGTTGGAGATATCACATCCATAGAACTAGTGCTAAAGATGTCGAAAGACAAATTGATTGAAAGATCACTTAGGAAGTGACATCGCCGTTTAAATTATATTGGAAAGATAACATGAAGAAACTCCATGTAGATGGAATTTTGGAGTCTTTTGATTTTTGATCACATGACGCTTGTGAAACTTTCCTAGAGATAATTAAAACTTCGTTCATAGGCAAAAAAGGGAACGAAAGACTAGCTTATTGGAAATTGTACATATTGTTGTACAGTCCATCATGTGTAGTCAAAAGCGATGGATTTCAACTTCATATGCTTTCTCCGAAAATTTGAGTGAATATATGAATATTTACTTAATAAGGATGAAGTATGAAACATTTGAAAAGTTCAAAGACTTTCAAGATGAAGTGAAAAATCATTGTAACAAGAATATAAATAGTTTATGATAAGATTATAAAGGAAGATATTTGAGTTACAAGTTTAGCATAATACCTAAGATTTAAGGAATCGTTCCGTGGATTTGCATTTTCCCGAAACACCATCAGAGTATGGAGCGTTCGAGATATGTAATTAAACCTTGTTTGACATGGTAAGATCGAAGGTATAATTCATAAAACTGCCATTGTATTTTAAAGATTAAAAGCTTTAGAGACTACCGTTTTTCCACTGAAAAGAGCTCCATCATAATCCGTTGAAATGACACCATATGTTATGGTTTGGGATAAAACCCAAGTTGTCCTTTCTTAAACATTGGTATGCTATGCATAAGAAAGATGTTTGCAACCAAAGTCGGATGAACCTGTCTTTGTATGTTATTTCGAATAACTGTTAAGTAATCCTCCATAACATCGGAGACAAAAGTGTTTGTCACTTAAAACGTCAAGTTTCTTTGAGAAGGAATTTTTCGTGAAAAGTTAAGTGGGAGGACAATAGAACTTTGATAAGGTTAAAAGAACCTTAGCTGTATGTGCAGAGTTGCGCAGCGCCGAAAAGTGTTCCGGAGGCAGCAACAAAGCTCATGGCTCACGTGCCTCAAAGGTTGTGGTTACGAAGGTCAAAGTTTCTATTGAACCAAGTAGATCGAGTAAACAATCAAATACCAAGATTTGAGGGTTGAATCATTATTTGAGAATAATGAACGGACTACATGCAAAGAAGCGATGATGGGCCCTGACTCCATCAAATGGCTTGAAGCCATAAAATCCGTGATAGTTCCATACACGAGAAATCAAGTTTTGAACTTGAAGGACCCTCGAGAAAGGTGTAAGACCTTACAGTTGTGTTTGGATCTATAAAGAAATAGACATGGATGTTTCACATCTATGAAGTAGTCAACATGTTGGGAAAGAGTTCACAACAATGTTCAAAGGTTGACTATGACAAGATTTTATCTTTCATAGCGATATTTAGTCTAGACGGATTAATGTAGCAACCACTACATATAATTTTGTTATATGATAGTTGGATAAACAAAACAAATTCTTCTAATAGAAGGGTTACCTAGGACGTGTGCATAACACGGTCCATAGGGTTTTGTTAATTCAAAGGATGCTAAAAACATATGCAAACTTCAATGGTTAAAGTGAGCATCGCGGAGTTGGAATCTTCACTGTGATGAAACTGTTAAAGGAGTTTAAAAGTTCATTAGAGACGGTGAAGATGCTTGCATAAGCAAGAAATTAAGTGGGAGCGCTAAGACATGTTTCTAATACATTATATGGAAGACATATTGTTGATTGGAAATAATGTATCTTTTATTAACACATATTAAGAATTTCATCCCGATGAAAGACTTAGGCAAAACCCAAATATTTGGCATCAATAGACGCTAATATGGTTGTGCCAGAAGTACATAGACGAGATATTGAATGAGTTCAATATAGAAACTACAAGGAAAGGTTCTTGTCGCACAGAAAGGATTGAAAGAGTTCAATGTTGATGATATATTCAAGTGTATTGACATTTGGTAAAGTGAAACAAATAATCAAGTATAGATTGATACTTGATGTATGAAATCACAAAGAGTATTTATATCAATCATACTGTGATATGTACAAATCCAGATATGTCCTATGCTCTAAATGTTGTGAGCATATACCAGAATGATTCGTAAGATGATCATTGGAAAATAGTAAGGATATTCTTATGATCTTTTGGAAGAACTAAGAGTATATTATTTGTAGAAGTGACAAATAGATGGTTAGTTCATTGTAAAAGTACTACATTGATACTAGTTTTATCACAAAGTACAAATTAAGTTTATCTCAATCTAAACTAAGGGTGGCACAATATAATGGAAAGTGAGTTCCATAATGGATTTGGATGAGTTCCAAATTAAGACATTGTGACAGATACTACAACAAAAGGCTAAGTATATGACTGCTATTTTAGCAGCAAAAGAGGGCATTTGTGTCAAATAGTTTGTTATCAAACTAGGTGTAGTTCACAGTGGGATAATACTATGAAGATATATTGTGCGACAATATTATCAACATGTTTTAACCCCAAAGAGCTAAAGGTCACACCGAAAGACCAAATTTATACAAAGCCATCTCATTAGAGAATGAGTGATGCGTAGAGACGCAAAGACATGCAATTACACACGGACTGGAAGTGTCGATCCGGAGATCGATTGACCACTAGCAATCGGTACATACAACACCGTAAAGCCATAGGTGTTGAATACACAAAGGTTTGAAACTAGATTATTGACTCTAGTGCAAGTGGGAGACTGTTGGAGATATGCCCAAGAGGCAATAATAAAGTGGTTATTATCATATCTTCACACTTATGATAAATGTTTACATACCATGCTATAATTGTATTAACCGAAACATTAATACTTGTGTGATTTGTAAACTAAAATAAGAGTCCCTAGTAAAGCCTCTTGTTAAACTAGCTTGTTGGTTAATATATGATCATGGTTTCACGATCATGAACATAGAGATGTTATTAACAACAGGATCATATCATTAGGAGAATGATGTGATGGACATACTCCTATAGATAAGCGTAGCATAAAGATCAAGTCATTTCAATAGTTCAATTGCTATATGCTTTCTGATACATAGTAACCTAATTCCTTCGACCATGAGATCATGCATATCACCTTACCGGATGGATGCTTTGATGACATCAAACACCACACCATAACCGGGTAGCTATAAAGGTGGCATTGAGTGTTCGGAAAGTATTGGTTGAAACACATGGATCAAGAGTGGATTTGTCCATCCATATGACGTATAGATATACTGGCCCTCTCGGTGGAATGTCATCCAATTGTCTTGCAAGCATGTGACTGGCTCACAAGGGATCACATATCACGGAACGAGAAAAGTGTACTTATCGGAACGAGGTTGAACTAGGTATGCAGAGATACCGACGATCATAACCTCGGATAAGTAAACTATCGTGAGACAAAGGGAAATTGGTATCGTATGTAAGTGGTTCATTCGACGCAAAGTAATCGAGAAATATGTGGGAGCCATATGAATTTCCAGATTCCTCTATTGGTTATTGTTCGAGAAGTGTCTCGATCATGTCCGCATAATTCACGAACCGTAGGGAGACACACTTAAGGATTCGACGTTGTTTGAGTAGTTATGGTATTATGAGAAAGAGACCGAATGTTGTTCGAGTCTCGGATGGGATCCGGATATCACGAGGTGATCCGGAATGGTCCGGAGAATAAGATTCATATAAGGAAAGTCCTGCTTTGAGTTCGGAAATGATTCGGTGTTTTCATCGGAATGTTCTAGAAGGTTCCGGATTGTCCCAGATTCTGGGGGGAGGGTACATGAATGTGTCATTACATATTGAATGATTGCATCATGTACTAAGTGTTCTTGCTGTCCAAAACTGAAAGTCAAACTGCGCTTTGAAAGTCAAACGGCTAAAACAGAAACTGGAAAACAGAAACTGTGGAAACAGGAAACTGTGGGAAACAAGCAAGAGGTGGTTGGAACCGACTTGGGGAGGAGTCCCTCCAAGCCGCCAACCAAGGCCGACTTGGGAGGACTCCTCCCTGGCCGCCTCTCACCTATAAAAGGAGGCGGGGCCTCCTCTAGACACACAAGTTCCTATCCTCTAATCTCCGGTTTAGAGCCGTTTTGGTTTAGAGCTTCTAATTGCCCTAGCCTGCGGTTTAGAGCCTTCTAATTGGTGTGTCTAAACCCTAGAACACTAATATCTCTCTCTCATACTCCACCATACTCGCTCCGGCTATGGCTGCTCAGGATCTCCTCTACTTCGGTACCACGCCGCCAGTGCCGGAATCGCGAGAAGAGTGCTACAACCTCCGCTGCCTGCTGAAACAAGGGAGAGGAAGGTCTTCGTCGAGTACCGAACGTGTGACCGACTACGGAAGCGCTGCCGGAACGCAACGTCGGAAGGATCGTCTACACGATCTTGAGATCGGAAAGAGTACGACTACATCACCCACGAGAATCTGCTCTCGTTAACCGCTTTGGAATCTTCGAGGGTAAGTTATTCCATCGACTCGTTGCTACAATCTAGTAGATAGATCTTGGCTTGTTTTTTTGTATGCGATAGAAAAATTTTGTTTTCCATGCTACGAACCCCTACACAGGCCGCTATCACTGCCATGCAAGACCCGGATCTCGAGGATCAGGGCAACTTGGACTTTTGGAGGAAGTTTTTGCCGACAGGCGCCTCGAGGAACTCGCCCGACACGACGGACCGTCGGGCTCGCCGCCGTCGCCACGTAACAATATGGCTTACCGCCGCCGCTGGTGGAGCGTTCCAGGGCGGACTCTCGCCGGAGTCATGGCGCACATCGAGGCCGGTAACAACCCTCGCCTCGGCCTGTAGTTGCAGCGTCCGGCGACGACCACGGCGGCGTCCTTTCCTAGTTAAACCGATGTACTACGTCCCCCTCGCCTAATTTAATAAAATTCCGCCTATATTCGTCCATATTCACCGAGTTTAAGTGAATTTAGTCGAACCTGGGAACGCGGCGTGGATACGCGAGTGGACGACTGGACGTACCCAGGCCGAAAATGCGATTCGTCCGGCCGAAAACCGGTCCGATTTTTAGCCTGGTATGCCAAACGAGTGGAGATGCTCTGAGAGCCATATCACATACACTCTTCTCTTTCCTCCATAACTACATCGCCATGTCATCTATTTGTCTATGATTTCGTGTCAAGAGACGTGCATTGGGAGAGGCCTGCCAAGTGCATGGGCAAGAGAGAAGCTATCTATCGGCGCCCGTGACTGCCCCTGGACTCCGACCGGTCTGGCAGGCCCTAGCACCAAAAGCAGCAGCAGCGCCCATAAGCTTTCCCCTCGCGGCTTTTTTGCTCGTCATCTTTTCAATTAAAGACGGACGCCGTTGTCTTTTTAAATAAAGACCAGCTCTCGTCGTCTTTTAAAAAGAAGATGGTCCGTTGGATTTGTAAAATTTCCAGTTCACGTATTATTTATAAAATTGAATAAAAAATATATTATTTAAAAAAAATTAGCTTTGATAGGCTATCTTAATTATATTAGTCGTGGACACCGCTATTTTGTTCTGAGGTGCATATGTATTTGAGTTTAACTTTTAACAAATTTTAAAATATTAAAAAATATTGAAAAAATATGTGCACATACATCTTCACATTTTAAGTGCTCCAAGATCGTTTCACGATAAATAAACATTTTGTATGGCTTCTGTAATAGAAAAAGACAAATTTAGATGCGAAAATAAGGCTCTCCACAAAATATGTTTTTGTCTTTTTTATACAACTCACAAAACATATAGGTTTTCGTGAAACCGCACATGTTGAAACCAAAACCATACATGTGACCATAGAATGTGCAGATACATGAATATATTTTTCAGGAATTTTTTTAATATTTTAAAATATTTGTTTTTAATAAGGTCTTGTTTATTTCTATATTTGAGGGATGGAAGAGGATTATTTCATATCCTGAAATTTTCTCGATAGGTCGTTTACTATGCCTGGTTTGAAGGAGATAATCACGAAATATCTCCACAAATCCCCTTTACACTAGTGTATATTTGGCTAGATTAAAAACTCTTTATCTTTTAGAAAAGGTATTTAAAAAGATTGAAGAGTATTGAGTGAACATCAAATCCTCGCATATCCCGAAAAAAGTAAACAAGCCCTAAATGGGATATATGCACATTGGATCACGCATGGTTCTACTTCTAACATATGGATCAAATGTACATTTCCAGCGCATGGTTCTACTTCTAAACATAATACGTTTTCATAGGCTATCTTATACTCGACGCGCGACCGTTCGCCCGATGGTGTTGAAAAAAGAAAAGATAAAAATAGAAAGGATTGGGGGTCACGCGACTGGACTCCCGCCGCTGGCACGTTCGCCCACTAGAATTTCCGCTTATATATTATGAAACGGAGATAGTACTGTAGTAGTATACTCTACCTAGCTGGCTTGCTATGCCACAAAGTTTTAAGATGGTGCGCTGTCGGTTAAAAAAGAAAGATTTCAAAAAAAATGGTGCGCTGTAAAAAAAAAAGTTTTAAGATGGTGCTGTAGTACGCACTGGCTCTCGGGTGCCGCTGTTTTCTGACATGTCACGGCACGACACACGCTAACCGCACCGAGACGGCCGTGCACGGCGGGCGAACGGTGTCGCGTTCGGTCGGCACCGAGTGCAAACGCCACTTCCACGGGGCAGTGGACACGCGCCCTGCTCCGGGCTGCCGCATAGAGCACCCACCGACCCCCACCTGCTACTCGATGGACTCCAAATTCCACCGCCCATCTCCTAGCTCACACTCCGGATGCTTCCTGACACTCCCCACCCGTGTTGCTCCCCAGCTGGCCACCACGTCACTACACTCCCATCACTCTTCACTAGCAAAAAGCGAGGGAAAATACCACACAGGAGCTCCAAACAGGCTGTCGTAGGAGACTGAAAACCGAGCAGATCTGGAGACCTCGGGCTTCAGCTCTCAAGATCTGCCGGAACAACAAGCACGGACCAAGCAAGCAAAGCTAGTAAAATAAGATAATAATATCTTTAAAATATAAAATGTTTTAGGTTTATGAAGCAAATATATCTAAACATCTTTTAGTATATAGGTTCACTCGAATCTAGACACTAAACCGTGTCTAGATACCTTTGGTTCACAAATCTAAAACATCTTATATTTCTACAGTAACAAGCCACATCATTACTAGTGTCTCTATCTCTCACACACACGCTAGATCCGAGTAGTAGTTCCTAGACTAAACTAAATGGAATGAGCAACCGGGCCCAAAAGAGAGAGCAATAGCTAAAACAATAAGTAATAAATTAACGACAGTAATAGTGGTGGTAGTGGTGATATCGAGCGGCCATATCAGCGGCGTAGGCGGCGGGGATCTCGTCTCCGGGGAGCAGATCTCAAGATAAGATCATGACGCCACTGCGGCGGCCCATGTCGCATGGCGAGGCTATGGCGCGGCGAGGCCGAGCTTGAGCACGGCAGAGAACGTGCGGCGCCGGTGGCGATGAGATGGTGGACTCCGGCGCCGGGGTGCCGGCCTTGGGTGCCGGAGCTTGGGCCTTCGGGGCAGGCGCTGGGGCGGAAGTCGGCGGAACCATCACCGGAGGCTGCGCGGGAGGGGTGGCCAGAGCTGGAGGCGGAGGCGGCGGGATTGGCTGGGCCCTGGGGACGGGCGTCGGAGAGGCGCCAGGGGCCTGCGCGACGGCGGTGGCGAAGAGCACAGCCATGGCCACTGCTACGAGGTGGAGGCGCGCCATGGTAGGAGGTGTCAAGAGCTGTGCTAGGGTTTAGGGTTTGAGGGTGGTGGGTTTGCAAGTGGGAGCAGGTGCTGGCTGCAGGTATGGGACGGGGTATAAAAAGGGTGGGAACACACAGATACGCCGTAGACAAGGAGAAACAAGGTTTGGAGACCGATTAACGGCTAATTTGGTCGGTGGGGAAAGTAGAACGAGTTGCCGCATCGGATCACGATCCAACGATTGGAAGAGTATTCCTATTCTGGTCACAAAGACTCATCCACCAACTCGATGCTTAACCAGTAGGTCAGGTCTTAGCACGATAGCCCTTTGGGGAAAGAGGTTCACGAACTCACGATCTAGGGACGCGTTTGGTAGATTGTATGTCATTCTAGCTGAATTGTAATGCTTGACTCAAATCGTATTATTCAAAGGAGATCAGTACATATAGGAGGGTTACAGTGACGTGCCGAAAGAGAGGGGATCGTGATCCTATAGATCAGGATCAGGCCTAGGACTAGGAGTCGGTTACACAAGAGTACCATTACAATACGTGACACATGTATATATTCAACACCCCCCGCAGTTAGAACTACACCTGCAGTGATGTTCAGGCTGGCTTGGAATTCTTGGAAGAGCACGGTTGGCAGCCCCTTTGTGAAAATGTCGGCATACTGGCAGCTGGTCGGTACATGTAGGACCTTGGCTTCTCCGGGGGCGACACGATCACGGACGAAATGCATGTCAATTTCGACGTGTTTGGTCCTTTGATGCTGCACAGGGTTGGAGCTCATGTACATGGCACTGATGTTATCGCAATACACCACGGTTGCGCGAGACGGTGGTGGTGCAGCTCCTGCAAAAGCTGGCGCAACCAGCAGGATTAGGCAATGCAATTTGCAACGGCACGGTACTCGGCTTCGGCACTTGAACGGGACACGGTGTTTTGGCAGCGAGAAGACCAGGAGATCAGATTAGTGCCAAGAAAAACACAAAAACCCAAGGTAGATTTCCGAGTGTCGGGGCAGCCGGCCCAATCCGCATCGGAGTATGAAATGAGATCCATCGAAGAGGTTTTGTGTATTTGGAGACCAAAATGAGATGTGCCGCGTATGTAACAGAGAATCCGTTTGATGAGCTGAAAGTGAGCGTCTCGAGGGGCGTGCATGAAAAGGCAAATTTGTTGGACGGCATAGGAGAGATCATGCCGAGTGAGGGTTATGTATTGGAGAGCTCCGGCGAGGCTGCGGTAGAGGTGAGGGTCAGAAAAGGGAGACCCGTCGGTGGCGGAGAGTTTGGATTGTGTGTCTATGAGAGTCGAAATAGGATTGCAATTGAGCATATTTGCCTTTTCCAAAATTTCTAAAGCATACTGCTGTTGGTAGAGGAACAAACCATCGTGTGTGCGATGCACATTGATGCCAAGGAAATGGTGAATGTCGCCAAGGTCACTCATGGAGAACTCATGTTTGATGGACTCATTGATGGTGGTAAGGAGTGTGGTGGTGCTAGTGGTGAGAATGATATCATCAACATAGAGCAGGAGGTATGCCAAAGAGGCACCACGACGAAATACAAATAATGATGAATCACTTTTTGAGGCTGAAAAACCAATGGAGGTGATGAAGGTTGTGAAGCGAGAAAACCAAGCACGGGGGGCTTTTTTGAGCCCGTAAAGTAATTTGTTGAGGCGACAAACATGAGTGGAGAGTGAGGAATCAACAAAGCCAGATGGTTGTTCACAGAAAACAGTTTCGGCAAGATGACCATGGAGGAAGGCATTTTTGACATCCAACTGATGCATGGGCCAAGAGTTCATGGTGGAAATGCTAATAACAAGGCGAATTGTAACATCCCAAAAAATACTAAACTTGGATCATCAAACTCTAATCATCAAAATTAGGGTTAACACAAACTTTTCTAGAATAAAATATGAAAGCATGCATGGTGTATGCATTTCATTTGGAATTCTTTTGAACCACCTTGTTTTTGTGTTCCTTTGCTTGTAAATGGATTCTTAGGTGAAATAAACATCATCTAAACAATTCCCAAACTTTTCTCAAAGACAAATAAAATAAGGGAATGGTCATTTTGACCAATTTAACTCCCATGCCTACTTTGGCTGTCCCAAACTTTTAGAACTTAACATAAACTTTTCTGGATCTTTGCACCCCTTGATTGTACTCATAACAAGGTATCAAGGCCCACTTTGTGATCATCCAGAAACTTTCAAATGCATAGTTTAAATGATAGTTCAAAATTGAATCTTTATCAGATGAGAAGATCCCACTTTTTCAAAAACCACTCAAACAAGCTCAACTTTCAAAACCCAAGCATCTGCAGACTCACCAGCACCAACCTAGCACACCCACCAAAAATCTTTTCAAAATTCAAAACTTGAATTCTTGCGGCCATTTCATCAAACACTTTGCAGACACAAATCATCAGAATCTTAAACACTATTGTGAGCAGTGATTGAAGCCTAACTTGTCCCCTCTCTAGATCACAATCATCTCAGTAGATCATCTAACAAGTTAAACCAAGCACTAGCCTCACTATAAGCTGGGCAATGACATCAATGGTGAACAACCAAAGCTCACCATGCCACCCCAGTGGAGACAACAAGCTAGAAGGAGATTTAGTCGTGCCAACCTTGTCTGGGAGGCAGCCCACCGTCCATCGCCACTCCCTGTCCCAACCGCGAGCGTTGCCAAACCCTGGACCACACGCACGATTGCCGCCTACCATGCAAAGAGCATGCGCCAGAGCGCCACGATCAACCGACGCCCATAGACCGCGCACCGCCCTCTCCGCGTGCATACATGATCGCCACCAACCCAGAGATCGCGACATCCCGTCACGCCCCATGTCGCGACAACACCGCCGCCAAAGACGCCCGCCGCGCAGAGAGCATCGCGTTCAAACTGCACTGCCCCTACGCGCGCATTAAAGCCGTAGAGCATCGCCAGGAGACCACCAAGCGATCGCCACCGCCGGCCATGCCTCTAGCCGCCTGTAGCCATGTCGCCACCGTCGCCTGCCCATCCCGTTCGGTCTCGCTGTCGCGATTATAAATATAGGCCACCCCCAGCCGAATTGAGCACACCATCTCACTCCCCTATCCTCACTGGTCGTGCCACCCCGTTCCCGGAGCAAGGCGAGCAGCACTTCGCCGGAATTTCACCGGAGCATGCCGCTGCTGGAGAAGAAGGGGGCCAGCGATTGGAGCCGCCCTAGGAGAAGCTGTCGGTACCAGGAGGTTCGCCGTCGTCGACTTTGTCGTTCGCCCGCCTCGCCGACCCTCGCCTGAGCCCCGGTGAACCCCCAACGACCCTCATCTGCCGCGCTAGGTTTCTGTCTCGCCGACGTTGCCCAACATCGACGATGACCCTCAGCCGTTGGATTAGAACTTGATCGAACGCACCACATCGCCCCATACCGCTTCGCACCCCCTGTCTCACTGACGCGTGGGGACAGCGACTTAACCAGCTCGCGTAAGCGCTGTGCTTAGCAGGCCGGCCTAGTATCACTTCCTGCAGCCCAGTTATTTGAATTTAACCTTTTTCATTTTATTTCAAACAAGCAAGAATATGAGCAACACATTTCTCGGGAAACAACTCGAAGCATCATTTATATATATCAAAAAGCATGGCACGAGTAGAAATTGTTTGACAAAATATTACAGCAACATAAGAAGAAAATCTATCCTAGCTACAACAGATTTAGGCGCCTACATCCGGGGTAGCCTCGGAGCCAGATTGCCTGCCCCTGGCTTCTCCCTGTTGCCTCGCTGCGTAGTCTGCAAGCAGGTTGATAAGCTTCGGACCATACCACTTACAACGAGAGGCGAAAAGAGCAAAGGATACCTCAGAGCCGTCGGGAGCTGTTGGCATTTGGGAGGTGATGTGCGGAAGATCCAGCTCCGCTCCAGATGCCATAGCCATGGCCAGACCCATGGAGGCACCGATGCCCTTATGCTTGCGCTTGTAGGCTGCAGGGGCATGCTCTGACAGCGCATCCGCCAGAGAATCAACATCCTCAAGGGCAGCGTCCTTGGGAACGATCTCCCTGTAGAAACATAGAAGGACCTCCTTGGCCTTAGCAAGAGAACTAGCAGCAGTGCCACAGCTATCTTCGACCGCTGCGGTGGCATCATCCAGAGCGCTCCCGTGCTCCAAGACACTGCAATCATACGCAATGCCTGAAGCATCTGGCGCAAATAAGAACAGGCAGGAGTCGAATAAGGACATGAAGAAAGAGCAGTCAAAAATACAAAAGACCAATTTTCATGCAAGACACTTACCGGAGAAGGCCTTGGCTGCAACCATCAGCTTCTTGGCCACCTCCTTCTCGCGCGCAGCCGCAACAATTATGAGCTGCTCCTCGCGATCCAAAGCCTCCCGCTGCAAGCGCTCCTTGACCTCGGCAGCATCAGCCAACTCCTTTTGCAGGCGCTTCTTCGCCTCCACAGCATCTCCAGCCTTCTTCTCCGCTCGACCGAGGCTCTTTTTGAGAGCATCAAGCTGGAAAAGGGCCGCATTATTTTCATCTGCAAAGCACCAAGAGCCAAAAAAGACAAGTGTGAGCCAAACACATACCTCGAAGTTGCTGCATGCTGGCCTCCAAGGCCAGATGCGGCTGAATGAGAAGGTTTGTACCGTGCACAAAGGACTGCGAAAAGAAGCAAAAGCCAACAATCAAGAAAGCACCAGGAAAAAGGCTCGGGGGCTACGCCCCACAAGAGAAAAAATAAGACCAGCAGGTCATCCGACAATAGGGCTCGGGGGCTCCCCCAGGGAAAGAGGAAAACAACTTACATGCTCATACGGGGACTCCGAAGGTCCAGGTGTAGTCTTCTGGGAGATGACTACTCGAGCCTCCCGCGGAGAGCGGTTCGGAGCATCGCCCCCAGAGTTGTCCACCGTCTGAGAGGGAGGGGCCGTCGGCTTTGACTCCCCTACGGCCTCCTGAGCACTCTCACTAAGAGAACCCTCCGAGGAGTGGATGCAAGGAAAATATTCATCAAGGCAAGAAGAAAAGTGCACACGCAAAATACAAAACGAAAGCATCCAAAAACTACTTACGAGTTAATGTCGCTCAAACTGAAGACGTGCGGTGCCTTCTCCTTCTTCTTCTTAGCCGGTGGCTGCGGCGCCACTGCCTGCAGAGGCACGGCCGGGAACGACGAAGAAGAAGCGCCATAATCCTCGCCATGGCGCACGAGGAAGGATGGGTCCCTAGGTGTTGGCGGAGTCGAGGCATCCGAAGACTTGCTCGAACTCTGTGCCCGCTTTCGGGTCTGTCCCTCGCTCGCCTCGGGGGCTTCGTGAGTTGGCGAATGCACCGGCGGAAGCTCGGACTCGGAGTCCACAACTTCGCTGTCCAGCACAATCAGAAACTTTTCGAGTAGTGGGGGCACCATGCCAGCCACCTTGAACTCCTGCATAATTAAGACATCAAAGATCAGTACAAGCAATCATAAGGAAAAGCACTAGAAAAAGGCGCAACACGCATGTCGCAAATCTACACCTGCGGAACTGGTTTCGTGGCACTGAAGGGGGACGTCAACGACTTCCCCGGAAGATCCTCCTCGGACTTTTACTTCAGTAGCGGCCGAAGAAATCTGTCGAGGTCGCCTCGGGATAACTCCTCGGCTGAGACCCTCGTTGGGTCGTTGCGGCCAGCGTAAAGAAACATCAGATGCGCCCTCGCCTAGAGCGGCTGCACCCGACATTTGAGGAAGGTGCATATTATATCCACACCATTGACCTCCTTCCCAGGCTCCATCTGGAGCGCCTCCACCCGACGGTAGAGCTCCTCTACCTCCGCCACCTTGCCCTCCAGGATATGGTTCTTCCAAGATCTCTTCGGCAGGATCTCCTGGGTGGAGTCGAAGGGAGCGAGGCCGAAATTTTGTCCTTCCACTGTGGAGTCGCAGATATAAAACCACTTCTTCCGCCAGTATTGGACGGACTCAGACATACAAAAGAAAAGAAGAGAACAAAAAATCGGAGGGAAATAATGCAGCCGCCGAGCGGGTAGACCCCGCCGGTGCCAGACTGCCTCTTCACGGAATAGAGCTTCCGAAAGAGGCCAAAGTGTGGCTCGATACCGAGCCAGCACTCGCAAAAAGTAATGAAGCGGGCGATGTGGAGAAGAGAATTGGGCGAAAGATGGTGGAGTTGGATGCCATAGAAAAACAAAAGTCCACGGAGAAAATCGTGGACTGGGAACTAGAGGCCGCGAAGAACGAAGGCGACAAACATCACCTAAAACCCTACGGGTGGACGGGGAATTACCTCATCGCCGGGTATCTTGCCGGCCTCCTTGTCCAGTGGGATTAAACCTGCATCGCACAGCTTACGCAGGTCACCCTCGTGCGTCTCCGTGCGCCTCCACCCGCCATCAGTTATGCGAGCGGCGGTGGTACTTTTCTTGCCGCCGGAGCCGGCGCTTGAGCCCGCTCTAGCAGAGGCCTTCTTCGACTTCACCATGGCGAAGCGTCAACGACGGCGGTGCGCGCGCAGGAACAAGGAGGGAAAGGATCGAAGAACGTCCAACGCGCGAGGAAGAGCTCATGCAAATGGAAGCAGCGGAGAAAGCAAATGGCAAAGGGTGAAAAACAAATCACTGTTTACCCCACGGTTATAAAGATGAAGACGATGACCAGGATCCGTTCATCCAGAAGCCCTAATGCCAGGGACAGATCCAACCGTCCACATGTCAACACAATAGCGAACCGTCGCCCGCACGCCGTCCACCACGCACGGAAACCGAGGAGACGCCGTAATTCTCACCACGTCGTGCATGACTAGTCAACTTCAAGTCAGAAAGTGGGACCCACGTTCGTCCTGTTACGTCACCTTTGGCACCGCAGACGGTTGAGGACATTGATCGTCAGCACTGACGTCATCAAGCAGCCTAGAAACGGCTAGAACTTTTTTGACTGATAAAACAAGTACTTCCTCGAATCTACGATTCAAAAAACTACTTGGGGGCTACTCCTATCAGGAGCGCTGGCCGCGCACCTGAGGCATGATTAAGGTACTACACCACTGATGATTCTTCGAGTCCTACGTCGAGTCTACGGCTCCACTAGAGACTCGGGGGCTACTCCCATTTGGAGGATTGATTTAAGCATCCGAAAAATTGTGTCCTTTGGGCCTGAAGCTAAAAAACAATTGAATTAAAAGTCTCTGCTCGAGTCTACAACTCGAACAGACACTCGGGGGCTACTCCCATAGGGAGCACTGGTCACGCACCCTATGAATTCTTCGACTGTGATCCTTCAGATCAAAATACAAAAACTTCCTGGAAACTTTGCCCAAACTGACAGTAAGTGAGAAGCAATCTCCTTGGCCACCCGAAACACCTCCGCGGTGATAAAATTTCGGATGCTGTGTCTATGACGCAAAGATAAGACCTACAGGTATCATCTGATGGCCTGGTAACGCACATGGCTGCGCTCTGCCAGTAAAAACCTGTGTCAACAGACGCGATGAAAATCCTGACAGACGCGTTGGGTATATCAATCGAAAACTATTGGGATTCGACTCCTGTAAGACCTCAGCGTCCTGAGTCGAATTACACCAGCATCTGTTCCAGGTTCGAGTTTAGGGACTCGAATCTAAAGAAGATTGTGTTGTTTTGTCCTATGACAGTTAACTGGCCCTGATCCGTCAGGAGATCCAAGCACACACATCAGCAATCCCTACAAACTAAAACTATTCTCTTGTAAACAAGCATAAAACTGCACCCGAAAGACTAAGGAGTCCTCAGCCGAATCTACGATTCAACTAAGCACTCGGGGGCTACTGACATGGTTATACCCCACGGGTTCACAACATCATCATACCTAGTCCAGCCCAAAGGAAGGCCCACTGCAAGATATGTGGCCTGTGGAGATTCCGGATGGCCCAAGCCCATGATGCCTTCGGATGCTTGGAGAACAAGACTAGAATAGATAGAACTTCAAAGGGCAAACCCTAAATCTGTAACCGACTCGACCTATGCCGGGGCGTTCCTATCTATATAAATTCTAGGAGGGCACGGCGAGGAGGGCACCTCTCACCGCATACACACCTCCATGCCAGATTGCATCTGCGCACCCTGTAACCTTCGATTCCTCCGTAATCAAGAGCAGACAAGCAAGAGTAGGGTTTTCCCTCCGGGGGCCTGAACCTGGGTAAACTTCGTGGCCCGTGTTGCTTGTTTGCTAACCATTCCGCGATCTCCAGCATCCCCACCTTCTCCAAAACCCAAGCTCATAACAATGTGCATTGAAGAGATTAAACCTCGTCACCTGCTGAAGTCCAAGGCCGACGAGGACCTCCTAGGGAAATCCTTGACCTCCCCGTTCAGCGCCAAGAAGGCTGTTTCGTAGGTGGAAACTTGTAGTTTGCGTGTTGCACTTTTTCGAGTACCTTGATGTATGTTAGTGTTACTTATCCTGTTTTATTTTGTCTTCTATTTGCAGGGCCTCAAGGTAGCGGGGATGACGCCCCCTCTACCTGAGAATTTCCCGGTTGCGTCGGATAATGAAGTTGTGGATTTCTAATCTGAGCTTCCTCCGGCACAATCTCCTACCACGGAAGCCCCCGAGAAGAGCGAAGGGCGGACCCAAAAGCGCTCCCAGAGTGAATCTTCGGATGGGGCGACACCACCAACTCCAAGGGGTCAGTCCTTCCTTGAGTAGCATGGCGAGGATGAAGGTGCATCATCTGCGCCTTTCCCTGCCGTGCCTATTTGGGCGGTGGATCCGCAGCCGCCGGCCAAGAAGAAGAAGAAGGATAAGGCGGCTCATGTCTTCAATTTGTCACACATCGAATTGTAAGTCGTTTTGCTTGAGTCTGGTTACCATGTTCATGTTCATAGTTGTATCTTGTTGCTGATCTGATGAGTGCTAGCAGCAATCCTTCGGAGGAGTCCCTCAACGGGGACACCGAAGAAGTCATTGCAGAATCAAAGCCGGCAGCCTCTCTTCCCCAGGTGGTGGACAACTCCGAGAACGATGACTCGAGCTCCTCTAGGCGAGAATCTCGTGCACTCGTAACTTGGAAGGTAGCATGCAAACCTTCAGAGTCCACACCTCAGCACATAAGTGTTGTTCTTGGACTGAGTGCGGGGATCCCCCAAGTCCTTTATTTATCTGACATGTTGGTCCTTCATTTTGTGGGGGGAGCCCTCGAGTCTTTTATTCATCGGGGTTCTTTTTTTGAGTATCACATCTTTCCTTGATTGGTCTCATATATGCTAAATAATATGACCCATTATGCAGAACTCGGCTTATCATAAAAGGTCCTTCCCAAATTGGGGAAAGCTTGTGCTTTATTTTTTGGACGAGTCGGAGAACCAAATCGCCCTTCCTGAAAGATTGATTTTGCACTCTTCGACTATGATACTTGTGTAACTTCTGCTGGTAGGCTATAGATCTCTACTCAGCAACAACGCGAATTTCTTCGACTGTGTCAAGATCATCTTGTTGAGACACTTCTAGGAGACTAACTCTAGGAGATTGATGAATTAAATCACTCGGAAGAACTGCTTTTGCACCATAGACCAAGAAGAAAGGAGTGTATCCGGTTGATCTGTTAGGAGTTGTACGCAAGCTCCATATCACATACGGTAATTCTTCCGCCCAAGCCCCTGCGGCACGATGTAGTGGTGCCTTGAGACGAGACCATTTGCTCTTTCGACTTTTCCATTAGCTAGTGGGTGCACGACTGATGCAATATCTAGTCGGATGCCTTGCTCTTCACAAAATTCAGCCAATCCTCCCATGGAAAAGTTGCTCCCGTTGTCAGTAATAATACTATGCGGATATTCGAATATGATGATTACGTCCTCGACGAACTTTCTGGTTGTGGCTCCATCACAACTTGTTGCGGGTTTAGCCTCAATTCATTTGGTAAATTTATCCACCATAACTGGTAGGTGAGTAAATCCACACTTTGCCATTCGAAATGACCCTACCATATCAAGCCCCCAGATCGCAAATGCCCATGCAATAGGAATTGTTCGCAGTTGATCAGCCGGAAAATGTGCTTGACGGGCGTACTTTTGGCAGCCTTTGCATGTTTTGACCAGTTTCTCGGCATCCGCCTTAGCTGTGAGACAAAAGAATCCGTGTCGAAAAGCTTTTGCCACTAAGGATTTGGATATAGCATGGTGACCACACTGGCCTTTGTGGAATTCTCGTAAGATTTCCACTCCTTCTTCCAGAGAAATACAGTGCTGGAACACCCCAGAAACACTCCGCTTATAGAGCTCACCATTAATTATCGTATACGCTTTTGCTCATCGAACGATCTATCGGCCCAGAACTTCATCTACGGATAATTTTCCGTCTATCAGGAAATCTAGATAGGGGTTTGTCCAGCTGGGAATTACAGCCAGAGCTCCTACTAAAGGTGAGTCGGATTTCGTCGGATAGTCCTCATCAACTCCTATGATAGAGGGAAATTTTAGGTTCTCTAGAAAAGTGCCATCCGATACTTGTTTCCGCGCAGAGCCTATACTTGATAGAGTGTCTGCTTTCTCATTTTCTGCTCAAGGAATGTGTTGAACCTCGAAACCCTCGAACGATTTAGATAATTCATCCACAGCAGCTTTGTAAGCTGCCATGTGCTTCTTTGCGTTGCAATCGGATACTTGCTGAGCAACTAAATCCAAATATCCGTAACACATAGAGTCTAGTTACACCATTGTTTTTGGCCACACGTATTCCATGTAACAACACTTCGTACTCGGGAATATTATTGGTTGCCATGAAGTGTATCTGTAACACATAGAACACTTATCTCCTTGGGGTGACTTGAGCACCACACCAGCTGATGACCCACAAGTATAGGGGGTGTATCGTAGTACTTTAGATAAATAGGAGTGTCGATCCCAATGAGGAGCAGAAGGTGCTGACTAGTGGTACTGGCTCAAGAGTTCTCTGTAAATACTTAGCAAACAGATTTTTAGGGTTTTTTTATAAAGCAAGGAAATAAAGTGCAAGAAAATAAAGACAGCAAATAATTGCAACAAGTGACCCAATCCTTTCTTAGCAAAGGACAAGCCGGAGGAAATACTTATTAGGACCAAATGTTCTTGAGGACACATGGGAATACTATCAAGTGCTTTCGTTTCATATAGCTGATTAATCTTCTTTGGTTTTGTAAGTGTTGTGTGGGTGAACCTGTGCTAATGTACCAAACTTACTTGGACTAGTACATACTTGTGATTAAACCCCTTGCAAGCATCCGCAACTACAAGAAAGCAATTAAGATAAAAACCTAACCACGGCCTTAAACTCTGAGATCCTACACTCCCTTATGCAATGGTTTCCTAACGGGGGTTCATGTTTCTGTGACTCCGGCAACCCCACAATTTGTAGCCAAATACACAATGCATTCCCCTGGGCCCATGAATGGTGGACGTTCACATGACACCACTAGAAGAATAGCACCACAACTTAAATATTAAACCATTGAATAATACCTCAACACAATTCCACTACTAACAACATGACTTCTCCCATGTCCTCAAGAACTAAACGAACTACTCACGAGACATCATATGGATCAAGATAATAGATGATATGATGATGGATAACAATCTGAACATAAACAAAAATTCAATGGTTCCACTCACAAGGATCAACTACAATAGTAATCAACACCGACAAAGTTTTCCCTAAGAACTATGCAATATTCAACGCGATTGTTACAGCGGGATGGAGTGGTGATGATGGTGCTGGTGGAGATGATGGTGTGGATGATGATGATGATCCCGATGAAGTCTAGCTTGATGATGGTGTTGATGGCGACGATCTCCCCTCTTCGGGAAGGAGCCGGCAGAAATCTGTCTGCCAGAGAGTTCTTTCTCTCTCGGTGGTTTCCGCCCTACAGAGGCGACGGAATCTTTCTGTGGTCGCTCCCCCCAACTTTAGGGTTTCGAGGAGAAGATATAGGCGATAAGGCGGAGAAAGAGGCAAGGTGGCCACACCCCTGTAGGCGCGGCCTAGGGTGGCCCACACCTGGGGGGTGGGCCCCCTGTGGCCCAACTCCGCCTCCCCTTCTGGCATCCTTCATCTTTTGAGAAAATATAATTTTCTATAGTTTTTCTGGTATTTTTCTGATCTTCGTGAAATTGGATCAAAACATCGCATTTTCCATCATAATCCTGACTCCGGCAGTTCTTCGTCCAAGAATCATCCAACATGCAAAAACAGATGAAAAGACATAATTATCACCTCTTAATATGAAATATATCAATGAATAGAGGCAAATTATGATATAGAATGGTGATGCAAAATGGACGTATCAACTCCCCCCAAGCTTAGACCTCGCTTGTCCCCAAGCGAAAACTGATCTCAGCAAACATGTCCACAGGTTTATGGAGTGAAGTGTTGATAAAAAGAATACGGACAAGAGGCATCACACTTACCAATACACAACTCATAGAAGAAATCAACTCACCATTATCTAACTTAGCTTGCAACAAGTATGGGAGTCATAATAGAGATGCATAAAGATAAATCATAATTGGGATTGGCAAACTTTGTTCTTGGTCAGAGAACAGTTGGCAAACAGTTTTCAAGCAAAGCTTTTGTAAAGAAGTTTATACCAGGAGTACTCTTTGATCAAACATAAAAGGTTTTTCACAATGATAGCTTTCAAAGTAATACTCATTTAATATAAGAGTCTTGTGCAAACAAGGAAGATAGAGAACATGATTGAATAAATCATCATATGAATACTTCAAACAACACAACTCAAATGCTTGCTGGATATAGAGAGGAATAGGTTTACTGACTCAACTTGGAAGTAGAATAAAGGCCCTTCAAAGAGGGAAGCAGGGATTTCAAGTTCATAAAGAGCTTTCAAAAGATTATGGTACTTACTAGCTTTGAGCTCTCATTGCTGCTATCATAAGAATCTTGAGGTGATTAAGGTTAAAGTGAACAAAGATGGAGTATATGCTTGAAGAAATATAAGTTGGCAATCTCATGTCCCTTGAGTACGAGAGTCGCTCCTCATGCTACTCAACTTTAGTTACTGGTAAGTTCTTGTCATAATAAGTATATGTGTATCATAGAGAACCACCAACGGGGTACCCCTTGCACATGATACATGAGCTATCTCATAATCAAAATGACAAGGCAAGCAGACAATGAGCATCTCAACAATCTCTTATTTACCATGGGAAAATGGTGCTTTTTTCTCTCTTTCCTCTTTTCAATATGTCTCTTTATTTTTTTGTATAAGAAGAAAGCTTCATAGATTGCTCATTATGGTGATGCTGCAAGTTTCCACCATGATAAGGCATGGCTTAGGCTAGCGGCCCAGGCATTTCTCTAACACACATACATAACTCCATGGACTTACAAGCTCCCCTTTTATTTCACACCGATGACATCCGCAAACAAAAGAGCATCATATCAACTGGGTAGATATTTATAGGTGTTGAAAGCGTTCCCCGTGACAGCACGGTTCTGCTAATCCCAATGTATATATGCAAGCATATACAACTTCGATGACACAATGGTTCAAGTTTATTAGAGGCAAGAAAATAAGGTGTGCCATCAAGTTCGTGAGAGCTTTACTAACTAGTTTTCACATAACAAAATAATTTTTAATTTTAAAGATAGATGAAACTTGAGAATTTACTTGGAATAGCAATAATGCTAATAGGTAGATATGGTGGACACAAATGGCACATGTTTTGGTTTAAAGGATTGGATTCATGAGAAGTATTCCCTCTCAGTATAGGCCTTTGGCTAGCAAGGCTGGGTAGCAAGCAAAAGAATTGAACGAAACAAGCAAACATTAAAGTGATAAAGTCAAACATGCAATCTTCCTTGAAGACACAAAAGATCTTAAATAAAGAATACTAAGCTTATGAGCCAATCAAGAAAGAAAACAATATAAAATACCTATATGTGCTTTTCTCTGTTCCTTTCAAACCTCAAAAAGTGTTGCTACGGACCAGAGCTCGGTTTGCCAAAACCAATTTAGATCTACTTGATGCTCCCAAAGTGATACCAATACTAATCAATAAGATCAATCACATAATAGAGATTGCAAACTAAAATAAGAAGTGCAAAAAGTAAAAGATGAAACTTCTCATTAATATTCCATAAAGGCACTCACACCAAGAGATACATATATAACCAACTAAGGGAAAGATACTTCCACAATGCAAACCATCCTATAAGATAACTTCTCTATCCAAGATATGAATATACTAAAAAGGTAAAAAGATAAAAGATAAAAGATAATGATGTGATACCGCAACAATCCCCGAAGCTTGGAACAAGCCAAGGGGATGCCAAACCTGATGACGAATTACTCGTTTGGTGGTGGTGTTCCCTTGATGAGCTTTTCAACCAGCTTCCTCGAGTCCTCTCTCCCAAAGGTTAGATTATGAATCAACTCCGAATTATGCTCAATGCAGTTCATGAGCATGTCGGACCGAGAATCCAAGTCCTTGTTATTCTTTCCCTACTCTGCCTTCTTAGAGTGTTCCTTCCCTGCATGGTTAGAATAAAGCATATCCCAAATAGAGGGCAACTTCCCTTTGGGCACCTTTTGGAATTGTTACTCATGTATAAGAGTATGCAAGGGGTTCTTGGTGCATGAAGGAAGTGATCGTGGAGCGAGGCAATGACGCGGAGGTTTCCCTCATGTAGACATCTGTGCTGTCCTCCTAAGCTTGGTAGGATTTTACACCACTCCAATGCTTGCAATGGTAGCGCGGGTGTCCAGATGCTCGTCCTCCTTCACGTCCTCTTCATCCCCAACCAAGATCTCCTCATCCTTGGGGTTTTGAGGATCATCTTCCATGGGATTCTTGCCCTTGTCGTTGGTGGAGACCATGGTGACTCTAAACTTGAGAAGATTTCCTAACAGAAACAGATTGAAACGAAAACACGATGAGAACACGATATACGAACCTCGGGGGATCTGGGGGTTATATATTACGAAGTTTCACTACATAAGGAAGGTATTGTGTGAAAACGGGGCAAAGACGGACTCCAGGGGGCTCACACCCCCTAGTGGCGCGGCCAGATGGGGCCCGCGCCACTGATGGGTGTGGCCCACATGGGCTTCGTTTCCTCCTCTGTTTCATCTCATAACCTTCTATATGTAATACAAACATAAAAAATTATAAAAAGATAAGGTTTTCACGAACCTTCTGTTTGCAGCACTTTTACCTATTCAAGGACGGACTCTGCATATTCTGGAGTTTGGTTTCTGATAAATTCTTCTGGAGTCACCATTTGAATAATATCAACATCTTCATTATAAGAATCTCTAGAAATATAATGTTTGAGCCTTTGACCATTTACCACCTGTGTAGTGTTGTCCTTCAAAGAAGATATTTTAATAGCCCCTGAACGATACACCTCCTCAATAACAAAAGGTCCTTCCAATTTTTAGAGTAGCTTCCCTACAAAAAATCTGAGACGAGACCTATACAAAAGAACTTTCTCACCAACATTTAACTCGCTTTTGAGAATTCTCCTATCATGCCATCTTTTTACTTTTTCCTTAAAGATTCTAGCATTTTCATAAGCTTCACTTCTCCACTCATCTAAGGTACTTAAGTCAAGCAATCTTTTCTCACCAGCAAGTCTAAAATCTCTATTCAGTTCTTTCATTGCCCAATAAGCTTTGTGTTCCAATTCTAGAGGCAAGTGACAAGCTTTACCATAAACCATTTTATAAGGAGACATTCCCATAGGATTTTTATAAGCAGTTCTATAAGCCCATAAAGAGTCATTCAACTTTTTAGCCCAGTTTTTCCTAGATCTATTAACAGTCTTTTGCAAGATAGATTTAATTTCTCTATTTGAAATTTCTACTTTCCCACTGGTTTGGGGGTGATAAGCTGAAGAAATTCTAGGGTTATCATCATACTTAGCAAGAGTCTTTCTAAAACCAGTATGAATAAAATGAGAACCTCCATCAGTCATGAGATATCTAGGCACACCAAACCTAGGAAAAATAACATCTTCAAGCATTTTTAAAGAGGTCTTACCATCAGCATTGTTTGTAGGTATGGCTTCTACCCACTTTGTAAGATAATCAACAGCAACAAGAATATGAGTGTACCCTTTTGAAGGAGGAAAAGGACCCATAAAGTCAAATCCCCAACAATCAAAAGGTTCGATAACAAGATAATAATCCATAGGCATTTCATTGCGTCTAGAAATGTTACCAACTCTTTGACATTCGTCACATGATAAAATAAACTTCCTTGCATCCTTGAAAAGAGTAGGCCAGTAAAAACCAGATTGTAGAACTTTTTGTGCGGTCCTATCCCCAGCATGATGTCCTCCATAAGCACTGCCATGACATTTCCTCAATATCTCTTATTGTTCATATTCTGGGACACATCTCTGCATAATACCATCTAATCCTTCTTTATATAAATGTGGGTCATCCCAAAAGTAATGCCTTAGATCATAAAAGAATTTCCTTCTTTGCTGGGTTGTAAAGGTTGGAGGCAAATACTTGGAGACAATAAAGTTAGCATAATCAGCATACCAAGGACTCTCTTGCGGGCTTACCCTTATTGCAGCTAGCTGTTCATTTGAAAAACTATAAGTAACATGCATAGGATCAAAATAAATGTTTTCCAAACGAGATAAATTATCAGCAACAGGATTTTCAGCACCTTTCCTATCTACAATATGCAGATCAAACTCTTGTAAAAGCAACAACCATCTAATAAGCCTAGGCTTAGTGTCTTTCTTTGTCATAAGGTATTTAATAGCAGCATGATCAGTATGAATAGTAACCTTTGAATCAACAATATAAGGTCTAAACTTATCACAAGCAAAGATTACAGCTAAGAACTCCTTTTCAGTAGTAGCATAATTCTTTTGAGCAGCATCAAGAGTCTTACTAGCATAATTAATAACATTCAACTTTTTATCTATTCGTTGCCCAAGAATAGCACCCACAGCAAAATCACTAGCATCACACATTATTTCAAAGGGTAAATTCCAATCAGGTGGTTGGACAATAGGAGCAGTAGTCAAAGCTTTCTTCAAAGTTTCAAAAGATTCCTTACAATCATCATCAAAAACAAAAGGTACATCTTTTTGAAGAAGATTAGTAAGGGGCTTTGAAATTTTGGAGAAATATTTAATAAACCTTCTATAGAAACTAGCATGACCAAGGATACTACAAATACCTTTTATATCCCTAGGGAAAGGCATCTTCTCAATTGCTTCAACTTTGGCTCTGTCTACTTCAATACCTCTTTCAGAAATTTTGTGTCCAAGAACAATCCCTTCATTAACCATGAAGTGGCATTTCTCCCAATTAAGACAAGATTAGTTTCTTCACATCTCTGGAAAAAATTATCAAGGTTGTGCAAACAATTATCAAAAGAAGTTCCATAGACGGAGAAATCGTCCATCAAAACTTCCACAATTTCTTCACAAAAATCATGAAAGATAGCAGACATATATCTCTGAAAGGTAGAAGGAGCATTACATAAACCAAAAGGCATATGCCTAAGTTCCATAGGGACAAGTGAAGGTAATTTTCTCTTGGTCTTATGCTCTCACAACAATTTGAGAGAACCCAGAATAACCATCAAGAAAACAAAAGTGAGTCTTTTTAGACAACCTTTCTAGCATTTGATCAATAAAAGGTAGAGGATAATGATCTTTCTTAGTGACTTTATTAACCTTTCTAAAATCAATGCACATCATATAACCAACCACTAATATTTGAGGTATAAGATCATTATTTTCATTAGGCACAACAGTGACCCCCCCTTTCTTTGGGACACAATGAACATGGCTAATCCATTGACTATCAGCAATAGGGTAAATAATAACAGCGTCAAGGAGTTTTAATACCTCATTTCTTACCACATCCTTCATCTTAGGATTTAAACGGTGTTGATGTTCAACAACTGGTTTTGCATCAGGTTCTATATAAATAGCATGCTGACATATAGTAGGATAGATCCCTTTTAAATCATCAAGAGTATAACCCATAGCTCCACGGTGTTTCTTCAATACTTCCAATAATAATTCCTCTTCCTTTCCTGAAAGTTTAGAGCTAATAATAACAGGATATTTTTTTATCATCTAGATAAACATATTTAAGATCATCAGGTAGAGGTTTTAAATTGAAAACAGGATCCCCTTTAGGTGGTAGTGTGGTACCCAAATCTTCCACAGGTAGGTTATGCTTAAGTAACTCAGGTTGACGAAGGAAAATCTCGTTAATCTCATTTATTTCCTTCATGAAGACCTCACTTTCATGATCTTCCATATACTGCTGCAAGGCATTGTTAGGAGAAACAGAAATAGCAACAAGTTGTTCAACCCTGAAATCCTCATTAGGCAATTCATTCTCATAAGGAATTTTAGCAAATTTGGAAAAATTTAACTCATAATATTCTCCACCAAACTTAGTTAAAACTTTATCCTTACAATCTATAATAGCCCCACAAGTATTCAAGAAAGGTCTACCAAAGATAATAGGAAAAGTTTTACTAGCTTCTGAAGCAAGTACTAGAAAATCAGCAGGATATTTAATCTTACCACAAAGAACCTCCACATCTCTTACAATGCCAATTGGACAGACTGTCTCTCTATTAGCAAGGTGAATAACCACATCAATGTCCTCAAGTTCACAAGGACCAATTTCATGCATAATTTCTCTGTAAAGATCATAAGGAATAGCACTAGAACTAGCACCAAGATCACATAAACCATAATAGCAATGATCACCAATTATCACAGAAAGCACAAGGACACTAGTTTTCCTAGCTTTTCTAGGGTGAGAGACAATATTAGAAGCGTCTTCACAGAAGACAATGTGCTCATACTCTATATATTTAGTGACAAGATCTTTCACAATAGCTACCATAGGTTCAACATTTATTTGCTCATCAGGTTCTACAGCTTTGTTTGTACCTTTATTAACCGCACTAATTATCATAGAATGCTCCTTTACCTTAGCTGGAAAAGGTGTTTCTCAACATAAGGTTCAGGAAAAATATGATCAATAGTACAAACTTCAATATTTCTAGCAGGAACATGATCAAAAACATCTTTATAAGGTGCATGGTACTTGTTCCACTTCTTTTTAGGGAATTTCAATATAAGAGGAAAGGCCTTAAAACAAGTTGCAAAAACTTAAGAATCAAGACCATACTCAGTACTAATATCACGAAAGTCATCAGTTCCCATAAAATATTTAATGCATTCATAATCATAATTTATACCTGACTTTCTTCCTTTGTCATTCTCCCATGCTTCAGTGTTCTCTTGAATACGGTCCAGAAGATCCCATTTAGCTTCTTCCTTCATGCGTGTGAATGATCTAGCACAAGAAGCATCTAATAAATCTTTATCATGAAGAGAAAGCCTTGCATAAAATTTATTAATAATAATATTGTTAGGGAGTTCATGAATAGGACATTTAAGAATTAGTAACTTTAGTCTCCCTCAAGCTTGGTCTGTACTCTCTCCATCACGAGGCCAAAAGTTATATATTAGATTCCTATCCTTATGAATCTCACTGGGAGGATAGAATTTAGAGTAAAAGAGAGGTACTATTTCCTCCCATTCCATGGATTGTCCATTCTTCAGAAGCTTATACCATTCTTCAGATCTTCCTTTCAATAATATAGAGAATAACTTCTTCACCTGTTCAGTTGTGATACCTGCACACTTAAAAAACCTGCATAATTCATGGATAAAAAGAAAGTGGTCACCAGGATGGACAGTTCCATCCCCTAAATAATAATTATCCATAACAGGATCAACAATTCTATTAGGTATATTAAAAGGATCTATCTCAAAAGATGGTGATTCATCTACTACCCTAACAGTGGTAGTAGTTTTCCCAAATAGGAAACCAAGTGGGCTATCCATATTGGAAACAAAGTAACAAACAGAAATGAAAAGCAATACTCACAGTAGAAGTTTCCTTTACCAGTTCCATTCTTCAATATCGCTTCACTCCCTTGCAACGGCGCCAGAAAATAGTCTTGATGACCCACAAGTACAGGGGGTGTATCATAGTACTTTTGATAAATAGGAGTGTCGATCCCAACGAGGAGCAGAAGGTGCTGACTAGTGGTACTGGCTCAAGAGTTCTCTGTAAATACTTAGCAAATGGATTTTTAGGGGTTTTTGATAAAGCAAGGAAATAAAGTGCAAGTAAATAAAGACAGCAAATAATTGCAACAAGTGGCCCAATCCTTTCTTAGCAAAGGACAAGCCGGAGGAAATACTTATTAGGACCAAATGTTCTTGAGGACACATGGGAATACTATCAAGTGCTTTCGTTTCATATAGCTGATTAATCTTCTTTGGTTTTATAAGTGTTGTGTGGGTGAACCTGTGCTAATGTACCGAACTTACTTGGACTAGTACATACTTGTGATTAAACCCCTTGCAAGCATCCGCAACTACAAGAAAGCAATTAAGATAAAAACCTAACCACAGCCTTAAACTCTGAGATCCTACACTCCCTTATGCAATGGTTTCCTAACGGGGGTTCATGTTTCTGTGACTCCGGCAACCCCACAATTTGTAGCCAAATACACAATGCATTCCCCTGGGCCCATGAATGGTGGACGTTCACATGACACCACTAGAAGAATAGCACCACAACTTGAATATTAAACCATTGAATAATACCTCAACACAATTCCACTACTAACAACATGACTTCTCCCATGTCCTCAAGAACTAAACGAACTACTCACGAGACATCATATGGATCAAGATCATAGATGATATGATGATGGATAACAATCTGAACATAAACAATAATTCAATGGTTCCACTCACAAGCATCAACTACAATAGTAATCAACACCGGGAAAGTTTCCCCTAAGAACTACGCAAGATTCAACGTGATTGTTACAGTGGGATGGAGTGGTGATGATGGTGCTGGTGGAGATGATGGTGTGGATGATGATGATCCCGATGAAGTCTAGATTGATGATGGTGTTGATGGCGACGATCTCCCCTCTTTGGGAAGTAATTTCCCCCGGCATAAATCTGTCTGCCGGAGAGCTCTTTCTCTCTCGGTGGTTTCTACCCCGCAGAGGCGACGGAATCTTTCTACGGTCATTCCCCTGACTTTAGGGTTTCGAGGAGAAGATATAGGTGAGAGGGCAGAGCCAAAGGTGGGCCAGGATGGCCACACCCCTTGTAGGTGCGGCCTAGGGTGGCCCGCGCCTGGGGTGTGGGCCCCCTGTGGCCCAACTCCGCCTCCCCTTCTGGCATCCTTCGTCTTTTGGGAAAATATAATTTTCTGTAGTTTTTCTGGTATTTTTCTGATCTTCACGACATTGCATCAAGACACCGCTTTTTCCATCAGAATCCTGACTCCGGCAGTTCATCCTCCAAGAATCATCCAACATGCAAAAACATATGAAAAGACATAAGTATCACCTCTTAATATGAAATATATCAATGAATAGAGGCAAATTATGATATAGAATGGTGATGCAAAATGGACATATCACTATCCCCCGAGCCTCCTCGTGCTTTTGACCCGTCAAAATGTCGGGTCCAAATCCGAGTTTGGAGGACTTGTATTTTCTACCGTCTCCGTCTAATCAGCGACGAAATCGGCAAGTATATGGGATATGATTGCTGTTCATGGATTATACTCGATGTCGAAAGCTGCAAGATCTATTCCCCACTTTGCGACACGTCATGTAGCATCGCGATTGTTGATTATGTCTTGCAGGGGAGCCGTACTCACTAATGTGATCTTATGTTCTTGAAAGTAGTGTGTCATAGCTTTCTGGCAACAAAGAATACTCCATAGGCTAGCTTTTGGTAATGTGGATACCTTTGCTTTGACTCTGTCAGGACCTCACTCAGGTAATATGTTGGACGTTTCACCTTATGCTCATGGCCTTCTTCCTCGCGCTCCACTGATGTTACCACACTTACGACCTTGATGTAAAGTAACATAGGATCATATGGCTCTAGCACTGTGAGAATTGGTGGATTTGAAAGTAGATCTTTCAAACTTTTTAGGGTAGCGTCGGCTTCCTTGGTCTAGAAAAGTTTGTCGGTTTTCTTCAAGAGTATGTATAAATGTGCGCCTCTTTCTCCGAGCCGGCTGACGAACCGACTCACTGTTGCAATGCAACTAGTGAGACGTTGCATGTCCTTTATGCGAGTCGTCCTGGTGATGTTTAGTATAGGCTTGATTTTGTCCCGGTTCACCTCTATGCCTCTTTCAGACACGATGAAATCTAACAATTTTCTGGTTGGAATTCCAAAGAAACATTCCTTCGAATTTAGCATTATGTTGAATTTTTGTAGGCTAGCAAACGTTTCCTCTAAGTCAGAAATAAGTGTTTCCTTCTTTTTGGACATCACTGCTATATCATCTATGTACACGTGGATTTTGCGTCTGATTTGGTGGTTAAGACAACGATGCATGGTTTGCTGATATGTAGCTCCTGCGTTCTTTAAGCCGAAAGGCATAGTTTTGTAGCAGAAGGTACCAAAAGGTGTGATGAAAGACGTCTTGAGTTGATCTGATTCTTTCATCGGTATTTGGTGATATCTGGAATATGCTTCGAGAAAACAGAGTAATTTTGACCCTGTCGTGGAGTCGATAACTTGATCGATTCTTGGCAAAGGGAACGGATCTTTAGGACAAGCCTTGTTCAAGGCCGTATAATCAATGCACATCCGTAAATCAGGTGTCCTTTTTAGGGACGATTACAGGATTTTCCACCCATTCAGCGTGGATGACCTCTGCGATAAATCCGCAAGTTGTAGTCGGGCTAATTCCTTAGCTATGGCTTTGCGCTTTTTGTCACCAAACCATCGTCAGGACTATTTGATGGGTTTAGCGTCAGGGTACACATTAAGAGAGTGCTTGGCAAGTTCCCTAGGTACTTCGGTCATGTAAGAAGGCTGCCATGCGAAGATATCTTTATTAGCTTTGAGGAACTTGACGAGCGCGCTTTCCTATCCGCGGTCTAAGCCTACCCCTACGTTCATTGTCTTGGAGGGATTGTCTTCCTTCAGCGACGTCTCTTCCGATGCCTTGAACTGCAAACCTGGCTACAACACCTCATTCTTTGTAGCAGACATCTTGGACGAATCAATGGTCTTCTTGATCTCCTGGTACTCCTGGGCATGTAGCACGGCTTCAGCAAAGGCGGCAGATCCTTCCTCGCGGTCTCATGCCTTCTTCGGGTTTCCCCGGATTGTGATAACGCCCTTTGGACCTGGAAGTTTTATCATGTTGTAGATGTAGCAGGGACGATCCATGAATGCCCAGTAAGCCTGACGCCTGAAGATGGCGTGGTAAGCACTTTTGAATGGTACCACCTCGAAGGAGAGTGGCTCGGTCGGGTAATTATCTCAGGTTCTGAATGTCACGTCCAGTGTGATATCACCTAGATAATCCGCCTGTCTCCCTAGTTCAATGCCATGAAAAGCCACGTTGTTGTGATTTAACTCGCTTTCATGAATCTTCATGCGGTGAAGCGTCTCAATGTAGAGGATGTTGATGCTGCTACCACCATCCATGAGAGTTTTAGAGAAGTCATAGCCATCAATAAGAGGATTAATGACCAGAGGGTACTTTCCCTGACGATGTGTTTTCCTTGTTTGATCATTGCGGTCGAAGGTGATGGTCAGATCCGACCAGTCCAGGAATTAGGGGATAGCCGGAACCGTGGCATTGAGCTCATGGACAACTGCCTTTCTAACCTTAGATGGCTAAGTTCCAAGGAAGCAGACATATGTGTCTTTATTTCTGGGATAATCCTTCACTCCATCCGACTTGGGATGTGCGGTATCCGCTTCTTCCATGTCGAGATCTTCCTTGGGCTCTTTTCCTTTCTTGGAATTTTTATTTCCTTTTCGTTGCTTGGCCCTGTAGCCAGCTGATTCGTATTTTTTGATGTCCTCATTGAAACGACACTCATCATTGGTATGGGTAGAACCTCCATTCACGTCCAGGTGATGAACACAAGGGTTGTTGGCGATGTCGGCCCACGAATATGATTTTTTGGGCTGTTAATCTCCTCTACCTTGGACCCGAGAAGTTCCGCAACCTCGTCCCAGGCCACCTCCGCGCCCTCCTCGTCCTCCGGATCCGAATGTTGCGTTGATAGCTGTGTTGTCCAGAGCCAGTTTATCTTCCGAGGTATTCTGGCGCTTTTGAGTTTGTTGCTTTTGTTGCTTGGCCACATGTGGATTGGCCAGAATATTTAGTAGTCCATCTGAATCGTCATTGGCGTCAGCATACTTGCTCGCCATTTCTATCATCTCTCCTAGGTCTGTGACATGGTCACATTTTAGTCTATGATGCAAAAGACTGACTGGGATTCCTGCAATGAAAGCTTCAATCATAGTTTGCTCATTTACTCCTTCGCAGGAGTTCTTTGTGTCAATCCAGTGTCCGAGGTAATCCCGGCAAGTTTCTCCGGGTATTTGAGCGCAACGCTGCAAGTCTCTGACTGTGCAGGGCCTCCTGTAGGTTCCCTCAAAGTTTTAGTAACACACTTTGCATATCATATCAGTTGTGAATCGAGTTCTCTAGTAAGCAATGATCGAGCTGTCTTCTGCAACATGAGTGGGAGATACCGGACTATGGCCAAGTTGTTTCCTACTTTGGCGATGCAACAAGCCTAGAAGAAATCCTAAAGCCAAGTATCTGGCTGAGATGCACCGTCGTAGGGTTGAATGTGTTCGGCAATGCCGAATTCAACCGTAACCTTTGTTTGATGGATACATGGGCCAAAGCATTTGGGTCCCACATATACGTCTTCCTCCTCATACCGATGCGCTGCAATGTTAGATTTGATGCGATGGAGAGCGTCGTTTGGCGAGAGAGACCTACACCTTGGAGGCTCGCGGCTTCTGCGGGGCGGAGTCGGATTCCATGGCTATGATGAGATCCCTCATGGTCACTGTCAGGCGGTGATGGTGGTTCTGGCGGGTTATTTCTGGCTGAGCGGCGTGGTCCCGGAGCCTCATTATGCTGAGTCTAAGGTTGATTTCGGCGGGCTATGTCCCTATTTAACTCAGGGCGATCCAGGAAGTTTCTTCATCCAGCGTTACTAGTCGGACGGCTGGGGGTGGCATCCTTAGACGATCTTTCTCTCGCTGGCGGTGCACCTTTGGGTCTTCCATGTGGTGATTATTCTGTCGACGATGGGTCTGGTGAGGTACCAATTGCAATGCCCAGATGGCATCTTGAGACACAGCCGGAATAATTCCCGACCAGTCCCGTGCGGTCCTACGAGGATGGTCGTTTGAACCGGTCCTTGAGTTTTCTTCCTCCCGGGGACAATGGCGTTGATCCGTATCCCTACGGGTCTTTCATCAGCGGTTTGTCCTACGTTAGTGTGACAAAATTCCGACCTTGAGGCCAGCTTGCCACTGAATGATGTGGCCATCTTTTGCTGTTTCAGTCCTTTGTCGAGCAATGCTACGCAGTGCCAGACCTATTCTGGAGACGTATCATTGGTGTTGATGGCTCAAGCAGCCGCAGCATTCTCCACTAGAGTGATGTAGACTCAGATCTTCTCTCCGGTTCTACCGTCAAATAGATATATGTGGACATCCGAGTTCATTTTATCAAGAATCGGACCTCCCCTTGTCTTGTTTGGCAGCCTCTTGAATTCTGACTGGTACTTGGAAGGATTGTTGTCTATCTGTTGTCTAAACTCGACGATGCGAGCAGCTTCCTCGAGCAAAAACAAGCGATGCTTTTCTAGGTCCTCGGCCCTTTTCTCCAGCTCCTACGGTGTAACACCCTCAGAATCGGCCCTATGCAAGTTTTAGCGCAAGAAAGACCTATTCGGAACCATCCTGATACTACCACCAAACATACCCATCCTGGTATTTCCCCCTCGAGACCAAACGAGGAAGTCAACCGAGGAACTCACACAGTTGGCAGTTTTATTCATTCCGTTATAGTGGCGGCAATTACTAGTCAAATATAGATAGTCATCCTGATATAATAAGCAGTGGGCAATTTTAGTTGAACATTCCGTTGTAGTTGCAACACTTACTAGTCAGATACAGTTAGCATGAGATATCCCAAACCCAGCAGTTGTTGGTACTTTTATTTAGCCATTCCGTTGTAGTGGAGCTGATTACTAGTCATATCGGATACAAGTCAAATTATAATAGTAAACTTTAGTTATAGTTGTCTATGATCGAGAACTGTGCTCCAAGTCGTCCATAACCGCGGACACGGCTTTTGAAAGATTTAACCTGCGAGTGCACCAAAGTATCCACACGCGCCGACCCTTTTGCGGATCGATTAACATACACCCATCGGTATGTCGGGCCTAAGTCATGGCGTTTCCGGACCAAAGCAAGTACATGGGGCCACCCACTAAGCTACCATGAAGTCGGCCGGTCTCGAGACGGACTCGGGGTTTGCGTCGATGGTGTAAATGACTGGAACCCGAAAATGTGATGGGCTTGTCGATACAGCGAAAACTCCGCTTCAAAAGCAGTCTGGTCGATGCTTGCACAATTTTAAATTAAAGTAAGGCATGGCATAAGTCAGGATAGTAATAAAGCCCCAAACTACTTGTGGCCCCAAAGATGCTTGGAATCGGTACTAAATCGATGGGGGTGCCCATACACCCCACCTGTGGTTAGCGCGCTCGATCTCGGAACAGGTGTCAAGAACTCGGGGTCCTACAGGACACTAGTGGTGATTAACAACCAAATAACATCTATTGCCCACCGGTGCCTCTGCATTTACCTACTTCAATTTTAGTTATTAAACAATAATTAAAGCCATGATCATCTCCAACATTAAACATGCGGCAATACTCCAACAACCGTGGTACTTGACGACACACAACAGCACTTGAGCAAGCGACTACGACGCGCAGGGCCAACTATCTACCAAACAACAGGTAATAGGATGTGTCCAAGGCAATATAAGGCTGCAAGGGATATCACGGGTACGAAAACTAGAGCAACGCAACACAGATAGCAATAGATCAACAGGAGGAAATAAAGACTATAAATGCAAAATAGGTAGAAGGGGAAGGGATGCTCGCCTGAAAAACATTGCCGAAGGTTCATCCGAAGATCGGGTCGACACTCGCATCAACTCATCGGCCTAATCCGTGAAGAAGCAAAGCACTAGAAGAAACACCGGTTGGACTATTTAATACTACGGCAAAAGATCGGGCATGATGCAGGTATGGTGTATGACATGGCAAGGTGCGATGAAATTAGGCAATATTAAGCGGAACCGGGGGTCCCGACAATTAAATATATGGTTCTAGTTGTTTAGATACCCCGCAATTTAAATGTTGTAATAACAGGGCGAAGCATGGCATCGGTTCGCTACACCAATTTAAAGGGAGTCCGGAATAAGACAAAGTTATTCCGCATATAGACTCCATATTTAATTATATGGTGAATCGGCATAAGGCCCCCAAACCACATGACAATCTGTATGCAAGCATGGCAATTTTATATGCAATAAGTAATATCATTTATAAAAATATGGGCTTAGGGTCACACATTGGGATATCGGCGATCTTGGCGGTTTGGGGTTCGGTCTTCGGATCCGCGGGATCAAGGCATCGAATTCCGGGAAGGAGATCTTGGGGTACCATCCTGATCATCGGTGGCGAACTTGGGGCTCGACACCGGGGTCTTCAGGGTTCCATGAAGCCAAATCCGTGAAGAAGATCTTGGCGCGGCGCCGAGTTTGGATCGGTCTTCGGATGATCTTGACGTTGTGACAGTTCTCGTCTTGCGGCGCTTTGGCGACACCACAGACAGGGTTGGAGGCCTAGACACGAGCTCTCGAGCAGATCAGCAACAACGGAGGTTACAAAGTGTACATGATTCAACACAAGCAAACATATGTTGTAGGGATGGCACAAACACAACGCACACGGGACATACACGCGTGCCAACAGACAGGCATGAGAGGCAGGAGGCGAGTAGGGCCGGCGAACGCAGAGGGCGTGGGCCGCACCTAGCAGCAAGGGCGATGCCGCGGTGGCGACAGCGGTGTACGCCTCCGCCCAGAGAGAGCGGGCGGCACAGGGAGCTCAGGGGCAGAGACGGCACGCTCGGGAAGGGGAAGAGCCCCTGGTGGAGGACGGCCAGGCGTTGAGCAGGCTCGCCCGGCGGTTGGTGGCGAGTGAGAGGAGGTCATGTGGCCGGGCGTCTCAGGCGGTTGAGGCAGGCGAAGGAGCGGCTCGGCGAGGAGAGAGCGCGTCAGCGGCGTGCTCGCTTGGGCGGCAGGCGAAGGCGAACCCAGGCAGCGGTCGTTGTCGACGGTGGTGGAGCGATTCGAGCGGCGGGTCTCGCTGGCGGCGGCGGAAGACGAACAAGGCTGAGCTTGGGGAACAGGGAAGAGGAGGGTCGACGATGGGCGAGGTGGAGGTGCGAGGAAGGCCAGTGTCGGGCGCCGAGGAGGAAGGTGGAGGCGGGGCGGGCGAGAGAAGGAGGAGAGAGGAAGGCGCCGGGCTGGCGGCAGCGGTGGGGCCAAGGGTGAGGCGGGAGTTGCGGGTCCACACGGGCCACACGGGGGGTTGGGGGCAGGTGGTTGTGTGGGAGAGTAGAGGAGTTGGGGTGAGGTGGCGTGGTGAGTGGTGGGGATTGGGGCCAGGGTGATGTGGCGCGTTGTGATAGGGTGGAGTGAGGTGGAGGGGGCTGGGTAGACTAGGTTTAGGTAGAAAAGGGTTTGGGGAGATCTGGGGTAGGTAGGATTAGGACTAGATATTTTGATTCGGGTTTGGAGGTGGCTCGCCTGGCTGGCTGCCTCCCAAAAATAATATAAACTTTTATTTTAATTAAAAAATAGATTTTTGTAAATAGTTTTTAGACAAATAAAGGACCCGGAAAAGTCCAGAGTTTTGATTTGAAATTAAGACGGGGAATATTTAGAAAACAAAACTAGGCTTTTAGAAAATAGTTTTAGAAAAAGAAATGCATGATGACATGACGATGCTCAAATGCAATGTGGCATGATGACATGAGCATGCGGTCATGATGATGCATTGCACAAAAACAACGCGATTTTCTAGTAGTGGTTTTTGCGGGGCGCCACAATTCGACACCACTAACAATGGATCTCGCCCTCGAGATCCGCCTCATGGTACCAGGAAGAAGGGCGGCGATCTGAATCTTCTCGCATCGTGTAGATCCTCGCGACACCACTAACAAGAGGTCGTTGTCCGTGATCGTCGAGAGAACACTCCGGGAACAAAAGGTCGAAGGTAGAGGTATCAACCAATCAATCCACCTCTAACTTCGATAGAAAGAGAGAACTGATGCATTCTCATCCACTTCAATGTACACAAGCGAATAGAGTGAATAGTCGGCATGGGGGCCAATCCATCACGCACCCAAACTATTACTCTGCACAATTAGTAGAAAAGCGTGCAACCATTCTCGGAATCAGACTGAAGATCTCGACAATCGAGGTTCAGAAACAAAGGAGTGATGCAGACTCTGCATCGGATCTAGCGTAGATGATATCGTTGCATCGGAAAACACCGGAACGCACGAGAAGGAACAAAGAGAAGTCCACCAGACGAAGGGTTCCTCGGATAGCATGAAGACCAGATGTAGCAACACCGTTACCAAAGGAGGAAGCGAAACCCTGAAGGTACGATGGAACCCAACCACGAGAAATCCTGGACTCGAAGAGAGAGAAGAGAGCGGATTCAAAACACGCAGAGGTGAGAGGAGAGCAGCAGAGGGGTAAGGAGTAAAATCAGACCTAATCAGAACTATCCAACCGATTTTGCAAAAATAGTTTTGACACTCTACTTCGGCCGTTAGCTAGGTTATCCTACAGGCTGGACTTGTGGGGTATCGCAACTGCTGAGTTCTAATACCACTCTGTAACACCCTCATAATCGGCCCTATGCAAGTTTTAGCGCTTCCCGCCAAACCCGAGAAACGATTCAAAGGTGCCCACCAGGCACTTTCGTGCGGGTGGAAAACGAAGTAATATCACTACACAATAGTCCTCGATGGAACCCACAAAACATATATACAACAACGACTCAAAGAGTCAAGAATACAGATGTACAATACAAAGATCCAAATCACCTTTAAAACGATATAGCGTCCGAGTACGGACAAGATGCAAATTGAGCTAAGAGCCCTGAAGAATAACCAATGGCGTCCATAACCCTGAGGCCAAGCGGAAGGGTAACCACGCTAACGTTGATCTCAAAACCTGCTTGAACAAAGGGGTGCGGCAAGGGCAAAGGAAAAGAGAGAGCGGTCGATCTTGAGGCGATTACGCAGCGAGGCTAGAATTGGCGGTCCTCGCCTACATAGGTATGGTGGACTGGCGGCAGACATGCACTAAACAACCTATAGATACTCGAGATAACCGGCTATCGAGAGGGATAAGAAAGACCTATTGAACCATCCCGATACTACCACCAAACATACCCATCTGGTATTTCCCCTCGAGACCAAACGAGGAAGTCAACCGAGGAACTCACACAGTTGGCAGTTTTATTCATTCCGTTATAGTGGCGGCAATTACTAGTCAAATATAGATAGTCATCCTGATATAATAAGCAGTGGGCAATTTTAGTTGAACATTCCGTTGTAGTTGCAACACTTACTAGTCAGATACAGTTAGCATGAGATATCCCAAACCCAGCAGTTGTTGGTACTTTTATTTAGCCATTCCGTTGTAGTGGAGCTGATTACTAGTCATATCGGATACAAGTCAAATTATAACAGTAAACTTTAGTTATAGTTGTCTATGATCGAGAACTGTGCTCCAAGTCGTCCATAACCGCGGACACGGCTTTTCGAAAAGATTTAACCCTGCAGGGGTGCACCAAAGTATCCACACGCACTTCGACCCTTTTTGCCAGATCAGTTAACATACACCCATCGGTATGTCGGCGGGGCCTAAGTCATGACGTTTCCCAGACCCAAAGCAAGTACATGGGGCCACCCCACTAAGCTACATAGCGAAGTCGGCCGGTCTCCGAGACGGACTCAGGGTTTGCGTCAGTGGCTGTAAATGACTGGGAACCCGAAAATGTGACTGGGCTTGTCGATACCGCGAAAACACTCCGCTTCCAAAACAGTACAGGTGCAGTACTTCGCACAATTTTAAATTAAGCAGTAAGGCATGGCATAAGTACAGGATAGTAATAAAGCCCCAAACTACTTGTGGCCCCCAGTACAGTACTTGGAATCAGGTACTAAATCGATGGGGGTGCCCATACACCCCACCTGTGGTTAGCGCGCTCGATCTCGGAACAGGTGTCAAGAACTCGGGGTCCTACGGGACACTAGTGGGCGGTTAACAACCAAATAACATCTATTGCCCACAGGTGCCTCTGCATTTACCTACTTCAATTTTAGTTATTAAACAATAATTAAAGCCATGATCATCTCCAACATTAAACATGCGGCAATACTCCAACAACCGTGGTACTTGACGACACACAACAGCACTTGAGCAAGCGACTACGACGCGCAGGGCCAACTATCTACCAAACAACAGGTAATAGGATGTGTCCAAGGCAATATAAGGCTGCAAGGGATATCACGGGTACGAAAACTAGAGCAACGCAACACAGATAGCAATAGATCAACAGGAGGAAATAAAGACTATAAATGCAAAATAGGTAGAAGGGGAAGGGATGCTCGCCTGAAAAACATTGCCGAAGGTTCATCCGAAGATCGGGTCGACACTCGCATCAACTCATCGGCCTAATGCGTGAAGAAGCAAAGCACTAGAAGAAACACCGGTTGGACTATTTAATACTACGGCAAAAGATCGGGCATGATGCAGGTATGGTGTATGACATGGAAAGGTGCGATGCAATTAGGCAATATTAAGCGGAACCGGGGGTCCCAAAAATTAAATATATGGTTCTAGTTGTTTAGATACTCCGCAATTTAAATGTTGTAATAACAGGGCGAAGCATGGCATCGGTTCGCTACACCAATTTAAAGGGAGTCCGGAATAAGACAAAGTTATTCCGCATATAGACTCCATATTTAATTATATGGTGAATCGGCATAAGGCCCCCAAACCACATGACAATCTGTATGCAAGCATGGCAATTTTATATGCAACAAGTAATATCATTTATAAAAATATGGGCTTAGGGTCACACATTGGGATATCGGCGATCTTGGCGGTTTGGGGTTCGTCGGGGTTCGGGTTCGGTCTTCGGATCCGCGGGATCAAGGCGTCGAATTCCGGGAAGGAGATCTTGGGGTACCATCCTGATCATCGGTGGCGAACTTGGGGCTCGACACCGGGGTCTTCAGGGTTCCATGAAGCCAAATCCGTGAAGAAGATCTTGGCGCCTTGAGTTTGGATCGGTCTTGGATGATCTTGGCGTTGTGCAGTTCTCGTCTTGCGCGCTTTGGCGACACCACGAGGTTGGAGGCCTGAACACGAGCTCTCGGCGGATCGGCAAACGGAGGTTACAAAGTGTACATGATTCAACACAAGCAAACATATGTTGTAGGGATGGCACAAACACAACGCACACGGGACATACACGCGTGCCAGCGAGCATGAGGCGGGGAGGCGAGTAGGGCCGTGACGCGTGGGCGCGCTAGCAGCAAGGGACGATGCCGATGGTGGCCAGACGCGGTGGCACGCCTCCGCCGTGAGAGAGAGGCGGGCGGCACAGGGAGCTCAGGGGCAGAGACGGCACGCTCGGGAAGGGGAAGAGCCCCTGGTGGAGGACGGCCCAGGGCGGCGCTGGAGACGAGGCTCGCCGGCGGTTGGTGGCGAGGGTGAGAGGAGGGTCATGGCGCCGGGCGTCTGAGGCGGTTGAGGCAGGCGAAGGCGGCTCGGCGGCAGGGAGAGGCGCGTCAGCGGCGTGCGTGCTGGGCGACGCAGGCGAAGGGGAGGCGAACCCCAGGCAGCGGCGGTCGTTGTCGACGGTGGTGGAGCGATTCGGGCGACGGCGGCGGGTCTCGCACTGGCGACGGCGGCCGGAAGACGCAACGGGCGGGGCTGAGCTTGGGGGAACCGGGGAAGAGGAGGAGTCGACGATGGGCGAGGTGGAGGTGCGAGGAAGGCCCAGCGACGGCCGGCGGAGCCAGGGAGGAAGGTGGAGGCGGGGGGAGCGGGGCGGGCGAGAGAAGGGAGGAGAGAGGAAGGGCGCCAGCGGCAGTGGGGCAGGGCCAGGTGCAAGCGGGGAGTTGCGGGTGGGGTCCACACGGGCCACTGCAGAGGTTGGGTAGGTGGTTGTGTGGGAGAGTAGAGGGAGTTGGGGTGAGGTGGCAGCGGGTGAGTGGTGGGGATTGGGGCCAGGGTGATGTGGCGCGCTGTGATAGGGTGGAGTGAGGTGGAGGGGGCTGGGTAGACTAGGTTTAGGTAGAAAAGGGTTTGGGGAGATCTGGGGTAGGTAGGATTAGGACTAGATATTTTGATTCGGGTTTGGAGGTGGCTGGCCGGGCTTTCGGGCCTGGCTGGCTGCCTCCCAAAAATAATATAAACTTTTATTTTATTTAAAAAATAGATTTTTGTAAATAGTTTTTAGACAAATAAAGGACCCGGAAAAGTCCAGAGTTTTGATTTGAAATTAAGACGGGGAATATTTAGAAAACAAAACTAGGCTTTTAGAAAATAGTTTTAGAAAAAGAAATGCATGATGACATGACGATGCTCAAATGCAATGTGGCATGATGACATGAGCATGCGGTCATGATGATGCATTGCACAAAAACAACGCGATTTTCTAGTAGTGGTTTTTGCGGGGCGCCACATACGGAGTAAGATCCGAGGAAGTTGGGATTGGTATCGTGAGTGCATCTCCGTAGATTTCTCGTGCATCCTTGATGAAAAGGTGTCCATACACAGGAGGGTCGATCAGTATGGGATTAATCAGATCTCCATCCTGATTCTCCATCTCGATCTCTTCGTCACCTTATTCCTTGTTGGCTTCCTCTACCGGCTCTGTAGGTGTCGGGTTCTTGTCCTTCTTCTTCTTTAACCGCCCGGTTGCCTTAACGTTTGTACCAGTGGAAAAGACGGCTTCGGTCCGGTTCCGGGAGATAAATTTCCATTGGTATTTTCGGTCGTGGTTGGCTTCTGGACCTCGGACGAATCTCCGGTGTCCATGTCATCTTGCGAGGTGTAGTCTTTATCCATGTTGTCATACGGACTCATAGGGTTCTCCGGCTCACCCTACGCTTTCTTAGAGGTGTATTCTTCTTTGTACGCTACCATCTCCTACTCGAAGTCTCGGACTTCCTGCGACATTGGTGATTCCTGAGGGGAAGCAGGTGAGTTATTATTTTCTCTGATAGCATCAAGACTGAATTATTATAGGCTAAAAAATCAACAGAGTCGGATCCAGAGCCTACGTAGTGCACGAAGAAATGCTTCTTTTTCTTCATGGATTCGAGGTAGAGGCACAGTTGGCTTTCCACCTCTGCCATCTCAAAGCTCTGCTTGATCTCAGCGATTGCTTTGTAATCGATGTAGGGCGCTTCATCATATGTGTTATCATGTGCTTCAAAACTATTTTTCTGCTCCAGCATCGGTAGAACCGGATCCAAAGCGAATATAATCCTCATCCATGTACCCGATCTCGATGGGGAGATCAGATCCAGATTGTTCTTCCACTACAGGAGCAAGCTGGGTGGGTTCAGGTTTTTTTGGGATCTTGAACTCTTCCGCCTCTGTGGACAAAGCAGATCCGGATTTTTCTTTCGCCATGGTCATCACCTGAGGGGTGGGTTGGGCGGGATAAGTGAAACTGAGATAGATGTCGATCTCGCCGATAGATATGATTGTGTAGATCATCACGGGTTCCTTGACTGGAATATAGGTCTCGTCAAGAAGAACGAGGGGGACATCACTGGCTTAAACCATGCAACCCATGGCGATTGTTTTGCCGATTCTAGCACGCGCAAATTCTTCCTGGAGCGAAGCTCTGAAGGTCACCTACCCCATGGTGGGCACCAAATGTCATTGGATTGTCGACAAGTATGCTATAGGGGGTCATGAAGGCGTTGAGAATATGGGGTGTGAGCCATATGGTGTTCCAGGAGCGGTGAGCACAAGTTTAACCAGGTTCAGATCCGACTGTGGTGGTCGGATCCTACTCCTGCTAGCAACCCAGTAATATATCGGCGAGAGCCAGATGTTACAGTGGATTACAAAAGAGTTTCGCCTGTGCGAGTAGGTTGTGGTAGATCTATGATCCGGTTGGTGTTGTTATGCCCTAAAGGCTCCCTTAGGTTCGGTTTATATAGTCACCAGGTCCTAGGGTTACATAAGATACCTATCCGACTACGTTATAGAGTCGGTAACTAGATACATCTTGGACTACAAGTAATACTATAGGCCTAAGTCGGTAACTCTTCTAGGCCCTGTCGTAGCCGAAAGTGACTCCTCCTCTTTCTCTGAGTGGGCCGCCCGTGAATCAAAGCTCTGAGCTATTGGTGGGCCACCCTGGTCAACGAGTCATGTGGGTATACCCATAAAGTATCCCCAACACACTTGCTTTAGCATTTCCACTTCATTATTCAATGCTTATGTCTAATTGATGCACATCTCCTTGTTCTTGTCCACTTATTCCCCATTAGTCCTAATCCTTTCCAAGTTATCCTCCGTCACCTTTTTCTCAGTTTCTTCATGAACTTCCTCACATCAACTAGCAGACCTGATTACTTCTTCTCAATGATGTTCTTCTCATCAAACATCTCGTTCACAAATTTTGCATTCTGAATCCTCTCATCGGTTCTTACATTGTTGTTGTCTTCATACATACCCCGGAGTCTCTATCCATTCCTTATCCAACCAACTCACAAACCCATACTTTGTGACCTCTAGCAAATGAGAAGTTCATTTCCACAACTATTGTGGATGACCAAGTACTTGCTAGACAATTGAAGTGCAAAATAAAAAGCTAAGAACTTACGTCCTCTGCTTGGCAAAGGTAGAATTTGTGGCATGTGTTGGTTCCTTAAAATGCAACACGCCCGACGTGCTCAAGCTTGTGGACATGGCACGCATTTGGACAATCTGGTGCTATGTCGAAGAAGGTGGGATCTTCGATGCAGTCAGGAGCATAATCCATGTTTGTTAGGTCCTCTCAGACGAAATCGAGTTCACACGATACCAAATCGAAAATTCCCAAATCACTAGCAAACCCTAACTGAAAGGAGCAATTGGGGGAAAATTAAATTACACCTAGATACGATTGACTCTAGTTGTCGTTGTCATCCTAGCTCGTCATGGTGACCGCAGGGATGGATTCACAAATAGGAGGCAGTAGTCTTCTAGGGAAGGTCGCCTCTGCTGCCACCGATGGACGGATATGACCTGGGAAGGGGGAAGGGGAATGGTGGATCTGGTTTTGGCGCTAAGCGGGGAGGGAGTGTTTGGGAGAAGGTGAGTGAATCTCTCTTGTCCCTTTTCTGCTGAAGCGGAAATCTCCCGCCGCCGCATCGCCGGACAATCTCGTGCGCGGAGCATCGATTTTGCATATGTTGGGCGCATGACGAGGATGGCTCGCTGACAATGCTCGATTCGGGCATTGTCATTGGGCCTGGTTGTGGCATGCTTTACAATTTGCACTAGCATAACTCAACATCGAATGCAAGAATCAAACGGCCCGGTTTTATCCCCAACGGGCCTGCCCCGATGAACTGTGGGCTACCAAACACACCCAAGGCTATAACGCGTTCATGCCTCAACATTAGACAATCAACATTGGAAATGTTGGTGCCTCAATAGTTCATAGCCAGCATAGCAATTCTAAAAGCATATTCATAGGGTAATAAAATGTGTTTACAACCAGCACCATCTCTGAAAGGGTCGTATGGGCACCTAGAGGGGGGTGAATATGTGCTACTTCAAATTTTACTCTTTTTCAATTTAGGGTTTGACAAGAAAGGTAAATTCTCTAGATATGCAACTAAGGTGAATTTACTTATATGTCACACTAGTACAATTAACTAAGCAAGATCAATATAAATGTAAAGTGCGGTAGAGGATAAAAGTAACCAAAGTGGAGCATGCGGAGACACAAGGATGATTTCCCGCAGTTCCTTCCTTTTGAGGGGAAGTACGTCTTCGTTAGGAGAGGGGGTGGTTTGAAACCACCAACGCCACAAAAGGCCTCCCTTGTTCTCCGTTGAATCTCACCCCAAGGGGACAGATTCACTCTTCCACCATATCGGCAACCTTCGAGGTGGAAGCCGGCACCTTTATAACAAGTTCGAGGCACAAATCCACAAATAAATTGGAGGCTCCCAAATACAAGCAAGCTATCACAACAATCAAAGACAAGCTTGTAAGAACCAAATCAAGAACTAGTTTTTCGAATGAAACACTAGAGCAAGGGTCCCTCAACTGAACGATGGGGAAATGAAGATCTCTCTTGGTGAAGATATAAATCAAGGCCTCCTCATTCGATTCTCCAAAGATCAAGAGCTTTGGATGGTTGGAGGGGGGAGATCTCTTCGATTTGGTGGCTCAACTTTAGGGTTCTTGAGGTTGGGGAAGGAGCACCCTCCAAAGGTATAAGAAGGGGCCTTTATATAGGCCCCCTGGAAATGTAGCCGTTGGAATCACTTATCCCGGAGTGTCCGGTAGAATCACCCCGGACATTACGTCCAGGGCCGGACACTCCGGGCGAATCACACCGGACACTCCGGCCTGGCAAACATTCTCTAAACAATCCTGCTAGAGTCCGGGAGGTGTCCGATATGGGACACAGAATGGGTGCACACTTTGGAGAAAACTTGAGTAAATCCCATGGCTAGATACTCCGGATGGCATCATTCAAACATTCCGTTTGGGCCAGATACTCCGGCGAACATCAGCCAGACAGTCCGGCAGAATCCTATCTTGTCCATAGAAAAAGCCTGGAATCCTATTTTCCCTTTGAGATAGCAATAACAATATTATGCTGACAACATAAATATACCCTGAAACATTTATCAACTGATTAAAACATCCTAGTGTTGTCGACAAACATCAAAACAATATGAAGGGAAAGAATGCCCTTTCAATCTCCCCATTTTTGGTGTTTGATGACAACCCAAGGATTTGCATAAATGATACGCAATAAGCAGTAATAATTAATTTATAAACACTAGATAGGATCCCCCTAGATGTGTGATCATTTTGAGTTTGCATTTGAATACAAGATCATACAACCTAGGAGCAACACCCACTCTAGTGGTTATAAATTGGTGAGGTAAGACAAGATAATGATATCAATGTAAATACTAGACTAGACAAATATATATAGGCACAACATAGTATTTAACGAGATAACGATATCGGGTACGCATGTCTTACCACACACAACGGAGTTCAACACAACATAGTTCACATCCAAATAAAAATAAAGACACAAGCTTCAAAGAGGCAAATCAAATTAACGTGAAGCTTGTGTACCCATGCAAATCCCCGGTAGCAACCTAATATGGGGCTACTCCCCCCCTCCCTTTGGCATCGAGATGCCAAAAAGGGAAAAGATCACTACGAAAGCATCCCAAACCAACTCTAGCCACTAAAGTCCTCGTCCTCTTCATCCTCATTGCCATCCTCGTCCTCATCATCCTCGTCCTCCTCATCATCCTAATCCTCATCCTGAGCAGTCTCCTTGCCGTGAGGGCGAGAAGAGGAAGACACGTCCTCAAACATAGACCAGTCCACACGTCCCTGGCTCCAGTGACCATAGGAGAGTGTCCCATCTAAAGCCTGCTGTGAGGGGTTAATAACCATGAGCTGGTTGATCCTCCTAAGTTCCTTCACGACATTTCTATTGGCCCTGTAGGCATCATACTGACCATGGCGAATGTCAATGTTCTGACACAAGGGTAGCTTCTTCCACCAAGAAGCTTTCTTCACCTTCTTGTGCACTTCCTCTCGAGTGGTGTCAAAACATTATGCATTGCTATCATGCTTCATGCGAGGTCCATGGGTCACCACTTCCTACACATCCTTAGACTCATCGCCACTATCATCATCATCTATATCCTCCTCCTCAAATATATCGCGGGACGAGGGATAGCCACGGGGTACCTTGGAGGAAGGATCCTCCTTTCTCTAGAGCTTGGCAGGCTTGTGCTTCACAAGGTTGTTGTAGAGCAGAGGAGTAGCTCGGGTGTGTGCAACAATAAGCTTCATCACATATGGTTCATAGAGAGGACACTTCTTGTCCATAATGCACTTGCACAAGTCCTGGTAGATGAAGTCCATGACATCAATAGCACCACCATCATGGCCAGGACCACAAGCGAACACAGAGTGAGCATGAGCCATGAGGTTGATTTTAGTGCCTCTCATTTCATCATTGTTGCTTGCCTTGGGAGTGAGAGTGTGGCAGAATATGCGAAACAGAATATTCTAGAGCAGCTTGATTTTGGTGGTTTATCCCACCACACCATTCTGAGAGTAGATAGGAGCCAACCTCTTATTGTCATAAACCTGACCATGAACATGCATCCTAGCACCACAGGGAGCATTGGGGTTGAAAGGTAACTCAAGAATGCTAGCAAATTGTACCAAGTTGTAACGACACCTTATAGTGTCGGATATCCACTCAAAAGGAATATCCACAAACTCACCAAAAACAACTATGGCATAGAACTATTATACCAACTCAACATTGTAGCCTTCCTTTGCTTGAAAGATGGTGTGAAGCCCCATCTTCTCGGTTACCCAAAGAGCATCCTGGAAATACTCAAAGGCACACAACTTCTCTACCTCCAACCACTTCATAGGACACACAAGAGTCTTGAACGTGCCAAGCACCTTGGTAAAGAGAAGAAGTTGTTCATTCCTCCAGAACCGATCATCAAGAGTGGTATAGGGCGGAATATAGAATGACTGGATTCTCATCTCCACAAATTCTTCAGTGCCCAAATCAGCCAAGGTGGTCAAGTTTTCAACCTTCATGCAATTGGATTCATCCCTTTTTAGTTTTCTGATCTTTTCTTTGTTTTTTGTAGCACGCTCACGTGATGACTGTCTGACCACATGAGGATCCACATGAATATCTTGCTCTTCATCATATTGGAGCTTACGAGGACAAGGATTTTGACTAGACCGGGACCGGCGAGGATGAGAACCACCTGTGGAATCAGAGGAGGGAGACAACATAGTGGGTAAGCACATTTTTCCATGAGATACCAAAATGATATCAGTAAGCAAAGAATCATAGATCTGCCTGGGTTGATTTTCGTCGGACTGTCTGAAGAAAACACCTCGGAGACTCCGCCTAGGCCGGACATTGCATACACATCGGATATTCTGGCTGGACCAGAATGTCCGGCGTGTACACGCGGGAGACTCCGACCGGAGTCATGGTGTTTCCTGGGGAAGTGCGGGGAAGATCAATCGAGACAGGTCGACATTCTAAGAGTACTGCTAGGGTGTACATTGCACGCATTGAGGATAGTGTCATGTATTCTAGAAATAAAATGCCCTTAAAAACTCATCTAGGGCATGCCTAGAGAAAGAGAAAGAGAGGAGCAAGTTACCAGCATCCATGGTGATCTCCACCGGAGGGGAAGGGGTTCCAGCGGCGGAGGGGAGGAGATGGTCGATGGAAGCGGCTGCATCTGGGGTGGGGAAGCCCTCTCGGTGGTGTTCTTGGTCATGTGCAATAGTTTGGTAGGAAGAGGGAGTCAGGGGAGAGAAGAAGGACTGAATCGTCCACTCTCCCAGCCCCCTTTACTCGAGTTTGAGACTGCTCGGGCCAGAGTGTCTAGGCGGTATACGCTGGAGTATCTGGCCTAGCCGGATAGTCCGGGGTGTACCAAGCGGAGTGTCCAGGCCAGCCGGACACTCCGGTGTGTACAAAGCGGTCAGTCCGGCCCATTTGACTAAAAATGCCAGGAAAAAATTGATGGACAAATGTGTGTCAATAGATTAGGACCGCACTCCCCCTATCTCCATGCCTACACCTAAACCAAACAATTATCTATGTAAGATGATCAAGTCAAACTCATTGAATCTATGGTATTTATCTCATTCCTCAAATAGCAAAACCTTGCTTCATCAAGTGGCTTCGTGAATATATCGGCAAGTTGGTCTTTGCCTTGAAACATAAGATAGCTCAATATCTCCTCGGGTAACATGATCTCTAATGAAATGATGAAGGATCTCAATATGCTTTGTCCTTGTATGATCCAACGGATTGTAAGCAATCTTGATAGAACTTTCATTGTCACATAAAAGAGGCACTTTGTCACAATGGACACCATATTACTTTAAAGTTTGCCTCATCCATAACAATTGAGTGCATGCACTAGCAGCTGCCACATATTAGGCTTCGGCGGTGGAGAGATATACAATTTTGCTTCTTAGAAGACCAGCACATCAAGGACCTACCAAGGAATTGTCAAGACCGGAGATTGAATCACTACGGACATTCCGGGCAGGGATGGACACTCCGGCTGGATCACATCAAACACTCCGGCCTAGAAAAGATTCTCCAAAGAATCCGGCCAGAGTCTGGGAGGTGTCCGATATGGGACACAGAATGGCTGCACACTTCGGCGAAAACTTAAGGAAATCCCATGGTCGGATACTCCGGTTGGCATTGGCCGGACATTCCGGCTGGGCCAGATACTCTAGCCAACATCAGACGGACAATATTATGCTGACAACATAAATATACCTTGAAACATTTAGCAGCCAATTAAAACATCCTAGTGTTGTCAACAAACATCAAAACAATACGAAGGGGAAGAATGCCCTTTCAGTCCCCCATAAACTGAGGCTGGTATCGAAGGAGATAATGACCTTAGGATCATGCTTAACTCGCTACTCAGACTTCCGATTATTCAATGCTTACACCTCAAAGCTTGTAAAGCCCTAAATCTTACATTAGGTTTTAGGACAATGGAAAAATGACTCGCTTGCTCGTGTCGCCCCTCCCGGGTGTGACTGGTGAGGAACCCTATCCCGTCCCCGAGTCCCTTCCTCTCCTTATCCCCTACCGCCATCGCCGGCAAGCAAATCCTGCGTGGTGCTAGCGGCGGCGTGACTTCTTCTACCCACGCACTAGGTTGCATGGACGGGGTGGGCTCGCGCTCGCAGCGGTGCAGCATGGCAAGCATCTCGTCCATTGTGGTTATGTCCTTGGCGGAAGGCGGGGTTGGAGGATAAAGTTGTGGCGGCCATGGGGATGGGTGGTAGCAGTCAGATCTAGGGCATGACAAGGCCAGGGTGGGGCCTCCGAGGAGTGCGGGACAGTGTGGTGACCCAGCATTCCACTACATGATGTGGTACACTATAGTCGTTGACATAACACCAATAAAACACCATTCTACTATTATTACATCCCTTAGAGTGGTACATCAGAAACATAGCAGGTCCAAGACATGACTATAGATTACAACTCGACTTTTTACAAAAGATCCAAAGAACACTCTAGGTTATAGAGAGAGAAAGAAACTTCTTACAAATAAGAATCATAAATAGCAACTCACAACTATCATACAAATAGACTAGTATCTAAACTATTTGGTTTGCAAATGCTACTATTGCATTGCTCTACAGAAGTAGGTTCTATGGTTAGATATCATACTCCTAACTAATCAGCAACTTCGTCTTCACTTTATTTGTTGTATATGTTGACTTCTTTGACTTCAATGAAGAATTTGAGTTCTTGGTGACGATTCCCTTGAGCATAAGTTGATGTAGATCTTGTCTTTATTGGCTTCAAAATCTAGCAGCCACAGAACGTAGGTCATAGGCTATGCAGGTTTTTGTAAACATTTCTTTAAATGTTGCTTTTATTCTGAAAAGCTATATCCGTCAGCCTTCACATGTTTACCAAAAATTCATGGAGTTCCTTTCCTGCCGTGTTTGTAGCTCCTTCCCAGAACAGGGAGTAATATGTCATAGGTGTATACACTCTGCAGAGGTGCGTTACTTTACCCATACGGGATCCTTATCCATGTTGCACAACCAAGTAGCGATCTTGTCCATACTTCCTTGGTATGGGGCCCGGTATCCAAGCCAATCACTGTCCTTCTCCACAACCCCACATGGAACACGACTCCCCAAGCAGAAATACCTCTGTTAACCCCCATATAGGCAGATATAACCCTGGTAACCCCTTGCAGACTCCAGTGAGCAGATTATGTTCCTAGCAGCCCCCACCAAAGTGGAAGAAATACCTATGACATCCCCTCACGGATAATCTAGACACAAATATTGTGGGGATCTGAGGGGTCCCACCCATGCCGAGTCCTCGCAGGGAATCTACAGCCTCAGAATAAGGTTGTCAGTTCATGTGAAAGGAAGAAGATCCAGTTGACTTCTCCGTCCCATTCCAAATCTCATGGTTAGCGTGTATTATACGGTGCAAGAATCACTGGCGACATTGGTTTCTCAAGTCATAGATATTATGTTCCTTTACCACCAGAACTTTCATAGTAGGTTATTACCACTTGGTAAATAACCCATAATCATATCATTATGAAAATAGTGTTTTCTAACCTTTTTGAAATGCATGTGATGACAACATTGGATTTGCAAATACTTGATAGAAAATAACCAAAGGACATGATAAAGTGTAAATTTGCCTTTTGTGATTGCAAGATTATGCACTCACGGTCTTCGAGACAATAGAAGATCCAATATCTGAAAACAACATCATTGGTCTGGTAAGGACTAGTTTAAAGAAGAAATATGCTATTATGCATAAGTAATGCTATGCATTTTATAAAACTTCCCAAATTGTATCCCTAAGGTTATAAGTGAGTTGAACTTAGGTGATTCCTTTAATATTTGGTTTATCTTCAAATTTCACTTCACGAGTAAATGTTTTTTATAAGGAACTTAAGTTTTAACACCCCAAAATATACAAGTAGAGTGTATAAACCAATCTAAGATTGAGTTAGTATAATTGTTATATGGTAAATATGATGAAATTGTAGGTATTGGGTTGTTAAGAGTTGAAGGAGATATTATAGAATTGTTGTTTTGAAGTGGCAAAAAGAATGACCTTCAAAGAAAAGATTTCTTAGATAAGATTTAAACCATCTTTATGGTAAATAGAATGTGATCAATGTCATTTGTGTTTTCTCAAATAGTTTGGTCTTGAGATGTTTTATACCTGAATTGCAATAGACCAAATTTAACTATAAGATCATGAATACACTTAAGATATATTGTTTACGAAATTGTAGACCAAAGTTAGTTATAAAAATATATGAATAGTCTTTAGACATGGTGTTTATAATTTTTGAGACGAAAGTTAACTTTTAAAAGTATAAGTAAACTTAAGGTTTAATATGTTTTAATTATTATCAAGTTTTAGGGTTTTCCTAAGCATAAGTATAAATGTGAGATTATTTATTTTTAATGCAAATGAATGATGATTTTAAGTTTTGATTTGCTATCATAATCCTTAATAAAATGTTTAACTCCTTGATGGAAGAATAATTAGATGATATTTATTAATTTTGTAGGGTTTGAAGTATTTATATAAACTTAAGAGTTATTTATATTCTTAAAAGAATAATTAGATGATCTTTAACAATTAGCTTTATATAAGTTCTATGTGTTTTATTATTAAAGAATTGCATCCTATGATTTACTAAATCCCAAGTAACTAAATAAAGCTAATATGGATTTATTTTGATTTACAAATGATAGGAGTAAATATATCTCTTATATTTTAATAAAAGAAAAGGACTATAAAGTAAATTAAAAAACTAATTTATTTATAAATCTTAGAATGACCTAGAATTTTATAATTAGCATTTTATAAAATAATAGATTTATCTTAATAAACAAAAATGATTTTTATTTATTTTTAGTGTTACCTTTATTTTTATAAAATTCCACAAAATATTAGATGTCCTTAAATATTTTCTTAAGATTTTATTTGTAAAAATTTTAAGTTAGTATTTTTATATAATAGTAGATTTATTTTTTATATACAAAAAATGATTTTTATTTATTTTTAGGATTTTCCTTATTTTATTAAATTTCATTTAGGATTTTAGGATCTTTAATATTTAGTTATATATTTTATTTAACTAAAACAAATAGTTTTATATTTTTCTTAGGTGGTTATTATTTTTATGAACATTTTGATATATCATATGTATTTTTAGGATTTTTGTACATTCTAGAGCTAAAAGTATTTCTAGGGTCATTTTGGTAATTTCCATTTTCTTTCTTTCTTTATTCCTTATTTTTCTTTTTCTACTAGAGCTCACCAATGAGCCAATTCGTCCTATAGGCCCACTCGGCCCACCTTTGTCCACCTAATTGGGCTAACTCCGGCCCAACACACCCTCTCTCGCACACCTCACTCACGCACACATGCACAGAACGAACTCGTATTCTCGACTCGTCCCTCTCCTGGCTCCAGTCGCCGCCGCCATCTACCTGATTCCTCCGGTTCAAACCGCTGCAGCCGCCGCCATTAATCGTCGTAGCTCTGCTACTTCCTGGCCGACCAGGCCCACCAATTTGATTTGTACATCCCAAAAGCGTCCGGGTCGAAATGATGCGAATCGGGCTTTAATGAGTTCTAATATGCAGCGCCAAGCAGTTCCCCTTTCTCGGTCCGAAAAGTGCATTGTTGGAACTGGATTGGAACGCCAAACAGCTCTAGATTCGAGGGTTTCCGTTATAGCCGAACGCGAGGGAAAGAAGTTGATGACCCGTAGGCCTTCCACCTCCACGCGGCATTGCTCCGTCAGGCTTTCGCCCATTGCGGAAAATTCCCCACTGCTGCCTCGGGGCTCTATCGGACTCGCCCCCTTGGGTTCTCTATGGCGCTAGGGTTCGGTCTTCGCGGCTTCGCAGTGCTCCGATGACCCTATGGTGGTGTGTTAATGATGCCCATGCCTCTCACAAGCGTTGTTGGCGCCTTCCGCCGAGGACACTGACGCCGGTTGCGGTTTGGCACAGGTACAACACCGTCGTGCCTGTGGCCCCGAGGCGGGGTGGCCGCCAGGCCCCGGCCAAGGGCCCCCAACTAGGTATGGCATATGTGGTAGGGGAGAGGTTCATGTGGCATCGCCATTAGAGGCCGTTGTGGTTTTTCTCTCGTGCTTACCAGGGAGACGAAGGGAAAGCATCGAAGCGTTACGTGCTTGTGAGATGCTACTTGGGCTTTGGATTTTTTCTTCTAGCGTTAGAGTGGGCCTTTTTATCTGTTGGAACTAGATGACATTCCATCAAATAAAAAGTTAGGAGATTAAGTGTGTTGGGCCACAATCAAGGGGCCACAAAAACGATATATATGTTTAGGTACTTTTTGCAGCATACACTCAGTTTGTTTTAAGATCTTTACAACACACACCTCGAGGTAATTATTGTTCTTTTTTTCTTAAAAAAAATATGTTTCATGAGTGTATAATGTAGATACACATCTAGGGCGCAGGGCGCCGGATCTAAGTGGTCTAGGTCACCGTGCAAGCAAGAAGATAGACCATCGAGCACCATTGGATGGTGATAGTCCATAACTACTCTAAATCTATATATTGAGACATCGATCTAACTATTTCGTGGAAAAGTCTATATGTTAGCCTCCCTGTGGCCACACCAAGAGGCCAGAGATCATAACACCAAGATGAGACTTCATTGTACCATCAACCAGCGCGACAACACAATTCCAAATCATATAATACGTAAAAAATGATCTCAACATACCATCACCAACGAGTTTGCATTTATCTATTTTTTTAATATTTTAAGTGTAGTATCATTTTATCAAAACATATGTAAACTATTATGATGTTTGTGGTATGGGAACCCCATGGTCTTGTTTCGCCCAGGGCCTGCGAAAACACAGGACCGGCCCTGGTCATGCCTCGTATGCCACCGTGCCACTCTCATCTTCTTCGGTCACCATCGCCTGCCTCACCTCCACTATCTGCTTCCCCTTCGGCTTCGGCGATCCATGACTCGCCTCAGGTAGGTGCTCTTCTATCTTCTATTACCCTCTCTCCTTCTCTAGTTTCAATCTAGGTCTTCCCCTCCTTTGTCGGCTTGGTGACTAATTGCTACTTACTTATGCTGGGGTTGATAGCCACTGTGTTAATACTAATCCTAGACTATATATCGTGTTCTTCGTGTGATGGTTGGATTGTTAGGCAGACATAGTGGTTTCCTGTTCATCCAATTACAGTGATTGTGATGATCTATTAGCAACTTTGATTTAATTCTAATTCGTGTGTGCAATTAATTTGCACAGTACCAAGTATGATGTTCTACCTCGCTAGTTGGATGATGCTTATGCTTGATTGAATCTTGGATTCAATAAAATGATCAATAAGTATAGATATGGTTTCCTAGGAATACTAACTAGGAATATGATGTAAATCCTTTTGGGATGATTTTCCTCTATTATTGCTTACTGAATATGGCCTGGCAATATGACAGTGAAATACTTGAATGTTTTCTAAGCTTTGGTTGGAAAGAATTTATTCAATAGTGCTAGTGAGATCTTGGTGTCTTATGTTAGCTGTAGAACACTACTGTGGTGCCTCAAGTGAGTATGCACAGTAGTGTTGTAGAGCAACATGATATGTTGATTGATTACTAACTAAAGATTAATCTTTATTTCTATAATATTTACTAGGAAAAAATATGAATGTTTTTAGAAGCTTTCCTTCATGATGGCTTTTGGAATTGGTACTGTCCACATGTAAGTGAGATATTCGAATGATTCCTAGTTGTTGAAACTAGGAAAATGATTTTGATACATCTGTTGTCTGTTTATAGGGAACTTGATGACCGGCATATTATCTTATTGCCAATAATGGTTTCTGCTAAATACCCCTGTTGTTGATGATCATTAAATCATGTATATACATGATCTGGTTCAACTATTGTGAATGTGAAGTGTAGAGTGGAAATGTTCATTTTCAGGACCAATCTGATGCTAGGTAACACATTAATAAAACATATATTATGTTTGATATCTCAGCCTAGACAATGATGCAAAGGCTGAGGCTCGGAAGCATATGCTAGTTTGTGTAAATAAGATGACATTATAAATGATTTCTAGTCTACTTGATTAGGAAGATGATTGAATCTATGGTTGTGTTCTAGATTTCCCCTGCTAGTGATGCAAGGTCCGAGGCACATCTTTGTACAATAAGAACAAATACAACTCTTTTGGCCTAGAAAAACTCTATGATGATTCTAGCATACTATTTATATGCAGATTTGAGAGTATACCACCACCACAAAGTATATCTTTAATGAATCTGATAAGAACAGATGCTAAGGCATTCATTTAGTGATCAACCTATGGTTGGTGAGTATACAGATGTGCTTATACTAGATGCTGGTGATTATCTTGTGGTGGTTTTGATGTTGCTTCAAATCACTTGATGTAACTTGCTCTTGTAGCTTCCCCTCCTAGCTCCGGCTCCTCTTGGCTTCTCCTAGGCTGATGCTTGGATCTATTTGTTGGGCTCCCCTATGGGATTATGTGGACTGTAAGGAGATGGATGTTTTCTGTGGTGATTTGTTGGTTGATCTGATAAAGATCTATTAGGTTCTAGTGGTGGAACCTGATAATCTAGAACACAACCATAGATTTCTTGTTTTTCCTTTACAATCGTAGATTCAATCATCTTCCTTAGATTTTGTGCCTAGGAATAGTTAGATTATCATCTTACTTAGATTCAATAACACAACTGTAACACCCTCAGAATCGGACCTATGCAAGTTTGGGCAAAATTCACCAAACCCGCATAGAAACGATTCAAAGGTGACCACCAGGCACTTTCGTGCGGGTGGAAAACGAAGTAATAACATTACACAACAGTCCTCGATGGGACCCACAGAACAGATATATATAACAGCGACTCAAAGAGTCAAGAATACAAATATAATGTACAAAGATCCAATTCACCTTGAAAACGATCGAGCGTCCGACTACGGACAAGATGCAAATGGGGCTAAGAGCCCTGAAGAATAACCAATGGCGTCCATAACCCTGCCCAGGCCAAGCCGGAAGGGTAACCCCTATGGCGTCGATCTCAAAACCTGCTTAAACAAAAGGGTGCGGCAAAGGGCAAAGGAGAAAGAAGGAGCGTCAAGATCTTGAGGCGATTACAGCGAGGCTAGAATTGGCGGTCCTCGCCTACATAGGTATGGTGGGTGGCGGCAAGATGCACCTGAACAACCTATAGAGACTCGACTGGCTGGCGGTTATCAGAGAGGGGTAAGAATGACCTATTCGGAGATAACCTGATACTACCATCAAACAAACCCATCCTGGTGTTTCCCCCTCGATACCAAATGAGGAAGTCAACCGAGGAACTCACACAGTTGGCAGTTTTACTTATTCAGTTATAGTTGCGGCACTTTACTAGTCAAGCTTAGATAATCGTCCTGATAAAGTAAGCAGTGGGCACTTTTAGTTAACCATTCCGTTATAGTGGCAGCACTTACTAGTCAGATACATTTAACATGAGATAACCCATAAACCCAGCAGTTGTTGGTATTTTAAATCAGCCAATTCCGTTGTAGTTGCCATACTTACTAGTCAGGTACAATGGTCGCAAGCGACAACTCAGAACAAGCAATTGTGGGCAGTATTATTTAGCCATTCCATTATAGTGAAGCTGATTACTAGTCATTATAAGTCAAATTTATAGCAGTAAACTTTAGTTATGCTTGTCTATGATCGAGATACTGTGCTCCAAGTCGTCCATATCCGCGGACACGGCTTTCAGAAAGTTTTACCCGGCCGGGGTGCACCAATAGCAACACACGCTCGATCAACCTCGGAAAAACCAAATCAAAACCCAACGAGGCTTTCACGACTGAACAATCACAGGATTCAGAAATATTTCAGGGGGCCACCCCTTAAGTAGAATCCGCAACGGAGTAAGCAAGCTCTGAGACGGCCTCAAGGTTTGGCTAGACGGCTGTGAACGACTTGGAACCCAAAACTGGGCTTGTCGACACCGCGGAATCGTGGTCCGATCCTAGACAGTACAGTGTGCAGTACCTCGCACAATTTAAATACAGAAAAGTAGCATGGCATAAGTACAGGATCGTAAATAAAACCTCAAACTAGTTTGTGGCCCCAAGAAATAAGACGGAATCAAGCTCTGGCTCAGGGGGGTCCCATATACCTCCCGGATGTGGATAGCGCGATAAATCAAGGAACAGGTATCAAGTACTCGGGGTCTTACGGGACACAAGTGGGCGTTCGGAAACCAAATATTTTCTATCACCCACCGATGCCTCTGCTTATTTCAATTTTAGTTGTTAAACAGAAAATAAAGTGAACAATAAGTAAAACTAGGATCATCTCCAACATCAACATGCGGCAATACATCAGCAACTGTGGCATATGACGACACACATCAGCACTGGAGCAAGCAACTACGACGCGCAAGTCCAACTATCTACCAAACAACAGGTAATAGGATGTGTCCAAGGCAATATAAGGCTGCAAGGTATTTCACTGGTACGGAAACTAAAGCATCGCAACACAGATAGCAAATAGATCAACAGGAGGGAATAAAGACTATAAAAGTAAGATAGGTAGAAAGGGGGAGATGCTCGCCTGAAAACATTGTCGAAGGTCTTCCCCGAAGATCGGGTCGACACTCGCATCAACTCAACGGCTTTATCCGAGAAGAAGCAAAACACTAGAAGAAACACCGGATGCAATATTTAATACAACGGCAGAAGATCGGCATGATGCATGTATGATGAATGACATGGCAAGTATGCGATGCAACTAGGTCAGATTAAGCGGAACCGGGGTCCCGACAATTAATTAGATGGTTCAAGTTATTTAGAACCCCCGCAGTTTAAATGTTGTTTATCAAGGCAGAATATATCACCGGTTCGCTACACCAGTTTTAAATGAGGCCAATATAAGGCTAGATTTGCCCGCATATGGGCCCCATATTTAATTATTAGGTGTATCGGCATAAGGCCCCAAACCACGAGGATGCATGCATGGACAAATCAATATGCAACAAGTTATTATGTTATAAAATAGGGTTCGAGGAAAAGGGTCACACATCGGAGGGGCTCGGCGATCTTGGGTTCCGGTTCGGTCAGGCCTGTGGTTCGACGGGATCGATCTCGGGGTTCGGTTCACGAACTTGACGGGATCGTTCTCGGACATCGGGGTAGGTCTTGGCGCATCCGGTTATTCGGTCATGTTGTCGGTCATAGCGTTGGGAAGCACTTGTCGCAACGGGTTCTCGGTGTCCGGATGAAGTACTCGGCGTCTCCGTCGGCGAACCCGGCGTATCCCTGGCGTGGTCCTTGTCGGGGTTCTCGGCTCCGGGCGCCGGGGTCGGCTTCGGGGTGAAGAACTTGGTGTCCGGGCGGAGTGCTTGTCATATCCGTGCAGAAGAGCATGCCGGTCCACGGGGTTCTCTGGGTCCGATGAAGATCTTGGCGAGGGAAACTTGGGGTTTGCGGGGTCCGATCCTGTGTAGAGGTACTTGGCGTTCCAGAGCCACCGGATGACCTGGACTGATATAGTCCTCGCCTCCATAGCTTCGGGTCCCTTTATATCGGTCTTGTGTGCCGAGTGACACGGAAGATCTTGCCGAGAAGAACTCTGGGCACGAGCCACTGCAGAACTTGGTACGCAGAGAGCACCTGCAGGCCAGCACGCAACAAGGTTCACCACATAGACACGGGCAGAGGGCCAGCACGAAGGCGCGGGGTCCACCGGCGGTCAGTGGAGGTGGCGTGCAGCTGTGCGCGACGGCGGTCTTGGCTCCGCTGCAGGAGACCGAGGCGAGTCGGGCGGCTGTCGAGGGAGGAGGTCAACGGGGCAGCAAGGCGGGTGGGCGGCGGGGCCAGCAATGGCGCATCCGAACAGCGGCAAGATTGGGCGGGCGGATGGGCGGCGGCGGCGGCGAGGGTAGCGAGGGGCAGTGCAGCGGGCTCGGGAGGGACGGACGGAGGAGAAGAGGCGCGCGCGGCGCGAGCTCGGACAGCGTCGGGAGGAAGCGCGGAGGCGAGGCCGGGCAGGCGTCGGCCAGGCGAGGTGGCGGTTGCATAGGCGGGCGCTTGAGATGGGAGGTAGGGCAGCGACCGAGGCGGCGAGGGCGGAGCGGCCGCAGGTCGACAAGCGGAGGCGAGCTTAGGGCGTGAGCGAGGCAGCGAGGAGGAGACGCAAGGAAGAGGAGCGGGGCGTGCTGCGCGGGATGGGAGGTAGGAGAGGAACAGGGGACGCGGGCGGCGGTGGGAACCGCGTGGTCGCGCGTGGGGGCTGGGAGACAGGGCCACGCGGCGGGGCCCACGCGTCAGGGAGAGGGGGCACCGCGGGTGGGGACAGGTGGGGTGGTTGAGTGGCTGCGCGCGTGTGCGGTGTGCGGGTGGGGCCTGGCGGGCAGTGTGTGTGTGGGGTGTGTGTTTGTGTAGCGTGGGTGGGAGGAGAAGGTGAGAGAGAGAGGAGGGCTGGGCCAAGTGGCAGCCCACGGTTGGTGGGGGTTTGGGGAGTGCTGACGTGGCGTTCAGGGATTGGCCAGGGTGAGGTGGAGGGGTAGGTTGGGTAGTTTTCTGGGTAGCTGTAGGAAAAAGGGGTGGGCCTGGTTGGACCGTTTTGACAAATCTGGGGCGGTCGTTCGGGTCGATCGGCCCGTTCGACTGCTCCGGCCAAAATAATTTAATAATTTTATTTATTTTCAATTATCTTTTGTAACTAATTTTAGACAAACAAAATATCCGGAACAACCGGGGTTTGGCGTTTGAATAATTGTCGGGGCGTTCTAGAAAACGAAAGCGGGCTTTGCGAAATAGTTTTGGCAAACAATGCATGATGATGACGATGCAATGCACAAATTCAACGCGATTTTCTAGTAGTGGTTTTGCGGGATGCCACAATTCGACACCACTAACAAGGGATCTCGCCCTCGAGATCCGCCTCATGGCACCGGAAGGAAGGTCGGCGATCCGATACTTCGCGCTTCGTTAGATCCTTGCGACACCACTAACGAGGGTTCCTTCTTCCATCTTGAAATCGGCGACACCACCAACAAGGGTCGTTGTTCCTGATCGTCGAGAGAACACTCCGGAGAAACAAAGGACGAAGATAGAGGCATCAAACGATAAGGCCACCCCTAACTTCCGTTAGAAGAGGGAAAAGTTACATTGATCCACCAGTTCGATGTACAGAGCGAGCAGTAAGAGTCGGGTAGGGTGATCAGTCCATCCCGGACCCAAACTATCAACTCTATACATGGGTAGGAGAATCAGGCAACTCAACTCTCGAGATTTAGACTGAAGACCTTCATAGGCGGTATCCGGAACAAAGGGATGATGCCAGCAGAAATCGTATGAAAGACACAATGATTAGGTTTCGCGATGGTTCCATTGGCATGAACAACACATGCTCAAGGTATACTCCAACTTCACCAATGCTCGTCCTTCTCATATGTTTTTCAACGACACTGAAATCCGGCAAGGGAACACATATGGATAAAGATCTTAAGAACAAAAGATCGAAGGAGGGGTACAACAGACAAGTTGCGGATTGATGATCGTAGCACCTCCGTTACAAAAGGGAGAAAACGAAACCCTGAAGGTACGACGGAAACCCAACCACGAGAATTCCTGGACTCGAAGAGAGAGAAGAGAGCAGATTCAAAACACGTAGAGGTAAGAGGAGAACAGCAGAGGGGTAAGGAGTAAAACCAGACCTAGTCAGAACTATCCAACCGATTTTGCAAAAATAGTTTTGACACTCTACTTCGGCCGTTAGCTAGGTTATCCTACAGGCTGGACTTGTGGGGTATCGCAACTGCTGAGCTCTGATACCACTCTGTAACACCCTCAGAATCGGACCTATGCAAGTTTGGGCAAAATTCACCAAACCCGCATAGAAACGATTCAAAGGTGCCCACCAGCACTTTTGCGGGTGGAAAACGAAGTAATAACATTACACAACAGTCCTCGATGGGACCCACAGGCAGATATATATAAATGACTCAAAGAGTCAAGAATACAAATATAATGTACAAAGATCCAATTCACCTTGAAAACGATCGAGCGTCCGACTACGGACAAGATGCAAATGGGGCTAAGAGCCCTGAAGAATAACCAATGGCGTCCATAACCCTGCCCAGGCCAAGCCGGAAGGGTAACCACTAACGGCGTCGATCTCAAAACCTGCTTAAACAAAAGGGGTGCGGCAAAGGGCAAAGGAGAAAGAAGGAGCGTCGATCGAGGCCAAGACACGGCGAGGCTAGATCGGCGGTCCTCGCCTACATAGGTATGGTGGATGGCGCGGCGGCAAAGATGCAATTGAACAACCTATAGAGACTCGACACAACTGGCGGTTATCAGAGAGGGGTAAGAATGACCTATTCGGAGATAACCTGATACTACCATCAAACAAACCCATCCTGGTGTTTCCCCCTCGATACCAAATGAGGAAGTCAACCGAGGAACTCACACAGTTGGCAGTTTTACTTATTCAGTTATAGTTGCGGCACTTTACTAGTCAAGCTTAGATAATTGTCCTGATAAAGTAAGCAGTGGGCACTTTTAGTTAACCATTCCGTTATAGTGGCAGCACTTACTAGTCAGATACATTTAACATGAGATAACCCATAAACCCAGCAGTTGTTGGTACTTTAAATCAGCCAATTCCGTTGTAGTTTCCATACTTACTAGTCAGGTACAATGGTCGCAAGCGACAACTCAGAACAAGCAATTGTGGGCAGTATTATTTAGCCATTCCATTATAGTAAAGCTGATTACTAGTCATTATAAGTCAAATTTATAGCAGTAAACTTTAGTTATGCTTGTCTATGATCGAGATACTGTGCTCCAAGTCGTCCATATCCGCGGACACGGCTTTCAGAAAGTTTTACCCGGCCGGGGTGCACCAATAGCAACACACGCTCGATCAACCTCGGAAAAACCAAATCAAAACCCAACGAGGCTTTCACGGTGAACAATCACAGGATTCAGAAATATTTGGGGGCCACCCTTAAGTAGAATCATAGCAGTAAGCAAGCTCGAGACGGCCTCAAGGTTTGGCTAGACGGTCAGGAACGACTTGGAACCCAAAACTGGGCTTGTCGACACCGCGGAATCGTGGTCCGATCCTAGATAAAGACAAAGGTGCGAGACCTGCACAATTTAAATACGTAAAAGTAGCATGGCATAAGTACAGATCGTAAATAAAACCTCAAACTAGTTTGTGGCCCCAAGAAATAAGACGGAATCAAGCTCGCTCGGGGTCCCATATACCTCCGGATGTGGATAGCGCGATAAATCAAGGAACAGTATCAAGTACTCGGGGTCTTACGGGACACAAGTGGGCGTCGAAACCAAATATTTTCTATCACCCACCGATGCCTCGCTTATTTCAATTTTAGTTGTTAAACGAAAATAAAGTGAACAATAAGTAAAACTAGGATCATCTCCAACATCAACATGCGGCAATACATCAGCAATCGTGGCATATGACGACACACATCAAGACCGGAGCAAGCAACTACGACGCATAAGTCCAACTATCTACCAAACAACGGTAATAGGATGTGTCCAAGGCAATATAAGGCTGCAAGGTATTTCACTCGGTACGGAAACTAAAGCATCGCATAACACAGATAGCAAATAGATCAACAGGAGGGAATAAAGACTATAAAAGTAAGATAGGTAGAAAGGGGGAGATGCCCGCCTGAAAACATTTTCGAAGGTCTTCCCCGAAGATCTGGTCGACACTCGCAGCAACTCAACGGCTTTATCCGAGAAGAAGCAAAACACTAGAAGAAACACCGGATGCAATATTTAATACAACGGCAGAAGATCGGCATGATGCATGTATGATGAATGACATGGCAAGTATGCGATGCAACTAGGTCAGATTAAGCGGAACCGGGGTCCCGACAATTAATTAGATGGTTCAAGTTATTTAGAACCCCCGCAGTTTAAATGTTGTTTATCAAGGCAGAATATATCACCGGTTCGCTACACCAGTTTTAAATGAGGCCAATATAAGGCTAGATTTGCCCGCATATGGGCCCCATATTTAATTATTAGGTGTATCGGCATAAGGCCCCCAAACCACAGACGAGGATGCATGCATGGACAAATCAATATGCAACAAGTTATTATGTTATAAAATAGGGTTCGAGGAAAAGGGGTCACACATCAGAGGGGGCTCGACGATCTTGGGTTCCGGGGTTCGGGGTCAGGGCCCAGGGTTCGACGGGGATCAGATCTCGGGGTTCAGGGTTCGACGAACTTGACGGGATCGTTCTCGGACATCGGGGGTAGGTCTTGGCGCATCCGGTTATTCGGGTCATGTTGTCGGTCATAGCGTTCGGGACGAAGCACTTGTCGCAACGGGGTTCTCGGTGTCCGGGATGAAGTACTCGGCGTCTCCGCGTCGGCGAACCCGGCGTATCCCTGGCGTGGTCCTTGTCGGGGTTCTCGGCTCCGGGCGCCGGGGTCGGCTTCGGGGTGAAGAACTTGGTGTCCGGGCGGAGTGCTTGTCATATCCGTGCAGAAGAGCATGCCAGTCCACGGGGTTCTCTGGGTCCGATGAAGATCTTGGCGAAGGGAAACTTGGGGTTTGCGGGGTCCGATCCTGTGTAGAGGTACTTGGCGTTCCAGAGCCACCGGATGACTGGATCGATATAGTCCTCGCCCATAGCCGGGTCCCTTTATATCGGTCTTGTGCCGAGTGACACGGAAGATCTTGCCGAGAAGAACTCAGGCACGAGCCACCGCAGAACTTGTGCAGAGAGCACTGCAGGCAAGACGCAACAAGGTTCACCACATAGACACGGCGGAGGGCGGCCACGGCGCGGGTCCACCGGAGTCGATGGAGGTGGCGTACTGTTGTCTTGACAATGGTCTTGGCTCACGCAGAGGAGACCGAGGCGAGTATTGTCGAGGAGGAGGTCAACGGGCCGCCAAGGCGAGGTGGCCAGGCCCGACAATGGCGCATCCGGAACGGCGGGAGCGATTCGAGGCGGGCGGAAGGCGGGCGGCGAGGCGGGTAGCCGGGCGGAAGGTGCAGCCGGGCTCGGGAGGGACGGCGAACGGAGGAGAAGATGCGGCGCTGGAGCTTCAGACGTCGGGAGGAAGGGCGGAGGCGGGGTCGGCCGGCGTCAGCGAGGTGGCGCGGTTGCATAAAGTGAGCCATGGATGGGAGGTAGGGCCGGCGACTGAGGCGGCGGGCGCGGGCCGCAGCGGACGGCGCAAGGGCGAGCGAAGCGAGCTTGGCGGCTGCGGAGGCGGCGGCAGCGAGGAGGAGAGGCGGGCGCACGAAGGGGAAGGCGTCTTTGCAGGATGGGAGGTAGGGAGAGAACAGGGGACGCAGGCGGCGGTGGGAACAGCGTGGTCGCGAGGCTGGGATACTGGCCACGCCAAGGGGCCAGCGCTGTGGAGAGGGCACATGGTGGGGACAGTGGGGTGGTTGAGTGTGTGTGGTGTGGGCGTGTCAGAAAGCGGCGGGTGAGAGGAAAAGGTGGTTGGGCCTGGTTTGACCGCTTTTGACAAATCTGGGCGGTCGGCTGATCGATCGCTCTCCTGCTCCGCCAAAATAATTTAATAATTTTATTTATTTTCAATTATCTTTTGTAACTAATTTTAGACAAACAAACAAATATCCTAAACAACCGGGGTTGCTGAATTGAATAATTGTAGGCGTTCTAGAAGAAAACGAAAGCGCTTTTATGAAATAGTTTTGGCAAACAATGCATGATGATGACGATGCAATGCACAAATTCAACGCGATTTTCTAGTAGTGGTTTTGCGGGATGCCACAACAACCATAGATTCAACCAAAGATCAAGACAAAGGACAAAAGGAACTAGTCTAGGAATAGTTAATTTCTTTTATTTGTTGTAATCTTCCTTACCACTAGAACATTTGTGAATACAATGTAATATTTGTATTGGTGTAATAGAATTATTCTTTTCTATTTCTCTTTATTTCCTTTAATTCTTATATTGGTTATTCATTAAATGTTGTAACTCTTGCATATTTGTAAATTTTCTTTCTTGTAAATTATTTCTTTATTATAATTTTTTATTTGCAAGTAAATCTTTGTAAAGACAATGTAGTACTCTTATTGAATTTCCATCCTTTTGTGATTAAATATTCATGTCGTATTTATAAATAAGAATTCAATTCTTATTTATTATTGTGATACGTTTTCATTTATAATTCAATTTCAACCTTCTTTTGAATTCAAATATATTATTTGAATCTTCAAATTTGAATTTCTTCACCCAAATTCAAAGGGTTCAACCAAGGTCATGTCGAAATCCAGAGCACTAGCCCTGACATTTCCCTCAGAATAATAGAGATCTCGATCTTTCTATAGCTCTTTTAGGTTTGCGCAAAAATTCTCCAGATTTCACTATTTCTAGGTGCTAATCCTAGGATGTTGCAGACAGCTTGTGGCAGCTTGGAGGTGCTGCACCATCATGCTTGTCACCCTCTACTAACACACCATCCTATCTGTCAGTCGCATTCGAGTTGGATCTAGGTCGGGTAGGGTCAGATCTAGCGAGTTCATCCATGACCGATCAATGGGGTCGTTGTCCGTCGATGAGAGACTTTGGATGCTGGGGTGGCGGCCCCGGATGGAGAGGCAGCATGTCTAGCTTCACGGCAGGCAGCATTGCAGCGGTGGTGGCGACTCAATCAGCTGCATGGGTAGCGACGGGAGAGGTGTCAGGTGATCCTGGTGTTGTTGTCCTCCCGACGGCGCCCCTGGTCTAGATTTGTAGGCCTTGAGCTGGTGGAGCGGTCCTCTTGTCGGGTTGTTTCGACAACCCTCGAGTGGCATGGATGAGGTGGCGAGCGAAAGCTCCGTGCTACGGCGCCGAAGGCGGCAACGCCTACAGGTGTCTTATCACTCTTGGGGCACCGTTGTGGGTTCCCTCTCCGTGCCAAGGTTCAGGCAAAATCCCTAGTTTGGTTCTTCAGACGAGGCGGCAGCGCGACGCGTTGTTACCCTCTTGGGGGGCTTTGTTGTAGAGCCTAGGTTTCTATCGGTTGCAGCTTTGAGCATGCCTTGACCGTGATGTGAAGCTTCCTCGGCTGACCTTGCCGGTCTCTTATCTCTCACATCATCCTCGGCTCTGGCATTGGATTGGATGACCTTGCTGGTCTCTTATCTCTCACACGTGACCTCATTCTCGGTCCTCTTATTCTGCTGGCAAGATCAGCGCTCCACAGCTCAGGGCAGGCGGTCCTCTCTAGCAATGGCTTGATCTGTCCGATAGACCTGGAGTTGGGAGGTGTTCACTTTGTCTCGTTGGAGTTTCTTTTGACTTTCTTTGTAAGAGGATCTCCTCACCTCCTCGTATCAGTTTGGCCGTTTGTTACTTTATTTAAAAGCTGGATGGCTTGATTCAAAAGCGAGAGAAAAGCATGTTTCAAGAGGTTACAGGACAACAGTTTTCGACAAACGAAAAAGCGAGTGAGAAATAGATACATGGAGTTACATGGATGATGAGAGCAAGTAATAAACCAATATCTAGCTAGGTTCAATCCACTAGTATCAAAATCTCTAACCTACACATTATCCAAAAGGAGTTGATCCTCTATGCTGAGTGGGCACATATCACCCCCTGTAAGTTGTAACTATAAAGTATGAACAAAGATCTACAAAAGCAGTTCAGGAAAGATCAACCTTCAACGTATAGCCATGTGCATTGTTTGGTTATACGTATACCCATTGTAACCTTTGAAGCTCTACTTCCATCAGCATGCCACTGAGAGAATCTTTTAGGAGTAGAATGAAACGAACCCCTCCTGTATCTTGTTCAAAATACCAGGCCAAAGCGCAACAAATGAACAGCTTCTTGAAGTGTGAATAATTGAACCATTCCAGTTTGAACTGTCCGAAGAAGAGGGCCTATTTGAGTAGTATATCCCTGTAAAATTCATTTACTGTAATCCCTATAGTTGAATTGACATTTTAGAAATTACATGGTTTCTAGTGTGTTTGTTACGTGATATGTATCTGTTAGTCAAAGTAAGAAAACATGATATTTTGAATGTATTTTTTAAACCAAAATGCAATGCTACCAATTTTACATGCACTCTTCATGATGAAAAATTACATGCACAACCCAGGTCTTCTTTTAATGCATATCAGTGGTCAAAGTTAGATAAAGTTCCCGCAGTTAAATGACAAAAAATTGTAGACAAAGAGTCGTCAGCTAAGTGGAGCAGTTTCAGTTCAAAGGTGCAACTAGAATGTGGGCAGTTACTAAAAACAAAGAAATGAAGGCCAGATTGTTACTTACTCTTTACAGAGAAGACAATCAGAAGTATACTTTTGTCCACCTGTACATGTTAGCTTATTTCACTTGGTCACCTCTTGAACTAATTGCATTAGACATATCTTCGCTGCTGCTTTCAGACAATTCCATTTCCTTCACTTTCTCAAGCTGCCTGAGGAGATATAACCTCTCAGGGCCATATGTGGATGGGATCTACATCACCAAATATACAATTACATTTACATATTGCGACGAGGAAAGTAATGAGGGGCTGTACAGGGTTACAAACCATGGAAGGCACATATCTCTGGATGAAAGCCAACATAGCAGCATGCCCAACAGCAGTAACCTGGGAACAAAGGCACCAGTTTAGAATGCTCTGACAATGGAAACAACTGCACTTCCTGTTTAGAATGCTCTGACCACGGAGACAACTGCACTAAATACTAAGTTCACAAGCTAAGAGAATATGATTTGCATTCTTAAGGGCACAAAACAAAATCCTTGACCATCATAATTTGGGTATTTAACGAGATTGGGTTGTCTAGTCAGTGTGGTAACAGTGGATGATGTGAACAGGTAACAGGACCACGGCACCAAACTGAAGGAAACAAATAATGTAGACCTCCAGAGACTTATCAGGAGATACGAATCCAAGCTCAAGAGACTCACTGGTAGAAGCATGAGTATTCCTATTGGAACAACAGATGCCAAATCTGTCAGGGTTCTCTGAAGAGCCTGCTTCTCCTTCTGAGTCAGTTCATCCCCAATAAGAGATCTTTTCAGCAAACCCATCGCAGCTCCTGTATCAATTGCTAAGAGCTGCGTCCCTTGCAACACAATCTGTGCCAGACAAAGAAGATGAGATAAATCGTAACCCTGTATTTCGACCTTAAGTAATAGTGTAATGGAAGCAATGGAAAGAGGCAGCAACCTGCTAGATTATCAGGTTCCCTGCGAAAATAATTCACAACACATCCTCTCTCTGTTCCATAATAATTGAACTTCTAGGTTTGTCCTAAGTCAAACTACTTTTATCATCAACTTAATACTATTGTCAAAAATTCTTATAGAAAATATTAATACCCGGTGATGCCATCAAGCATCGTTCATACCCGAAATAGAACATAAAAGCTGGTAAAGGAATGGCCAGATGCACTTAGTTCTAAATATTTGTGCAAGTAGTTACATTACTCCCTCTGTTCACTAATATAAGACCTAAGTTTTCTTGAAAATGCATGTATCTAGACACATTTCTTGTTTAGGTTCACCCATTTTAGTCTGAACCTAGTCTACTTTGAAAGATCTAAAAGGTCTTACATTAGTGAACAGAGGGAGTACATGATTTTCTTATGCAAATAGATGAATTAAATTTGATTGGGCATACCGTCGTACTGTCCTTAACCTTCTCTACTGTTTTGGTAATAAAACTTTCTTTCTTCATAACTGGACCAGAAGGCCCTGACAGAAGAGGCGACGATGCAGAAACATCTACAATTTCACCTGGAACACCCTTTTCCTGGAACTGAAAAACAGGACATGACTGGATGAGTAACTCGTCAAAACGAACTCTACAACAGCAAAGCCAGCCATATTGGTCTAAATGATCACAGTATGTATCAGAATTGTACATAGAACATAAATAGTTTATGGTCATAACTTCCACGAGTGCTGCTGAGTCTGAGGTTCAAGTGTTGGCTCAAATACCAACCGCATTTTCATTTGATATTAAAAACATATATTAAACAAGCATACCTCCTCTTTTTCAGAATCCCCTGCACTCTTCTGCACTCTCCTTTCTAACTCAATCAACTCACGTCTCAACTGTTCGAAACGGCGGATGTCGTTTGACTCCATGTCTTTTTTATCCACCTTGGCAGCAGAAGCCTTCCACAAGAAAGAAAAAAGCAGGCAAATTATATAAGAATGGGCAACATGGTGAAAAAAAGGATCTATTGAGGTAAAACTGTTGAAGATCGGAGATTATGAGACTGTTTGGTTGGAGGCTTGAGCAGTGTGCCTGGTGAAAAGTAGTCCCTGGATCTGAGCCCGAGTTGGTCGATATTTTTGCCTGGGCAGGCAGCCTGGTGGATGGCTGTTTGGTTCTTGGCCTGGCCTAGCCTGCCATTGTTTTAGTATTTATAAAGGAATTTTATACAATAAAAAAACTACAGTTGATTGTGATGTGTGCCAAGCTGCTGCTCAGCGCGCCAGGCATGAGAAAACGGACACCTGGCACCAGGCTAACCACGCTGCCTGAGACAGGACTTTTCTTTTTGTTGATTTTTGAATTTGATCAGGCTAATCACCCTACAAGAACGGCCAGGCCAGGCAGGCCCCCATTTTCTCAGGATACCATCCAAACAACTGTCAGGCACAGTCCAGGGACAGCCCAGGCCAGGCATGCAACGCTCAAGGCACCAACCAAACAGGCCCTATTTTCCAGTAATATTATTCACTGATTACAAGAACTCTTTTTTTAGAGCTGCTTACAAGAAGTCATTTGGACAACAGGTGGTAATGCTATGTGGCTTGGAAAATTGAAACAATTTCCATGTGGCCGGACCATCCCAGCCCATTCAAGTATCAGTCTAGTCAATCATCAAAAGCTTTAGCACATGTATTATGGCTGTATAAAGACGTTGTGCTATCCTGTGATACTATCAGGTATACAATTGGGGTTCATGTTTTTTGTGCCTTATATTATGATGGACATGAACTAAGTATGGAAGATTCTGACTATCAGACAAACAAACGTACCCATCGTTCAAAGTATACCAACATGATTCATTCTGAACTGGTAATGGAAATATTCAATGTCAAAAGATATCTATAAGAATTCCAGTTTAGCAATATTATCTACTGCATGTTTCTGTATAACTGCGAGTCCAGCACACTAAAAGATAATAATAGATGTGCAAATAAATTTGAAACTGTGCAGTCTATCCTTTAGATTTATGGTGGTAGTACACGGAACTAACTAAATAACATCATGTTCATGAATATAAACAATGTAACATTGCAGCATGTGGAAGGATGGACTGAATTTTTTTCAAACCCAAACAGGCAAACAAATAAAGCATCGCAAGAACCAATAAGGAGAGCACTACTTTTAGTATAATAGAATAAAAGGCTTTAGTGTTCTATTTGAGAAGCGCAAGAAAAACTTAAGTCCTTCATAGCCATTGTAGCTGGTGGAATGCACCCCTGAATCCTGATGCAGTGCAATATCTTGAGAAATTACTCTGGTTGATTTACTTGCATGCAAGACTGGCTTCTTTCAAATAGAAAAATGCATGGCTGTTACAGAGCATTGCAATAAAAAGAATACTAAGCTCACCTCCAGATATTCTGCTTTTGCTCGAAAGTAAGCCTCAAGAAAGTCCGCTTCTTTCTTCAGTCTTCTGATCATTTCAAGATCCGAACATGCAGCCTTTAGATCCTCCTTACCAGATTTGGAACTTGAAATATGCAATTCTTGAAGCAATTTTTCCAACTTAACCAAAGCTTCCTCAACACTTTCAAGCGACTGCAATAATTGAAACTAAGTTCATCAAGCTTTAACAACCGGAGAAGCATGCACTTTGCAACAAGTAGATTGCTACTTGAGGCGTATATCATCACCTTTTGCAACAATAAACACAAAACAGCAGGGTAGAGGGAATAACAGCACTTTATACCACCTCCACACTACTTCGCATCGCCTCTAACAGAATCTACACAAGGGATCCAGATGTCAAGCTAAATGGGTAGCATAGACCACATGGGTCATATGCTTGATCTAACTCAATTCGTCACCTCTTCTCTCTCCAAAAACAGGCGTGGTCAACCTCCTTTGTCCTTTGTTTCCCCGCAGAAAAACAAACAATTTTTTACGAGTTTTCTAGAGGAAACGGAAAATGGCTTTAACCTAACAGTCTGTAAGAAACATACCATATACCACATAATGTACTTCTACTTCCATTGGAAGAAAGCTTACTAAGAGAAGCTATATATGTGTAAACTGGATCCATCCTCTCTTTTTCCAGTAGATCTCAAAACACCTATAATTAGACATCCTAAGGACACTAATAATAATCGGTAATCATCCAGTAACATCTTTGAACGTATGAACACAAGAGCTTCATCAATACTTAATATCATTGCTTAAGTTGGGATTTGCAGAATAATAGATAGCAATTCTGAAATGCATTCTGTACCAGATACCTTGTCAATGGAAGTTAGCTCTGTCCCAGCAACCAATACTCCGTTGTTATTTCTGCAACATAATAAGTAAATGTATCATATAACCTATACACTATTTATACAAGATGTAAATAAAGAATACACTAACATATATGACTAGCAGATAACACTGGAAATTCCTGCTTACTTTGATACATCAAGCTCATTCATGCAGTCACTCAACATGGCATGTCTACCAAAAATTGTTGACATATAAGAAATGTTAGTTACAAATCCATATGGGTAACAAAAGGTGATAGAATCATCACCAACACCGAATGTCGACATACCCCTTAGATAGGAATCTTGCTGCCTTCACATTCGAAGGGTTCTCAAGCCATGAACTGTACTTTATAAAACTAGTCATCCAATAAGAGCACAAATTTAGCACCCTTGAAATTACTTCTCCTTTAAGCATTTCTTCTCTGCCTTCTGTATCAACTGTTGGAATTGGCACATCCTCATAGTAAAATGGAAGCCACTCGAGCTCTTCACAGACAACCTGAAGGAAAGAGAGTCATATAAAATATTTGAACAGCTGAGTAGCATAGCATTACAGCTCAGTGTGTTGTATGCATTCTTACCTCCACATACAACTGAAAAGAACTAATTGAGGACAACTGTGGATAATATAGGACGCTCCCACCAATAAGATACCTGGATGACCATAAGCTCGTCAAGCTGAACACTAAATCACATTTAGACGATAAAGCAGGTATTTGAGCTTATGTACTGAAACTCGATTTCACTAAAGCGAATAACCGCACCTTACAATACCATTGATTGACTCATTTGAATCTGTAAGACATTTGGATGATAGGTATGCTTGTGTACTTCTGCCTAAAGCGATGAAAAAACCAAATATAGCTAGATCCTTTTCCAAAACCTGCAGTGAGAATTAATAGATTAGACTGAAAGAGAAAGGATTTTAAGAGTACAGATGAAACATTGTTGGGTCCAACCTCAATACTCTCACTTGTTGTCAGTCTTGACCATATCTTTTCACGATCAAGAGCCCTTAGTAATTGTTTCTGTACCAGGTCAATCCAAAATGATATCTCAAGTCCATGATCATTAGAAAACTTAGGAACAGCAGCACGAGGACCAAAGTTGCACAAGAATTCCCTCTGAAGACCAATATCTTTCATCAAGGTATATGCTTTACTTATAGGAACAAATTCAAGAAGCATATCCATGAATCGACCAATAGTATCAGGGATCATGGCAAAAAACTGCTGGCAAGAAACTTTTGCTGATCCAAGCTTCGTAATAGCAGCAAGACAGAACAAACCTAGTATAAGTAGAGAAAGGTCACTTTCACTAGTGTCTGTTGGCTTGCCTTCATAGCATCTGAGAACATACAAATTGAAGTCAGCTGCATATTACTTACTGTACAATAAGCATATTATATGAAAAGAGAGAAAATAATAAAACGTACATGGTCGTTGCAGAGTTAAACCGTGGATCATTTTCAAAAATGTTCACAAATGTCCTCACCACCAATGGATTTTGATTAGATGAATACCACTGATATAATGAAGGTTCCCTTTTAGCCAACTCATTCTGGATAACACCATCCAGAGAGCTGAGAAGGCGGGATAAACTGCAATCAGAATAGAGATCATCACATAAACTGCATTGTGTTGCTTTGCATGACACATCAGATTAATCCAATGTCACACCACACTACATAAAAAGGGAGGAACAAAACAGGAGAAGATATAGATTCATTTATATTTATGCAACTGCTGAACAAGATCAAATTATTCAGAAAAGAAAAAGTATATACTATCTCAGGCTCTCAGCTTTTGCAGGACACTGCATGCTGGTGCCAGAACATGCAAGACATCTGACAATTCTTTCTGGTAACCATATGCACCAACAGGCTCAGGACCAAGGAACCATGCAGTCTTGTAGATTAAAACTCTGGATCATGCGAAAGACATATTAATCCATATTAATATCAATCCACCTACCAGGCTACTGCCTGTCGCCAATACTGCCATCAATACATTGGTGTTACTTGAGTTTTTTTTAGGGTAACTGGTTATTTGAGTTTACTATTGAATCCATTGTATGATTAATTCAGGACTAACAAAATACAAATACAGACTAACACGGTAAGCCTCAACAGTATTTTTGTTTTTTCCTGAATCGTGGTAGATCAATTATTTTGTAATTAACTTAATAGCAGATCCTCAATTGCCGTCCTAACTTCTGAACCCAAGCAGACAGGAAGGAGCATATTACTCTATACTCTAATGATCAAGTTGTTTTACATGAAGTCTTTAACTTATGAAATAAGCCTTGGAAGGGCATCATACAAAAGTTGTAGAATTAGGACCACAATATTGTTGTATTCTCTTCATAGTCTTAGAGGTAATGTTTGTTTTTGCTCTTTTGGGCTTTCCTCCACAAACTTTGGTTACATAGGAAGTTACTTTTTTTTGTGAAGTACTCACTCATTTCAAGATTTAAATTTGACCAATAGTCAAACCAATAAAATGGAAGTTATATAATGGCACCTTGGTATCATTCTGAAACCCTTTTTTATATGATTACAGTGTTATCAGTTTGTTACGTAGCACACATGCTATTGATCTATTGTTGGTCAAATCTGAATACCGAAAGCCATGGGCAAGTACTATCTAAGATAGAAAAACAGATTTTGTTTCATAACATACAAGTCTTATGCTCACATATGTACGAAATACACCTCATATATACTCATTTATTTGCACAGAAGTATGGGCATTCGTTTGAAAACCTTTGCACTAAAGTGGTGCCGCCACTGGTCCACTGGTATGGCCATTCTGTCACATAACCCACATATTATTGATCTAACTGTGGTCAAAATTGAATATTGGAATGTGTGGGCCATAGGTGAGTACAGAAAAACGAAATTTGCTTCAAGAGATTTAAGTCTTAGGCTCAGTGTGCGGCCAAAAAACTGCAATGTGCTAAACTTATTTATTATTTGCTGAACATAAAAGTAGCCGTGGAAACAGGAAAAAACTGGTCAGCCAAGCGATAAAAAAGGTAAAAGCTGGTTGGGCAAACGGGATAATCATAATCTACCGCAATACCAAACGCAGTTTTAGAAACATACGCATGTAAGGAATAAGGATAAGTTCTGAGCAACTTTCTGCCAACTTTTGAGCAATTAGATACAGAACTCAAGGTAAAAGATAAAGGACAAACCTCTTTTGAACGAATACATTGGTATCTCTATCTCTGCCATTTCCCCTCGATGAAACATCGATAACTGCTTGCAGTAATGAGCCAACAGCAGCCTGCAAACAACTTGTGTAAGACTTCAGGGAGCAGAAAATTTGGATTTCACCAGGATTTTGGAATCTGCAACTACGGTGTGGCTTATTGAAATTTGAAACATATATGGGATTAAGAAATATCTACTTAAAGCGGGTCAGTTGTGGTTCTTGGACATAAGTTGTTAACAGTGGCAGCATCTTCAAATACATACTTCAGAGCAAAATCGCTTCCACCAGATAGCTGCTACTGTTTCAATACACGCTGCTGACTTCAGTTACAAATGATAACCCGTTCATAATTTATTAGGCCCTGTAACATACTACAAAGTAATCCACCAAGGCATCTATATTTCATCAGAATTTGCATTCGATAATTGAAGAATCAAAACTATCTAGAACAGAATTAGCTGAATGGGCAGGGGAAGCAAAAGAAAAAACAATGCATGTAACAACTACGGCTTATACGAAATACTCATGGCTGCTTTTATGAGAGGAACGGAAAAATGAAAACTGAACAGAACTCTAGTAAGACTACAGAGGTTTCTCGCTTTCTTCACGCAACGCAAAGAGGCAAAGTTGCATCTGAAGAGTGTTAGGTTTCTACCTGGTAAGAAAGTGGTTTTATCCACGCATTGTTATCTACACCAAGCCATGCCTTTGGGAACCAAGAGTTCATTGATGATTTGTTGTGATCAAGGAAAGCCAATTCAATAGATCTGGCAGCATCATGTATTGATTGGACAAGTCCAGTGCTTATATCTTCATTTTGCAATGCTTTATCTAATTGCACCCTTATTTCCTCCATTTGACTTGCTGGATCAACTTTTGGTACTCCATTAACAGACACACCACTGCCATCGTCTTGAGAAGCCGATGGAATAGCATGGACCGACCTTCTAGTTCTCTGATGAAAGGATATCCTCTGTCTCCTAAATTCTAACCATCTAGCACTGTAAACGATCTTCTCAAATTCCGATGGTGAACTTCTCAAATAGCACTTTCTCTTAGAAATGCGTGAGTGGAGTTTTTGATTCCTTAGATCAACAGCACTTCTGCACGCGAACCTGAATCCATATGCTTTCTCCAGGGTATAAATCTTCGATGTGCTGCAAGCAGATTTCATGTGATCAGTTAATAATCCGAAAAGGTAATAGAACTGTAAAATGAACATCACGAGTAAATTTTTTGTTTTACTCCGTCAAACTGATTTATGTCCATCAAAGCCAGAGGCAAGCAACTATTCCCCATTCAATTTCAAGGCTCCGGCCGTGAGAGCACAATGCTAGTACCAGCCATCTCCTTGCCGGCAAGCTACCAGACCAACCAGGCAAAGTTCCCCGTCTACAGACAACGCGGAATTACCCGCCCAACACAGCGACCAATTCAACCACCCACAATCCGCCTCCCATAACCCAATCCTAACCAGCGCGTTCCTGCGCAATCCATCCCGCTATGGAGCTAACAGTAGCAATTAGGGACTAATGAGAGCAAGTAGCAAGCCTTGGGAGAGGAGCCCGACCTGGCTGCGCACATGGCCGCCCTCGGGTCGCCGCCGGCGCCCAGGGGGAGGTGCCGCGGCTGCGACGCCACGGCGGTGGCCATCAGCTCCGTGGCCGGCGACGAGATCGGCGCGGGCTTTGCTAGCGCCCGACCGACAGAGCGAGGAGGAGAGGGATAGGGTTTATATCTGGAGGGAAGCAGCGGTGGGAAAGAACTCCAGTCGAGCAAGGCGCTTCCAGGCGAGGCGAGGCGAGCGAGGAAGAGGAGGGCCCCGGAAATGATAGGCGCCGGAAGAGGCCACCGCTGCCTTCACGGGGACCAGAGACCATTTTGGCTTTTCGCCTTTCTCGTTCTTTTTCGCTCTTTTTCTTTCTTTGATCTCGATTCGACTAGAGACATTTCTGTTCGGGACTACCTGCCGTGATTTTTTTTCCATTCAGCAGAACGGTGTTCTTTTTGTTCATTTTCTTTGGAGGCAGAATGTTTATGTTGAGCTCTGTCAAATAAAGAATGTTTTTATTAAATTTTGAATTCACTTATGGGAGAAAATGTACTCCAACCTATCAAATACTCCAGATGAATAGTTAGAAAAAATATCGGTTGAGCCTGTGGACGGACCAAAAGTTAAGCACTCATAACTACCCCAAACAAACAGATATAATTTAACTCAATTTCTGGCTCTGACAGAAAATGTAAATAATATACCGAGATACTTCTTCTGTTTCAAAATTTAATATGTTTTAGTCTTTATCTGAAACATATGTCTCTGAGTAAATACATATTAAAAGATGTCTAGATATATGCGTTCCGAAAAAGCTAAAACATCTTATAATTTAAAAGGGGTACAAAATTAAGGTGCATCTAAAAAAATTTGAGGTACAATTGCATAGTGGAGTTGTTGATTGGTTGGGTATTGCCTAGCGTATAAAATCTCTTCATCCACAAAATATATTGTATGTTTCAATTCCAGTCTTCAAGAAAATTTCAAAGGAAATTTGCTACGGTTGTAAAATAGAAAATACTTCCTTCGCTATAAAATAAAATATCTTATATTTTGAAAAGGGCAAAAGCAAATATACGCTAAGACACGATGCATGACAAAGGGCAAAAGCAAATCTGGTATCTGGAAGCTAAGACACAAAGAGTTTCTCTATTTTTAAAATGCAAAACCTTAGGTTTATGTACAATAACGAATGAGGACAAAGGAAAGCCAACTCTTCCAGCAAAGCATTTGCATATTTCGCAGGCGAGAGGTCTTCGTATTTTATTTAGACCGTTTTCGGTGTCTTTTTAGGATGTTGAGGTGGCGGCTACATTTAGAATAAGGTCTTTCCCATCCTATCCTCGTTCTGGTGGTGCGTTAGCATCAGCGCAGACGTGTGGAGTCATGTGTCTGACGGATTCCTTAAGATCCGGTCGTTCTTCGTATTGGTTGGTGTGGTTTGGGGCAGTCTCTTTCGGTCTACCTTTGTCATCTTCGGCGATGGTTGCTGCTCTGGTGCACTGGTCCTTTGGGGTCTTAGCACGACGACTTTCCGTCAGTCTACTATAATAAGCTCCACTACGATAAGTGTTGCCCGACTTCGGTGATAGAGGAACGAGGACGGCGGCGCGACTTCGACTCGTGCTAGTATTTGTAGTCGTCGCTAGGTGGTCCAATGACCTATTTATAATTTTTATTATTTTTAAGACACTTTATACTGATGTTGATGATTATTAATAAATCAGTGAAATTTCAAAGAAAAAAATGCGCACCTTTGAATATTTCTCCAGCTTGTGGGCAAGTGGAGGGCAACGAAAAATTGGCGGTCAGGCACTCCCTTTATTTTATCTTCTATGCTTTGTTTTTTCTCCCACGTTTCTGTTTTCTTGAAGAATTCAATCTTATCCATTGACCACGCAATCATGTGCGTAGAATTGCTTGCAGTCAAGGATGTGATGTCAACTATCATCCAAACTAGATTGAGTAGTGCGCCTTGGCGCACGATCCCGTTGGTTTACAACCATTTACGACTATAAAAAGCAGAGTGGCAAGTCAATAATTTACATAGCCTTAATCCTAACCAAGAGCAAGAGCATAGTAATATTGTTCCAGGAATACATAGAGGTCCTTTTTAACACAGAATAAACCAAGCAACTGATAGCAGCACGACCCAAAAGGATAAGATCACCGGCTAAGCAAAGTGCACAGCAAGACCGTTGCACCGGGTACTTAGTTCATATGTACACGCTAACTGCAAAACAGAGAACACCATCCTCAACTTGCAGGATACACAAGACATGTCAAGTGCAAAAGGGAAGAACAGCATCCTCGACTTCCATGACACGAAGGACGACAAATAAGCTGCTACCAATAACATGTGCCACCTAGAGGTAACAGCCCTGAAAGGTAAATCATCAAGTAATTAGCAACATAACCAAGGTATAAGAAACTAATGGCAACCAGGACACAATGGACTATTCTTTTCAAGAAGATATACGCAAATCATTTCAAGTACTAACCTTTTCTAATTCAAAGCTTGGTCTTCTTATTTCATGTCCCTGTCTTAGTTTTCAGCCTGCGTCTGTGAACAATTTACCGAAGATTTAAATTAGCTTAGTGATGAAAGATCTACCAGATTATATAGCTACAATCGAAATGGTGAAAGTCCATACAACACACTGCTCTGGAATTACACAAAACAGTCCATTTAGTCTACGGTAACATATTTGCTATGTTAATTACATAATGCAAGGAAAACAGACCTGGGGCTTAGAATCATCAGTCGAAAGTGTTTTAAGAATCGCCCTTTTTACATTGGCGCCATGAGAGTTTGGTCGCTTCTTGCGCTGCAACAGTCTATTATACACTAAATCAGGCAAATTGATGCAGGATGGAATCAAGCACATATATTTTATATCTGATCTGAAACTCTATAGCATTTATTTTATGAACTGAATTACCATGATTGTAATGTTTATTGAGCGCTTTACCAGTTTTAGTGAGTAGCAATGGACTTGCCTATGATCAATTGATGGTGGGGTGCATACTTGCTTCATAGTGTTGAATATTTCTGAAGTGGATTCTTCTTTCTTAACATCCTTTGCAGGTGTAATCAACACTTCCTTTTTAACGTCGAATTCCTGCCAATGAAAAGAAACAAGTAAGAAAGTCTTTAGCAAATAGGATAGTCGATTTATTTTTTGTCGGTAAGGTACGAGGAAAAGATACCACCTTTGTTGCAGCAGCAAGTATTTGGTTTTCCTGGTAGGCACTATCCAGCTTAGCTTTAAGAGACTCTATTTGTTGCTGAAACATATTAGCGAAGTTTGATGCAGCAAACAATTTCTGTTGGCACTCTGCAAGCTTGGTTTCGTATTTTTTAACCTCACTCAGATTGATGTCATCCACAAAGATTATTCCCATCTCTTGTAGATAGAGGAGAGTGGTAAGTCTCGCGGACTCGAGAGCATCCATTGCTGTTAGTTTATAGTCACCAAAGATCTTCTTCTGGTGTAATATAGAGTACTGACCACACGGTGGGGCGTTGAGACATATGAAGGCAACCATTTGATTATTACAAAAATCTAATGTTTTGGATTCTTGTATCTCTAGAGCTAGCTTCTCTAAGGCTTGCTGAAGAACATCTTGTTTAGAGATATACACGCATTTTGCTCCATCCTGGCAAAAAAGATTAATACGCTCGGAAAGAAATATAGACTGATTTACTATTGTGTACCAAAATACACCTAGTGGAGGGACATGTACTACACATAGCAAAACCAAGTCGTCTACACCTTCTTGCAAGAAAAGGGAAATAAAAAGCAAGCCCAAAGATCCTGCCATAATTTGAAAGCTTATACCTGAATGATATATGATTTGTTTAACACACATTCTCCAAATAAATAGAAGGCACGAGCATTGTTGCAGTTTTCTATTAATCAAAAAGCCTACAGAAAAATCTACATAACTAAATGATGTTGGTCTGACTTATCTATCCCCGGAACTTCGGAGCCTGAATGTACACCACTATATTAACAATGCGCTACGCCTTGGCGCATAATCCCGTTGATTTTGAGCCAACTTGGCAATTATAAATGACAAAACATATTTATCAAATGGTTGACCAAAGCTTGAAGGTTCAAATATGATAGAAGATTTCAAATAAGATTATTCAGAGGTGATAACAACAGCCAAAGTTACATAAGGCAAATTTATATCTTAAGGGATTTGTGCCAAACAACAAAAAAAGAACACCTAAATGGAGAATTTTGGCAGGGTACAGAAGCAAAATAAGGAATATGTAACACAGATATTTTACTGAAATATTGTTCAGTACAAAATACAAAAGCAAGAGCAGGAGAATCAAAAGCAATATCTACATACGGGCATATTGTCACAGCATGCTCTTTAGTTTTTAGAGGGCACATCAAAGCTAACACGAAATGGAGACATTTTGTTGGTCACTAACCATCGTTGTTGGATCTGACGATCCCTGTGTATGGACTTCTCCATCAGACATTATCACCGAATTGTGTTGCCACGTCTAAAGCAGGTTGGTCCCTTCGCCTTTTAATGATAACGTCGACACTGATTGTGAATCTGCAATGCATGAAAACAACAAAAAATGGGATGACACGGCTCTTATAACAAGAGATTCCAAGAGAGAACCGAATCCAAGAGAGAACCTACATTTTTTTATAACCAAAAATCAGATCAAGCGAGTATTTTCACTACTTATAACATATTATGGCAGTATACAAAGATCTGGAGCAATTTAACAAGTAAAGAAATTACTGAACAAAAGAGAGGCAGCAGCGTCTCGCCTTAGCCGAGCTCAGTGCAGGAGAGGGCCATGGCCAACAGATCTACCGTCACAGTCGAATTAATCGCGGAGAAACAAGTTTGGGACGGACATCCGTAACCGTGCGGAACAGGCGTTCGAGTCAGGAGGGTGAGGATCAGGAGAAGAGGAACCGTGAGGGCACGATGTGGGCGGAGTTGGCGATCTGGTGGAATTAGATCTGCAGCCGCGCGGAACAGGCGTTGGAGTTAGTAGGGTGAGGATCAGGAGAAGAGGAAGCGTGAGGGCACGAGGTGGGCGGAGTTGGCGATCTGGTGGAATGTAACACCCTCAGAATCGGACCTATGCAAATTTGGGCAAAATTCACCAAACCCGCATAGAAACGATTCAAAGGTGCCCACCAGGCACTTTCGTGCGGGTGGAAAACGAAGTAATAACATTACACAACAGTCCTCGATGGGACCCACAGAACAGATATATATAACAGCGACTCCAAGAGTCAAGAATACAGATATAATGTACAAGATCCAAATCACCTTGAAAACGGTAGAGCGTCCGACTACGGACAAGAAGCAAATGGGGCTAAGAGCCCTGAAGAATAACCAATGGCGTCCATAACCCTGCCCAGGCCAAGCCGGAAGGGAACCCTGCTAACGGCGTCGATCTCAAAACACGCTAACAAAAAGGCAGCCAAAGGCAAAAGCGTAAAACAAAGAAAGAGCGCCATCTTGAGGCGACTGCGAGGCTAGAATTCGCGGTCCTCGCCTACATAGGTATGGTGGATCGAGCGGCAGCGGCAGATGCACTAAACAACCTATAGAGACTCGAAACAACCGCCGGTTATCGAGAGGGGTAAGAATGACCTATCCGGATCCAACTGAAGCTAACACCAAACAAACCCATCTGGTGTTTCCCTCGAGACCGTCGAGGAAGTCAACCGAGGAACTCACACGGTTGGCGCTTTACTTATTCGATTATAGTTGCGGCACTTTACTAGTCGGGTTTAGATAATCGCTCGATAAAGTAAGCGGTGGGCCCTTTAGTTAATCATTCCGTTGAAGTTGCAGCAATTACTAATCGATATGAATAGCATGAGATATCCCATAAACCCAAAGATCGTTGGTACTTTTATTCAGCCATTTTGTTGTAGTTTCAATACTTACTAGTCAGTACAATGGTCGCAAGCGACACACAAACACGAGCAATTGTGGGTATTAATTAGCCATTCCATTATAGTGAAGCTGATTACTAGTCATTATAAGTCAAATTTATAGCAAGTAAACTTTAGTTATGCTTTTCTATGATCGAGATACTGTGCTCCAAGTCGTCCATATCCGCGGACACGGCTTTCAGAAAGTTTTACCCGGCCGGGGTGCACCAATAGCAACACACGCTCGATCAACCTCGGAAAAACCAAATCAAAACCCAACGAGGCTTTCACGACTGAACAATCACAGGATTCAGAAATATTTCAGGGGGCCACCCCTTAGAGTAGAATCCGCAACGGAGTAAGCAAGCTCCGAGACGGCCTCAAGGTTATGGGGACGGCTGTGAACGACTGGGAACCCGAAAGTGTGGCTGGGCTTGTCGACACCGCGGAATCGTGCCATTGATCCTAAACAGTACAGTGTGCTCCTCGCACAATCGTAATAAAGCAGTAGCATGGCATAAGTACAGGATCGTAAATAAAACCTCAAACTAGTTTGTGGCCCCAAGAAATAAGTCTGAATCAAGCTCGCTCGGGGTCCCATATACCTCCGGATGTGGATAGCGCGATAAATCAAGGAACAGTATCAAGTACTCGGGTCTTACGGACACAAGTGGGCGTTTCGAAACCAAATATTATCTATCACCCACCGATGCCTCTCGCTTATTCAATTTTAGTTGTTAAATGAAATTAAAGTGAATGATAAGTAAAACTAGAACCACTTCCAACATCAACATCATGCGGCAATACATCAGAATCGTGGCATATGACGACACACATCAAGACCGGAGCAAGCAACTACGACGCCGCAAGTCCATCTATCTACCAAACAACAGCAATAGGATGTGTCCAAGGCAATATAGGGCTGCACGGTATATCATGTGCACGGAAACTAAAGCATCGCAACACGATAGCAATAGATCAATGAGGGAAGTAAATACTATAAAAGTAAGATAGGTAGAAAGGGGGAGATGCTCGCCTGAAAACATCGTCGAAGGTTCAACCGAAGATCGGGGCGAAGCTCACATCAACTCATCGGCCTTATCCGCAAAGAAGCAAAACACTAGAATAAACACCGGATGCAATATTTAATACAACGGCAGAAGTTCGGCATGATGCATGTATGATGCATGACATGGCAAGGGTGCGATGCGATTAGGTCATATTAAGCGGAACCGGGGTCCCGACAATTAATTAAATGGTTCAAGTGGTTTAGCTACCCCGCAATTTAAATGTTGCATTATCAAGACAAAAGATAGAACCGGTTCGCTACGCAAGTTTAAATGAGGCCGATATGAGACTAGATTTGCCCGCATATGGGCCCCATATTTACTTATTAGGTGGATCGGCGTAAGGCCCCCAAACCACAGATATGCATGCGAGGATGGCGATTCAATATGCAACGAGTTGTTATTATGTTTTAAAATAGAGTTCTCGGATAAGGGTCACACTTTAGGGTTCTCGACGATCTTGGGGTTCCGGGGTTCGGGGTCGGTCTCGGGGTCCAGGGTTCGACGAGCTCGAGGTTTGGACTTCGGGATCGGTCTTCGGATCTCAACATGGCCGGCCTTGGTGACGATCTTGCCCGATGGAGGTCCTGGTTCAACATCATGGCGGCTTCGGGGTGAAGAGCTGGGTGTCCGGGCGGAGTGCTTGTCGCACAAGTGGCCTTCGGGTTCTATGACGATGATCTCGGGGTTTCAGCGGAACGGTCTTCGGGGTACTTGGCGTTCTATGATGAAGAGCTCCGGTTCTTCGGCTCCGGTGGAAGTTCTCGGCGTTCTCGATGAAGACCTTGGCGAGGTGAACTTGGGGGTTCCGGGGTTCTTTGGAGACCTTGGCGAGGCACCGGGAACGGATCTTGCGGCTTCCATGACGGAGGTCTTGGCGTCCGGTGTAGATCTTGTTGGTCTCCCTCCGAAGGACTCGTTGTTCTGCAGCGGAGCTCATGGTCATCGGGGTCCGGGTCTTGGTCGGTCGCCGGTAGCTCCTGGTGTCCAGGGGTGGTCTTGGCGCATCGAGGGTGTCGAGGAAACGCTACGGTCTTCGGAGCTCGCGGGTTCTAGACGTGGTCCCACGGTCTCGGTGATCTCGTCGGTGTCATGCGTCGAAGTTCTCGGAGGTAGCACATGGAGAGAGCTTGGCGATGGGGCGACGACGGCGCCGGTTTGGGGGGGCTGGTGGCGGTGATTGACGGGCGGCGTGCGTGCAGCTGGTCGGCGTGAGGTTCTGGCGGGCTCGGCGAGGCAGGAGCAGGCGAGGTTGGACGCGGGCGGAACTGCCGGGCGCCCGACGCTGCCCGGGAGAGGGCGGCGGCGCCGCCGAGTGGGGCCGGCGAGCTGGGGCGGGCGACGCGGCGCCGCAGCGGCGGCGGCAGAGGCGGGCAGCGACGTGGCTCGGAGGTGCGGCAGCGGGCGAGGCCGGGGCGTCAGGGCGGTCTCCGCGACGCCGCGAGGGACGGAGCGAGGCCGTGGGCGGGCGGGCGACGGAGCGTGGGGCAGGCCGCGAGGAGGGGCTCGGGACGCGCGAGGTTCGAGCGAGCGGCGGGCGCGGAGCGCCCCTGGGCGGCGCGCGGCGAGAGCGGGCGAGGGCGGGGCACTCATGGGGAGGCGGAACTCGAGGCGGGGCCGCTGGATGCGCGGGGTCGCCGGGCGGCGGGCGACGCTAGCGCGAGGCGGGACCAGCGGCGGAGGTTTGCTTGCGGCGCGGAGCGCGACGGAGGCGAGGGGCGCGCCGCGGGCCGGAGGGGTCGGGGTCGCGCGAGGGCCAGGGCGGGCGGCCGGCGATGACAAGGCGAGCGAGGGAGCTGGGGAGAGGGACGCAGGAGGCGGCTCATGTGAGGGCGACGGCGCCGAGGAGGGCGGATGGAGCAGCCGGAGGAGAGGAAGATGAGGAGGCGTGGCGAGAGGCCTTGAGAGGAGAGGAAGGAGAGGAACAGGACGCGGGGCAGGGTGGGTCCCGCGGGGGGCCACTGCAGGGTGGGGAACTGGGGAGGCGGAGCGTGTGCAGGCGTGGAGTGGGGCCAGTGGGGCCCGGCGGTGGCTGTGAGGAGAGAGGGATAGAGAGGAGGTTCACCTAGGTGGCATAGTGGGATTGGTGGGGGTTTGGGGATTGCCGACGTGGCGCCTGTGGATTCAGCGGTGGTGAGGTGGAGGGTAGGTTGGGTAGAGAGTTGGGTAGACATAGGATTAAGAGGGCTGTGGTGGACCGATTTAAAATCTGGGGCGGTCGTTCGGGTCGGGTTGGCCCGTTCGACTGCCCCTACTAAAACAATTAAACTTTTATTTGATTTAAACGGGCCGCGTGCAAACCGATAGCGGCCAAAACAAAATATTCCGGGGACCGGGTTTTGGATTTTGAATAAGATGGGGCGTTTGGAAAACAAATCGGGGTTTTCGAAAATAGTTTTGGCAACAATGCATGATGATGACGATGCAATGCACAAATTCAACGCGATTTTCTAGTAGTGGTTTTGCGGGATGCCACAATTCGACACCACTAACAATGGATCTCGCCCTCGAGATCCGCCTCATGGTACCGGAAGGAAGGGTCGGCGATCTGATCCTTCGCGCTTCATGTAGATCCTCGCGGAACCACTAACGAGGGTTTCTTCTTCATCTGGAAAACGGCGACACCACCAACAAAGGGTTGTTGCTCCTGGTCGTCGACAGACACTCCGGGGAACAAAGGACGAAGGTAGAGGTATCAAACAATAAGGCCACCTCTAACTTTCATTAGAAGAGGGAAAAGTTACATTGATCCACCAGTCCGATGTACAGAGCGAACAGTGAGAGTCGGGTAGGGTGATCAGTCCATCCCGGACCCAACTATCAGCTCTATACATGGGTAGGAGAATCAGGCAACTCAACTCTCGAGATTTAGACTGAAGATCTTCATAGGCGGTATCCGGAACAAAAGGATGATGCCAGCAGAAATCGTATGAAAGGCACAATGATTAGGTTTCGCGGTGGTTCCATTGGCATGAACAACACATGCTCAAGGTATACTCCAACTTCACCAATGCTCGTCCTTCTCATATGTTTTTCAACGACACTGATATCCGGCAAGGAACACATATGGATAAAGATCTCAAGAACAAAAATCGGATGAAGGGCACAACAGACAAGCTGCAGATTGATGATCGTAGCACCTCCGTTACAAAAGGGAGAAGCGAAACCCTGAAGGTACGACGGAAACCCAACCACGAGAATTCCTGGACTCGAAGAGAGAGAGAGAGCAGATTCAAAACACGTAGAGGTAAGAGAGGAATAGCAGAGGGGTAAGGAGTAAAATCAGACCTAACCAGAACTATCCAACCGATTTTGCAAAATAGTTTTGACACTCTACTTCGGCCGTTAGCTAGGTTAACCTACAATTTGGACTTCAGGGGTATCGCAACCTTGAGCTCGATACCACTGAACACCCTCGAATCGGACCTATGCAAATTTGGGCAAAATTCACCAAACCCGCATAGAAACGATTCAAAGGTGCTCACCAGCACTTTGCGGGTGGAAAACGAAGTAATAACATTACACAACAGTCCTCGATGGGACCCATGCAGATATATATATATAATGACTCCAAGAGTCAAGAATACGATATAATGTACAAGATCCAAATCACCTTGAAAGCGGTAGAGCGTCCGACTACGGACAAGAAGCAAATGGGGCTAAGAGCCACAAGAATAACCAATGGCGTCCATAACCCCGCCTGTGCCAAGCCGGAAGGGAACCCCGCTAACGGCCGATCTCAAAACCTGCTTAACAAAAGGTGCCGACAAAGGGCAAAGCAGAAAACAAAGAAAGAGCGTCAAGATCTTGAGGCCAAGACACGGCGAGGCTAGAATGGCGGTCCTCGCCACATAGGTATGGTGGATCGAGCGCAGCAAAGATGCACTAAACAACCTATAGAGACTCAAACAAGCGCCGGTTATCGAGAGGGTAAGAATGACCTATCCGGATCCAACTCAAGCTAACACCAAACAAACCCATCTCGGTGTTTCCTCGAGACCGTCCGAGGAAGTCAACCGAGGAACTCACACAGCTGGCGCTTTACTTATTCAGTTATAGTTGCGGCACTTTACTAGTCGGGTTTAGATAATCGCTCGATAAAGTAAGGGCCCTTTAGTTAATCATTCCGTTGTAGTTGCAGCAATTACTAATCGATATGAATAGCATGAGATATCCCATAAACCCAATGATCGTTGGTACTTTTATTCAGCCATTTTGTTGTAGTTGCAATACTTACTAGTCAGTACAATGGTCGCAAGCGACACACAAAACAGCAATTGTGGGCGATTAATTAGCCATTCCATTATAGTGAAGCTGATTACTAGTCATTATAAGTCAAATTTATAGCAAGAACTTTAGTTATGCTTGTCTATGATCGAGATATCGCTCCAAGTCGTCCATATCCGCGACACGGCTTTGAGAAAGTTTTACCCGCCGGTGCACCAATAGCAACACACGCCGATCAACCTCGAAAACCAAATCAAAACCCAACGAGGCTTTCACGATCGAACAATCACAGATTCAAATATTTCAGGGCCACCTTAGAGTAGAATCCGAACGGAGTAAGCAAGCTCCGAGACGGCCTCAAGGTTATGGGGACGGCCGTGAACGATCGGGAACCCGAAGTGTGGCTGGGCTTGTCGACACGCGGAATCGTGCCATTGATCCTAACATAAGATAAAGGTGCTCCTCGCACAATCGTAAATAAAGCAGTAGCATGGCATAAGCAGGATCGTAAATAAAACCTCAAACTAGTTTGTGGCCCCAAGAAATAAGTCCGAATCAAGCTCGCTCGGGGGTCCCATATACCTCCCGGATGTGGATAGCGCGATAAATCAAGGAACAGGTATCAAGTACTCGGGGTCTTACGGGACACAAGTGGGCGTTCGGAAACCAAATATTATCTATCACCCACCGATGCCTCTGCTTATTCAATTTTAGTTGTTAAACAGAAATTAAAGTGAATGATAAGTAAAACTAGAACCACTTCCAACATCAACATCATGCGGCAATACATCAGCAACTGTGGCATATGACGACACACATCAGCACTGGAGCAAGCAACTACGACGCGCAAGTCCATCTATCTACCAAACAACAGGCAATAGGATGTGTCCAAGGCAATATAGGGCTGCACGGTATATCACAGGTACGGAAACTAAAGCATCGCAACACAGATAGCAATAGATCAACAGGAGGGAAGTAAATACTATAAAAGTAAGATAGGTAGAAAGGGGGAGATGCTCGCCTGAAAACATCGTCGAAGGTTCAACCGAAGATCGGGGCGAAGCTCACATCAACTCATCGGCCTTATCCGCAAAGAAGCAAAACACTAGAATAAACACCGGATGCAATATTTAATACAACGGCAGAAGTTCGGCATGATGCATGTATGATGCATGACATGGCAAGGGTGCGATGCGATTAGGTCATATTAAGCGGAACCGGGGTCCCGACAATTAATTAAATGGTTCAAGTGGTTTAGCTACCCCGCAATTTAAATGTTGCATTATCAAGACAAAAGATAGAACCGGTTCGCTAAACAAGTTTAAATGAGGCCGATATGAGACTAGATTTGCCCGCATATGGGCCCCATATTTAATTATTAGGTGGATCGGCGTAAGGCCCCCAAACCACAGATATGCATGCGAGGATGGCGATTCAATATGCAACGAGTTGTTATTATGTTTTAAAATAGAGTTCTCGGATAAGGGTCACACTTTAGGGTTCTCGACGATCTTGGGGTTCCGGGGTTCGGGGTCGGTCTCGGGGTCCAGGGTTCGACGAGCTCGAGGTTTGGACTTCGGGATCGGTCTTCGGATCTCAACATGGCCGGCCTTGGTGACGATCTTGCCCGATGGAGGTCCTGGTTCAACATCATGGCGGCTTCGGGGTGAAGAGCTGGGTGTCCGGGCGGAGTGCTTGTCGCACAAGTGGCCTTCGGGTTCTATGACGATGATCTCGGGGTTTCAGCGGAACGGTCTTCGGGGTACTTGGCGTTCTATGATGAAGAGCTCCGGTTCTTCGGCTCCGGTGGAAGTTCTCGGCGTTCTCGATGAAGACCTTGGCGAGGTGAACTTGGGGGTTCCGGGGTTCTTTGGAGACCTTGGCGAGGCACCGGGAACGGATCTTGCGGCTTCCATGACGGAGGTCTTGGCGTCCGGTGTAGATCTTGTTGGTCTCCCTCCGAAGGACTCGTTGTTCTGCAGCGGAGCTCATGGTCATCGGGGTCCGGGTCTTGGTCGGTCGCCGGTAGCTCCTGGTGTCCAGGGGTGGTCTTGGCGCATCGAGGGTGTCGAGGAAACGCTACGGTCTTCGGAGCTCGCGGGTTCTAGACGTGGTCCCACGGTCTCGGTGATCTCGTCGGTGTCATGCGTCGAAGTTCTCGGAGGTAGCACATGGAGAGAGCTTGGCGACGACGCCACGGCCGTTTGGGGCTGGTGGCGGTGATTGACGGGCGGCGCGGCAGGGCAGGGTGGCCGTGAGGCACTGGCGGGCTTCGGCGAGCGGCAGGAGCAAAGGCGAGGTTGGACGCTGGCGGGAACTGGCGGCGCCGACGCTGCCCGGGGAGAGGCGGCGGCGCTACGGAGTCGGGGCCGGCTGGGGAAGGTGGGCGACGGGCGAAGCTCAGCAGCGGCGGGCGGCAGAGGCGCGAGGGCAGGCCGACGTGGCTTTGAGGTGCGGGCCGGGCTGGGCGATGCGGGTCAGGCCGGGCGGGCTCCGGCGACGCTCAGGGACGGAGCGGAGGCCGTGGCGGCGGGCGACGGAGCGGCAGAGGCCGCGGAGGGAGGGGGCTCTGAGGACGCCGGGCGAGTTCGAGCGCGGGCGCGGGAGCGCCCCGGCGGCGCGAGAGCGGTTGGCGAGCGGCGGCTCGGGCACTGTGGAGGCGGACGGCGAACCGAGGCGGGCCGCGGATGCGCGGGGTCGTCGGGCCGGCGACGGCAGCGCGAGAGGCGGGACCAGCGCGGAGGGTTGCTTGGTGCGGCGGCGGAGCGCGGACGGAGGCGAGGCGGCCTGCGCCGGCGGTCGGAGGGGTCGGGGGTCGCGTGAGCGAGGGCCAGCTCGGCGGCCAGCATGGCGAGGCGAGGGAGAGGGACGGGAGGGCGGCGGAGGGCGACGCCGGCGCCTGAGAGGAGCGGCGGGATGGAGCAGCCAGGGAGGAGAGGAAGATGAGCGGGAGGCGTGCGCGCGAGAGGGCTGCTGAGAGGGAGGAAGGAGAGGAACAGGGACGCGGGGCAGGGGGCGTGTGGGTCCCGCGGGTGGGGCCCGGCTGCAGAGGGTGTGGGGGAACTGGGGGAGGCAGGAGCGTGTGCGTGCAGCGTGGAGTGGGGCCAGGGTGGGGCCCGGTCGGCTGGCTGTGAGGAGAGAGGGGATATAGAGGGAGGTGGTTCAGCCTAGGTGGCATAGTGGGATTGGTGGGGGGTTTGGGGATTGCCGACGTGGCGCTCAGGGATTGGCCAGGGTGAGGTGGAGGGGTAGGTTGGGTAGAGAGTTGGGTAGACATAGGATTAAGAGGGGCTGGCAGGGTGGACCGATTTAAAATCTGGGGCGGTCGTTCGGGTCGGGTTGGCCCGTTCGACTGCCCCTACTAAAACAATTAAACTTTTATTTGATTTAAACGGGCCGCGTGCAAACCGATAGCGGCCAAAACAAAATATTCCGGGGACCGGGTTTTGGAGTTTGAATAAGATGGGGCGTTTGGAAAACAAATCGGGGTTTTCGAAAATAGTTTTGGCAACAATGCATGATGATGACGATGCAATGCACAAATTCAACGCGATTTTCTAGTAGTGGTTTTGCGGGATGCCACATGGAATTAGGAAATAAATCCTCGCCGGCTCCGAAACGTTGGCTAATTACGAGACGACAGCGAGGCGGGCGTAGCAGTGTTCGAGACGGCGAGGTAGGAGAATCCCGTCATACCCTTGGCAAGGACAAGGAGGAGACAAGAAAAAAAGACGGACTCAAACGTGTATACGCCGATTCGTTCAGGGCGAGGGACGACGGGTAATAGACAAATGGGCTCGCGGCCCATGTCTTTTTTTTCAGAATAAATTACCGTATCCAGACGTCCTGGCCGCACCGGCGGTTGCCGGATCCCCCTCCCGTGGCCTATCCAGGCGATCGCCTGTTGCCTGGCCGACAGACGACAGGCCGGAGAATTGGTCCGGCGGCCAGATCCACGCCGTTTTGTGGCCGTCTAGGCAGGGTCACCTCGGACGGTGTCGGTTGGAGCGATGGCGTGCCCCTACTGGTTGCGGACGGCAATCCACCAGCGTTTGTCTCTCCCAGATCGACGGTTAGTTGTTTTCTGCTCTCGTTTCTTTGATTCTACTCCCTAAAGACAGGCCAAGATGGATTCAGAGTTACCTAAAAATATGCATACCCAGTTCCTCACTGTAACCATGGGGCTCTCCTGCACAATTTAGTACCATGAACGGATAGTTGAATCTGGAATCATCCAGGCGCCTAAGTAGTAATTTTAGATAGTGACAACATGAAGATAGTATTATTCAGAGTGCTACATAGAAATTTTAGACAGCACCACATCAAGGCCACTTAAAGTTCCAAAAGTAGGTAGTTGTACATAGGTAGCATACAAATATGAATATCCTTGTTGTAATTGATGGAGCCAACATATACCGTACCATCCTTGCAGTATTCCCTACATGTTTATACACCGGGGACTACATTTGTTTTGGCCTCGCGATTCTTCACAAAAGTTCCAGACGCCTATTGCAGTCTGTCCTGTCGAAAAAGTAGCATGTTACAGAAAAATGTAGGCGTACAAAAATAAGGTAACGATCTCTGATAGGTAACATAAATATCAAAATTCTTATGCATATGTCCCCAAGGATGATTCCAACGCAAGAGTATGTGCACATATTTAACAATTAAGTAATAGATCATAGAACTGTTGTTTCTTACCTTGGTTGCTTCACATGTTCAATAGATCCTGAATGGATGATGCTGTGTGCTGAATTTCAATGAGAATTTTGCTAGTTCTCAACGTAACATCTGGATCGGGGTGAATAAGAGAAGTAGAAGCAATGTCTGTTGAGATTACTTTTGCTAGAAGGTTCTGTGGGATGTTTGCAGCGTTATGGCACCAAATAATGCAGCGATAGGTCTCACAGTTTATGAGCTTTTCTGTACTGTTGTCTGGGATTTCCATGAAGGCATACCCTCCGAGAAATAGGTGCATCAGGTTTTTTGTGCAGTAATGCGCTGGAACTCTGTGAACAAGAATACGAGCGCAAACATGGAGGGTGTGTTCCATGGAGCCAGTAGCAGGTGACCAGGGGCGTACTTTAGGTATGTTCAAAAGGGGCGTTGTCAGGATTTTCTGTTGCACCGAGTTCCCCTCTGGTCCTGCCGGTAGAAGTATGATCTGCTGAGTTTGGCTGATGGTCTTAACATTTAAATCCATAGCTGGGTGAATAAGTCTGAGTTCAGCACAAATGTTCTTTGCGTATGTGGGTGTGCATGGCACAATGATGGAGTTTGATAGCTCTTGCATGAACTCTTTATTAACCAGATTTGGTGGCATGTAGCATATAGCATCGCTGGTGCTGTATCCATCCTCGTACCGTGGGACATTTGTGATGGGGACGTAATCTGCACCCTCCACGCCTCCATGGATGTAGTGTTTAAGACCCAAGTGGATACGGTAGATTAGAACCCTTCTATAAGGTTGTGTTTCCATAAGCTGTCCCTCATCAGGTGTGCTTACAGGGATGCACACACTTATCGAGTATGGTATCGGGATCCTGTGTTGTGCCCAAACAATGCATCTGTAGTTTTGAAGGTCTATGCGGTGTCGAGTCCTGTTTGACACATACTCAAGCGCACAGTATGGGCTGAGGATATGCTCAACAGCCTCCGGCGACCACAACTGAAGTGGTAAATTGCTTATGGACACGCTGATACGCTGCTCGGCGATATCAAAGCCCATCTCATCTATTGGCCTCCACTGCTTAAACTTGATGATGGTTCCTTCCACTCTAACATGATCAGCTTCCGTGAGCATATTATATGCAAGATAAGCATCCCGATCATCTGTAACGGAGAAGATCGTCTCTTCTTCTGAAGATGCATGGATATCAATGGTTCCTCTTTGGCAGAGCACGGGCTGCATTGCTTTCAATAATAGCGGTAGGCTTTGCCCATCACCAGCGGTGCAGCGTTTCGCCACCAGTGGGAAACGGATGGAGCATGTGTCACGTGCTTTCTCTTGCGCTAGAGAGATGTAGCATTCCCTGTAGTTGACGATGTTGATCTGCTGCTGATTCCTGTATTAGAACACAGAAGGGGTAATAAGAATCGGGTAAAATCTAAGTATCCAGCGTTTTGAAAAAGAGCAATACCGTTGGAAAGAAATACATCTGAGAAATAGGTGGCTCACATTTTATCTACATGAATTGAGGAGGAGACATGTTTTCCATTGTTACCAGGAGGGATGTTCAGGGTGTCATGGGTAACATAATCAGCCACATTCCTGTTACCAAATAAGCACAAGGTATGTAATGCACGGTGGAAAGGGAGTTAAAGAAGAATGTTTAAGTACGGAAGGGATGCAAATCAGCTGACCTTTCATGTGTTTGATATTTCTTCTTTTCCATAAGGAGAAACGGCTGTGAAGCTGTGGGAGGGACATCCCTAGTATTTGGGGTGGCCAAGATCGTATATTCAGTAAGATTGTCATCGCTGAGAAAGAAAAGACATATTTGCGTAGCTTTCCTATAATTAGGTAGGCATTTCTTAATATGCAACTAAGTAAAGGATAGGTTGGACCTGATTACATTGTGATAAGTTCTACCTGTGTCTATCTATATATTGAAATTAAACCTTCCTGTTATCAGGTCAATATAGTATTGTAAATATTGTAAATTGTGCTACCTGTCTGATGTCTCAGGCTCTTTTCTCTTCAGGGATGTTGAACTCTGTTTCTCTGATTTATGCTCAATGGCGCCTGAAGCTGATGTGCTGTCTAGTTGCTCATGCCTTAGCCCGAGGAAATTACCCTCTTTCTTAGGAAATGTCCTGGTAACGTACATACAGAGACATATGAATTAAAAGTAATTGTAAAAAAGCACCTAAATATTTTTTCGTGCCTAAAGCGAGTGGTAATATCACGTATCTAGGGAGTAATCTCTCTGTTTTCACACAAATCCTTGGCACAGTATAAATTGGAGTGATGTATTGCATTGCAGGTTAAAAAAAGCCGGAGTTCGATTGGGGATACATTTATGTATTAGGGCGAATAACTGTGGCTATGCCTGAATAATGACAGGAGTACGAAGCGGCGCTGCAAGAGTAAAGATACTGAGGAGAGGTCGGCTGAGTCAAGAAGAGCATTCATTACCGTGGTGTTGGATCACTGATGCCATCCATGGCTTCCTTTGGCTGAGAGACCGTGGCTCGCTGTAGCTGGGCGGAGCGGTGTAGGACGACAAAGGGTCGCCTCTCCTGTTGCAAGAGGGGAAGTAATAGGCCAGAGCGTCTCTTCAGTTCCGAGCTGTAGCAAAGCCGGTGGACGTGGTCTACACAGGTGGATCAGTTGCACATGGATCCAGGCCTCTAGCAGCGGATTTTGCCGCTTCGTGTTCCCCATACTTCTCGAGTAGAATTGCCAAGTGGTCTTTAATAATCGATGTAATCCTTTGTTTTTTTAACAGTTAATACCATTTATATATATACTAATAAAGAGTACCTCCTTTTTAAGGAACAAGGCATTCTCGTTTTGTGTTTTTTTGTTTCACCAAGATTTACTCTAAAAATATATATATAAAGATTGTTGGTACAAAATATATAGTAGTTTTTGATAGTTTTTTTTAAAGTTTGGTTAAATTTTTACACGGGTTAACTTTTCTAAAAAGTCATAGGCCGATGGAGGGAGTATAATTCTTAAAAAGCAATACGTTGATTTTCCTATCTCTGAAATTACTTTTTTTTATCTCGTTTGGCATGTGAGTAATAATTCTTAAGGACCAAAGAGCGTACGTGTCGTCGTGTTCTCGCTTGTGTATCCCCTCTAGTGTCTCCACCCTACCAACAAATATCAGTGCCGCCCGTACCTACCCCCGGCCTATCTAGATCGGAGCTACTCGGAGCTGCGCCATTCCCGGCTCGGTGACACCACTCGATGGGGCGCTGGCTCTCGGATGGCTGTAGCCACGGAAACAGCGTCACCCCGGCCGTGGTGCCGAGGACAGTGGAGAGGGCGAGGACTGCTTGGCGGCGGCTGACCGCTGCCGGAATAGGGGATGGCCGACCGTTGGTTGGCTCCAGTTCGCTTCTCCCTGCTCGTGCAGATCAGGTTAGTCTGCCTTTGCCTTCCCCCTTAATTCTATCGCTGATTCTCACTTTACTGACCACGAAACCGTGGCCATAGATTTCGACGCGGTCATAGCACCGGCTAATCAGATCTGCAGGGCCTGCCGCAGCTAATTGTTGTGTCTTACGTTTCCTAGTATCTAGCTAACGTTTTGTGTATAAGCGCTGAAATTTTTCGTTTATGCAGAAGCTCAGTTTTGCCCAAATAATTATCAGGAGCTTAGTAAACTTCAACGTAAAGATTCAGAGGAACTAAATCTGTACTGATCTTACTATACATTGAACCATTGTTTAAAAATACTCTATATTGCTAAGGTTGCTTTGTCAAATTGTGTATGGTGTCGTTAACACAATTTAATCCAGCTTTATTCTTGCTGCTCGTGCTACTTCCTTAGATGACAAATGCAACACAGGTGTTTACAAAAAAAGGTGTGGTAAAATGATTAACCTGCATTCGTGTCAGATGTACTATTTTCTGCGCTCGTGTCTTTTACGATCTGCCAATATTGATAGACTAATTAGTTTTGTGTATCTTGTACTTTCATTCTAAACTGTTGAATCTGGGTCCTTTTGCTGAATGTAAATGATATTATGATTGGCAGGGCAATGCTGAAAAGGTTGTCATCTGCTGGAATATGATCTTAGAAGCAGTCGTAGAGTCGCTGGGTGGTACTGAGCTTGCGTATACACGTGAGAGAGCAGATGGCCTAATTCAGGCACGCGTGCACTTTCGCATACCTTTGGACAAGGACGGAGCCGTCTTTGAGGATGTCCAAGCAGTTGGGATGAGATGCTCTGAAGCATGGGAGGCTGAAAGCACTGCGGCAATTGCTGCGTTTGGTCAACTTCAGTGTGAACCCTTTCACATACGTGTCTTGGATGTGAGTCGTATGCAATATGAGGAGCTGCAAAAAATTTGCAACCAGTATCTTCTCAAGACCGGTGAAGTACGTCGTGGTATTAAACTTCTGTTGTCAAACTGGGAAGACACGATGGTGAAGATGGAAGACTGTTACAAGGGGCTATACGAGGAAGTGGTCGAAAACACATGCCGTGGAGTCAACGCTGCTTACTCTGAAATTGCGGGCAATGTGGCGAGCTGTGTTTACGGGCTAACCAGATCCAGTTATCTAAATCTTGTTAAATTAGTTGGCGAGGCAGAGGAAATCAAGGAAGTTGAATGGGATGTGCGCAGTCGAGCTGAGCAGCATTTCCATGGGCGATGCCATAACAGGGTACAGCTCGGCACCTTTACCTTTCATTATATTGCATTGATCTGTCATTCTTTGTTTCTATTCTTGATACATCACTTGTTTATTGATGTGTATGCAGCCCAAGACTGAACAAGAATACTTACCACGCGAGATGAAGCTGTGTATGAAAAGGATTCTGGATGAGATGATCAAATCTCTTCAGTGGGATGAACCTACTTATAGATTTAAACAGCTAGGAGCTGATATGTATGGCTGTGAAGCATTGCTGGTGACGAAGTGTAACGACGCAAGGGGTGAGTCGAAAAAGACTGTTATTGCCGGTGGCAAAGGCCTGTCTGAAGACCAAGCCCTGGAGAGCGCCTGCCAAAATGCCGTTTTCTTATTAGAGAGGGAGATGTCAATTTGCTTGGCTGACATTAACTATAGCAGGAGATCACACGCAGAGTCCTATGTTTCAGAAACACGTGAAGTTTTAAACCTTGCTGTCACCATCAGTACAAAGATAACTTCTGGATGGGAGAGCCTGATCGATGGGCTGCAGGCATGCGAGAAGCAATGTTGGGATATGGTGGCGCAGCACCCGGAGAAGGAGCCGTGGAACCAACTGTACAACGCGAAGTGTGACTATGCTGGGGCTTTAGCTGATCTGCATGGAACCTGTCTATCTGATCTGGTGCTTGCTAAGGAACGCCATTCTCTCCTAAGCACCTGGCTTGACCAAGAGACGCAGGGCTGGTAAGTGGAGACCAGGAAGGTCTGTCATGTGTCACTTAGGTGCAATAAGACGGAGGGTTCCTACGTTTTAAGTATATATGGTTTCAAGCGTCAATAAACCGAATTAGCTGTCGTAGTCTATTGATGTGTAAACTATCTATTGATGTATAAACTATCTCCCGTGCTTGGAACAGAATTGAATCAGCGGCTGTAGTTTACTAATGTTTACAGTATCTCTTGTTCTTTTTAGGTAAGAATATCTCCTGTGTTTCTGAATCACAGGATGGCATTGTCACATTTGTCCTGTCATCTTACTTTTCCCACGGGGTATGAAGAAACGGTCACATTCCAGGGTCCATGCCTGAAAAACGTTATCTATACTCTATAGGAATGTGTCTATACTCTATAGGAATCTAATAGTAGTGTTCAAAAGTCCATGCCTCAGAACCTGGTCTAAATTCTTAGCTCAGTAGGAACAAAGACCGCGTGTTTTTTAGAAGTAATAACTACATATATGTGACACGGATACACCTCAAAGTGCAGAGAGAATATCATTACATCACGAGTTTTCTGGCCTTAGCTATAGGCTGAAAGCATAGGTGCAAGCAATCCAAAATACCGAAGATGGAACAAAAGCCGCACATTGTATGATAGATTGAAACGGCAATCATCCTACGCAGAAGGACCTGTATAAAACCATTTCTGGGTAAGCATTCTGGATACTATAATGTAAGAGCTTTCTTGGATGACAGAAATATTATAACTTAGCTTACACGGGGCAATTTCTGCAGGGGAACAATCTTGGCTGCAAGGAGTGCATCGCTGCACATAAATGACCATCCGTGCGGTTCTTAACGTCGTGTCCGGGTCTGGATGGATGATATTTTTTGAAGCAATGTTTGGTAGAACTACTTTTGCAAGAAGACTGTGAGGTATATCACTAAGTTTTTGACACCAGGCAATGCAACGGTATGTTTTACAGGTTAGCATCCTTTCGGCACCAATGTCTTGTCCTTCCATGTAACATGACTGTCCAAGGAACATCTGGATGAGTCTTCTAGTGCAGAAATACGGTGGAACATTACTAATAGTTGCTTGGACACAGATGCGTAGAGTGTCTTCCTTAGATAGAAAGTTAGGTGACCATGGCTGCAGACGGCAAACAGAGCCTAAACCTTCAGTCAAGATCCTCTCTTGCATGGCGATGCCTGTCATCCCGGGAGGTAGTGTAATAATGTGTTGACCAGAACCAATTGCAGTGATATCCATATCCCGGACATCGATATAAGGATAGAGGTAATATAGCTCACGCCGCATTTTCAGTGCTTCCACGGCTGTGCAGTCAACGACGATTGAATTTGATAGCTCTTGTAGTATAGCTTGGTCAACTAACTCTGGTGGAAGGTAGCAGACTGCATTTTCGCTGGTGTAACCTGGCTCATATATACGTGAATGCATTGTCGGGGTGTAACCAGATTTTTCTTCTCCATGGAGATATGGCTCAAGTTGCAGGCTGATACGGTAAGTGAGGATCCTTCTGTAAGGTTGTGTGCCCATGTGTTGGAAACCATCCGGAACATCAACCGGAATACAGAGAAGGATAGATGTTGGAATTGGGATCTTCCTTTGTGCCCACGTGGTGCATCTGTAGGCAACCAGTTCGGTTCGGTCGTATGTTTCTTGCATAACACATTCCACTGCGCAATACGGGGCGAGGATATGCTCGACAGCTGTAGCCTTCCATATATGAAGTGGCAAGTTGGTAATAGAGACACAGACCTTGTGCTCAGCTACATCAAACCCAAAATCAACGGTTGGCCACCAGCGTAGAAACAGGAGGCTAACTCCAGCCGGTTCAGCAATCAAACCAGACATAAGGACTTTGTAAGCATAGTGAGCATCTTCTGAATTGGCGATTGAGAAAATGGCTTCAGTATCTGAAGAGGCATGCACAGTTATTGAACCTTCGATGCAGACAGTACGCTCCATCATCTTTACCAATTGGTGAATGCCTAGATGGCTGCCGAGCTCCGGGAATCGAAGACAGCAGTACCTTCGACCGTGGAACTGTGCTTGTGATACAAAACACTCTCTATACCGCGGCGCACCAACACGGTCAAAATCCCTGTATTTCAAATTTTCTATGAGATGTATTTATAAGAAAAAAGGAACTGGTTAAACAAGACCAAGAAGAAAACTCTTTTGGTTTCTCCAAAGTTATACGCGTAGCTATATGCCTAATCACCATTTCTCATGTACCCTAAAGTTGTTACTGAGCCGTAAACGTTTTGACAGTGAATATAAAGAAATTTTCAGCAAACGTCTTACAGTTTCAGCTCAATTGATCTTAACCAGGTTCATCATTCTTACATATCGAGAACTAATAAACCAAGAAAACTGGGCGTGTTGCAATTTTTTAGCAGTAAACAAACCTTTAGATTATTTCTATATACCAAATATATTTCTTGAAAAGCAAAGTGAATAATTCTAGGATCTGAACCTCCTGTAACCGAAGGTCTGTCCCGCCTTGTTCGAATCTTTCTGGGTAGTGGTGGACTGATGGTCGCGTATGCGCAGACCTTGTTTTTTTGGCTAGAATGTACTATTCGATGCATACACGAACAACAATCTGATTTATATGCTATCAGAATGTGACGGAGGTAGCAGCGGAAAGAGAGTACTCACTGGGGCTCCAGCGCGGCGGCCGCCTCCATGGCAGAAGCAGATCCCTCTAAAGAACCGAAAAGAAGCACTGTTTCTCTCTGCAAGGTGACTCCTCGTTAGTATCAATCCTTGATTCTTCGGCCGTCGTCGGTAGGGTCGGTGTATAGACCGGGTGGGTCTGCGCCGTGGATAGCTGCCGATAGGTAAAGTGTTCGGTGCATATACTCTGTGCGTAGGAACTGTTAGGGTTATCCTTGAGCGTATTAATGAACGATCCAGATATTGATGCAGCTCCACGTAGGCTCCGGGCGTCAGCGTCATCTCGGGGAGAACATAAATTTAGGGGCTCTTGGGTTGTTAGCCATACTCCCTCCGTTTACAATTAGATCGCGTTCTGGGTTTAGTCAAAGTCAAAAAAATTAAAGATTGACCACATGTTTAGCAAAAAATAGAAGTATCTACAATATAAAACTTATAGTATTGAAATCTTCGTAAGTTATATTTTTATAATATATGTATTTGGAATAATAAACGTTTATATATTTTCCTACATTTTTTGTCAAAGTTGACAAAGTTTGACTTTAAAAATTGCTAGAGCGCGAAGTAATAAAAAACGGAGGGAGTACTTTGTCAAGAATTTTTTTGGTTAACCACGGTTTAATAAATATAAATAAGTCTTTGGTTTATGTCACATTTCGGTTTGCTATATTTTATTATTTGTATGGTCCATTTGTCATAGAGTAATCATTTTTCCAAACTTTTGCCAAAGTTTGGCGGTAAAATTCAGCCACATTTTATTGTGGTTGCTACACTTTTATCGATTACCACAATTTGGGCCGCCTTCTTTAAATTTCTCACCCCTTCCAACGACGGGGCGCTAGGGTGTTCACCTCTCTTGTTCTCAGAGCCGTTCCATCGGCGTAGTTGCGCACGCCCATCGCCCCTTGTCTGTCCGCGACCGTTACCACCTTTTGTTGAAATGAAGCGATTATAGCCTCTCGAAAGAAATTTTGTCATGTTAAGTAAGATACAATCTTAACAAAACACAACAAGTCAGTTGACCACTGCCTTTAATTATGTACAACGAACACCACACAGTAAAAACAACAGGAGTAGGAAACAAAGAGGGGCATATTAGATGGAACAACAAAATTATACCTTAGAGAAGAGTACAGTGCTCATTAGTACATATAAAATACAAGCAGGTATAACCAAGCAAGGATAGATAGTGATATGATGAAAGTACGACATACATGTACCAATACCAATTTACATTAACATAATCTAACATTGTCTTTGCCTAGGCAAACTAATAACTGAGCATAGAAAGTAAACTGACGTGCTCCACCAGCCCGACTATCTACAAACACAGATAGTCCATAGAGCAGCGACCAAATCCGTCATAGACGAAGTCATCATCAAGAGAGTGATTCACGTTATCCAGAGGCGAGAGAGCCACCGATGAAGAAGCAACCTCGTCAGCCTTTCTTACGTCAGAGTCTGTATCATATGGATATATGCCTATCTTGCGTAGCAGATCAGTTGACTCGAAAGTCAGTTGATTAAGATGTTTTGTACCTTCCTGGATTTCCGAAAGAGTGTAATTGGTGTCGTAGTCCAGCTGAGAAGTTCCAAAAGTGTACCCTGCCTGAGCTATCCGATCAATCTTGTCATTGACGTTGGAAACCGTTACCACAAAGTCATCCCAGTATCTAGTTGTATCTTTGATTTGCTGGTCTTTCTCACGGATGATCTTCGTGTACTTCCTATTGGTCTCAATCATCTCCTGAATGTGACGTTGTTCAGTTTTCCTTTTTTTGTCAAGTTCTTCATAGTTGTAGTCTTTCATTCTTTTCCCTTGGGTTTTTTCCATGTACTTGATAGCCTGCGTTGCTGCAGCATTATTTGCATCTTCTAGGTTTACCATAGGATCACCACTCAACTGGATGGAACCAGAGGCAAGCTGAAGGCAGAGAGCTGACGGGTAGAATGCTACCGAGGTTATCAGCTTTCCTTCCATGGTTGCCTCGGTCTTGTATTCTGGACTGGGCAGACACAGTTTCTTCATAAGCTCTCCAAACAGGAACGTGGTTGGGATCTCGACAATCTCCATGGCCACCAGCTGTCAAAGACAATTCGCGGTCTGTGAGAAGATCACAACATGGGAACAGCACAGAGGAAACCAGAAAAATACACGGGAAAATTTAATTGATATCACCCAATGTAAAAACAAGGTAGAAGCTAGTTACCCATATAACACGAAAAAAGGTTGGCTATTGTGTGTTTCGTCAGTTACTGATGGGATACAAGCATATAATTTCTAGGCAAGACATGATTCATATGTAAGCAAAAAAGAAATAAATATTTTCTTACATAACGATGTATCTGGATAACTTTAAAATCGATGTGATTTTACATATTGTGAAGAGGAAAGATAACATTGCGGTGCAAAATCTTGACTCTTCAACATATAAAATCATTCTCATTCTACAAATATAGGCCAGAGTTTATTCATGCTCACCTTTTTACTGCCCCAAATGGTGTTTTAGAGCAGAGAAAGCAAATGGGATCAATAGGATGCAATTTATCAGGTTTTATATTTCAAAGCAAATGAAATCTACCATTTTAAAAAGGTAGCTTGTCTTGGGAAAAAGGTGTGTCGTGGCAAATTTAGAAGTGTGTCGTGGAATTTAGAGTCCAAGACAAGCAAATGAAATCTACCATTTATCAGGATTAAATTTAGAAGTGTGTCGTGGAATACATGATTTGAGAACGATAACTTCTAAACTAAAAAATATAATAATTTTACTACACTGATATGTCAGGGGGTACCTGTGTCTCTAAAGATTAATATCTAGGTGAATGGGAGCAAGTAGCAGTACTACATGGGTGGCCTTGCATCCTAGTATTCAGGCCTATGGACTCACCGACGAGAACAAGCGGACAACAGACGAAGACCAGCAGCCGCGCCTCACGCGGCAATCTTTCTCCGGTAAAGCTGGATCTGCAAGAAAAACAACCAAAATGAGAAGGATCCTCGTCAGAAAAAAGTATGGGGAAAATGGGGACCCAAAACCACCAATCCCCTCCGCCAGAAAAATGGACTACCTTAACCCAACCCACGGCAGACGAACTCCATCGAGAAGCACCGGCGGCGAAATTGGGCGGTACAACGGATCTGGGGACGTGCAAGAAACGAGAACGACAGATGAGACGCAGAGGAGCCGAGGGAAAATGGGACGGGCGGGGCTGGACCGGAGGCGCAACGTCTTATGCAATCTCTCCTCGCACAGACAGGGAGGCACTTGGTATCGAGCGGAGGCCTGCCCTCGCTGACGGCGAGACGGATGCGCGAACACAGGCAGTACCTGCACTGTACCGACCGAAAATCTAGGGGAATGGATACGTACGCTGGAGGAGGAAGAGAGAAGCGTCACTAAATGTCGGACCTAAAACGGGCCAAAGGAAAAAGGAGCTAAAACGGGCCCAAGGAAAGAGTAAATGTCGGACCTAAAACGGGCCAAAGGAAAAAGGAGCTAAAACGGGCCCAAGGAAAGAGTTATTCGTGGGCCGTATACACATAGTTGTTCCTCTTCGGGAAAAAAAACCCTTTTTCGGGAAAAATCACGTAGCTATTTACCTTGTATATTATTTTTTTATTAAATAAAAACGATGCCTCAGCAATAACAAAGTTTTCAATAGATTCACACAGAAAAAACTTTAAAAAGAAATTAAACAAAAAAACAAACAAATAAGAGTTCAGTGTCTAGAATAGAACCATTCAACCTTACAAAAGGTGTCTGATTTATTACACATAGCATAAGTTCAACACACACAAATAAGTACTGGTTGAACAATAACAGGTAAAGGCACCGAACAGAACAATTTCATTCACAGTACAACCACCCGCGGTTTATTAGAAATGGTTTAACACAGGATCAGAGGCTACCATCGCGACTATAGCGCTCTCCATCAGAGTCGAAATCATATGCTTCAGACCTGTCGGTGGTCTACATCCGAATCAAAGCATTCTGAAGAACTATCACACTCGGTTTCATCTCCACCATAAGGATATACCCTAGCCGCTCTGAACTTCTCAATGATTTCAACAGAATTCTGAGCAAGATTAGTGGCCACAGCCTTGAACTCAAGCAGGGTAGCAGCATACTTGTCAGAACGACGGTTGCAAGGCGTAGATGAGCTGCCTGAGACTATTTCTTGGATTCGATCAGTAGACATACAAACTCTGTCGATGTAAGCATCCGAAGCATCCATGATCACTCTGATTTGCTTACTTTTCTTGGTAATCTTTTGGCCCACAGATTTGAGCTTACGAAGCAAGACACTGTTCTTATTCTTCTCTTTCTCCAACACATGATGTTGGCTCTCTTTAGGAACCTTCTTCTCTACGGTCTCCATGTACCTGATCGCTCGTCGCGCAGCATTATCAACCGCAGCTTCTAAAGACTCTTCTGGATAGCCTAATAACGAGTGAGGAGCAAGCGAAGTCTGTAAGAACTGCAGTGAAGGATAGAATTGCACTTCGGTCTCATAGTTTCCATAAGCAATAGCCTTCGTCTTGTACTGAGGGCACGGAAGACATAACCCCTTCATCATAGCTTCCAAAGTGACAGTGGCTGGTATCTCGACGTATTCCATGGTGCCGCCTGTCATAGACAAGAAAGATGAATATGGATGAACCAGTTAATGAAGTAACGAAATATCGCTAAGATGTTTCCCAACACATCTAAGACCATGATCTACTACACCATAATAATCTTAAGAAAGAACTGAACCTAGCCGAGCGGGCAAGACACAAATATGACCAAGATCATGATGCAAAGAAATATTATTTCCTGGTTCACACACATATTTATTACGCAAAACAATCCGTTAGGTCGCAAGAAATAACTTAGAGCGTTGGAAAAAGAGGCGAGTAAACCTATCACATGATAGAAATGAGCATTCAAAAACTCATATATGAGTTTTGCAGTTTGGAATCACACAGTACTATTATTATCCAGAGCATCATATGAAAATAAAAGAAGACACCAATCAATTTTATTTACTCTAATGCAGTTAGGCAGAAACTTCCAGTCCAAAATAGCCTGTTTTCTTGGAAATACTATAATTAAGGGAGGAAAGGACAGACAAACTCCCAGAATCATGCTACTCTAAGGACAAAAAAATTAGTAAGTTTAGTCTACCCCAATGGTTCCAAATCGATGCACATATTGAAGGTACGAAGCTCTGAACCTATAATTACACCGAAGTCACCTATTCTGCTGTATTTAGAAAAGCAACCGAGACATCTAAGCACTAAATATTTTGATATACTTAGGAAAACATTGGAGGCTTTTAAGCAGCGTATAAGATGATTTAATATGTTTGGCGTCTCTCCAAATCTCTAGACCAGAGGATCGCACCTGCGTGTTCTTCTCGTCCCAGATCTACTCTAATCTACGCGGGAGGGGAGATGGGAAAACGAGGGGGATTCCCCAGATCGACTGCAATCCAGGCACGAGAGGAGCTGGGAAAACGAGGGGGATTCCAGGAGACAGACTAACCTGTTTATCTCCGGAGGCCGTTCTAGAACCGCCGTCTTGGATCGCCGCTGCGTGCGGAAAGAAGTGGATAGTACGTTAAAAGAGATGGGATCGGATCAGGGGAAGAAGAAAGGACAGGAACTAATCCGGAGAGAAGGAGTAGGAAAGATCTAATCCGTCGGGCACCATGCTCACCGTTTAAATGGGCTATTCACCCATAGGACGAGGCCCAGATACGGCCCGTTGTGTTATTTTGGTTGGGTAGTGTTGGTAGCTCTTTCTATACAAATAGTGACAAAACCCCCATTTTCGAGTATCCAGATGGCTGAATTAGAGGAGGTTTATTTAGACTGTTTTATAGGTCTCTTTCCTGTGGTCATTTTGAGTGGTCATTCACTCAATTTGTCTCAGCCATTTAGTCGCAGCTGTGAAAACAAGTTGTTGGTCTTTTTTTATAGTGGTCATTTAGCAACATCTTCATTTTTTAATTTGATCATTTGCCATACCTATGTCACCAACACGTGGTGGTCAATGTGGCGAATGATCAAACTTCGTCGTAAAGTGGATAAAATGATCAAATATCTCTAATTAATTGGACCCTCCAAAAAAAATTGTCATCTTAGTATTCCTACTCTATCCTCATTGCTTTAGAGGGTGGTAATGAAGTGGCGGCGATGTCTGGATTCTTCCTCGATGAATCGACTGGCCGAGGAAAATAGCTCCGACGCATCTAACTAACATGGCAAGCAACTCTTTTCCAATACCTGATGTCAGGAATGCAAGTGGCCATGTTAGATCTTGATTTTTCTTTTGCGGTGGGTATTATGACCCTTTTTCACGTTTTGATCAGCACCATTCATGTCTTGTTAGGTGCCTTTATTTTATATATAATATGTCGAGGCGGCCATTTTCAGTAACTTTAGTTTTAGATGTCTTTACTTCTGAAAATTTAGACATCCGGGATAATCATCTCAATTGATCGTTCGCGTCACCAATTAATTAACTTTATAAATATTAGTTTCCAGTTATGGGCAATTAATTGAAAATCAAATTTGAGTTTGCACATTGCGGTGACAATTTTAATTGAGCCGTGCACATAAAAAACCCAGTGTGTTGAATCAGAGGCCTTGAGCCTTTTGGAGGCGGTGAACGCACCTGGAGGGCCTGAACCCAGCCAAATGTAAAAGTTCTAGATGCATTACCAAGACATAACCATCAACCATAGATGTTGCAAATTAAATAAAACACACAAGGATAAATACAAGTCTGTTCACGGATAGCAATAATACTAATAATAAAAAGCAGAGTGGCAAGCCAATAATTTACATAGCCTTAATCCTGAGGAAGTCATACATAACCAAGAGCAAGAGCATAGTAATATTGTTCCAGGAATACATAGAGGTCCTTTTTAACACAGAATAAACCAAGCAACTGATAGCAGCACGACCCAAAAGGATAAGACCACCAGCTAAGCAAAGTGCACAGCAAGACCGTTGCACCGGGTACTTAGTTCATATGTACACGCTAACTGCAAAATAGAGGAACACCATCCTCAACTTGCAGGATACACAAGACACGTCAAGTGCAAAAGGGAAGAACAACATCCTCGACTTCCATGACACAAAGGACGACAAATAAGCTGCTACCAATAACCTGTGCCACCTAGAGGTAACAGCCCTGAAAGGTAAATCATCAAGTAATTAGCAACATAACCAAGGTATAAGAAACTAATGGCAACCAGGACACGATGGACTATTCTTTTCAAGAAGACATACGCAAATCATTTCAAGTACTAACCTTTTCTATTTCAAAGCTTGGTCTTCTTATTTCCTGTCCCTGTCTTAGTTTTCAGCCTGCGTCTGTGAACAATTTACCGAAGATTTAAATTAGCTTAGCGATGAAAGATCTACCAAAGTATATAGCTACAATCTTGAAATTAGGTTTCCAGAATATGTCGTCTGATCTTCCCAGACTTCTTCATCTGATTACCTGGGTCACTAAATGTGCCTCAACTAATCTGCTTGTATGGTGTTCTTTGAATTAACTCATGAAAGACGAATGTAAACACATGTGAATACCAGGCCTGCGGTATAGAAAATTTTGACAGAACACATCGGAAGGATTTTATGTACTCTGCCATGGGCAGATGGTGATTTAGGTGATCTAATCTTTGTTTGGAAGGGTAGTATATCTATGATGGTGATTTAGGTGCACTAATCACATGTGAAAATCTGAAATCGTGGCGCATATGTAGTTTGCCATGGGAAGGTCTATTTTTGGCTTTTCTGTTAGATTTATATAAACAATACTTTGAACGAAATCAGTATGTAGGGATCAAGTCCCAGAACACAAAAGTAAGGTAAGCGAAAGACTAACTTTTCAGAAGTCTTCTCTGTCAGAGCATCAACAGATCCACCATCCGTAGTTTCTGGATCATCAGTCACGAGTGAAGCACCCTGATCCAAGAAGGAAATAACCAGTGAGTAACCCAAAAACCATCCTACCAAAGAAAAGCGCAGCCGGTTAATATGAAAGGAAATTATCTCCCCACACTGAACCTGAGAATCTAATTCTGGCAGAACAGCCAAATCAACACCAGAGGATGTTTCGTTGAACATGGATTTCTTGACAGATAAATCACCACCATCCTTGTTATCGCTGCACAACAAACAAAAGAAGGTCAGGAACAAAGGAATGGCACGTGTCAATGAACCAACAACCATGATAAGAAGAATTCACCTGGTTTTAGGAGGTTTGACAACCGATGGCGGAGTTTGTATGAGAACACTCTCAGAACCAACCTTAGAATGAAATATGGGCAATGAACAAATATACATAAGCAAGTATGGTGTGGCCAAACAACAGCAATAAACAGAAACATGGAAAAGGAATTGAGATACCAACCGTAGAAGCAACCATGTCAACAGAGGCCGAAACATCTGAAAGGACTGTCAAGGAGTCTGGAGAATTCTTCTCAGCTAGTATGAGTTGTGAAGCAAGAGTCTCACCAGCAGGACTCAGCCCAGAACTACAAGCAGAGCTACTGGGTGAAGCCAACACCAAACCAGGCCTACGACCAAGAGCAGAAGATCCAGAAGATCGAGGTTGTCTTCCATGATCCGCTTGAATCCTTTGAACTTGATAAGATGGATTTGCAGATTCTGGCTCGAAGCTCTTTGTTGTCACAGATACAACCAGACGGTACTTCCTTGACACAATGGAAGCAAGCTCTCTTGGAGTTGACTGATCTGTGCGCGCAAACTGAATGGCGTCCTCCACGGACATACCGTTAGGAACCTTAGAACGGAGAATGGTTAGGACTGGTTTTCCAATGAGCTCCTTGCCAGCTTTATCAAAAAACACAAGCTCAACCTCATCAGCTCCATCAGATCCGATATAGCAAATTAGGTACCTGGGAAACAAGAACAACAAAAAGAAACTAACAAGAGTTCGAAATAGCAAATTCTGTGAAGAAAGCATGTAAACAGAGACAACCACCTAGGGGATCCGCCCGTGCCGCCACACGCCTTGTTAGAACACCTGTACACGGCACCGTAAGGGATTGTTCCTTTGTTGCAGCTTGTGCAGGCATGAAACCACCAGCGTTCTCCAGGGCTAAGCCTCGAGATAACAACGTTACAATAAAATTTGGTTTTCTGCGAAGCGAAAACAAAGGTAACCACATCTACTGATAAACAGTAACAACACACCAAACATAACTCTAAAGGCACAAACCTTGTGGTCCTAGATGTTTAGATTAATAAGTTCTTTAACAGTCTTTGTTTCAAGATCTACTTGCGCGCTTATCTCAGCATCAGTCTGCCCCGGAAGCATAACACCACGAACAGCAGGAACCTTACCCTGCAATCTACAACACCAAAAGAAGATCAGTAAGTCATCTAACAGTATACATCAAGGAGCAAGGAAGGATAACAAACTACCGCAATAACTTACTCTTTGCGTAGCTCATTGATCTCGGGCAGGTCTTCGTTAATGTACCAACGGCATGGAGCACCGCCACTTAACCCCCTCCGACCTGCGAGTACAAAAGACAAGGATGTTTAACGAAGAGGCGAGACTAAGTTTTGGAACGAAATTCATGTAGGTTTCCTCAAATGCTAACCTTCAAACGGTTTAACCAAAGTACCAACAAATATTACAATAACAGGGCCATCCTTAGCAGACTGAAGCACATCCTCCCCATCAAAAGCAGTCGCCCGTTCTCCCCACAACACCACAGAAATTTCGTACCCACTGTAACCCAAAAGGAAAAATCATCACATGATCCATACACTGAACAGGGCAACTGTAACCCAAAAGGAAAAATCATCACATGAGCCATACACTGAACAGGGCAACCGAAAACAGACAAGCATGGCATTTACAACATTACCTTAGATCGCTTAAATACACAACCCTTTTGATAGATGGAGTAGAACGGCTAGCACTATGGTATTGAGCTGTCGCAGAAACTCCAGTGATAACACCAATCACATCTACACATGATAAAACAACAAGACAAAAGAACCTGGTAAAGTACGGCCTAAAATATATAGAAGAGAATGCAACAAACAAAAAAGGTACCTGTGAAAGTGTGTGGATTATCAGTTGGACTCGGGAGATCATCAAGCGGGGTCAGGTCATAAGTGCAGAGAGGGTAATCCATAAGATTGGCATTTATTTCTCGCACGGTTGTATATTTCCCAAACCTGATCATCGAATCACCTTCCACGGGCATGTACCCGTTTTTCTTTGCACCGACCAGAAACCTCTTTACTTCATAGATACGACCTTCCTTAATTCTTGGGATGAATTCTTTAACCAGAGTTGCAGCGATCTCCGCATACATATGGTTTCCCTGGAAAAACAAACCAGGAACAACTCAGCAATAGTATCTAGCAAGACCACAAAACCTAGTAAAGCAAGTAAAGTACAGCCAAATACCTGTGCATCCTGGAACACTATGTCAGTGTGTTTTATAGGACCGTCGTCGACAGCACCACGATGTTGCCAGAGGCGAGACACGTAGACATGTACCGTATACTCCCGATTACCCTGGACAAGTTCGCCGAGTTCAGTGACCGTCATCTGCACACAAGAAAAAGAGGAGGCACACAGAGTAAAGAACTGTGGCATGTGTTCACGGTAACACAGGTAAGTTGTAAACTACAAAGAGGAAAGGGTACCCCAAAAAGGAAGCAGGAAAACACGCCCAAGGCAGCCAAAGAAAACATGATACTGTCCAATATATTAGAGGCAACGAAAACGTATGCACAAGGTTGGCCGACATAGCTACTCTAGACCCAATGCACAAACCAAGGAATCACAGGAAAAACAAACAAACTGAGATGACATAAAAGGAAAGCAACGACATTATAGAACATATACTATGTACAAATGTAGGCTAGGACCTCATTCACGGATCAAACCAGCGGACCGAAACACCTCGAGTCCCACGTTCCTTATCCATGTGTCCCATCCGTCATATTTAATATTTTCAAAGACTTTCTAGAAGTAACACGAGATACAGCCACATATAATTGTCCATGAGTAAAAACAAGTGTTTTTAGGTACAATCCAACTGTATTCAAAGTTTGTCCTTGGCTCTTATTTATTGTCATGGCATAAGAGAGCCGGATAGGGAACTGGCGACGCAAGAGAATAAATGGCCATTTAGTCTTTTTCGCTGTCAACTCAATTCTTGGAATATAAACGACATCTCCTACATGTGAACCTGTTACTATGACAGCCTTTAACACACGGTCAGCAAGTTCTATGATAATAATCCTTGTGCCATTACACAACCCAGTAGACTAACTTAGGTTTCGTAACAACATAATAGGGGCACCATTTTTAAGAACCAACCTATGGGCAGGAAAATTAGGGACAGTGATCGCATTTAGTACTTCAGGTGGATAAAACATATCGTCTTCTTTAATTGACCCAGCAGGGGAAGATTTAGAGTCCGAGCTCAAATATTCTCGTCCCTCTGTAGGAACCATGGCTAAAACATGGGTATTGATTTCTTCAGCTAGTTCATTGGTAGGAGCAAGTATAGCTCGTTGGCGCAGATAAACAGGATCAGAGAAGTTAGAGGTGAAATTTGTGTAAACACCAGAAACAATGGCAGCAACATGGTCGCCTTCAGTACGAATCAAAAGATCATCAGGAATATCTATGAATGTAGGATCAACCTCGCCTTCATGTGCCACCGTTGGCAGCTTCCCCTCGCCAAGGTCAAGGACCCACTTGCTAAATAAAGCAATTTCTTGCTGAAGCGCAACGTTTGCACCTGGCACAGCCAGTCTCATGTTCTCAGTAAGTTGCAAAACATTCACAAAACGCCACAACGGGGAGTTAGTAATTGTGGCAGAGACAATCTGTGGGCGAGTACCCCCCTCGATAACAGGAAGTATCTGCCTCAAGTCCCCACCCAAAACCACAACAATTCCACCAAAAGGCAAATCACCAAGCGCGGGATCGTCTACAGATAAAATATCACGGAGACTCCTGTCCAGCGCCTCGAAACACATTCGGTTCGTCATCAGCGCTTCATCCCATATAATAAGAGATGTTTCTCTTAGCAGATCAGCCAAATGCGTGCCTCTTTTAATTTCACAAACAGAAGTCTCGTCAATATTAATAGGAATCTTAAAACGTGAATGGGCGGTTCGACCACCAGGTAACAAAAGAGAGGCAACACCGGAAGACGCAACAGTGAGAACAATTAACCTCTCCCCTCTAAGATAAGAAACGATAGCATTCCATAAGAAAGTTTTCCCGGTCCCACCAAACCCAGAAACAAAGTAAAACCCAGGCACCTGATCAATGACCGCTTGAACAATCTTGTTGTAAGCAAAACGTTGACCAGGATTAAGTTTCTCAAGCAAGACAGCTGCCTCACGTGCAATAGAAAGATGATCATGTGCCATTTCTTCCTGGATTAACCGGTTTTCATGGAATGGACCATCATAAGTTGTTTTGGGTGGTAGATTAAAATCTGCTATCCTAGAACCGTTCCTAAGGAACACCTCGGCGAGCTCAGAAAGAAGCATATCTCTAAGTTGCTCAGTAGGAACAACATATTTTGGATCTTGCCGCGCGAGTCTAACACCATACTGCAGATCATCGGCGAGATGAACCCAGTACCGATTAAAAAAATCCCTTTCGCTCTTGACCCCACAGTACAACAGCATGGTCACAAACAACTGGCGCAGCCGCGGGCCAAAACCCCAAACAACAGCCTCGTCAAAAGCACGGTACCACTCAGAATCGTCACCCAACAAACCCCGAGCGGCACAAGCTTCTTTGAAAAAGAGGTAGGTGGTGCCCTCATATGTTTTAAGATCTGAAAAAGAAGTTGCCCCTTTAACAATCATAAGCAATATTCGTAAATAGTACAATTCACCAACATTCGGTTGCACATAGTAGATACGGCCTATTTTATCGCCACACCCTCTCTCATGCCAAGACCGCTCATCAGAATCCCATGTCCATTTCGTTGGGAAATCACAGTATGTCAAAGACCGAGCTTGTGGAAACAGGGTATTAGCAACAAACCATTCGGTCAGTTTGGTCCTCCTAAGGAACTCACAGTATGAAATTCTAGTGAGGTCAGCATTTTCGTCAAAACTGATAGTATTCATACCAGGAAGATGCACGGGTAGTCTCTCTACAGATGGAGTCTTTCCATGCAGTATATAGCTAAAAACTCGCCACAAGGCATCGTACTCACAGATATACCTAGCATCCAAATATTCTCTAACCTCGTTCACCACAGGACGACCGTTGCTATCCAAAGGAACACCCTTGCCTTTAACCCTCTCTAAATACACCTTTGAACAGTCCGGACCTTTAGTGACATATTTAAAAAGGTATTTCATTACCTGGGCTTTGTTACACCATTCAACATTCATGTGGCCCTGGTACTTTTTTAGCATTGTCAAATTATAAGGCACAACCCACTGATTGTTAAGCCACTTGCCATTTTTAAACACACGCCGACCATTATCACGATGTCTATAAAGAGTAAAACCGTCCTTATGAATGACAGTTTCTTCCCTAAACTCTTTTGGGAAATGCTTGGAACATTTTCCATCTTTCATGCAAACACACTTATCATTAAGTTCCCCACAGGGGCCATGCATCATGAACTCAGAAACCAAAATAAAACCAAGAGGATCTTCAACAGGATCCCGAATTTCAGCAGAGATGAACGAGTCAATCAATGCCATACTAACCTCGGTGTCGGTTCTGTCCAGCCAAATAAGGATATGAGCATGCGGAAGACCTCGTTTCTGAAACTCAACTGTATGGAGAACTGCCAAAAAAAGATGGTTAAATACATGCCAAAGCAAGGCAGTAAAAAACAGGATAGAACAGCCATAAAACAAAAAAACACATAACCATTACCAGCCTTGGTAGGGCCATACGCACGACCTGACTTGATATCATCAAGGCACTCATTAAGTTTCAAGTTATACACTCTAACAACAATATCAGCCCTATCATGAGGTTTCTGCCCAGGCTCAAGTAAAAGTGCCTCTGTAATCTCAGGCCACTTGGGATTACAGGTAAAGGTGGAAAAAAGATCAGGAGCACCATGAACACGCGCAATGGCAAGAGCGTCCTGAAAATTTTCCTCGAAGTAACGTCGTCCACCAGTATGGCTAGAAGGGAGAACTATCGATTTACCAACATCAGAACCATCCACAAATCCCTGACCAACTGCATCAGTAATACCTTGTAAATTTTCGCTCCTAAGCTTCTTTTGGTTATTAAGAACAAACCACAACCGCCCCTCATCTATGCTAGCACGCGAATCAACAACAGCTTGAGAAGACAACAAACCATAACACAAATAAGGGTTCGTTTGGGATGGACGATGACAAACAAAACAATAATATTCTTGCATTGTCAGGGTTTTACGGACCTTGTTCTTATCTGTTTCAGTAGGAAGGTAAGGAATCTCAAGATGGAAAACTCTTTCAGCATAAGGAAAAGGCAAAGGATATTGCAATGACATGAAAGCAGGGTACAAACAAGAAATCCTCTCTAAACCAGTTTTTTTGTTATCAATAATAATGTCACGGGTAGGCGCATCGAGATCTAACGGACCAACAACCAATGCTGCCAAATGAGCTGTTGTTGGCAAGTTGTATTGAGGGCCATCACCCTCCAAAGGAGAGACCAAACGAATAGCCACATGTTCCTCCTCATTACCCTCAATACGTTCTTTAGCCATTCTAAATGTTTTGACCAAATCATTACAGCCATTAAGCATGTCCACTAAACCAGCAACAATAACAGGATCTAGGTCCTTGCTCTTATCATTGTCCGGGTTAATCGCATTGATCCTATTACCGACCTCGTTGGTGGTGTCATATATATAAAGCTCGGCAAACTTAGGCTTGTTTCTTCCTCCAACGTTGTCAGGCCCATCATTTTTTTCAGGCAACAAAGAGCCCATATGGTGGCAAACAGCACCTTGAATCTTGAAAATATTGGGGCCGCGCGAATTGTTAATAGAATGATCAATCTTTGCACCCATGGAGGTGAAAGAGAAGAGACAGTTGTACTGTTGAATCTTGGACACGAAACGCCTGGCACGGCGATCACCGTTAAAACGCAGGAGATTGTCGAGAAAAGGAGGAGGTTTTTTAAAAGGCGGGATATAGACCTTCCCGCCCCTACAACAGAGATTATAGTCAACACGCAAAGATGGAGCAAGTAGTGGTTTTAACGCGCTCTCCCCACCAAAAACATGCACCACAATGACGACACTGAAACTCAGGAGAACCATGATATGACCGGCCTTCATAAGCAGCTAAAGAGACAAAAAGGCAAGAAGTAAGAGTCTCAGTAACGCAAAATTATTTGGTAAAATAGGAAATAAAAACCAACGTCATACACACGCGGATCTAATACCTTTTATACTTTCGGCAAGTTCACCAGGATAACCCTCCCAATCACCATCTATAGGCTGTAGCATAGTATGCTCTAAAATCAAAGTACACAGCTAACCAGGTAAATAAAGACTATAGACAAACAACGGGAGCAAGAGAACCTAACACGAAGCAACAAACACCACACCTTGAAAACCAGTACGCCGTAGATCAATTACGAGTCTCCTCCTTTTACGATAAAATCTAGTAACCTCACGACCAAGGAACGGGTACCAACCATCTCCTAATACACGGAAGCAACACGGATATTTTAAAAACAAATAGACAGAACTGCAACAAAATAAAAACCTAAACGGTCGCAAAGAATGACATACTCTTCCTCTTATAAGGCGACTCAACGGACGACAGCACAGGAACCCAGTGAGGGGTTATCCACGCAGAGGGCTTTCTTTTTTTGGGTGGCATTGGAACAACGGCAAGGGAGTGACACCCGCTCAAATCACACACTGGAATAAATCGACAATGAGATGAAGGAAATCACCCGTTCAAGAGTAGCCACCTACAGTTTCATAGCCAGACAGCCACACCCAAAGGAAAAGGCAAAAAAACAAACAAGCAAGCAAGAAGATCCCATGGCACCAACACCACTTTGACAATAAATAGAAGGCAAGAATCAACGAATCCATGAAATCGATGTGACAGAACCAAGGGAAACCAGACCAAAACACAGCCGTATAGGAAACCAGGACCTTAAATAATAGGAATACAACATTTTGTTACACACATGTAATAGAAAACAACATAGAAAAGTAAACCCAGAACCATCTGAACTACATGTTACAGACAGAAGAAATAAGCTGGTTACAAAACATCTCCCAATGCTCTGGCTCGTGGGAAGGATGTACACAGCTGGTACAAACAGCACAAAAAACGGGTTTACTTGACCTAGCTAACGACACGGCAAGAACAACCGCAGAACGCGCGAGGTCTCTATAGGCCTGCATTCCCTCGTAGTTAAAGTCGTGTACCACGAACCCATATAAACCCTGCAAAAAGCGAACAGCCTGCAAAGCGGAATCTCCGTATGGACACTGTGAACCCGCAGACTCAGTAGACCAGAAAAAGAACCGGGCAGGCATGGCCCCCTCCTGAACAAGATCGATCTCAAGCTCCACACCTTCAAGGATAGAACCATCCCCTCCCACCTCACGCAGGTAGGAATGGTACGTTACACGACACTGGGAGGCGACCAGCTCGAATAAATGAAGGGGAGAATAACGTAGAACAAACATCCTGTACCACCAGAAAATAGAGGCAAAGACACAACACACGCAAAAGCAAGAAACAAACCGAGAGGACACTCTTATTAGGCACACATATCATGATCATAAACATACATAGACAATAATCACACAGAGAGAGAGAGAGAGAGAGAAAGAGAGAGAGAGAGAGAGAGAGAGACCTCGATGGAAAACAGCTATTGCAACAAACTGCACCAGCAGACAACACACACCAGTAGACAACCCTGAAAGAAAAACAGCCGACAGTCAAACCAAACCCTGCGGTACTTGTTACCACACACATCCTGGTCATCTCAACTTCAGACCACATTTAAATTCTCCTCAAATCTAACTCTGTCATCTCAACTCTAAAAGAAACGAAGATACCGTAAGGCTCCATGCAAGCTCCTCAAAAAACAACACATGAAAACACATGAAAACAATCCCACCCAGATCCAAAACTAAGAACAAACCATAGTACCATATACCAGAAAATCATCCCAAGTGGGACCCAATAGAAAAACTAAATTAAACCTTTAGATTATCACATTACAAAGAAGGGACTAATATAACATCCTGGTAATCACTAATCTTTTGATGGGTTTGGTTCTTCTATGGATCTGGTATTGAATTGCAAGAAAAAATATCAGTCAAACATGGATAGAACAAGCGCTGGGCTACAATACTGAGACAACCCAGGGAAACGCATCCAAGACAGATGCAAATGACCTAAAACCTTGCAAATCGGCACAGGCAAACAATAATCTAACTATACAGACGACTTGCGAAGGGGGGCAAAGAGGACTACCTTCTGTAGAAACGGTTGCGGCAATAGATCACGGCACTGGCAGCAGCAGACAAACCTGAAACAACTGAAACCAGGCCCTGGTTAGAGTCTGTCCATGTTCAGTTCAATAGTAAATGGTCTAGGACGAGAAGAAGCAGCACCAAACTTCGTGTGATGTCCGTAATAGAAAGGCTATTACTTTAGAGGCGGTAGATAGAGAACGAAGGAAGTAGATTAAGTGGACCAACTTTAGTCTATATAGATAATTACCAATCATCGACAACACATTCGAAAGCTTAGTGATCATTTTTTATTCCAGACTGTCACGTCTACTCATCCAGATTGTCTATCCCTCTGATACAACAATAACTGACATAAACCAGGACACATGTCATTCTAGGAGTAAAGAGTTGAGGCAAGAAAAATATACTAAGTGGACATATAGTTACAACACGAACTTGCTTACTACCCCGTACCTGTAGAAGACAGCAGTAAGATGACAATACAAGGTCAAGACTCGCAATGAATACATATCTTAAATATTCATAACACGTGATCTCCGAGAGAACACAAAAACACTTGAAAAAATAGAAGCAATGAGAACCTAAAGCATGAGCAGGCTACTGAATAAGAAAAGAACCGTAACAATGGCTTCAAAACATAATTCAAGCAATATGATATTGATGTAAAGCTGTTGATTTCCTTCAATATTATCAGTGAACCTAAAATCCATTGTAAATAGGCATAAACCACGCTAGACATAAATGGAGTATATATAGCATAAACAGAAAAAATGCTAGAAATGGTACAGAGTTCACTAATAGGAGCAAAACCATGCTATACGTTGCAACTTAGAAAGAACGCAACGGGAATAGTTGTCCTGAATTGAGGTTTAGCTCCCCTCTATACTAATTATTTGTTTAGGTATGACTGAGGTACACACAATGACCAAGGAGTCTTAGAAAACACTTTCCTGTATCCATTCTTTGTGCATAAACATGAGCAAGTCAGCAAGAGAGAGTATGTATGCTTGAAACAAGGATATTTTCAGAAATTTGGATAGAAGGTTTTTGCCTATCTGCCTTTCTGCTAATCTCATGTTCACATTACTATTCAAGATCGTTTTTTATCCTATTCATTATCAAGATCTCATGTTTATCTTGTTCATTATCTCGTCACCAAAATCATCTCATGTTTACCTAGCTCAACCTCTTTCTACCAATCCCATGTTTCTCCATAGAAAGCAGGAAAGAAAGAGAAGACAAGATTCACTCACCACGGAAAAAACTGGAGAGCAGACGAAGACAGGGAGAATCTCCAACAATGCTGGACCTGTAAACATTAAACGAGGAGAAGGAATCTGGTCAGAAATAAGGAAGGAGCAAAGGGGAAGACAAGGCCAACGAATCCCAGGAGAAAAAGGGAAAAGCGGAGGAGACTCACCGACGAGAACAAGCTGACAACAGATGAAGACAAGCAGCCGCACCTCACGCGGCAATCTATCTCCGGTAAAGCTGGATCTGCAAGAAAAACAACCAAAACGAGGAGGATCAAACGGGGACCCAAAATCACCAATCCCCTCTGCCAGAAAAAATGGACTACCTTAACCCAACCCACGGCAGGCGACCTCCATGGGGAAACACCGGCGGCTAAACTGGGCGGTACAGCGGATCCGGGTACCGTCCTTCCACACCGAACGACAGACGAGAAGCAGAGGAGACGAGGGAAAATGAGACGGGCGAGGCTGGACCGTGGGGGGGGGGGGCGCAACGCCTTATACAAATCCGCGGGCAAATGACGGGATGCCAGCGCGGCCAAGCCGCCGGAATTCGAGGCGGCTGACGCGAAAACCCCAGTCCACCCCTGCCCCCGACGCCCCCACTGACGACGCGCGAACCCACCTCGCGCCCTCACGGCGTACACCGACCGTGCGGCCCCGCCGGGCAGGGGGCCCTCGAGCAGCGGCAGACGGGTACGACGGCGCCAATACACGGTCTCACCCACCCCGCGGGCGACTCCTCCCAGACACGGTACCCGACCCCGGCCGAGCCGCCGGAATTCGAGGCGGCTGAGAAAAAGGGAAACGCGAATCCCCTGCCCCCGACGCCTCCATTGACGCGTGAACCCACCCGCGCCCTAACGGAGTACACCGACCGCCCGGCCCCGCCGGGCAGGGGGCCCTCGAGCAGCGGCAGGCGGGTGCTTGTCTTCTCCCGCGTGAGGCGCGGCAGACTCACCGACGGGGACTTGTCCTTGCACACACGGTACCGTCCTCCGCTGACAACGCCTTCCACACCGACGGGGGCACTTGTCCTTCCACACACGGTACGCCTACTACGCCGCTGACAACGCGGCCCAGCGCAAGAAGAGGCCCAGACGCAGCGACGGGTGTGTGCAGAGGCCTGTGGAGTCGACCGCGCGTCCGTCGAGAACGGGTCGAGAACGGGCCGAGGAACGGGTGGAGCTCTGTGGAGCCTCGCAGGGGTCTCCCTAATTATATCTTTAGATTTCCTCCCACATTTAAAAAGGAATGTTATTCATGTCGTGATTGATAAGGCATGGCCACTAATAAGTTACTGATCTCAATAGTTTTACATAAAATCTGATCATGACAATTTGTTGACTGGATGTGGCCTCTTCTATAGTACTATCACCCCTTAAGCCATGTCATCAAATTAACCACTCATTTCCTGACTCAAATTAACCACTCATTTCCTGACCACATCTCAGACGCATGCAAGCTTATGAGCTTCTTCCTCTTCCGCCTAGCCCACACTACCATCAACTTTAAAAGCCATATGTTGCCCAAAGAAGTGGCAAAATATTTGGCTACAATCCAAATAATCATAACATGACCAAATTTTTGGTAGGGCTTTGTTGGGCTCAAATAAAAAATTAACTCTAGTGGAGGCTAAGTTTGACATGTAAGAGATGTTATGGAAAAAATCATGTTTCTTTCGCCCCATAGCTCCCACCACAAATTTTGGGTCAATCCATGTGTTCTGATGCAAGGCAGTTTTAAGTTATATTATTATTTACCCAAAAATTAAAAGATTAGAGGTGCAATTCTCTACTTCAAAAAAAAATCGAGACATGCAATTGCCTTCGGTCTTTGAGCCCCTCCCCACCCCCCCCTCTTTTCTCCGGAGCCAATTAAGAGGATTCCATGAGCGTGTTTGGTTGCTAGCAGCTAATTTGGATTCGGTGCCGGCTAGGCCCTAGGGGGTCATGTCTACGGGAAAATGAAGTTTGGGTCATTTGCCCATTTTGTTGGTTGCCCGCTTTTCACTTGGCTGCACGGGATGGGCAACTATCACCCTTATGTTTGGTAGGCTGGATGACACCCTTTTTTGCTTAGATGATGCAACACAATTATATTTTGTTGCCCGTGGTAGGCTACATATAGTTACCATGATCACGATATGGTGAGCTTACCATGATAAAAATTGCAGCAAAAGCAAGATCAGTACCAAAAGGGGGTCATGGTGTCAATGTACCACCAGCATCAAACTACACCCGGAGGATATGACACTAATAACACATCACTCCTCGCATATTTCCTTGATTCTCTTCAACTTGTCTTTCTTAGCATCGGCAACATTGAATAGATCAAACAATGTGTGCTCAAGCTTCTTCTTTTCTTCTATGAGAACAACTTTTTCATCATTCCATTGCTACTGCTTGGCCTTCATGATGTTTCACTTGCGATTTCTGCAACTGCTTAAGCATCTACACTTTCTTCTTCAACACGGTGGTCTGCTCTTTTGTGGCCCCTTCATCTTGGACAAGTTATCCTCCACAATCTTTTTCTCCGATTCATCCATGAATCTCTTCACATCAATTAAGAGAGTTGAGTACTTCTTGTCGATCTTGCTCTTCTCCTCTGCTAGCTCCTGCAGCAGCTTTGCATTCTGAATCTTCTCGTCGATTCTGGCACACTCCCCATAGTTTGGCCAACACATTCTTTGCAGCTTGTGGCCACTCACTACCCAACCAGGCCACAGATCCATGGTTTGTAGCTTCCTACATTTCAAAATATCATGCTCACAATGTGTGGATCAGCTCTAGTACATGAAAATTCACTATAAGGGAACTTACATTCTGCATTTGGTAGAGCCAAAATCGACGCCCAGTGTTGGTTCCTTCGAATGCAACACAATTCATGGCCGGAAGCTTGTGGAGGCGACACACATGGGGACAATCTGCTGCAATGCCGGTGAATATGGGATCTTCGATGCGGTCAGGAGTATAGTCCATGTCGGTGAGGTCCTAAGAGACAAGAAACCGAAACAACAGCCAGTTCAACTAACGCCAAATCAAAAATCCCCAAATCTGCGGCTAACCCTAATCATGAAGAACAACATGGGGGAAATTGAGCTTACCCCAAGATAGGATTTTTTCGAGTACTCGCCGTCATTCCAGCTGGGCATGGCGACTTTGGCGGTCACACTGATGTCCTTTCCATCGCCAGTGATAGGATATGAGGGAGTTGACTGGTGAGGAGAGAGCAGGGAATGGATTTCGATGTGGAAAATGAAGAGTCCAAATAGAGGAAGAGTTTTGCCAGGAGATGCCCGAATTCTTCCCGCCTCAAATTTCCATTTTCGCGGCAGCACGCGCGTTGTCCCGCCATCTCCCTATGTGTAAAAGGGCTCATGCAGGAATCTTCGCTGCATTCGTGCAGGCGCAAAAAGGGTGGCTAGCTGGAAACTGCGAGTCGAAAGTTCCCAGCGGGCCTGCCCCGAGGGTGTTTTAAGGTTTATACGGGCCATAGCGTTTATGCGGGCCATAACGAGAAGGCCGGGTAGCAACCACCGGTCCAACTTCTGCTCCACGGGGCCTGTCCAGGCAGAGAACGCCCTACCAAACGCGCCCCATGTGGTCTGATAGACATGGATCTCATCTCGATAAGATCTCCACTACAAAAGTAATTTGATGGGATCATCGATGAAATGGCACTATTCCTGCTGTTGATGATCCACACAAAGTATGGGTGGCGATACAAAAGGGCTAAAATCTTAAATGGTGCACTTGAGCTGTAATTGCACAAATAGCTGACTCTTCAAATTCTGTCGATCGGCACAGAAGGTAGGTTCCATGAATACGTATGATTTCAAGTTATATGTTGAAACTCCACCAAGACCCCTACTAAAAGACCGGTGGAGATGAAGAACAACTAATGTCTGATTGCATTTGTCATTGAAGGTCAAGTGGGGCACAGTGGAGATGATGATCCATAAGACGACAATTATCACGATGACCAGACCATGACCGCATGACGAGGATCAGGATCCAGAGGATATGGATGGGACTCAGATGTGGACACAGAGGACAATGGTAATCAGACCCACAAAATTCTAACAGTAGGTCCCATAAACGATGTAATTAATCGTCAATAAAGCTTAGCAGGGGGACGGAGTCCCATTGTTTTCCTCAAAAAAAAAAATTCTAACAGCACAGGATTGCAGGGCTTTGGTCGGTAAGGACTAGGTTGCGGTCAGGAACACGCACACGTGTCAACCTAGTGCAATTTTTATTGTGCAACCCACAATTTTTCCCAAGGACCCACAAAGTTCTAACCATAGGTAAGGTAACCAAGGCCCCTACTGTTTACCTTAATAAATCTGCACGTTATGCCCAAATCACACAACCAAAGAGATCATATATGCTGCCAGGATAGTTACACGGGAACTATATTTTTCCTGGACATGGAACGTGCTTAGACCCAGATACATGACATCCACAAAGAATAACGACTTGTATAATCAAAACTGGATAACAGAAATGCTCGGAGCTAAATCAAAGGTTTTATTTTTATTTGCCGGGAGAAACATGAAGATATTTACGCTTCTGGGGTCTGATCTAGCTCGCTGCCACTGTCCTCCTGGTTCTGATCCTCGTCCATGGCACTTGTATGCCCATTAGGAAGGTTTTCATAAATGTGGCCCATCTTTAATCTCTTTGTTTCCATGTAACGCCGATTCTCATTAGTTATTGGTGTCAACAGTGGCACTCTTCCCAGGACACTTAAACCGTAGCCCTTGAGTCCGGTGTACTTCGCAGGGTTGTTAGTCATAAGCCTCATGGTTCGAACGCCAAGATCCCGTAGTATCTGCAGAGGAAACACAGCAAGGAAATGTGAGCCGCTACGTTTGTCTGGATAGCTAGGTACTGTACTAGGGAATTCGAATGAAACAATCTTTACCTGTGCACCTATACCATACTCCCGTGAGTCAGCAGGCAACCCTAGGTCCTCGTTAGCCTCGACAGTATCGCGTCCATCATCCTGTAAATTGTATGCCCGAAGCTTGTGACCCAGCCCAATGCCCCTACCTTCATGACCACGTAGGTAAACTACCACACCCCGACCAGTCTTCTCAATCATGGTCATCGCCAGGGCCAGCTGATCCCCACAATCACACCTCGCTGATCCAAATATATCTCCAGTTAGGCACTCCGAATGGACTCTCACTAGGATATCCTGGCCATCCCCAACATCACCCTGCATACAAATTAAAACAATTATTACTTCCCTGCATATACATGGTTCTCACCTGTTTTTCCTAATTAACTGGGAAATTCTACTTCTACAGTGAATTGCAGAGTTGCTGCTCTTTTGAGGTTTCTCAAAAATAAGCCTTGAGGAAAAGAAAAACTTAGCAGCGATCAGTCATTTAACAAGCACCCAGTTCCATAATACAAGAAATGTTTGCGCTTCTTAGCCATTATCTTGCAGTACAGGACTGCAGAATTGGTTGAAGTTTTTTGCCAGTCTGTTGGATGTAACTGGACTACTGGAGAAAAAATTTCCTGCTGCATTGGATTTTTTAAAAGAATTTAATAACATATGTACTGAGCAAAATATATACACAATAATTCAGTCAATTATAACTTGCAAGTGACTACCTAAAGGTTCTAACAGCTGTCATGAGATCACATGATATAATATTTGCACAGGAACGTTTACCTTGACCATCGCAATGTGCTCCATCCCATCGATAAGTGATCGGTAGCAATAAGATTTAAATGACCCCCACTGTAATTGCAAAGGAGTGACACAGATACGTTCTACCAGTCTGTCTCTCTTTCTCCTATATCTGTATAGGCAGACAGATTCTTATGAGCAACTAATGTTTGAGTAAAATATTACACAAAAGTACATGTCCAGGTAAGCATTCATCAAACTGTAGCTTTTATATTCTTCATTCCTCTGTAGTTACCATCTGACATGAAACTATTACCGTTTGGTATATCATAATGAAATTCTGTACTTGTACAAAAGAGCTGGGAGTATATTAAAAATAACAAACCTAATCAAGTCTGCAATTGAGACTATCTTCAGATTCTCCCTCTCAGCAAAGTCTTGCAGTTTTGGTAATAAGGCCATGGAACCATCATCATCGTCAACAATTTCACAAAGAACTGCAGCAGGAGGTAACCCAGCCAACATGGCAAGGTCTACAGATGCTTCAGTATGCCCAGCCCTTTTGAGGACACCACCTTCTCTATATTTAAGAGGGAAAATGTGTCCTGGGCGGTTGAAGTCCCCGGGCTTAGAATAAGAAGATGCAAGCGCAAGAACTGTGTTTGCCCGATCCTTGGCTGAAACCCCTGTTGTTGTCCCCTCTTTAGCATCCTAAAATGCAAATGTTTTGGGTAGGGTCAGTTTGAGAAACAGGTAATGGAGAAAGTATATAAGAAGAAAACGACAAACACAATATGCGCACAGACCAGAATTCCGACTAGAAAGGTTTTCATACCCATATTTCACTCACAGTAATTTGAATATTGTATGGTTTATTCAAAAGAATACCAATGTTCATCATAGTGATTTCATTCAAAATGTGACAGCTTTAGCTTATTCTTCATACAGATAAAACCTTCATGCATGTCTTTTCCTGTTAAGACATGCTGCCACACGCGTCAAATGTTTTATGCTACAAAAGCAGTAGAAATTCAAATGTCTCACCACTGAAACAGTAAACGCTGTCCGCAGCTTGTCTTCATTTTCCTTTGCAACTACCATCTGAGGAAGCTGTAGTCTTTCCAGGTCATCTTCTTTCATGCTGACACATACAATCCCAGTGCCATGTCTCACTATGAAAGCCATAGCCTCTGGTGTTACCTTTGATGCTGCCATTATGAGATCTCCTTCGTTCTCCCTGTCTTCATCATCCACGACTATCACATACTGCAACATGAACTCGGTTAGAATTACAAAGCAAAAAATGACTAGTAAACATTAACTGGGAACAAGGACATACTTTTCCTTGACGGATATCTTCAATAGCTTCAGGTATAGATGAGAAGCCCTCTGTAGGCAAATCTAAGTCAAGCTCGTCATCATCAGCTGAAAACCCATCAATAATAGGAGCCATGTCCGCAGATATTGTGCCAAGTGCAGCGGCATCGGCTTGAACCATTTTAGATGGTTTGGCCTGACCGTTTACAAAAATACGTTCCGACGGATCATCCCCAGCATGACATACATGAAAGTTTTTTATTCGATGATTATTTGCCAAGTGAATCGAAGTTGTTCTTAAACTGTTTGATGCCCCAGTTGGCAATGCTGAAATATCATAGCTCAACACGGAAGACATGGATTGACTGTTGATGCCATTCAACCGTGGATAGATTTTCCCACTACATAAATCAATTTAAGATAAGATGTTAGAACTATAAAGCAAAATGCGGCGATGCGAATCACTGTCGATAATGTCACATTGATTATCTGCAGGTTGTAGCACCATATGAACAAAAAAATTGATGGAAGGTAATTATCAAAAATTCATAGGCTATGCATAACATGCTACAGAAAACAAACAACAAAATGGGCGAACCACAGTTCCCAGCACCGAAAATTTTATGCACACGTCTAGTAACGAAGTTCAGGAAGAAGAATTCCCAGCTTTCTCGACCCATCTCCTGAATCTAAAACCCAGGAAGACCATCAAACCAAATGACCAATCCATCCTCCTAGCAATGGCTATACTCCTCGAACCAAATAGACCCTGAAGCAAAAATTGGACACCGAATTTCCTCCAGTCCGAAGCTTAACTAAAATAGATCACTGCGGTCCTAAAGTTTGGTTATGGATTACTACGCGGATAACCCCAAGCGAACTCTTCTTCTTCTCGAATAATTTCCCCAGGTGATTTCACCCGTAAAACTCTGGGCAAATTACACGCCCAAGGAAAAAGGAAACGACGCCGGCTCGGTTGAGGATAGGCTCACCGGAAGCACGAAGAGGGGGAGGGCGGCGCGATTGGAGGAGCCATTTCTCCGGCGAGCCCTCTTCGACTTCGTAATGGAAAAGGCGAGACGAGCCGCCGCGGGTTGCGAAGAACCCACGCAGGGTGGGGCGGGGATGGAGATTGGGGACAGGAGAGAGACGTCCAGAAGGCGGTAGATAGGATGCCCGGCAGCAGCCCAATGCAGCTGGCGTGGCAAAGTTGGCCGGGTTGCGAAAACGGTGATAATATCATATCATATTATATTATATGCTACGATGATACGGTATTATAGCATATAAAATTAGATATTTTAATACTTCCTTCGGTTGACTCCAATTTATCTAGATTAATATTTGAATCTAGACACTATTTAGTATATGGGTTTATCCAAATTTTGACAAATTCAAGTCATCTAATATGAGTCGAAGAGAGTACTAAATAAATCATGTATATATATTTGTATTAAGAAACAATTAAATACTATGTAACCATGGGTGACGCTGGGTTATTTCCCTGTATTCACAAGAATACCAAAGATTTTGAGAAAAAAAATAGTACTAGGCCCAGCAGCCCACCGCCCAGGATGCACACCACACGTGACCGTTCCTGGCCTTCCGCTCGACCGCTCCTTGTCCTCGCTCACGCTCAGCGCGTGGCACAGGCAGTGCGAAGGCGAGATGGCGGCGCCCCCTTCCTCCCCCCGGCCCTTCTCTCCCTTCCGGCCTCCCCCGACGGCACGACAGTGCGAGCAACGGCAAGTGGCGGCAGAAATCCGGCCAGGTTTGTTTCCCTATTTCCCCTTTCCCTCTTTATTCTTTATTTCTCAGTTTTTCTAGATTGCTAGGTCCCATTCCCAATTTCCCGTAGATCTAGAGAGTAGAGAAGCATCTGATTGCTGAGAAGATGTTGTAGAGATGTTTCTATTTATTGATTTGTATCCATTACTAACTAGGGATTCTATTTACTGATGTGTATATCAATTAGCAACCACATATTGACTATTGCTCTTTCAGTTTCTTGTAATCTAGATGAAGAACAAGAGTGTTGCTAGCAGTAGCATATTTGCATTGAGGTATAAAGCTTCAAAAGCCAAAAAGACAAACGAAACAACCACATCGAATCAAACAGTTGCTGAATCAAGTAGTTCTCCTGATCAGGCTAAGAGTAATTTGCAATTGGCGCTAGTGCAAGCACCGGATGCAGAACGTGAACCGGAGAGCAGCCGTGCAACCCAAACTCCAATTGTAGAAAATGAAGAATCAATTGATGAAGAGGATGAAGAAACACAAGCAAATTTGGGGCACTCGAACATGATCATGGGAAGCGGAATCCTATCTCACGGTATGATGTCAATGATCAAGATAGAGTAAGAAGGAGATATATTGAGATGGGGCCATATCGAGACAAACAAGCATAAACAATACTTTGTTGTTTACAAGCTTCTTAAGGTGGTATTGATTCTACCAGTAGCTACTGCCAGTGTTGAAAGGGTTTTTTCTTCAATGAACTATGTGAAGAATAAGCTAAGAAACAAAATGGATGATTTACTATTTGAACAACTTCTTGGTTACATTTGTTGAGAGGGAGTTCTTTAAGAAGTAAAACATGAGGATGTCATCAATCTCTTTCAACAAGGCGACCGCAAAGTTGTATTGTAATTTGGCTTCAATCAAGAGGTAATGCCTCGATACGAATTTGTTACTTTAAATTATCATCCTATCTCTTATGATTTATGAATTGTGGTCTCAATGAAATTTTGTTATTTTCCTACAATACTTTGTGCTAATTCTATCAAATTATCAATTCTCATAGTTCATATTATGCATTGAGACCAATTTTTTTTATAAAATGAATACCCACTAGCCAATTCCTAGCGCCACCACTGTATGCAACCATAATAATACTATATGATATTATGCATCAGAGGGATATTATCATATGCAAAGTATCATATGCATGATACCAATATACGATACTCCCACTAGGACTAGCCAAAGTTTTCTTACGGTGTTACAGTTGAAGTTGATGGTTGTGATTATGACGAATTTACATCGCAGCCGGTCCAACTTTGCCATGCTAGCTACGTTGGGTTGCTGTCGGGCATCCTATCTGTTCGCAACTTCACAGCTTATAAAGAGCATCTAGCGGATACAGTACATTCTACGGTGTAAATTGTTTCTGGTAATAATGAATCCAATTTACGTAACAAACCTTTCTTTCTGTAATAGATTAAAAACCATCAAAATCACCTGGACCCACGAATTCCTCCTATTTCTTAGATTCTTCCTCCATCGGTACCCTCACCTCACGTAATTGTCCCCTACCTCCTGACCACCCTCTCCCCTAACACCCATCCTACCACTGATCGGCCGCGCCGCCTTCCCTGCTGTCAGCCAACCACACATTCTTTCTCTGCATTCCCCGTCTCCATGGAGAATCCCCATGCCGCCTTGGGGTCTTGACGGCGCACTCCCTGAACTTCCACCCCCTACGCATACCTCCCGCATCACCGGGCTCACAAAGACCATCACAAGGTCGAGTTCAACCACCACCATCTCCACCCGCCACTAACCACGTCTCACTCTAGTCTCATGGCCACTCAGAGGTCCATGAAAACCTCCAGCGCATCCATAAGCTGTCATAAGCCTCCCCGTGCTATATTCGTGTTTAGGCGAAGCCCCGAGGTCCTGACGATGGCGGAATTTCGTCTGATCCTGACAAGTTTAGCACCCGTTCTGTGACGGTTGGGCTAAAATTTTCCTCCCACCAACAGCCATGTTAACTTTTTAGTTCATCTAAAAATCCACTTCAATCCTACGAACATGGGGTTGGGAGGCTCTGATGGCTGTGAAATACCACCTCTTTTAGCCATATAAAATGTGTCATTTATCTCTCATATCATGTTTCTTCTAGCTATAGCTATGCCTTATATGCATGACTTCTAGTTCTCATTTACTTTCATATGAGCTTTGCATATTTATTAGTTTAGGTAGAATTTTATCACTTTCCCTGTCTATGACATGTGTGTAGGTGTTGTTAAAGATTATGGATAAAAAGGAACAAAGAGAGCATAGTATGGAGGAGCTGTAGGGACCATACTTAGCCATTTGAGAGGTTGGAAAAGTGTTTTTTTCCAACTTCTAAAAATAAATATCCAAGACCATGGGGTTGTATCCATTGATTACACGAATCCAACGAGCCCAACAACACCCAAAACGGAGTTCATATGAAGAAATGACGGTCAAAACACTATGGAGCCCGAAGGTTTTGACGAGCAACTATACGGCGGGAAGACTTTTTCCGGCCATATAGTTCCTGCCGTATAGTTGCTAAAAAGGTCGAAAACAACGGAATTTCGGCCCCAGAAGCTCCAGAACCTTCCCTAAGTCATAAGACGGTATTGGGGGAACCCTAGGGCACCCCCAAGGCCTATATAAAGGAGGGAGGAGCCAAGAGAGAGCCACCAAGCCATATCCTCCACCACGGCGGAGCCTTGCCGCCGTGCCACCGCCATAGCCTCCTCCAATCAGATCTACACCATCACCATCACACAAGAGGAGAAGGGACTAGGATCTTGAAGGCCTCCACATCAATCTACATCGTCATGTTCATCAACAACGTCTCCATCACCGATCCCCTTTGGTTACTTGTTGTAATTCTAGATTGAATCTTGGATTTGCACTTGTCCTCAATTGTATCATCATACTTCATCCATATTTTATCCATGATATTGATTGCCTTCATGTGTGAGTAATTTCCTTTGTTCTTGGGGAGATGGAGAAACCCTAGTATGTGATTTAACTGAGATAAAGATTATTATGTGATATTGTTCATCATGTGTCTGTGTTAGATTTCCTTCATCTTGATGTTGGTTGAAGCACACCACTCAATATTTGCCTCATTGAGGACTAGATGGAGGGAACTACTTGTTGGTAGACGGAGGGGTGATAGCACTTACAGTGACTATAAAGCTGTTAACACTCCTCCACGTATCAACTTGGGAATCGAGGAGAACTCACTAAACATTGTCCATGCCATGGGATACATCCTATGGGATAAAGTCCCTTAATAGCACAGTAATTCGATTGATGTCGATTGCTTGTCTTCTCTGGTTATGAGGATGATGTGAGCAGTGGTTGCTGCCTATTCGTCCATATATGGAGCTCCTCCCACACATATCATAAATGGTCTTATTCATTATAATAATTTTGATCACTCTTTCTAATTACTAGCGGTGGATCTACTACTCCCTAAGAACTCTTTCCATCATCTTGCAGACTTTCATAATCATACTCGCATGCTCTTGTTTACTTACAACTTTAGTTTACTTATTGTTCTCTTATTTGAAACCCTCAAAAAAATATCTTTTACATAAAACTAGCATTTTATCTTGTTACTTAGAACGTTATTTAACATTACTATTTAAGTATTTAGTTCAGAAGTTATTAGACTTCAGACTCCTGCTCCCTGTGGGATCGATATCTTTATTTCAAAACTAGCAACAAACGATATGTGCACTTGCAGTCATCAAGCTATTTTCTAGCACTGTTGCATGGGAGCTAAGAGTTGTAGGTATTTTAGCTTTTGTTTATTTATTTTAGTTTTGCTAGATTTTGTTTTAAGCTTTCTTTATTTACTGCATTTGTATTTTTGCTTTTGTTTACAAACCAAAAACCCATACAAATATTTGTTACTAATCATGTCGTCTGAGATAACTACCTTTCAACAGATGAAATCTATAATGGAGGAGTCAAAGGGAAGGACTTTGGGAAATGTTCATAAGAGGCATGGCATATTAAAAGAATGGTTGACTTGGGTGGACAAGTATTCATCCACACTATGTGCCTCTTATCAGTTATATTGTGATTGTTGCGAATCTCCAGATCACCTCAATTATCAATGTGAGTATAATTTTGATACCGAACTAGCAATAGAGATGAGTTTAAATGCCTTGCTAGGGAGGACACATTGCAATTTGTGCTTTTTACTGGTTGCCAAGAGTTGTTATTTTGTTTAAAAGATATATAGGTAGAAAGTAAACCACTTGATATGATCTATAAAGAAGTTCACCATATATTCGTCTATTGCCAAGATAACTTCCTTGATAATGCATTTATTGTTGAGCGGATTAAAGCTGCCATGGAAGAATCTAACCTTTTGCAGGGTGCTCCAAAGGTTAATGTGGAGGGAACTCCACTCAAATAACCTCCACCTAAACCACCAGAACATGTTGTTAATAAAGAGGTTGCACTTGATGTTGCACCCTCTCAAATAGTGGAAGGTGAACCAAAAGTTAGAACTATTGCCGAGTTAGCTATGTCCTCTCAACTAGTGGAAGGTAATCCCGAAGATAAGACTATCGCTGAGATACTCACGAATTATCTTAGTAAGAATGAAGAGGAGCAACTTGATCAACCACTTGAATCTCCTACTTCTAAAAATAAATTTCCACGCACAAATAGTATGCATGCCAATGATATCTCATTCTCTAGTAATGATTTCTATAAGTCCCAAACTTATGATGATTGTTCTGAGGAGGGTTCATGCCTCAATAATGATTTTGGGGACTTTGGTGAGGAACTAGAAAATGAATCTTTCTATGAATATTGTGATGCTATTAACATGGTACATGAATCCTCATTGGAAGAGGAGGATGAGGATTTTGAAGAACAAATAAGCAATATGATGGTAAGAGAAATGTATTCCCAAATAGTGGAATATGCTCAAAAGTTACTTTATTTGCATACGATAGACGATCCAATAATATGTCCTCAATGTATGAAACTTGGGAATTATTGTTGTTTTCAATGCTCTGATACCTTTAATCAATCTTTAGTGTCTTATAATAATGGTGATACCACTAGTGAAGTATTAGAGTATGTTATCTTTAAAGGTGCCCATGAGCTGATAATACATGTCATATCACGTATTAATAGTGAAGATAGTATTCTCATAAAAATGGTTTATAAAATCTTGCATCATATTTCTTGGTATTGTCAAGAACATTTTAGTGGGAATGCACTTATTATGAGGAGTAAGGCACGGAGTAGAGCCGTAGTGCCCTATGTTAATCGTTTGCAGGAATTACTGGATAACGAGGAGGAACACCAAAAAGGCGAGGTTGAAGACAAACATCATTCTACTAATAATAAGTTTGCTTATGATGCCTCAGTCTTTAGTAATGATTAATATTGTGTTGAAACTGAAGATAATCTATCTGCGGAGGCTTTATGCTTAGATACTCATTTGGAGAACACTAATAATGATGAACTGGAGATAAATCCTTGTAGTATTAATGAGCAGATTTCGGGAGAACACATCTTTGATGAAATATTTGTTAATGATGCTTCTTTTTGTGACTGGATTGATAACTCTGGAAATAATAAACTTGTTAGCAAGGGTGATAAACTAGAGAATAGAGGCACTTTTGAATTTTTTCCTGCTTCTAAAGATGAGTATTATGAAGTGTTCCCTCGTGATAGTGTGGCCTAAGAAGAGTACTATGAATTGCATCTCGAAGATGCTATTAAAGGAAAAAGATTTGAATTTACATGTAAATATCTAATCCTTTTGTTGAAGCTATCTAGGGAGGTATGATCACCACACATGGCGCATCAATCATCACTTGTGAGCAATAACACATTTATCTACATGACTCCGATGCACCGCAAGCGGGTGAGACTTTGACCAGGCTATAATAGTAAGTGCTCCAAACCTCTTTTGGAGGTAAGAATAAATAATTCTCTGGCACCTATCTATTGAAATAATAATGGAGAAAAGCCCGAATACTTGGTTATAGAAAGCGCTTCCCGGGAGGCAACTCAGAAGTCATTAGGTGTCTTTCTTAGTTTTGTGTCTTGAGTCTAGATGCATTCATGTTACACTGGTATTTTTTATTCTTTGCATGATTTTCTATTAGAGTTATCTTATTGTAGTTTTCAAAAGGTAGAATTTATTGTTACTATGTGTTGCATAACTCGGTTGTACTTAAATCCCGTTTTATACATGTTAATATTGGTCGAAAATTTAAGCTGTCATTTTTCTGTCAAAATATGGTGTTTGCTTAAGTTTCAGGTTAAGAAAGAATTTTCGAAGAAACAGGTAAATTTTGGCGACTCTAGAAGGTTTAACGACCAACTATACAGCGGGAATAAAAATTCCAGCTGTATAGTTCTGGTCGTATAGTTGTTTCGACATCACCCCTTCGGTTTTTGAAAGTTATAGAAGTTTTAACGACCAACTATATGGCAGGACCATTTTGGTCCGGACGTATAGTTGCAGCCGTATAGATATCAACACATGCTTCGAATTCGTATTTTAGGTTACTACACGGTTGACGACCAACTATATGGCGGGAAATATTTTTCCGGCCATATAGTTTCGGTTGTATAGTTTGTGCAACCATAAAATCAGTATGGGAAGGGAACCCAGGTATCAAAATTTCGTTATACTTTCTCCCTACTTCCTCTAAAAACCTCGAAACTCCACATGGGAGATTCTCCCATGTTATAGAGAAGCTGAGCATATGTAAGCTATAAATTTCTACCTCAGAAACCTCCTAGACTGTAATTCTATATAGAAGTTCATGTTTTCTTTTTTTACTTTCTTTTTGTCTGTTGGGTGAACGAACGTTCGTACACCAAACCGATGTCTTTTATTTTGTGTGTTATTTTCGCAGGGACTTGAACCTTGTGTGACGACGTGTGCGGTGGTGTCGACCGCGCAAACACTCGCATGAGCCACTTGATTGATTCAAATCAATATGCTTACATATTGATGGCTGGTAAAACTTCCAAACTCGAACCTCTCCCAATTAATCACATAGGGGCTGCACACTCATGTTTCACATTTTGTCTCACTTGCACTTCATTAAAATCTGGGAGTATGTACAACTGTTGGACCTAGTTTGTTGACTTAAGCGTGGTGCTTAGGTTGATGAAGCGACTCAGTAGGACTTATATTTTTATCACTTGTGAACTAATCCCCATGCCTTCAAAAACACATAATGTTTTATTTTCTTCCTAGTTTCCAAGCAGGTTCTCAAGGAAGACAGCAACCAGGCTATATCAGTAAATATACATTAAAGCAAAGGTTCTTTGTCCATCAAAAGAGAGGTTACTTGTACCTCAACGGTAAAGTGTGTCACCTTGTTTTTAACTAAGCTTGGGGAGGTAACCACTTATCACACTCTCTTTTGGAAACTGTATTTTCTCTTTTCTTTTGGTGATATACTCAAGTTTGGTTCTTGCAAAGTTCTAAGCTTGGGGAGGTTACTTCTGCATGTGTAGAGTCTTGTGTAATTTTCATATTCGATGAAGGTTTAATGCAATGATGTATCCCGCTATTTTTGAATGCTTGCTTAAGTAAGTCTAGTTTTGTAATTATATGGGGATACACTTTCTCATGATAGGCACCATAGGAGTTGACTAAGATCTTGTATGCATCTTGCCAAATTGTTTATCAAGCTTGTGACAATATTTGTGATCCTCTAGAAAACATTGCCACAATATCTACACTTGGAAAGAATGAATACTTGATCAAGATCTTTTGAAATTTGTTGGTTGTCACCTAATAGATTTATCTTAAATAAATAAGTTATGATCGACCCCACAATGTCAAAACAATAGACTTGATAGTTTGCTTATGGAAGGAGTTGTCAATTGTAAATGATATTTCAAGGTTTTGAGTTATATGCTAAATAAGGTGTTGTTTAATTGTCTCAAGAGTTTAGCCTTAAAGATACTCAACACCATTGATGTGATGATCGACTTGATAGTACTCTTTGAAAGGATTTGTTTGAAGAAAATAATGTTTAGCGTTAATTGAGATGCATGCCAAATCTTGAACTGTTGATTAAAGTATGATATTGCTTTATGCGTGTATGCACCACTGTCGCACAACATGGGATGCTAACAACTCCGATGGCCTTTGAACATCCAAAAGAGGAAACTCTTGGAGTTTGGCTATGAGTTTCCCAACATATGTAGCAAAAATGCTATATTTGGGTATCCATTGGTATTCTCATGGGCCTACATTCAAAGCAAAATAGGGAATACTCCTCTGACCGTTATGGGAAATCATTATACCAAAAAGGGAAACCTTGGTAATGGTCACGAGTATCCATTCTTAGCATGTACAGTCTAATTAAACACACTAAATTTTGGCAAGATCTCATTACTGATGAACTGAAATTTTAGAAAGACAAAGAATATAAAATGAGTGTTTGATAGCCATGACTCACTAACGTGGATGACCAAATGAGACACTCTAATGCTATGCTTCTTTTGACATGTTCTCACATTTCCTTTTGGCATAAATCTCGTTACTAAGAGATAAACTTTCTGAAAGCTCAATAACTGATGTTTGCACTTGAGAGCCTTAACTAGATGACATTATTGGGTAGAATCGATAAAATTTATTCCTATTTATGCCTGACATCTATTTGTGACTAAGTTTTATCTCATAAAAATAATGATATGAAAAGTTATACAAGAGGTGCAATAAGAGGATCACAAGTTTTTTTGTAAGTTAGATTCACTATTGACATGGAGCATATAAGTTTTGATGAATCTTTAGTGTTCTTTATAATTGAGCTTGTGTTGCCTTGTATGAATACATGTTTTCTATCTTCGAGCTTGTAGAAGAAATAAGGATGCAAGGCATTGATTGCCAATGATAAGCTATTTCACAACCATTAATTTATTATACGGCGGCAAGACTAGCAACGTTTAGCTTGGGGAAGTTGATGGCTGTGAAATACCGCCTCTTTTAGCCATATAAAATGTGCCATTTATCTCTCATATCATGTTTCTTCTAGCTATAGCTATGCCTTATATGCATGACTTCTATTTCTCATTTACTTTCATATGAGCTTTACACATTTAGTAGTTTAGGTAGAACTTTATCATTTTCCTTGTTTATGGCATGTGTGTAGGTGTTGGTGAATATTCTAGATTAAAAGGAACAAAGAGAGCATAGTATGGAGGAGCTGCAGGGACCAGACTTAGCCATTTGACAGATTGGAAAAGTGAATTTTCCAACTTCTGAAAATAAATATCATGGGGTTGTAGAACTCGACGAGACAAATCCAACGAGCCCAAGAACACCCAAAGCAGAGTCTGTATGAAGAAATGGCGACCAAAATATTACGGAGCCCGAAGGTTTGACGAGAAACTATACGTCGGGAAGCCTTTTTCCGGCCGTATAGTTGCTAAAAAGGTTGGAAACGACAGGATTTCGCCCCTAGAAGCTCCAGAACCTTCCCTAAGTCATATGACGGTGTTGGGGGAACCCTAGGGCACCCCCAAGGCCTATATAAAGGAGGGAGGAGCCAAGAGAGAGCCACCAAGCCATATCCTCCACCATGGCGGAGCCTTGCCGCCGTTTCACCACCATAGCCTCCTCCAATCAGATCTACACCATCACCATCACACAAGAGGAGAAGGGACTAGGACCTTGAAGGCCTCCACATCAATCTACATCGTCATCTTCATCAACAACGTCTCCATCACTGATACCCTTTGGTTACTTGTTGTAATTCTAGATTGAATCTTGTATTTGCACTTGTCCTCAGTTGTATCATCATACTTCATCCATATTTTATCCATGATGTTGATTTCCTTCACGTGTGAGTAGTTTCCTTTGTTCTTGGGAGATGGATAAACCCTTGTATGTAATTGAACCGAGATAAAGATTATTATGTGATATTGTTCATTATGTGTCTGTGTTAGATTCCTTCATCTTGATGTTGAATGAAGCGCGCTACTCAATATTTGCCTCACTAAGGACTAGATGGAGGGAACTACTTGTTGGTAGACGGAGGGGTGATAGCACTTACAATGACTATAAAGATGTTAACACTCCTCCACGTATCAACTTGGGAATCGAGGAGAACTCACTAAACATTGTCCATGCCATGGGATACATCCTATGGGATAAAGTCCCTTAATAGCACAGTAATTCGATTGATGTCGATTGCTTGTCTTCTCTGGTTATGAGGATGATGTGAGCAGTGGTTGCTTCCTATTCGTCCATATATGGAGCTCCTCCCACACATATCATAAATGGTCTTATTCATTATAATAATTTTGATCACTCTTTCTAATTACTAGCGGTGGATCCACTACTCCCTAAGAACTCTTTCCATCATCTTGCAGACTTTTGTAATCATACTCGCATGCTCTTGTTTACTTACAACTTTAGTTTACTTATTTTTCTCTTATTTCAAAACCCCAAAAGATATGTTTTATACAAAACTCGCATTTTATCTTGTTACTTAGAACATTATTTAACATTACTATTTTAGTATTTAGTTCAAGAGTTATTAGACTTCAGACTCCTTCTCCCTGTGGGATCGATATCTTTATTTCGAAACTAGCTACAAACGATATGTGCACTTGTATTCACCAGGCTCGTTTCAGTATACCTTGTTTTGCAGAATCTATTTAGTGCACTTGTCGTGGTGGTGGCATGGCAGATGCCATGGGTAGGCTAAATATGGGTCCAATGTGTACTAGTGGGATCTAGGGAGGGATAACATAGTGGATCTACATGCGAAGACTGAACTCAAGACCTTGTATTTAGATCTTTCATGGGTTACACTTGCTCCTTGAGCTGTATCAGAGAGAGGAAGAAGATGATACTTCTGCCCTCTCCCACTCTAGGGTTTCTCTAAGTGTAAAATGAATCGACCCCCCCTCCAGGAGGCCCTAGATCACCTTATAAAGGGGTGGCCAGGTTAAAATTAGGGCTGAGGTAGACATCATATTCCCAACATATTGTAAGATCCCTCCCTTTATAAAGGTAAGGATCCCTGTGATTGCAATGCTAGTCCCTGGATCAATGCTAGCATCCACAGTTTAAGATGAAGTACACAGAAACAAAGGTCATTATTACATATCATTCCAGAGACAAACATAGTCTTTTACAACCTCCATGGCCATAGGCCTAATACAAGAGTTCAAATATATAATAAGATAAATAAGTCTTCATCTTCATGTGCCACATGCAAGCATGTTGAGTGTAGACTCATAACCCCTAATCACCATCAGAATAACCTGCAACATCACAAGTTACAGCCACAGTGGGTCAATACATTGGAATAGTATTGGCAAGTGATACCTTAGTAGAATATTGGTATACTAGATACTATATGCATTTTGGTTAAGTGTAGCTTAGGCTTGCTTTGCTCAAAATAAGTTTTACCTATTAGTTGAAAACACTAAGTTTTTCTTTGTCAAAAACTTTCCCAAGGAACCACCAATAGACATTGGGGAACCTTGACCCTTGTTCACCCACAAATTTTTACTTCGAAATTGGGATGAGGAGATTCTTGATAGCTTTCATGTCTTGATGCTCAAGTTGTCCAATACCAGGGACATGGCTAAGTACTTAGATTCTTCCATCTGCAGTGGTTGTGCACTTTCCCCACAAGACTTGATTTTCACCAAGACAGGACCTTTCAGAAGCCTTCCCTTAGACCAAATGAACGCGCTCCAACCTATCATCCCACTACCACCAACTGTCCAAATGGCTAAGTTATTGCAACCTATATGATCCAGGCAAAGCCCATAATGCCAAGTGGCTGCACTAGAAGCTTCTTAACATTTGGCATCTCAAATCCCTTTGTTCCTGGGTGGCTTTCCACAAGTGAGATACACAAGGTAAACCATAGAAATGGGCCTTGTGTAACCACTCAACATAAACCATTCCTTCCATTCCACCCAGGTGTTTCATTCACTTAGTTGTTTTATTCAACAAAAACATAAGTCTAAAGACTTAGAAATATTTTCTCATAGCATGAATATATAACCACCCTTGGTTGCTACTAGTTATGCTAAGCATGGCATAGATAAGCATCTTAACTTAGAAATTTCTAGCAATTCTACAACTACTAGGATTTCCCAAGCATAGCATATAGATCAAAATATTCATGCAAGTCTAGCAAAATATTTCTAGTGCATAGTTGGAAAACATAGGAATAAAATCATGAAGCACCACTTGCCTTTGTAGTTTGGAGAGTAGCTAAAATCCTCACAATCACAATCACTATTTGCACCAAAATCTACACATAAAATAATGGCACAAAATCACATACACAATTAATACAAGCAAAAATACATGAATGTATGCAATATGCCATGTGATGATTTTCTACACCAAACAAGACAAGTGCACTGTACTGAATCATAAACAATTACAAAACAATATAAATAAACTTTATTTGAATAACAAAACATTTTCCAAATAATTACTATACTCAATTTATGCCTACAAATGATTCTGTGAAAACAATCATTTTAACAGAAGCAAAACATTAAACACATTGCATAAATGGAAAGGATTTTCTCTCCTGATTCCATTGATATAAAATTTGTCAAATTTGGACGTGGGAATCAAAAGTTATGAATTATTCAAGTTTAAACATCTAATAGATCTAATTCCTGGTTTTTATTAAACAGACAGGCCACGTGGCGTGATTTCATTGGACAAAAACGGTTCGCGTGGATGGCGTGCTGTGAGGCGTTGGATCTAACTGAATCGTGCGGCACAGATCGCTACTTACCCCTTCGACTATGTTCTATCGCGTTCGTCCGATCTACATCGCACGGCTCACAATGACTGACCATCGAGTGGCGGCGCTGGCGGCGGCGAGTGACGGCGGCGTGCTCTGGCGGTGAAGTTGCCGGAGTTACAGGAGGCGAGAGGGGTAGGGGAGAAGCTCAACAGAATCACCATGGCGAGGGGATGCTCGTCGTGTGCTCGGTTGGCGAAGGGGCGTACAGAGTCGATGTTGATTGCTCGTCGGAGATCAAGACGGCGTTGGTTGTTCTCGGTTGGTGACGAAGACGACATTCTAGGCCACGCTAAGACGAGAAAAGGGTGCCATTAAGTGCGTAGGATGCTGGGGATCACACGCGTATCAAACAGAGGGAGAGGAGAAGCTGGGGCTTACGGGGAATGGTCGTCGGAGTTCGAGCAGACGGTGGCGGAGCTTAGTCGATGACGCTGCCGAGGATACAGAGCATGCGCGGGCGAGAGGAAGGTACCGAGAGATGCGCCTGGTGATGGTGGGTGTGCTCGTGTGGTCGAGGAGGCGAGGGGTGACGGTTTGGCCGGAATCATCGCCGGAAGGCGTCGGAGCAGAGGGAGGTTCTGAGAGAATTCCGAGCAGCCTGGTGGCTCCGGTGGGGTGGGGTTTGGGAGAAAATGGGAAGGGGAGCATGGTGCGTGGTCATGGGCGAGATTTAATCGATCATTCAACGGAATTTAAGCCATGGAATTAAACAGGAAACTCCCGGAGGAAATTGGGGAAGAACTGGTCGCTGGGGGTGGAGACGATGACTGACGTGTGGGCCTCTGTTGTCAGCGAGAGAAAAAGAGAGGAGGTGTGGTTGCGAGTAAAAGAAAACGTTTCGCGGGAGGGGATAGTTGGGCTAGATGGGTCGAACTGGGCTGGGTTGGGCCAGATTGGCTGTTTGCTTTATTTTTTCCCACCTTTCACTTTTCTTTTTCTGTTTGATTTTCTAGAAATGATTCTCAACTCTAATTCAAATAAGTTTGATTTCAAATCTTCTCTAGATTTTTACACAGTGAACTTTGTACTCAAATGTGTGTCAAACACTTCTGTTTACTCAAACACACTTTGATCATTTGAAAAATAAAATAAAACCAAGCCTTAATGATATATAAATAATAGGCATAAAATTGGTTTTATATTCATACTTTGTTTTGAAAACTATGCCCAAGCTTTGGAAAACACTTAAGTTTGAACTCAAAACATTACTGAATAAAATAAGTAGCTTTCTCATTAGAAGGTAGCAATAAGGCTATAGCATGCTTACATAAAATAATGAGCAACATATGCTCCTGTTTTTGAAATGGTTTTGAAAAAGAACCCTAAATGATCATGGATGCATGGATTATATGCATGAGTTTTGAAACATGATTTTAGGGATGTTACAAATCTAACCCCCTTAAGGTGAATCTCGCCCTCGAGATTCGGATTGGCTAGCAAATAGGTGAGGGTGGTCTTTCCGAAGATCATCTTCTGTTTCCCATGTTGCTTCTTCTTCGGAATGATGGTTCCATTGTACTTTGCAGAATTTGATAGTCTTAGTCCGAGTAGCTCTTTCTACAGTCTCAAGAATCTTGATAGGTTTCTCCTCATAAGTGAGATCACTTTCCAATTGGACCTCCTCCAAAGGTACGGTATCCTTCAAAGAAGTCTCTTCCATTGCTGGATGGCATTTCTTAAGCTGACTCACATGAAACACATTGTGAACTGCAGACAATGATTCTGGCAGTTCAATCTCATAATCTACTTCTCCTTTACGACTCAGAATCTTGAATGGTCCAACATATCTTGGGGGATAATTTGCCTTTGACACCAAATATCTTCACTCCACGAAGTGGTGACACTCTAAGATAAGCTCTATCACCTACTTCATAGGTGACTTCTCTACGCTTAGGATCTGCGTAACTCTTCTGTCGGGACTGTGCTATCTTCAATCTATCCTTAACTAGCTTGACTTTCTCTTTAGCCTCTTTGATTAGTTCTGGTCCGAACAAGCTTCTTTCTCCCACACCATTCCATAGCAATGGGGTAGTACACTTTCTCCCATAGAGAAATTCAAAGGGTGCCATCTCAATACTAGCTTGATAGCTGTTATTGTAAGAAAATTCTGCGTAGGGCAGACTTTCATCCCAACTGGCTCCATAGTCCAGGGCACATGCCCTCAACATATCTTCAAGTATCTGGTTGGTCCTTTCTGTCTGTCCATCAGTCTTGTAACACCCTCAGAATCGGACCTATGCAAGTTTGAGCAAAATTCGCCAAACCCGCATAGAAACGATTCAAAGGTGCCCACCAGGCACTTTCGTGCGGGTGGAAAACGAAGTAATAACATTACACAACAGTCCTCGATGGGACCCAGCAGATATATATATATAATGACTCAAAGAGTCAAGAATACAGATATATTATACAAAGATCCAAATCACCTTGAAAACGATAGGCGTCAGCTACGGACAAGATGCAAATGGGGCTAAGAGCCACAAGAATAACCAATGGCGTCCATAACCCTGCCAAGCCAAGCGGAAGGGTAACCCGCTAACGGCCGATCTCAAAACCTGCTTAAACAAAAGGGGTGCCGACAAAGGGCTAAGGAAAAGAGGAGCGTCGATCTTGAGGCGATGCATGAGACTAGAATTGGCGTCCTCGCCACATAGGTATGGATCGAGTGGCAAAGATGCACTAAACAACCTATAGAGACTCGATACAACTGGCGGCAATCGAGAGGGGTAAGAAAGACCTATTCGGATCCAACCAAGCTAACACCAAACAAACCCATCCCGGTATTTCCTCGAGACCAAACGAGGAAGTCAACCGAGGAACTCACACCGCTTGGCAGTTTTACTTATTCCGTTATCGCTATGACGTTACTAGTCGTTTAGATAATCATCCGATAAAGATAAGCGGTGGGCACTTTTAGTTAACCATTCCGTGATAGTGGCAACACTTACTAGTCGAGATACAATTAGCATGAGATAACCCAAAACCCAAAGTTGTTGGTACTTTTATTCAGCCATTCCGTTGAAGTTGCAATACTTACTAGTCGATACAATTGTCGAGCGACAAACCAAACAAGCAATTGTGGGCGATTATTTTGCCATTCCGTTGTAGTTGAAGCTGATTACTAGTCATTATAAAGTCAAATTTATAGCAATAAACTTTAGTTATGCTTGTCTATGATCGAGATCTTGTGCTCCAAGTCGTCCATATCCATGGACACGGCTTTGAAAAGTTTTACCCCGGTGCACCAATAGCAACACACGCTCGATCAACCTCGGAAAAACCAAATCAAAACCCAACGAGGCTTTCACGACTGAACAATCACAGGATTCAGAAATATTTCCGGGGGCCACCCCTTTGAGTAGATCCCGCAACGGAGTAAGCAAGCTCCGAGACGGACTCAAGGTTGCGCCAATGGTCATGTAATCGGGAACCCGAAAGTGTGGCTGGGCTTGTCGATACCGCGTAATCACTCCGCATACCTAAACAGTACAGTGTGCTCCTCGCACAATTTAAATACATAAAGTAGCATGGCATAAGTACAGGATCGTAAATAAAACCTCAAACTAGTTTGTGGCCCCAAGAAATAAGACTGAATCGAGCTCTGGCTCAGGGGGGTCCCATATACCTCCCGGATGTGGATAGCGCGATAAAACAAGGAACAGGTATCAAGTACTCGGGGTCTTACGGGACACAAGTGGGCGTTCGGAAACCAAATATTTTCTATCACCCACCGATGCCTCTGCTTATTCCAATTTTAGTTGTTAAACAGAAATTAAAGTGAACGGTAAGTAAAACTAGAATCATCTCCAACATCAACATGCGGCAATACATCAGCAACTGTGGTATATGACGACACACATCAGCACTTGAGCAAGCAACTACGACGCGCAAGTCCAACTATCTACCAAACAACAGGTAATAGGATGTGTCCAAGGCAATATAGGGCTGCACGGTATATCATAGGTACGGAAACTAAAGCATCGCAACACAGATAGCAATAGATCAACAGGAGGGAATAAAGACTATAAAAGTAGGATAGGTAGAAAAGGGGGAGATGCTCGCCTGAAAACATGGTCGAAGGGTTCAACCGAAGATCGGGTCGACACTCGCATCAACTCAACGGCCTTATCCGCGAAGAAGCAAAACACTAGCACAAACACCGGATGCAATATTTAATACAACGGCAGAAGATCGGGCATGATGCATGTATGATGTATGACATGGCAAAGGTGCGATGCGATTAGGTCATATTAAGCGGAACCGGGGTCCCGACAATTAATTAGTAGGTTCAAGTTGTTTAGAACCCCCGCAATTTAGATGTTGGATTAACATGGCAAATTATAATACCGGTTCGATGCACAGATTTAAATGAGGCCAATATAAGGCTAGATTTGCCCGCATATGGGCCCCATATTTAATTATTAGGTGAATCGGCATAAGGCCCCCAAACCAATGATATGCATGCGAGATGAATGACAATTTAATATGCGACAAGGTTATATTTCATTTATAAAATAGGGTTTGCGGGAAGGGGTTCACACATTAGGGGTCTCGACGGTCTTGGTGTTTCCGGGGTTCGGGGTCGGTCTCAGGGTCCAGGTTTGACGGTTCGGGGTTTAGGGTCTTCGGATCTGCGAAGGGGATCATGGCGTTCCGAGGAGAAGATCTTGGCGTGCCGAGGGTTCGGTCTCCAGATCCCGGGGAGGATGTCTTGCGGCTCCCCGTGAAGGCGACCTTGACGCTCGGTGTCCGAGAAGTAAACTTGTCGTCCGTCTCTTGTCGGTGGTGAACTCGGCCGATGGTCTTCGGGTCCGGGAAGGAGCACTTGGCGTTCTGAGGCATTGACGTCCCAGACGATGATCTTGTAGTTCCGTCCGGGTTCTTGTCGTACCATGTCGGAAGATCTTGTTGTCCTCGTAGGCGAACTTGGTGGTGTCGAGGAAATGGTTGAATTAGCCGGGGACTCGGTGTTCCGCAGAGAACTTGGTGTTCTAGCTTTGGTTGTTGGCCTCGGGTTCTCTCATAATCGTGATATCGCACTCAACCACAAGGTCACAACCTTCAGTACGACAATGGCTGCAGGAAGTCTTCGCTCATATAGGTAGGCGGCTTGGCGGAACACCGTGGGCTTCCGGAGAGCACCACGACGGCAGCTCCTTGGCCTGGTCAACCAGCCTGGCCTCGAAGAACGCCCTGGCCTGAGCGTTGGTACTCACGAGCTCGAGGGAAAACGGAGGCGTAGAGGCCAACGGGGAGGCGGCAGCAGGGACGAGGCCGGCTGGCGAGGGCGTGCCGAGCGGGGAAGGAGGGCCCGATGGAGGGAGGCGCGCCTTGGCCGGAGGGCGGGCGCGAGCTCGGAGAGGAGGCCGCGACAGAGGGCGGGCGTCGGGAAGCGAGGTCGGGCGGCGGGGCGGGGGCTGGACTGGGAGGAGGCGGCTGCATTGAGGCGGCGGCGACGTCGGGACCGGAGAAGGGCTCACGGTCGCGGCGGTCCGTGTGAGGCCGGGCGAGGCGAGACGGGCGCTGGGGCGCTGGCAGAGGCGGCGGCGACGGCCAAACGGAGGCGAGGCGGGCTCGATGGTGGCGGGAGGGGCCGACGCGGGACGGGGCCGGGAGCAGACGGGAGGCGGTCGCGCGCCGGGCGCAGACTCAGCGGAGGAGCTAAGCGGGAGGCGGCAACCCGGCGGGGTGGGCGTGGCGGTGGGCGAGAGGCGGCGGAGGAGATGGAGGAGAGCCAGAGAGAGAGAAGGAAGGAGCAGGGGTGAGGAGGAGAAGACAGGGGGGGCGTCGATGGGCGTCTTGGGAGTGGTGGGGTCGGGGCTAAGGGGTGGGAGGGGTGTCCAGGCGGCGCATCGTGGTGGGAGGCGTGGGTGGGGCAAGGCGGGCAGGAGGTGGATCTGCGCGGGTGGGGTTCGTTGTGTGGGTGTGCGTGTGTGCTTGAGTGGGGGGTGGGCTTAGAGAGAGAGGGAGAGGGCTGGGACAAGTGGCAGTTTAGGATTGGGTAGAGGGGGAGAGAGGGTGAGGTGGCGTTTCGGGATTGGTCCGGGTGATGTGGCTGGGGTGGGCTGGGTAGGAAGATTGGTAGATGTAGGATTTAGAAGGACGGGTGTAGGTGGACCGTTTGTAAAAACCTGGGGGTGGTCGTTCGGGTCGATCTGGCCCGTTCGACTGCCCCCACTAAAAATAATAAATATTTTTATTTGTTTTATTAACACCGTTTGCAAACCGATAGCATTCAAACAAAAATAATCCGGAGGCCGGGCTTTGCATTTGAATTAAGATGGGGCGTTTAGAAAACAAATCGGGCTTTGCGAAAATAGTTTTATGCAAACAATGCATGATGATGACGATGCAATGCACAAATTCAACGCGATTTTCTAGTAGTGGTTTTGCGAGATGCCACAAGTCTGAGGATGAAAAGCAGTGCTGAATTCCAACCTTGTTCCCAATGACTCATGTAGTTGCCTCCAAAAATGGGAAGTGAACTGAGTTCCTCTATCAGACACAATACTTTTGGGTACTCCATGTAGACATACAATTCTACTCATATAGATCTTGGCTAACTTAGCACTTGTATAGGTTGTCTTCACGGGTATGAAATGAGCCACTTTAGTTAAGCGATCCACTACTACCCAAATGGAATCATATCCTGACCTGGTCTTTGGCAATCTGGTGATGAAATCCATACCAATCTTGTCCCACTTCCAATCAGGAATGGGTAGTGGTTGTAACAATCCTGCTGGTTTCTGATGCTCCGCTTTCACTCTACTACATACATCACACAAAGCAATATGTTCGGCGATGTCCTTCTTGAGATTATTCCACCAAAATCTTTCCTTCATATCCATGTACATTTTGGTGTTACCCGGATGAATGGAATATGGTGAGTTGTAGGATTCTTGTAAAATCAGTTTCCGAAGCTCCGGATCTTGCGGAACACAGATACGTTTTCCATACCATAAAGTACCATGTTCATATTCATGGAATCCTTTGGCTTTTCCCTTGCCAATCTTTTCCTTAATCTCTTGAATTTCCTTATCTGTCTTTTGGGCTCCTTTGATCTTGTCCAACAAAGTGGGTTTAACATCCAAAGACATGAGATGTCCCTCAGGAACAATCTCCAATCTGAGATTTCTGAATTGGGTACACAGATCATCAGGCAATTCTCCCTTAGTAAGGCCATTCACAAAAACCTTTTGGCTTAGAGCATCCGCTACACCATTTTGTTTACCGGGGTGGTATTGCAAACTCAAGTCGTAGTCCTTGATGAGTTCTAGCCATCTTCTTTGTCTCATGTTAATTTGTTTCTGGGTGAAGATATACTTCAAACTTTTGTGATCTGTGAACACTTCACATCGCTTTCCCAAAAGATAGTGTCTTCATGTTTTGAGTGCATGGACAACAGAGGCTAACTCTAAATCGTGAGTAGGGTAATTTACCTCATGAGTTTTGAGTTGTCTCGAGGCATAAGCCACAACTTTCCCTTCTTGCATAAGTACTGCACCTAATCCATGATGAGATGCATCACAATATACTTGGAAATCTTTCTCCAAATCTGGCAAACATAAGACTGGTGCTGTCACTAGTCTCTTCTTCAATTCTTGGAAACTGAGTTCACATCCTTCAGACCAAGCAAATTTCTTGTCTTTCTTTAGCAATTCTGTCATTGGATTAGCTACCCTGGAGAAATTCTCGATAAACCTTTTGTAGTATCCTGCCAAGCCAAGGAAACTACGAACCTCTTTCACTGACTTAGGAGATTACCATTCAGTTACAGCTGAAACTTTAGCAGGATCAACTGCTACACCATCTCCTGACACAATGTGTCCAAGAAAACCAACTTCATTTAACCAAAATTCACACTTGCTGAATTTGGCATACAGCTTATGCTCTCTAATCTTCTCAAGTATCAAACGTAGATGTCCTTCATGCTCTTATTTGATCTTGGATTATATCAAAATTTCATCGATGAATACGACAACAAACTTGTCAAGGAACTCCATGAACACCTTGTCCATCATATTCATGAAGTATGCTGGTGCATTGGTCAAACCAAATGGCATCACGGTATACTCATACAATCCATACCTTGTGGTGAAAGCTGTCCTAGGTATGTCTTGTTCCCTTATCTTGAGCTGGAAATAACCTGATCAGAGATCAATCTTTGAGAACACACAAGCTCCTTCTAACTGATCAAACAAGTCATTGATTCTTGGCAAAGGGTACTTGTTCTTGATAGTTACCTCATTGAGTGAACGGTAATATATGCATAACCTTTGACTTCGATCCTTCTTTTCCACAAACAAGACTGGTGCTCCCCAAGATGAAGAACTTGGTTGAATAAATCCTTTCTGCAACTGTTCTCCAAGTTGTTTCTTGAGTTCTTTCAACTCATCAACTGACATCTTGTACGGTCTTTTGGCTATTGGTCCAGATCCGGGTAGTAGATCAATAAGAAATTCCACATCTCTATCTGGTGGCATTCCCGGCAATTCTTCCGGAAACACATCCGGATATTCACTCACAATAGGCACACTGTCTATGCTAACCCCCTTAAGAGAATTAAGCTTACTCCCTTTCGATTCAAAATTGGACTTGAATCTTATCCGTTTCTTTTCTGGGGTTGTGAGTGCGACAGTACGATTGGCACAATCTAGTACTCCTTCATACTTGGTCATCCAATCCATTCCCAAAATTACATCCAGTCCTTGGGAATCTAGGATTATCAGACTCACTAGAAACTTATGTTTTCCAAACTCTATCACTAGATCCCGGCATCCAAGACTTACTATCATGTCTCCACGAGTAGAACTTACTTTTATTGGACACCCAATGTTTTCAGTTGGAAACCCATTTCTATCAACAAATGCTTTTGATATGAATGAATGTGATGCACCAGTATAAAAAAGAACAAGTGCTGTAATAGAATTGAGTTTGAACTTATCAGCCACAACATCTGACTCTTCATAGATTTCCTCGACATTAATGTGGTTCACTTGCCCCTTCTAGAAAGGGTTGGGCTTGTTGGGTCCCTCAACTTTCTTTTTTGGGCATTCATTTGCATAATGCCCCATCTTCTTGCACTTGAAACATTCAACTTGACTAAGATCCTTCTTGGCAGGCTGGCTTACACTACCACTTCCACCTCCATTGTGGTGGCTCTTATATCCACTCTTGTGATTCTTGTACTTGTTATTGTCATGACTACGGTGATGCTTGTTGTCATGATGACGGTTGTGGTTGTGGTGTTTGTTGTACTTCCCATGCTTGTGGGAACCAGAATTCTCACTATCATCATAATGGGAACGCTTGTGAGACGATCCCGAGCTGTGCTTGTCAGAGTGCTTCCTCTTCCTGATTTCAACTTGTTTCATCTTGCTCTCCAAAATAGCAGCCTTGTCACAAAGAGACTGGTATGTGGGAAGTAGGCCACAACTAACTGCAGGTTCAATTCATCATTCAATCCTTCAAGGAACTTTTCCTTCCTCTTAGCATCAGTGTCAACTTCATCCGGTGCATATCGCGCCAGATTGTTGAACTCCTCAATATATTCAGCCACGCTGCGGTGGCACTGCTTCAAGTTATGGAACTCTCTCTTCTTCAAACTCATCACTCCGGATGAGATGTGAGCTGTACGGAAACCATCTTCAAAGATAGCCCATGTCACATCCTCAATGGGAGTGGTGATCTGGAAGTTATCCCACCAAGTGGCTGCTGGTCCTTCCAACAAGTGAGCTGCAAATCTGACTTTCTCTTCATCAGTACAGCCAACGATCACCAAGTCCCTGTTCACAGAGCGTAGCCAATCATGGGCCACCATAGGATCAGTAGTTCCTGAGAACTTTGCTGGCCTCAGTCTTAAGAACCTGGTAAGCATGTCAAAACCCAATGGGTTGTTCTGATTCTAGATGAACGTGGTCATCATTTGCATCAACTGAGTCTGAGCTGTCATCATCCGCTGCATCTTAGGGGTGATGTTGTTGTTGTTGGGGTTGGGATTGGCACGTCGGGGAGGCATTTGTGGTTTTCAATAAGGATAAGAATGAGATACCCATAGATGCTAACATGCACAATACATCACATAACAAATCACAATCGTGCATCATAGTAGTAAAGGTTCAACAACACAGACAACAAGTTTTTGGAAAAGTAAACACACCAATAGCAAGCCATCCACATGTTGGATGGTCATTGCGACTCAATAATCAAAAGCATGGTAAATAAATGGTATATGAGTAGTCATCACTACTCCTCTGCATCAACCTCCTCATCAACAAGTGTAAGACCTGCATTCTCCATAGCGGTCTTGTATTCCTCGACATTGGTGGTCAAAGTCTCTACTTTGGCTTTGAGAGCCCTCTTCTGTGCATGAAGATTCTCAATCACACCTTGCTGATGCTCGAGATCGAAGTCCTTGGCCTCTAGTTCTGCAGTCATGTCTCGAATCCTCTTGTTCCTATCTTGGACTCTCTTCTCTTGACTCTTGAACTTTCTATCCTGACTCTCAAACTTGGCCTCCATTTCTTTGACTATCTCATCTTGCTCCGCGAAGAGCTTGTCCTTCTCACGAAGCTGCACCTGGAGTTCGTCATTGCTGAGCATGACGCTGGTCCTATCAGTATCTAGGTGCCTAAGAAGAACCTCTAAGTCCTGGAGGTATAGACGAATCGGCTCTGTCGTCTCTCTAGAAGTATCCTCGAAGTCAATGGCCTCACCATCCTCGTCACGTCTACCGAAGGCGTGGAAGTGAGTACCTCTAACCTCCCGAGAGTGTCTCCCTAGCAAACGTCCAAGCAAATCCTGCATGACTACTACCTCTAGGCCTCTCTCCTTGTCATCATGCATGAGCTTGAAGATGATTGCCTCAGTGGTAGGCTCAGTCTAGCATCCTGGCTGATTAACCTTGAAGCCCCAAAGGTCTTTCCTCTCAAACTTGGTGAGGGGAAGCATCATGATGGTAGGAAGAGGGAGATTGAGAAAACTAGTGAGCTCAATAATACGAGTGCCAAAACGAGTTCCCTTGAACTCTTCAGCCGTGCTGATAGTAACATTAGGCATCTATTTTATAAGATAGAAAAAGTTAGGATCAATACAATTAAAGTTAAATCACAAGACAAAGCATCACATGCATATCATTGGCAAGCAACACTCAAATCATGACATACATAATAGAAGCAACCTAGATTCAATATAACTTAGTCAAAATTTTGGAAATATAATGATGAGTTTGGTGGTCCAACTAATAAGGCTCAATTCATCTTTCACTTTCTAATCTAAAGGCTAACAATGCATCCTTCTATCAAAAGAGATGAGAAAAGAAGATTAGAAAAGTTTACTAGAAGAATAAGACAAGTGTGGAAGTTGTTGAAAAACTTTTCCTTAGTGGTTTCCAATCCTAGGGTCATAATCCTACAGGCAACCTGGCTCTGATACCATCTGTAAGATCCCTCCCTTTATAAAGGTAAGGATCCCTGTGATTGCAATGCTAGTCCCTGGATCAATGCTAGCATCCACAGTTTAAGATGAAGTACACAGAAACAAAGGTCATTATTACATATCATTCCAGAGACAAACATAGTCTTTTACAAACTCCATGGCCATAGGCCTAATACAAGAGTTCAAATATATAATAAGATAAATAAGTCTTCATCTTCATGTGCCACATGCAAGCATGTTGAGTGTAGACTCATAACCCCTAATCACCATCAGAATAACCTGCAACATCACAAGTTACAGCCACAGTGGGTCAATACATTGTAATAGTATTGGCAAGTGATACCTTAGTAGAATATTGGTAGACTAGGGCCCAGTTATTTTGGGGCTTCTAGACAGCTTAACTGTAAAAATAAGCATAAGCCCAAAAGAACTCGATTTTAAGCCGTTTTTGTCCACAGCCGGCTTCAACAGTTTCTTCACGATTGGAAAAAGCCGCCATACCCCAGCTTCCTGCAGAACAAACGAAGCTCTATATGATGGTACCCCTAATTTGTAGGCTATTTACCTCAAAATGCCACCGCGCTCGTCCAGATGGTTTTTACCGAAACGTTTTCTGAACCCACCCCATCGACACCTCCTCTCCCCTATCTCTTTAAACAAACAGCAGCCTAGGCTTCCTCACCCCACACCTCCGCCGCCGCCGGTAGTAGGAGCAACTCCGGCCGCCACCCAAGCTACCCTTTCTCTGCTAAAACATTGACCCTCTTATCCCGGTTCGTTTCCATGGTGTAGGGGAACTCGCGGCTACCTCGTCGGCCAAGATCGAGGAGCTCCATTTCCGCTGAGGGTAAAATCTGCTGCCGACCGACAATCTTGCCTCCTCCACCAAGGTGGCCTCATCAGCTAAGGAATCCTGCCCCGAGCTCTTCTGTGATGTGCGCCACTCCGCCTCCTCTGTACCACTATTTCTGTCGCTCCTCGCTGCACCAACGACGTTAGACAGAGCTAGTTCGAGATACATGTGGCATAATTTTCTTATCGAGTATAGCTTGTAATTTCGGCAGAGTACAGGTTGTAATTTCATTAGTGGTAGTGCAGTTTTGAACGATTGTAATTCTCAATCGATGCTCTTTGTGATTTGCATAGAATGTATTCTGTTAATTTTCAACGAAGAAATTAGCATGAAAACAAATTCAAAACAAAGTCAATATCAAGTGGTTGATGCTCTGGAATTGTTTTTCTTTATAAAATTAATATGAAAAAAAATAAAAACAACAACTCAATATTAGGTATAAAACTCAAAATCATTCTAGGGGCATTACAGACTTTTTATCATATAGCTTAGACAATAAGCTAGGACAATAAAAGCCGAAAAGAACTGGGCTATGGTTTCTCATGAGCTTATTTGCACCACTATTTTTGTGGACAGCTCAAGCCAGAGTAGCTTATGCACAAGCTAAAGCTAAAAATAACTGGGCCTAGATACTATATGCATCTTGGCTAAGTGTAGCTTAGGCTTTCTTTGCTCAAAATAAGTTTTACCTATTAGTTGAAAACACTAAGTTTTTCTTTGTCAAAAACTTTCCCAAGGAACCACCAATAGACATTGGGGAACCTTCACCCTTGGTCACCCACAAGTTTTTACTTAGAAACTGGGATGAGGAGATTCTTGATAGCTTCCATGTCTTGATGCTCAAGTTGTCCAATACCAGGGACATGGCTAAGTACTTAGATTCTTCCATCTGCAGTGGTTGTACACTTTCCCCACAAGACTTCATTTTCACCAAGACAGGACCTTTCAGAAGCCTTCCCTTAGACCAAATGGACGCGCTCCAACCTATCATCCCACTACCACCAACTGTCCAAATGGCTAAGTTATTGCAACCTATATGATCCAGGCAGAGCCCATAATGCGAAGTGGCTGCACTAGAAGCTTCTTAACATTTGGCATCTCAAATCCCTTTGTTCCTGGGTGGCTTTCCACAAGTGAGATACACAAGGTAAACCATAGAAATGGGCCTTGTGTAACCACTCAACATAAACCATTCCTTCCATTCCACCCAGGTGTTTCATTCACTTAGTTGTTTTATTAAGCAAAAACATAAGTCTAAAGATTTAGAAATATTTTCTCATAGCATGAATATATAACCACCCTTGGTTGCTACTAGCTAGGCTAAGCATGGCATAGATAAGCATCTTAACTTAGAAATTTCTAGCAATTCTATAACTACTAGGATTTCCCAAGCATGGCATATAGATCAAAATATTCATGCAAGTCTAGCAAAATATTTCTAGTGCATAGTTGGAAAACATAGGAATAAAATCATGAAGCACCACTTGCCTTGGTAGTTTGGAGAGTAGCTACAATCCTCACAATCACAATCACTATTTTTTACCAAAATCTACACATAAAATAATGGCACAAAATCACATACACAATTAATACAAGCAAAAATACATGAATGTATGCAATATGCCATGTGATGATTTTTTACACCAAACAAGACAAGTGCACTGTACTGAATCATAAAAAAGTACAAAACAAGCTAAATAAACTTTATTTGAATAACAGAACATTTTCCAAATAATTACTATACTCAATTTATGCCTACAAATGATTCTGTGAAAACAATAATTTTAACAGAAGCAAAACATTAAACACATTGCATAAATGGAAAGGATTTTCTCTCCTGATTCCATTGATATAAAATTTGTCAAATTTGGACGTGGGAATCAAAAGTTATGAATTATTCAAGTTTAAACATCTAATAGATCCAATTCCTGGTTTTTATTAAACAGATAGGCCACGTGGCGTGATTTCATTGGACAAAAACGGTCCGCGTGGATCGTGTGCTGTGAGGTGTTGCATTTAACTGAATCGTGCGGCACAGATCTCTACTTACCCCTTCGACTATGTTCTATCGTGTTCGTCCGATCTACATCGCACGGATCACAGCGACTGACCATCGAGTGGCGGCGGCGTGCTCTGGCGGTGAAGTTGCCGGAGTTACAGGAGGCGAGAGGGGTAGGGGAGAAGCTCACCAGAATTGCCGTGGCGAGGGGATGCTCGTCGTGTGCTCGTTGGCGAAGGGGCGTACGGCGTCAATGTTGATTGCTCGTCGAAGATCGAGACAACGTCGGTTGTTCTCGGTTGGCGACGGAGACGACATTCTGGGTCACGCTAAGACAAGAAAAGGGCGCCGTTAAGTGCGTAGGATGCTGGGGATCACACGCGTATCAAACAGAGGAAGAGGAGAAGCTGGGGCTTACGGGGAATGGTCGCCGGAGTTCGAGCAGACGGTGGCGGAGCTCAGTCGATGACGCTGCCGAGGATACAGAGCATGCACGGGCGAGAGGAAGGTACCGAGAGATGCGCCTGGTGATGGTGGGTGTGCTCGTGTGGTCGAGGAGGCGAGGGGCGATGGGGTTTGGCCGGAATCGTCGCCGGAAGGCGTCAAAGCAGAGGGAGGTTCTGAGAGAATTCCGAGCAGCCTGGTGGCTCCGGTGGGGTGGGGTTTGGGAGAAAAGGGGAAGGGGAGCATGGTGCTTAAGTATTCGTGGTCGTGGGCGAGATTTAATCGAGCATTCAACGGAATTGAAGCCGCGGAATTAAACAGAAAACTCCTGGAGGAAATTGAGGAAGAACTGGTCGCTGGGGGTGGAGATGATGACTGACGTGTGGGCCTCTGTTGTCTGCGAGAGAAAAGGAGAGGAGGTGGGGTCCCTGCGTCTGTGACTCTGTGGGTGTGGTTACGAGTAAAAGAAAACGTTTCGCGGGAGGGGATAGTTGGGCTAGATGGGTCGAACTGGGCTGGGTTGGGCCAGATTGGCTGTTTGCTTTATTTTTTTCCCACCTTTCACTTTTCTTTTTTCTGTTTGATTTTCGAAATGATTCTCAACTCTAATTCAAATAAGTTTGATTTCAAATCTTCTCTAGATTTTTACACAGTGAACTTTTTACTCAAATGTGTGTCAAACACTTCTGTTTACTCAAACACACTTTGATCATTTGAAAAATAAAATAAAACCAAGCCTTAATGAGATATAAATAATAGGCATAAAATTGGTTTTATATTCATACTTTGTTTTGAAAACTATGCCCAAGATTTGGAAAACACTTAAGTTTGAACTCAAAACATTACTGAATAAAATAAGTACCTTTCTCATTAGAAGGTAGCAATAAGGCTATAGCATGCTTACATAAAATAATGAGCAACATATGCTCCTGTTTTTGAAATGGTTTTGAAAAAGAACCCTAAATGATCATGGATGCATGGATGATATGCATGAGTTTTGAAACATGATTTTAGGGATGTTACACATATGCTCTTCCCAAAGAGGTAATTCGGCGGGTGTCTTTCTCCTGTCGCCCTTCTATCAATGGCAAAGACCTAGACTCCACGACATGTGATTGTTAGGATCTAGGACTGCCACCTCTATGACATCTCCTCTGTCTCTGAACCTATGGTTCTTGTCTGTAGTGATTGTATCTACCTGGATTCCTAAGGGAGTGACAGAGGACAATGTTGACCTTGGGGCTTGCTCTCTCCTTCTTAAGAAAGCCATCTCTTGATTCAGCTTCATCCATTATGACTCGACCAAGATCGTACCTGTAAATAGAAAAGTGGGCTATACATCGTGCTGACATACCTTATATCTCGGCCGAGTCAACCCAAAGCTATTTAGTTTAGGGTAATCCGACCCTTATTCGGCCGACCCTCATATACCTCAGCCGGACCATGCCTTGGTCCAATCAATACCTCGGTGGGCTTTGCCCTTTTACCTTTGCTTGACCCTACCTGGGGTCATCCCCCAACATTAGTCCCCGAAGTTGGTGCGGTGTTTACGCTTTGGCTAGCAAGGCCACAACAAGTTCACTTTATACGGATCTGACATCCATGTTGCCGACATACGTTTTAGTCGGATAATCTTTGATGTGCATCTCGGCTACAATATTTGCGATTTTATACTTTCTCTGACTCTTTTTATCTTTGTCCGAGACTTGTCTTGTCGGCTGAGTCATTCTATTCTGTCCGGGTTATTTCTATTCCTTATCTCGTAAGTTTATACTATCCTATGTGTCAACAATCATTGCACTCTGCCTCATTTTAAGGGTTGCTATAGTGATTACGGGCACATGCTGACATTTATCCCTGCGACCGGTCAAGTCCTGGTGTCTCCTCATTACTGCTTGGGCCGTGGCGCCGTTTTACCTCTTTGCAGTGTAACCGCTTGTGTGGCTCCATCCCACGATGGCCACCACGGTTTACACGCGCACGTAGCGGAACCATCGCCCACACACGATCCCACGACCATTAGCCTGTGGCCCAGATAAATAGGTAAGCGAGGGAAATCCTTTCTAACTCCCCCCTCTCCCACTCCCTTCATCTTCCTTGCGTCACTGCTGCCACAGTTCTTTGCTGCTGCGACCGCGTTGCCCTCCTATGATCAGACCATCGTGTCACGCGCTTGCTCCGTATAGGCCTCGATCTACGCATCTGCTCTGCTCAGGCCATGCCCTGCCACCCGCACCTCCGCTTCTCCGCCGCAGCGATGGGACCGTGGTAATCTAGGCTGTTCCCCGCTGCCATGAGCATTTCTTCCTCGAGTAGCTTCTCCGAAGGATCCATGGTGAGCTTGCATGGTATGGTCACCATAGACGAGCACGAGGAGGGGGCGACCATCTTCGAGTGGGGATCTTGGCAAGGTTCCAAGGTCACCCAGGCAGAGCTCGATTAGCTCACTCAGACTTTCCGGATCCCGTCGGGGGTCACCTGCTGCTTACCCAGCAAGGATCTTATCCTGGACGTGCAAGCCGGTGAGTTCGTAGTCTTTGTGTCTCAATTTGCGCAAGGATTCGGCCTTCTCGTTAGTGATTTTGCCAAATAGTTCTTTGAGATATTCGGCCTTCAACCCTACCATCTGTCGGCTAACGCCATCACCTCTCTCTCGGCATTCATATCGGCGTTAGAGGGATACTTCGGCCTCTGGCCCTTGATGTCTACACACGCTTCTATTCTTGTAGACAGTGTTGGGCCTCCAAGTGTAGAGGTTTGTAGAACAACAATAAGTTTCCCTTAAGTGGGTCACCCAAGGTTTATCAAACTCAGGGAGGAAGTGGTCAAAGGTATCCCTCTCAATCAACCATGCAATCAAGATACAAGAAGTCTCTTATGTCCCCAACACACCTAATACACTTGTCAGGTGTATAGGTGCACTAGTTCGACGAAGATATAGTGAAATACAAGTAATATGGATGATTATAAGTGGTAATTGCAATCTGAATAAAGATGGCAGCAAGCAAACATGTAACAGATCTAGTTGTAAATGGTGTTTCAATGCTTAGAAACAAGGCCTAGGGATCATACTTTCACTAGTGGATACTCTCATATAGATATCTTATCTTCATTATGCTACCCTGATCTACTCTCTAGTTGGATAACTCTAATCCACGGTAGGGTTACAAAAGCTCTCCCCATCTAGGTAACCCAACCCTGCCACTTTGAGCGCTAGATGGTTCCAACAAACACCACAATTTCATAGAGACATCCAACTCAAATTATACTCATGATAAGTATTTCTGTAATCTTTAGCCTAAGTGCCACACGGTGTGCACACTGTCAACTTCACACATGTGGGGATAACCGGAGATTACAATTAAAGCACTTGAGTAGCAGAGTAGATCTACTTGATTACAAAGCTCATGACTGATGGCGCCCGACACTGTCGTGGGACGCTTCATTGGAAACCCTAGGAGGAAGGTGTGATGAGCACAACAACAAGTTTTCCCTTAGCAGAGACCGAGGTTATCGAACCAGAAGGAGGAAGGAAACGTCTCAAAGGTGTTGCAAGCAACGTGGAAACCTGCACAACACAAACTCAAGACTTTGCCCCAACAAATCAGTGAGGTTGTCAAGCTCACCGGTTTGCTATAACAAAGGATTAACTGTATGGTGTGGAAGGTGATGAATGGTTTGCAGCAAGTAAATAGTGGAAGATGTATCAATGGTAAAGATTGGACCAGGGTCCATAGTTCACTAGAGGTGCTCTCCTTATATAAACAACATGGCATGAAGGATAAACAAATTACAGCACGGAAATTGACAGGAACTGAGCAAGGCATAACAATGCAATACCAGACAAAAAGATCCTATGAGATTTGATTGGGAAATACAACAATATACATAGACCTCCATCCAACTACATCTGTGACTAGTAGTCCACCTTCGGGTTATCATCCGAACCCCCTCCAGTATTAAGTTGCAAGCAACAGACAACTGCTTTAAGCAAAGTGTGTAAGGTAAAAAATCCACTAGTTCCATGAACAAGAGACCGTTGTTTTCCCCCTAGTGGCAACAACACATCTACAGCCGAAGAGACTTCTGTCACTTCCCTTGGAAACTAGAGGCATGAACCCACTATCGAGCATAAATACCCCCTTTTGGAGTCACTAGCAACTACTTGGCCAAGATAGCTACTAACAACGGAGAGCATGCAAGATCACAAACAACACTGACATGATAGAATCAATAAGACAAAACCATTAATCAATCTGACATAGTAATCTCAATATCCATCGGATCCCCGCAAACACAACATGCATGATTACAAATAGATTAGATCTTGATCATGAACGGAGCTCACAAGATCTATACATGAAAGCACAAGGAGGAGATACAACCATCTAGCTACTACATGGACCCGTAGTCCAAGGTGGAACTACTCACGCATCATACCGGAGAAGAAGGCCTCCGGGATGATCTCCCCTCCGGCAGGGTGCCGGGAAGAACTTTAGATCCCCCCGATCTAGGGACGATGGTGGCGGCGGATACAGAAGGTTTTGTGGAGTTTTGATCGGGTTCCTAGGGTTTCTGCATCGGGGGCTTCTTATAGGCGAAGAGGCGAGGCAGGGGACCGCCAGGGGGGCCACACCCTTCCGAGGCACGGGATAGCCCTAGTCGCGCCTAGGGGGGGTCTGGCCGCCCTGTGGCGCCCCTCCGTCTCGTCTTCTGGCTTCGTGTCGCCCATGGTAAAATATTTACTTCTTTTGTCCCGTCCAATTCCGAGAATATTGATTTTCTGCCTTTATGGAACCAAAAACAGAAGAAAACAGGCAACCGGTACTGTGGAAACTTGTTAATAGGTTAGTTACAGAAAAGATATAAAAACACCTCAAAGTATAGACAAAGCAAAACAAAGTAGATACTAAACAAGCATGGAACATCAAAAATTATGGATACGTTTCCGATGTATCAAGCATCCCCAAGCTTAACTCCTGCTCGTCCTCGAGTAGGTAAGTGATAAAAGAATAATTTTTGAGGTGACATGCACCATCAAAACTAAGATCAAACAATTTGCAAGCATTGAAAGCTGGGATCAAAGAACTCTAAACATGTGCATGAAAGATGGAGTTCTAAAAATAGGTCATAGTAACTAAGCATGCAACATGAAAGGCTACAAACAAAGATCATGAATAACATGTATTGAAAAACATTTGTTTGTTTCACATATAGAAAACATGGCATAGTGTCAAACAGCTTGTCCCTCATATAGTAGCAAATAGATGCATAGGACACCTTCAAAGTTAATAAGAGTGACTAGATACAGGTAGCACAAGAACAAGTAATATCGCAATATGCATCAATCAATAAGTTTTGGGACACTACATATAGAACTAAGAATGGAAACTATGCTCTCTTAATGGTGCCTAAAGGTAGAAGGTGGAGACTCAATATAATAGTGGAAGAAAGTCCCTTCATAAAGGGAAGCAGGGATTTAAAGTTTCAAAAAGAGCTTCCAAAAATTATGGTACTTGTTAGCTTTCAGCCCTCATTGCCCCTATCATAAGCATCTTGAAGTAATTAAGGTTAAAGTGAACAAACTATGGAGTATATGCTTGAAAAAGTATAAGTTGGCAATCTCAAGACCCTTGAATACGAGGTCCACACCTCATGCTACTCAACTTCAGTCACCTGTAATTTCTTGTCATAGTAAGTACATGCGTATCATAGAGAACCGCCAACGGGGTACCCCTTGCACATGGTACGGGAGCTATCCCATAACCAAAATGACAAGGCAAGTAGACAATGAGCATCTCAGCGATATTTTTATTTACTATGTGCATAGATTTTTATTGAGCATGCTTCATAGATAGCTCATTATGGTGATGCTGCAAGTTTCCACCATGATTAGGCATGGCTTAGGCTAGCGGCCCAAGCGTTTCTCTAACACAAAATACATAACTCCATGGACTTACAAGCTCCCTCTTTATTTCACACCAGTGACATACATAGACAAAAGAGCATGATATCAACTGTGTATAAAGTACAAGTGCAATGTTGAAAACGTTCCCCATGACAACATGGTTCTGCTAATTCCAATGTATAAGTGCAGGCATATACAACATAAACGACACAATGGTTCAAGTTTATTAGGAGCAAAGAATATAAAGTGTGCCATCAAGTTTGTGAGGGCTTTAATCACTAAGTTTTCACATAACAAAATACTTTTTAATTGGAAGATAGCTGAAAACAAAAATATACTTGGAATGGTGTAACACACCATGCATAGGAGTTTATAGCGGAAACTTTGGAATAACTTGGTTTCTTGGAAGTTGGAAGCATGAGTAGAGCTTACTCATACAAGTGGAGGCTATCAAAAGACTGGGAGCAACCAACTAAGAGAGCAATAATGGCCATAATCATGCAGAGCAACAAAACATTACTAATCAAAGCATAGAGTGGTACTACAAGTCAAGGACTAAATGATCATACACGCTATGGTGACTTGTTCATAGTCACAACATGGTGTAAGCATGTGCCAAGTCAACCCAAACAAAGCATCAAAGGAGGATACCACAAGACTATGCTTTTGCATGCTAAAACAACACATAATTTCTTCAAGGCACACTAAGCAATCCCAATTGTTTGGAACACGACATTCTACAACAATAATAACTAAGCATAAGGTTAAAACAACACCTAGCATGTCATGCTAAAGTCTAAGTCACAGTCAATGCAAGCTCCTCTTGCACTTTCAAGCAAGAAATTTCTACTCCTTTCCAACACCAATTGACTTATTTGAAACAACATAGCGAGAACGGGGGTCCAAACTACTTTATTCAAGCAAACTAAGCAAAGCAAATGAAAACTAAGACGCTCCAAGAACAACACAACGGTGCATGAAATAATAAAAACGAAGTGCCTAGACAGACCTGAGCTTTTTATTGATGAAGAATGGGATGCCTTGGGATTCCCCAAGCTTTGATGCTTGTACCTCTTGCATATTTCTTGGGGTGACACCGGGGTGGCATCCCCAAGCTTGAGCTTTTGTCCATTCTTCATCTCATTACATCATTCTCTGTCTACACCTGAATTTTTTTCCTTCATACAAAACTTCACACAATCTTCATTAGCAACATTAGTGTATTCAAAAGATAATAGACCTTTGGGCTTAGCTGTGGAACAGCAAAATTTTTCACTAAAAACACAAGCTACTGTAGCAACTCCTTCAAAAAGCTCAATTCCCCAAAAGAGAACTCAAAAAGGAATCAATAAGAAGCAAATGCGAATAATGGCAGAAATCTGTCAAAATAGACCAGCAGGTAGAAACCGATTGTTTCGAAAATCTTTTGTTGCTCAAATAAAAAAGTGCTAGTATAACGAAAGTTATCTAACATAGTGGGGGATTTATTCGTAAATTTTCATCTCAATCCAACTTATAGAGACTCCTCACGAATGTTTATGGTAGAGGACAAAAATCTGTTTCGGGACAGCAACTCCCCAAATCTTACTTCCCTCTCATTAGAGATTATTCTTGGCACAAAAAGCAAACAAAAAGGATAAGGAGAGGTCATTAATGAAGTAATAACTTCCAAGACTCAAGGAAACTCTTGGGTTATCTCCCAACAAGTACTTTTCTTTAACGCCTTTAAGTTAGACACAAGAAGCAAGAAATCAAGTATTTTTAAATGAGGAAGCATTAACATCAATACTTGCAAAATCTTAAACTATGAAAGGTATCTCATCCAAATGAGTTTTGGAGGATCCCTTATCTTCTCTCTTTGGTTTACTACTTTCATCAGAAAGATTTTCAGGAGCAATCCAATCAAAATTCTTTTCAAAGGCCTCATGCATACTAACAAGCTTAAAGGGTATGGGTATCTTAAATTCCTCTCTAGGCTTAGTTTTATCAGAAGTGCCCACAACATCTACACAAGAGCCTAGAATATTGAAACGCTCAAATACCTTTTTGGCTTTCTTAGCAACATCATGGAATTCTTTTAGTAAAGTTTCAAGAATGAATTCTCTCTTTTCAGCATTATTTTCTTCTTTTAGTTTCAGGAACAAAATTTGTATCATGGGGTTAAGGCTAACAGACCTAGCCTCCAACATATGAACTTAAGAAGCTGCAGCAATCTCATAATTAGGAGAAAGTTCTGCTGTAGATCTACCCTCAATGTCCTCATGCTTGCTAACATGATTAAAGAATTCTTCAATATTATCTTTCCCAATTAGGGATCCACTACCTATTGCAAGATTTTCCAGGGAGAACTTGGGGAACAACATGGTAATCTAGAGCAAGGTGGCAACTAAAGTAGGAACTAATTTTTGTGTGTTTTTGATAAGAGAAAGCAAACCAAACTAAACTAATTTTTTTTGGAGTTTTTGATAAAAAGAGGCAAACAAAACCAAGCAAAAGAAACTAAGCAAACCAAAAACAAAGTAAAGAGAAAGTTTGAGGAGTACTCCCCTTGTGAAGACGTCCTTAGCCTCCCCAGCAACGGCGCCAGAAAATCATTGATGGCGCCTGGCACTATCGTGGGACGCTTCGTTGGAAACCCCAAGAGGAAGGTGTGATGAGCACAGTAGCAAGTTTTCCTTCAGTAGAGACCAAGGTTATCGAACCAGAAGGAGGAAGGAAACGTCTCAAAGGTGTTTCAAGCAACATGGAAACCTGCACAACACAAACTCAAGACTTTGCCCCAACAAATCAGTGAGGTTGTCAAGCTCACCGGTTTGCTGTAACAAAGGATTAACTGTATGGTGTGGAAGGTGATGAATGGTTTGCAACAAGTAAATAGTGGAAGATGTATCAATGGTAAAGATTGGACCAGGGTCCATAGTTCACTAGAGGTGCTCTCCTTATATAAACAACATGGCATGAAGGATAAACAAATTATAGCAGGGCAATTGACAGGAACTAAGCAAGGCATAACAATGCAATACCAGACAAAAAGATCCTATGAGATTTGATTGGGAAATACAACAATATACATAGACCTCCATCCAACTGCATCTGTGACTAGTAGTCCACCTTCGGGTTATCATGCGAACCCCCTCCAGTATTAAGTTGCAAGCAACAGACAACTGCTTTAAGCAAAGTGTGTAAGGTAAAAAATCTACTAGTTCCATGAACAAGAGACCGTTGTTTTCCCCCTAGTGGCAACAACACATCTACAACCGAAGAGATTTCTGTCACTTCCCTTGGAAACTAGAGGCATGAACCCACTATCGAGTATAAATACCCCTTTTTGGAGTCACTAGCAACTACTTGGCCAAGATAGCTACTAACAACGGAGAGCATTCAAGATCACAAACAACACAGACATGATAGAATCAATAAGACAAAACCATTAATCAATCTGACATAGTAATCTCAATATCCATCGGATCCCCGCAAACACAACATGCATGATTACAAATAGATTATATCTTGATCATGAACGGAGCTCACAAGATCTATACATGAAAGCACAAGGAGGCGATACAACCATCTAGCTACTACATGGACCCGTAGTCCAAGGTGGAACTACTCACACATCATACCGGAGAAGAAGGCCTCCGGGATGATCTCCCCTCTGGCAGGGTGCCGGGAAGAACTTTAGATCCCCCCGATCTAGGGACGATGGTGGCGGCGGATACAGAAGGTTTTGTGGAGTTTTGATCGGGTTCCTAGGGTTTCTGCATCGGGGGCTTCTTATAGGCGAAGAGGCGAGGCAGGGGGCCGCCAGGGGGGCCACACCCTGCCTAGGCACGGGCCAGCCCTAGCCGCACCTAGGGGGGTCTGGCCGCCCTGTGGCGCCCCTTCTTCTCGTCTTCTGGCTTCGTGTCGCCCACGATAAAATATTGACTTTGGCTTTTGTCCCATCCAATTCCAAGAATATTGATTTTCTGCCTTTCTGGAACCAAAAACAGAAGAAAACATGCAACTAGAACTATGGCAACTTGTTAATAGGTTAGTTCCAGAAAAAATATAAAAACACCTCAAATTGTAGACAAAGCAAAGCAAAGCAAAGCAAAGTAGATACTAAACAAGCATGGAACATCAAAAATTATAGATACGTTTTCGACATATCAATGACCACCATAAGGTCACACATAGAGAGAGATGAACACATAGCTACGGGTAGATCCCTTAGCCTCGAGGGAGAACTACTCCCTCCTCATCATGGGAATCAACAACGGCGATGGAGATGGTGGTGGAGATCGATGGAGATGGCTCCGAGGGCAATTCCCCGTCCCGGCAGGGTGCCAGAACAAAGACTTATGTCCCAGAATCTCCTGTTCGGTGCCGGTGGCACTGCGGACCTTTTTGTGGATTTCTGCCCGTTAGGTTTTACATCTCGGGGAGACGTATACATAGGCGAAAGGGCAAGGTCGGTGGATCCTCGAGGGGCCCACACCAGGGGCTGGCGCGGCCAGGGGGACCCGCCACCCCTAGGTGTGGCCGCCTTGTTGCGCCTCCTCGTCTCTCCTCTAGACTCTGTGTCTGCTACGGTAAAATATTGACTTTGGCTTTTGTCCCGTCCAATTCCGAGAATATTTATTTTTTTGGGTTTTCTGAAACCAAAAATACCATAAAACAGGCAACTGGCACTGCAACATCTTGTTAATAGGTTAGTCCCAGAAAATGTATAAAAATACCTCAAAGTGTAGACAAAACATAAGAAAGGTTGATACAAAACAAGCATGTAGCATAAAAAATTATAGATACGTTTATGACGTATCAAGCATCCCCAAGCTTAACTCCTGCTCGTCCTCGAGTAGGTAAGTGATAAAAATAATAATTTTTGAGGTGACATGCACCATCACAATCTTGATTAAGGTATTTGTAAAACATTGATAGCTGGGATCAAAGTACTCTAAACATGAGCATGGAAGATGTAGCTCTAACAATAAGACATATCAACTAAGTTGCAACATGAAGGGTTACAAACAAAGATCATGAATAGCAATGCACTGATAGACGTTTGTTTGTTTGTTCCACATATAGAAAACATAGCATAGTGGTATTCACCTTATCCCTCATGGAGTAGCAAAACATAAATGCATAGGACACCTTCAAAGTTCATAAGGGTGACTAGATACAAATAGTTCATGACAAGCAATATCAATATTATGAATCAATCAATAAGTTTTGGGACAATGCACATAAAACTAAGAATGACAACTATGCTCTCCTAGTTGGTGCATAAAGAAAGAAGGTGGAGACTCAATATAAAAGTAGGAAAAAGGCCCTTCAAAGGGAAGCAAGGATTTCAAGTTTCATAAAGGGCTTCCAAAAATTATGGTACTTGTTAGATTTTAGCTCTCATTGCCCCTATCATAAGAATCTTGAAGTGATTTAAGGTTAAAGTGAAACAAATATGAAGTATATGCTTGACAAATTATAAGTTGGCAATCTCATGTCCCTTGAGTACGAGGGTCGTTCCTCATGCTACTCAACTTTAGTCACAACCAAGTTCTTGTCATTGTAAGTATATGTGTACATAGAGAACCGCCAACGGGGTACCCCTTGCCCCATAATACAGGAGCTATCCCATATCAAAATGACAAGGCAACAGACAGTGAGCATCTCAGCAATCCTTTTATTTACCATGAGCATGGTGCATTTTTTATTTTTCTCTCTTTTTTCTATATTTTTTTTCTGAGGATGCTTCATGGATTGCTCACTATGGTGATGGTGCAAGTTTCCACCATGATCTGGCATGGCTTAGGCTAATGATATTTTAAAAATAAGAATTACGATTTAGTAATATTATTTAGTCAAGAAATGATATATAGTAATAGAAACTTTATATAAGAAATACAATTAAACAAATGAATATTTATTTTATATCTTTATTCCATGAATACGTTACAAAAAGTAACTCATTAAGTCAATAAAGAATCTTTTACAGAAATGAAAATACAAAAAGAGGAATATATATATTAATAAACTATTACAAATTCCTTACAAAAGAATGAAATAAAAATTACAAAGGATTACATCTGCCTAAAAGTGAACCTATACTAATCTTGAATCTTCAAATCTTGTACCTGCAAAATAAAGAACCAACAAAGAGGAAAATAAAATTTAAGTTATTAAATTTTACTCTCAATAGAGAGCAATGAATTGCACTGCTCAAGTTTACATCATTGAGTAAATCTTTTAGGGGCAAGTTTCACCAATATGAAAGAATTCAATCTTTCATAACAAATAAGCCGTAAGTCAAATTATCATAGCAAGTAAAGGGGCAAGTTTCACCAAGCAGGTTAATAGTAAAAAGATCAAAAGGTAAAACACCTCACTGATCTCAGCCACAACCATGCAGCAGACACACTAGTAGCTCAATCACCAAACTACATGGGTGTGCTGTCGACATAGCCATAGCAGATCAATCAAGTAAAAGAACCAAGCACAGCCGTGGGCAAGCACTAGAGCATCTCTGCATTTCCCATACCACACAAGAACAACCAACTTAGCAAAGCCAAGCAAGCTACCAGCCAACAAAACCTCACACCAGATCAATCCAAGCATCACTAGATGGTGACATGAGGGGGAGAATCAGGTGGACAGCAAGGACAAGCTCACATGAGCTAGGAGGAGCAGGGCTGATCAAGGCCAAGCACAGGAATCAGGGGAAACAAGAACAACACCAGGAGGTGAAGGACTGGATCAGACCAGCAACACCACCAGAACATCAAGCCACCACAATCATCAACTTTTGTGGTGAGTATCATAAACATCCACATGATCTGTTCATCTTATCCAAATAGAAAATATGTGTTGTTTCATAAAACAACCTCTCAGTGATCACCCAAGTGGGGTGAACGTATCCTAGAGGTTTCAAATATAAAGGTCAGAACCAAACTCTACCAAACACACCAAAATCTCACACTAGCCTCATAGATTTGGTGATACTAAAGGCAACCTATACGTTTCATTATTTGTTCTTATAAATCTGGGCACATCTACAAGAAAGAGTAGCACCTCAGATCTCATAAGCTACAAACAAATCAACTAAACCAACTAGGATCCAAGATCCAATAATAAACTATGATGCCTTAGAAGATTTTGAAAGAGATAGCAATATAGGAATTTAGTTTCCTAGAGCCTCAAACCAACATCATAGGCATAAACATTAAGTGGAGCTTTCAACTTATTATTAAGCATCCATCAAGTCTCAAGTACTGACCCTAAGTAAGGCCAGCAGAAAGATCAACTTGTTTGCCATTCTAAGATGGTTTCACAAGAAATGATCCTACAGCTAAGCCAACCAGATATTCTAGCTTTCATGAATAAACCAGCTGGCCAATATTTATCATTTCCTTGAGACTATACTCAGAGATCATTTAATATATCCATTTATCTCCAAAGAATCATTAGACTCTAATAATAATTAAGTCTAGTCTATGGATAAACATACAAGCAAAAACTCACTGATGCAGTGAATCATCACTGACAGTGTTACTATCAGTATCAAGATACTGACAGAAGATGAATACACTAAGTAAACATATTACCAATCTGAGGCAACACTATGAACGAATAGCATCAGATCAACATATCATCAGCTCAACATAGCCTCAGATCAACAACATCACATAATCAAAGGATGACGACAAGCACTAAGGTGCGGAGAAAACAATCTTCACTGAGCATCACTACTAGATCATAACATCATTTTACAAGCACGCATGGATGAACACTAAAACCAGAGATGAACCCTAGAACCATTATAAACCCTAGTGTAGGGTAAACCACTAGTTACACACCAAGACACTCGAAGTAAACAAAGGCATGGGAGATCATAGAGAACTCAACTCACCAGTGGTCCTCGCTGAAGAATTGAAGATGAAGCAGAGGTGTTGGGGATATGCTATATGGGTATCCTCATAACATATCCTCTATCCGGATAACCCGGGTGGCCCGTAGTTGGTAGCATGGCCCATGGCCTGCTGGGCAGCCCAGTTAGATGGATCCAGAAGGGAGGCCCATCTCGGATAAAGGAAGGCTATGGAGGAGTCACCAACGTACCCGGAGCCTTGGAGTGCAAGACATGCTAGACTAGTTATAAGCAGTGTAGGACTCTGTAACCTGTCCGGCTAGGACCTTTCCCTATAACCCTAGGACCTGGCGACTATATAAGTCGGGCCTATGGGAGATTTTAGGGCACGATCACTTAGACTTTCTAGTCACCTCGCATAGCGAACCAATCCCTGTAACTCGGCGTATTGCCCTTATAGTGATTTATAGCAGGAGTAGGATTCCGCCACCGTTCTGGGATCTGAACCTGGGTAAGCTGTGTTACCTCGTACCCGTCAACCGTCCTCCTCCCCCCACGTCTCTAAACACGCACTGTGAGTACCCCTCCATGGCGTACTCATCGGCAATACCACGACAGTTGGCGCCCACCGTGGGGCAAGAGGCACTTCAGGCTCTTCAGCGGGCGAGGACCAATATCTTCGCGGGAATCAACAAAACCGTAGCCATCGGTCGTGTTCTCTTCTCCGGCAACGTTCCGGTCATCCCTCCCGACGAGTTCTGGATCCCGGCGAAGACGAACCCTACGCGGTGCTCGATCATCCCCATCAGAGACATCCACCTCTTCATAGGCGAAACCGACTTGGGCACTAGTTCCCTGGGAGTCGGAGGAGCATCAAGACCCGCACAGACCGCCTATGGGCAGGATACGTTTACGGAAGGATCGATGTCGGATCTCTCCTCAGAGTTTGCCGACAAAGATCGGAAAAATTCAAGGCCCACCCAAACTGCCCCTGTACATGATATAACGGTGGAAGATCATTGCAAGTCCGCCGACTTCGTTCGTGCGTCTGGACAATAGAGATCCAAGTTCGTCGTCGTGGTTACCATCTTCGATCTGGCGCGTTGCGTTCAGAGAGAGGGCGAAACCCCCCGCGATTACCTTTTGCCAGCGGCTCAGAGCAGCGATCCGCATTACCCCAATGATGATGCCATGTATCACTTTGTGGAAGGACTGGACCAAGGTACACTTCTCCGGCATTCTCTAAGGCGGCAGCAGGCTGCGGGACGTCTCACCTTCGAAGCATGGTGAACACCGTCAACAACTACGCGGAGGCCAAGGAGGCAGCTCAGACAACCGTTGCGCTCATTGACGGAGCCCCTCCAATTCAGCCACCGCCACCACCGCCTCCCGCCGCCATCGCTGCAGCTGCGCCACCGCCTCCAGTCATCGTCGCTGCTGCTACACCTCCACCCCCGTCATCGAGGAAGCCCCGACACCCTCTGACTCTATGATTGACACACTATACGCCGACTTCAGTGTAGATTCGGAGGAGATATATTTCAGCCCGGAGGAGCTAGACTCTTCCATGCAGGATATGGAGGAGGAGTACACGCGCGATGAGCAGGCCAACAACGCCGTCACTCCCCGAGGAGTGTTCGTCACCATTGGGACAGCGATGGATGAAGATCAACCCAGAAGAGCTCCGCCTACAGCGCTGGACAAGGGCAAGGGTGTAACAAGCCATGTTTGTAATATATTTACTCAGTACTTAAGCATGGCATGCATACATTTAAATCATCTAAGTAATGCATGAGTTTAAGTGTGTTGAATAAAAATGCAAACCCTAAACCTTCCCTCTCTTTGAAACTTTATTCAAATGGTCTTTGAATTTTTGGAAAAAAATCACAAAATGTTTGGAGCCCAATTGATTATAAGGGCCCCACAATAGTTTATATGTTTTATGAAAACTCCTGGTAATTTGAAAAGATTTAAAACAGTAAGTGAATTTGAAATTACAAACATAAATCAAAATCAGAAAAAGGAAAAGTTTATGTTAAAAAAATAGAGCAACAAAGAACCAGGCGCAGCCCAAAGAACCTCCTCCCTCTCCTTCCCCAAGATTCGCCCACGCCAGCCGCTTAGCACCGCTTCGCCCGCCGTCTTCCTCACGACGGTAGTCATTGCCGTCGCGGCCACCCGATGCCGCCTCGTCGTTGCGATGCGTGCCGCCGACGCTCGCAAGGATAAGAACCGCCGGCGCCGTGCTCTGCTTCCCCTGGACCTCACTTTCCCCTCTCCCTCCCCTCTGCACAGCGACAGCCCGAACCCTAGCCGCCATGGCCGCCGGCTAGCCGCCGTTGCCGGCCTCCCCGAGCCCATCCGACACCGCCACGAGCTTCGCCTCGCTCCGCTTCATCCTCCTGCAGAAGGAATCGACAAGGGGCGCTAGGATTCGTCGCCATCGACCGTTTCCTCCCCGACTCCGACATGCTTAGTGACACGGCTCGCCGTCGCTCCGGTCACCGCCTCGCCTCGCCGTCGACATCAATCATCTTGGGGTGAGCTCCTGGTGCTCAAGGCACCCTACTTTCCCCCTCTAGCCCTCTGTGTCGCGCCCGCGCCGTAGAGCAGAGAACACCGCCGCCGCTCGTCGTTGTTGACCAAGCTCCGGTGACCCTAGACTAGCGGTGCCGCCACCCATGTGTTCGCCTTGCCCAGCTGATTCGAACTCCCCCTCTCGCTTGTCCAGGCGCGCTCTGGATCGCCGCTGGCGACCACTGTCAAGCGGCTCCGCCGCGCGTGACGTGGCGCTGACGCCAGGCTTGCATGGCTTGCTTGCGTGGCCAGGCCCCACTAGTCAGCCCCTCCGGCTAGGTCCATCCCCGGTGAGAAACGCCCTGAGCCCTTTTCGCGTGTGTAGCTGCTGAGGTGGCCACGGGCCCACCTGTCTGTGTCTGTGGCTAGCCCATCCTGGGTGTAAAAAGGATTACCAGATTTATTTAATTTAAGGAAAAGTTTAAGAATTTCAGAAATTGTTTGAATATTGTAAATTCAATAACTTTTAATCTATAATTCAGAAAAAAACAAATAATATATCAAAATGTTCAGAAAAATGAGTTCTACCTTTTAAGATATAATCATGCATTGCTACTCAACTTTAATGACAAGTTTAGTTAGAGAACTAAATCAACCCCTCTCATGTGTTTCCGGAGTTTTCCGAATTAGGGTTTTCAACCCTCGGAACCCCGTTTAAATTGCCGAGAATGTTTCAGGGTTTCGTTTCAATGCAATTCAACTTGTCATATCATCATACTTGTTTGAGCATTGCATCGATTCCATGTCTTGATTGTCGCCTTTGTTTCCGGTATTTGGTTCTTCGCGATAGGATCCGAACTCAAAGCTGAAGTCAACAACACCGAAGATCAGTACCTGACTACTGACGGACAAGGAAAGCGTAGCCTCTCATTCTGAACCTATGTTTTAAAAAGTATATTACTTTCTCGCTATGATGCACACGATTCTAATGTGGTATTTTGTCAGTAGCTAGTGTTACCTATCTGCTGCACTGTTTTCCTTTTGTAGCCTTATACTCCTGATCCACTGCTCCTAGCATACCTAGGTCTGGCATCTGAGCGTTGCTAGAGCCTATGAGGTCGACAGCTTAGCCATGCATAGTATTTAAGTCTGATCTATCCGATCGATGAATCAAAGGTGTCGGAGAATCTAGAAAAATAGGAGGTGGTGATATCATCGAAGGAGTTAACTAATCATGCTAAGGCTTGTATGGGAGGCCACGTTGGGTGTGGTTTTTGTAGTCCCATGCTCGCCACCATTAGGACCTGAGTTCTTGCCTCTTGAACCAAGACGAGCGTACAACCACAGGGGGCCTGGAAAACCCCACGAGCAACTAACTTGCCTAGTAGATTCCATGAGTCACATAGTTCAGGCTTTCCATCTAGCATACGCATTGAAAACCTTTACTAAATGAGGAGGTGAAGGAGGTGCATCATAACAGGTAGGGAAGCGTGGACCGGGTTTCTTGGGGTTGATGGAGCCCCTAGTGAACCAACCTCGCCTCACATCTTTAGGGACCGGCTTCGGGACTTGACCCGTTACGGCGGAACCATCCCTAGGGCCTGACTCATGGTCTCGGTGAAAGCAAGGTAAAGGTCGTGGTTAACCACCCTCTGCCGGCCTTCCAAGGAAGAGGGCTAATAATTTGGCATTAAGAGTTGGTTGGTACATGTGGGTAAAGTTGTACACCCCTGCAGGGTATTAATCTTTTCAAAAAGCCGTGTTCACGGTTATGAAGGACTTGGGAACATACGTGATGATCATAGATAACTATAACCTTAATAAAACTTGTGGATCCACGTGTGCTTCAGGATGCTTCCTCTAGGTCGAGGGGTGATCCTAGATAGGAGGTTCTGATGAAGCTGGTGGTTACCAAGATGTGATGAACAAGATGAAGAAGTCGCTACCTTATCCCTTTTCAAAGATTCTGAGTAGACGAGCATCTTCTCTCTCTTGTTTACAAATAAAGATTTCTTTCCGCAAAAGAAAATCCAGAGAAAGCCTTTCTAGCCAGAGCATATAGATACTAGGTTATCTAAGTCTTGCGGAGTACATTCTCGTACTCAGCCTTGCGCCATTGTTGTTTTTCTACAGAAGATCTGATTGCAACTGAAGGTGTCTTCTACATTGACATCGACGGGTAGTTGGGGGTCCCAGGTAGCATCCTGAGGACTATGGGATGGACGTCGCTTTTGTTTATGGCCTCTTAGGCCTTTTGCTAAGTTGTTGTGTAGAACAACATAATTTGCTTTCGCTGTGTGATGTAATGTTGGGTCTTTGACCTCTAGTTTGTAATAACTCTAATATCTTACTCTGTTAAGAGTTTAAACTTATGCTGTTTAATCCCTGTGTTCTGTAATGTTACCGAATCATACTGTGATCTTCCGTGTTTAGGAGTTTAACTTATCTTAGATGGTGATCTGAGATTAGTTTAACCCTAACCCCGGGGGGGGGGGTGCTATAGGTTTTTGTATCAGAGCAGGACTGCCTGTAGGAAACCCTTTTATTGGTCTATGTTGAGTCTAGAAGTTGACAAAACTATTTGAAGGTTAAAAACTATTTGCAGAAACTCTGACTAGGATTCTTTTTACTCCTTCTCTGGTGTGTTTCCGATGCTAGAGTTTCTCTTACCTTATTTGGTTTGAAAAGGTTTTCATTCCTTACCTTGTATCTCAAAACTTCTAGGATCGTGGTTTGGGGGTTGTTCTTCTAAAAAGTACTCCGTACTTGGTTGCTATTCTTAGAGTTCCAAGATATCTCAGTTTTGCTTGGTATGTAACATCTTAGCATTCCATTGTATTGGTTTGTAAGTCAGCTGGTTAGTGTATACTCTAGTATGCTTTGGTACTACCATGCTTGATAAGATGATACCTATATATCAAGTACTCTTTGTTCATCTTTCCTTCTTGTTCCTTTGGATCCCTTGCCTAACCTTCCTCTTGTTCTTTCAGGATGGGTGGCACTTCTCGTGCCCGTACCCGTGATCATGCACGAGGTGCCGCAAGTGAGGGTGAATCTTCCAACCTTCCTCCACCACCGTCCATGGTTCAAATCATGGCCATGTACGAAACCAACCGTGCTGACAACATGAGGCTCCTTGAAAGGATTGAGTGCAACACTTCTCAATGCCATAACAATCATGTTGGAATCAAGGACTTCACACGTCTCACTCCGCCAATTTTTAGTTATTCCACTGAGCCACTTGATGCGGATTACTGGCTTCGCACCATGGAGCGCAAACTTCAGGTTGGTCATGTTGCTCAAGCTGATTGGGTGAATTTTGCTGCCTATCATCTGGAGGGAGCAGCCAACTCCTGGTGGGAAAATTTCTTGGCTATGCAAGAAGCTCAACATGTTGTTACATGGCAAGAGTTCACTGAAGCCTTCCGAGCTTATCATATTCCGGAGGGTCTGATGGATCAAAAGAGGGAGGAGTTCCTCAAGCTTAAGCAGGGCACTGGTTCTATGTGTGATTACCAGCGCAACTTCAACCGTCTAGCCTGCTATGCTACTGAAGAGGTCTCTATTGATGTTAAGAAGCAAGGTCTGTTCCGCAAGGGACTGGATCCTAAGGTTCGTCGTGATATCCACCTCATGGACTTTGTTAATTTCTAAGGTCTTGTTAACAAGGCTATGCAGGCCGAGAGTGGAAAAGTGGAGTTGAAGAAACCCGTAAGCGTCCTCAGGAAGGGTATATCAAGGCTGGATCTAGAAATAAGAAGCGTCGTGTTTTCGTGCCTTATAGTGATGTGCCACGTGCTCCTTATACTCCAAGATCTTCTGGATATGCTCCTCATCCGAATGCTAACTCAAGCACTGCTGGTGGATCAAACTACTCCCCTACTGGCAATGCATCAGGTTTTATATGCTTAAATTGTCGCCAGCCTGGTCACTATGCAAAGGAGTGTCCTCAAAAGAATTCCGCTGAGAAGGCACAACCAGCAAAGAAGAATCATAAGTATCCAGGTGCTGTAAAAGGTCGCCTGAACCATATCTCTGCTGAGGAGGCTCATGAAGATCCAAGTGTCATAATGGGTACGCTTCGTATCAATCAAATCCCAGCTAAAGTTTTGTTTGATTCTGGAGCATCGCATTCATTCCTGTGACAAGCTTTTGCTCAAATGCATGGGATAAGTTTTGAGGGGTTATCTATTCCTTTTCTAGTCCAGTCTCCTGGTTCTAGGTGGTGTTCCACCATGGTTAGTCATGGGAATCTAATTTAAGTTGCATTTCAACTTTTCCCCACCTCCCTTATCGCCCTCAAGTCAACTGACATTGACATCATTTTGGGCATGGATTAGTTGACCTGTTATCAAGACATTCTCGATTGTACAACCAAGTCCGTGACTCTGACTAGTCCTGCTGGCATAACAATCAAGTATTGGACCGTAGGGTCACTATCTCCTTTAGCTATTTCTATTCCTAAAGTAGAGTTATATGCTCTTGAAGTTTTACCTTCGATAGATATCCAAGATGTTTCCGTGGTCTGTGAGTTTCCAGATGTATTTCCTGAGGAGTTGCCTGACATGCCACCTGATCGAAGTGTGGAGTTTGTCATAGAGTTAGTTCCTGGAACTGCTCCTGTCTCTAAAAGACCTTATCATATGCCTCCTCATGAGCTTGTGGAGTTGAAGAAGAAATTAGAGGAGTTAGAAGGAACATGATACATTCAGCCCAGCACATCTTCTTTGGGGATGTCCTACCATCTTTGTCAAGAAGCGGGATACCAATATACCGCGTCTGGTTGTGGATTATTGCCCACTCAATGCTGTGACTATCAAGAACAAGTATCCTCTCCCTAGGATCAACGATCTATTTGATCAGTTAAGTGGTGCCACTGTCTTTTCCAAAATGGATTTAAGGTCAGGGTATCACCAGATAAAGATCTGTAAGGAAGATATTCCAAAGACTGCTTTCACCACTCGTTATGGTCTTTACGAGTATACAGTCATGTCCTTTGGTCTTACCAACGCTCCAGCCACTTTCATGCGACTTATGAACTCTGTCTTCATGGATTATCTTGACAAGTTTGTTGTGGTCTACATCGATGATATTCTAGTATATTCCAAGACCGAAGAAGAGCACGCCGAACATCTTCGTTTGGTGTTAACCAAACTCCGAGAACATCGTCTCTACGCCAAGTTTTTCCAAATATGAGTTCTGGTTACAAGAGATCGTATTCCTTGGTCATGTTGTTTCCGCCAAAGGGGTTGCTGTTATCCCCGATAAGGTTCAAACTATCCTCGACTGGGAGTCTCCTAAATCCGTCAAGGATGTCAAAAGCTTTCTCGGGATGGCTGGTTATTACCGTCGATTCATCGAGAACTTCTCTAGGATTGCAAAGCCGATGACTGATCTTCTTAAGAAGGAGAAGAAGTTTGAATGGTCTGATAAGGCTGAAGAAAGCTTCCAGTTGTTGAAAACCAAGTTAACCACCGCTCCGGTGTTAGTTCTCCTAGACACTAGCAAAGACTTCGTTGTCTTTTGCATGCTTCCCACCAAGGTCTCGGATGTGTGTTGATGCAAGATGGACATGTGGTCGCTTATGCCTCCCGTCAGCTAAAACCACATGAGAACAACTACCCAACTCATGATGTTGAGCTCACAACTGTTGTTCATGCTCTTAAGAAATGGCGACATTACCTTCTCGGTAGTCGTTGCGAGTTATAATCAGATCATCAGAGTCTGAAGTACCTTTTCACACAACCTGATCTGAATCTCATGCAAAGAAGATGGTTGGAACTCATCAAGGACTATGATTTGGGTCTCAACTATCAACCTGGCAAAGCCAATGTCGTTGCTGATGTGCTGAGCCGTAAATCTTATTGCAACACCCTGCTGATCAAACAAGCACAACCTTCTCTTCATAAGGAATTCGCTCGATTGAATCTTGAAGTAGTTCCTCGTGGATTCCTTTCTACCCTTGAAGTGAAGTCTTCTATAGAGGACGACATCAAGCTTGCTCAGAAACATGACTCTGAAATTGCTGAGATCAAAGGGAACATTGCTAGTGGAGTTGCTAAGTGTTTCTCTGTTGATAATCAAGGTATTGTTTACTTTGGTAACCGCCTGGTAGTGCCGAAGAGAACAAAATTGAGGGATCTAATTCTTACCGAAGCTCATGAATCACCTCTTTCTATTCACCCTGGAGGTACCAAGATGTATCAGGATCTTCGTCAAAGATTCAGGTGGTCTGGTATGAAGAAGGATATCGCTCGTTTCATTGCTGAATGTGACGTTTGCCGTCGTGTAAAAGCTGAGCACCAAAGACCCGCTGGTCTCCTGCAACCACATAAGATCCTGGAGTGGAAATGGGATGAAGTTGGTATGGATTTCATCACTGGTCTTCCTAAGACTCAGAAAGGAAATGATGCCATCTGGGTAATTGTTGACTATCTGTCCAAGGTCGCTCACTTTCTTCCCGCCAGAGAAAGCATTCGAGCAAGTGAACTGGCTGATCTTTATATTTCTCGGATTGTTGTTCTTCATGGTATTCCTAAGAAGATAACATCTGATCGTGGAAGTCTGTTCACCTCCAAGTTCTGGGAAAGTTTCCAAACTGCTATGGGAACCCGCCTCTCCTTCAGCACAACCTATCATCCTAGTATCGGTGGTCAGACCGAAAGAGTGAATCAAATCCTTGAAGACATGATGAGAGTGTGTGCCATATCTTTTGGCAAGAACTGGGAGAAATGCCTACCTTTTGCTGAATTCTCCTACAACAACATTTTTCAGTCCAGTATTGGTATGGAACCATTCCAGTTTCTATATGGAAGAACCTGTCGTACTCCTTTGAACTGGTTAGAAACCAGCAAAAGAAAGTTCTTTGGCCCGAATATGATCCAGGAAGCAGAAGATCAAGTTCGTATCATTCAAGATCATTTGAAAACTGCTTAGTCTCGCCAGAAAAGCTATCATGATCGTCACCATCAACATATTGAATATGAAGTTGGTGATCAAGCTTATCTCCGAGTCACTCCTTTGAAGGGTGTCCATCGTTTCGGTATCAAAGGCAAACTAGATCCTCGCTATGTTTGTCCTTTTCGTGTTCTATCCAAACAAGGTAACCTTGCATACAAATTGGAGCTGCCTGCAAACTTTCCTGAGGTGCATGATGTCTTTCATGTGTCTCAACTCAAGCGTTGTTTCAAAGATCCTGTCCATGGTGTTGATCACCAAACCCTTGATCTCTAGAAAGATCTAACTTATCATGAGTATCGTATCCGCATCCTTGATGAAACCGAGCGCAAAACTCGTCGTCAAAACATCAAGTTCCTGAAAGTTCAGTGGTCTCATCACTCTGAGGATGAAGCAACCTAGGAACGAGAAGATCGTCTTAGATCTGAGTACCCTGCCTTCTTTTCTAAAACTTAGGAATCTCGGGTCAAGATTATTGTAAGGGGGGTAGAGCTGTAACAGCCCATGTTTGTAATATATTTACTCAGTACTTAAGCATGGTATGCATATATTTAAACCATCTAAGTAATGCATGAGTTTAAGTGTGTTGAATAAAAATGCAAACCCTAAACCTTCCCTCTCTTTGAAACTTTATTCAAAGGGTGTTTGAATTTTTGGAAAAAAATCACAAAATGTTTGGAGCCTAATTGATTATAAGGGCCCCACAATATTTATATGTTTTATGAAAACTCCTGGTAATTTGAAAAGATTTAAAACAGTAAGTGAATTTGAAATTACAAACATAAATCAAAATCAGAAAAAGTAAAAGTTTTTATTAAAATAAAATAGAGCAACAACAACCAGGCCGCAGCCCAGCAACCTCCTCCCCTCTCCCTTCCCCGCAGCCTAGTACCCGGCCCACGCCAGCCCGCTAGCAGCCCGGTACCGCTTCGCCTGCTCCCCTTCCCGATGCTGCCTCGTCGTTGCGATGCGCGTCGCCAACGCTCGCAAAGATAAGAACCGCCAGTGCCGTGCTCTGCTTCCCCTGGACCTCACTTTCCCCTCTCTCTCCCCCTCTGCACAGCGACAACCCAAACCCTAGCCGCCATGGCCGCCGGCTAGCCGCCGTTGCCGGCCTGCCCGAGCCCATCCGACACCGCCACGAGCTTCGCCTCGCTCCGCTTCGTCCTCCTGCAGAAGGAATTGACAAGGGGCGCTGGGATTCGTCGCCATCGACCGTTTTCTCCCCGACTCCGACGTGCTCAGTCACATGGCTCGCCGTCGCTCCGGTCACCGCCTCGCCTCGTCGTCGACATCAATCGCCTTGGGGTGAGCTCCTGGTGCTCAAGGCACCCTCCTTTCCCCCTCTAGCCCTTTGTGTCACGCCCGCGCCATAGAGCAGAGAACACCGCCGCCGCTCGTTGTCGTTGACCAAGCTCCGGAGACCCTAGACCAGCCGCGCCGCCACCCATGTGTTCGCCTTTCCCAGCTGATTCGAACGCCTCTCGCTTAGGCTGGGCGCTCGATCGCCGGCGACCATTGATCAGCGGCTCCGCCCAAGGACGTGGCGACGCCTGGCCGCTTGCGTGGCTGAGCCCTACCAGTCAGCCCCTCCGGCTAGGTCCAGCCCCGGTGAGAAACGCCCTGAGCCCTTTTCGCGTGTGTAGCTGCTGAGGTGGCCACGGGCCCACCTGTCTGTGGCTAGCCTAGCCTGGGTGTAAAAAGGATTTCCAGATTTATTTAATTTAAGAAAAAGTTTAAGAATTTTAGAAATTGTTTGAATATTGTAAATTCAATAACTTTTAATCTATAATTCTGAAAAAAACAAATAATATATAAAAATGTTTAGAAAAATGAGTTCTACCTTTTTAAGCTATAATCATGCATTGCTACTCAAATTTAATGACAAGTTTAGTTAGAGAACTAAATCAACCCCTCTCATGTGTTTCTGGAGTTTTCTGAATTAGGGTTTTCAACCCTCGGAACCTTGTTTAAATTGCCGAGCATGTTTCAGGGTTTCATTTCAATGCAATTCAACTTGTCATATCGTCATCCTTGTTTGAGCATTGCATCGATGCCATGTATTGATTGTCGCCTTTGTTTCCGGTATTTGGTTCTTCGCGATAGGATAACCCGAAGCTGAAGTCAACAACACTGAAGATCAGTACCTGTCTACTGACGGACAAGGCATGCGTAGCCTCTCATTCTGAACCTATGTTTTAAAAAGTATATTACTTTCTCGCTATGATGCACACGATTCCAATGTGGTATTTTGTCAGTAGCTAGTGTTACCTATCTGCTGCACTATTTTCCTTTTGTAGCCTTATACTCCCGATCCACTGCTCCTAGCATACCTAGGTCTGGCAACTGAGCATTTCTAAAGCCTCTGAGGTCGACAACTTAGCCATGCATAGTATTTAAGTCCGATCTATCCGATTGATGAATAAGAGGTGTCGGAGAATCTATAAAAATAGGAGGTGGTGATATCATCAAAGGAGTTAAATAATCATGCTAAGGCTTGTATGGGAGGCCACGTTGGGTGTGGTTTTTGTAGTCCCATGCTCAACACCATTAGGACCCGAGTTCTTGCCTCTTGAACCAAGACGAGCGTACAACCACACGGGGCCTGGAAAACCCCACGAGCAACTAAATTGCCTAGTAGATTCCATGAGTCACATAGTTCGGGCTTTCCATCTGGCATACACATTGAAAACCTTTACTAAATGAGGAGGTGAAGGAGGTGCATCATAACCGGTAGGGAAGCGTGGACCGGGTTGCTTGGGGTCGATGGAGCCCCTGGTGAACCAACCTCGCCTCACATCTTTAGGGACCGGCTTCGGGACTTGACCCCTTACAGCGGAACCATCCCTAGGGCGTGACTCATGGTCTCCGAAAGCAAGGTAAAGGTCGTGGTCAACCACCCTCTGCCGGCCTTCCAAGGAAGAGGGCTAATAATTTGGCATTACGAGTCGGTTGGTACGTGTGGGTAAAGTTGTACACCCCTGTAGGGTATTAATCTTTTCTAAAATCCGTGTTCACGGTTATGAACGACTGGGGAACGAACGTGATGATCATAGAGAACTATAACCTTAATAAAACTTGTTGATCCACGTGTGCTTCAGGATGCTTCCTCTGGGTCGAGGGGGTGATCCTAGATAGGAGGTTCTGATGAAGATGGTGGTTACCAAGATGTGATGGACAAGATGAAGAATTCGCTACCTTATCCCTTTTCAAAGATTCTGAGTAGACGAGCCTCTTCTCTCTCTTGTTTACAAATAAAGATTGCTTTCCGCAAAAGAAAATCTAGAGAAAACCTTTCTAGCCAGAGCATATAGATACTAGGTTATCTAAGTCTTGCGGAGTACATTCTCGTACTCAGCCTTGCACCATTGTTGTTTTTCTACAGAAGATCTGATTGCAACTGAAGGTGGCTTCTACGTTGACATCGACGGGTAGTTGGGGGTCCCAGGTAGCATCCTGAGGGCTATGGGATGGACGTCGCTTTTGTTTATGGCCTCGTAGGCCTTTTACTAAGTTATTGTGTAGAACAACATAATTAGCTTTCGCTGTGTGATGTAATGTTGGGTCTTTGACCTCTGGTTTGTAATAACTCTAATATCTTACCCTGTTAAGAGTTTAAACTTGTGTTGTTGAATCCCTGTGTTCTGTAATGTTACCGAATCATACTGTGATCTTCCATGTTTAGGAGTTTAACTTATCTTAGATGGTGATCTGAGATTAGTTTAACCCTAACCCCGGGGGGTGCTACAAAGGGACCACCTGTTGCTGCCGACAATGATCGCGCAAAGGACATGCCCCTCCGCCTAACTCAGTGCAACAACCACATGAATTCGGCACCGAACCGAGCAACAACAACACCGCAAACCCGCCGCCTCCAGCATCTATGTTTGCTGCTGCCGAAGTTACTCCGGCTGATAGAGTGATGTACGGTAACCTCCTTGTCGAGCCTATGACCGTGGCTCATATTCGCAATGTAGTCCAGCTTGACGAGAAGCGCCAACAACTGCTGGAGGAAGCGCAGGCCATTGCGGAGCAAGGCGCAAAGCTAGATCGAGATCTGGCCAACGCGTAGAAATCAATAGAGAAAGCTAGAGCAATGGAGGCCGAGTACAAGACTCTGCTGCAGCATCATACGGCCAAGAAAGCTCCAGATCGTGTCATCAACGATCCTGGTGTGCGGCGGAACCTAGGATGGGCTCCCCCGAAGCCAGCACAAGCCAAGCCATACATTGACAGTGAAGGCAGGCAGGTGATGCCCACTCCTCTCCTCAACCTCGCCGTCGCCAAGACCCTTCTGGAGCAGGATAGATCACCCGGAGCGGTAGACCAGGTCTATGACCTAGTGGCCAAGGCAGTGAAATAGCAGGAAAAGGCCACCTCTCAGAGGCTTGAGTCTGACCCAGCATTTTGCCTGTCTAGCCAGCACAAACCGCAAAGGGACAGATCTCCTCTTGATGTCGGGTCTCAGACGGCTTCGTCAGAACAAAGACGGAGGGATGCGCACAGCAGGAAGGATGCTATCCCCATATCCTCCAACCACGGAGGTAAGGCCCAACCTCGTTACCCATCGCCACTGCCCCGCTCACGCCGACATCGCGAAGACACCAAGGCTGACTGTCGTATGGATATGCCTCCGCCAAGGAAGAGCGGCATCGTCATGCGCGACAACGTGGAGCAGACTCGTCATGACGGAGAGCGCAACCAAGGACACAAGAGCAGGTCGCGCCATGACCCTCCGCGTCCAACAAGAAATCGCGAAACAACAAGAAAGCTAAACCACCGCCACCTCCGCCTCCTTCCCCACCTAGCAGCCACCATGGCGGAGGGGGCCCGCGTAGTTCACGCAGCCCATCCCCTGATGGAAATAAGAAGAAAAGAAGCCCGGAGCCATACGATGCACGTTCGCATCTGGACAAGATCCATGAGGCCCGGGAAGGACCATACCTGGGACCACGTTGCTTTGGACCTTTAATACGGTCCGCAACTTACCCCAAAGGTTTCCGGTTTGACAAGACCATCAAGCCCTATGACGGCACCGCCAAGCTAGCTACATGGTTGCAGGACTACGGTAACGCGGTGGAGATCGCCAGGGGTAACCCCAACGTTGCCGTCAAGTACCTCCCATTGATGTTGGCGGGCACGACCAGTCAATGGATTGATGACTTGCCGAAAAGATCCATCTGCAATTGGTTGGACATGCAAGAAGCGTTCACCAAGAACTTCGAGGGTACGTACAAATGTCCCTGCACTATTGGCGATCTACATCGGTGCGTGCAAGAGAAAGACGAGACACCTCGCGCCTACCTCTCCCACTGGCTGGATATGAAGAATTCCTGCACAGGAGTGCACGATCAGACCGCCATGGCCTCCTTCATCGATGGGTTGGAAAGGGGCACGTTGCTCCGACATAAACTGAAGCGCTTGCAGGACATTCACCGGCTAGACTTGAACCAGATGATTTAGTTGGCCAATGAGTTCGCAGCTGCCGTCGACGATGCTCGCGACTCTCTGACGACAACAGCCGTTCCAACTCAAGCTCGGAGGAACAACAACACAAAGCGGAAGACCCTGCCTGAAGAAAAGCAAACCCTCGACATGGTCGCTATGACTTTTGCAGGACGAGGTGATGGCGGACAGCGTGGCCGAGGACGGGGAGCTGGCCGTGGGCAGCAACGAGGAAGTGAAACTACCTCGGCAGCGCTCCGCGTTCCCCAAACCTACGAGGAGTACCGTGATATGCCGTGCCTCGTACACCTCGATGCCAACAACAAGGCCACCCACACCAATCGCCACTGCAAGTCCGTTAACGACCTCAAGGAGGACCCAGAGTCCGGCTATAAGCGAAGTCGGAAGAACAGACTGTGAGGAAAGGGCAAAGGGAATAAGAAGGAGGAGGAGTCCAAGGATTCAAGTGACATGGACGAGGATGTTGACCCCAAGCACGCCGCCAAGAGCGACGACAAGGGCAATAACCCCTTCGAGAAGAAGGCGGGAGTTTTCCACACTTTCCTTGGCACCCCACCGTTCGACAACAGATGACCTCCATGAGGATACTGATGGCTACTCTACCCCCAGTTCCCCAATTCCTGCGCTGGTCGGAGTTTCCAATTACTTGGGACAGGAAGGATCACCCAGACCTCATCCCTACGGAGAACCAATACGCCATGGTCATCAACCCACTGATTGATGCTAGTGAGTTCACCAAATGTATGGTGGATAGTGGAAGCAGCATCAACATCATGTACCTGGATACACTGCAGAAGATGAACTTGACAGAGGCAAACCTAAGGCGGACCAACACCATCTTGCACGGCGTAGTTCCTGGTCGGGAGGCTCGGTCCCTTGGGTGCATCACACTTCAGGTCGCTTTCAGTGATGTTAATAATTTCCGCCAAGAACGCATGACCTTTGAGGTGGTCCCCTTCAAGAGCGTGTACCACGTCATATTCGGCCATGACATATTGCACACCTTCATGGCCAAGCCATGCTTCGTCTACAACAAATTCAAGATACCCGGACCAAACGGTGTTATCACCGTATCCGAAAGCTTTACCAAAGCAAGGGACTGCGAGATTGGAGAAGCAGCCTATGCAGAAGCTGTCCTCTACAGCGAAGAATTCAAGGAGATCTAGAGCAAGGTCGATGCCTTGGAGATGCCCGCGTTGAAGAAACAGATTTCTGACTCCGCCTCAGCATTCAAGGCTGCCAGTGAGACCAAGCCGGTGGAACTTGTGGTAGGCGATGCCTCTAAGACCACCGCCATTGGGATGAACCTAGATCCCAAATAGGAAAGCGCGCTCGTCAAGTTGCTCCGTGAGAATAGGGACATCTTTGCCTGGCAACCTGCCGACATGAAAGGTGTACCTAGGGAACTTGCCGAGGACAACTTGAATATTGATCCATAATGTAAACCAGTGAAACAACCTCTACGGTGCTTTGGAGATGAGAAGAGACGCGCCATAGCAAAAGAGATAGCTAGGTTACTTAAGGCTAGTTTTATCCGAGAAGTCCTTCACACCCAATGGGTGGCCAATCCTGTACTTGTCCCCAAAAAGGGAACCAAAGAATTAAGAATGTGCGTTGATTACACCGGCTTGAACAAAGCATGTCCCAAAGATCCGTTTGCTTTGCCTCGCATTGACCAAGTCATTGACTCGACGGCTGGCTTAGAGCTTTTGTGTTTTCTCGATGCATACTCAGTATACCACCAGATCAAGATGAGGAAGTCGGACCAATTGGCCACTTCGTTCACTACACCCTACATCATGTTTTGCTATGTCACGATGCCCTATGGGCTAAAAAATGCAGGTGCTACCTACCAGCGAACAATGCAACATTGCCTACACGATCAAATTGGTCGGAACGTTCACGCCTATGTGGACGATATAGCCGTGATGTCCAAAAAGTCAAACGACATAATCTCTGACTTAAAATAAACCTTTGATAATCTTCGGAAATACAACATGATGCTTAACCCTATGAAGTGCATATTCGGGGTTCCAGTAGACAAATTGTTGGGCTTCATCGTTTCCCAGCGTGGAATCGAGGTCAACCTAGAGAAAATCAAGGCCATCTTAAACATAAACCGTCTGACATGCCTAAAGGACATACAACGACTAATAGGTTGTGTTGCAGCAGTTAGTCGGTTCGTCAGCCAACTTGGAGAGAAGGCTCCGCCGCTGTACAAGTTACTGAAGAAGGCGAATAAATTCACGTGGATGGACGAAGCAGACGCAACATTGAAGCAGCTCAAGGAGATTCTTTCCTCAGTGCCTACCCTTGCAACACCTGAGCCTGGAGAACCCATGTTAATCTACATGGCGGCCACCAACCGGGTAATCAGCATCGTCATAGTGGTAGAGCGGAAGGAACCAGGGTATGCGTACGGAGTTCAACGACTAGTTTACTATGTAAGCGAGGTTTTGACGGAGTCCAAGCAGCGTTACCCGCACTACCAAAAGATAGCTTATGGAGTATTCCTCGCTTCTCGAAAACTAAGGCACTATTTCTAGGAGCACCCCATCACAGTGGTGAGCAAGACTCCACTGTCCGACATTATCAACAACAGCGACGCTACATGAAGGTTCGCGAAGTGGGGCATTGAACTTGCCACCTTCGAGATCACCTACAAGAGACGTGACGCTATCAAGTCACAAGCCTTGGAAGATTTTATTGCAGATTGGATGGAGATGCCAGATGCTACCCCAATGTCAGAGCCAGAATACGGGGTGATGCACTTTGACGGATCAAAGATGCTCAACGGCTCGGGGGCTGGTGTATTGCTACAATCACCAACTGGGGACAAGCTACACTACATTCTATAGATCCACTTCGAGGCTACGAACAACATGGCGGAGTATGAAGCACTCATTCACGGATTACGCGTAGCCAAGGATATTGGCATCAAGCGCATAGTTTGCTGTGGAGATTCCGACTTGGTTGCCCAGCAGGTGGCTGACACCTGGAACGTGCGGAACCCTATGATGGCGGCATATCGAGACGAAGTGGAAAAGATAGCCAAGAGCTTCTTGGGCTAGGAGGTCAAGTATGTACCTAGAGAGATAAACAAGGCAGCTGATCTACTGTCTAAGACTGGATTAGGATGCAATCGAATTCCACCTGGAGTTTTCCTGGAGAATCTATGGACACCATCCATGAAGGGAGTAGACATCGACAACCCGGACATAGTTGACTCTTTCATTCACATGGTGACAAAGGTCCCTCCGGCTTGGACAAAACCATTCATGGAGTATCTAGAACACGGAACTTTGCCCGACGACGAGGTCGAAAGATGGAAAATAGTACGTCGAGCAAAGGGCTATACCATAATCAATGGACAACTCTACAAAAGAAGCACTACTGGTGTATACCTTAAATGTGTTTCCCAGCAAGAAGGTATTGAAATCCTATGTGAAATCCATCTCGAAGATTGCGGGCATCACGCCGGTCCTCGATCGTTGGTCGCTAAAGTCCGCGAAGGCGGACGCCGACAAGCTGGTTGAGACATGCATGGGATGCCAGTACTATGCCCGACAACCACATGTTCCCGCTGAAGAATTGCGAACAATACCAATAACGGATGTTTGCAGTCTGGGGGCTGGACATGGTTGGTCCGTTGCAGACGACACCATGTGGGTTTACGCATATGCTAGTAGCAGTTGATAAATTCACCAAATAGATAGAAGCTAAACCCATTAGAAAGCTCGATGGGGCAATTGCCCTTAGGTTTGTCCGAGATCTAGTGGTGAGATTTGGTCTCCCACATAGCATTATCACCGACAATGGCAGCAACTTGTCACTCAGAGAAGTGGAAGCTTATTGTCGGGAGAAGGGCATCGGACTATACCTTGCATCTGTGGCACATCCACAGTCCAATGATCAGGTTGAGCGAGCCAATGGATTAATTCTGCAGAGAATCAAGCCACGTCTTGAGGCACCGCTGCATAGAGCAGATGGAGACTGGGCAGAAGAATTTCCATCTGTGCTGTGGAGTTTATGAACTATACCCAACAGATCCACCGGCTACACCCCTTACTTCATGGTATATGGAGCAGAATCCATCCTGCCTTCCGACATCCTTCATGATGCACCAAGAGTTGCCGCCTACGACGAATATGACGCCGAAGAATCTAGATGCCTAGATGTGGACCTTCTCGAGGAGGAGCGCGTTTTGGCATGCCAAAGACCGCCATCTACCAGTAGAAGCTGCGCAGCTACCATAGTCGCCGCGTCTGGCATCGCTCGTTTAAAGAGGGGGATTTGGTGCTCCGACTTAAGCAGAAGAAGTCACACAAATTATCCCCGCCATGGGAAGGACCGTTCATCATAAGCAAGACGCTACTCAATGGGTCTTACTACCTTGTTGACAATCGTGAACTGAAGGATAGACCCAATGAGGATCATAAGCGTAAGCAACGTGACCCGGATGATGACTACCTGGAGCTTTATCAGCCATGGAACATAGCACAACTACGTCCTTTCTACACTTAGCATTTTTTATATATTGTGTACCTTTTATATGATCAATGAAATAAATCTCTCTGGTTCACTCATATTTCTGAGTCTTTTACCTCCTTTAGTGTTCATTTTTGGATCGTATAAAACCTTTATGCACAAGCTTTGCGATTTCACTTGTGAAAATTCCGCCTACGGGTGTTAGCTTAAGTTTTCTAGTCTACACGTTCTTTGTTGTTTTTATGTGGATTCTGGAGTAGTGACTTTTGGCACTTATTGTCGGCGATTTTGTGCTTAGGTTTTTTATGGTGCCATTGGGCATCATCGCTTGAGCGCGTAGTTCCGACAACGAGTCTTCCGACTCACGAAAAGTCAAGCATAAAAACCAAAGTAATGGATAAGCCAGCACTTGCTTAAAAATATGTACATGCTGGAACCAGTTCTTGAGTAGCAGGAAATAACAACCATTGTTTTCCTCCTTAAGTTAACACGTAGTTTGTTCTGCATACACATTATAGAGGAAACAAATATTACATAATTGTTTTTCATTCCTCTGGCGTAGACGACTTGGACACAACATCGTCAGCAGCAGGAGAGTCACTTTCCTCGAAGTCGGCAGTGTTGAGAGACTCGGAGGAGCTTTGGTTGCCACCATCAATGGTTTTCATGGGCACAAAGACGTTAGGGTCGACCAACTCGGCGACTCTGGTGTCAAAACCCGCGAGTGACGCCAAGATAGCCTCGTGATCTATCTTTTGGCCTTCGTCGTCTACGTCGGGGATACTGGAGGTCACCGTGTCGATGTCAACATCTTCTTAGTGTGCCTTGACCATTGACAATGCCGTCCTTGCGTCGGCCCGCGTACACGAAGCTTTCTAGCTTGAGATACGCTCGGGGGCTCGGCGCAGGATCTCCGAGAACTTCGCCACAGAGTCCACCGCCTTGATGTTAATCTGGAGGGGCTTGGCTATCTCCTTGGTCTTCTTGATGGCGGTGTTGATAAAGTTGCCGGCAAGGACCATGCATTCCTTCGGTGGAGGAGGCGACCGGGTTAACCCCATAGGAGCTGTAAATTTCTGACAAAGGAACGCATGAGTTCAATAACACAAAAGTTTAGAGTATCTAGCTTACAGAAGTCCCAGACGGAGAATCACTTACTGAAGATGCTAATCTCAGCCTGCTGGAGAGTTTCTGCCATGGAGTCCTGTTCTTGTCGGAGGATCCTGTACGCATCTAGATGGTGCTGATTTTGATCATCAGCGACTTTCTTTTGCTCTTTCAGGATCGCGATTCCCTCCTTCAAGCGGTTCATCTCCTCGTTGGCGGAGTCCTGAGGACTTTGATTGAGTCTTCATGCATCTTCAGCATGTCCTTTCTCTCCTGCTTAAGGATCTTGTTTTCGCTATCCAGCTGCTGAATATGCTTGGATTGCTCAACAATATCCTTAGCCTTGTAAATGGCTTCTGCAAGTCGGAGCAATAATAGTACACAGTGAGTACTCGGAGAATGTTGGCACAAGACCAAGTCGGAATACGAAAAAGAAAGGAAAAACAGACGCTTTCTTTTGGTGATTTGTTCCTTCAAGAAGGCAGTTTTACCCTTTTTGGTTTCCAACTCCGCACGCATCTTCTGGTACTTCTCGTTGGCCACGCCCCTCCGAGCATTCTCATTCTGTGGAAAGGAAAAGTTTAACGCTGTTTAGTCTACTTGGAGCATCTAGCCGGATAAATATCCACCTAGAGGCTTGGGGGCTACAGTGAGAGTTTTTAACTTAGCAATATACTTGGTATTTCTTTAAGCATTTAGTCGGAACTAATTCAATTTTCAACTAGAATCTTGGGGGCTACAGTATAAAGTTTTAACTCAATGATATGCTTAGTTTCTCTTTAAGCACCTAGTCGGAACTAATTCAGTTACAACTCGGAGCTTGGGGGCTACAGTATTGAAGTTTATAAACACTGCGTATGCTACTCTGAAAGCATCTAGTTGGAATAATTCATTCAAACTATATGCTTGGGGGCTACAGTGAGAAGTTTTCTAGCTTAGTCACTCTTAGAGCATTCAGATGCAAAGACATATGGTTTTCCGTCTAAATCCTCGGGGGCTACAGTGGTATACTCATATGAAATGCAAAAGACAAATAAAACTTACAATTGCGATGGTCTTGAGGTTTATATCACTCTCAGCAAGCTACTTGCCGAAGGATAAACTATTTCCTTGCAATATTTCTGCTTGCCGGAGAAGCTCCTCAAGATCGCATGTTGGAGATGTCGGTGTCGCACCAGGAACCACAACGGAGCTACCCGGCGTAAGTACCGGGTAGACTAGCTTCGGGAACTCTATGGATTTCTTGGGTGCGGAGGCGCCGCCTTCGGCAGACGTACCACTCTCCACCACCGCCTTACCGCTACCGATGGCAACCTTAGCCGGAGCTTCAGCCATTTGGGTTGCGGAACTTTCTTGCGTCGCTTGTTCGTCGACAACGACAAGCTCCGTGGAGGTACCTGAGTCCACTTCCATGGCGGAAGGGCCAAATAGATCTTTGGCCTGTGAGATTGTCGGAGCGGGCATAGGCTGGACGCTAGGAGTGACAGGGGAGATGGTGGGAGATGCATGGGGAGAAACGTCACGATGCAACATATCTTTAATGTTTCTAGAAGCCCCCAAAGTTTTGGAGGTCTTCTTCAAATTGGTAGTGGCCTTCTTTCTGAAACGTGCAAAAAGTATAGGTACAGGAATAAGACAAGCAATGGACAATGTCAGAGAGAAAGAAGCTTACACAAGAGGGGGTGATTTGGCAAAGGGGATCCTGGTAACCGTTCTTTTCTCCGCCTCCAGGGCGGCGGTAGCCTTCTTGGAGGCTCCACCCTCCGTCTTGTTCTTCTTGCCTCCGTCGACAGCGTCAGAGGTGGAGCTCTTCCACTTTTGCGCGAAGGGGACATCGTTGTTGGACACGACCATGACTTCCTTAATCTTTGGATCATAGATTTGGACAGCCATGCTACCCTCCTCTAGATCGCTGAGCTGTTAAGAGAGGACCCGCAGTGTTAGATGAGATGGGAATGGCTAGACGGAAGAACATGAGTATATGTCATACACGGAAAATAAACAGGTACCTTTGGGATCTTGCCCTCCTCGAACATGTCGTAGGTGATGGTGAAGCCTCGCTTCCTATCCTTCACCTTGACGATGTCCTTGAGGCGAAGCTTGACGGAGTCGCTGGAAAAGTTTTCCTCGGAGATGAGGAGGCAATCCTTCCTCTCTTTGGTATATTCATGCATCAACTTCAAGCGGTGCTGCAGAGGCTGGATCCGCCTGACGAACCAGCACATGACGAGGTCCAATCCAGTCAGACCCGTCTCTACGAACCACTCTATCCACCTTATAGTGTTGGAAGCATCGATGTCGGAGGGAAGGGAGGCCTGGGATCTCCATGTCGAGGCTTCGGCGGCAGATCCATCGACGAAGTCCAGGTACATCACTTCTCGGCCAGCCAGAGGGATATCTGGGCCATAGAAGTACGTCCGTTGCCAGTTCTTATAGGACTCATTGACGACGATGTTGGGGAAGCGCCGGCCAGGCCGGATCTTAAAACTAATGGTGCCATAGTTCCTGAGCTCATCCTTGCCTGCTCCGGCTTCCCGCTTGATAGTAAACAAGTATATAAAGAGATCTAGCCTAGGCCTAATCCCTAAGTAACCCTCGCAAAGCGCCGCGTAGTTGCTAAGTGCAAGGATGCTATTGGGAGGGAGGTTCTGAGGCTATACTCGGTAATGGTTGAGGACAACTAGGAAGAAATTGGAAATGGGAAGGGAGACGTCGCGTACCAATTGGGCTTTAAGGTACACCTTTTCTCTGGCTTGGGGAGAAGGAGTGACCTCGCCGGCCGGCGCCGCCCGCTAGGCGAGCCCCTCCATCGCAGGGAGATAGTCCTCGATAATTAGCTCCTTGATGTCACGGTCCGTGATATCCGAACCACGCCAGTCGCCCTTGTGGGTGTTGTATTCCTCCTCTAGCAGCTCCAGCTCCGCTGGGTTATGGTCGCCGCCGGTGGTTTCGACCACTGCGGATTTGGGGATCACCAGGCCCTCTGGGGGCACGATGATGGAGCTCGCCGGCTTCGCCGCGGCATCGCCTGACGCTGCCATGGAAGGGGTGGAACTGCTGCTGGCCATTGGGAGGTTACGGGGGTGATTGGGAAAGGTCGAGGAGCTAGGGTTTTTCTGTGGAGTGCGCGGGGAGCTCGAGGAGGAGATCGCTGGAGGAAGAAGACAATGCAGAGGAGAATGAGGTGAAAAGTGAAATTTCCACCGCTCTTACAATTTATAACCTCCGGCATCAAGATTCGTGAAAAGCGATCGAATGGTTGACGCGTGGACGTGTCTTGGAAGCGTCTTGGAAATTTCGCCACGCTACCAACCGTCGCCGCTTAACGCTCAGATCACTGGAAAACGTACATGATTGTGTTCTCTGCATGTGTGAGTTACGAGGCATTAATGACCCATCTCTACGTCATCCTAGCTGTCACTGGCAGATGAACCATCACATCAGAAGATTCCGGCATGGACGGATCTAGTCCGGCTATGGAAGAGTACGATGGTAGATTCAGCAATTCTCCGTCTTACAAGTTGAAGATGGAGAAAACCTTGCAGGGTTCTTTGGGAGGACTACAAGATATTGCTTGACGATTTGCCGACATCCATCTAGACGGAGCATTCAACGTGAAGAGGCTAGACGGCGCAAGATCTCGGAGTTCTCCGGGGGCTACTGTTGGGGATATGCTATATGGGTATCCTCATAGCATGTCCTCTATCCGAATAACTCGGGTGTCCCATAGTTGGTAGCATGGCCCATGGCCTGCTGGGCGGCCTAGTTAGATGGATCCAGAAGGGAGGCCCATGCCGGATAAAGGAAGGCTACGGAGGAGTCACCGACATACCCGGAGCCTTGGAGTGCAAAACACGCTAGACTAGTTGTAAGCAGTGTAGGACTCTGTAACCTGTCTGGTTAGGACTTTTCCCTATAAACCTAGGACCTGGCGACTATATAAGTCGGGCCTATGGGAGCCTTTAGGGCATGATAACTTAGACTTTCTAGTCACCTCAAGCAATGAACCAATCCTGTAACTTCGTGTGTGCCCTTACAGTGATTTATTGCAGGAGTAGGATTCCGCCACCATTGTGGGATCTGAACCTAGGTAAGCTGTGTTGCCTCGTACCCGTCAACCGTACGCCTTCCCCCACGTATCTAAACACGCACTGTGAGGACCCCTCCATGGCGTACCCGTCGGCAATACCACGATAAGAGGGGCCGACGAGCTCGTGGCGGTAAGGGGAGAACCCTAGAGGGCATTGCAACCCGCACCAGCCACGGCAGCAGCCATAGCAGCACACAAGCATAGCACGTCACCACGGAAGGACTGGCGGCGGCGCTAGCAGCACCACCCCAAACCCTAGGGTTCGGAAAGGGGGCTAGCCTGGCCACGGGAGGGCCCCAGGATCAAATCGAGGCGGAGAAGATGAAGAATCATGGTCGACAACCTTGCCCTACACCATGGCAGCGGCCAGGGAGGACCACGGCGGCGGGTAGAGCACGACGGCGGCGCCAGCGACCACGGGGTCGAGGAGGAGAAGAGGTGAGTTTGAGAGAGAGAGAGACAAAGGGAATGGGCCAATAGGGCCAGAGCCCTTTGGGGTGACCTTTTGGTCAAGCCACTTGGGCAGATTGGCCTACTAAGCCCAAAAATATTTAGCCCAAACTTAAAAGAAGTTTTAATAATTAATAAAAGACCAAAATACCCCTAGGATTAAATAAAATTCTAGAAAATAAAATAAAAGTCTAAAAATTATAAATAATACATTTTTGTATTTAGAATAATCCAATATATTTAATTAAATTAAGAAATAATTTTTATGTATATAATTTTTGGTCAAGAATTTTATGATATATATTCCTTATGGAATTTTATAAAATTAATGAAAGAGGATAAAAATAAATAAAAATCAATTTTATTATATATTATTATTGAAGTATTTTAGAAAAATACTAAATAAATATTTGGAGTTATAAAAAGAAATTCTCTTATTTAAATGATAATTCTTAAAAGAATTATTAAATAAATAAATACAAGAGTTATATTAAATTTTAAATTCTACATATAAATTCTTACATAATAAATATGATATTCATTAGATATTAATGGTTATTCTTTAAAATGGATTCCTTTATTACTTAAAGAAATTCTAGAAAACTAAAATAATGGGTAAAACACACAAAGAAGATAAATCATAAATAATGCATTACATTACTATGCATATTCATGTTGCTTCTTTAAATATTGTCCTTGCCGGGCAATAATGATGTTTTGTAGACATAGAAGATCAAGGACTAGTGCAAGCATCCGACTTCACTACCTTGCAATCACAAGTCAGGTTAATCACTTGCTCATGTCCTTTGAAGAGTCTTTATCAAAGTATTTGCAAATTGTGTGTTATCATCTATGTTTCAAGGAAAGAAAATATTATTTTCTCAAACAAATAAATTGTTGATATCATCCTAAGTTATGATATAATGGAGCAATAGAACATAGGTTTTCTATTGCAACAATTATGATCAACTAGGAACTTAACAACCCTTGACATCAGTGATTCTAGTCTTTATATAACACGTTAGCCATGAGATTTGGAACGGGACAGAGAAGTCAGCTGTATCCTTTTCCTTTCGTATGGAGGCAAGACTACCTTAACGTGACGTTGTGATTCCTTGTGTGGATCCAACATATGGGTGGGCACCCTTAGGCGCCACGTTTTTGGTGTCTAGATTATTTATGAGTGGCTGCCGGAGGTTTAGCCGGACCTATAAGGTATTTACCTGGGCATCACCAGCTCATAGAGTCTTAGGGAACTCATCAGGGTTTTATCCTACTCGGAAGGGGGCTTAATGGAGGTGAGACAGCCCCGAAGGATCGTGCAGACATATGGGGTCGCGGAGAGGGCAGTGATTGGCTTGGACCAACTACTGGGCCCCACATTATGGAATTATGGACGGGAAAGTACTCCCGGTTGTGCAACAAGGAGTTGATCTCTCATGGGTAAAGTAATGCACCTCTACAGAGTGTAAGAATTGTAACTTGTTACTCCCTGTTCCAGGAAGGAGCTATGAACGCGGCCAGGAAAGGAACTCCATGAAAGTTCTGGTCAACCTGTGAAGGCTGATGGTCATATATTTTAATAATAAAATAAATCTTTGAAGAAAGATTTACGAAAAGTGCATAGTGCCAAGGACTTATAGTCCAAGGTGGTAGATTGAGCATCAAACTTGCCACCTTGCATATAATGAGTGATACGTTGGAAACATATCTATAATTTTTGATGTTCCATGCTTGTTTACTATCTACTTTGCTTCGCTTTGTTTACACTTTGAGGTGTTTTTATATATTTTCTGGAACTAACCTATTAACAAGTTGCCACAGTGCGAGTTTCCTGTTTTCTTCTGTTTTTGGTTCTAGAAAGGCAGACAATCAATATTCGAAATTGGACGGGACAAAAGCCAAAGTCAATATTTTATCGTGGGGGACATGAAGCCAGAAGACAAGACGGAGAAGCAAACCAGGGTGGCCAGACCCCCCTTAGGCGCGGGTGGGCCTACCCCATGCCTGGGTACGGTGTGGGGCCCCTGGCCGCCTCCCAGCCTCACCTCTTCGCCTATAAGAAGCCCCCTATGCAGAAACCCTAGGCACCCTATCAAAACTCCACGAAACCTTCTATAGCCACCGCCACCATCGTCCCTAGATCGAGGGGATCTTAAGTTCTTCCCGGCACCCTGCCAGAGGGGACATCATCCCGGAGGCCTTCTCTCCATTATGAAGCGTGAGTAGTTCCACCTTGGACTATGGGTCAATGTAGTAGCTAGATGGTTGTATCTCCTCCTTGTGCTTTCATGTATATATCTTGTGAGCTCCGTTCATGATCAAGATCTAATCTATTTGTAATCATGCATGTTGTGTTTGCAGGGATCCGATGGATATTGAGATTACTATGTCAGATTGATTAATGGTTTTGTCTTTATGATTCTATCATGTCTGTTTTGTTTGTTATCTTGCATGCTCTCCGTTGTTAGTAGCTATCTTGTACAAGTAGTTTCTAGTGAATCCAAGAGGGGGTATTTATGCTCGATAGTGGGTTCATGCCTCTTAGTTTCCAAGGGAAGTGAAAGAAATCTCTTCGGTTGTAGATGTGCTGTTGCCACTAGGGAGAAAATGACGGTCTCTTGTTCATGGAACAAGTGAATTGTTTACCTTACAAACTTTCCTTAAAGCAGTTGTCTGTTGCTTGCAACTTAATACTGGAGGGGGTTCGGATGATAACCTGAAGGTGGACTTGTAGTCATAGATGCATGATACGTCGGAAACTTATCTATAATTTTTGATGCTCCATGCTTGTTTTGTATCTACTTTTCTTTGCTTTGTCTACCCTTTGAGGTGTTTTTATATCTTTTCTGGAACTAACCTATTAACAAGTTGCCAAAGTGCCAGTTGCCAGTTTTCTTCTGTTTTTGGTTCTAGAAAGGCAGAAAATCAATATTCTCGGAATTGGACACGACAAAAGCCAAAGTCATTATTTTTCCCGCAGCAACAGGGAACTACGAAGCAGAGCCGGAGGGGGGGCCACAGGGTGGCCGCACCCCCTAGGAGCGGGCAAGCCCTGGGGGCGCCCACAGGGGTTGTGGGCCCCTGGACCCCCACCGACCTTGATTCCTGCGCCTATAAGAAGCTTCCGATGAGAAAACCCTAAATAATCTAGAAGAAATCCACGAAAACCTCCATAGCGATGCCGCCACCGAAAGGGAGATTCGGGGGACAGAAAGTCTCTGTTCTGGCACCCTGCCAGGACGGGGAAGTGCCCCCGGAGCCATCTCCATCGATATCCACCACCATCTCCATCACCGTTGCTGATTCCCATGATGAGGAGGGAGTAGTTCTTCCTCGAGGCTAAGGGATCTACCAGTAGCTATGTGTTCATCTCTCTCTATGCATGATAGATACATTGGAAATGTATCTATAATTTTTGGTGCTCCATGCTTGTTTTGTATATACTTTGCTTTGCTTGTCCAAACTTTGAGGTGCTTTTTACATGTTTTCTGGTACTAACCCATTAACAAGTTGCAACAGTGCCAGATGACTGTTTTCTGCTGTTTTTTGTTTCAGAAAATTTAGTAAAGAAATATTCTCGGAATTGGACGGGACAAACATGAAAGTCAATTACTTTCCGTGGGAAACAAGAAGTCCAGAGGAGATCCAGAGGGGACGACCAGGGGGGCCAGACCCACCCTAGGCGCGGGGGCAGGTGGGCCCGCGCCTGGCTAGGGTTTGGTGTCCCTGGCCGCCTCCCGGTCTCGCCCCTTCGCCTATAATAAGACCCCGATGCAGAAACCATGAGAACCCGATCAGAAATCCACCAAACCGTCTGTAGCCGCCGCCACCATTGTCGTGGTATTGCCGACGAGTACGCCATGGAGGGGTCCTCACAGTGCGTGTATAGAGACGTGGGGTAAGGCGGACGGTTGACGGGTACGAGGTAACACAGCTTACCCAGGTTCAGATCCCACGATGGTGGCGGAATCCTACTCCTGCTATAAATCACTATAAGGGAAATACGCCGAGTTAAAGAGATAGGTTCGCTGTGCGAGGTTGTATGAATCGATGCCCTAAAGGCTCCCATAGGCCCCACTTATATAGTCGTCGGATCCTAGGATTACAGGGAAAAGTCCTAGCCGGACAGGTTACAGAGTCCTACACCGTCTATTACTAGTCTTATGTATCTTGCACTCCAAGGCTCCGGGTACGCTGGTGAATCCACCGTAGCCTTCCTTTATCCGGCATGGGCCTCCCTTCTGGATCCACCTAACTGGGCCGCCCAGCAGGCCACATGCCATGCTATCGACTATGGGCCACCCGGGTTAGTCGGATAAGAGACATGCTATGAGGATACCCATGTAGCATATCCCCAACAGTAGCCCCCGGAGAACACCGAGCCGCCTTGCCTCTTCACGTGGAATGCTCCGTCTAGATGGATGTCGGCAAATCGTCAACCAATATCTTGTAGTCCTCCCAAAGAACCCTGCAAAGGTTTCTCCGTCTTCTATGAGTAAGTCGGAGAAATGCTGAATCTTCCATCGTACTCTTTCGTAGTCGGATTAAATCCGTCCATGCCGGAATCTTCGATGCGACGGCTCATATACCATGTCAGTTATGACGACGTAGGCTTAGGTTAGCGACGCCTCGTAACTCACACATGCAGAGAACACAATCATATCCGATTTTCCCGCGCGAGCGATACGAACTGTTGGCGGCGGCGGTTGGAGACGTGGCGAAATTACCGCGCACGTTCATGAACACGTCGTCTACGCGGCAACCGTCCGATTAGCTGCACGAATCTTAACGCAGAGTAAGATAAATAGTAACCGTGGACACTTTCCACTTTTTCACCCCATTCTCTCGCGTCATCATATTCTTCCTCCAGCCGCACGCCTCCTCGATCTCTCCGCGGAAAACCTCGAAGAAACCCTAGCCTCTCTTTGCATAAGTTTCCTCCTCCCAGTCCTCCATGGCCAGCAGCTGCTCCTCCCCGTCGATGGCGGCGTCGAGCAAAGCCACGGTGAAGCCGGCGAGCTCCATCGTTGTGCCCCCAGAGGGCCTGGTCATCCCCGCGTCGGCGGTGATTGAAACCACTGGCGGTGACCATAATCTGGCGGCGCTAGAGCCTCTGGAAGAAGAGTCAGACTCGCATAAGGGCGACTGGAGCGGCTCGGACATCACCGGCCGCGACATCCAAGAGATGGTCGCCGAAGGCTACCTCCCCGCGACGGAGGGGCTCGCCTGGCGAGCGGCACCGGCCGGCGAGGTGACACCTTCTCCCTAAGCCGGATAAAAGGTGTACCTCAAGGCTCAGCTGGTACGCGATGTTTCTCTGCCCATCTCCCACTTATTTCTGTCCGTCTTGAACCACTTCAAAGTCCAACCCCATAACCTCTCCCCCAATGTATCTTAGTGCTTAGCAACTTCGCGGCACTTTGTGAGGGTTACCTAGGGATTAAGCCTAGGTTAGACTTGTTCGTGTATTTCTTCACTGTCAAACGTGAAGCCGGACATAGTAGGGAGGAGCTTAGGAACTGCGGCACCATAAGCTTCAAGATCCGACCTGGCCGGCGGTTCCCCGATATCGTCGGCCACAAGTCGTGAAAAAACTGGCAGCGGACGTACTTCTACGACCCCGACATTCCTTTGGCGGGCCGAGAAGTGACGTACCCGGACTTCATGGATGGAGCCGCCGATGAAGTTTCCACATGGAGATCCCATGCCTCCCTTCCCTCCGACCTCAACGCTTCTCGCGCAATAAGGCGGATCGAGTGGTTCGTAGAGACGGGTTTGACCGGATTGGACCTAGCCATGTGCTGGTTCATCAGGCGAATATAACCTCCGTAGCACCGCGCGAAGTTCATGCACGAGTACACTGGTGATCGAAGGGATACCCTCCGGATCTCCGTGGATAACTTCTCGAGCGACTCCGTCAAGCTCCGTCTGAAGGACATCGTCAAGGTAAAGGATAAGAAGTGCGGCTTCACCATCACCTGCGACATGTACGTAGACGGCAAGTGCCCAAAGGTAGGTATTTATTTTCCGTGTATGACATTGCTCCAGTTTCTCCGTCTTGCCAGTGCCATCTTATCTAACACGGTGATTTCTTACTATGACTTAGCGATCTAGATGAGGACAACCTGGCTGCCCAAATCTACGATCCAAAGATGAAGGAAGTCACATCGTGTCCAGCGATGCCCCGTTGGCGCGAAAGCGGAAGAGCTCCACCTCTGACGCTACCGACGGAGGTAAGAAGAAGAAGACGGAGGGTGGAGCCTCCAAAAAGAGTACTGCCGCCCTAGAGGCGGAAAAGAAAAAAGCCACCGAGATGTTTGCCAAAGCGCCCCCCTAGTGTAAGCCTTTCATTCTCCGACATTGTCTTATTTATCTGTCTTGTTCCTGTACTTATGCACTTTGCACGTTTCGGGAAGAAAGCCACAACCAGCCTCAAGAAGTCCTCCAAGACTCTTGGGGCTTCTAAAAATATCAAAGATATGCTGCATCACGACTCCTCCCCTGCCATCGCCCCTGCTACTCCTGCCGTAAAGCCCTCCTCTGCTCTGAGAAGCTCTCAAGTCCAGGAGGCACCAGGCCCTTCCGCCATGGAAGTGGATTCTGGCGCCTCTACTGAACTCGCTGTTGTCGACGAGAAGGCGACGCGGGAGGGCGCTGCTCTTCAAATGGCTGAAGCTCCGGCTAAGGATGCCATCGGTAGCGGCAAGGCGGTGGTGGGAGCTGGTACCTCTGCCGAAGGCGGCGTCCCTACTCCCCAGAAACCCTTCGAGTTCCCGAAGATAGTTTAACCGACGCTCCTGCCGAGTAACACAACTATGGTTCCTGGAGGAGTGCCGTCATCTCCGACGTGCGGTCTTGAGGAGCTACTCCGACAAGAAGATATCTTGCGGGGAAATAGCATTTCCTTTGGCAAGGTGCTGGCCGAGAGTGCTACAAACCTCAAGATTATTGCACTTGTAAGTTTTACTTTACCTTTTGCATTTCGTATGAGTATCCCACTGTAGCCCCCGAGGATGTAGACGGAAAACCATAGGTTTTGCATCTATATGCTCTAAGAGTGACTAAGTTAGAAAAAACTCTCACTGTAGCCCCCCAAGCATTTAGATGGAAAGAATTGCTCCGACTAGATGCTTTAAGAGTAGCATACACATTGTTCATAATTTTCAATGCTGTAGCCCCCCAAGCCTCTAGTTCTAACTGAATTAGTTCCGACTATATGCTTAAAGAAAAGCTAAACATATTGATAAGTTAAAAAACTCTCGCTGTAGCCCCCGAGCATCTAGGTGGAAAATCTCCGACTAGGGGCTCCAAGCAGACCGAACAATGACTTAACTTTGTAATTGCTTCCACAGAACGAGAATGCTCGGAGGGGCATGGCCAACGACAAGTATCAGAAGATGCGCGCAGATCTTGAAACCGAAAAGGGTAAAACTGCCATCTTGAAGGAACAGATCATCAAAAACAAGAGTCTGTTTTCTTTTTGCGCATTTCCGTCTTACTTTTGTGCCCATAATCTCCGAGTACTCATTGTGTACGTGGTTTTCTCTGACTTGCAGAACATGTTGCCAAGGCCAAGGACATTGTCGAGCAGTCCAAGCATATCCAGCAGGTGGACAGCGAGAACAAGATCCTGAAGGAGGAGAGGAAGGAGATGCTGAAGATGCACGGGGATTCCATGAAAGCCCTGCAGGATTCCGCCTCCGTGGAGATTAATCGCTTGAAGGAGGAGCTTGCGATCCTAAAGGATCAGAAGCAAGCTGCTGATGAGCAAAACCTTCGCCATAGCGAGGCGTTTAAGCTCCTCCAACAAGAGAAGGAATCCTTGGCGGACACCGTCTGGCAGGCTAAGGCCAACATCTTCAGTAAGTCTCCTCCGCCATGTATTTCTGTAGTCTGGATACTTTAGAGTTTATTGAACTCATGCGATCCTTGTCGGAATTTTCAGAGCCTATGGGTTTAACCCTCTCGCCTCCTTCGGACAAGGAATGCATGATTCTTGCCGGCAACTTCATCAACACCACCATCGCCCAAGCCAAGGAGATTGCCAAGCCCCTTCAAATATATATCAAGGCATCGGACTCCGTGACGAATTACTCGGAGATCCTGCGCCGAGCCCCTGAGCGTGTCGCAAACTGGAAGGCTTCATGCGCACGGGCTGGCGCAAGGATGGCGCTGTGTATGGTGAAGGCACACTATGAAGATGCCGACATCGACACAGTGACATCTGGTATCCCCGACGTGGATGATGACGGCAAGGAGATCGATCATGAAGCCATTCTATCATCACTCGCAGGTTATGACACCAGGGTTGCCAAGTTGGTGAACGTTGACGTCTTCGTGCCCAGGAACACCATTGATAGCGTCAACCAGGACTCCTCCGAGTCTCATCATAGCACCGATGTTGAGGGTGATTCTCCGGCTGGTGATGATGCGGCCTCCAAGTCTCCTACGCCCAAAGAATGAAGAACACTTTGTAATTTCCGTTTCACCTTTGGTGTGTGCATGGGAAAAACTTGTTGATGTAATCTTAAGGCGGAAAACAATGGTTGTCGTATCCTGCTACTTAAGAATTAAGTCTCAGCATGTATATATTTTTTAAGCAAGTGCTGGCTTATCCATTACTCTGGTTCTTATGCTTGACTTTTCGTGAGTCGGAGGACTCGTTGTCGGAACCATGTTCTTAGGTGATGATGCCCAATGGCACCGTCAATAACCTGAGCACAAAATCGCCGACAATAAGTGCCGAAAGTCACTACTCCAGAATCCACATAAAAATGACAAAGAATGTGTAGACCAGAAAACTTAAGCTAACGCCCGTAGGCAGAATTTTCACAAGTGCAATCGCAAGACTTGTGCATAAAGGTTTTTTATATGATCCAAAAATGAACACTAAAGGAGGTAAAAGACTCAGCAATATGAGTGAACCAAAGAGCTTTATTTCATTGATCATATAAGAGGTACACAATTAGATAAAAAATGCTAAGTGTAGAAAGGACGTAGCTGTGCTATGTTCCATGGCCGATCAAGCTCCGGGTAGTCGTCATCCGGGTCACATCGCTTACGCTTATGATCCTCATTGGGTCTATCCTTGAGTTCATGATTGTCAACAAGGTAGTAAGACCCATTGAGCAGCGCCTTGCTTATGATGAACGGTCCTTCCCATGGCGGGGATAATTTGTGTGACTTCTTCTGCTTAAGTCGGAGTACTAAATCCCCTTCTTTAAACGAGCGATGCCGAACGCGGCGACTATGGTAGCTGCGTAGCTTCTGCTGGTAGATGGCGGATCTTTGGCATGCCAAAACGCGCTCCTCCTCGAGAAGGTCCACATCAATGCATCTGGATTTTTCAGCGTCATCTTCGTCGTAGGCGGCAACTCTCGGTGCGTCGTGGAGGATGTCGGAAGGTAGGATGGCTTCTGCTCCATATACCATGAAGTAAGGGGTGTAGCCGGTGGATCTGTTGGGTGTGGTTCGTAAACTCCACATCACATATGGCAATTCTTCCGCCCAGGCTCCAGCTGCTCTGTGTAGCGGTGCCTCAAGACGTGGCTTGATTCCCTGTAGAATTAATCCATTGGCTCGCTCAACCTGACCATTGGATTGTGGGTGTGCCACAGATGCAAGGTCAAGTCGGATGCCTTTGTCCCAGCAATAGGCCTCCACTTCTCCGAGTGACAAGTTGCTTCCGTTGTCGGTGATGATACTATGTGGGAGACCAAATCTCACCACTAGATTCTGGACAAACCTGAGGGCAGTTGCCCCATCAAGCTTTCTAATGGGTTTAGCTTCTATCCATTTGGTGAATTTGTCAACTACTACCAGCAGATGCGTAAATCCGCACGGTGCCATCTGTAACGGTCCCACCATGTCTAGCCCCCAGACTGCAAACGGCCAAGTTATTGGTATTGTTCGCAATTCTTCAGCAGGAACATGTGGTTGTTGGGCATAATACTGGCATCCCGTGCATGTCTCAACCAGCTTGTCGGCGTCCGCCTTCGCGGTCAACCAGTAGAATCCTTGTCGGAAGGCTTTCGCGACCAGCGATCGAGGAGCGGCGTGGTGCCCGCAATCTCCGAGATGGATCTCGCGCAGGATTTCCATACCTTCTAGCTGGAAACGCATTTTAAGTATACACCAGTAGTGCTCCTCTTGTAGAGTTTCCCATTGATTATGGTATAACCCTTTTCTCGTCGTACTATTTGCCGTCTTTCGACCTCGTCGTCGGGCAAAGTTCCGTGCTCGAGATACTCCATGAACGGTTTTGTCCAAGCCGGAGGGATCTTTGTCACCATGTTGACAAAAGAGTCATCTCTATCCGGGTTGTCGATGTCGGTGCCCTTCACGGATGGTGTGCGTAGATTCTCTAGGAAAACTCCTGGCGGAATTTTCTTGCGCCCTGATCCAAGCTTAGACAGTAGATCAGCCGCCTCGTTCTGCTCCCTAGGAACATACTTGACTTCGTAGCCCAAGAATCTCTTGGCTATCTCGTCCACTTAGTCGCGATATGCCACCATCATAGGGTTCCGCGCGTCCCAGGTGCCAGCCACCTGCTGGGCAACCAAGTCGGAATCTCCACAGCAAACTATGCACTTGATGCCAATATCCTTGGCTACACGTAGTCCGTGAATGAGTGCTTCATACTCCGCCATGTTGTTTGTAGCCTCGAAGTGGATCTGCAGAACGTAGTGCAGCTTGTCTCCTTTTGGTGACTGTAGCAGTACACCAGCCCCCGAGTCGTTGAGCAACTTTGATCCGTCAAAGTGCATCACCCAGTACTCTGGTTCTGGCAACGGAGTAGGATCTAGCATCTCCGTCCAATCTGCAATAAAATCCGCCAAAGCTTGTGACTTGATAGCGTCGCGTCTCTTGTAGGTGATCTCGAAGGCAGCAAGTTCAATACCCCACTTCGCGACCCTTCCTATAGCGTCGCTGTTATTGATAACTCCGGACAGTGGAGTCTTGGTCACTACTGTGATTGGGTGCTCCTGAAAGTAATGCCTCAGCTTCCGAGAAGCGAGGAATACTCCATAAGCTATCTTTTGGTAGTGCGGGTAACGCTGCTTGCACTCCGTCAAGACCTCGCTTACATAGTAAACTGGTTGTTGAACTCCGTGCTCGTAGCCTGGTTCCTTCCGCTCTACCACGACGATGATGCTGATAACCCGGTTGGTTGCCGCCATGTAAATTAACAGGGGCTCTCCAGGCTCGGGTGCTGCAAGGATGGGCGCTGAGGAAAGAATCTCCTTGAGCTGCTTCAATGCTGCATTTGCTTCGTCTGTCCATGTGAATTTGTCCGCCTTCTTCAACAACTTGTACAGCGGCAAAGCCTTCTCTCCAAGTCGGCTGACGAACCGACTAACTGCTGCAACACAACCTGTTAGTCGTTGAATGTCCTTTAGGCATGTCGGACGGTTTATGTTTAAGATGGCCTTGATTTTATCTGGGTTGACCTCGATTCCGCGCTGGGAAACGATGAATCCCAACAATTTTTTACCGGAACCTCAAGACGCACTTCTTAGGGTTGAGCATCATGTTGTATTTCCGGAGATTATCAAAGGTTTCTTTTAAGACAGAGATTAAGTCGTTTGACTTTTTAGACATCACCGCGATATCGTCCATATAGGCATGAACGTTCCGACCAATTTGGTCATGAAGGCAACGTTGCATTGTCCGCTGGCAGGTACCACCTGCGTTTTTCAGCCCAAAGGGCATCGTGACGTAGCAAAACATGCCGTAGTGAATGAAGTGGCCAATTGGTCCGACTTCCTCATCTTGATCTGGTGGTATCGTGAGTATGCATCGAGAAAACACAAAAGTTCGGAGCCAGCCGTCGAGTCAATGACTTGGTCAATGCGAGGCAAAGCAAACAGATCTTTGGGACATGCTTTGTTCAATCCGGTGTAATCAACTCACATTCTTAATTCATTGGTTCCCTTTTTGGGGACCAGTACAGGATTGGCCACCCATCGGGTGTGAAGGACTTCTCGGATAAACCCAGCCTTAAGTAACCTAGCTATCTCTTTGCCAATGGCGCGTCTCTTCTCATCTCCGAAGCGTCATAGAGGTTGTTTCACTGGTTTACATTTTGGATCTATGTTTAAGCTGTGCTCGGCAAGTTCCCTAGGTACACCTTTCATGTCGGCAGGTTGCCAGGCAAAGATGTACCTATTCTCACGGAGGAACTCGACGAGCGTGCTTTCCTAATTGGGATCCAGGGTCGTCCCAATGGCGACGGTCTTGGAGGCATCGCCTACCACAAGTTCCACCGGCTTGGTCTCGATGGCGGCCTTGAACGCAGGAGCGGAGTTGGAGATCTGCTTCTTCGATGCAGTCATCTCTGATTCATTGACCTTGCTCTGGATCTCCTTGATTTCTTTGCTGTAGAGGACAGCTTCTGCAACGGCTGCCTCGTTGATCTCGTAGTCCCTTGCCTTGGTAAAGTTTCCAGATACGGTGATGACACCGTTTGGTCCGGGTATCTTGAGTTTATTGTAGATGAAGCATGGCTTGGCCATGAACGTGTGGAATATGTCGCGACCGAATATGACGTGGTACACGCTCTTGAAGGGGACCACCTCGAAGGTCATGCGCTCTTGGCGATAATTATTAACGTCGCCAAAGGCTACCTGAAGCGTAATGCACCCAAGGGACCGAGCCTCCCGACCAGGAACTACGCCATGGAACACGGTGTTGGTCCGCCTTAGGTTTGCCTCTGTCAAGTTCATCTTCTACAGTGTATCCAGGTACATGATGTTGATGCTGCTTCCACTATGCACCATGCACTTGGTGAACTCCACGCCGTCAATCAATGGGTTGATGACCATGGCGTACTGGTTCTCCGTGGGCACAAGGTCTGGGTGGTCTGTCCTGTCCCAAGTTATTGGAACCTCCGACCATCGCAGGTATTGGGGAACTGGGGGGGGGGAGAGTGGCCTTTAGGATCCTTAGAGAGGTCTTTTGTTGTCGGACGGTGGGGGTGCCAAGGAAAGTTTTGTAGACTGGGGCCTTCTTTGCGAAGGGGTTCTTGGCCTTGTCGTCGCTCTTGGCGGTGTATTTGGGGTCAACGTCCTCGTCCATGTCACTTGAATCCTTGGACTCCTCCTCCTTATTATTCCCTTTGCCCTTGCCTCGCGGTCTGTTCTTCCGACTTTGCTTGTAGCCGGACTCTGGGTCTTCCTTGAGGTCGTTGACGAACTTGCAGTGTCGATTGGTATGGGTGGCCTTGCCGTTGGCGTCGAGGTGTACGAGGCACGGAATATCGCGGTACTCCTTGTAGGTTTGGGGAACGCGGAGCGGCGCCGAGGTGCTTTCACTGCCTCGCTGCTGCCCGCGGCCTGCTTCCCTTCCTCGGCCACGTTGTCCGCCTTCTCCTCGTCATGCAAAAGTCATAGCAACCATGTCGGTAGATTGATTTTCTTCTAGAGCGGTTTTCCGCTTTGTACTGATGTTCCTCCGAGCTTGGGTTGGAACGGCCGTTGCCGGCAAAGAGCCACGAGCATCGTCGTCGGCAGCTGCGAACTCACTAGCTAACTGAATCATCTGATTCAAGTCAAGCTGATGATTGTCCTGCAAGCGCTTTAGCTTATGTCGGAGCAACGTGCCCCTTTCCAACCCATCAATGAAGGCGGCCATAGCGGTCTGAGCATGCACTCCTGTGCAGGAATTCTTCATGTCCAGCCAGCGGGAGAGGTAGGCATGAGATGTCTCGTCTTTCTCTTGCACGCACCGCTGTAGATCGCCCACAGTGCAGGGACGCTTGTATGTACCCTCAAAGTTCTTGGTGAATGCTTCTTGCATATCTAGCCAGTTGTAGATAGACTTCTCCGGCAAGTCGTCGATCCATTGACGGGCCGTACCCGCCAATATTAACGGGAGGTACTTAACGGCGATGTTGGGGTTGCCTCCGGCAATCTCCACCGTGTTGACGTAGTCCTGCAACCATGTGGCAGGTTTGGCGGTGCCGTCATAGGGCTTGATGGTCTTGTCTATCCGAAATCCTTTGGGATAAGTTGTGGACCGTATTGCAGGTCCAAAGCAACGTGGTCCTAGGTATGGTCCTTCCCGGGCCTCGTGGATCTTATCGATTCGCGAACGTGCATCGTACGACTCCGGGTTCTTCTTCTTGTTGTCAACAGGGGATGGGCTGCGTGAGCGACGTGGGCCTCTTCCGCCATGGTGACTATTTGGCGGCGACAGAGGCGGAGGTGGCGGTGGGTTAGCTTTCTTGCTGTTACCCTCCTGCGACGCCTCACGCCTGTCACGGTTGCTTGTCGGACGCGGAGGGTCGTGGTGTGACCTGCTCTTGTGTCCTTGGTGGCGCTCTTCATCATGACGGGTCTGCGCCGTGTTGTCGCGGATGGCGATGCCACACTGCTTTGGAGGGGGCATATCCGTGCGATGGTGAACCTTGTAGTCTTCCTGACGTCGGGGTTATCGGGGCGGTGGCGATGGGCAGCGAGGTCGGGATTTTTATCCGTGGTTGGAGGATATGGGGATAGCATCCTTCCTGTTGCGTGCATCCCTCCATCTTCGTTCGGATGAACCCGTCTGCGATCCGACATCCTGAGGAGATCTGTCCCTTGGCGGTTTGTACTGGCTAGATCGGCAGAGCGCTGGGTCAGACTCAAGCCTCTGAGAGGTGGCATTTTCCTGCTGCTTTACCGCCTTGGCCACTAGGTCATAGACCTGTTCTCTCGCCAGCGATCTATCCTGCTCCAGAAGGGTCTTGGCGACGGCGAGGTTAAGGAGTGGGGTGGGCATCGCCTGCTTGCCTTCACTATATATGTATGGCTTGGCCTGTGCCGGCTTCGAGGGAGCCCATCGTAGGTTGTGCCATACACCAGGATCGTTGATGACGCGAGCTGGAGCCTTCTTAGCCTTCTGCTGCTGCAGCAGAGTCTTGTACTCGGCCTCCATTGCTCTATATTTCTCTATTGACTTCTGCGCGTTGACCAGATCTCGATCTAGCTTAGCGCCTTGCTCCCCGATGGATTGCGCCTCCTCCAGCAGCTGTTGGCGCTTCTCGTCAAGCTGAGTCATGTTCTAGATATGATCGACGGTTAGTGGCTCGACGAGGAGACTGCCGTACATCACTCTATAAGCTGGAGTGACATGGGCTGCTGCCGACGTGGATGCTGGAGGCGGCAAGTTTGCGGTGTTGTTGTTGCTCGGACCAGTGCCGAGTTCCTGCGTCTGCTGCACTGGGTTAGGCGGAGGAGGCATGACCTTTGCATGGTCATCATCGACCGTAATTAGTGGCCCCTTCCCCTTTTCCAGCGCCGTAGGCGGAGCTTGCCCGGGTTGATCTTCATCCATCGCTGTCCCAATGGTGACGAACACCCCTCGAGACATGACAGCGTTGTTAGATTGCTCGTCGCGCGAGTACTCCTCCTCCATCTCTTGCATAGCGGAGTCTAGCTCTTCTGGACTGAAGTCTATCTCCTCTGAATCTGCACTGAAATGAGCATAAAGCGCGTCAATAATGGAGTGGGAGGGTGCCAGGACCTCCTCGATGACAGGCGGTGGAGGTGCAACGGCCTCGATGATGATTGGAGGTGGTGGTGCTGCTACGACGATGGCGGCCGGAGGCGGTAGTGGTGGTGACTGAATCGGAGGGGCTCCGTCAATGAGCGCAAGCGCTGTCTGAGCTGCCGCTTCGGCCTCCGCGTAGTTGTTGACGGTGTTCACCATGCCTTCAAAGGTAAGGCATCCTAACGCCTGTTGCCGTCTTAGAGAGTGTCGGAGAAGCGTGCCATGGTCTAGTCCTTCCACAAAGTGATAGATAGCATCATCGTTGGGGTAGTGGGCCAGATCGGCTCGTATACGGAGCCACCTGGCTAGGTAATCGCGGGGATTTTCGCCCTCTCTCTGAACGCCGCGCGCCATATCGAAGATGGTAACCACGCCGACGAACTTGGATCTCTGCTGTCCAGACGCAGCAGACGGCGGTGATCTTCCACCTTTATATCCTGCACAGGGGCGGTTTGGGTGGGTTTTGAATTTTTCCGATCTTTGCCGGCAAACTCTGAGGATAGATCCGACATCGATCCTTCCGCGAACGTATCCTGCCCGTAGGCAGTCCGTGCGGGTCTTGATGTTTTCCGATCTTTGCCGGCAAACTCCGAAGAGAGATCCGACATCGATCCTTCTGCGAACGTATCCTGCCCATAGGCGGTCCGTGCGGGTCTTTATGCTCCTCCGACTCCCAGGGAACTAGTGCCCGAGTCGGTTTCGCCGATGAAGAGGTGGATGTCTCCGATAGGAACGATCGAACACCGCATAGGGATCGTCTTCGCCGGGATCCAGAACTCGTCAGGGGGGACGATCGAAACGTTGCTGGAGAAGATAACACGGCCAATGTCTACGGTTTCGCCGATTCCCGCGAAGATCTTGGTCCTCGCCCGCTGGAGAGCCTGAAGCGCCTCGGGCCCCACGGTGGGCGCCAACTGTCGTGGTATTGCCGACGAGTACGCCATGGAGGGGTCCTCATAGTGCGTGTATAGAGACGTGGAGTAAGGCGGACAGTTGACAGGTACGAGGTAACACAGCTTACCCAGGTTCAGATCCCACGACGGTGGCGGAATCCTACTCCTGCTATAAATCACTATAAGGGAAATACGCCGAGTTACAGAGATAGGTTCGCTGTGCGAGGTTGTATGAATCGATGCCCTAAAGTCTCCCATAGGCCCGACTTATATAGTCATCGGATCCTAGGATTACAGGGAAAAGTCCTAGCCGGACAGGTTACAGAGTCCTACACCGTCTATTACTAGTCTTGTGTATCTTGCACTCCAAGGCTCTGGGTACGCTGGTGACTCCACCGTAGCCTTCCTTTATCCGGCATGGGCCTCCCTTCTGGATCCACATAACTGGGCCGCCCAGCAGGCCACAGGCCATGCTACCGACTATGGGCCACCCGGGTTAGTCGGATAAGAGACATGCTATGAGGATACCCATGTAGCATATCCCCAACAACCATCGTCCCTAGATCGGGGGGGGGGGATCTGAAGTTCTTCCCAACACCCTACCGGAGGGGAGATCATCCCGGAGGCCTTCTCTCCGGTATGATTCGTGAGTAGTTCCACCTTGGCCTATGGGTCCATGTAGTAGCTAGATGGTTGTATCTCCTCCTTTGTGCTTTCATGTATAGATCTTGTGAGCTCCATTCATGATCAAGATCTAATATATTTGTAATCATGCATGTTGTGTTTGCAGGGATCCGATGGATATTGAGATTATTATATTGGTTTTATTAATGGTTTTATCTTTATGATTCTATCATGTCTGTGTTGTTTGTAATCTTACATGCTCTCCGTTGCTAGTGGTTATCTTGGCCAAGTAGTTGCTAGTGACTCCAGGTGGGGGGTATTTATGCTCGATAGTGGGTTCATGCCTCTAGTTTCCGAGGGAAGTGACAGAAATCTCTTCGGTTGTAGATGTGTTGTTGCTACTAGGGAGAAAACAACGTTCTCTTGTTCATGGAACATGTGGACTGTTTACCTTACCAACTTTTATTAAAGCAGTTGTCTGTTGCTTGCAACTTAATACTGGAGGGGGTTCGGATGATAACCTGAAGTTGGACTTCTAGTCATAGATGCAGTTGGATGACGGTCTATGTATATTGTTGTATTGCCCAATCAACTTCATAGGATATTTCCGGTTAGTAATTGCATTGTTATGCCTTGCTCAGTTCTTGTCAATTGCCTCGCTATAATTTGTTTACCCTTGATGCCATGTTGTTTATCTAAGGAGAGCACCTCTAGTGAACTATGGACCCCGGTCCAATCTTTACCATTGATACATCTTCCACTGTTACCTGTTTACTTGCTGCAAACCATTACCTTCCACACCATATGTTTAATCCTTTGTTACAGCAAACCGGTGAGCTTGACAACCTCACTGATTCGTTGGGGCAAAGTCTTGAGTTTGTGTTGTGCAGGTCTCCGCATTGCTCGCAACACCTATGTGACATTTCCTTCCTCCTTCTAGTTCGATAACCTTGGTCTCAACTGAGGGAAGACTTGCTGTTTGCTGCTTCACACCTTGCTCTTGGGCTTTCCAACGAAGTGCTCCACGTCAGCACCATCAACAAGTTTTCTAGCGCCATTGCCGGGGAGGCTAAGGACGTCTTCACTAGGGGAGTCCTTCACTTCCTTTCTCTTTACTTTGTTTTTAGTTTGCTTTGTTTCTTTTGCTTGGTTTTGTTTGCCTCTTTCCAAAAAACCCAAAAAATTAGTCTAGTTTGGTTTGCTTGCTTTATTCAAAACACAAAAAAGTTAGTTCCTGCTCTAGTTGCTGTCTGTCATTGCCTTTCTTGGTCATGCTTTCCATCAATGGATGGATTCTTTGAAACTAGTGCTTATTGGCAAGGCGGGTTCATGGAAGAACAAAAGTATTATTATAAGGAACACCATTTGTCACAAAAGGGAGACACTTATGGTAACAAATTGATAAGTTGAATACTATTGCTAGAGACGTGTGCTTTACTTATAATGTTACTTATTGCTTTGATAAGTCCTGCTGCTGTAGGAGGCATAAACACCTGCCTTTTCAATGTGAGTATAATGATAATGTTACCATATCATCTTATGTTAAGGGAAATTATGACTTTTATGATGTGGAACAAATTGAAGAATTTATTGCCTTCAAGGGTGCTTTTGAACTTGCCAGTTTGCTTGAAAATACTGATGATGCACCTTATCAATATGAGGTTTATGAGATACTTAAATTTTGCTTTGATAATTACAAGGAAGCAAATGGCTATATTATTGAATATTTTAATAGATGCTTTCCACACACATAAGATACTAATACTTTGCAGGAGCCTATGGAAGAAGAAATTGCTAAAACTGGAAGCTCATTAGATGAAATATAGGAGGAGAGTGATGAACAAAGGGAGGAAGAATGGACCTACCCATGTCTACCTTCTAATGAGAGTTACTCTATATCCCTTACATTATTTGATTGTCCCCCATGCTTACCAAAGGAGGATGAATGTTATGTTCCTGTGGATCCTTTTGAAATATCTACTTTGGGTAAAACCTTTGAAGGTTTTAATTCCACTATTTTTGAGCTTGATAGAAATTATGTGTTTGTAGATCATGAAAAGCATGCTTTATGTGACAGTTATATTGTTGAGTTTATTCATGAGGCTACCCAAATTATTATGAGAGAGGAAAATATGGTTGTAGAAGTTTTCATGGTACTAAAACACCTCTCTATGTGCTGAAAGTTTTTAAGTTGCTCTTGTTTCATCTTCCTATGCTTGTCACTTTGTTCTTTGTGAATTCATTTGCATACAAGATTCCTATGCATAGGAAGTGGGTTAGAATTAAATGTGTTTTGAATTTGCTTCTTGATGCTCTCTTTGACTTCAATTCATAATTCTTATGTGACCATCTTCTCAAGCTTTCAAGCCTAACTTAAAGGCGTTAAAGAAAATTACTTGTTGGGAGATAACCCAAGAGTTTCCTTGAGTCTTGGAAGTTATTATTTCTGTAATGAACTCTCCTTATCCTTTTTTGTTTGCTTTTTTTTTGACAAGAATGACCTCTAATGAGAGGGAAGTAAGATTTGGGGAGTTGCTGCCCCGAAACAGATTTATGTACTCCACCAAAAACATTCGTGAGGAGGCTTTGTAACTCGGATTGAGCTCAAAATTTGCGAATGAATCCCTCAGTATTTTAGCTAACTTTCTTTAGTTCAACACTTTTTCATTTGAGAAACAGAAGATGTTCGAAAATAATCGTTTCTACCTGCTGGTCTGTTTTGACAGATTTCTTCCATTATTTGCATTTGCTTCTTATTGATTCCTTTTTGAGCTCTCTTCAGGTAAATTGAATTTTTCTGAAGGAGTTACTACATTAGCTTGTGTTTTTATTGAAAATCCTTGCTGTTACAAAGCTTTTCCAGTGATCTAATATCTTTTGAATACACTAATGTTGCTAATGAATATTGTGTGAAGTTTTGTATGAAGGAAAAATTTCAGGTGTAGAGAGAGAATGATGCAGTGAGATGAAGAATGGAAAAAATCTCAAGATTGGGGATGCCACCATGGTGTCACCCCAAGAAATATCCAAGAGGTACAATCGTCAAAGCTTGGGGATGCCCAAGGCATCCCCTTCTTCATCAATAAAAAGCTCAGGTATGTCTAGACACTTCGTTTTTATTGTTTCATGCACAATTGTGTTGTTCTTGGAGAATCGTAGTTTTCGTTTGCTTTGCTTAGTTTGCTTGAGTAGTTTGGACCCCGTTCTCGCTGTGTTGTTTTGCAAATAAGGTTGCTTTCTTGCTTGAAGTGCAAGAGGAGCTTGCATTGACTGTGACTTAGACTTTAGCATGACATGCTAGGTGTTGTTTTAGCATTATGCTTAGTGATTATTGTTGTAGCATGTCTTGTTCCAAACTATTAGGATTGATTAGTGTGCCTTGAAGAAATTATGCGTTATTTTAGCATGCAAAAGCATAGTATTGTGGTATTCTCCTTTGATGTTTTGCTCGGGTTGACTTGGCACATGATCACACCATGTTATAACTATGACAAGTCACCATTAGCCTCTATGATCATTTAGTCCTTGACTTGTAGTACCACTCTTTGCTTTGATTAGTTTGCTTTGTTGCATTGCATAATTTTGTCCATTATTTCTCTCTTAGTTGGTTGCTCCCAGTATTTTGCTAGCCTCCACTTGTATGAGTAAGCTCTACTCATGCTTCCAACTCCCAAGAAACCAAGTTATTACAAAGTGTCCACTATAAATTCCTATGCATGGTGTGTTACACCATTCCAAAGTATATTCTTGTTTTCATCTATCTTCCAATTAAAAAAACTATTTTGTTATGTAAAAACTTAGTGATTAAAGCCCTCACGAACTTGATGGCACACTTTATTCTTTGCCTCTAATAAACTTGAACCATTGTGACAACTTTGTTGTATATGCTTGCACTTATAAGTGTGGATTAGCAGAACCGTGCTGTCACGGGGAACATTTTCAACATTGCACTTGTACCTTGTTGTACTCAGTTGATATCATGTTATTTTGCCTATGGATGTCACCGGTGTGTAATAAAGAGGGAACTTTTAAGTCCTTGGAGTTTGTATCCTGTGTTAGAGAAACGTCTAGGCCGCTAGCCTAAGCCATACGTAATCATGGTGGAAACTTGCAGCATCACCATAGTGACATCTATTAAGCATTTTCTTATAAAAAAGAGACACATTGAGAAAAGATGAAAGAGAGAAAAAACACCATATTACCATGGTTAATAAGAAGATTGTTGAGATGCTCATTGTGTGCTTTCCTTGTCATTTTGGGGAAAGCTCCTGTACCATGTGCAAGGGGGTACCCCGTTGGCGGTTCTCAATGATATGCAAATACTCTAAGTGACAAGAACTTACCTGGACCCAAAGTTGAGTATGCATGAGGTGCGGCCCTCGTATTTGGGGGGCATGAGATTGCCAACTTATACTTCGTCAAGCATATACTCCAGCTTTGCCACTTTAACCTTAACCACTTCAAGATGCTTATGATAGGGGCAATGAGGGATGAAAGCTAACAAGTACCATAATTTTTGGAATCTCTTTTTGAAACTTGTAATCCCTGCTTCCTTTACAAAAAGGCCTTTCTTCCACCATTATTGAGTCTCCACGTTCTACCTTTAGGCACCATTAAGAGAGCATAGTTGTAATTCTGTGTGCAGTGTTCCAAAGCTTATTAATTGATGCATATTGTGTTATTACTTGCTCTTGTGCTATTTGTTTCTAGTCACCCTTGTGGAACTTTGCAGGTGTCCTATGCATTATACTGCTACTCTATGAGGGACAAGCTGATTGCCACTATGCTATGTTTTCTACATGTGAAACAAACAAACGTTTTTCAATGCATGTTATTCATGATCTTTGTTTGTAGCTTGCCATGTTGCATGCATAGTTACTATGTCCTACTGTTAGAACTCCATATTTCATGCACATGTTTAGAGTTCTTTGATCCTAGCTTTCAATGCTTGCAAATGGTTGGATCTTTATTGTGAGGGTGCATGTGACCTCAAAAATTATTCTGTTTATCACTTACCTACTCGAGGAAGAGCAGGAGTTAAGCTTGGGGATGCTGATACATTGGAAACGTATCTATAATTTTTGATGCTCCATGCTTGTTTTGTATCTACTTTTCTTTGCTTGTCCACACTTTGAGGTGCGTTTTACATGTTTTCTGGTACTAACCTATTAACAAGTTGCAATAGTGCCAGATGCCCGTTTTCTGCCGTTTTTGGTTTCAGAAAAGTTAGTAAAGAAAAATTCTCGGAATTGGACGGGACAAACGTCAAAGTCAATTACTTTCCGTGGGGAACAAGAAGTCCAGAGGAGAGCCGGAAGGGACGACCAGGGGGGCCAGACCCACCCCAGGCGCGGGGGCAGGTGGGCCCATGCCTAGCTAGGGTTTGGTGGCCCTGGTTGCCTCCCGGTCTCGCCCCTTCGCCTATAATAAGCCACCGATGCAGAAACCCTGAGAACCCGATCAGAAATCCATGAAACTGTCTATAGCCACCGCCACCATCGTCCCTAGATCAGGGGGGATCTGAAGTTCTTCCTGGCACCCTTCCGGAGGAGAGATCATCCCGGAGGCCTTCTCTCTGGTATGATTCGTGAGTAGTTCCACCTTGGAATATGGGTCCATGTAGTAGCTAGATGGTTGTATCTCCTCCTTTGTGCTTTCATGTATAGATCTTGTGAGTTCTGTTCATGATCAAGATCTAATCTATTTGTAATCATGCATGTTGTGTTTGCGGGGATCCGATGGATATTGAAATTATTATGTTGGTTTGATTAATGGTTTTATCTTTATGATTCTATCATGTCTGGGTTGATTGTGATCTTGCATGCTCTCTGTTCCTAATGGTTATCTTGGCCAAGTAGTTGCTAGTGACTCCAAGAGGGGGTATTTATGCTCGATAGTGGGTTCATGCCTCTACTTTCCAAGGGAAGTGACAGAAATATCTTCGGTTGTAGATGTGTTGTTGCTACTAGGGAGAAAACAACGGTCTCTTGTTCATGGAACATGTGGACAGTTTACCTTACACACTTTGCTTAAAGCAGTTATCTGTTGCTTGCAACTTAATATTGGAGGGGGTTCGGATGATAACCTGAAGGTGGACTTCTAGTCATAGATGCAGTTGGATGACGGTCTATGTATATTGTTGTATTGCCCAATCAACTTCATAGGATCTTTCTGGCTAGTAGTTGCATTGTTATGCCTTGCTTTCCTGTCAATTGCCTCGCTGTAATTTGTTTACCCTTCATGCCATGTTGTTTATCTAAGGAGAGCACCTCTAGTGAACTATGGACCTCAGTCCAATATTTACCATTAATACATCTTCCACTGTTACCTATTTACTTGCTGCAAACCATTACCTTCCACACCATACGTTTAATCCTTTGTTACAGCAAACCGGTGAGCTTGACAACCTAACTAATTCATTGGGGCAAAGTCTTGAGTTTGTGTTGTGCAGGTCTACGCGTTGCTCGCAACACCTGTGTGATGTTTCCTTCCTCCTTCTGGGTCGATAACCTCGGTCTCAACTGAGGGAAGACTTGCTGCTTGCTGCTTCACACCTTGCTCTTGGGGTTTCCAACGAAGTGCTCCACGTCAGCACCATCAATGATCGTGTTTTGGTCATGACCTTTGTAATCAAGTAGATCTACTCTATTACTCAAGTGCTTCATTAGATCTCTTCTCTACCCATGTCTGTGAAAGTGATAGCGTGCACGCCATGGTGGCACTTAGGCTTGAGTCTACATAAATACTCTTTGTGCTTTAATAGATCTATGCTTTTCCTCACGTGTGTGAAAGTGACAGCGTGCATACCGTGTGTGGCACTTTGGCTAGATTAAATATTTGTTATGAGTTATATTTGGAGTTGGATGTCTCTATGAAATTGTGGTGTTTGTAGGAACCATCTAGTGCTCAAGGTGACAGTGTGGGGTTATCTAGATTGGGGAAGGCAGACTTTGAGGTGTGCTGTTATAGCCCTACCATGGATTAGAGTGTCCAATCGGATAATAGTTAAGAGTAGTATCATGAAGAGAGGATATTTATATGAGAGAGTGTTCACTAGTGAAAGTATGATCCCTAGGCCTTGTTTCTAAACATTGAAACACCGTTTGCTACTAGATCTATTGCATGTTTGCTTTCTTCCTTCTTGTTGCCTTTAGACTTTACCTCACCGTCAAGCTCTTTTTTGGCACCGTTACTACTTGTATTTCACTATCTCTTCGTCGAACTAGTGCACCTATATTGGGTGTGTTGGGGACACAAGAGACTTCTTGTATATTGATTGCAGGGTTGCTTGAGAGGGATACCTTTGACCACTTCCTCCCTGAGTTCGATAAACCTTGGGTGATCCACTTAAGGGAAACTTGCTATTGTTCTACAAACCTCTGCACTTGGAGGACCAACAATTGTCTACAAGAATAGAAGTGCATAGACATCAAGCTCTTTTCTGGCGCCGTTGCCGAGGAGGAAAGGTAAAAAACACTCACACACCTTACCCCATGGCAACAGTAAGCCAGAAAGATCTTTTCTGGCGCCGTTCCCGGGGAGGTAAGGTAAAAGGTACTCACATCCTCCGGTGTGAGTGCTCGAAGTTATTTCCTTTAGATTCTGTAAATTTGTCTTTTTGTTTCTTGTTTTCACTAGATAGGCTTAATGGAAAACAACAAAAAAATTAGAGAGCTCTATAGTGTCTATTTTGAGTTAGGACATGAAGTCTTTGAAGAGAAAATTAAAAAACCTATGGAGCTTTATTTGCATGCTAATAGCAATGCTATTAGTATGAATTCTTTGGACACCATTATTGCTAATGCTATGGAAAAGTCTAAGCTTTGGGAAGCTAGTTTTGATGAAAATGATCTTTCTAGTTCCCTAGCTTTGGAAGATAGTTATTCTATTGCTTATGATGATACCAAACCTCCAATATATGATGATTACAATGATGAATATGATATTTTCAGTCCACCTACTATTGAGGAGGAAATTAATTGTGATTACAATATGCCACCTATATTTGATGATTATGGTGATCAGAATTGATGGGGATATGCCGACCGGGGTATAATACCCAGGAGGACGTTTCCTACTGGCCCAAGCTGCCAGCGAGTGGGACTGCAGGACGACGACTGGATCGAGACCTGGCAAGGATCCAAGTGACTGTAAGCTAGAGGCCCAGAAGCGTAGCTAGGCCCAGTCAGATTAGGTCAAGAACCCTCCGAATCCTTAACTAATTTGGTTGTAGATCTGTAAACCCTAGCAAGGTGAGCCTATATAAACCTCCCTAGGGTACGCATAGAGGACACGTTCCATCATACACCCTAGCGACTCGCCGCCTACTCGTCGAGCTCACCCTTGTACTCTCTCCATAATACGATCTAGCAGGAGTAGGTCTTCACCCTTCGAGGGGGACGAACCTGGGTAAATCCTTGTGTCTCTGCCTTTATCTCGCACCTCAGATGGCTGGCCGCCCTTGCCCTTTGTTCTACCATTCGCTGCCGATTGCAGCATCTGCCGTGGCCATTCCCACGGTAGTGGCGCCCACCCTGGGCCTGGCCGGTCAGGCCGGTGTTCTGCGGCGAGATCCAATCTGCCCATCAACGAGATGATCACCACCGACCGCATGATTGTGATCGGCGAGATCCTCTAGATCTTGCCGAGCAGCTACGTCCTAGCGGCGCGCCCCGTCACGCACAGTGTGATCATGCCAGTCGACACGATCAGCCTCTTCGTCGGCTTCACCGACGTCATCATCTCGGAGGACTCGGCTCGCATCCGCGAGTCGCCACCACGTGACCGACTCTCTGAGAGTCAGGTCCGCACCATCCACCGCCTCGCCTCTGAGTATGACTCGGCCAACAGCAACGTGGCCGAAACCACCATGGTCACGGACGACGCGGCCCTCAAAGATGACGTCGACTCGGCGACCCTGGCATCGGCCGATGGATCCATCGTCACCGCGTTGCCCGCGGGCTCCATCACCCAGGTCTCCAACATGGGAGACTTCGAGGATCCCTCCATCCTTGGGATCTTCGACTTCGAATCCGGGTCAGAGAACTCCGGCGACCTCCACGTCGGACCCGGTCACAATGTCGCGACCTACATGGCGAATGGCGCGGACGCCCTGCCAGACCCCTTCTCCACGCCGATCCCGCCAACCTCGACGACAACAGAGGTCGAGGAACTCTGCCTACGGTTGGAGGAGGCGGTCCGCAAGGAACAAGCCGAGCGCGAAAAATTTCGCCTCGAGCAGGTGACGACGCAGGAGCTTTCACGCTACCACCAAGTCCGCATCAGGTCACGCCTGAATCCCACCGTTCAGGGCCACGCCCTAAACTTTGACGATGAAAACGACCCAGCCCGCCACCACCCGGCCGCACGCCCCCCAGGATCAGCCAAGAATCCTGGTCTCCTCGCGGGAGCGAGACGCGAATGGCCTCCCGCTGTTCTCCACCCCGATGGACAACATCGTCTCGAGCCGAGCTGCGGTCGACAACATCACCGTGACCAGGGAAGATGCCCTGTAGATCCAGTACACCAACGCTTTACTCGCCAAGGCCGTCAAGCAACAAAACACGGGAGCCGACTCACAGGGTCGCATGTACTCGTGTTCGTCAGGCAGCAGGGCGGCCTCGAGCGGCCGCCCAATGGTGGCAAACACCCTCAATTTCCCATCACCCGAGCCCCTGCAGCTCCAACACCGACCCGCACACGCGGCACTCTCCACCAACGACCCACGACCGGCGAACAACTTCATCGCCTCCAACGGGTAGCCAGTCGACGCGCACACCCACATCATCAACAATCAGAGCTGGCGCGCACGCCAGCCCGACGACTTGAGGCATACCCTCACCAACCGCCGCGACGGCGAACCAAGGGGATCGCTAAGCCGAATCGGACCCCAGTCCTTCGGACCAATGATCCGAGGCGAAAGATATCCGGTGAACTTTAAGGCGCCGAAGGAGATCGATAAGTACGACCCCTCGTACGACCCGTCCGTGTGGCTGGACACGTACCTCATGGCGATGGGAATTTCCGGCCACACCGACCTGCTCGCCGCTTGCTACCTCACCCTGATGATGGAGGGAGCGTGCCGGCAATGGATCAACACCCTCCCCATGGATAGCATCGACTCCTTGGAGGAATTGCGCGACGCCTTTGTCAGGAACTTCGAGGGCTCTTACACCCGCGCCACCACCATCGAGGACCTGGAGCGATGCGTCCAGGTACCCCGCGAGTCGACCCGCAGTTGGGTCTAACGGTGGCAAGAACCGTGGTACAACGCGGCCGGAATCCACCCGGACACCGTAATACACTGCTTCAAGACCTCGTGCCTCTACAAGCCCTTGGTCACCAAACTCAAGCGGGTGTACAAAACACTCTACAACATACCGGACCTCCTCGAGATCCCCAAGTGGTACGCGGAGGAGGACCCAAACCAAGAAACCGATGATGAGTCGGGAGGGAATCGCCGCACGAGCGACCACGGCAAAGGGAGACGACCCGAGCTACGCTACAGCAACACTCACCTCATCGGTAAGCATCGCGGTGACAGGCGAGTCGACTTCGTCGCTAATGCCGGCTACGCCCCACGCGAGCCCAAAAGCTTTTGCCGCGATGGCGGCAACTTCAAGGCGAAGCCGAGGTTCGACCCAACTGCTCTCCTCAACCAGCCCTGTGTGTTCCATAGCAGGGAGGGGAAACCTGCCACGCACACGACCACCGATTGCCACTCCTTGAGGGAGATCGAGAAGGCACGACGCGCAAGGGAAGACCCCGACAACCACCCGCCAAACGGCAGAAAATTCGGCAACGACGCCGGCTCGCTTCACACCTTCACCGGCTTCAACACGAAGCGCGAGAAGAAGGTCATCACCCGCGCTGTCGCCGTCAACGAAGTGTCCCAGGTTGACATCCCCCAGTTGCTCAACTAGTCGGAGCAAAAAATCACCTGGAGCCGCGAGGACCACTCGCCACGGATCGAATATCCGGGCCGAGTCGCCCTAGTGGTCAAGCCCAAGGTGGGAGACTACTAGCTCCCCAAGACGCTGATGTACGGCAGCAGATCCATCAACATTATGTACCTGGACACGTTCAGGCGACTGCGGCTCCCGCAGTCAATGATCGAGACGACCTACACCACCTTCCACGGCATCGTCCCCGGTCGTAAGGCGTACTCGATTGGCAAGGTGACGCTGCCAGTCACCTTCGGCACACCAGCGAACTTCAGCACCGAGCGGATCGTCTTCGAGCTGGTGTCGTTCAACAACCCCTACCACTGCGTCCTCGTGCGTCAGGCGTTCGCCAAATTCATGGCAGCGCCCCACTACGCGTGCAACGCGATGAATCTCCCCGGGCCGTGCGACATCATCACTGTCCACGGCGACCCCGACATGGCTGTAGAGTGCGATGCCAAAGGCGCCGAGATCGCCGACGCCTTCATAGCGGCAGAAGCCAACCACACAGAGGAGCTCGCCAAGTACGCGAGTGGGGTCAACAATGACGACCCCACCATACTCATGAAGCCCAACTCGGAGGGTGGCGGCTCCACCGCCTTCGAGGCGACGATGCACACTCGCACCGTCGAGCTGGTCCTAGGCGACTCCAGCCACACGGTGACGATTGGGATGGGCATGATCCTAGCATAGGAAGGCGCGCTCATCGAGTTCCTACGTGAGAATCGCGACATCTTCGCATGGAAGCCATCCGATATGCCTGGTGTCCCGAGGGAACTCGCTGAGCACAAAATCAACGCCGACCCCAAAGCGCGACCCGTCAAGCAGTCGCTGTGGACCTTCAATGAAGAGCGCCGCCGAGCAATCGCCGAGGAGGTGCAGCGTCTACTCGCTGCAGGCTTCATCCGGCCAATCAAATACTCCAAGTGGCTGGAAAACCCAATCCTGGTCGAGAAGAAAAATGGGACCTGGATAATGTGTATTGACTACACAAACCTCAACAGCGTCTACCCGAAGGAGCAATTTGTTCTCCCGCGGATCGACCAAATCATCGACTCAATCGTGGGCTCGGAGTCGCTATGCTTCCTCAACGCCTACTCTGGGTACAACCAGATCAAAATGGCAGTCGAGTACAAGGAGAAGACGGTGTTCATCACGCCATTCAGAGCCTTCTGCTACACCGCCATGACCTTCGGCCTCAAGAACGCCGGGGCGACCTACCAAAGGTGCATGCAGGAGTGTCTTGCGAGCCAAATCGTCCACAACATCCACGTCTACATCAACGACGTGGTGGTAAAGTCCACTTGCCAGGGCGATCTACTTGCCGACCAGGCGGAAACCTTCGACAACCTGCGGAGGTACAAGATAAAGCTAAACCCAGGAAAGTGCACCTTTGGTGTGCCTACTGGACAACTGCTGGGGTACGTCGTATCCAAGTGTGGGATCGAGGCGAACCCCGCCAAGATCAACACGATCGCCCGGCTCGGCAGACCCGAGTGCCTGCGTGACTTCTAGAAGTTTGCTGGGTGAGTCGCGGTTCTCGGTCGCTTCATCCCCCGACTAGGCGAGAAGGCGATGCCCCTCTACTGCCTAATGTGCAAGAACCCTGCTTTCCAGTGGGACAAGGAGGCAGACGAAGCGCTCCACGCTCTCAAGGAGGTGCTACTAGAGGCACCGATACTCGCCACCCCCGTCGACAAGGAGCCCATGCTCGTCTACGTCACGGCCTCCGAGCGAGTCGTTAGTGTCGTCATGGTCGTAGAACGACCAGAGGAAGGTAAGGAGCGCCCGGTGCAGCGACCTGTATACTACATCAGCGAAGTCCTCACCGAGTCGTGCCAACGCTACCCGCAGTACCAAAAATTGGTATATGCGGTCTTTAGAGCCCAGCGGCGATTGCCGCACTACTTCCAGGAGCACCCAATAACGGTCGTCTCCTCAGCACCATTACAGGACATCATCCGCAACCGTGAGGCGACCGGGCAAGTCGCCAAGTGGGCCGTTGAGATCGGAGTCCACAACATCAGGTACGAGCCGCGCAAGGCGATCAAGACGCAGGCTCTCGCAGAGTTTCTCGCTGACTAGGAGGAGGCCTAGCATCCAGAGAAACTGGCATACCTCCATTACTGGAGCCTACACTTTGACGGCTCCAAGAATGCAGATGGTGCAGGGGCAGGGTTCATGCTCACATCTCCAAAGGGCGACAAGTTACGCTACGTCCTGTACCTCGACTTCACCCCTGCACCAACAACATGGCCGAGTACGAGGCGCTACTCCACGGCATGCGAGCAGCCAAGGAGATGAACATCAATCATCTGCGCTGCTACGGCGACTCCGACCTCGTCGCCGGGCAAGTCGCCGACACCTGCGATGTAGTCTCCCCCACCATGGCGGCGTACCGCCAAGATATGTACCAGCTGGGAGGCCACTTCGTGGGCTACTACGTTGAGTGGATTGACAGGCGGAAGAACGAGGAGGCCGACGCACTCTCCCGCATCGGCTTGGATCGACTTGCACCACCCGCCGGCGTCTTCCTCAACACCATCACCAAACCTTCCATTTCTCCCCCGAGGGAGATCGACATCGGAATTCCACTGCAACCAGACACAGCCCTGGTCATGATGATCGCCGAGCCAACCGACTGGACCGCGCCATACGTCGCCTACCTGGAGGGAGGCACCCTACCCGTTGACGAAACGGAGGCCCGGATGATAGCACGCCGCTGCAAATACTTCTTCATCATCAACGACGAGCTCCACAAGTGCAGCGTGACCGACGTGTTCCAACGCTGCGTCCAACCCGCAGAAGGACACAAGATCCTCCAGGACATCCACGCTGGCGACTGCGGCCACCACGCTAGCGCTTGCTCCCTAGTCGCCAAGGTCATGCGACATGGCTTCTACTGGCTCACCACACACGCCGATGTGGTCGACATCGTCCAACGTTGCGTCGGGTGCCAGAAGTACGCCAGTTAGACTCACGTACCGAGCTCGGGGCTCAAGACCATCCCCATCACTTGGCCATTCGCCGTATGGGGCATGGACATGGTAGGCCCCTTCAAGAAGGCCCCCTCTGGCTTCACCCACCTCCTAGTCGTGGTCGACAAATTCACAAAGTGGGTGGAGGCCAAGCCAGTCTGCAAGTGCGACGGGAAGACCGCAACAAAGTTCCTACGCGAGCTCATCTATCGCTACGGGTTCCCGAACAACATCATCACAGACAATGGCACCAACTTCGCCAAAGGAGCCATGGCCGAATTTTGCGAGGAGCACAACATACGACTCAACCTCACCTCAGTCGCCCACCTGAAGTCCAACGGCCAGGCGGAACAGGCCAACCAGAGCATCCTCCACAGCCTCAAGCCGCGACTTCAAGTCCCACTCGAGCGAACTCCTGGGTTCTGGGTCAAAGATCTCCCCTCCGTCATCTGGGGCATCCGCACCTCCGTCAACAGGTCGACGGGATTCACCCCTTCTTCATGGTGTACGGTGCTGAGGCCGTCATGCCAACCGGCCTCGAGCATGACTCGCCTCGGGTGGTCCACTACGCGGAGGCCAACAACAAGCTCGCACGCCAAGACGGAGTCGACCAGATCGACGAAGCACTCGACCTAGCTCGCTCCCACACTGCCATCTACCAGCAAGGGCTCCGGCGCTACCACAGTCGGCGAGTACGGACCCGCACCTTCCAGGAAGGCGACCTGGTACTGTGTCTGATCCAGGACAAGAAGGGCATGCACAAACTCTCCCCCTTGGGAGGGACCATTCGCCATCGGGCGAGTCCTGGGCAATGACGCCTACTACCTCGTCGACATCCGAGGTGACGGAAAACTCGACGTCAAGCGGCCATGGAATGTAAACCTCCTACGAAAGTTCTACTCCTAGAACTCAAGACATGTACCTCCCACACGCTATGAAATAAAGCATACCGATTCGCACAACGTGTGTCCACTCTCCGTATCTTGTGCCACTCGCACTCATAATCACAGCGATATGCTACTCGCAGAAGTCAACCCTTCGTGCCGTGATCGGCATGACCAAGTAGTGCGACACGAGGGCATTGAAGAATTCAGGCCTCGTATCGTCCATGAAAAAAGCCAACCCGGAGCCCCATCGGAGTCCCTCGCTCGACTGGCTTTCCGAGCCAATACAACTGCATTCGCTTCCCACAGCGACCCAGTCTTCCACATCCTCGGCGCAGGGACTCGAATGGCAAAGTACCACGCTCGGGGACTGATGCCAGCCCAAACAGGAGTGGCCAGGGAAAAAACGCCAAGTATGAGAGCGCATCCTGGACTCGCCAAGGGACTGATCTCACGGATCAGGTGGGGTGACGCGCCTAGCACAACGCGCCCCGTCCTCACCTACCTCGAGCACGCGACTATAACCGCCAAGTACCACGCTCGGGGACTCGGCCACCCGACCCTGTTCGCGCCCGGGAAAATGGCTAAGTACGAAGCACCCCTTGGAGTCGCCATGCGACTGGCTTTACGAGCCATGGCGAGTCGAACTTAACTTAATAACAGTTCAAACAACACATAAAAACGAGGTCAACCCCATAAAAGGGTGGACGCGCTCGGTGACTCGCACAACCAACAATCAAAACACAAAACATTGGCAAAAGCACACTTACTTTCCTTCAAACGGCAACATTTGTTCGCTTACAAGGGTAGTTACATAATTATCCCAACTAATGCCGATCGACAAATTATTCTACTCCGCAGGCTTCGATGATGAGGCACCACTGCCCTTGCGACTGCGGATGAAAGGAATCCATGAGTTCGACGGGTAGGTCGTGAGCTCACCCGCCATGGTCGCACGGAACGACTGCTCCACCTTGAAGTTGTGGTGCGCCGGCTCGGGGTCGTTCGGGGCGACGACCGTTTCCTGGTAAGGAATGAGGGCACCCGGTTGGCATACACTGCAGCCCGCTCGTTCAGCTTCAGCACCTCGGCGGTTTCGACTGCGCCCATCGACAAAGGATACCCGCTCGTGACATCGTCAAGGTCAAAGTCGTCCGGAAAGTGCGTGAGCCCAAGGCTCAGCGCAGTCACCGCACCACGACGGAAGGCCGAACGCGTCATGAATTCCACAACTGCTGGCGCCTTCTCCAGATAGCGCCAAACATCGACGAGGTCGCTGGGAATCACCTCCGTGGGCGAAATCTCCTGCAATACGCCCGGATGCAGGTCGCTGACAGCGCGGCAGAATCAACCAGAGTGGTGACGCATTGCCGCGCGTAGTACGACTGTGCTTCTTCGACATTATCAGTAATCAGGCCTGCAACATACAAAGCAACTAGTAAGGGAGGCTCCAGCAAAATAACGCGACCCACACGCTCGGGGACTCGCCAAAGTAAAACTCACCAATCAACGGGCGGCAGCGCTCCGTGATGAACTCCTGAAGACCGGAGAGGTCATCTTGCTGTCCGGCGACGAGCGGGTCCGACATCTTCCGTTCTTCAGCTGCAGAGGCAACGACTGCCTTGGCCTGCCCATCCACCGAGGTCGCCTCCGCCTTTGCCTCCTTGAGCTCATGCTCCAGGGCAGAGATTCGCATCTCCGCGGCGCTCAAGGATTACAGTGCAGCCGTCAACTCACTCACCGGAACGAGGCCCTGACGAGCCTTATCCACCACGGCTGCGCTATCCTCTGCATCCACAACACCATGATTACGAGAATAACAAGTTTACGACCAGGATCAAGCACGACAAACACTCACCCGTAGTCGCTCGAAGCTGTTCGTTCGTGTCCCGAACAGTGAGGAGCTCCCCCTCCACACGCTCCCTGGCGGCAAGCCGCTCCGCCAACTCGCGCTGTAGGCCCTGCGCACCCATGGAAGCGTCAGCAACGAAAATCCTAAGTGCCTAGCCGCTGAAATTTAGCGACTAGCCACTAGGGGACTGGACAACAAAAATTCCTAAGTGCCTAGCCGCTGAAATTCAACGACTAGCCACTCGCGGACTGGGCAGCGAAATTTCTAAGCACCTAGCCGCTGAAATTCAGCGACCAGCCACTCGGAGACTGGACTCGAAAACATTAAGAATCTGACCACTGAAATTCAGTGTCCCGATCCTCGGGGACTGGACATACCTGGATGGCGGCGCCTAGCATGCCGTGAAGCTCCATTGCATGCAACGATGGGAGCACGAATGGAGTACGCCCGCGACGCTGCTCGACCTCCGTACCGGCGGCCTCGGGCAGTTGGCTCGACGACACCGATGCACTCGCCGCGGAGGCCCTCGCTAAAAAGCGAGGGACCATTGCCACCGCGGCTCCCACACCACTCGAAGGGGGACCTGTCGCCCCAACCGAGGCCACGGGCTCCGCCCACTACGACCCCGTGTCCACCTTAACTCTTGGGGCTGCGTCCGCTGCAATTGGAGCCTCACTCGGGGCGACCGCCGATTCGTCCGAAATTATGACGACCTCGTCGCCCTTTGCTTTCTTTGCGCCTTCAGCAGGCACCTCGACCTCGTCGCCCTTCCTCTTCTTTGAAGGTCGACTGGTGCTTCCACGACACCCGATGGAACCTTGGCCACCGAAGGGTGACCTATCTTCTTCACTCCAGTCCTACGGAACGACTCCGTTAGTGAACTCGCCAGTCGGACATAAATCAAGTAGACAAATGAAAAGAGTGAGAAACACTCACTTGGCGACTGAGATGAAATGCAGGCCAGTACGAATGCTGGCCCGCTTCTCCAACTCCGGCCCTAGTTTCCGACAGAGGCCCATCTCGAACACACTCTGTGCCAAAGACACCGACGACTTCTTCGAGGAAGAGGCCGCTGTAGGAGCTTCAGTGGCGATCGCCGTGGGAACTCCCCTTGGTGGCGAGGTCCCCACGGCTGGAGCGGCCACGAACCCGGTGACTGGGACAAAAGGCGGCGGCAGAGACACCAACGACATCTCACCTTCCGCAACGGCCGATTTGGTCGCCGCGGTCACGTGCGCTGGTGCACAAGCTTTAACTTCCTCAGCTGCGCTAGTAGCGTCGGAGCTACTCGCAGACCGAGGCGGTGATGCCGGCTTAGCCGGGTTCTTCTTCTTCTTCTTCTTCTTCTTCTTCTTCGGTTGCGGTGGCTTCTTCTTCGATGGCGTAGCTTCGCGCCGCGAGGTGTGTTTGGGGAGTTTGCTATCGTCTTCATTGTGAGCCTCGAGGCTCTTGCTGGCCTCGATCTCGCACTAGTGTTGCCCACGGGTTTTTCGAACCGTGGGTGCAGCGACCTCCACATCCTCGTTGCCACCGTCGTTGTCGCCCCCGTCACTTCTGACGCCACCCTGGTCGGGTGAATACTCGCTATCATCTTCGGCGGACGGGGTCAAGTTCTCGTCGTGTGCCGGTGGGATCCAACCTTCCACCACCTGGAACAACTGCAACGACAAAACAAATCAGCATAACCGTGAATGCAAATCTGCGACTGCGAATATACAAGAAAGGAAGCATTTACCGTTGGGGCCTCGCGCTTTGCGGTGTAAGGAGCGACCCCGGCCTTTGCATCAAGATACACCACCAAGGTGATCTTCTTTAGGGCCAGGGTGTAATCATTGAGTCTCCACTCGTCGTGGCAGGACTTTGTCGGGTCGTCCTTGCCCATGTACTCGTACATATAGTGGGCGCGGCTAGCCAGGGGTACGAGCCATCGACCGATCCAACAATTGTAAAGGTTGATGGTTTGGAGGTCCTCCTTCTTCAGGTTGTGGATGGTTTGCAACATCTCATCGACGACCATCCGCTGGTCCAGCGGAAGTTTGGTGACTTGGAGCCGACGCGGCTCGGGCCGGTTGGCGGAGTACGTCGGAAGCGCCACCTCATCGCCCGACGGCAACTCGGTCACGTAAAACCAGTTCTTCTTCCACTCATTCGCTGCTTTAGCAGGAAGCATCAGATCAAAAAAGGATGCCTTCGACTTCAGCTGAAAGGTCAGGCCGCCCGCAGCCAGCATCGGGCCGCCTGCCTCTTCGCGGCTGATTCTCCCGTGGAACAGATCTTTCCATAGGGAGAAATATGGCCGGCAGCCCAGATAGCACTCGCAGAACGCCACGAAAATGGCGAGCTTCTCGATGTTATGCGGACCTAGATCTGACGGTTGGATGTCGTAGTAGGCGCAGAAGCGATGAAAGAAGAAGGAAGTGGGTAATCCGAGCCCCTGCTCCAGATGACTGGTGAAGCAGATGAATTCTCCCTCGCGCGGATTTGGGGTCACCTCCCCGGCCGCGGGGATGCGCCATCTCTCGGCGCGGAGGATACCTGCCTCCTCGAACGACTTCAACAGCGCTTTTGTGCACTTGGATCTGCCCCACGGTTCCGCTGGAGGGGCCATTGATTGAGGGATCCAGGGCTATGAGTCGCTCTGGTCGCTGCGCGGAACGGAGAATTGGGAAGGCACGAGATCAGAGGAAGTGAGGGAAGTGTTTTCCCCTCGCCGTGCACTCTCCTTATATAGCGGTTGTTACCCGCCATCTTTGGGGAGCCGTTACCACGTGGTAATTATGTTGATATTACCGTTGGATTACCCAACGACTACTTTGACCAGCACTAACGGTCCAACTTCATCCATTCAACTCGCTATCTTCAGCGACTTGACGATTCACCGACCTGATCACTATAATAGTGACTTAACCACTTGCCGACCTATTCACCAAGCTGCGATCTGACTAGTCGCCGTTATTGTGACTAAAATGACTAGTTCCTTCTTTTATTCAGGGAGTCCACCGCCGATTCGTCTGGGCGTCTGAATTGGACCCGCATACTCTGACTGCTAATGAACACCTGCGACGAATCAACGATGGCCTCGGGGACTACTGATGGGGATATGCCGACCGGGGTATACCCAGTAGGACGTTTCCTACTGGCCCAAGATGCCAGCGAGTGGGCCTGCAGGACGGCGACTGGATCGAGACCTGGCAAGGATCCAAGCGACTAGAGAACCCAATAGTAGGTGTACTGAAAATATCATATTCATCATTGCAATCATCATACATTGGAGGTATAGTATCATCATAAGCAATAGAATAGCTATCTTCCAAAGTGTATTTATTTGTAAACATATCATCATTGCAAGGGACATGGATAGTACTAATAGTATAACAATTATTAATATCATCATTTTCAGAATTGGTACCAAAGAGATTTTCAATATCAAAAGTAGTGTGCTTTTCCCAATCATGACCACTACTATAGGTAACAGGCATAGGAACATCATCGAGTTCAGGCTCATCAGCAAAAACTATAATAGGAGCAATATGCTTAGGGGAAAATACCGTTTCCTCTCTCCTTTTACTCTTTTTTTCTTCTTCTTCTTCTCCTCTCTAGGAGGGAGAGGATTGAAAGGAAGCTTCTCCACATACCCTGGTTTATTGTTAGAGATAATAGAAAAAACTTTTGAGGATTCCTCATTTTTATTAATAAGAACAAAACTCATATCAGTCCTGTCATATTTTGGTAAAATATCATATTTTATAATATTTTGTATGTAAGTATTTGCGTGTCAATTATCAACACAATAAAGATGAGACCCATGCAGGATGCTATTCATACCAAAAGAACTCATGTCTACCAAAGAAGTTTTTCTTGATAACTCTTCACACCCCAAAAATAATGTAAGTTCATCATGTTGATTATCAGTGATCAAGTTATCACAATACAAACTTGCAGTACTCATTGGATTAGAAAGGTCATTATTATGGCCTGAGCATTGAAAATTGAAATGACCCACTTCATAGCAGAGTTCACAAATAAAAGGATAAAGGGCACAAACTTTTTTACCAAGATCATTTAGAGCCTTATACCACGTTCTAGTTTTTTCATTCCAGTGGGTGATACAATATTCTTCTTCGATTTGACTCTTTTCACAAGGTCTATGTATTCCACAAAAACTAACATGCTTATAATAAATAGTACTTTTAGAAGTTTGAGCATGTTTATTGCAATCATTAATAATAGTTTCATTTTTCATGCAAGTGTCTTTAAAAGGTTCATGATACATGTCCCACTTTTCTTTAGGAGCATTAATATTGGAGCAAAGTCTCTACAACAATTAACAATAATTTGAGGATCAAGACCATATTTAACACTAAGCTCTTGAAAATCAGTAGTTTCAGCGAAAGACTTAATGCTGTCATACTCATAGTTTATACCTAGTTCTTTACCTTTGTCGTTATCCCAATCTTTGGTATTCTTTGAATTGTTTCAACAAGATCCCGCTTAGCTTTGACCTCCTTACTTGTGAAGGATCCCTCTAAACAAGTATCTAGATAGTCCTTACAATGTCATGAAAGCCTTGGATAAAAATTATTGATAATAACATTACTGGGGAGCTCATGAATGGGACATTTGAGCATTAGTGACTTCAATCTCCCCCATGCTTGGTCAATACTTTCTCCATCATGAGGATGAAAATTATAAATATAATTCCTATCTTTATGAATTTCATGAGGAGGATAAAATTTAGAGTAAAAGAGAGATTCAAGTTCCTTCCACTCCAAATGATGAGGATTATCTAGTAGCTCATACCACTCCCTTGCTTTGTCCTTAAGTGATAAAGATAATAGCTTCCTCTTAACTCGGTCCATTGAAATACCTGCACACTTGAAAAACTCGCATAATTCATGTATAAAGAGTAAATGATCACCAGGATGGACAGTTCTATCTCCAAAATAGTAGTTATTCATAACACGTTCAACAATTTCAATACGTATTTTAAAAGGGACACTTTCAGTATGTGGATTTTAAATATCACAAGTTTCATTAGAATTACCACATATGGGATATAAAGTATCATAAGAGCAAATTTTCTTTCCTAAAGTTTGGGAACTAAAAAGATCTTTTTCATAAAAACTAGCTTCCCCGAGCTTAGACGTTTCCATAACATTAGGAACAATGGTGTTCAAAAAATTCATACTAATAACATTGCTATTAGCATGCAAATAAAGTTCCATAGGTTTTTAATTTTCTTTTCAGACCATTTATGTTCTAACTCAGGAAAAATATAAAAATCTCTCTAATTTTGTTGTTGTTTTCCATTAAGCCTAACTAGTGAAAATAAAAACAACAAACAAAAAGATATAACTGTAGAATCTAAATGAAATAACTCCGAGCACTCACACACCAGCAACAGTACTAGAAGATAGCTTAGTAGCCAGAGGATGTGAGTACCTTTACCTTACCTCCCCGACAACGGTGCTAGAAAAGAGCTTGGTGTTTATGCACGCTTATATTCTTGTAGACAGTGTTGGGCCTCCAAGTGTAGAGGTTTGTAGGACAACAAAAAGTTTCCCTTAAGTGGATTACCCAAGGTTTATCAAACTCAGGGAGGAAGTGGTCAAAGGTATCCCTCTCAAGTAACCTTGCAATCAAGATACAAGAATTCTCTTGTGTCCCCAACACACCCAATACACTTGTTAGGTGTATAGGTGCACTATTTCGGCGAAGATATAGTGAAATACAAGTAATATGGATGATTATAAGTGGTAGTTGCAATCTGAAATAAAGATGGTAGCAAGCAACAGCGCCAAAAAAGATCTTGATGGGGAGACTAAAGGCCCTATAGTCCCCGACAATGGCGCCCGAAAAGTGCTTGATGTCTACACACGCTTCTATTCTTGTAGACAGTGTTGGGCATCCAAGTGTAGAGGTTTGTAGAACAGCAGCAAGTTTCCCTTAAGTGGATCACCCAAGGTTTATCGAACTCAGGGAGGAAGTGGTCAAAGGTATCCCTCTCAAGCAACCCTGCAATCAAGATACAAGAAGTCTCTTGTGTCCCCAACACACTCAATACACTTGTCAGGTGTATAGGTGCACTACGGCGAAGAGATAGTGAAATACAAGTAATATGGATGATTATAAGTGGTAATTGCAATCTGAAATAAATATGGAAGAAAGAAAACATGTAATAGATCTAGTTGTAAACGATGTTTCAATGCTTAGAAACAAGGCCTAGGGATCATACTTTCACTAGTGGACACTCTCATATAAATATCTTCTCTTCATTATGTTACCCTGAACTACTCTCCGGTTGGATAACTCTAATCCACGGTAGGGCTACAAAATAACTCCTTAAATTTTGTATTCCCCATCTAGGTAACCCCATCCCTATCACTTTGAGCGCTAGATGGTTCCAACAAACACCACAATTTCATAGAGACATCCAACTCAAATTATACTCATGATAAGTATTTATGTAATCTTTAGCCTAAGTGCCACAAGGTGTGCACACTGTTAACTTCACACACATGGGGATAACCGGAGATTACAATTAAAGCACTTGAGTAGTAGAGTAGATCTACTTGATTACAAATCTCATGACCACCATAAGATCACACATAGAGAGATGAACACATAGCTACCAGTAGAGCCCTTAGCCTCGAGGGAGAACTACTCCCTCCTCATCATGGGAATCAATAGTGACGATGGAGATGGTGGTGGAGATCGATGGATATGGCCCCGAGGGCAATTCCCTGTCCCGGCAGGGTGCCGGAACAGAGACTTCTGTCTCCCGAATCTCCTCTTCGGTGGCGGTGGTGCTGCAGAACTTTTTGTGGATTTCTGCCTGTTAGGGTTTACGCCTCGGGGAGACGTATATATAGGCGAAAGGGCAAGGTCGGTGGAGCCTCGAGGGGCCCACACCAGGGGCTGGCGCGGCCAGGGGACCCGCGCCACCCCTAGGTGTGTCCGCCTCGTTGCGCCTCCTCGTCTCTCCTCTAGACTCTGTGTCTGCTCTGGTAAAATATTGACTTTGGCTTTTGTCCCGTCCAATTCTGAGAATATTTATTTTCTGGATTTTCTAAAACCAAAAGCAGCAGAAAATAGGCAACTGGCACTGCAACATCTTGTTAATAGGTTAGTCCCAGAAAATGTATAAAAATACCTCAAAGTGTAGACAAAACATAAGAAAGTTTGATACAAAACAAGCATGGAGCATCAAAAATTATAGATACGTCACACACGTGGGGATAGCCGGAGATTAATTAAAGCACTTGAGTAGCAGAGTAGATCTACTTGATTACAAATCTCATGACTATAATAAGATCACACATAGAGAGAGAGAGATGAACACATATCTACCTGTAGATCCCTTAGCCTCGAGGGAGAACTACTCCCTCCTCATCATGGGAATCAGCAACGGCAATGGAGATGGTGGTGGAGATCGATGGATATGGCTCCAGGGGCAATTCCCCATCCCGACAGGGTGCTAGAACAGAGACTTCTGTCCGCCGAATCTCCTCTTCGGTAGCGGCGGCGGCGCAAACCTTTTCGTGGATTTCTGCCCCCATAGGGTTTACGTCTCAGGGAGAGGTATATATAGGTGAACATGCAAGGTCAGTGGAGCCTCGAGGGTCCAACACCAGGGGCTGGCACGACCAGGGGGACCCGCGCCACCCCTAGGTGTGCCTGCCTCGTTGCACCTCCTCGTCTCTCCTATGGACTCCATGTCTACTCCAGTAAAATATTGAATTTGTCTTTTGTCCCGTCCAATTTCGAGAATATTTCTTTTCTGGCTTTTCTGAAAACAAAAACAGCAGAAAACAGGCAACTGGCACTGCCACGTCTTGTTAATAGGTTGGTCCTAGAAAATGCATAAAAATACCTCAAAAGTGTAGACAAAACATAAGAAAGTTTGATACAAAACAAGCATGGAGCATCAAAAATTATAGATTCGTTTAGGACGTATCAGCCCTCCATCCAGCTCTAGGCCAAATTCTTCCAACTTAGGGCCAATGTAGTGCCGAATAAAGATCTCAGTCCTCACGAGAAATCCCTTACTCAGTGTGGTGCTGCCTCCATCACACCTTAGAAGGGCTCCGTTTTCCCCCGAGTCACATGTATAGAGTCATGCAAGAAGTGGTATAAATTGTTCTTCTATGTGAAGAATAATACCAAAGAAGACATGATTCAGCTGACTTCCTTCTTAGTCGGCATTCCCTCCATGAAGAACTGGGATCTTGACCTGAAGAAGAAGAATTCTTTCGTCCAGTCGTTCGAGAAGCGACTCATCGAGCTGACGAAGGCCGGATTATGCGGCGACGACCTCATTAGTAGCCGGGTTTTACCTCTCTAGAAGAGCACCCATAAGTTCTGCTATATGAGTGGATGACTTGACCCGAATCGAGTTTCGACGGTCAAGTTAGATAACAACCAGATTCAGAAGCGTGTCAAGTCCATTTTTAAGACGGACTTGGCCGAGAAATGTACGTGGGGCATGGATCCCTACAGCGGAGCTAACCCGCCGCCCCAGGTAACTTTCTTCCGGATCACTCTTTCCGAGTCATAAGATTATCTTGTCTTATTCATTCATTTAACCTATTTTTATGTCTTTTGCTTTAGGAATTTCTTGAACAATCTTCAGATGATGGCAAGAACCTCGCCCTTACCTGGGGCAAGGATCTGGAGACCTCGGACGAGGGGGATCCGGACTATGAGGAGTTCATGCCAATCCCTGATTCAGTCTCCAGCCGAACTCCAGGTAAGGATTCTATCATTAAGGACTTTTCCAATGACGACAATGATTTGGATGATTGCGAAATTTTCAAGGTATACAACCCAAAACCTCTCTCGTACGCCTATCTAGATCCTTGTACTCCAGCTAATCCGGCTGGTCAGGTGCACGAGGTGCCCCTATCATTGTGGGAGGCCAAGGTCCTGTGAGGAAACACAGTGCTACTTCCGATCCTCTGGCCGAGGCTCCTAGGAAATGAATGAAGAAGGCCACTGAGAGGGCTCCCAAGCCAAAGGAGGCATCGTCAGTCTCCTCATAAGTTTCTTTTTCCGAATCAAGCTTGTATTTCTTGCTTCTCTCTTTCTCTGTATTTCTTGCTTCTCTCTTTCTCTATATTTCTTGTTTATCTCTTTCTTTATCTGACCCAATTTTTCTATATGTTTTACTTCGGCAGTGACCCGCTGAATATTCCTTAGAGTGGGTCAAGCATGGCCTCTCCTATCGCAAGACAACCACCGCCTCCAGCTTATGAGGACGTCCGAGTTATGAGCCCAGTCCAAAGTGACTCTCCTCCTGTGCCAAATAATAGTCCACCTTGGCAGGAGGAAGCGAATGTCAGCGGTGGCAGTGGTAGCGCCTCTAGAGATAGCGCCATGCCGGATCAGCCAACTGATTCAGCCGCACTTACCAAGACCATAGAATATCATCGTGCCGAACCAACTTCTGCCGAGGTACCTGTTACCCCGGCCTCTGCTCAACCTCAAGCTTCTCCTCATACAACACCTCCTCCAAGTCATAGCCGGCAAGGACCAGCAACACCAACATCGTCCGGGTCTTCCAAGACTTGGCAACAAGAGCAATCTCGGCAGAGCCCGCGCTCTAAGTCTCAGTCGAGCTGTCCGCTGCAGCCCGAACCAACCTCACCATCTGCAGCTCGACCAACCAAGTCACAACCGCAGGCCGACCTAGCTACTAAGAAAAAGAAGGGGGGAGATGTAGCCAAAGTGGCCCAGAATAAAACTAGGGAGAAGGCTTCTTATCCCTCAGTTGCCATGATGCTGCAGAAGACTGCCTCTACCTATGGCTCTGCCTCCGCCATTGGCAAGCAAATCATGCTGCACAAGAGCCCGATAGCTTCGCTGGCAACCAAACAAGCTTCGGCTAAGAAGGGCATGCTGCTGATGCACACGCTAAGGGGCTATTTGGTTGTGATTATTTATGGCTTTTCGTTTTTGTATTATAAGCCACAAAAGCACCTAAATAGGTGCTTTTCATTTTGGCTTCTGGCTTATACCATCATAGTACTATGTTCAGTTAAAATCCAAAAGCCAAAGCCAAAAGCACCTATTTTGATGCTTTTATGGCTTATAAGCCAAACTCCAAAAGCTAGATTTAAGCCCAACCAAACATGCCCTAAGTGGTGAGAGCCTCGGATCCCTTTGCAGAGAATGCCAACAATTGGAACAGTGCCGATTATGATGAGGGTAGCTCTGTCAGCAATCCTCTACCGTAGTGATTTGGCCCGCCGAGATTGGCGACAAGATGCATCTTGCTAGCAGAGCCATAACTGAGGCCAACCAGATGATGAAGGTAAACACCTCGGCTTATTTTTTGTTCTTGCAATCTGTAGTATATATCCATTAGTCCCCGAGCCTCCGGGGGAATGATTTATCATTCGTTCGAATGCTCTCTAAGGTTAGCACATATTGTAGCCGGGGTATATAACCAAGTTATTGTAACTTAGGCGTAATTTTCCTTAGCTTTGAATATCCATCCATCTAGATTCAGATCAAGTTTTACTTGATTCGGATCTCAAGTATTGCTTTGAATATCCAGCCACCTAGATCCGGGTCAAGCTTTACTTGATTTGGATCTCAAGTATTTCTTTGAATATCCAGCCATATAGATTTGAGTCAAGTTTTACTTGATTCGGATCCCAAGTATTGCTTTGAATATCCAACCACCTAGATCCGAGTCAAGTTTTACTTGATTCGGATCTCAAGTATTGCTTTGAATATCGAGGCACCTAGATTCACATCAAGTTTTACTTGATTCGGATCTCAAGTACTGCTTTGAATATCCAACCACCTAGATCCGAGTCAAGTTTTACTAGATTTAGATCTCAAGTATTTCTTTGAATATCCATGTCCTTTAGTTCTTATCATATGTGCTTTTTCAGATTGCTCATAACCGACGTACTACCGAGTTCCAGAAGCTGCTTTTTTCCCACAAGCGTCTCTGCACCAAGTATAATAAGTTGTTGCCTATACTGAAGAAAACAAGTTTGTATTTTGCATCCTCCACCCCAATTCTTTTTGTTATCTGGTTGGCCGAACTAACTTGTGACTTGTCCTTTGTAGGCCGCTATAGATACTCAGAACAAGGAGTTGAAGGAGAAAGTCGCCAAATTGGAAGATACCTCGGCGCTGCATATCTTATTCATTCACCTTACCCTTTACTATTTTCCTTACAAACTTTACCTCGGCCCAACCGAACTAAAAGTTCCCGCAGAGTCTCATTAGGACTGTATTTCTATGCCTAACTTGATGATGCATTTTCTCGAACAAGAAGGAGAACATGCAGCCCAGTTGAAGGAAAAGGACGACGAGATAGCTCGGCTTTGTACTGAGAATGAATGTTTGAAGAAACTTCAGCAGTCCGAGCTCTCAAAACTCAACCAAGAGTTCTCCAAGGAAAAGATCCAACTCAACCTCCAGCTTGAGAAAGGCAAAGAGCTTATCCAAACAGCAGAGGCCACAACTGATTCAGCCAAACTTGATCTTGAACGGTTGAATAAGAAACATGTTGGTTGGCTTTATGACCTTGGCCGAGTAACTACCGTCATGCATCGTAAGCTTCTTTTCTGATTTTCTGTTCTTAGCCGACATTGCCTTATTTCTTTTACTGACATGTTCTTTTGCTTGTATTCAGATAATTTCCCAAAGTCCAAGGTTCAAAGTGCCAAGGCTGTGGTGAAGGCTCGGGAACGCCATGGTCAATCCACTGACGCACACCGTGCTTATGGTATGGAAGATTATTTGGTCATCTTGGGTGCCACCATGAAGCCCATGAAGACATTCGGCGTTGATCTTATGGATGCAGCCATCCGGGTCTTCAACGTCCTTTGGCCGAAAGAAGCTAGCCCCAAGAACATCATAGTGTTAGCTGAGAGACTAATGGACTGTGAGACACAACTAAACATCTGGAGGGAGTCCATTGCGTCAGCTGGTGCCGACACAGCTTTGAACTTTGTGCTTTGATGGTACGAAGGTATCTTCTTGGACACTCTTCAAAATCTGCACACCGGCTCTCCATGGCTCTCTAATCCAGAGTGTATCAAACGTCAACAAGCTCTATCCTACCAACTTATCCAATATGCCAATATACATGCTTGGAACGAAGGGTAGAGCTTCCTCGAAATCGAAGCTAATTCCAACAACGAGGAGGAGAATAAAGAGGAGTCCTAGGAAGACGCCAATGAAGAAGAAGAGAACCCGGAGGAAGAAGTGGCAAGCTCGGATGGCCACGAAGAAACTTTGGATCATGATGCTAAAGCCAAGGTTCCTTTAATAGAAGCCGAGGATTCCCATTCTAAAGCTGAGGTTCCTTCAACCGAGGTTCCCTCAATAGAAGTCTAGGCTCCCACTGCTGATGCCGAGGATCTTACCTCGGAGACCCCTACTCCGGAAACTATTGTTCCCTCGCTAGTGGTTGGTGATGCATCCTTTGCTGCTCCTTAGGTATAGTAACTTCAAATTTTTATAAAATCCCCGGTATGCCGGGAGCAATATGTAACATACAGTTCAAGATATTTTGATACTATTATGTTTATAAGTACTGAATCCTTTTGGGTGTAGTCCCCGAGTTTCATTTTCTTGTTTTCTCAATTCTGTTTTTCAGCCCGCGTCTACCATTCTCCGGCATTCGACTTACGGGTCCGAGATCAATAGATTGAATCAAAAATACTTAGAAATTAGGAGAATAATCTCAAAGTGACTTCACAGCATAAGTAAAGGAAGTAAACACATGGGTTAGTCAAAAACATTAGTTGTCTCGCGTACTTTTCCTCCCTTAGTCGTTTTTCATGTGTTTAGTATTCGCTGACTTTTATCTTGCTTGCCATGAAGCCTATTTTTTGGATAGCAGCAAGTCAAAGAGTTGTCCTTTGTTACTGACACATTACTAATCTGGCCTAAGGACTAAGAAATCTAAGCCAGCTGACATATATAAAGTAAATGCATAAAAGGCAATTTTATTAAGGCAGTCCCCGAGTTACAGCTCGAGGTGCTGAGGTTTCATTCATTAGCTCATTTCCTACATACAATCCGACATATGAGAGTTTGAGATACATACGCTTTAGCTAAGTGTAAAATGGATGAAGTAGAGATACATTCCATGGCCTCTTTGATTCTTCTCCCGACTTGTCCACCCTATTCTTCTCCTATGCTTGAGCACCTATAAGATAGTATGCATCATTGTGTAATGCTTTGCTCACAATAAATGGACCCTCCCATGGAGGTGATAGATTATGCATGCCAGCTGTGCGTTGCACAATCCGAAGCACCAGATATCCTTCTCGAAAAACTCGTGGATTTACTTTATTGCTATGATAGCGTCTAAGATTCTGCTGATATATGGCGGATCTGGATATTGCCAAGTCTCTTGCCTCTTCTAGCAGATAAACATTGTTTTTGCTGGGTTATTTCATTCACTTCGGCTTCTGTGTACTGAGTGACTCTAGGCGAATCATGCACTATGTCGGCTGGTAATATAGCTTCTGCCCCATATACTATAAAAAATGGCGTATAACCTTTTGATCAATTCGGAGTTCTCCTTAGGCTCCATAGTACGGCCGGGAGCTCCTCGATCCAACACCCCGCTGATCTTTGCAGCGGCTCAATGAGCCAGGGTTTTATCCCGGACAATACATGTCTGTTGGATCTTTCCACTTGCCCGTTAAATGCGGGATGTGTGACTGATGCAACATCAAGTTTTATCTGCTTATCTCAGCAGAAAGGAGCAAATGCTCCCTCGGCAACATTTGTGACATTATCTGTGATTATGCTATGTGGGTACCCATACCTCAGGATAATATTCTTGAGGAATGTCACAGTTGTGGGACCATCACATTTTATTATTGGATTAACTTCAATCCACTTTGTAAATTTATCAACCATGACCAAGATGTGATTCGTTGCCACAAGCCGCTTAAATGGGCCAACCATATCCAAGAACCATACGGAAAATTACCAAGTGATAGGTATAGTTTTTAGCTCGGACGGTGGCATATGAATTTTGCTTGAGTATCTTTGGCAATCATTGCATTTTATTACCAGTTCCTTTTCATCATGCAGTGCACTAGGACAGTAAAACCATTGCCAGAAAAATGTGTCCACTAAGGATCTAGATGAGGCATGATGCCCACATTCACCTTGATGGATATCTCGGATGATTTCCTGAACCTTTGTAGGATCAACACACCTCTGCAGGACACTAGTGACACTTATTTTGTATAGCTCTTTGTTTATTATGGTATAGGCCTTTGCCTTCTTTGGATTTGCCTGGCGAGTACTTCATCATTCGGCAGAGTTTCATATTTTAAAATCTCGAAGATTGGTCGTCCCCATTCTGGTACTTCATGTGTCAAGGTAACTACTTCATCAATTTCCATCACATCTGCCGACATAACCTCTGCTGGATTAGGATGACCAGTCCCTGGGTTAGAGTCAGTCCCTAGGTTACTCGGATCATTCCTACCATATATGTCCATTGGGGCAGCTTGGGACCCTGAGTTGGCCGGAATATGAACTGATTCTGATTCTGGTGATGGGATAATTGATGGTTTTATGAGGTGCTCAAGAGCTATGCCGGGTGGGATAGATTGCCTGGACGAACCGAGTTTTGAAAATGTGTCGGCTGCATCATTCTCTGCCTAAGGTACATGATGGAATTCACATCCCTCAAAGTACCCACTAATCTTCTGCACATGAAATCTATATAATGCCATATTTGCATCAAGTGCATCCCAATGACCGGACACTTGCTGCACTACCAAATCCAAATCACCAAAGCACTAGATCTGACGTATTTAGATGTCCTTTGCCACCTTTAAACCATGAACAAGTGCCTCATACTCGGCCAAATTGTTTGATGCAGCAAAAACTATTTCCATCACATATTTTAGTTGATCTTTCTTAGGTGAGGTAAGTACTATCCCGACACCTAGACTAGTTCTTAACTTTGTCCCATCAAAATGCATTATCCAGTAATTAGAATCAGGCAAAGGCGACTCATAATGCATTTCAGCCCATTCGTCAAAAAGGTCGTCTAGTGCCTAAGATTTGATTGCATCTCGTCTATCAAACTGTGGAGCATAAGGGGATAGCTCAATTGCCCATTTGGTTATTCGGCCACTTGCATCTTTATTTCCCATTATCTCGGCTATTGGTGCTTCACATATCACCTTTATAGGGTGTTCCTCAAAGTAGTGCTTTAACCTATTGGCCAACATATAGACACTGTATGCCATTTTCTGATAATGTGAATAGTTTTGCTTTGAAGAGGAAAGTACTTCGCTAAGATAATACACTGGCCTCTGCACCGACTTACCCTCTTCGTCACGCTCCACCACTATCACGACACTTATGACTCGGTTAGTCGTTGTTATGTAGAGCAACGTCGACTCTTGGGACAGTGGTGAGGATAACACTGGTGCATAGGCTAGCATCTTTTTAATTCATGAAAAGCATTATCAGCCTATGGTGTCTAGATGAATTTATCCGAATTTTTCGTTAATTGGTACAAGGGAATTTCCTTTTCCCCCAGTCGACTAATGAACCGACTCAGTGATGCCAGGTAACCAGTGAACTTCTGGACATCATTGAGACAATTCGGCAGTTCCATATCCTCAACTGCCCGGATCTTGGTGAGATTTGCTTCTATACCTCGGCTCGACATGAGGAATCCGAATAATTTTCTGGTCGGGACACCAAAGGTACATTTTTCTGGGTTCATCTTCATCCGGAATCTCCTTAGATTCATGAATGTTTGTCAGATATGATCTAGGAGGGTGTGACTCTCCTTGGTTTTTATGACTACATCATCAACATACACTTGCAATTTTTTGCCAATTTGATCATGCAAACATTTTTCCATGCACCTTTCATATGTGGCTCCTGTGTTACGTAAGACGAATGGCATAGCGTGGATAGCAATAAGACCCGTACGGGGTAATAAAGGCAGTTTTTATTTGATCATCCGGGTTTAATGGTATCTGGTGGAAGATAGAATATGCGTCTACAAATGATAACAAAAGGAAACGGATCCTTTGGACATGCTTTGTTCAAATTGGTGTAGTCAATGCACATGCACTACACTACCACCACATTCGGGTCATCTTTCTTATTTTCTACCAGCACCGGATTAGATAGCCAATCTGGATGAAACACTTCCCTGATAAACCCGGCTACAAGGAGCCGAGCTATCTCATCCGCGATGATTTTTCTCCTATATTTGGCGAAGCGGCGGAGAGGTTGCTTCACTGGCCTTGCATCTATCCTAACATGCAAAGAGTGCTCAGCCAGCTCCCTCGGTACACCTTGCAGATCTTGAGTAGACCAAGCAAAAATGTCCCGATTCTCATGGAGGAAGCTGACGAGATAGCTTGCCTATTTGTCATTCAGGCTGGCACCAATAGTGATAGTTCGCTCTGGGAACTGGTCATCAATTTGAATCTTCTTGGTTTCCTTAGTCGGCTAGAACGGGACACTTCCATGCGGGTTGCTGAGTGCTGGCATATTCAACTGAGCCGACTAAGCTAAATCCACTACTTAACGGATTCTCATTTTCCCCTTGTAATCACCAATGAGTCAGCCAGGTTTGATCCGGTCGAGGCACACTCCGTCGATCTCCTATAATCTCCAGCAATGGTGATAATCCCATGGGGTCCTGGCATCTTCATCTTCAAGTAATTAATGTGAGTACAAGACATGAATTTTTATATAGCTGGCCTACCCAGTAATGCATGGTAGTAACTTTCTAAGTCCACAACATCGAACTCCAAATTCTATGTTCTGTAGTTCTCCCTTTGTGCTGAATAACACATCTATCCAAACTTTGCCGATTGGCTCACAAGACAAACCCGACACAATGCCATGAAAGGTGGTCTTAGTCGACTCGGCATGTTTTCCAACATACCCAACTTGTGCATTGTGTCCTTGTACAATATATTTATATTGTTTCCATTATCAATGAGCACCCTTGGAGAACTTTATGTTGATATTAGTCCCAATGAACATTGGATCAAGCACCAAAGCATACGATCTAGGATTCAACATGATTTTGTGGGGTGATCCTTGATACTCCAAGTGATTTCTTGATCCGATCAGTGCATATACTTCAGCACGGCCGACATAACTGCATTGACTTACATATGTCGCCTCTACATACTTCGTCTGTCAGTTTCTTCTATTGTGAACACATAGCATGTCTGGTGATGCTCTCTATAGTCATTGCGGCCACCATTGTCGGGGTTTCAATGGTTCTATTGATTCTGGTTTGCCATTGGTGCACCACTTCTCTTCTATTATGGTTCTCGTACCTCGGCGATGGTGGAGTTAGAGCCAGCTGTTGCTAAGCATTTCCTCATGTGAGCTGTCGTTGGTGATTCGGCTGGGTTGGTCCTGCTCCACCTATTGCATGCTTCATCCATGCGCACTGCCGAGTTGTGTGATTCATCGGCTTAGCTAGATTGGGCATGTGAAACTTGCAGGGCTGATCAAACATGGACTCATAAGTATACTTCGTCCTTTCCTGCCATTGCTTTTTCTGCTCTGCACTCCACTACTTCTTGACATCATTATTTGGTGTCCACAATTGTGCACTATTTTTCTGTCGCTGATTACCACCAGCTCCTGGCTTATCTTGGGTTACCGCAACAACATGGGTCGAGTTATATCGATAATATTGCATGTCATCTCTTCTTTTACCTCGGAAATCGTTTCTTCAGTGTGACCCGGCTCCATCACGGGCATAGTGCTCTTTGTGTTGCTTTGCCGAGATAAGCTCAGGCTGAGTTGGGTCACCCAATGCGTATGAGTCGGCAATCATGATTGTCTTGGCAAATGTAGTTAGCATATCTCTCTGTAACCTTTGCCATCACACACTTCGATATCTGCACCCATGTGCAAACCATGCAATTGCTTGTGATTCGATTATTCCTTCACATGAGTTTCTCAGGTTACACCACCGAGTCAGAAATTCTCGGTCGGTTTCATTCGGCTTTTGCTTGCACTTTTCTAGTTGTTGAGGTTTGTTTGGCCTCTTGTATGTGATTGTGAAGTTGCTTGCAAACATCTCCTCAAAATCCAGCCAACAGTTGATACTTCCTGTTGGTAAATTATTCAGCCAGACCCTTGCTGGTCCCTCCAGCATTTGAGGTACATATCTCACTGCCCATCTAAGATTGCCCCATGTGATGTTCACAGTAGTGGCATAATATATCAATCAATCTTGTGGTTTTGTTCTACCATCATATGTTTTTGTTCCTCTGGACAAATGAAAGTTCGTAACAAGCAATTCCCACATTATCCGAGGTCCAAAGCATGCTGGACCCGGAGGACCTTGTTCCTCCAACAGTTCGGACCTATAAATCCTATCTAGCTTCAATATCACATCATCTAGCTGCAAGTTCCTGTTCCCCAGCCTTGCTCGCATCATGTGATGATCCGGCCTGGTGAACCCGATGTTTTCCATTGCCGAGTAACCATCATTGTATCTATTTTGCTCTGGGTGCTGTGGTACTGGTACTGCACTCCATTCCTTCCGAGGCATATACCTCGGCTAATGTTGCTGGGGTGGATGTTGCCCTCCTCCAGCCGAGTTACGATGGCCACCATGACCTTGGTCGGGGTTTATGTTGCTCGACTAACACTTACCTAATCATTCACTTGTGCTATTTTTTCTTTCCCAGCCACAGCCGGTTCATAAGGCACCATCTATTTTTTTCTTCTCCCCGAGGTTACCACCTCTTCTCTCCTCGGGCCTCCACTAGGTGAGGATGCTGCTGTAGCCGATCTTGCCGAAGCACCCCCAACCGAATGAACGACACGAGAACCTCCTGGTCTTGCCGGGTTGTTCCTGAGCATTTCCTCGTTCTGCTAGTTTGCTATGCGCACTAGCTCGTTGAATCTTTCTTGCTACCTTTGCCGGGCTTCACCTTACAAAGAAGATATCTTGGCAGCTGTTGCATCTACAACCCTGAAGTTTTTCGCTGGTGTGCTATATATCGGCAATCCTGGGTCAGCCGAGTCACCTGGCCTCGGTACATGTTCCTTGTTTATATCACTAAGGAGATTCTTTCCTCTTATTCTTACACCGTCCATGTGAGTTGGGCTATTGTTAAGCTTATTTTCCCTAGCATACTCAGGCAAGGTAATGCTAAGTGACTACTGAGTTGCTGCTACTTTCTTATCTCCCTCTAACACTTTTTGCCGGGTTTCCTCTAGCTTGGCCTATGCCTAAGATGGGTCTAAAATGGGAGCTACATGAGTAGTTAAGCTATATATCGCTTCTTGCAGGATATTCTTCGGTCTCTCCAGCGGAGGGCCCGTTGTACGAGGTACTCTGGGAGTCACATTACCCACTTCAGACGGGTTTGCCGCTGCCGGGTCTCTGCTGGTGCCAGCTCCAGCGCCTGCGGCAGGTGCATTCATCATCACCTCGACGTTGACTCACTATGGGTACATGCAGGAGACATCAACACCGACATAGACCTTGTGTGTGCCAAGGTTGATGAAGACTCCGTTGCACGGAGGAGGGCGCTTGGCAAAGTGATGCGTGTTGTCGCTGGCATAGTCCCATAGGTTGAAGAACTAGACCAGCCCGGAGACGATGCGCTCACTGGTAGCAATGGAATTTCCTGTCCAGATCTTGACTCCAACTAGCACCGCTACTGGCCCCATGGTGGGCGCCAACTGTCGTGGTGGTGGCACGGCAGATGCCATGGGTATGATAAAGATAGGGCCAATGTGTACTAGTGGGATCCAGTGAGGGATAGCGTAGTGGATCTATACTCGAAGATTGAACTCAAGACCTTGTATTCAGATCTGTCATGGGTTACACTTGCTCCTTGAGCTGTATCAGAGAGAGGAAGAAGATGATACTTCTTCCCTCTCCCACTCTAGGGTTTCTCTAAGTGTAAAATGAATCGATCCCCCTTCTAGGAGGCTCTGGCTCACCTTATAAAGGGGTGTCCATGTTACAATTAGGGCTGAGCTGGACAACATATTCCCAGCATATGCTCTTCCCAAAGAGGTAATTCGGCGGGTGTCTTTCCCCTGTCGCCCTTCTATCACAGCAAAGACCCAGAGTCCACGACATGTGATTGTTGGGATCTAGGACTGTCACCTCCGTGACATCTCCTCTGTCTCTGACCCTCTGGCTCTTGTCTGTAGTGCTTGTCGCTGCTTGGATTCCTAAGGGAGTGACATAGGATAGTGTAGACCTTGGGGGCTTGCGCTCTCCTTCTCGATCAAGCCATCTCTTGATTCTACCTCATCCATTATGACTCGACCAAGCTCGTACATGTAAAAAGAAAATAGGTCTAGACATCGTGCCCACATACCTTATATGTCGGCCAAGTTAACCCAAAGCTATTTAGCTTAGGGTAATCCGGCCCTTATTTGGCTGCCCCTCATATACCTCGGCCGAACCATGCCTTGGCTCGATCAATACCTTGGTGGGTTTTTCCCTTTTTACCTTAGCTTGACCCTACCTTGGGTCACCCCCCAACAACTCTTATTTGATCAAAACCAATAAAGGCGGTTACAACACCCACCCACCCCCATTATGTACTTGTGTTACGTCATTTCCGCTCATCTCACTTGATATTGGTCAGATCGACGACCGTATGGGACTAGAAGGGGAAATCCTCATATCATAGGTATAATACACAAATGTGAGCGGCTCCGGTGCCTCATGGTATTTTTTAAACACAAAAAATAGTAGGAAGTTGTAACATCCCAGGATTAGCACCTAGAAATAGTGAGTACACATATGTGTGCATTGCATTCATGCATAAGAAAATTCGGGGAATTTTTGCGCAAAACTAAAATAGCTATAGAGGGATTGAGATCTCTCTTGTTCCCGTGGAGACATCGGGATAAGTGCGATGGATTTTGACATGACCCCTATTGAATATTTTTGTGTTTTGAGGGGAAAATAATTCAAACATGTAATTGAATTTCAAATTTGAATTCAAATGAATTTAGAAAAATCAAAATTTTAAATTTGAAACATTTATTAACTTATTGGATTTGATACAAAAATGAAATCGTTTTAAGGATAATTTTAGCATTCCATAATTGATATTCAATTACGAATAAACAATATATACTTTATAATAAATAATAAATGGATTCATATTTATATATAAGATGTAAATATTTACTTGATTCAAATTACAAAAAGAAGGAAATTTAACTTTATTATAATATAACAAATTACATCGTCTTTACAATTTACTAATAAAAGAGAAAGTTCTAACTTTATTAATACAGTCCAATGTTACAAGGTAATTTACAAAGTCCTACTTTAAATGAAAGAAAGTTACATAATAATAAAAAGAAACTCTAACTTATTCCCTATTTATACTCTTTCATCTTCTTTTCTTCTGATTCTGCTTCTTCTCATTTCCTCCAAACACAATAAAAATAAAATAAAACAAAAAACATAATAATAAAATAATGTTAGTTGGTTAGAGTTTTACTCTTAGATTTGGCCTAGTGATGCTATTGCCTAATTCATAATAGAGTATTAATCTAGGGGCCATGTTTAGAATCTGTTCTTATCAGGAAATTTTGCCTCGGTCCTACATCATTGGCATTAAGAGGGACAAGTTTTACCAGAGGAGGTAAAAAGGAAGGAGTAAAACCACTATAATTACTTGTGCTAATCCACAATAGTGCAAGCTAGTAGGTAAGCAGCATACACATAACTTCATGTGTGTGTGTGCTGTTAGCACAAGGAAGCCTCTAAGAGAAATGAAGGTGCACAGCCGCAGCAGTAGAGACTCCGTTGATCACATCACAAGAATACCAAAGCACCACCAACACGTCCATATCCAATGAATGACCAAGAACATCTTTTTATCTTGTAATTCACCACCACATCGATTCCAACCAACAACTAGCATCACTATATCCATCACAGTTACTTAGAGGATACTAGGAACAAGATCAAGCAACTGGAGGGATAGGTAGCAGCCATAGGACGTGCAAGCCAGCAATAACAAGGAGGATATGGATATTCACAAGTACCAGGAGGATAAATCATGAGCAACAAGAAAGAGTAGATCAAGCACAAGCACCACACCAATAAGATCCATCAAGAAGGATAAGGATTTCCAGGACAGGATTCATAGAAGCTTACATTAGTAGCAAAACAAGGTCAACAACCACATATTTGTAGTAGGTAGAACTCTACAATCATTTAAGTATATGTATTAGCTTTGGCATAAGCATCTTGGGAAAATAAAGGGAATGATCCACATCAAACCAATTCCTCTACCCTTCAACTAGATGATTGTCTAGGAGGATTGGAGGAGGAAGTTCTCCCAGATCTACATAGAGATGCTATGTATATTCCTCATAGAGAATTAGAAAGCTACATCATAATGTCTGTCCCTATCCACTAAGAGACTTAGTCTGTGCATCCTAGGCTAGATCAAGGAATCAAACTCCAGATATCTCCTTGTGATGTTAAAAAAGGGCTTTTGGTAGGGGGATACTCTTAGGTTAGCATAGAAGTTATGCTATACACATCACAGCGCTGAGAGAAAAGGGTAGTATATGTTCTTATATTAAATTGGAGTCTCAGCCTTAGCATCATAGACATGGATTCTTTCCAAATATTTCAATCATTTATTCATAGAAAGGATAGTTCCATTTAGTGCAGCCAAACAGATAGCAGCAGATCATGCTACAATAAGGATTGTTGTGCACACTCCAAAAGGAGGCACCACAGCAAAAACCTCTAGGTAGCGAAGACACCATAAAGAGATCTAAATATAGATCCAAACTAGTCTGCAACTAGAAGATTTATAGGAGATAAGAAGCGGTCACTAGAACCATAATGAGTGGAATTTATGTACACTTTTATAGAAGTATTTTATACATATCAACCACCCATCTCATGCTTTATATAGCTGTAGTTATGCCAAATATGCATCGTTTATGTTTACATTCATTTTCATGTGAGCTTTGCACATTTAGTAGTTTAGGTAGAATTTTATCCCTCTTCATTTTCTTTGACATGTGTGTGGTGTTGATGATGATTATGGATAAAACAAAGGCAGAAGGAACAAAGAGAGCATAGTATGGAGGAGCTGCATGGACCAGAATTAGCCATTTGAGGTGTTGAAAAAAGTGAATTTTTTCAATTTCTAAAAATAAATATGCAAGATAACTAGGTTGTAGCCCTCGTTGATACGAATCCAATGAGTCGAAAAACACCCAAATCGGAGTTTTACTACGACACCCGAAAGTTTAACGACCAACTATACGACCGGAGCCATTTTTCGGCCGTATAGTTGGGAAAATGGTCGGAAACAATTCGATCCTGGACTGCTCCAGAACATTCCGTAAGACATATGACGGTATTGAGGGTGATCTAGGTCACTTCTAAGGCCTATATAAAGGTGGGAGGAGTCAAGAAACAAAGGAGGAAGACCATAGCCCTTCACGGGTGGAGCCCTACCGCCGCCGCCACCCATCCGATCTCCATGGCGGCAGAGCTATCACTACAATAAAAATGTCCTTTTACAACAGACAATTTTCGTGGTTGAAAGTCCGTTTATTGTGGTTAAAAAACCTTCTACGACGGATGGCCATCGTGGTAGAAGCCCCGTCACAAATGATTCTACCACGGTTTTTTTTCGACCATGGTGGATTGCACCCTTCGGCCATGAAAAGTCGTTCCGTCGTAGAACTATTCGTTGGCCACGTTGATTGCTGACGTCAAGCAAACTTCCACGTGGCAAACACCATTTACAGCCAGTTAGCACCGTTAACTGTCAATAAAATTGTGGTGGAAGACCAAGGCCTGATTATTATTAAGTGGGGAGACCCATTAAGAGAGCCCAATAGTATCATGGCACGTTACTGTTTCATCTTGCACTGTTATAAATGGGCCCACTGGTGCTGCCGTAGGTGGCCCGTAAACTTTCTGGCCCGTTACTGTTCCACATACACTGTTTGAAATTGGCCCGTTCACACGACCCATAAATTTCTGGGCCGATTAGTGTTTCGCCCTGCACTGTTCGAAATGGGCCCGTTTGGCTATCCGGCTTTGGCCCGTAAACTTTCTGGCCCATTATTATATATCTATGTATTGTTCGAACTGGGCACATATACGTTGGGTCCGTTACTGTTCAGGCCCGTTAATGACTGGCCCATGTTCTGGCCCGTTACTGTTTTAACCTGATAAGTTCCTCGGCCTGTTATTGTTCTGGCCTGGTGCAAACTCGGCCTGTTACTGTTCTGGCCTGCTATGATCCTGGCCTTTTTCCTGGCCAGGCATGCTGCTATTCTGGCCCGTTACTGTTCTGGTATTTAAGGTTCTGGCCCTTTACCTTTCTTGTCCCTTCTTGTTTTGAGAGTTACTGTTTCGGCCTGTTACAGTTTCAGCACATTTCTGTTCCGGCCTATTACTATTTAGAGCTATTACTGTTTTGGCCTATTTTTATTTCGGTATGTTACTATTTCGGCCCGCCACTATTACGGCATGCCGCTGTTATAGACCGTTACTGTTACTAATCTCTCCTATGGGTCCGCCCCATTACTTTTACGGTTTTTTACAGTTTCTGCATTTCTGGAGCCCATTTCGATACCATAAAAGGTGTACAACTTGTGAGCATTTTTAATGTTCATTGTCGACCTAATACAAGACAGGCAAATACAGAGCACGATAATGTACCCTAATCGACCTGGCTAGGACAGGTACGGTAGTGCCTACCGCACTTTGTGGACGGCATCAACTAAATGCTTACATGACCTATGCAATTAGTCTAGATATTACATCAAATGCAAACTACTTAAAATTATTACATATTATCAACTCAAGGGAAAGAAAAATCGGCATTTCATTTGACAATCGAGTTGATAGCAGTCCTAAATTTGCTTTCTCCATCACCTGCATCTCCCTTTTGAGTGTGACATATACATTGGAAAACAAACTTGAGACATGATCTTGCAGCCCCCTCTTTGGTGGCGATAGAAATAATTGTAGTCTGAAGCTAATTAATAACAAGTTAATACATTAAACAAGGCAAACTACTCATTTAAATAATACGACAAGAGCTATGAACTGGAGTTTACTACTGGTCAATGGTTTAAATATATTGACCATCACGTCAAACAAACATGATAAGCAAGCATTAAACAAGTGTGCCTACCATGAAACGATAAATATAACAATGTGTGTGGCTTAGAATTTTAGCAAATATAAACTAGCTAGGTCATTTCAACAAATATATATAGAAGAATTAACCAGAAGAATAAACCAGACAATGGCATGCAGTTACTGTTGTAGCTAAGAATGAACAAGACAAAAATTATAATGACATCATGAGAGAACTTGTAGAGCAGGAATGCAAACCATAAATGAACTATACAGTAGAGGATAGTTAGGGCCTTGCTTAGGATAAACCAGAACCAAATACGAAATATAATGGCGTAGCTTGTGAACCTATAGAACATGACATTCAAGCATTAGACAAGTGTGCCTACAATAAAATGAGTAGTCAAACAAAGTGTTTCTTAGAATTTTAGCAAATATAAACTAGCCAGGTTATTTCAACAAATATATATGGAAGTAGTTGTATATCCTGGAAAACAAGAGATGTTGGTTGACTCAGAATTTGCGGTGATCTACACAATGGCATGTAGTTACTGTCGTACCTAAGAATGAACCAGATAGAAATTATAATGGCATCACAACTGAACTTGCAGAGCAGGAACACAAACCACAAATAAACTACACAGTAGAGGATAGTTATGCCATTGCTTAAGGATGAACCAGCACCAGATTAGAAATATAATGGCGTCTCTGGCGAACCTGTAGAAGAGGACAAGTAAGCATTAGACAATTGTGCCTACAATGAAATGATCAATCAATCAAAGTGTTTCTTAGAATTTTAGCAAATATAAAATAGCTAGGTCATTTCAACAAATATATATGGAAGTAATCGTTTATCCTAGAATGCAAGAGACGTTGGGTGACCCAGAATTTGTGGTGAGTTACACAATAGGCATGCAGTTACTGTTATAGCTAGGAACCGAATATAAATTATAATGGCATCATAAGAGAACTTGTAGAGCAAGAATGCAAACCACGAATGAACTATATATAGATTATAGCTATGTCACTGCTTAGGACGAACCATTAGATATGAAATATAATGGCATTGCTTGTGAACCTGTAGAACAGGACAAGCAAGCATTACACAAGTGTGCCTACAAATGAATTGAGCAATCGAACAGAGTGTTTCTAAAATTTTAGCAAATATAAACTAGCCAGGTCATTTTAACAAATATATGGAAGTAGTAGTATATCGTGGAATAGAATAGACATTGGGTGACTCGGAATTTGCAGTGAGCTACACAATGGGCATACAGTTACTTTTGTAGATAAGAATGAACGAGACAGAAATTATAATGACATAATGAGAGAATTTGCAGAGCATGGACGCAAACCACGAATGAACTACACAATAGAGGATAATTGTAGGGGTTCGTAGCATGGAAAACAAAAAAATTCTACCGCATGCACACAAATAAGCCAAGATCTATCTACTAGATTGTAGCAACGAGTCGATAGAAGTACTCACCCTCGAAGATTCCAAAGCGGTTAACGAGAGCAGATTCTCATGGGTGATGTAGTTGTACACTTGCCGATATCAAGATCGCGTAGACGATCCTTCCGGCGGTGCGTTCCGGCACCGCTTTCGTAGTCGGTCACACGTTCGGTACTCGATGAAGACCTTCCTCTCCCTTGTTCCAACAGGCAGCGGGGGTTGTAGTTCTCCCCTCGCGATTCCGGCATCACGACGGCGTGGTGTCGGAAGTAGAGGGTAGATCCCGCAGGGATTCGCCTAAGCCGGTGAGAGTTATGGTGGATTAGGGTTTCCCGAATATCTAGGGTTTAGACGACCGGGAGGAGGAGGAGGTGTCAGCGGCGGCTAGGGTAGCGGCGACAGACCAACGGCGGCGGCGACTCGGGTGGAGAGGGGCTAGGGATTGTGTGCTTTGGGACAGCCCTCCCCCTCTATTTATGAGAGGGAGGGGCAGCCTTGGGAGGGATGGGTTTGAATCCAAACCCAAACCCAAGTTGGATTGAGAGAAGGACTTGTTTCTTCTACCAGTAGGAAACCATTGTTCCAGTTTGACTTTTCAAACTCCCGTTTGACTTTCAATTTAGATCTTTAATTCTCTCTCGCAAATGCACACACCAAGTGACCTAGGATATGATCCAATAATTCCACTTACCCATGACACATTCATGGACCATTCTCCTTCCAGACCGATGAACCTTCTAGACCCTTCTAGAACCTCTCCGATGAAAACATCAAAAACTTTCCCGAACTCCGAAATAGGACTTTCCTTATATGAATCTTATTCTCCAGACCATTCCGGATCTCCTCGTGATATCCCAGATCCCATCTGAGACTCCGAACAACATTTGGTATCCCTACTAACATTCCATATCTACTAAATAACATCGAATCCTTAAGTGTGTCTCCCTACGGTTCGTGAATTATGCGGACATGACCAAGACACTTCTCTGATCAATAACCAATAGAGGAATCTGGAAATTCATATGGCGCCCACATATTTCTACGATTACTTTGTGATCAAATGAACATCTTACATACAATACCAATTTCCCTTTGTCTCACGATAGTTTACTTATCCGAGGTTTTAATCGTCGGTATCTCTGCATACCTAGTTCAACCTCGTTACTGATAAGTACTATTTTCTTGTTCCCGTGATATGTGATACCTTGTGAGCTAGTCACATGCTTGCAAGCTAATTGGATGACATTCCACCGAGAGGGCCTAGAGTATATCTATCCATCATATGAATGGACAAATCCCACTCTTGATCCATGTGCCTCAACCCATACTTTCCGAACACTTAATGCCACCTTTATAGCCACCCAATTACGGTGTGGTGTTTAATGTCATCAAAGCATACTTCCGGTGATGGTGATTAACATGATCTCATGGTCGAAGGAATTAGTTTACTATGTATCAGAAAGCTTATAGCAAACGAACTATTGAAATGACTTGATCTTAATGCTATGCTTATCTATAGGAGTATGGCAATCATACCATTCTCCTAATGATATGATCTTGTTATTAATAACATCTCAATGTTCATGATCGAGAAACCACGATCATCTATTAATCAACAAGCTAGTATTATAAAGAGGCTTTACCAGGGACTCTAATTTAGTTTACAAATCACACAAGTATTAATATTTCCGGTTAATACTATTATAGCATGAATGTAAACATTTATCATAAACACAAAGATATAATAATAACCACTTTTATTATTGCCTCTAGGGCATATCTCCAACAGTCTCCGACTTGCACTAGAGTCAACTAATCTAGATTACATGGTAATATAACGAACACCCATGGAGGTTTGGTGCTGGTCATGTTTTGCCCTCGGGAGAGGTTTAGTCAAGGGATCTGACACATTCAGATCTGTGTGTACTTTGCAAATCTTTATGTCACCATCTTGGACATGCTCTCGAATAGCGTGAAAACGTAGCTTGATGTGCTTCAGCTTCTTGTGTGACCTTGGTTCTTGCACTTTGTCTATGGCGCCCATGTTATCACAGTATATAGACATTGGGTCCAACGCACTTGGAACCACACCGAGCTCTGTAATGAACTCCTTCATACATATCGCCTCTTGTGAAGCCTCCGAAGCAGCTATGTATTCCGATTCAGTTGAAGATCTCACCACAACGCTTTGCTTTGCACTCCTCCAGCTAACTGCTGCACCATTCAAAGTAAATACGTATCCAGATTGAGATTTAAAATCATCCGGATCGGTGTTCCAACTAGCATCAGTGTAACCATTAACAACGAGCTGTTCATCACCTCCATAAGAAAGAACCATATCCTTAGTTCTTCTCAAGTACTTAAGGATGTTTTTGACCGCTGTCCAATGATCCACTCCTGGATCACTTTGATTTCTCCTAGTCAAACTAACAACATATGCAATGTCGGGTCTAGTACATAGCATGGCATACATTAGAGATCTTATGGCTAAGGCATAGGGAGTCTTACTCATCCTTTCTCTATCTTCTGCCGTTGCAGGACTTTGAGTTTTACTCAAGGTCGTATTGGGCAACATGGGCAAGAACCCTTTCTTGCTATCTTCCATTCCAAATATCTTTAGAACTTTGTCCAAATATGTACTCTGTGATAATGATATTAGGCGTCTCGATCTATCTCTATAAATCTTTATGCCTAATATGTAAGCTGCTTCGCCAAGATATTTCATTGAAAAACTATTATTCAGATAATCCTTGACACTATTAAGAAGGTCTATATCATTCCCAATCAACAATATGTCATCTACATATAGTATTAAGAATGCTACAGAGCTCCCACTCACTTTCTTGTAAATACAAGCTTCTCCATAAGTTTGTATAAAACCAAAACTTTTGATTACCTTATCAAAACGTAATTCCAACTTCGGGATGCTTGCTTCAATCCATATATGGACCATTGAAGTTTGCATACCTTGTTAGCTTCTTTAGGATCAACAAAACCTTTGGGTTGCATCATATACAACTCTTCATCAATGTCTCCATTGAGGAACACCGTTTTGACATCCATCTGCCATATCTCATAATCATAATATGCAGCGATTGCTAACATAATCCTCACATACTTTAGCTTCGCTACTGGTGAGAAAGTCTCATCGTAGTCAACTCCTTGAATTTGTCGAAACCCTTTTGCGACAAGTCAAGCTTTATAGACAGTCTTCCGGCCATCCGGTAAGTCCACCAAAGTCCATACTTGGTTTTCGTACATGGATCCAATCTCGGATTTCATGGCTTCTTGCCATTTATTGGAATCTGGGCTCATCATCGCTTCCTCATATGTCGCAGGGTCATCGGTGTTATCCACCAACATGACACTCATAACGGGATCATACCAATCAGGAGTGTAGGAGTTCTCGTTGACCTGCGAGGTTCCGTAGTAACTTCAACCGAAGTTTCATGATCAACATCATTAGATTACTCTCTTATTGGTGCAGGCGCCACATGAACTACTTCCGGTGCTGTGCTACTCGCAAGTTCGAGAGAAGGTTCAACAACCTCGTCGAGTTCTACTTTCCTTCCAGTCACTTCTTTTGAGAGAAACTCCTTCGCTAGAAAGGATCCAGTCTTGGCAACAAAGATTTTGCCCTCGGATCTATGATAGAAGGTATACCCAATAGTTTCCTTCGGGTATCCTATGAAGACGCATTTTTCCGCTTGGGTTCAAGCTTGTCAGGCTGTAACTTCTTTACATAAGCTTCGCAACCCCAAACTTTAAGGAACGCCAATTTAGGTTTCTTTCCAAACCATAATTCATACGGTGTCGTTTCAATGGATTTAGATGGTGCCCTATTTAAAGTGAATGCGGCTGTTTCTAATGCATAACCCCAAAACGATAGTGGTAAATCTGTAAGTGACATCATAGAACGAACCATATCTAAGAGAGTTTGATTACGATGTTCGGACACACCATTACGCTGTGGTGTTCCCGACAGTGTCAATTGTGAAAGTATTCCGCATTTATTCAAATGCTCGCCAAACTCGTAACTTAGATATTCACCTCCACGATCAGATCGTAGAAATTTAATATTCTTGTTACGTTGATTCTCTACCTCACTTTCAAATTCCTTAAACTTCTCGAAAGTTTCGGATTTATGTTTCGTGCAATAGATATACCCATATCTACTCTAGTCATCCGTGAAGGTAAGAACATAACGATAACCACCGTGCGATGCTACACTCATTGGGCCACACACATCGGTATGTATGATTTCCAATAAGTCTGTAGCTCGCTCCATCATACCAGAAAATGGAGTCTTAGTCATTTTACCCATCAGACATGCTTCGCATCTTTCAAGTGATTCAAGGAGTCCATCAGAATGGAGTTTCTTCATACGCTTCACTCCAATATGACCAAGACGACAGTACCACATATAGGTTGAGTTATCGCTCAATTTCAAACGTTTAGCTTCAATGTTATTAATGTGTGTGTTACCACAATCGATATTCAATAAGAATAGACCATCTATCAAAGGTGCATGTGCATAAAACACATTACTCATATAAATCGAACAACCATTATTCTCGAATTTAAACAAGTAACCGTCTTACAATAAACATGATCCAGATATAATGTTCATGCTCAACACAGGCACCAAATAACAATTATTTAAGTATAAAACTAATCCCGATGGTAGATGAAGAGGTAGCGTGCCGACCGCGATTACATCAACCTTTGATCCATTTCCAACACGCATCGTCACCTCGTTCTTCGCTAGCTTCCGTTTATTCTGCAGTACCTGTTTCAAGTTACAAATATGAGCAACCGAACCAGTATCAAATACCCAGGAACTACTACGAGTACTAGTGAGATACACATCAATAACATGTATATCGGATATACCTTTCTTCTTGATGTTGCCGTTCTTCAAATCCGCCAAGTACTTTGGGCAATTCCGCTTCCAGTGACCTTCTCCCTTGCGAAAAGCACTCGATCGTGCTTAGGCCCAGCCTTGGTCTTCTTCGCCGGCGCGGTAACTTTCTTACCACCCTTCTTGAAGTTTCCCTTTTTCTTAGGCTTTCCTTGCTTCTTGAATTTGGTGGTCTTATTGACCAACAACACTTGGTACTCTTTCTTGATCTCCACTTCTGTAGATTTCAACATGGAGAAGAGTTCTGGCAACGACTTATCCATGTTTTGCATATTGTAGTTCATCACAAAGTTCTTTTAACTTGGTGGTAGTGATTGGAGGACACGGTGAATCCCCAAAGCATTAGGAATCACTATTCCCAAGCTTTGAAGCTTGCTTGTGTGCCCAAACATCTTAAGCATGTGCTCACTGACGGAGATGCCCTCTTCCATCTTGCAGTTAAACAACTTTTCAGAAGCCTCATAACTCTCAACTGCCGCATGAGCCTCAAATATCATTTTGAGTTCACGGACAATATCATGTGGGTCATGGTTCTCAAACCTCTTCTGAAGCTCCGATTCCAAACCATACAAGATAGCACACTGAACTATGGAGTACTGATTCTTCCGAGCGAGGGAAACATTCTTTACCTCATCGATAGCAGTATCTGCAGGCGGGTCACCCAGCGGTGCATCCAGCACGTAGGTCAAATTACCAGCATTGAGGATAATCCTCAAATTGCGGAACCAATCTGCAAAGTTTCTTCCATTTCTTTTCAACTTTTATTTCTCTAGGAACGCATTAAAATTGATGGTAGGGGCCGCCATTGATCTACAACATATTTGCAATAGTTTAGACTAAGTTTATGACAAATTGAGTTCTAATTAATAGTTAAATTAATCTAGGTGAACTCCCACTCAAAACAATATCCCTCAAATTGTTTTAGTGATCACACAAACCAAATCCACCACATCAAAACCGATCATCACGAGAATTGATGTAGCTTCAATGGCGAATAATCAACATGTTCATCATATCTACTATATGACTCATGCTTTACCTTTCGGTGATTCGTGTTCTGAGACCATGTCTGTACATGCTAGGCTCTTCAAGATCAAACCTTAGCTTCCGCATGAGCAAATCTGGCTTGCTCACGTTGTATACACTCGCAGAATCTAACACACCTGATCATCACGTGGTGTTTCGAAACAACGAGCTTTAGCAACGGTGCTTACTTAGGATGAACAATTTAAAACTTGAAATTGTGTGCTTGAGGGATCATCTTATAATGCTACCGTCGCAAACTAAGCAATACAAGATGGATAAAGAATTAACATCACATGCAAGTCATAATATGTGATATGATATGGCCTTTCTTATTGTGCTTCTGATCTCCATCTTCAAGCACGAACATGATCTCCATCATCACCGGTATGGCGTTGTGAGACCCTGGCGCATGGATCAATAGGATTGATAGGAAAACCCATACCAACGAGTTGCAAATTCTTTTCCGGAAGCTCATTCAAAAAGAACTCTAAGGTTAAGCGTTCTTGGCCTAAAGCAATTCTAGGATGGGTGACCGACTAGGAAGTGGGTACCGGGTGCGCACGAGTAAGGACAAAGTGAGCAGAAAAGACTAGTGTTGGTTTGTGGGGTTAGTATAGAGATCCTATTGAGCTGCCAGAAGTGACAGCCGTCGGTCCGGAGTGACCGTGGGTGTTACAGGCGTCAAGGTCAATGGCGTCGTTTCATGGTTGTCGTCCACCAGCTTCAACTATTACAACTACTTTGAATAGACATGCAGGTCTTAACGGAATTTAAAAGACAACCATATGGCTCCTGCCGGTTGCCAACTTACAATAAGGAACATTGCATACATCATATATAATCACAATCATGGCCATATCACATCACAAAGACACCCTCAGAAACAAAGTTAGACGCCTCTAATTTTCTTTACATATTTTACGTGGTTTGGGGCTTTCAATAAGTGTCGTTCTAACTTACGAACAAGAACCACAACGTTGATCTTTGAACTATCAAGTGTCCGTTGTAAATTGAATCTATACTATAATGGTAGAGATAGACACCCGCAAAGCCACTTATGCAATACAAGTTGCATGTTGAGCGTGGAGCAAGTCTCATCAACGATGTCATGTAAGGTTAGCCCGGGCCGCTTCATCCCATCATACCGCAAGATGCAAAGTACACAAAAAGCAATTGATAATAAAAGCACCACCGCCCACAATGACCATTGTGTTATACTCGTGCAACATATCCACATATAGACACGGCTCTGATACCACTGTAGGGGTTCGTATCATGGAAAACAAAAAAATTCTACCTCATGCACACAAACAAGCCAAGATCTATCTACTAGATTGTAGCAACGAGTCGATAGAAGTACTCACCCTCGAAGATTCCAAAGCAGTTAATAAGAGCAGATTCTCGTGGGTGATGTAGTTGTACACTTGCCGATCTCAAGATCGCGTAGACGATCCTTCCGGCGCTGCGTTCCGGCAGCGCTTCCGCAATCGGTCACACATTCGGTACTCGATGAAGACCTTCCTCTCCCTTGTTCCAGCAGGCAGCGGAGGTTGTAGTTCTCCCCTCGCGATTCCGGCAGCACGACGGCGTGGTGTCGGAAGTAGAGGGTAGATCCCGCAGGGCTTCGCCTAAGCCGGTGTGAGTTATGGTGGATTAGGGTTTCCCGAAGATCCAGGGTTTAGATGACCGGGAGGAGGAGGAGGAGGTGTCGGTGGCGTCTAGGGCGGCGGCGACAGACCAACAGCGGCACGCGGCGGGAGCGCTGACGGCGGTGGCGACTCGGGTGGAGAGGGGCTAGGGCTTGTGTGCTTTGCGGCAGCCCTCCCCCTCTATTTATGAGAGGGAGGGGCAGCCTTGGGAGGGGTGGGTTTGAATCCAAACCCAAACCCAAGTTGGATTGAGAGAAGGACTTGTTTCTTCTCCCACTAGGAAACCATTGTTCCAGTTTGACTTTTCAAACTCCCGTTTGACTTTCAATTTAGAGCTTTAATTCTCTCTCGCAAATGCACACACCAAGTGACCTAGGATATGATCCAATAATTCCACTTACCCATGACACATTCATGGACCATTCTCCATCCGGACCGGTGAACCTTCTAGACCCTTCTAGAACCTCTCTGATGAAAACATCGAAAACTTTCCTGAACTCCGAAATAGGACTTTCCTTATATGAATCTTATTCTCCGGACCATTCCGGATCTCCTCGTGATATCCCGGATCCCATCTGAGACTCCGAACAACATCCGGTATCCCTACTAACATTCCATATCTACTAAACAACATCGAATCCTTAAGTGTGTTTCCCTACGGTTCGTGAATTATGCGGACATGACCAAGACACTTCTCCGATCAATAACCAATAGAGGAATCTAGAAATTCATATGGCTCCCACATATTTCTACGATTACTTTGCGATCGAATGAACCACTTACATACGATACCAATTTCCCTTTGTCTCACGATAGTTTACTTATCCGAGGTTTTGATCGTCGGTATCTCTGCATACCTAGTTCAACCTCGTTACTGATAAGTAATCTTTTCTCGTTCCCGTGATATGTGATCCCTTGTGAGCCAGTCACATGCTTGCAAGCTAATTGGATGACATTCCACCGAGAGGGCCCAGAGTATATCTATCCGTCATATGGATGGACAAATCCCACTCTTTATCCATGCGCCTCAACCCATACTTTCCGAACACTCAATGCCACCTTTATAGCCACCCAGTTACGGTGTGGTGTTTGATGTCATCAAAGCATCCTTTCGGTGATGGTGATTAACATGATCTCATGGTCGAAGAAATTAGGTTACTATGTATCAGAAACCTTATAGCAAACGAACTTTTGAAATGACTTGATCTTAATGCTACGCTTATCTATAGGAGTATGACCATCATACCATTCCCCTAATGATATGATCTTGTTATTAATAACATCTCATTGTTCATGATCGAGATACCACGATAATCTATTAATCAACAAGCTAGTATTATAAAGAGGCTTTACCAGGGACTCTAATTTAGTTAACAAATCACACAAGTATTAATGTTTCTGGTTAATACTATTATAGCATGAATGTAAACATTTATCATAAACACAAAGATATAATAAAAACCACTTTTATTATTTCCTCTAGGGCATATCTCCAACAATAATTATGTCGTTGCTTAGGATGAACCAGCACCAGATTAGAAATATAATGGCGTCTCTTGAGAACCTATAGAAGAGGACAAGCAAGCATTAGACAAGTGTGTCTACAATGAAATGAACAATCAATCAAAGTGTTTCTTAGAATTTCAGCAAATATAAGCTGGCCAGGTCATTTCAACAAATATATATGGAAGCAGTCGTTTATCCTGGAATGCAAGAGACGTTGGGTGACCCAGAATTTGCGGTGAGCTACACAACGGGCATGCAGTTACTGTCATAGCTAGGAACCTCATAGAAATTATAAAGGAATCGTAAGAGAACTTGTAGAGCAAGAATGCAAACTATGAATGAACTATATATATAGTAGAGGATAGCTGTGTCACTACTTAGGAGGAACCATTAGATATGAAATATAATGGCATTTCTTGTGAACCTATAGAACAGTACAAGCAAGCATTACACAAGTGTGCCTACAAATGAATTGAGCAATCGAACAGAGTGTTTCCTAGAATTTCAGTAAATATAAACTATCCAGGTCATTTCAAAAAATATATATGGAAGCGGTAGTATATCCTGGAATGCAAGAGACGTTGGGTGACTTAGAATTTGCGGTGAGCTACACAATGGGCATGCAGTTACTTTCGTAGCTAAGAATGAATGAGACAGAAATTATAATGGCATCATGCGAGAACTTAAAGAGCAGGAAGGCAAACCACAAATGAACTACATAGTAGATGATAGTTATGTCGTTGCTTAGGATGAACCAGCACCATATTATAAATATAATGGTGTGTCTTGCGAACCTGTAGAAGAGGACATGCTAGCATTAAACGAGTGTGCATACAATGAAATGAGCAATCAATCAAAGTGTTTCTTAGAATTTCAGCAAATATTTACTAGCCAAGTCATTTCAACAAATATATTGAAACGAGTGGTCATTTCAACGAGTGGTCATTTTAAGAGACGTTGGGTGACTCAGAATTTTTGGTGAGCTACACAATGGGCATGGAGGTACTTTCGTAGGACTAGCTAAGAATGAACAAGACATGAATTATAATGGCATCATGATAGAATTTGCAGAGTAGGAACACAAACCACAAATGAACTACATAGTAGAGGATAGTTATGTTGTTGCTTAGGATGAACCATTAGATATGAAATATAATGGCGTTGCTTGTGAACCCATGGAACATGACAAGCAAGCATTATACAAGTGTGCTTATAGATGAATTGAGCAATCGAATGGAGTGTTACCTAGAATTTGAGAAAATATAAACTAGCCAATTCATTTCAACAAATATATATGGAAGAAGTATTATATTATGGAACGCAAGCGACGTTGGGTGACTCAGAATTTTTGGTGAGCTACATAATGGACATGCAGTTACTTTCGTAGGAGTAGCTAAGAATGAATGAGACAACAAATGACATCATGCCAGAACTTGTAGAGAAGGAACGCAAACCACGAATGAACTACACAGTAGAGGATAGTTATGTCGTTGCTTAGGATGAATCAGCACCAGATAAGGAAACAATGACATCGCGCTTGTGAACCTGTAGAAGAAGCTGTGCAAACCAACATGTTCAGTGTTCCCTTTTGAGCTCTATGCAAAGAAAAAACAAATAGTCAGTGTTGCATCTCTTAAAGATCCAGATAACAACAACATAATTATTCTCGAACTAGTAAGATGAGTTTAAACAGGTACTATAGGATAGCAGAACGATGCCAAGGAGGAAATAATAGAAGAAACTTAGCTCAGGATGAACCGGATAGATTTAGTAACTGTGGAGCAGAGAATCCACACTAATATTTTTCACTAACTTTACATTTTGGAAAAATTACACAATAGCAGGAAATTAATATTGTAGGGAGTAGCTAAGAACATGTGCATGACAAAATAACAAACATGTGCATTAATTGAAATTTGTAGAGCAGCGAATGCAATCAAACATGTGAAGTGACCTTGTATGTAGCACAAAGAACATGCATGTCCTAGCACGATTACAAAAATGAAGTTCACTGCAAAAGGCTTTAACCTGCTATATTGCTGAGAAAACAAAAAGGAGTTGTAGATTAGGTTACCTCGGCCGGAGAGGCATCTAAGCATCGTCAGTACTGTGCGAGTGACGTGCAGGTCACGAGGGTGCTGCGGTTGCGGCTAAGTAGATCTTGGGCGGTCGGGGAAGCACATCTTGGACGGTCGGGGAAGCAGATATTGGACGGTCGATGCCGGCTTGAGCGTGGAGACGAGAGCGACGCTGAGGCAGATCCGATGTGGTGGACGAGAGCGTCACTAAGGAAGATCCGGTGCAGTGAGCAGCAATGCCCGTGCAGCTGGTCTGGAATGGTGGACATGGAACTCACTGAACTAAATCCCATCCGGTGGACACCGTGAGGCGTCTTCGGTACGGTTGGGTAGCATTCGGCGGCGGGGAATCAAAGCTTGGTCGGTTGATAACGCCATCAGGATGGTGAACGAGACACAACACCATTGCCGTGGCCCAGAAGCTAGGTGAACTAGATTCAGTGCGGTTGGTGTCGGTGAAGCGGCTCCGCAGCTGTGCACGAGACCGCAGCTCAGGCCACCGGCCGGTGCGTGCAGTGGTCGTGGAGGGGACAAATGAGCTTGGGATTTTTAGGAGGGCCGGTAAAAACTACGCGAATAGGGACCATATAGGTCAACATGAAACAAATAGCGATCGTGCCCCTAAGCTACCGACTTTAGCATGCCCATTTGTCGTCTAAACAAAGGGTAGAATCAGAATTTTACAGTCAAAAGTTTTTAAAACAAAGGAGCGCCAAATGCTTCAAGGTCAGTGTGTGATATTGCCGCTCGATTGAGATTTTGAATTTGGCTAGCGCCCATCTTCTATTCTAATAATAATAGAAAAATGGTACTCTCGGTGGGAGATTTTGGCTCAAAGTTTTTGAAATGGAGGGCGGGAAGGTCGGTGGGTGGTTTTGCCGCTCGATTGAGATTTTGAATTTGGCTAGCGTCATCTAATAATAATAGCGGGAGATGTTGCCTCAAAATGTTTGCAAGGAGGGGCGCAACATGGCGCATCTAAGTCGGTGGGGAATTTGCCACTCGATTGTTTTGAATTTTGTTGCTAGCGTCCAAGTAATAATAGAAAAGGTAGTTTTTTAGCGATTCAATGGAAAAAGGTAGTTGTAGACTAGTACTCCGTACTAGTACGCTAGCTGGTCAGGAAATGAAGGTCGAGAGTCACGTCAGCTGATCATCCATTACATTAATTACGCACAAATGCACAACATTGGATACTCTACCTCCGATTCAAACAGGGGTGCACGCGCGGTAAATCTAGCCTCTTGACTAAGATTTTGATTTTGGCTAGCGTGCAAATAATATTAGGAGAGAAAAAATGATACTCCGTCTGTTTAGGAATAGAAAAAAATGGTCACATCAACTGCTCATCAATAACAACCATATTCACATAGAAAAATAATGTTGACCCCCATTACAATTATTTTTTGTTTGGGATGTAGGTTTTGACGCTAGATTACGATTTTGAATTTGGCAATAGTCTTAATAACAAAAATTATAAGCAAACCCCAGCACCCAACCCAACAACTTCACAATCCTCATTTCTCAAAGTAGCCTTTTATTCCTGGACAAAGAGGTAGAAAATCGGATACCATGATCTCTGATTGAAATATATTACCTCGGGGGTGTGGGGCCGAGGGGGGATTTGCCACTCGACTATGAATTTTAATGTGAATAATCCAAGTAATAAACAGAAAAATTGTATAAGTTCTTTTTTTAGGGCCATACTCCATCTGTTCATGAATCCACTCAGAAGCAAAAGAAAATGTTGAGATCCGATTCAAAAATATAGTTCTATTTATCACATGACGATTATGAATATGGTGTGAAACAATGGTAAGGATTTTTTTTTAGAATATGATCAATGATCCAGGACATCAGCACTTGTAATATAAATTACTGCAAGTATGATAGTAGTACATACTAGTAAACTGCACGTGCTTTGCATGTTTACACTTTCAGTGAAAAACAACTTTAAATTTTTAAAATGTATCGGTATGAAAATAGTATTGGTGATTTGTTGGTTGAATTTTATACATCCAACTATGTGAAGCAGCAACTTCACGTGGAATTGATTCAGTATATGTTCTAGCAACCTCCATCTTGCACCATAAGAATGACACCAAATATGCAATGCATACTATAATTCCTGCCTCGTCTTCTTATTTATTATCTCTAAAAAATAGTGAGATGATATTTCTGGTAATAGGTTAAAGTACATAACTGTATCATATTTGTGTGTTGTTACGGAAGATTTTTGATGATGAATTGAGCTCTAATAAGCTAACTCGAATTTATTTTAGGCATACATATGAGGTGGTAGGTGGAGAAGTGAACAAGACATACTTCCAAAAATATAAATAGTTACACATGAAAAAAGAAACAAACAGAGGATTAGTAGCCTAAAATCCTTTATCCGAACATAATAACCGGATGAGCAATGAAAGCCGAAAATACTACTCCTAACAAGTTTCATCTTTCTCTCTTACGTGATCTTATGTATTCATACATTGCAATTATAGTAAAACTTGCTCGCAAAAGATCCTAGAGAGAGTACAGCGCTAGAGAGAGCCTAGGAAACACACGTCACATGGCATTCTAGAAAAATCGGCTATCACCTAGATGTTTCCCGGCAGGAGGTGCTGCGCTGCACATAGTGAGAGCGAATCCAAACAATACTGACCGTTAGATTCCCCTCACTAGTGCCTTGATGAACGGCAGATGTTCGGTAGTTGAGCAAAATCAACGGTTAGTCTCTCTTGAGGTGTTTTGGCGGGAAATCTATGGACAAAGTGGTAAATCCAAATTTGAATTGTCACATTATAGTAGAAAATAAAAAATAGAATAGATATTAGATAGATAGAAGAGTAGATAGATAGATAGAGATAGAGATTAGTGCATACACACATAACTAGTTTGATCGCATCCACACATATATTACACAATAGTCCAACCTTGCAACATATAAAGCACCAATATTAATGTCACATCCCAAGATTTTCCAAATCTTGTAATGTGAAAAATAAATCAATAAAAATAAAACTTTGTTGATTTTCAGGGTGAGAAGAAACTTTTTGAATCCAATTGGAAACCTTCAAACCAATGTGGATCAAATAAATCCTAAAGGGATTTAAAAGGATAAACATTTAATAAAGGAAAATAAAAATATTTGGAATTACTATTTTGGATCTTTAAATAAAAGATTTGGTTTTCAAAAGAAAAGGTAGATTTATAAATAAGGATTATTTTATGGAACCAAAATAAACCTTGGTCAAGCTTTTGAAATAAAACATTTTGTTTTAATAAAAATAGCAAAGGTTTATTTAAATAAAATAATAAGGATTTAATATCCAATTTTATTTAAATAAAAGATTTTACCATTTTAAATAAAACATCAAAACTTATTAAATTATTTTAAATAAGTTTTCCAAGTGTCTCTTATTTTCAAATAAAACCTACTGAAGTGTTTTGGCTTTATTTTAGGTTTCAAAAATAAAGATTTTAATGAAACAAATCCTATTTGAATTATTAACTAAGGTCCGTCTTATTTAATAAATAATGGACCCTAAAATAAAATATTATTTTGATCTTTGGACTTTGGTTTATGTTGTTAAACAGAACCAAATTCAGTTGTAATGTTTGGTGAAAATTTTGAATTGATTTGAATGCTTGAATTGTTGTTTGGAAATTCAAAACAGAAAATAGATTTGGAAAAAGATAAAACATTTGAAAGAAAAAAATAAGAATCAGACACAACCCACTAAGCCCAACAAACAGCCCAGTTCCTCACTCCCGCAGAAAACGTTCGCTTTTCGCTCGACCACAGAGACGCTGACCAGTGGACCCAACTCCCCTCTCCTCTCTCTCGCTGACCAACCGACCCCACCCCTCCGGCTCATCTTCTTCCTCGCGCAGACGACCCCCGGCCGTTGCAGCAGGTAACGCCGGCGATCAATTCGCGTAAATGGCCGCATTAATCCACCCCGTGATCACGCCCATTTAACCGCATGCTCTCCTCTTCCTTTCCCCTCAGACTCCACGCCCTGAATGCCACCAGGCTGCCCTGAATCGAGCTCACAGCACCACTGCTCCGACCACCGTCCCCAGTCGATTCTGGCCCAACCTCGCCACCCCTTGCCTCCCCGAGCACACGAGCACACTTCCCACTCCCATACGCTTCTTCCTATACCTCCTATTCAACCGCGGGCACCCCAGAACGTCGGCAACCACTCCGACTGAGTGCCGCCGTGTCTTCCTTCTTCTCCGGTGAAATTCCCTGGTAAGAACAGACCACCCCGCGCCTTCTCGTTCACGCACGCATCATCGACTCGACCATGTGCATCTAACCATGCTCTTTGTTTGCCCTCTCGTGACCCGTAGCACCGTCCTCGACCACGACCGCGTGTAACCGTCGCCAGACCTAACTCCGGTGAGCGATTCCTCCTGTCCCCGTGCGCCCCTTGCCAAGACGACTCCACGTTGAGCTTCCCCAGGCTTCTGCGATCACAGTAAGCATACTCCCCTCCCTTCTAGATTCCTGCATCGCCAGTTTCCCAGTCGCCTGACCGTCGCTGCCGCGCGCAGCCGTCGAGCGTCGCCAGTTAGTGGCAATTAGATAGTAGCCGTTAGATCGATAACGCATGGCTAAGATTAGAACTGAGCGAAGCGGTATGAGCTAGCCTGAGCCGTGCGATCTGCTTAGATCCAACGAACCGTAGAGCACGATCCACTCGAACCGGTACCGTCCAATCAAAACGCGACGCGTGGCCAGTTTTTGTTTAAAACAGAATTTGAAAACAGATTTGATTTGCAAATTGAAACCCTTGTAACTTTTGATCCACACGTCCAAAAATTACAAACTTTATATCATTGGAATCAGTGGAACAAGCCCTAGCCAACCATGCAGTTTGTTTAGTAAAAAGCCTCTAGTAAAAGGTTTGTTTTTGCAGAAACATTTATATGCTTGTTTAGGTTAGAAAAATTGTTCAAAAATGTTTTTGAGGTTGAAATCTTGGCAAGTTGGTTTGTGGTAAACCTACTGACCCTAGGAACCAACCCATGGTTTTGAAAATGGATTTGGTGAAGTTTAGGATGGATTAATTGGTTTATCCCATTTCTAGCCAAATAAAAATAATGGTTTTGTTATGAAAATGGTTTTTGGAGTAAAAACTTTGGGAAAATGATTTGAATCAAACCTACTGACCCTAAACACCAAGTTTTGAGAATTAGCAACTTATTTGGTGAAAGACATGAAGTTTTTGATTTGATAAAAACATTTCCCACCATATAAAATGATGAATGGATTTAAAAATGGTTTAGGAATAAAACCCTTTTGCAAATGACTTTGCCACTTTGGAAAATGTCCACCTTGAACCCTACAAAGTTTAGAAGCCTAGTGGAAACCATCTTTGCAAATAAAACTACCTTTTGCATGCTTGCATGCATAACTTAGTTCCTAATATTTTATGTGTGTTTTGTTTGATTGATTATTGGTTGGAATGCAAGTTGATTTTGTGATTGTTTGATTGATTTGTAGTGAAGTTAGAAAAGTGTGAAACTAGCAAGATCAAGAAGTGAACCAACATCCCCAACCAAAAAGGCAAGTGACACTATCATCTAAAGTCCTAATATTTTCATTATACTTAGTGGATTTTGAAACATGCATGAAAAGAAATTTCTATACTTATGCTATGCTAAATCCTAATAGGATACCCTATACATTCCTTAGTGAAAACAAAGTAGTTGTTACATGCTTAGCCATGCTATATTTTGAAAAGAGATACATGTTGAGATTTTATGAGATTGAGAAAAGACTTATGTTTTATATAATAAAACAAGGACTCAATGAACCACCTGGGTGGACAAGGATACTTTGAGTTTTGGAGAAGGTGGCAACAAAATGAACCATGTCTATGGAAATCTCTTTGTGTTGTGCTCCAAAGGAAAACCACCCAGCAAACTTAGAGATTGAACATGTTTCTCCAATTGTGGCTTTCGTGTACAACCACATGCTATTTATGGCTCTGGCTTAGTCAACTACATTGGGAAGACCCATGCATTGTCTTTAGGTTACTGAAAATGGGGACCTGGAATCCTACATGGGTACTGAAGACAAGCTAGCAATGGTGTATGGGAGGACCCTTTGGAAAGACTTCGTCACATTCTCAATCCGCTAGTACTCCATCTTGGTGAGTACCAATCCAGTGGCCACTGGTGGCAACAAGATGAGATTGTGACATGTGGGTAAAGTGTACTACTTCTGCAGAAGATAATAAAATCTAAGTACTTAGCCATGTCCCCGGTTATGGACAATACTGAGCAACTAAAGTTTGAATCTATGTGAAATCTCGACATTCCAATTTCTAAAAGAAAACTTTTAAGTGACAACAAAAGACTTGATGCACTTGGGGGTACCAAGGATCTCAAGAGTTTTTGACAAAGACAGTTGGTGGATTCCAAGGAGTTCAGAAAAATTTGACAAAGAAAACAGAACCATTTGAAAAGATAGGATAAAATGATTGTTTTATGCAAATGAGCCTAAAACTCTACTTAGCCAATTATGCATGTAATGGTAGGATCCACTTATATTCAACATAGTAGTGAAACTTGCCAATACAATTCAAATGTATTGACCCTTGTGGATGTAACTTGTAATGTTGCAGGTTTGATTGTTTTAGAGAAGATTGATTGATTAGGATTACAAAGTCTATAACCAACATGTCTGCCTGTGGCACTTTGAAGATGAAGGACCCCATGCTTATAGTTATTCCGCTGCAATGTAATCTATTAGCCAAATGAGCTATGTAAGATGTAATAAAATTATGTTATCCCTGGTTATAAAGTTATATTATGACCTTTGTTTCTTGATATTACATCTTAACTGTGGATGCTAGCTATTGATCCAGGGACTAGCATTGTAAACACAGGGGGCTCCACCTTATATTAAATAAAGGTTGGGACACTCCCTCTACAATTAAGCAGGTTAGCAATCCACGGATCACATATTCAAGAATCATACTACTTCCATATTGGTGCAATTTGTTCACCAATTAGTACCTCTGCTACACAATTTATACAAGGCTTTTTAGCAAGATAAAATAGCATGATAAAAAGGGTAATATTTGGAGTATAGTATAAGGTACCATATAAATTATAGAGATGTCGCAACAAGGAAATGACCCAAGTGCAGACTAATACAGTAACAAAGTACTTTCAGCATCAGGTTCCATTTCACAACAAAGGGACTGACCTGAGCTGTTAGTGTTCAACCCAGAATATTGAGCATATTCATGACTTTCTCGTTAATTTCTATGTTTTTCTCCAGGTGGGTTACAACTTCTTCTAATTTGGCCTTCAAACGGTCATTATATACACTTAAAGCAGATGTTAAAGATCGTTAAGCTTGTAGTTGTTACTCTTTAACTTGAATATGCAAAGAAATGTCCTTGGAGTTGGACTTGTACTTGAACTTTGAATTTGACGAGCTCACTTCGAACCCGACATTACACAACATGTTCTTGGCTTTAGCACCGCATTTTAGTACCTTGGAAAAGAAATCCACACATTATTTTGGAGATTTTACTGAACAAGCTTTCCTAGGATTTGCTGGCTCCTCTTTCAAGTCAACCTGGAAAGTTCAGTTGATAGACATATATAAGAGAAGTGAAGTCACTATAGAGAAACATACAAACATGTTTAACAAGTGCATGAGATGCTATAACTGGCAATGCTGATAACGCATCTAATACACTTCAGTAAAAAGATCATTTTGTCGTGGATGTTTTTTATGCATTTACTAACAGGACTAAAAATGTGGCTTCATGTGTACACACTATGAGGTGCAGATATGACAAGTTTGTACAATTTAAAAATGAAATTGACTTTTGTTGCAAATCATGAATGTAATGAAAACAAAACTGAGAAGTAGTCCAAGCAAGTTTGAATATCAACGTATATACATACAAATCACTACAAGTGTAACATCACAAAACACGAATACTTACAGCAACTTTCTTTACAATGACATCGTATCTATTCGTGTGGAATCCCTCGAATTTCTCTAGGAGAGTCAACTGTTTTTTAGATCCCCGTTAGACTTATGCATTTGAACGAGCGAAAATAAATTGCATCACGTGGTCGAAATGGAGGATGAAAAGATAAGATGCATACAGATTGCACAACATCAATTACATACTAATACTAGTACAAAACAACAGGTCCTTACCAATTGGTAGAGGCGCCCAATTATGCTGCGGGATCTTGTACAACTTAGTACTCGTACTTTATTATGGCTAGAACAGTTCCTTTGAGCGATAGCCTACAAAAAAGGAGACTTCTAAGACACATGCATAAATAGGAATTGACAGTGCGATCTAGTATCACAATCTTCTGAAATCATACCTCATTCTTTTGATCAATCCAGTGGTGGAGAAGATCACCCCACAAATCGTCAGTCATGTTATCCACATGAGACGTTCTTGTAACATCCTGAAAACACTTGCCAGATAAGTGTTTCTTATTTAGCCTTTGGCGCTGCTGGCGTAAACATGTGGAGAATATGATTTTGAGAACAACCTTTACATCCTTGCTATTCTCATCGAACATGAAAAATCTCTATAGACAATAGTGAGTAGCATATATAACAAACAGCTGACATGGGTAGCTAAGAAAAAAAGGGACAGAGCTGCGGAGTATGTCCAAGAGACAGATGACATACATGTAACTTCTTGAGTAAACCCTCAAAATTATCAGGGATATTTTGGTGTTGTTTCCATGAAGGCAATATGGGAATATCATTCCTCACGAAAACACCTGTGATCGATGCTATATAAGAAGATTCATGTGGATCCAGTGGCCATCTGAATCAAGAAGATGTGATCGGAAGTCTTGATTTAGTTGTTTCAAGAATCTGTTCAAGAGTTTTTCCCATTCGGCCCCCTTGTTAATATTCGTCGTGTTACATCAAAATATCAATTTGGTGTCACACTCATTTGCAAGGGAGTATAGTCAGTACTAAAGATCATTGGGGATTATTACCAGTTCGTTGTTGAGAAGCTACTGTTGAAACTGGTTCTACTGCCAATTGTTTCTGGATAACCAGAATGGCTACTAGTGGCTGTGGGATGTGTATTTTTTTATTCGCAGACGCTAGTGGAACTGGACCCACTGGTGCAGGATTAGGACACAACTTTTTATGTCGCTGTTCTGCATTATTGGCTTTTTTGCCTGGTTGTCACTTTCAATTAGATTAAGTAGAGTCTAAGACCTTGTTCTGACTCCGTTTCCAGTACTGGAAGCAAATATCTTTTGAGATTTATCATGGAATCATGTGCAACAGAGCAAATTATTTAGGCATACTTGCAGCGGTTGATAGCTGGAAAAGCAATTAATCCCATCACAACTCTAGTATAGTGAATTACTTCCCCTGGTCTAACCATATGGCACCCTGAGTGAGAAGAAACCACACGAAGGTTCAATACAATCTACCAATCTGTAGGCTTGACTATAATAATAATAACATAACTTGCATGGTGTAAGGTTTTAAAGAAAAACTGAACAAATCAAATCAAACTAATTTTCTTAGTAGATGAAGGGCACTTGATGCCCGCTTGGTTATACTCTAAACAAGGAGCATGACATACTACTTTGGCTCAGAACCTCAGCTAGAGTTGACAAATACCAGTTGTGCTATTTATGACCTTTACGCCCCAACAAGAATCATTTTAGGAGAAATTCCACAGATGTCAGAGGAGCTTCATAACGATGGTAAGGAACGATCTACCAAACTTTAGTATTGATCGAGTATATGAGAAAGAATGTAGTACAACAAGCAACGAAGTACTTTTTATAGTAATCGAATGCATAATGAAAGAGAGCATAGAGTGTTCAACAACCTTCTTATTGGGATAAGACGGGTTTACGCTTCGCGTTGGTGCGGTCGAGCGAGCGGGCGCGTCGTTTGCCCATCTCTCTGGTGTCGAAGACGAGGGAGTCCGTGAAGTAGATGGGACTTGCGGGACAGTATCGTGTTTGCCAGCGACGCTGGCCATGCTCCAACACGGTGGTTGCCAGAGTGGGGAAGACACCGTGTCTTGCTAAACAAGGGAGTTGTGTCTTCGGTCACAACGGTACCTAGTGAGGAGGCTATGGTGTCGAGGAGGGATGGCGGTGCAAGGCCATATTCGTGGGAGATGCAGGATAAGGCGCCTTTATATGTATCAATGGCGCCGGTGGTATGTTCAAAACTTTTGAATTGCGCGTGGCGCCGGGGTAGTTCAAAGAAAACCCTGCCAATGTAATGCAAAATTTGGTGATCTTTAGCCCGCAAAAAAATGGTGATATCTACTCTATTGCTACACTTGCTAGGAGCCGAGCTAGAAGAAGTGCATCGACAGCGATGGGAGGTATGAATGAACCAGAAGCCTTTACCAGGTGTAGACTCCATAGTCCATACTATGAAAAAGCTAGTATGCGTAGTTCGGAGCACAGGCTCTGCTTCAAGCACTCATACTCTAATTATACTCCCCTTTTCGAAGAAACTAAGATTACTTGTATACTACATCCATTCCGGTTTATTTAGGCAAATATGTAGATCAAGAAAATAATTTGATCGTAAATTTGGTTACCTATACCGCTCGGGATGGAAGCGGTAGTAATAACTAACTACGAAGTATAGTATAGTAGGAAAGATGATCACACCAAATTTGGCTCTGGCAACATTGTGGCTGGTGATGAATGTGACATTCACCAAATAACCAAATACTTTGCCAGCAAGTACACGATCATAACTTCATACTACTAAATAAAGGTTTTTCAATTTACTAAGCCCATTTTGCAATCTATATTATCAGATCATGAACTACTCCCTCCGCATAATATATGCTTGTTTAGTAAGCTGTTTTGCCATCGTAAATAGGATTATATTGTGAAAACAGATGGAGTACTAATTTTAAGGTCTTCCACGTGCCGTCTCATTGATGGAGATCGACCACACCTTCATGCTTCAGCTTTGCCAGCTCGGCCAGGAGTTTGTCCTTCTGGTCCTCGAGGTCCTGGATCCGTTCGAAGCTGATGCCCAACATCTCCACCATGCTGATGTTCCGCCGCTTCAGAGATTCACGCTCAATCAAGTATTCCATGGCGAGATTCCTGAGGAGGCTAAGCCCGACCTTGTCAGCGGCGAGTTTGGAGTAAAGTCTATTGCAATCCTTGACGAGGGTGCTTCTGTCCGCTGTCATGGCGCAGGAATCGCCCATTACCTTTTTCACCATAAACTTGATCTCGAAGCTAATATTCTATTAGATGAACAGGGAGAAAAAACTCAGAAGTGTACCCAGAGAACTATCAAGGAAGAGGGACAAGGAATCAGAATTTTTACCTCGCGGCTGTACGGATCGACCTCCATCGGCAACAGTGGAGATGATTCTACAGGTAGGAGTGCCGCGGGAATGCAAAGACTGCCCGATCTAAAAGAACATTGAGAAAGAATGTACTAGTAGTAGAGAAAATGAGCGAATAAAGAAACGGTCAAAGACATGGAAAGTTTCCCATGAACGGAGATTTACCTGAAGGTATCGCCATCCATCGGCTACGGTGAAGATGTTTCTGCAGGCAGGAGTTCTGAGGGAATTCGAAGACAATCTGACCTAAAAAAATCACGGAAGAATGTGCTAGTAGGTAAATGGGTGAATCAATAAAAGGTCAAAGACATGGAAAGTTGCGCAAGCACGGAGATTTACCTGAAGGTATCTGTCCCTGGTAGCGACGGCTTTGAAGAACCTTGAGTTCAAGACCTCTCGCCTGTAGCTGAGGGATTCGACTGGGACCCATTGATCATGGCAGAATGGCAAGTAGACTTCTTGCCTTCAGCCAGCTTCACCATCGCGGCACGATCCCTTCTGTGGCGGGACTTGTTCCCGGTCATGCGGGTGAAGTAGCACAGCAAAAAGGAATGAAAACGGGCAAATCAATATGGCAAAGAAGAACTATAGTCGCGAAGAGAGGAGGAAGAAGGTATAGTCTGTGATAGGTGGCCTCTTCGTCTTCACGCGAGTACTAAAAAACCATTTCTACTCAGATACAGTACTTGACGTAGAATTCTAAAAGACTTGCACGTGAGAACAGATAACGAAAGTATGCCATATCATTTTTATATAAAATCATAATTCTAATAGATGAAACTCAAAAAATAATAATAATTTAGATCCACGTCCATAAAGTATCAGGTGAGCTCAAAAAATAATTATAGCAATAGAAAACAAATTACAATCACGGGACGATGAGAGGGTAGCTCTAACATGTGGGTACTATCTTATGGACAAGTTTGACTAGATACATTATGGTGCAATCAACTAGCTTATCTTATAACAAGTGGGTCTCATTTTAGAGATAGGGTTGGCCATATACATAGGTGATTCCCTAATACTCTTGATATCATGTAAGTATAACACGTCGGTCCACTATAAATATTTGAAAGGTCTGCTTATGGCATTCAGATCCATACTCTTTAGACTTTCTTTACGGAAAGGAACAATCTCATCATCACTCGGAAAATTAAGATTGTTCTTTCCTGATAGTTGTATACTCAGACTGATGGAATTATTGTTCACTAAAAAGATGTATCCATCTACCTTCAAAAAGACAATTATCAATTCAAGAGCAATCTCGTGGTGGTTACCTAATTTAGTTAAGTTTTCAACATGCAAAATTTCAGCAAGAAGTTGAACCTGGTGTCAAAACTCTTGGTGGTGGTTTGTGATGTATTAGCTGTCCCCCGATAGTTACCTCAAAAAATCACAAAACTTTCAAAACAAGCCTCCAATTTTATTGTACTTAAATTTGACCTAATTTCGATAAGTCGGCATAAAGACATTCAAGTGGGCAGAGTTAGCTAGGATGAAGATTGAGAAATCATAAAATTAAACATAGGAATCATAAGTGAAACATGTCGGTCCACTTAATATGTCTGGAAGCTTGGCTTGTGGCACTAAGATCCATATTCTTCGAACAATCTTTATGAAAAATAATAATCTCGTCATTACTCGAGAAATTGAGAATATACTTTCCTGATAGTTGGAAACTCACATCGATGACATTGTTTACTACAAGAAGATGCACCCATCTACCTAGAAAATACATTTAATTCAAGAGCAATCTACCTCGCTTACTTGTAGCTCAAGTTTGACCTAATTTCATTAAATCGAGAAGAAGTCGGTGAAGTGTGCGAAGTTAGCTAGGCAGCTTGAAAAATGGAATTATACTCCCTCCGTCCCAAAATAGATGTCTTAGATTCATCCAAATTTTGACAAATCTAAGACATCTATTTTGGGACGGGGGGAGTATAAGAAACCGTGGTCCACTTTGTGTGATAATTGGGAGGGTTTAATTTTCTTCTAACTATGGCAGGCCCCATAGGAGCGAGGTGCTTCAGTTAACATGGTCAGTGGAAGTACAAGTTACATCGAGGACCTCATAAAAATGAAAATTACATCCAAGTCCATGCATTTAGCACAAGGTCACTAGAACTAAGCAATGAACTGTGTTTTCGGGTTTGCGCATACTAGCGTTCATTCATTTTGCTAAAGTCTATCAATAGAATCTTTTAGATGCTAAGAATGGAAAAGAAGATCGAATGGTTAGCAATGTTTGGATTTGCCACTTTTGATCCAACGGTCAATGTTCAAAGTTATTCATACACTATACTATAGTGGTATGGTATTGTAAGAGATAAGACAATATAAAGATAAGATAAGAAGTACTATTGCGAATTGTCGATCTTTTGAAAACCCTTCCTTCTCGATGTTTGGGAAGCAAGTGAAAATTTCAAAACCGGAAAAGTTTGAATATTTTTGCCGCCGAGGACCAAAGCGGTTTCCTTCCTATGTACTACTCCTCCTACTCCATAGTCCACGCCAACGCGGATGCTGAACATGCCAGAGAAACAGAGCCACCCTCTCAAAAATAAAAATAAAAAGAAACAGAACCGCCGTTACAAGGCACACGTGCGCATCGGCACACTATGGACGAGGGAGAAATCAGCCGGGCCGGTTCGCGAGGGGAGAGGGTATAGAGATGAGAGGCAGTGAAGGAGAGAGAAAAAACACTTTTTGCGTGCATAGGTCCTGAAATTTACTCCTAGTAGAGTGTACACTGTAACTGTAAGGCGGCAGGAGTACCTCGTGTCAGGAACCCATCATAACTTTGCTCTTCGCTGCTTCCCTCTTCTCTGGCCTACTTTTTTTATCCTCTCTACATGTACAACGTGTGGATAGAGGTGACCATATGTACACTCATACTACACTACTAGTACACGAGTAAGCTCCACCGTTTAGACAGTGTCTATACGAGATGATGTGTGGGATCCACTATACTAAAGAGGCTAACTTATGCATAGGATTTTTACACTGCCAAGTGGGCCTAATATTTGCTTTTTCCTTAGCATCCGCAATGTGATAAAAACACCTTAAGGTTTATGTGGCATCCCCTAAGGTTCACCTTATATATTGTGGGTCCTACCTTATGGCAAATGTCTGGAAACTTGGCTTGTGGCATTCAGATCCATATTCTTCAGACTTTCTTTATGGGAAAGAACAATCTTGTCGCTTTTTTTAAATAATACAATTTGTTATTAAATTCCATGAATAATACACAAAATTAGGAATTTTGAACAGTAGCGCGGCCTCGGGGTCTCAAATACCGACCTACACCCGTCGGTAGTTGAACCACCGAGAAACACTCGTAGGTGTTTGAACCACTCTACGCTTGGCTCTAACCAACTGGTCGGGAGTTAAATCCCGAAAGGTCCTTGTCGGAAGTTCAAACCCCGAGGCGCGCTAGATTTTGAATTTGTCAAAATTGTGTATTATTCGTGGAATTTAATAAAAAATCGTATTATTAAAAAAATAGCAATCTCGTCATCACTCGAAAAACTAAGAATGTTCTTTCGTGATAGTTGGAAACTCATATTGACAACACTGTTTACTACAAGAAGATGAACCCATCTACTTTTGAAAAGACATTTAATTCAAGATTTATCTATCATGCTTATTTGTAGCTCAAGTTTGTGAAGGAAATATGCCGTAGAGGCAATCATAGAGATGATTATATTTCTTATGTATCCATGAGTTATTGTAATGTTCCTTGAATATCCATATCAGACAACTTGTATTGATGGGAAATTATGTGAATTTTTTGTGAAACTCTATACTTGTATGTTTATCTAATAGTTGTCCCTAGTCGGATTTCATGTGAGGACACACGTGAATATTAGACTAGCACATCGATTGGTTGATGACTATGTTTCACAAGTCATAGACATGGAGATGTCAAACCAATGATGTGGACACATGTTATGAACATGGGGTTGGACTGACCCAACTTGAGACTGGCAATTAGACTTGCAGCTCTCTCTACACATCGTGTACGTTTTGTCCTTATACCTGAGATTATCGCATGTACTTGAGATGTGGATCGACCTACTTTGGGGCTATCAGACTCTACTCCGTAACTGGATACTTATAAAGGTAGCTTTCGGGTTTGTCCTGAAGCATGTTGCAAGGCATGGTTAATCAAGATGAGATTTGCCCCTCTCTACTTGAGAGAGATATCTCTGGGCCCCTCGAGTGATCGGATCCAGAAATGCATGGCTGTGCTACATATGGTTAAGAGTTAACCTAGTAAAGGGATTCCGAATCATAGTATCGAGAAAGGGAGGTTAGCTTGGAGCTAGACCAAATATCATGAGGCAAAGGGAAAGACATGTACTAAACCTTGTGATGGTTCGTCCGATATGATATTTGTATACGTTTAGGAGTTGGCACGTCTTGCTAGAGGCCGCTACCAACTATTAACAGAATAAGTGTATTCGTGTCATGTCTATACGTATATGAACCTATTGGGTCACACACTTAAGGGGCTGGAAGCCTAATGATGATTAGATCCGAATTAGACCAGGCTTAGGATACTCATGGGATGCTAATATAGAAGCCCACTAGGGATGCCTATATAAGAGAGGTTGGGGCGAGTTGACCAGGGTTAGACCATTCCACCCAGCCGCCACTCCTCACGCATGTGTTGCACGCACGGACCTAGCAGTCCGGCGTCTGATGCTTCCACCCCGCACATGTGGATACCTTGGAGGTGCTGCATCTGTGGCACTAGTGGTAATCCCGTGATCTATGACAACAGTATTCCTGGTTTACGCGGTAGAAATTTTTGATTTGCGCTAGTGTAGCCTACCCGTATACCTTCAGTTTGACCTAATTTCGTTAAAGGTGCATATTCTTAGCAAGAAGTTGAACCCGTCGTTAAAACTCTCGGTGGTTTGATATATTAATTGTGACCCTTGATGGGTACCTCTAAAATCTTATTCGTAAACTTTCAAAGTAGCCCATGATTTACTTGAAGTAGTTCAAATTTGACCTAATTCTGATCAATCGGCATAAAGTCATTCAAGTGGACAGAGTTATAATTAGCTAGGAAGTCTGAGAACTCATAATCGTAAGTACAACATGTTGGCCCACTATATAAGTCTAAAAACTTGTCTTGTGGCATTCAAATCCATATTCTTCAAACTTTCTTTACGGGAAATAACAATCTCGTCATCACTCAAAAAATTGAGAATGTTGTTTCTTGATAGATGGAAACTCACACTGACAACATTGTTTACTACAAGAAGATGCACCCATCTACCTCCAAAAATACATTTAATTCAAGAGCAATCTATTTGATCTTACTTGTATCTCAAATTTGAACTAATTTTGTTAAATTGTCAATGTGCAAAATCTTAGCAAGAAGTTGAATATGTCATCAAAACTCTTGGTGGTTTGATATATTAATTTTGACCCCTCTCTATGGGTACCTTCAAAAGCTTTTTTGTAAAGTTTCAAAGCAGCCCACGATTTACTTGTAGTAGTTCAAATTTGACCTAATTTTGATAAACTGGCATAAAGTCATTCAAGTGGGCGGAGTTAGCAAGGAAGTTTGAGAACTCATAAAACATCGGAAATTGCAAGTATAACATGTTGGTCCACTATATATGTATGAAAACTTGGCTTGGAGGCATTCATATCCATGTTCTTTGGACTTTCTTTACATGAAAGAACAATCTTGTCATCACTCGGAAAATTGAGAATGTTCTTTCGTGGTAGTTGGAAACTCACACTCTTGACATTGTTTACTGTGGCATCCCGCAAAACCACTACTAGAAAATCGCGTTGAATTTGTGCATTGCATCGTCATCATCATATGTTGTTTGTCAAAAACTATTTTCGCAAGCCCGTTTTGTTTTCCAAACGCCCCACCTTCATTCAAACACCAAAACCGGGTCCCCGGAATATTTTGTTTTGGCCGCTATCGGTTTGCACACGGCCCGTTTAAAACAAATAAAAGATTTAATTATTTTAGCGGGGGCAGTCGAACGGGCCATTTCGACCCGAACGACCACCCCCAGGATTTTAATCGGTCCACCTAAACCACCCTATTAATCCTAAGGCTACGGATAATCTACCCACCCCTTTGGCCACCTCACCCCAACCTATCCTATCTCGCCACATCAGACCCACCCCCCACCAATCCCTACGCCACGTGGCCTCCCTCTCTCTCCCTCTCTCTCTAAACCCACCTGCCACTCCCCGCACAGCCCACGCACGCACTTGACCTGGCCAGGCCCTAGCACCCCCGCACACACACCAACCCAGCAGCCCCACACGCAACACACGCCACACACCCGGCCTGGTCCCACCTAAGGGACCCACCTCTCCCGCAACCTCCCTCCTCCTCCCCGGCGCGCTGCCTCCCCTTCCCCTCTACCTCCGGCCTCCACCGCATCGCCGCCGGCCTCCCTCTCACCTCCGCGCGCCGCCACGCCTACGTCCGCCTCGCCCACGTCACCGCCTTCGACCACGCCTCCCCGCCACCTCCTCTCCGGCCACGCTCTGCTCCACCAACCCGCGGCGCCTCCCTTCCTCGCGAGCTCCCCGCGGCAACCGTCTCTGCAAGCCCCCGTCGTCGTCCTCCTCGCCTCCGGCCCGCCACCGACGGCCGCGTCCTCCGGTGCCGCCCCGCTCGCCGTCACCCTCCTCTCCTCCGGCCATCCTCGTCTCCGCGCTCGCCGACAGCGGCCTCCGGTCCCTATGCCTCGCCTGAGCCACGCCCCGTCGTCCGCGCCTCTGTGCCGTCCCCGGCCGCCTGCCCTCGCCCCATCCCCGCCTCGCCTGTCGCGAGCCCCGCCTCCGCCTTCGGGGACGCCCGCCCGTCGGGGCTCCTCCCGTCTGCCGCGGCCCAGACCACCCTCGACGGTTGCCCCTCCGATGCAAGTCCCAGCGTCGAGCTCGCCATGTCCTCTGCTCGCCCCGGGCAGCGTGAACCGTGGGTGCTCGGTGACCCAACCATGTGATGTTGGTGTGATGCTCTTCGAAGGTCAGGTTCTGTGTCGATGAATGGAGACGAAGCTAAGTACCGGCACCTGATCTTTTCAAGTTCGCCTCCCACGTCAAGATCGCCTTCCCGGAATGCCATGACCGTCTACGTGGATCTGAAGTCGCCGGCACCCCAAGATCTACCACACGGACGCCCACGGACTCGGAGAAAACCCCTCGAAACGACAAGTTCGCCAACCCGGAACCAAAGTGCGAACCTCGGTATCGACTTCACGTTCTCCTTCACGGATGCCAAGACCGAATCTCGTCGGGCCCGGATCCCGAAAACCAGACCCGACCCGCCAAGTTCTTCAATCGGATCCAAGGACACCGAGACCCCGGTGCGACAAGTACTCCGACCCGGACACCAAGTTCTGCATCCCGAACGCCAAGTCTGACCCGACCCGTGAACCCGTCAAGGTCTTCACAACGACAAGAACGACAGCAACCCGGGAGAATCCGACGCGCCCCGGCACCAAACCAATTTCGGCTTCCCGGATGCGACAAGACCTACCTCCGTGGTCCGAGAGCGTTTCCGTCGAACCCTGGACCCTGAGACCGACCCCGAACCCCGAAAACCCAAGTTCGTCGAGACCCTCTAATGTGTGAACCCCTTCCCGACACCCTATTTTATAATACAACTTGTCGCATAATAACTGTCTTGCATGCATACATTCATGTGGTCTGGGGCCTTATGCCGATTCACCTATAATTAAATATGGGGCCCATATGCGGGCAAATCTAGTCTCATATTGGCCTCATTTAAACTTGTGTAGCGAACCCGTATTATCTTTTGCCTTGTAATACAACATTTAAATGCAGGGTAGCTAAATAACATGAACCATTTAATTAATTGTCGGGACCCCGGTTCCGCTTAATATATGGCCTACTTGCATCGCATCTTTGCCATGTCATTCATCTTATTTTCATCATTGTGATCGTTTTCCGTTGTATTAAATAGTGCATCCGGTGTTCTTCTAGTGTTTTTCTTCTTCTCGGATAAGGCCGTTGAGTTGATGTGAGTCACCGCCCGATCTTGGTTGAACCCTTCGACAATGTTTTCGGTGACAGCATCCCCCTTTCTACCTATCTTACTTTTATAGTCTTTATTCCTCCTGTTGATCTATTGCTATCGTGTTGCGTTGCTCTAGTTTTCGCCGTGATATCCCTTGCAGCCTTATATTGCCTTGGACACATCCTATTACTGTTGTTTGGTAGATAGTTGGACTTGCGCGTAGTCGCTTGCTCAAATCTGTCACTTTGTCGTCAAGTGCCACGATTGTTGATGTATTGCCGCATGTTGATGTTGGAGATGATCACGCTTTTACTTATCGTTCACTTTAATTCTGTTTAACAACTAAAATTGAAGTAAGTAGAGGCATCGGTGGGTGATAGATAATATTTGGTTTCGAGCCCACTTGTGTCCGTGGGACCCGAGTACTTGATACTGTTCCTTGATTTATCGCGCTATCCACATCCGGGAGGTATATGGGACCCCCGAGCGAGCTTGATTGATCTTATTTCTTGGGGCCACAAACTAGTTTGAGGTTTTAATTACTATCCTGTACTTATGCCATGCTACTTACGTATTTACGTTTGTGCGAGGAGCACCTGTATCGCTTAGGAATTGTGACCCGTTACGTGGTATCGACAAGCCCAGCCACACTTTCGGTTCCCGATCGTTTACCGGCCCCCAAACCTTAAGTCCGTCTCAAGTCAGCTAACTTCGTTGGTTCTACTTTAAGGGTGCCCCGAAATATTTCTGAATCTCGTGATTGTTCAGTCGTGAAAGCCTCGTTGGGTTTTGTTTTGGTTTTTCCGAGGTTGATCGAGCGTGTGTTGCTATTGGTGCACCCCGGCCGGGTAAAACTTTCTGAAAGCCGTGTCCGCGGATATGGACGACTTGGAGCACAGTATCTCGATCATAGACAAGCATAACTAAAGTTTATTGCTATAAATTTGACTTTATAATGACTAGTAATCAGCTTCACTATAATGGAATGGCTAATTAATACTGCCCACAACTGCTTGTTTGGCGTGTAGCTTGCGACCATTGTACCTGACTAGTAAGTATTGCAACTACAACGGAATGGCTGAATAAAAGTACCAACAACTGCTGGTTTTGGGATTATATCATGCCATCTGTATCTGATTAGTAATTTCTGCAACTATAACGGAATGGTTAAATAAAATGACCCACTGCTTATTTTATCAGGATGATTATCTAAACCTGACTAGTAATTGTCGCAACTATAACTGAATAAATAAAACTGCCAACGTGTGAGTTCCTCGGTTGACTTCCTCGTTTGGTCTCGAGGGGAAACACCGTGATGGGTTTGTTTGGTGTTAGTTTGTGTTGGATCCGGATAGGTCATTCTTACCCTCTCGATAACCGCAGTTGTATCGAGTCTCTATAGGTTGTTTAGTGCATCTTGCCGCCGCTTGCACCACCATACCTATGTAGGCGAGGGCCGAATTCTAGCCTCGCTGTGTCTTGGCCTCAAGATCGACGCTCCTCTTTTCCTTTGCCCTTTGTCGGCACCCTTTGTTGAAGCAGGTTGAGATCGACGCCGTTAGCGGTTACCCTTCCGGCTTGGCACAGGGGTTATGGACGCCCTTGGTTATTCTTCAGGGCTCTTAGCCCCATTTGCATCTTGTCCGTAGCTGGACGCTCTATCGTTTTCAAGGTGATTTGGATCTTTGTATATTATATCTGTATTCTTGACTCATGGAGTCGTGTTGTATATATCTGTTCTGTGGGTCCCATCGAGGACTGTTGTGTAATGTTATTACTTCGTTTTCCACCCACACGAAAGTGCCTGGTGGGCACCTTTGAATCGTTTCTATGCGGGTTTGGCGCATTTTTCTCAAATTTGCATAGGACCGATTCTGAGGGTGTTACAGAGTGGTATCAGAGCTCAGCAGTTGCGATACCCCACAAGTCCAGCCTGTAGGATAACCTAGCTAACGGCCGAAGTAGAGTGTCAAAACTATTTTTGAAAATCGGTTGGATAGTTCTGATTAGGTCTGGTTTTACTCCTTACCCCTCTGATGTTCTCTTCTTACCTCTACGTGTTTTGAATCCGCTCTCTTCTCTCTCTTCGAGTCCAGGAATTCTCGTGGTTGGGTTTCCGTCGTACCTTCAGGGTTTCGCTTCCTCCTTTGATAACGGTGTTGCTACATCTGGTCTTCATGCTAGCCGAGGAATCCTTCGTCTGTGGTACATCCTTTGTTCCTTGTTTGTGCTTCCCGGTGTTTTCCGACGCGACGACATCATCTACGCCAGATCCGATGCAGAGTCTGCATCACTCCTTTGTTCCGAACCTCGCTTGTCGAGATCTTTAGTTTGTTTCCGAGAATGGTTGCACTCTTTTCCACTGATTGTGCGGAGTAATAGTTTGGGTGCGTGATGGATTGGCCCCCATGCCGACTACCCCTTCTATTCGCTTTTGTACATTGAAGTGGATGAGAATGCATCGGTTCCCCTTTCCACCGAAGTTAGGGGTGGCTTTATTTGTTGATGCCTCTACCTTCGACCTTTTGTTTCCGGAGTGTTCCCTCGACGATCACGGACAACGACCTCTTGTTAGTGGTGTCGCGAGGATCTACACGAAGCAAGAAGAAGGAGAACGCCGACCTTCCTTCCGGTACCATGAGGCGGATCTCGAGGGCGAGATCCATTGTTAGTGGTGTCGAATTGTGGCATCCCGCAAAACCACTACTAGAAAATCGCGTTGAATTTGTGCATTGCATCGTCATCATCATATGTTGTTTGTCAAAAACTATTTTCGCAAGCCCGTTTTGTTTTCCAAACGCCCCACCTTCATTCAAACACCAAAACCGGGTCCCCGGAATATTTTGTTTTGGCCGCTATCGGTTTGCACACGGCCTGTTTAAAACAAATAAAAGATTTAATTATTTTAGCGGGGGCAGTCGAACGGGCCATTTCGACCCGAACGACCACCCCCAGGATTTTAATCGGTCCACCTAAACCACCCTATTAATCCTAAGGCTACCAGATAATCTACCCACCCCCTTTGGCCACCTCACCCCAACTTATCCTATCTCGCCACATCAGCCACCCCCAGCCCCCCACCAATCCTACGCTGCCACGTGGCCTCCCTCTCTCTCCCTCTCTAAACCCACTGCCACTCCCCGCACAGCCCACGCACTTGACATGGCCAGGCCCTAGCACCCCCGCACACACACCAACCCAGCAGCCCCACACGCAACACACGCCACACACCCGGCCTGGTCCCACCTGAGGGACCCACCTCTCCCGCAACCTCCCTCCTCCTCCCCGGCGCGCTGCCTCCCCTTCCCCTCTACCTCTGGCCTCCACCGCATCGCCGGCCTCCTCTCACCTCCTCCGCCACGCCACGTCCCGCCCACGTCACCGCCCCCGACCGCGCCCCCCCGCCACCTCCTCTCCGGCCGCGCTCCGCTCCACCAACCCGCGGCGCCTCCCTTCCTCGCGAGCTCCCCGCGGCAACCGTCTCTGCAAGCCCCCGTCGTCGGCCTCCTCGCCTCCGGCCTGCCACCGACGGCCGCCTCCTCCGGCACCGCCCCGCTCGCCGTCACCCTCCTCTCCTCCGGCCATCCTCGTCTCCGCGCTCGCCGCTGACAGCACTCCGCGGTCCCCTATGCCTCGCTTGAGCCACGCCCCGTCGTCCGCGCCTCTGTGCCGTCCCCGGCTGCCTGCCCTCGCCTGTCGCGAGCCCCGCCTCCGCCTTCAGGGACGCCCGCCCGTCGGGGCTCCTCCCGTCTGCCGCGGCCCAGACCACCCTCGACGGTTGCCCCTCCGATGCAAGTCCCAGCGTCGAGCTCGCCATGTCCTCTGCTCGCCCCGCGCAGCGTGAACCGTGGGTGCTCGGTGGCCCAACCATGTGATGTTGGTGTGATGCCCTTCGAAGGTCAGGTTCTGTGTCGATGAATGGAGATGAAGCTAAGTACCGGCACCTGATCTTTTCAAGTTCGCCTCCCACGGCAAGATCGCCTTCCCGGAATGCCATGACCGTCTACGTGGATCTGAAGTCGCCGGCACCCCAAGATCTACCACACGGACGCCCACGGACTAGGAGAAAACCCCTCGAAACGACAAGTTCGCCAACCCGGAACCAAAGTGCGAACCTCGGTATCGACTTCACGTTCTCCTTCACGGATGCCAAGACCGAATCTCGTCGGGCCCGGATCCCGAAAACCGGACCCGACCCGCCAAGTTCTTCAATCGGATCCAAGGACACCGAGACCCCGGTGCGACAAGTACTCCGACCCGGACACCAAGTTCTGCATCCCGAACGCCAAGTCCGACCCGACCCGTGAACCCGTCAAGGTCTTCACAACGACAAGAACGACAGCAACCCGGGAGAATCCGACTGCCCCGGCACCAAACCAATTTCGGCTTCCCGGATGCGACAAGACCTACCTCCGTGGTCCGAGAGCGTTTCCGTCGAACCCTGGACCCTGAGACCGACCCCGAACCCCGGAAACCCAAGTTCGTCGAGACCCCCTAATGTGTGAACCCCTTCCCGACACCCTATTTTATAATACAACTTGTCGCATAATAACTGTCTTGCATGCATACATTCATGTGGTCTGGGGCCTTATGCCGATTCACCTATAATTAAATATGGGGCCCATATGCGGGCAAATCTAGTCTCATATTGGCCTCATTTAAACTTGTGTAGCGAACCCATATTATCTTTTGCCTTGTAATACAACATTTAAATGCAGGGTAGCTAAATAACATGAACCATTTAATTAATTGTCGGGACCCCGGTTCCGCTTAATATGGCCTAATTGCATCGCATCTTTGCCATGTCATTCATCATACATGCATCATGCCGATCTTCTGCCGTGGTATTAAATAGTGCATCCGGTGTTCTTCTAGTGTTTTGCTTCTTCGCGGATAAGGCCGTTGAGTTGATGTGAGCTTCACCCCGATCTTCGGTTGAACCCTTCGACAATGTTTTCAGGCGAGCATCTCCCCCCCTTTCTACCTATCTTACTTTTATAGTCTTTATTCCCTCATGTTGATCTATTGCTATCTGTGTTGCGTTGCTCTAGTTTTCGTACCCGTGATATCCCTTGCAGCCTTATATTGCCTTGGACACATCCTATTACCTGTTGTTTGGTAGATAGTTGGACTTGCGCGTCGTAGTCGCTTGCTCAAATGCTGTCGCCTGTCGTCAAGTGCCACAGTTGTTGATGTATTGCCGCATGTTGATGTTGGAGATGATCATAGTTTTACTTATCGTTCACTTTAATTCCTGTTTAACAACTAAAATTGAAGTAAGTAGAGGCATCGGTGGGTGATAGATAATATTTGGTTTCCGAACGCCCACTTGTGTCCCGTAGGACCCCGAGTACTTGATACCTGTTCCTTGATTTATCGCGCTATCCACATCCGAGAGGTATATGGGACCCCCCTGAGCCAGAGCTTGATTCAGTCTTATTTCTTGGGGCCACAAACTAGTTTGAGGTTTTATTTACTATCCTGTACTTATGCCATGCTACTTCTGTATTTACGTTTATGCGAGAAGCACACTGTACTGTTTAGGAATTGTGACCCGTTTACGTGGTATCGACAAGCCCAGCCACACTTTCGGGTTCCCAGTCGTTTACCGCCGGCACCACAAACCTTAAGTCCGTCTCGAAGTCAGCTAACTTCGTTGCGGGTTCTACTTTAAGGGGTGGCCCCCTGAAATATTTCTGAATCCTGTGATTGTTCAGTCGTGAAAACCTCGTTGGGTTTTGTTTTGGTTTTTCCGAGGTTGATCGAGCGTGTGTTGCTATTGGTGCACCCCGGCCGGGTAAAACTTTCTGAAAGCCGTGTCCGCGGATATGGACGACTTGGAGCACAGTATCTCGATCATAGACAAGCATAACTAAAGTTTATTGCTATAAATTTGACTTTATAATGACTAGTAATCAGCTTCACTATAATGGAATGGCTAATTAATACTGCCCACAACTGCTTGTTTGGCGTGTCGCTTGCGACCATTGTACCTGACTAGTAAGTATTGCAACTACAACGGAATGGCTGAATAAAAGTACCAACAACTGCTGGTTTTGGGATTATATCATGCCATCTGTATCTGATTAGTAATTGCTGCAACTATAACGGAATGGTTAAATAAAATGACCCACTGCTTATTTTATCAGGATGATTATCTAAACCTGACTAGTAATTGTCGCAACTATAACTGAATAAATAAAACTGCCAACTGTGTGAGTTCCTCGGTTGACTTCCTCGTTTGGTCTCGAGGGGGAAACACCAGGATGGGTTTGTTTGGTGTTAGTTTCAGGTTGGATCCGGATAGGTCATTCTTACCCCTCTCTGATAACCGCCAGTTGTATCGAGTCTCTATAGGTTGTTTAGTGCATGCTGCCGCTGCCGCTTCAGTCCACCATACCTATGTAGGCGAGGACCGCCGAATTCTAGCCTCGCCGTGTACTGGCCTCAGTACTGACGCTCCTCTTTTTCCTTTGCCCTTTGTCGGCACCCCTTTTGTTGAAGCAGGTTGAGATCGACGCCGTTAGCAGGGTTACCCTTCCGGCTTGGCCTGGGCAGGGTTATGGACACCCTTGGTTATTCTTCAGGGCTCTTAGCCCCATTTGCATCTTGTCCGTAGCTGGACGCTCTATCGTTTTCAAGGTGATTTGGATCTTTGTATATTATATCTGTATTCTTGACTCATGGAGTCGTGTTGTATATATCTGTTCTGTGGGTCCCATCGAGGACTGTTGTGTAATGTTATTACTTCGTTTTCCACCCGCACAAAAGTGCCTGGTGGGCACCTTTGAATCATTTCTATGCGGGTTTGGCGCATTTTGCTCAAATTTGCATAGGACCGATTCTGAGGGTGTTACATTTACTACAAGAAGGTGCACCCATCTATCGCCGAAAAGATTTATTTCAAGAGAAATTTATTTGTGCTTACTTGTAGCTAAATTTGACCTAATTTTGTTAAATTGTCGGGATCCAAAATCTTAGCAAGAAGTTGAACCTGTCGTCAAAACTCTTGCTGGTTTCTAATATATTAATTGTGACCCCCGATGGGTGCCTCCAATAGATTTTTTTAAAACTTTCTAAGCAACCTATAATTTACTCGTATTTTCAAATTTGGCTTAATTTCGTTAAATCAACATAAATTCATTCAAGTGGGCGGATTTAGCAAGGAAATTTGAAAAACTCATAAAACATGGGAATCGTCAGTACGACATGTCGGTCCACTATATACGTCTAAAAACTTGGCTTGTGGCATTGAGACCAATATTCTTCAGACTTTTCTTTCTGGAAAAGAACAATTTCATCATCACTCATAAAATTTAGAATGTTCTTTACAAATATAGTTGGACACTGATGACTGCAAGGGCACAGATCATTTGTAGCTAGTTTAGAAGTTCAGATATTGATCCCACAGGGAGCCCAAAGGTAAATGTTTGTTGGTGAAGTCTCTATCGCACCTGAAGTTGTCACGGGTCTTCGAATGAATTGACTTCAAGTGTTGAGAATAAGAATGGAATTTGGGTGTAAATGGAAGTACTTAAATAAAACTAAAATGTAAACTTCCGAAATAAAAAGCATAAAAAGTAAAGAACGATTTGTTTGTTGTTTTCTGCAGGTGATGAAGGAGTTTCAGTTCATGGTGATAGTGAATGTGCCGATGAATGAGTGATAAATGTAAAAATTATAATCTTATAAGTATGTGTGTAGGCAAGCAACCCATAATTAGCCGGAACTTCTCTTGGTATATTTCATCCCAACTTCAATAATCCTACTAGCCTGTTTACCACAACCATGGCCAGTCGCTAGACGATTAAGATCCTTCAGGTTGCTTAGCAGTTAAGCTCCTTGGATCGGACTAATGCAATAAGCTCGGTGGTTCCCCGTTATCCTCAAGTCAAACTAGTTTCCCATTGATATCCCCATGTCACTCGAGGGTCGTCGGTCTGCTAGCAAACAAGATTCTATCTACTTAGAACAAAGCATCAAGTTGTCTAGGCCCTTAATTGGACAATAGGCATTAATCATCCCACAGATAGTCAAGCACACATACTATAGTAATTAGAATTAACCACAACATCACATCTCACCAATCCCCTACATCTCCCATGCCTAAAGAACATTCACACATGACAGAAGAAAGCATCATCGATATAATTAAATAAAGGGAGTTCTTCTTGATATCACCATGGAGATCCACAATAAGAAATAGAAACAAATCCAACACAATTCAAGATAGAAATAACAATCTCAAACCCTAATCTTGCAAAGTGGAGATCTCTCTCTCTCAAGTACAAGTAATGGCTATGGAGGTGTGGTGGCTAGGAGATCAAAGATCGTAGAGCGAGATGAAGAACGGCTTCCCCTTCTTCTCCAGATCCCTTCTTTGTCCCTTCTGGATGGTATGACGGCTCCTGTGTTCTGTTTTCGTCCTTGGACTCTTCACGAAAGTTGTCCCTTTTAATAAGATGAAATAGATGGCAAATATACGGCGGCAATTATACGGCGGCGGCCCGTATAGTTGGTCGTTAAACTTGTAGTGAATTCCCCTCGATTGCTTCCAAAAAGAGAATTCCTTGTTTTCGCCTGAATATTGTGTTTTTTTTGTTAAATTCCTCTGTTGACGTTCAGAACCTGAAACACACATTTAAAACCAAGTTTTGTTTGCTACCGAAGTATTAGCGTTAGGTAAAGCTAGAAAAACCATCAAATCCAAACGAAAACCATTGATATAAGCCATAATTTTTTTTGTAGAATCTCACAGCTATCAACTCCCCCAAGCTTAGATGTTGCTCGTCCTCGAGTGACAAGGAAATAAGAAAGGATAGCGGAGATTCGAAACTGAAATAAAAGAACTTACAAGCTTGAATTGGTGTCAATTTCTTTTCTTCACATTTCCTGCAACCCTAAACATGATCATACAAATATTCACAAGATTGCACTGAGTTCACTTCCTAACCACGCATATCTTGCTAGCAAATAAATCTTTTGCACGAGTGAGCGTCGAAAGTTTATCTAGGAAAGTGAAACAAATCTTTTTGGTCTCTCTCTTATTGAGAGATGAAAACTTTTTGCTCTTGTTCCTTTAATAAGTTAAGAATACTCAAGTTTGCACCAAGAACATTTAATTTAAGAACAACTCATCTACTCCCACATCAAAATTTCAAGACTCTCAAAACACCTTTTTCCTTTCCTTGTTTTTCCAAAACTTCAACTCTTTTCATAGAGAAATCATGCCACTGTTTCTAAAATGTTAATTGGGGTTGTGTTGCGCACTCGTGACCATGCCAATACATAGGTGTTGAGCAATAGTGGGTCAGAGGAGTACTACAACTTCACTTGGAAAGTAAAACCATGAGGAGACTAAATTTTTTACACATCATAGCTTTACAGCTACAGACGTTTACATAACTCATAGCGAAATCAAGTGGTTTCCCACATTTAGATCGTTCGTTGGCCAGCGGAGTTAATAGTTCCCCATGGAGTACGACCGTATTTGTAAAGCAATATCCTATTGTAATTATTAGAAAAAAGCAGTGGCATAATCTCTACTACTTTGAAGTATCCATTTTTTCATACAATTTCATTCAAGGGTGCTATCGAGTCTATTTACATTAAGCTCAATGGGGTTGATTAGTTTCTAAAATCAAATCTTTTGGGCTTAACATGGACTCAAGTCATCTCTAGGATGGTTTTTCTTGTTGTAAAAATATTAGAAATATTTTAACCAAGTTCATTGTTTATTGTTTCAAAGCTAATAGAGGACACTAGCAAGGGAATATAATTTATATGATAATAAGCTAGGTGGGGAGTGGCTCAAGTGCAAGCGAGTAAATAATTATAGAATCAATTTAAAATTGCAAGAGAGGTGATGAAAGGAATGTGATACCTCCTCTTTCTTGCTTCGTTCTCGTACTTGAGTTGAATCCTTTCTATATTTCGATATTGCCAAGTCACCTGAAATTGAGCAATCTCCGAGAAAAACAAAGAAAACAATTTGCAATTGAAAGTTACACTAATTTTTTTTGTGTTTTGTGTTTTAATAATGCAAGCTGAAAGTAAACATGCTATTCTTGGAAATAAATCAAATCAAAAGAAGAAATAAAAATATGAATGCAAAGTTGAAGGTTTTCAAAACCTCCCCCAAGCTTAGGCTGTTGACGTGCTCAGTTGTTGCCGTCATTTGGCGGTGGCTAGTGGTGCTACTGGTAGTAGTCGAGGAAGTAGGTCATGAAGTTACCAAAGGTGTTAGTTAAAGCACACTCATCATCACTAACTCCATGAAGAGTCTGATCGATTTCCCCAACGTGATGGTTGAGCTGCAAAAATTACTAATAGGGTCATTGTGGAATCCTTGTTGCTGCTGTGGCTAATTGGGCCATTGGTCCCAAGGCTGTTGCTCCTACTCCTACTGATGTCCCTCCCAAGCAAGATTGTACTCCTTCTCCTGCTGCTGCTCCTGCTCATCCTGATGCCCTCCTTCTTCCTCTTCATCAGAGTCAGGATAGATCTCCGCCATGACTTCAGCCACTTGATCCTTAGTGAGGATCCAGTTGTCATTTCCCTGAACCTCGAAGGCTTGCTGGCAAGGCAGTGGCATCTGACCCTCATGCACATCATTCAGCTAACCAAATTGATAGGCTCGAAGCCTCCTATTAACTCGGTAAACACCGAGGAAGCCACAAGTTGTTACATATGTGACATCCATAAGTATGGGTCCATCAACAGGTTGTGCAACGGGAATTCCGATTTCAAGTGCTTGGATTAGGTGGGTTACCATTCCACCGATACGAATATCACCTTTTGTTTTGTTGCTCTGGTGGCGGAGGTGCTAGAGGAATAGAGCTGCAGGAGTGGGACTCTGTGGTGCATTAGGGAAGAGCGCCTTGGTGACCACCCATGTCTGCATTGGCCATCGAGCCGGCACTCCTGTTCCTAAAAAGGTGTTAGCAAGAAACGTAGCAAAGTAACAGATGGTTGGGTTCTGAATGGTGGACATTTTCTTCTGGTAGAAGTCCCTACCACCATGAATAGAAACAACCTCCCAAGAATTTGCACTCGAGACACTATACATGTTTGTAACAGTTGGTTCCCCCTCCTGAGGGAATCCATAAGCATTGTAGAATTGCTGATAGGTAATTTGATATGGTCGTTGGTTAACGGTGAAATTTATCATGCACGCGTTACCTTTCTCCCTGTAGTCGTCATAGAAGGAGGTGGGGAACTCATGGGTGAGCCCTTCATAGGTGTGGTGGCTGGCGTTGGCGAGGCCGGCAAGCCCTACATTTGCACATAGATAGTCAAAGTACACCTCCAACCCAGTTGATTTGAGGAAGCCATTATCGGCCCATCGTGTGGGAAGCACCTTCCTTGCCAAAACCATGGCATACTTTTTGTTGAGCTCAGCCCGGAGCCCCGAGCCCTCACCACGTTGGAGCTTGCTCTTGCGAAAAAGGCTACCGATCTTGTTCATGTTGATGCACTAAGAAATTCAACATTAAACCTTAGGCATATAGTTTCTACATGATATATGAGCGATTCTACGTGGAGGAATTCAATCCTAATGTGAGAAATTAAAAGAGAAAATCAATCAAGCTTGATTTCATCCACTAATTCAATCAGAAGATTTCAACCATGGAATCTTGAAAATAAAGCATGGATAGGGAGAGAAACATACCGATCTATCGATTCCCCACTCAAACGAACGAAATTCGCGAAGAATTGAGAGTTCTTGAGGGGTTTTGAGAGTTTTGGAGAGGGAAGTTGAGAGAAATAATGAGGGGAGGAAGAAGCTTTGCCTGCCCCGACTAGTTTAAGTAGTCGGGCCAAACTATACGACTGGAACTATACTGCCGGGGCGGGTAGCTCCCGCCATATAGTTGTGACGGCGGCGAGGGTTAGGGTTTCCCTTCGCCAGATCACAACTATACGGTCACAACTATACGGCCAAACCAGATGGTCCCGCCGTATAGTTGGTCGTCAACCTTTCTGTATCCAAACCCCAAATTTTTAGAATTTTGTCGATAACTATACGGTCGCAACTATACGGCGGGAATTTTTATTCCGACCGTATAGTTGGTCGTTAAGCCTTCTGTAGCATGCTTTTTCACCAAAAAATTTAGAGATGCATCTTTTTATTTAGACAATAATATTGAGCTAGTTTCTATAGATAAAATTCGAACTTTATTTTCTACTCTAAATCTATGCTTGTTCAGTCAGTATTTCTGCCACTTTTTGACAGCTGCATTTTTACGGGCGTGCTTCCACAAAAATGTCTGTGAAAAAGTTGTAGGAATGCAATGAACAACTTTATTATTTCATTGATAGAATGGGTTGACTCCCATTAAGCATTTTATTGAAAATGGTTGAATATTTCAACCTCTTTTCTGTTCTCGAATTCTTACCTTCGGTTTCCCTTTATCAAAGGCACTTACCACATGAACTCGTTTGCTGGTGGAACATACCTCTCTCCTGCTTCTAGTTTCTTTGGAAAATACCGGATTATTTTAGCATCATAAACATTGAAGATTATTTTCCCTGTAGAAAAGGTCTTCCAAGTATTATAGATAATCTTTCATCCTCCGGAATTTCGAGAATAATAAAATCAGTGGAAATAACATGCTCATCTATTCTAAGTAGAAAATCCTCAATCATACCAACAGGTTGTTTAGTGGATTTGTCAACCATCAGTAAAGTGATAGAAGTGGGGGAGTATTCCTCTAATCCTAGCTTTTTATAGAGGGAGTACAGAATTACACTAACTCCTGACCTAAATCACATAAAGCATTATGAATATTAGCTTTACCTATCGAACATGAAATAGTTGATATACCGGGATCTCCTGACTTAGACAATAATCTCCCATTGGCAGGGTCACTAGTCACCATGGCAATAGTTTCAGTTATCTCTTTCTTTCTATTAAGAATATCATGAAGAAATTTAGACTATTCAGGCACTTTTATTGCATCCACAAATGGAATTTCTAGACGAAGTTTATTAAGTGCCTTTGCAAAAGAATCATAAATTACCGGATCCGGTGCTTTCTTCTTGCGATCTAGAAATGGAAGTTTCTTACCTTTGTCTTTTAACTTTTGTGGAGGATTAGGCTCTTTAGTATCTTTATTTTGCTATTGCTTATCTTTTTTTCTCTATTGCAACAACTTCATCTTCTTTTCTTGTGTCTTTTTCTTCTTCTGGATCAACAGTTTCTGCATCAGAATTATAAATGTCATCCTATGCATCGTTCTTCTCCTCCAAGGTTTGATCTTGTGTGTCTTGAGCAGTCTCATCTTGAGGATCCACCAATGTAGCATCTTCCTGACTTGCTTTAAGTAAGGCTTTTTCCTTTCAATCTTTTTCTGCCTCATATTCCGGTGGTCCTAATGGTTCTTTAACAATTGCACCTCTTCTTGTAACAACATTAGTAGAAATAGAAATATTTATATCATCACGAAGAAAATTTGATGTAAGACCCCACCTTTTAAAGGTAAAGGCCCCTGTGATTGGAATGCTAGTCCCTGGATCAAATGCTAGCATCCACAGTTTAAGATGAAGTACGCAGATACAAAGGTCGTTATTACATCTTCATTCCAGAGATAACATAGTATTTACAACTCAATAGCCAAAGGCTAGTACAAGAGTTCATAACACAAAGTAAATAACTATAAGTCTTCACCTTCATGTGCCACAGGCAAGCATGTTGAGTGTAGACTCACAACCCTAATCTCCATCAGAGTAACCTGCAACATCATAAGTTACAGCCACAGTGGGTCAATACATTTGGAATTGTATTGGCAAGTGATACCATAGTAGAATAGTAGTATCTAACATCTATATGAATTTGGCTAAGCGTAGCTTAGGCTTGCTTTGATCAAATTAGGTTTTACTTATCAGTTGAAAACACTAAGTTTTTTTTGTCAAAAATACCCAAGGAACCATCCAATAGACATTGGTGAACATTTACCCTTGTTCAACCACAAGTTTTTAACTTAGAAATTGGGATGAGGAGATCCTTGATAGCTTCAATGTCTTTGATGCTCAAATTGTCCGTTGCCGGGGACACGGCTAAGTACTTAGGTTTTACCCTCTCGAGAGGTGGTGCACTTTCCCCACAAGACTCGACATGCATCCATACGAGGCCTTTCAGAAGAATTACCTTAGACCACCATGGACGCGTTCCAACCTATCACCCTACCACCAACTGTCCATCTGGCTAAGTTCTTGCAACCTATGTGGTCAAGGCAGAGCCCATATGCCATGTGGTTGCACTAGAAGCTTCTCAACACTAAACATCTCAAATCCCTTTGTTCCTGGGTGGCTTTCCACAATTGTGATACACAAGGTAAACCATAGACATGGTACTTGTGTAACCACTCAACATAAAACCATCATACTAGTCCACCCAGGTGATTCATTCATATTGTTGTTTTATTAAACAAAACACAAGTCATAGGCTTAGCAAAATTCCAGAGCATGAATATTCCACCCTCGTTTGCTACTATCTAGGCTAAGCATGATAACATAACAAGTTTCTTAACTTAGAGAAAATTCTACTAACACTACAACTACTAGGATTTCCCAAGGCATAGCATATATATATACTTAGCAAAAATCCATGCAAGTCCTATTCAAAATATCACTAATGCATAGTCAAAATAACAGGACAAAATATATAAAGCACCACTTGCCTTGGTAGTTGGGGGAGTAGCAACAATCCTCACAATCACAATCACCAAAATCTACACATAAAATCATAGCACCAAATTCACATTCAAATAATCAAACAAAAATATACATGAATGCATGCAAATGCAATGAAATGATTTTTATATACTAAACAAGTCAAATGAAACAGTACTGAACACAAAGTAATCTATCTAAAGTCTAAACAAACTCAAATTTTCCTCAGAACAATTTTATAAACATTTTATATAGCCAAAATAAGCTTATACTTGGTTCTGCAAATAATCCTATTTTTTCAGAAGAAAAATACAAATTCAAGCCCATAGTAATGCAGGTCTTAATTTTCTGAATCCATTGATATATTATTTGTAAAATTTGGCCAAACAGAACTAATTTTACAAGTTTAAACATTCAAAAACCTTTTCTGGAATTTTGGTAAACACAACACAGACATGCGGCGTGATTTGATTGGTCCATATCGATTCGGGTGGATCTCGCGTGTGAGCCGTATGATCTAAATGAAATCGTACGGTCCAGATCAACCGATACCGACTCGAGTAAGTGATATATTCCTAACCTCTAGATCTAGATCTAACGATGCTAATCACTCTGACTGTAGATGGGCGGCGCAAATGGCCAGAGCGGTGGCGACGCTCTTGCCGGCGGTGCGCTAGCAGCGCTAGGGGGTGAGAGGGGGTACGGGCTGTTATCGAAGCACGGAGACGAGGTGGTGACGACGGTCGACGAAGTGGAGGCGCGGGCGTAGAGGGTCGTCAGGGATTCCTCGCCGGAGATGAGGTCGGCGTCGGATGCATACGGGCGTCATCGCTGGCGGCGCTACGGGGCACGCGATGACAAGAAAAGGTGGTGTTAGACGTGCGTGAGGATGGTGAGTGCGAGAGCATCAACCAGAGAGAGAGAGAGGGGAGGCTAGGGTTTACCGTATTTGCTCGCCGGAGGCGCTCGGGGCAGCGGCGGTGCAAACTCGCGCGTGGACAGCCTAGCGACGCTTAGAGGATGGCGAGTGAGGGGAAAGGAGCGGAAGGATGAGGGGGTTAAGTTGAGGGGAGTCGGGCGCGGAATTACTGTGGCCTTCAATCGAATTGATTCGAAATCAATTAACGAGGTAACGGGCGGCGACGGCGAGTCTGCGGGCGTTGATTGAGGACGATGGAGACGACATGGCGGTGGGACCAGGAGGTTAGCGAGGGGGGTGCAGCATGCACAGTGAGAAAATAAAGGCAGAGGGGTACGGGGGAGCCGGGTGGGCTTGTGTCACATCCCAAAATTTTCCAAATTTTGAAATGTGAAAAATAAATAAACAAAATAAAATTTTGTTGCAATTTAGGGTGAGAAGAAACTTTTTTATTCCAAATGGAAACATCAAAAAACTATTTTGATCAAATAGAATCCTAAAGGGATTTACAAAGATAAACAAATAATAAATAAATTTATAATAGTTGGAATTACCATTTTTGGATCTTTAAATAAAAAGATATGGTTTTTATAAGCAAATGTAGAAATAATGAATAAGGACTATTTTTAAAAGAGCCAAATTAAATCTTGGCCAAGCTTTTAAAATAAAATATTTTGTTTGATAAAAATAGTAAAGGTTTATTTAAATAAAATAATAAGGATTTATTAATATCCAATTTTATTTAAGTAAAGGCTTTTCCATTTTAAAAATAAACACTATAACTTGTTAAAGTATTTTAAATAAAGATATTCCAAGTGTTTTGTTTTTTCAAATGAAACCTACTGAAAAGGTTTTGGTATTATTTAGATTTCAAATAGAGTTTTAAAAATAAATTAAATCCTATTTGAAATAAAGACTAAGGTCTATTTATTTAATTATTAATAGATCCTAAAAAATAAAATAATTATCTTATTTTGGACTTTGGAATATGTTGTTAAACAGAATTAAAATTTACCTAAAGTTTGGTGGTAGTTTGAATTCATTTGGAGTTTGAATTGTTTGAAATAAAATCAAAACACAAATTCAAATTAGAAAAAGAAAAAGGTTCACTATAAAAAAACGAATCAAACCCAGCCCAACCCATCTGGCCAGCCCAGAGCAAGCCCACTCGCAGCCCATCTTTTCCACCCCGCGGTGAAACGTTTTTCACTCAGAAAACAACCCACCCCGTCACTGACCAGCAGGCCCCACTCCCACTTCCTCCACCTCGCTGACAGACGGACCCCACTGGCCACCTCATCATCGTCTCCACCGCGACCACGTCATCCTCGCCGTTTCTGCCATTGATTGCGGCGATCAATTCGCGTTGATGTCTGCGTTAATCTCGCCAGCGAACACACTCGATTAAACGCCCCTCTCCCCTCTCTCTTTCCCCCAAAACGCCAGCTCCTCTCTGCCTTCAGGCTGCGCGAATCGCGAGCTCGAACCTCACTGTCTCCGACGTGTTCTCAGGCAAATTCCGGCGCCGTCCTACCGCCCCTCGCCTCCTATTGCACGCAAGCCTGTTCCCCATCGCCTGGCGCATCTCCCAGTGCTAACTGCTTGGTCGCGCCCACTCCAGAACGTCGGCAACCTCGACACCAAGCATCGCCGTCGTCTGCCTTTTCCTCCGGCGAGTTTCCCCGGTGAGAACAGACCGCCCCGAGCTCTTCCATTGAAGCTCCTATGATCTACGCACTCGCCCGCATCTAACCGTACCTTTCTCTTGCCTTCTAGTGGACTGCAGCACCGTCCCGTCGACAAGCAGAAGCTTCTGGCGCCACCGCTAGCTCTGGCGAGCAATCCACGCAGCTCCGGTGCGCCCCTCGTCAAGCCGACCACACCTCGAGCTTCGCCACACCTCTGCAAGCACGGTGAGCTACACCTCCCTCTCCCTCGCTTCCTGAATCATCGCCAATGCCACTGGCCGAGCGTGCGCCGTCGCCAGCCGCCGCTAGCGCCGCCAGTCCTTGATCAAACACGCCGTGCCCGTTGGATCTTAATCCTGCGGCTGAGATTAGATTATAAACGAAAGGGTATCGTCTGTTGTGTGCCGTGTAATTCCCATTAGATCTAACGGTCAGTATTTCTTGATCCGTGCGAAGTGGTACCGTCCAGTTAGATTCAGCCACGTGGCCAGACTCAGGAATTAAAATAGAAATTTGATCTATTAGAATTGCAAACTTGTAAAATTCATATCTTTAATTCTACACGTCCAAATTTTGCAAATTTTATATCAATGGATTCAGAAGAACAAGTACTTTGCAACCATGCACTTTTTTCAATGTTTTTCTTCTGGAAAATTGGTTGAAATTGCAGAAACTTTTGTAGGCATAATTTGAATATAAAAATTGTTCTAGATATATTTTTAAGGTGAAATCTTTGAAAAATGGATTTTTTTGAACCTAATGACCATAGGAACCAACTTATGGATTTAAAAATGTATTTTGTGTAGTTAAGGAATAAATATTTGAGTTAGAGCATTTCTAGTCAAATAAAAATATTGTTTATGTGTTAAAAATGCTTTTTGAGTAAAATATTTGGGAAATGATTTTAATTAAACTTTATAACCCTAAACACCAAGTATTGAGATTAAGGACATGTTTGATGAACCATTTAAAGTTATTGCTTTGCTGAAAAGATATTTTCAACAACATAAAATATCACCTTAGCATAAATTTGGTTTATAAGATACAACCTTTTGCAAATGGTTTTACCACTTTTGTAAATGACCAATGTGAGATTGAAAATGTTTAGAGCCTAGTAGGAACCACTTTTCCAAATAAAACTATCTTTTGCATGCTTGCATGCATGACCTTGTTTTTGTTATTTTATGTGGTGAAATAGTTTGAATGCTAGTTGAATATGTGTTTGCTTGATTGAATTGTAGTGAAGTTAGAAGAGTGTGATATTTGCAAGATCAAGAAGTGATCCAACATTCTCTACTAAAAAGTCAAGTGACACTATCATCCATGTCCTACTATTTTCATTACACTTAGTGAATAAAGTGTTGAAAAGATATATGTTTTATATAATAAAACAAGTACTCAATGAACCACCTGGGTGGACAAGGATACTCAAGTTTTGGACATGGTGGCAACAAAGGGAACCATGTTTATATGGCTATCTTTTTGTGTTTTCACTAGAAGAAAACCACCCAGGTACTTAGAGATTGAACATGTTTCTCGTAGAGTGGCTTCCGTGTACAGCCACATGCTAAATGGGCTCTGGCTTAGTCAACTACATAGTGGAAGACCCATGCATTGGCATCTTCAGGTTAACTAGAATTGTGTATGGGAAATTTATCCCTACATTGGTGCCTGGTTGACAAGCTAGCATTGTGTATTGGGAGGACTTCTATGGAAAGACTTTTTCACATTCTCGATCTGCTAGTACTCCATTTTGGTGAGTACTTATCCAGCGGCCACTGGTGGCGTCAAGACGAGATTGTGTCATGTGGGTAAAGTGTACAACTTCTGCAGAATATCAAATTCTCAGTACTTAGCCGTTTCCCCGGTTATGGACAATTCTGAGCAACTAAGGCCTGAAGCTATGGAAGATCTCGACATTCCAATTTCTCAAAGTAAGACTTGATGGTGACAACAAGGGATTAGAAGCACTTGGAGTTTTTCCAAGGAGATCATAAAGATTCGACAAATGATCAAAACTATTTTGAAAAGATAGGATAAAACTATATTGCTTTCTGCAAAAGAGCCTAAACCCTACTTAGCCAAATATGCATGTAATGATAGGATCCACTTATTTCTACATAGTAGTGAAACTTGCCAATGCAATTCAAATGTATTGACCCTTGTGGCTGCAACTTATTATGTTGCCGGTTTGTTTGATATTAGTGAAGTGTGTTGATTAGAATTACAAGTCTGCAACCAACATGATTGCTTGTGGCACTTTGAAGATGAAGGACTCCATGCTATAGTTATTTCTGCTGCATTGAAATAAGATAGCCAAATGAGCTATGTAAGATGTAATGAATTATTTTATTCCTGGTTATAAAGTTGATTTATGACCATTGTTTCTTGATATTACATCTTAACTGTGGATGCTAGCTATTGATCCAGGGACTAGCATATCATCCATGCATCCTTGATCATCTAGAGTTCATTTAAAAAATCAATTCAAAAACAGGAGCATATGAGCTCATTATTTTATGTGGTCAGCATTGAATCAGATGCTACTCTCCAATAAGAGATTGTTGCTCATGAGTCAAACCTTGTTACTCTCAGATTGTTTTGCTTGATTGCTAATACTTAAACAAAAATTACAAAACAAATTTGATTTGAAAACCATTTTCAAAACCTATTTAAAACTAGTGCTATGTCACTGTTTATTTTGTTTTATTCCAAGTGACCAGGCAAGTGCAAAGTGACCACTTGGTTTTGTGCAGAATTATATGAAGGTTGCACTCTGCAAAAACCCAGAACAATTTGAATTCAAATAGCATTTGAATTTGTTTGAAAATGGATTCAGAAAATCAAAACAGAAATAGAAAAATGAATAGAGAAAAGAAAAAGGGCCAGCGCCAGTCATTTGGCCCAACTGAGAAACCAGCCCACTAAGCCCACCCAGGTCGTTTCCCCTTCTCTCTCTCACCCACACCCACACTACCCCGCAGACACTGCCACTAGGCTCGAGCCACGTCAGCTCCTTCTTCTCCACCCCGCGCGTGCAGACCCCGTTGCCACCGCCGTTTCCTCCAGAACCGCCGCGTTGATTCCGCGCTTAATTGGCATTGATCTACAGCGTAATTCCCTCGCCCCTCCTGGCTACTTAAACCTCTCCCCTCGCTTCTCATTTCCCCTCACACCACTTGCTCGCTCCGCCACCAGGCTGCCCATATTTCGCCGAACTCTGCCGCGGTACCGACGAACTCCGGCAGCAAATTCCGGGGAGCTCCCCGCGCCCCTTGACTTCTGACCTTGCCAGTACAATCACTGCAACCTTGCGCATCTCCTAACCCCTCTGGTGCATGCTAGGATCATTCAGAGCCTCGTCAACATCGACGACAGCACGAGTCTGACGAAACCATCAACTCTGGCAAGCTTTCCTGGTTAGTTCTGACCGAGCCTTGCCCTCTCCTTGACACTCGCATGACCATCACCACTTTGCGCATCTGACACACTGTTTATTTTGCCCTGGCATGATCTATACCTTCGCCAACGTCAACGAGCAGCCGTACCCGACGCCTTCGCGAACTCCGGCGAGGAATCAATGACGACTCCGAGCGCCCCTTCGCCAACCAAGGACACGTCGAGCTTCTCCTCGTCACTGCGGTTCTGGTGAGCATCCTCCCACCTCCCCGGGCGACCTAGTTCACCGGCTCCGCCACTGACAGAGAGCGCCGCCGCCTGTCGCCGCCGCTAGCGCCGCCACTGGATGGTTAGATTGCTTAGGATCGTTAGATCTAGATCCAGTGGATACGATAGATCCTAGGCGAAACAGTAAGATTAGATCTGGGCTGCGCGTTTTAGTCAGATCTGACGGCTCACAGACGCGATCTAGCGCGAAGCGGTACCAGCCAATTAGATGTCGCCGTGTGTCAGAGAGTTAGATTTAAAACCAGATTTTGAATCTATTAGATGTTTGATTTTGTTTTAATCATAACTTTTGATTCCCACGTCCAAATTTGACAAATTTTATATCAATGGAATCAGGAGAGAAAGCCCTTTCCATATATGCAATATGTTTAATGTTTTGTTTCTGTTAAAATGATTATTTTTATAGAAACATGTGTAGGCCTATTTTGTGTATACTAATTATTTGAGAAATGTTTTAATGTTCAAATAAAGATTGTTTGGCAAGTTTTGAACTTGTTTATGAACCAGTACTGTGCACTTGTCTTATTGAGTATAGAAAATCATCACATATCATATTGCATGCATCCATATATTTTTTCTTGTATTTATTTTGTATGTGATTTGGTGCTATCATTTTATGTGTAGATTTTGGTGCAAATAGTGATTGTGATTGTGAGGATTGTAGCTACTCTCCAAACTACCAAGGCAAGTGGTGCTTCATGATTCTATCCCTATGTTTTTCAACTATACATTAGAAATATTTTGCTAGTCTTGCATGGATTATATTTTGCTTATATGCTATGCTTGGGAAATCCTAGTAGTTGTAGAATTGCTAGAAATTTCTTAGTTAAGATGCTTATATATGCCCTGCTTAGCCTAGCTAGTAGCAACCAAGGGTGTCTATATGTTCATGCTATGAATAAATATTTCTAAGTCTTTGGACTATGTTTTTGCTTAATAAAACAACCAAGTGAATGAATCACCTGGGTGGAATGGTTGTGAATGGGTTATGTTGAGTGGTTACACAAGGCCCATTTCTATGGTTTACCTTGTGTATCTCACTTGTGGAAAGCCACCCAGGAACAAAGGATTTGAGAGGCCAAATGTTAAGAAGCTTCTAGTGCAGCCACTTGGCAATATGGGCTCTGCCTGGATCATATAGGTTGCAATAACTTAGCCATTTGGACAGTTGGTGGTAGTGGGATGATAGGTTGGAGCGCGTCCATTTGGTCTAAGGGAAGGCTTCTGAAAGGTCCTGTCTTGGTGAAAACCAAGTCTTGTGGAGAAAGTTCACAACCACTGCAGATGGAAGAATCTAAGTACTTAGCCATGTCCCTGGTATTGGACAACTTGAGCATCAAGACATGGAAGCTATCAAGAATCTCCTCATCCCAATTTCTAAGTAAAACTTGTGGTTGAACAAGGGTGAAGGACCCCAATGTCTATTGGTGGTTCCTTGGGAAAAGTTTTTGACAAAGAAAAACTTAGTGTTTTCAACTGATATGCAAAACCTATTTTGAGAAAAGCAAGCCTAAACTACACTTAGCCAAATTGCATATAGTATCTAGTCCACCAATATTCTACTAAGGTATCACTTGCCAATACTATTCCAATGTATTGACCCACCGTGGTTGTAACTTGTGATGTTGCAGGTTATTCTGATGACGATTAGGAGTCATGAGTCTCACCCAACATGCTTGCCTGTGGCACATGAAGATGAATACTTATTTATCTATTTACTTGTTTAAAATCTTGTACTAGGCCTGTGGCCATGGAGTTGTAAAAGACTATGTTGTCTCTGGAATGACTGTAATAATGACCTTTGTTTCTGTGTACTTCATCTTAAACTGTGGATGCTAGCATTGCTCCAGGGACTAGCATTGCAATCACAGGGATCCTTTTCCTTTATAAAGGAGGGATCTTACAACTATCTTTTGCATGCTTGCATGCATGACCTTGTTTTGTTATTTTATGTGGTGAAATGGTTTGAATGCTAGTTGAATATGTGTTTGCTTGATTGAATTGTAGTGAAGTTAGAAGAGTGTGATATTTGCAAGATCAAGAAGTGAACCAACATTCTCTACTAAAAAGGCAAGTGACACTATCATCCATGTCCTACTATTTTCATTACACTTAGTGGATTTTTGTAACATGCATGATAAGGACTACTATATTTTATGCTATGCTAAATCCTAATAGGATACCCTTATATCTTCTTTAGTGAAAACATTGTAGTTATAGTATGCTTAGACCTGCTATATATTTGGGATGGGATGCATGATATGATTATATGAAGTGTTGAAAAGATATATGTTTTATATAATAAAACAAGTACTCAATGAACCACCTGGGTGGACAAGGATACTCAAGTTTTGGACAAGGTGGCAACAAAGGGAACCATGTTTATATGGCTATCTTTTTGTGTGTGCACTAGAAGAAAACCACCTAGGGACTTAGAGATTGAACATGTTTCTCGTACAGTGGCTTCCGTGTACAGCCACATGCTAAATGGGCTCTGGCTTAGTCAACTACATAGTGGAAGACCCATGCATTGGCATCTTCAGGTTAACTAGAATTGTGTATGGGAAATTTATCCCTACATTGGTGCCTGGTTGACAAGCTAGCATTGTGTATTGGGAGGACTTCTATGGAAAGACTTTGTCACATTCTCGATCTGCCAGTATTCCATTTTGGTGAGTACTTATCCAGCGGCCACTGGTGGCGTCAAGACGAAATTGTGTCATGTGGGTAAAGTGTACAACTTCTGCAGAAGATCAAATTCTAAGTACTTAGCCGTGTCCCTGGTTATGGAAAATTCTGAGAAACTAAGGCCTGAAGCTACGGAAGATCTCGACATTCCAATTTCTCAAAGTAAAACTTGATGGTGACAACAAGGGATTAGAAGCACTTGGAGTTTTTCCAAGGAGATCATAAAGATTCGACAAATGATCAAAACTATTTTGAAAATATAGGATAAAACTATATTGCTTTCTGCAAAAGAACCTAAACCCTACTTAGCCAAATATGCATGTAATGATAGGATCCACTTATTTCTACATAGTAGTGAAACTTGCCAATACAATTCAAATGTATTGACCCTTGTGGCTGCAACTTAATGTTGCAGGTTTGTTTGATGTTAGTGAAGTGTGTTTATTAGGATTACAAGTCTACAAGCAACATGATTGCCTATGGCACTTTGAAGATGAAGGACTCCATGCTATAGTTATTTCTGCTGCATTGAAATGAGATAGCCAAATGAGCTATGTAAGATGTAATGAGTTATTTTATTCCTGGTTATAAAGTTGTATTATGACCATTGTTTCTTGATATTACATCTTAACTATGGATGCTAACTATTGATCCAGGGACTAGCATTATAAACACAAGGATCTCTACCTTATTAAAGGTTGGGAACCTTACAGATGGTATCAGAGCACTGTATTGCCTGTAGGATTGTAACCCTAGAATTGGACAAAACCCCTTAGAAAAATAGGAGTTATATTTGTTCCAAAACTTATTTACAAACAATCTTGTAAACTCTTTCCTCAACCTTTTTAGTTTTGATTCTACATCTCTTCCTTTTCAACTTGATGGACAAGCCTTCACCATGACCAATGACTTCAATTTTAGTTTCCCCAAGGATTTCACTAAGGACTACAAGTGAGAACCAAGAGACATTAGATTGCCTACCAAAACATTGATATCATGTTAGTGTATGGATCATATTGACCTATGAGTTATGACCATACCAAGTTAATTATTTTAAGAAAACTTGTTGTTCCCTTCAACTCATGATTTAAGCTCATAAGTTGTTAAGTGGATAGTTGCTTGATGATTGCTTGATTGTTTGATTGAACTTGGTTGTTTTAAAGTTGTGTGTTAGAACTTCCTTAGGTCTATCTGTCATTACTTATCCCTATCAAACCAACAGATGCCTCCCCGACGTGCCAACCCCAACCAAAACAACAATAACAACATCACTTCTGAGATGCAGCAGATGATGACAGCTCAGACACAGCTGATGCAGATGATGACCATGTTCATACAGAATCACAACAACAACAACAACAATCAGAATAATCCTCCAGCACATGATATGCTCACCAGGTTTCTAAAACTAAGGCCTGCAAGGTTCTCCGGGACAACTGACCCAATGTTAGCCAATGATTGGTTACGTTCGGTGAATAAGGACTTAGTGACTGTTGGCTGCACCGACGAGGAAAAAGTTAGGTTTGCAGCATTTCTGCTTGAAGGACCAGCAGCAACATGGTGGGACAACTTTCAGATCACCACTCCCCTTGAAGATGTGACTTGGGCTATTTTTGAGGATGGTTTCCGTACAGCTCACATCTCATCTGGAGTGATGCACTTGAAGAAAAAGGAATTCCTCAATCTGAAACCGTCACCTCAGTGTGGCTGAGTACATTGAAGAATTCAACAATCTGGCACGCTATGCACCAGATGAAGTTGATACAGATGCAAAGAGGAAGGAGAAATTCCTCGAAGGACTTAATGATGAGTTGAACCTGCAGCTAGCTTTTGCCTATGTCCCAACTTATCAATCACTCTATGACAAAGCCACCATTTTGGAAAACAAGATGAATCAAGTTGAGAATAGAAAGAGGAAGCATAAGCTCAAGTATCACTCAGGATCATCAAAAAAGAAGCATTCATACAAAAAGAGCAATGAAGATTCTGAACCACATCAGTATCACCACAACAACAATGGAAGTGATAATAATGGAAATGATACTGACAATGGAGATGACCTTGTCAGAACCAACATGACACTTTCAGGAAGAAAGACATTAGCCAGTTGCAGTGCTATAATTGTAAGGTACTTGGACACTATGCATCAGACTGTCCTGAGAAGAAAAAGAAAAAGGATGCTAGAAACTCCAATGGAAATGACTCCAATGTGACCCAGAAAGGACATGTGAACCACATTGACATGGATGGGAACTTTGAAGAGATAGAAGAAGTGGATGTCAGGAACTAGTAAACTCAGAAGAATCAAATAAGGATTCCTTGTCAGGATATCGAGTGTTGAACCCATAGTCAAGTGAACCATCAATGTAACTCTATGAGACTTTCTTTTAAGGGTGGTAGTACCCTAGTTGTCTTCAAGCCAACTTGTAACCCTAGCCTTCCCAAATCTCGGGACGAGATTTCTTTTAAGGGTGGTAGCCTGTCACATCCCAAAATTTTCCAAATTTTGAAATGTGAAAAATAAATAAATAAAATAAAATTTTGTTGAAATTTAGGGTGAGAAGAAACTTTTTGATTCCAAATGGAAACATCAAAAACCAATTTTGATCAAATAGAATCCTAAAGGGATTTACAAAGATAAACAAATAATAAATAAAGTTATAATAGTTGGAATTACCATTTTTGGATGTTTAAATAAAAAGATATGGTTTTTATAAGCAAAGGTAGAAATAATGAATAAGGACTATTTTTAAAAGAGCCAAATTAAATCTTGGCCAAGCTTTTAAAATAAAATATTTTGTTTGATAAAAATAATAAAGGTTTATTTAAATAAAATAATAAGGATTTATTAATATCCAATTTTATTTAAGTAAAGGCTTTTCCATTTTAAAAATAAACACTATAACTTGTTAAAGTATTTTAAATAAAAAAATTCCAAGTGTTTTGTTTTTCAAATGAAACGTACTGTAAAGGTTTTGGTATTATTTAGATTTTAAATAGAGTTTTAAAAATAAATTAAATCCTATTTGAAATAAAGACTAAGGTCTATTTATTTAATTATTAATAGATCCTAAAAAATAAAAGAATTATCTTATTTTGGACTTTGGAATATGTTGTTAAACAGAATTAAAATTTACCTAAAGTTTGGTGGTAGTTTGAATTCATTTGGAGTTTGAATTGTTTGAAATAAAATCAAAACAAAAATTCAAATTGGAAAACGAAAAAGGTTTAGTATAAAAAAACGAATCAAACCCAGCCGAACCCATCTAGCCAGCCCAGCAAGCCCACTCGCAGCCCATCTTTTCCACCCCGCGGTGAAACGTTTTTCACTCAGAAAAGAACCCACCCCATCACTGACCAGCAGGCCCCACTCCCACTTCCTCCACCTCGCTGACAGACGGACCCCACTGGCCACCTCATCATCGTCTCCACCGCGACCACGTCCTCCTCGCCGTTTCTGCCATTGATTGCAGCGATCAATTCACGTTGATGTCTGCATTAATCTCGCCAGCGACCATGCTCGATTAAACGCCCCTCTCTTCTCTCTCTTTCCCCCAAAACGCCACCTCCTCTCTGCCTTCAGGCTGCGCGAATCGCGAGCTCGAACCTCACTGTCTCCGACGTGTTCTCAGGCAAATTCCGGCGCCGTCCTACCGCCCCTCGCCTCCAATTGCATGCAAGCCTGTTCCCCATCGCCCGGCGCATCTCCCAGTGCCAACTGCTTGGTCGTGCCCGCTCCAGAACATCGGCAACCTCGACACCAAGCATCGCCGTCGTCTTCCTTTTCCTCCGGCGAGTTTCCCCGGTGAGAACAGACCGCCCCGAGCTCTTCCATTGAAGCTCCTATGATCTACGCACTCGCCCGCATCTAACCGTACCTTTCTCTTGCCTTCTGGTGGACTGCAGCACCGTCCCTGTTGACAAGCAGAAGCTTCTGGCGCCACCGCTAGCTCCGGCGAGCAATCCACGCAGCTCCGGTGCGCCCCTCGTCAAGCCGACCACACCTCGAGCTTCGCCACACCTCTGCGAGCACGGTGAGCTACTCCTCCCTCTCCCTCGCTTCCTGAATCGTCGCCAAGCCACTGTCCAAGCGTGCGCCGCCGCCAGCCGCCGCTAGCTCCGCCAGTCCTTGGTCAAACACGTCGTGCCCGTTGGATCTTACTCCTGCGGCTGAGATTAGATTATAAATGGAAGGGTATCGTGTGTTGTGTGACGTGCGATTCCCATTAGATCTAACGGTCAGTACTGCTTGATCCGTGCGAACCGGTACCATCCAGTTAGATTCAGCCACGTGGCGAGACTCAGGAATTAAAATAGAAATTTGATCCATTAGAATTGCAAACTTATAAAATTCATAACTTTAATTCTATACGTCAAAATTTTGCAAATTTTATATCAATGGATTCAGCAGAACAAGTACTATGCAACCATGCACTTTGTTTAATGTTTTTCTTCTGGAAAATTTGGTTGAAATTGCAGAAACTTGTGTAGGCATAATTTGAATATAAAAATTGTTCTAGATATATTTTTAAGGTGAAATCTTTGAAAAATGGATTGTTTTGAACCTACTGACCATAGGAACCAACTTATGGATTTAAAAATGTATTTTGTGAAGTGAAGGAATAAATATTTGAGTTAGAGCATTTCTAGTCAAATAAAAATATTGTTTATGTGTTAAAAATGCTTTTTGAGTAAAATCTTTGGGAAATGATTTTAATTAAACTTTCTGACCCTAAACACCAAGTATTGAGATTAAGAACATGTTTGATGAACCATTTAAAGTTATTGCTTTGCTGAAAAGATGTTTTCAACAATATAAAATATCACCTTAGCATAAAATTTGGTTTATAAGATAAAACCTTTTGCAAATGGTTTTACCACTTTTGTAAATGACCAATGTGAGCTTGAAAATGTTTAGAGCCTAGTAGGAACCACTTTTCCAAATAAAACTATCTTTTTCATGCTTGCATGCATGACCTTGTTTTTGTTATTTTATGTGGTGAAATGGTTTGAATGCTAGTTGAATATGTGTTTGCTTGATTTAATTGTAGTGAAGATAGAAGAGTGTGATATTTGCAAGATCAAGAAGTGAGCCAACATTCTCTACTAAAAAGGCAAGTGGCACTACCATCCATGTCCTACTATTTTTATTACACTTAGTGGATTTTTGTAACATACATGATAAGGACTACTATATTTTATGCTATGCTAAATCCTAATAGGATACCCTTATATCTTATTTAGTGAAAACATTGTAGTTGTAGTATGCTTAGCCCTGCTATATATTTGGGATGGGATACATGATATGATTATATGAAGTGTTGAAAAGATATATGTTTTATATAATAAAACAAGTACTCAATGAACCACCTGAGTGGACAAGGATACTCAAGTTTTTGACAAGGTGGCAACAAAGGGAACCATGTTTATATGGCTATCTTTTTGTGCGTGCACTAGAAGAAAACCACCTAGGGACTTAGATATTGAACATGTTTCTCTTAGAGTGGCTTCCGTGTACAGCCACATGCTAAATGGGCTCTGGCTTAGTCAAATACATAGTGGAAGACCCATGCATTGGCATCTTCAGGTTAACTAGAATTGTGTATGGGAAATTTATCCCTACATTGGTGCCTGGTTGACAAGCTAGCATTGTGTATTGGGAGGACTTCTATGGAAATACTTTTTCACATTCTCGATCTGCCAGTACTCCATTTTGGTGAGTACTTATCCAGCGGCCACTAGTGGCGTCAAGAAGAGATTGTGTCATGTGGGTAAAGTGTACAACTTCTGCAGAAGATCAAATTCTAAGTACTTAGCCGTGTCCCCAGTTATGGACAATTCTGAGCAACTAAGGCCTGAAGCTATGGAAGATCTCGACATTCCAATTTCTCAAAGTAAAACTTGATGGTGACAACAAGGGATTAGAAGCACTTGGAGTTTTTCCAAGGAGATCATAAAGATTTGACAAATGATCAAAACTATTTTGAAAAGATAGGATAAAACTATATTTCTTTCTGCAAAAGAGCCTAAACCCTACTTAGCCAAATATGCATGTAATGATAGATCCACTTATTTCTACATAGTAGTGAAACTTGCCAATACAATTCAAATGTATTGACCCTTTTGGCTTCAACTTATTATGTTGCAGGTTTGTTTGATGTTAGTGAAGTGTGTTGATTAGGATTACAAGTCTATAACCGACATGATTGCCTGTGGCACTTTGAAGATGAACGACTCCATGCTATAGTTATTTATGCTGCATTGAAATGAGATAGCCAAATGAGCTATGTAAGATGTAATGAATTATTTTATTCCTGGTTATAAAGTTGTATTATGACCATAGTTTCTTGATATTACATCTTAACTGTGGATGCTAGCTATTGATCCAGGGACTAGCATTGTAAACACAGGGATATGTACCTTATTAAAGGTTGGGAACCTTATAGCTTGCTGGGCTGTGAGTTGGGCCGCGGGGGTGGGCTGCGCCAGATGGCTGGTCTGCTTCTATTTTTTCTTCCTTTGTTTTTTATTTTTCTGATTTGATTTTTCAAATGAGGTTTGAATGCTCAAATCAAATCCAAATCAAGTCAAATTTTCATTAAAATTTTGTGAGACTATTCTAGTGTCCAAAAGTGTGCCAAACACATACATTCACTCAAAATAATTTTAGGGTTTTGAAAATAAAATAAACCATGCCCCATATATATATTAAAAAGGGGTTTAAATATGGTTCCAAAAGGATTTCTGTTTTGAAATTTTTTGTGCGAGATAAATATGCCATGATGCTATGAATGCAACAATATGAATTTGCATTTGATGAAATTTGGGATGTTACATTTGATAACCAGATGCTATTTGTTCACATTAGGTTTCAATCATACTGAGGTACTTGTTAAACAATTTTATTTCTTGGACAATCTCCTCATAATTTTCTGTAAGTTTGGCCAAAATCTTTTTATGTTTTTGAAATTGCTTCTTAAAGTTATTATAAGACTTTGCATGTCTATGTTTCAATTCTTGAAAAACTTTCTAGTTTCATCTTTTTCGGTTAAAACTTGTAATAAATCTACTTTGTTTTCCTTGACAAGCTCTAAAGGTATACCTTTTTCTTTCATGGATTTACGCACTTCAGGCATAATATCAAGATTTATACGAAGTATTCCCTTTTCTGGATTAGTGCCAAAATCAGGATTATATAAAGAATCATTCTTAGCCCTAGTAGCCATTAATTCCAAACTTGCTTTAATAGTTAAAGTATTCTATCTATGTAAAACAAAGCATCAAGTTTTCTAAGGCCTTAATTGGACAACATGTATTAAGCATCCCATAGATAGTGAAGCACACATAATATAGTAATTAGAATTAACCACAAACTTGATGGAAATTATGTAGGCACATGATATCTCACCAATCCCCTACATCTCCCACGCCCAAGAGAACTTACTCACACATGAGAGAACAAAGCATCATCGATATAATTAAATAAAGGGAGTTCTTCTCGATATTACCATGGAGATCCACAATAAGAAATAGAAACAAATCCAAGACAATTCAAAATAGGAAGAACAATCTCAAACCCTAATCTTGCAAAGTGGATATCTCTCTCTCTCAAGTACAAGTAATGGCTATGTAGGTGTGGTGTCTAGGAGATCGAAGATCATGGAGCGAGATGAAGAACGTCTTCCCCTTCTTCTCCGGATCCCTTCTTTCTCCCTTCTGGATGTTATGTCGGCTCGTGTGTTCTGTTTTCGACCTTGGCCTCTTCATGAAAGTTGTTCCTTTTAATAGACGAAGGATATGGAAACTATATGGTGGAAACTATATGGCGGTGGCCCGTATAGTTGGTTGTTAAACTTGCAGTGAATTCCCCTCGATTGCTTCCAAAAAGGGACTTGCTTGTTTTCGCCTGAATATTGTGTTTTGTTGTTAAATTCCTCTATTGATGTTCAGAACCTGAAACACACATTAAAAACCAAGTTTTCTTTTCTATCGAAGTATTAGCGTTAGGTAAAGCTAGAAAAACCATCAGATCCAAACGAAAACCATTGATAGAAGCCATAAAAAATGTGTAGAATCTCACAACTATCAGACACCCACACCAACGACATTGTTTACTGCAAGAAGATGAACCCATCTACCTATAAAATTACATTTAATTCAAGAGCACTCTATCTCGCTTACTTGTAGCTCAAGTTTGACCTAATTTCGTTAAACTATCAAGATGGAAAATCTTAGCAAGAAGTTGAACCCGTCGTCAAAACTCTTGTCGGTTTACCAAATATACACCAGATACTTTACGGACATGGCTCAAAATTATAATTATTTCATGTATTATAATTTTATATGAAAATGATAATGTCATAATTATATTATCTGCTTCCCACGTGTGCAAGGCATGAGTGCAACTTATAGATATATAGTGTACGAATAATTTCAAATATTCACCATTCCACCAAGAATGGCAAATCCCAACATTGATAAGTGTTGGATCTTCTTTTCCATTCTCGAGTCTAGAAGATTAGAACGTTTACACTATTTATCTTGAGTCTAAGAAATATTGTCATAAAAATATTGCTAGGTAGCAAAACTATTTTTATAGGACCCACTACTTTGCAACGGAACAATCGATCTTGTTTTTCTATTTGCATGACATGCCATTATAGAAAGGATCTAGAGACTGACTATGGGCCCTTCCATTAATTTATGTTCACTTGTGTCTTAAACTAGAAGAATTAGCCATGGGAGTCTTTTTGCTAGACTCATTTTGTGCAGCGGGCAAGTTTCACAATGAAACATCATGTGTACTATTCTTGCTTGTGTGTGTGGGTGTGGTGTTTGACCATTTGCATACTGGTACAGGTATAATGCAACTGCATGCAAAGATTCGACAGAACGCAGACCACAGTGGACTAGAATCGTCGTGTTACAGTGCACTCGTACTCAATGCATACTGCCAGACCTGTTTCAGTTATTGCTCCTAGAGCAGCAGTATGAACAGGGTCCAGACATTCTCCTATTTCCCATGCTGGTTTGGGTTCCCTATGCGTATTCAGTCGATCTTGATCCATGCTGGTTGGTTGTCCTATCAGTTTAAGTTACATTGTAAGATCCTCCTTTGTAAAGGAAGGATCCCTGTGATTGCAATGCTAGTCCCTGGATCAATAGCTAGCATCCACAGTTAAGTTGTAATATCAAGAAACAAAGGTCATAGTACAACTTTATAACCAGGAATAACATAATTTATTACATCTTACATAGCTCATTTGGCTATCACAATACAATGCAGCAGAATATAACAATAGCATGGGGTCCTTCATCTTCAAAGTGCCACAAGCAAATATGTTGGTTGTAGACTTGTAATCCTAATCAACACATCTCACTAACATCATACAAACCTGCAACATAATAAGTTATAGCCACAAGGGTCATTACATTTGAATTGTATTGGAAAGTGATACTATGGTAGTATAGTGGAGTCTATCATCTATATGCATTTGGCTAAGTGGAGCTTAGGCTTGCTTTGCTCAAAATAGGTTTTCCTTATCATTTGAAAACACTAAGCTTTTGATTGTCAAAAATCACCCAAGGCATCTCCCAATAGAAATTGGTGATCCTTCAACCCTTGTTCAACCACAAGTTTTTAACTTAGAAATTTGGATCAGGAGATTCTTGATAGCTTCCATGTATTGATGCTCAAATTGTACTGTACCAGGGACATGGCTAAGTACTTAGATTTTACACTCTACAGAGGTGGTGCACTTTCCCCACAAGACTTGGTTTCACCAAGACAAGATCTTTCAGAAGCCTTCCCTTAGACCAGAATGGACGTGTTCCAACCTATCATTCCCCTACCACCAACTTTCCATTTGGCTAAGTTATTGCAACCTATATGATCCAGACAGAGCCCATAATGCTAAGTGGCTTCACTTGAAGCTTCTCAACATTTGACATCTCAAATCTCTTTGTTCCTTGGTGGCCATCCACAAGTGAGATACCAATTTTTCCCCAGTATACTGGACTTGGTGATGCCCAAGTTTTCCCCAGTATACTTGTAACACCCTCGCCTAATAAGGCTGAGTTCATGTGTATAGTGCCAATCCCTGGATCGGTTCACTGGCACACACAGTACAAAATGATACCAAATATAACTGTGCATCATAAATACAACGAATATAATCCAGAATTTACATTATTTATCCAAGTACATAGCGGAAAACGAATATAAGGTAGATCTCCATCCTTCAAATGTGCCACAGGCGAAAAATTGTTGAGTGGAGTCTCGCGACCTATGAACGATCACTCATATACGATATAACCTGCAACATGAAACGTTGCAGCCACGAATGGTCAATACATTGAATGTATGGCAAGTAGGCTAAAGTGGTTAACAGCAGATCTATCAACTACATGCTTATTTGGCCAAGTGGAGTTCAAGCTCATTTGCATAAAGCAACAATTTTATCCTAACATTTGTAGCAAAGTAGTTTTCCAATACGATAAATAGGACACTCCGGTTCACTCCCAGGTGCTCCTACCCAATTATGTTCACCCAACAAGTTTTAAGTAATTAAGAAATAAGGATGAGTGAGAAATATCATAGCATCAGTATCAGGTCGCTCAAATTGTCCATAACCGGGGACACGGCTAAGCACTTAGTTTATACACCCTGCAGGGGTTAGTACACTTTACCCATGTGACTTGGCCAGCCCAGCTCGTACCACCACTCTCATATTGGGTGATGATAGGGAGAAGTCCAAGAAGGAACCGTTCGGGAAGTAGCTCCCCAATCCCGACGCGCACCGGTCCAACCTACACTATCTACATCTCTGGATACGCGGGTTCGAGTTACCACAACCTACTGAGTTCAACCAACCGCCCATTTCATTATTGGCACATGGTTGCACACGAAAGCTTCCAAACAAAGAAACCAATCATTTCTCAGTGTCCTGGGCGGCATTCCCCACCAAAATCCACACTCGATGACCCAATCAATGCCATTCCGCCCAGGTGGTTCATTAAAACATGTTGGTTTGTCATTTAGCAAAACATAATCCTTTCAAAACATATAACTTTTCATGATGTGATTCCCTTCCTCGTCTAAATAGCATAGCTAAGCAATCTACCAATACGATGGCTCATAAACAAGGAATACTAGGGAATAATATGGGACATAGCATAGCATATACACATCAATTCCTACATATGCAATTCTAAAAAAACATCTACAATGCATAGGAAAACAGTAGGACATTTATGACCAAGATAGCACCACTTGCCTTTGTTGTAGATGTAGTCGATTAGATAATCCTCACAATTCTCATATATATAATAGTTGCACTCGTCATAACCACAATACTTGCAATCATAGTAGTTGCAATCGCGCGCGTTGCACTCCTCGCAATCTAGCGTTTGAAGCAAACACAACAAACACCATTCAAAACATTGCAAACATACAACATTGCAACATTACAAGAAAACAATGATGAACAGATGCATGCATGACGATTTAATGAGTCACAATAGTTGCATTTAGTGTTATGAACATAGTTAGATTACATGATGCATGTGGAAAGTCATTTAATGCACTAAAGCTTTTATTACTAAGTTGTATCGATTTAATATGGTGTATACCACTTTCATTGAACTAAATATGTTTATGTCGTATTAAATTGTGAACTAGATGCTACTGGATAGGTAATGCAATTTAGGGACAGTGGCAATTTGAATCACCTAAAAAGGAGTTATAGATATTTTCCTATGATTAAAACACTATTTCAATGGGTTTAAATATTTCTGTATGAATTTCTGTTTTAACAGTACCAAATAATTTGTCATGCAATTTCTCTGTATAGATATTGTCAATACAAAACCTTAGCACTTGGATTCACCCTAATCGGAGTTATAGATCTTTTTGTATGATTTATATAGTGTTTAATGGGTTTTAAATGATTCATATAGTTTCTTTTGTCTAAAATTCAAACTAAAATTATATCTGTAATCTCCACGGAATTGTGAATCCAGGGACATATTATTTGCAATTTTCTGAGCATTATTTATTTTCTTATGAATTTATTACTCTAGATAGGCCATTAAACTATTTAAATCTTCACGGTAAAACCTTATAGTCAAAGGCTGAACTAATTGCATATTGATGATCTACATGGAACCAGCTTTCCATCGATATATCATTTATATTTTTGTGACAAGCAATTAATTTTTAATGAATTTAATGATTTATAAAGCCATTAAAACTAATTAAATTGCTACGGGTTAAATAGTCGGCAAAGGCTAGATCCAACCAGATATTATTAAAGTACATTACAGCAGCTTCAATTTGATATATTGTTCATATTTTTCGGAGTTACAGATAATATTCTATGAATTTATTAACCTAAAAGACCATTTAAACTAATTAAATTACTGCAGTAACCACGTACAGTAAAAGTTGGATTTATTCTGATAAGATAATTCTACGTGAAATTATCTTCAATTTTATATATCATATGCAATTTTTGGACATGGTATGAATTTCTAATGAATTTTACAAGTTAGATCTATAATATGCAATTTTAAATTCGAACGGAATATTTCAGGGAATATTCCGTTGACTGACAGGTTGACTTTGCATGCTGACTGGGACTAGATGCTGACCTTACGTTGACGTGGCATTTATGAGGAAGATGACCGGAATGACGACATGGCACGCACCGGTTTGATTGGATCTCGACCGTCTAGATAGGATCCGGTGGCTAGAAGAAGAGATTGACCCAATTTTGGCTCAGAATAGACAAGAAATAGATCTATGTTAGAGAGACAAATCCGTAGGTCAAATCGAAAAACTCAGAATATGAAAGTTGTGGGGAATTATTATTCCTACCTTCTCACCAAAGGAATTTGGATTTGAAGAAACGAGCGCGAGTAGATCTTGGATTTACACCGTAAGATCTGAAATATTGCGATACGAAATTCTCCGGCTGTGGTGGATGAAAAGAGGTGAGGTTTTTCGGGATTGAAAGATTTCGACGTGATCTTCAACTTTCGTTTTTTGACCGAAAGCAAACGACGAAGTCTAGATGGGTTAAAAAGCGAAACAAGATTCGGGCATATGTAGATTCGGGATTTCGAGAGGAAAAACTCGTACAGCTGTGGCTCCACGAGTTTATATGGAGGTTTAGGATGGTTTAGAGATAGGCCTTGAAGTAGGGAACAAGTAGAAACAAACGGAAGTCAATTCGGAGTTGTAGATAAAAAGTTATAAGTGTTTGAATAGAGATAGGTATAGAAAACAGATTTTTGCACGCTTTTTGAAGCAACACACCGTACATGCGCGCGTGGCTGCTCACGGTCGCTGGCTCGGTCCGGTGGGCCGGCGGCCCGCCTAGGTTTTTTTTTTACTTGTTTCTCTCATATCTTTTGCATACGAACTCCAAATAACATGATTCTTGTTTCTAAATTTTTATAAAATCAAAAAGATTAATATAGGATCAAATTTGTAATATTTTTACTAGTTTGGAAGTAGTGGATTTACAAATCCTTGTATATTTCATTTTATTTATATCTTTATGTGCTTGTATTTATTTCATAACTTTTTCATACTAGCTCCAAATAAGCTCAATTTTGTTTCTAAAATTTTGTAATGTTAATTGGATATTTTTAGGCTATAATTTAGCAATAATCGCTACCTTAGCAACAATGGGTTTTATAAAGTCAATTTAATTCCTTTAGAAACATTTGGGCAAATCAACTATAGGATTTAGATACCAGGATTTGGATTCAGTTTGTGAGATCTTTGCATGGATGTAATGAAATGCTTATGAATGATTCATGATTTTCATTTTGAAATCTTGCACACCAATTCTACAATACATAATCAATCCATTCCCTTTTGCCTATATGGCTACTTAGGTCATAACAAAAGAATATAGGATTTTGAATTCAAGGTTGAGAGGATTTTCTATTCAAAAAGTTTCTTCTCTTTGAGAATTTTCAACAAAGTCAAACAATCAATCAATCTTATTTATTTATTTCACATTCCAAAATTAGGAGAATTTTGGGATGTGACAGACTACCACCCTTAAAAGAAATCTCGTCCCGAGATTTGGGAAGGCTAGAAAGAAAGAAAGGTTCGGGATCCATTAGGATGCTACCACCCTTAAAAGAAAATTGACTAGGTCACTTCTCGAGGATTCACTTAGCTCAGATTGGTTCTCCTTTAGACTTTTATTGGCACAATGTCTCTAGCACATTCTAAACGTCATGATTGATAGTTTCCGATAAAGCACTTCTTAAACTAGTAAAACTATCATGGTGGTCAATTAGGGGATGTTTACTTCGCGGTGCCCATAATTCACGGTTGGGATTCATTCTTACCGTATATTCCTACGCTAAGCACTGGGTGCTTTTATAAAGGGGGAAATATACCATTCTAAGGTCTAGGCTTAACGTCGACTCTCTGCTAAGGTTGAAAGGCACTCAAGATTCGCAAAGCCAATAGTACAAGAGCGAATAATAAGAGTAGTAGGAATGGTGATCAATCCACCCTGCACCCAAATCATTACCCTGTATGAGGATAGGTGAATCACGTTTTTCTATCACTCGGGCATTCTTACTTGCCTTGAAGAATGTTTCCATGGGCACGAACTAATGCTCTATGTAGACTCCCATGTATTCAATCAACAAATCTACTACTAAAACTAAACTACTGATACTTCAACTTTCGGGTTGGGTAATCTACTACATAACATCATGTGCAACACTTCATACTTCCACATTTTTTTTCATTAGGTGAAGCATTCTCCTTCCTAAATGCATTGTATGGTCAAACCTTCCAATTAACACATCATTATATCTCCCTGGGTTCAAGATAGGGAAGAATAGATTCTATAGGAAAGAACGACTAAGAAAATAATCCTACCCATAACTATATGAAGCAATCAATGTCACAAACAAGCAAACAATCATAAGGAATCAACACACAAGCAAGCACTTGCATAACAATAATACAGAGGTATAAACTTACTAGTATATAACCACAAAATAGTTTTAAAGCATTGGGAACAATACTAGAGTAAAACATAGCAACATATAAGCACTAAACTAAATCTGTCAAAACAGTACAGCAGGTTTCACAAATTTTTCTGACTAACTTAAACTCGCCAGGAATTTTAGCCAATTTTTGTGCGTGTACTACAGGTAATTACGCTCCAGATCCTATTTTTTTATATTTTTATAAGTTACCAGTAAAATATGAAAAATCGCGCGGTACAACAGGTCCGGCAGAAAACTACAGCAGTAATCTCACGAATTTCAATCAATTCACACCATTAAACTAATTTAAAAACCTCATCACAATTTCAGAAACATTAGAGTTCAAAACTAACTGATCCTAAACAAAGAATCACACAAAATAGCTCAATACAACCAAGCAAACAACCTATATTGTCATACCACATAAGTTGGTAAGAACAATATGCTAACACGATAGCGATGATCTCCTAAAGAGATAAAATATGGTGGTCCAGACCTAACCAAACTTGGTGAGATGTTTATTTATGTCATACTATTTGTTCTTTTACTTAGCTAACTCTCATATAGGTATCATAAGAATGGACAACTATAAATGTTTGAATAGGAAGAGGTTCTAGAAAAGATAGATAAGGAATATAAGAACTCTAGTAAGTAGAAAATATGATAGTTCTCCTAATAGAGGTCTTCTATTGCTAATCCATTTCTAAGGTCACGATCCTACAGTGAACACACAGCTCTGATACCATCTTGTAACACCCTCGCCTGATAAGGCTGAGTTCATGTGTATAGTGCCAATCCCTGGATCGGTTCACTGGCACACACAGTACAAAATGATACCAAATATAACTGTGCATCATAAATACAACGAATATGATCCAAAATTTATATTATTTATCCAAGTACACAGCGGAAAACGAATATAAGGTAGATCTCCATCCTTCAAATGTGCCACAGGCGAACAATTATTGAGTGGAGTCTCGCGACCTATGAACGATCACTCATATACAATATAACCCGCAACATGAAACGTTGCAGCCACGAATGGTCAATACATTGAATGTATGGCAAGTAGGCTAAAGTGGTTAACAACAGATCTATCAACTACTTGCTTATTTGGCCAAGTGGAGTTCAGGCTCATTTGCATAAAGCAACAGTTTTATCCTAATATTTGTAACAAAGTAGTTTTCTAATACGATAAATAGGACACTCTGGTTCACTCCCAGGTGCTCCTACCCAATTATGTTCACCCAACAAGTTTTAAGTAATTAAGAAATAAGGATGAGTGAGAAATATCATAGCATCAGTATCAGGTCACTCAAATTGTCCATAACCGAGGACACGGCTAAGCACTTAGTTTATACACCCTGCAGGGGTTAGTACACTTTACCCATGTGACTTGGCCACCATTTCATTACCACCACTCTTATATTGGGTGATGATAGGAGAAGTCCAAGAAGGAACCGTTCGAAGTAGCTCCCCAATCCCGACGCCAGCCGGTCCAACCTACACTATCTACATCTCTGGATACGCGGGTTCGAGTTACCACAACCTACTGAGTTCAACCAACCGCCCATTTCATTATTGGCACATGGTTGCACACGAAAGCTTCCAAACAAAGAAACCAATCATTTCTTAGTGTCCTGGGCGGCATTCCCCACCAAAATCCACACTCGATGACCCAATCAATGCCATTCCGCCCAGGTGGTTCATTAAAACATGTTGGTTTGTCATTTAGCAAAACATAATCCTTTAAAAACATATAACTTTTCATGATGTGATTCCCTTCCTTGTCTAAATAGCATAGCTAAGCAATCTACCAATACGATGGCTCATAAACAAGGAATACTAGGGAATAATATGGGACATAGCATAACATATACACATCAATTCCTACATATGCAATTCTACAAAAACATCTACAATGCATAGGAAAACAGTAGGACATTTATGACCAAGATAGCACCACTTGCCTTTGTTGTAGATGTAGTCGATTAGATAATCCTCACAATTCTCATATATATAATAGTTGCACTCGTCATAACCACAATACTTGCAATCATAGTAGTTGCAATCGCACGCGTTGCACTCCTCGCAATCTAGCGTTTGAAGCAAACACAACAAACACCATTCAAAACATTGCAAACATACAACATTGCAACATTACAAGAAAACAATGATGAACAGATGCATGCATGACGATTTAATGAGTCACAATAGTTGCATTTAGTGTTATGAACATAGTTAGATTACATGATGCATGTGGAAAGTCATTTAATGCACTAAAGCTTTTATTACTAAGTTGTATAGATTTAATATGGTGTATACCACTTTCATTGAACTAAATATGTTTATGTCGTATTAAATTGTGAACTAGATGCTACTGGATAGGTAATGCAATTTAGGGACAGTGGCAATTTGAATCACCTAAAAAGGAGTTATAGATATTTTCCTATGATTAAAACACTATTTCAATGGGTTTAAATATTTCTGTATGAATTTCTGTTTTAACAGTACCAAATAATTTGTCCTGCAATTTCTCTGTATAGATATTGTCAATACAAAACCTTAGCACTTGGATTCACCCTAATCGGAGTTATAGATCTTTTTGTATGATTTATATAGTGTTTAATGGGTTTTAAATGATTCATATAGTTTCTTTTGTCTAAAAATCAAACTAAAAATATATCTGTAATCTCCACGGAATTGTGAATCCAGGGACATATTATTTGCAATTTTCTGAGCATTATTTATTTTCTTATGAATTTATTACTCTAGATAGGCCATTAAACTATTTAAATCTTCACGGTAAAACCTTATAGTCAAAAGCTGAACTAATTGCATATTGATGATCTACATGGAACCAGCTTTCCATCAATATATCATTTATATTTTTGTGACAAGCAATTAATTTTTAATGAATTTAATGATTTATAAAGCCATTAAAACTATTTAAATTGCTATGGGTTAAATAATCGGCAAAGGCTAGATCCAACCAGATATTATTAAAGTACATTACAGCAGCTTCAATTTGATATATTGTTCATATTTTTCGGAGTTACAGATAATATTCTATGAATTTATTAACCTAAAAGACCATTAAAACTAATTAAATTACTGCAGTAACCACGTACAGTAAAAGTTGGATTTATTCTGATAAGATAATTCTACGTGAAATTATCTTCCATTTTATATATCATATGCAATTTTTGGACATGGTATGAATTTCTAATGAATTTTACAAGTTAGATCTATAATATGCAATTTTAAATTCGAACGGAATATTTCAGGGAATATTCCGCTGACTGACAGGTTGACTTTGCATGCTGACTGGGACTAGATGCTGATCTTACATTGACGTGGCGTTGATGAGGAAGATGACCGGAATGACGACATGGCACGCACCGGTTTGATTGGATCTCGACCGTCTGGATAGGATCCGGTGGCAAGAAGAAGAGATTGACCCGATTTTGGCTCAGAATAGACAAGAAATAGATCTATGTTAGAGAGACAAATCCGTAGGTCAAATCGAAAAACTCAGAATATGAAAGTTGTGGGGAATCATTATTCCTACCTTCTCACCAAAGGAATTTGGATTTGAAGAAACGAGCGCGAGTAGATCTTGGATTTACACCGTAAGATCTGAAATATTGCGATACGAAATTCTCCGGCTGTGGTGGATGAAAAGAGGTGAGGTTTGTCGGGATTGAAATATTTCGACGTGATCTTCAACTTTCGTTTTTTGACCGAAAGGAAACGACGAAGTCTAGATGGGTTAAAAAGCGAAACAAGATTAGGGCATATGTAGATTCGGGATTTCGAGAGGAAAAACTCGTACAGCTGTGGCTCCACAAGTTTATATGGAGGTTTAGGATGGTTTAGAGATAAGCCTTGAAGTAGGGAACAAGTAGAAACAAACAGAAGTCAATTCGGAGTTGTAGATAAAAAGTTATAAGTGTTTGAATAGAGATAGGTATAGAAAACAGATTTTTGCACGCTTTTTGAAGCAACACACCGTACATGCGCGCGTGGCTGCTCACGGTCGCTGGCTCGGTCCGGTGGGCCGGCGGCCCGCCTAGGTTTTTTTTACTTGTTTCTCTCATATCTTTTGCATACGAACTCCAAATAACATGATTCTTGTTTCTAAATTTTTCTAAAATCAAAAAGATTATTATAGGATCAAATTTGTAATCTTTTTACTAGTTTGGAAGTAGTGGATTTACAAATCCTTGTATATTTCATTTTATTTATATCTTTATGTGCTTGTATTTATTTCATAACTTTTTCATACTAGCTCCAAATAAGCTCAATTTTGTTTCTAAAATTTTGTAATGTTAATTGGATATTTTTAGGCTATAATTTAGCAATAATCGCTGCCTTAGCAACAGTGGGTTTTATAAAGTCAATTTAATTCCTTTAGAAACATTTGGGCAAATCAACTATAGGATTTAGATACCAGGATTTGGATTCAGTTTGTGAGATCTTTGCATGGATGTAATGAAATGCTTATGAATGATTCATGATTTTCATTTTGAAATCTTGCACACCAATTCTACAATCCATAATCAATCCATGCCCTTTTGCCTATATGGCTACTTAGGTCATAACAAAAGAATATAGGATTTTGAATTCAAGGTTGAGAGGATTTTCTATTCAAAAAGTTTCTTCTCTTTGAGAATTGTCAACAAAGTCAATCAATCAATCTTATTTATTTATTTCACATTCCAAAATTAGGAGAATTTTGGGATTGACAATACTGGACTTGCATAACCACTCAACACAAACCATTCTTTCCATTCCACCCAGGTGATTCATTCACTTAGTTGTTTTATTAAACAAAACACAAGTCCTTGAATTAGAAATATTCCATAGCATGTAATATAATCCACCCTTGTTTTCTACTAGCTAAGCTAAGCTAAGCATGATAGTGGTAGGAATCTTAACTTTAGGAAATTCTTCTAAGGTTTCATCTACTAGGTTTTCCCATGGCATAGTTTTACGCTTAGCAAAATTCCATGCAAGTCCTACTTAGAAATATCACTAATGCATAGTGAAAATAATGGGACAAAAGTATGAAGCATCACTTGCCTTTTTGGTAGGGAATATAAATTCACTCCTTGATCTTTGCAATATTCACACTCTTCAAATCACTACAATTCAATCAAGCAAGCAATATTTCAATCTACCATTCAAGCAACACATCACATAAAATAATAGAAATAAAACAATGCATGCAAGCATGCCAAACTTTGTTTTATTTACAAAAGTGGTTCATAATAGGTTATAAACATTCTATAACACTTATTGGTCATTTTGAAAAGTGGCAAAACTATTTGCAAAATATTTTACCTATAAACCATTTTCAAACCAAATCATTAATTTATGTGGTTAAAAATGCCTTTATCAAAGTAGCAATCTTTATAGGGTTTACCAAATACATTTTTAAATCATAAAACTTAGTGCTTGGGGTCAGAGAGTTTATTCCAAAACATTTCCCAAAGGTTTTCTTCATAAAGCATTTTTAACAAATAAACAATATTTTTATTTGACTAGAAATGGTTTAAATCAAAGGTTTATTATTTTGCTTCACCAAATACATTTTCAAATCCATGAGTTGGTTTCTAAGGTCAGTAGATTCAAAACAATCCATTTGCCAAAGGTTTTATCTCAAAAATCATTTTAGAACAATTTTTATATTCTAAACATGCATACACAAGTTTCTGCAAAAACAATCAATTTAACAGAAGCAATTTACTAAACAAAGTGCATGGTCAGAAAGTACTTGTCTTGCTGATTCCATTGATATAAAATTTTAAAAATTTGGACACGTGGTTTGAAAGTTATGAATTTTTTAAATTGGAACATCTAATAGACAAGTTTCTGGTTTTTTAAACAATCACAGGCCACGCGTCGTGTTGCTACTGGTCGGTACCGCTTCGTGCGGTTCGACAGATGCGAGCCATTGGATCTAAGTGACATCGCACGGCTCAGAGGCTCTCTTACCCCTTCGGTTAAATTCTATCGCGACGCTATGATCTAGATTCGACGGTTCTCAGCGCTATGACTAGAAACAGGCGGCGCTGGCGGCGGCGTGCGGCGGCGCGCGGTCAGACGGTGGCGGTGTCGATGCTACAGGAAGCGAGAGAGCGAAGGGAGATGCTCACCAGAATCACGGGGTCGTGGTGAAGCTCGAGGCGGTTTCCTTCTGTCAAGGGGGCACACAGAAGCGACCAGGATTCCTCGCCGGAGTAGCTTGCTGGCTCGGGCACGCACGACCATGGTCGAAGGCGAGTCTCTGGAACGCGAACGAGCAAAACAACGCGTCAGGAAGATGCTCACGGGTTCAAGGATCATGGGAACACTCACCAATGAGCAAGGGGCGCACGAGGTCATCGGCTATAGCTTGCCGGAGTCGAGTTCATCATCGGTGGCGCTCAGACATGGATAGAGCCGAGGCTGCAGGGCATGTGCGGGCGAGCTGGCGCTACGGGGAGGTTCGCCAGGAGATGGGGAGCAAGTGAGCGTGCAGTGGGAGGCGAGGGGCGACGGATCCTGGCCGGAATTGATGGAAACGCTCACCGGAGTCAGTGACGGTGCAGGGGAAATTGGAGACAGCCTGGGGGCGTAGAGGGTCTGGCGAGTGAGGGGAAAGAGAGAGGGCGTCGGGGCGCTTTAACGAGCATGGTCGCAGGGGGTAAAGGCTGCATCAATGCCGTGAATTAAATTGAGTTTTTATTCGGCTAGGAACGGCCGGCGAGGTGAGAGGGAGAAGAAGTCGCGGCGAGGAAGAAGCGTGCGTGGCAGTGGGGTCCGTTGTCAGCGAGAGGGAGAAGAAGGAGGTGGGGTCCAACTGTCATTCGTTGTGCGGATGAGCTTCTGAGTAAGAAGAAAACGGTTCAGGGGTGAGAGAGAGTGGGCTGCTGGGCCTTAGTGGGCTACCAGCTGGGTTGGGTTTGTTTCCATTTTTTTATACTAAACCTTTTTATTTTCTGTTTTTGAATATTCTCATTTGATTTTCATTCAAACAATTCAAGCAACAAATAAATTCAAACCTCAACCAAAATTTTTGTAGATTCATATACTGATTAATAACACATTCCAAAGTCAAATTTAGAATGATTTATTTATTCTTTTTAGGGTCCTTTAATTATTTAAAATAGGCTCTAGTATTAATTAAATAAGATTTAATAATATTTTTCAATCTCCATTTGATTTCAGATCACCACCAAACTTTGGATTAATTTTAATTCTGTTTATCAACATATTTCAAAGTCCAAAATGAAATAATTCTTTTATTCTTTTAGGATCTATTAATAATTAAATAAATAGACCATAGTCTTTTAATTCAAATAGGTTTTAATTTATTTTAAAACTCTTTTTGAAATCTAAATAATATCAAAATATTTTCAGTAGGTTTCATTTGAAAATCTAAAACACTTGGAGTTCTTATTTTAAAATCTTTAATAAATTTTAATGTTTATTTGAAAGGGAAAATCCTTTTCTTAAATAAAATTTGATATTAATAAATCCTTACTATTTTATTTAAACAAACCCTTATTCCTTTTAACAAATAGAAATATTTTATTTCATATGCTTGGCCAAGATTTAATTTGGCTCTTTAAAATAATCCTTATTTTATATTTCTACCTATGCTTATCAAAACCATATCTTTTTATTTAAAGATCCAAAAATAGAGATTCCAACTATTATAACTTTATTTATTATTTGTTTGTCTTTTTAAATCCTTTTAGGATTATTTGCTCACCATTTGGTATGGATTTCTAGATGGTTGCTTTATTAGTTTTGGAAATTAAATATCCTTATCTTATAAAATTTATAGGATTTTATCTATGGCTCCATATTTAGTGAAACCAATTTCTATGGTTTTATAATATTTCTATTTGTCATTCTTGATAATTTTGAAATGTTTGCTTGACAACTTTTTATATGGATCAAATCCATGGTCTTAGAGATAACTTGAAAATTATTTTCTTCCATTAGGGTTTTAGGGTTTTGGTTTATTTCTCAAGTGTTTAAATTTCAAGATGCATTTATGAAGAATGAAATCCACTTGATTTGAATTTTAGTTGGATTCAAACATTAACTAAAGTTTGTTCCAGATGGGATTTTAAGTTTTCTTTAGAAACAAAAGTTTCTTTTCACCCAAAATTTCAACAATTAATTATTATTTTTATTTATTTTTCACATTACAAGATTTGGAAAATCTTGGGATGTGACATACATCAACCACCTTCCCCACATATCGTGGCACCGCCTGCCCCCCTGCTTGGGCTACTCCACCCCTATCATGTGCTGGGCCGCCCTACTAGTCCCGCCGAACATTGATATCTACGCACTTGTGTTCTTAGACAGTTGTTGGGCCTCCAAGTGCAGAGGTTTATAGAATAGCAGCAACTTTCCCTTAAGTGGATTACCCAAGGTTTATCGAATTCAGGGAGGAAGTGGTCAAAGGTATCCCTCTCAAGCAACCCTGCAATCAATATACAAGAAGTCTCTTGTGTCCCCAACACACTCAATACACTTGTCAGGTGTATAGGTGCACTAGTTCGGCGAAGAAATAGTAAAAGACAAGTAGGATGGATGATTATAGACAACGGTGCCAGAAAAGAGCTTGACGGGAGGAAGAGATTAAAGGCAATCTGAAATAAAGATGGAAGCAAGCAAACATGTAGCAGGACTAGTTGTAAATGGCGTTTCAATGCTTAGAGACAAGGCATAGGGATCATACTTACACTAGTGAACACTCTCATATAAATATCTTCTCTTCATTATACTACTATGAACTACTCTCTAGTTGGACACTCTAATCCACTACAGGGCTACAAAAGCACTCCTTAAAGTTTGCAATCCCCATCTAGATAACCCCACACTGTCACCTTGATCACTAGATGGTTCCTTCAAACACCACAATTTGATAAAGACATCTAACTCCAAATATAACTCATGACAAGTATTTATGTAATCTCTAGCCTAAGTGCCACACACGGTGCACACGCTGTCACTTTCACACACGTGGTGAGAGCAGAGATCTATTAAAGCACTTGAGTATACATGTTATGGTTGTATTCTTTTCTTGTTAAACAATGTGGTTCTTGGGTATTGGATACCGAATTGATTGGTATGAAATTTCATACGGAACGACGCAATTCATGAACCACAATGGCCTAAGTAACTAGCAAGATAATATGTGATGATGTTCATCGAAAGCAAACAAACCGTTGTTTGTATTTCTCGTTGACATCAAAGCTTGACTTTAAGATTTGTTTTAATAATTGTTATTTAAATCAGGTATTATGAGAACAAAGGTTGTTCAAACAATTAGCACATTCCATATAAGATGGATGATTTACAAATCTAGTTGGAGAAATCACATCCATAAAGCTAATGCTAAAATGTCGCAAGACAAATGATTGGAAGATCACTTACAAAGTGACATCACCATTTAAATTTTATTGGAAATAAAACATGAAGAAACTCCATTTTCATGGATTTTTGGAGTCTTTGATTTGTTCAAATGACGCTTGTGAGACTTTCCTTTGGATAATTGAAACTTCGTTCAAAGGCCAAAGAAGAACAAACGACTAAAATATTGGAATTTATACATATCGATGTATGTAGTCCATTATGTATAGTCGTAAGCGATGGACTTCAACTTCATATGCTTTCTCCGGAAATTTGAGTGAATATTCAGTTAATAGGAAAGAAGTATGAAATATTTGAAAACGTTTCAAAGACTTTCAAGATGAAGTGGAAAATCATTGTAACAAGAAAATAAATGATTTATGATTTTATCATAAGGGATTTATTTGAGTTACAAGTGTAACAAGAAAATAAATGAATTATGATTTTATCATAAAGGGATTTATTTGAGTTGCAAGTTTAGCAAAACACCTATATTTACATCTTCTGAAACACCATAGGAGTATGGAATGTTTGAGATTTGTAGTAAAACCTTGTTTGACATGGTTGGATCAAAGGTGTTATTTATAAAACTGCCATTATGTTTTAAAAGATTAAAAGCTTTAGATACTACCGCTTTTTCACTGAAAAGAGCTCCATCTTGATCCGTTGAAATGACACCATGGAAGTTATGGTTTGGGGTAAAAAAAACAAATTGTCATTTCTTAAATTTTGGTATGCTAAACATAAGTAAGATGTTTACAACCGAAGTCGGATGAGCATGTCTGTGTAGGTTATTTTGAATAAAAATTGGTTATTCCTCCATAACACCAAGGACAAAAGGGTTTGTCGCTTGAAACATGAAGTTTCTTGAAAAAGGAATTTTTCGTAAAAGTTAAGTGGGAGGACAATAGAACTTTGATAAGGTCAACGAACCTTAGATAAATGTGCTGAGTTGCGCAGTGCCGGAAATCGTTCCGGAGGCTGCCATAATGCTCATATCTTATGTGCCTCAAAGGTTGTGGTCACGGAGATCTAAGTTATTAATGAACCAAGTCAGTCGGATAAATAATCAAATGTTGAGATTTGAGAGTAAATCATTATTGTTTGACAATGATGAACCGACTACATGCAAAGAAGAGATGATGGGCCCTAACTCTGTCAAATGGCTTGAAGCCATAAAATCCGTGATAGTTTCATACATGAGAAATCAAGTTTTGAACTTGGAAGACCCTACAGAAAGGTGTAAAAAACTACCGGTCGTATTTGGATCTATAAAGAAATAGAAATGGATGTTTCACATCTATGAAATAGTCGACATGTTGGTAAAGTTTTTACGACAATGTTCAAGGAGTTGACTATGACAAGATTTGATCTTTCATAGCGATATTTAGTCTGGACGGATTAAAGTAGCAAACACTACATATAATTTGGTATATGGTAGATGAATAAACAAAACAAAGTTCTTCTAATAGAACGGTTACCTAGGACGTGTACATGACATGGTCCAAAGGGTTTTTTTTAATTCAAAGGATGCTAAAAGGGCATGCAAACTTCAATGGTTGAAGTAAGCATCGCGGAGTTGGAATCTTCACCATGATGAAAAAGGAGTTTTCATCAGGAGACGATGAAGATGCTTGCATTTGCAAGAAATTAAATGGGAGCGCTAAGACATATTTCTAATACATTATGTGGAGGACATCTTGTTGATTAGAAATGATGTATCTTTTATTGTCAAAGGTTAAGAATTTCATTTTGATGAAAGACTTAGGAAAAACCCGAATATTTAGCATGAATGTCTATAGCGGATAGACTATGACGCTAATATGGTTGTACCAAACATACATATATGAGATATTGAAGTAGTTCAATATAGAAACGACAAGAAGAGGTTCTTTTCGCATGGAAAGGAATTGAATCAAGATTCAAGTGTATCGACACTTGATAAGTGAAACAAGATTCAAGTGCTTTGACACTTGATGAGTGAAATCACAAGGATGTTTTGATCAATCACACCATGATATGTACACATCCAGATATGTCTTATGCTCTAAGTGTTATGAGAACATACCAGAATGAATCATAAAATGATCATTGTATGATAGTGAGGATATTCTTATGATCTTTTGGAAGAACTAAGAATATATTTGTGTAGAGGTGACAAACAATTACAAATAGTTCATTGTAAAGCGTTACATTGATACTAGTTTTGTCACAAGATACAAATTATGTTTATCTCAATTTAAACTATGGGTGGCACAATGTAATGGAAAGGACATTCCATGATGGATTTGGATGAATTCCAAAGTTAAAACATTGTGACGGATACTACAACAAAAGGCTAAGTATATGACTGCTATAGTAGCAGCAAAGGAGGGCATTTGTGTCAAGTAGTTTGTTATCAAACTAAGGTGTGGTTTTCAACGGGCTAACACTAAAGATATATTGTACGACAATAGTATCGACATGATTTAACCCTAAGGAACTAAAGGTCTCACCAAAAGACCAAATTTATACAATGCAATCTCATTGGAGAATGAGTGATGCGTGGAGACGCAAAGACATGCAAATACACACGAACATGAAAGCGTCAGATCCGTAGAATATGTTAACCACTTGCAATTGTTTATATGGAACACCAAAAAGCCATAGGTGTTCAATACACAAAGTTTTCAAACTAGATTATTGTCTCTAGTGCAAGTGGGAGACTGAAGGGAATATGCCCGAGAGGCAATAATAAAGTGGTTATTATCGTATTCCTTATTTATGACAAATGTTTATTTTGCATGGTATAATTGTATTAATACGGAAGCATTAATACATGTGTGTTTAATAAAGAAAAAGGAAGTTCCTAGTTATGCCTCTCTCGTAAAACTAGCTCGTTGATTAACAAGATGATCAAGGTTTCCTGATCATGGACATTGGATGTTGTTAATAACGAGGTCACAACATTATAGTAATGATATGATGAACATTCATCCGAAGTATAGCATTACGATCAAATTCATTGAGTTTATATTGCTATAACAACTTACGAAGTGATCCTAATCCTTAGACCATGAGATCATGTCAATCACTAACACCAAAAGAGTTTCTTGATAACATCAAACGTCACGCAGTAACAGGGTGATTATAAAGATGGGTTCAGAACTACTAAAGTGTTATGTTGAGGCCCATGGATCGAGAGTGGAATTTGTTCATCCCGATGACGAATAGATATGCTCTGGGCCCTCTCGGTGATATCACATTGATTAGCTTACAAGCAAGTGATTTGATCACTAGAATGTTATATCACGGGAACAAGAAAAGAGTGCATGTCAGTAACGAGATCAAACTAGGTATGGAGATACCGATGATAGAATCTTGTACATGTAATATATCGTGAAACAAAGGGATTAATATACTTGCGTAAAAGGTTCCGACAATCACAAGAAAGTCATCGTTGAATGTGTGGGAGTTAGTATGGGTCTCCAGATCCCGCTTCTGATTATTGATCCGAGAGGGGTCTCGATCATGTCCGCATTATTCGCGAACCGTAGGGTGACACACTTAAGAGACACCGACATCCATTTGAAGCAAAAGTTTCATGCCAGAAAGAATAACAAGCGCATGAATTTAATTCACTAGATACCGTAACAGGTTTTCGGGTGAAATTGCAGAAAGTGTTTTTGCATGTGAAATAAAATACTAGCAAGGGGTTATATGTGAATGTTTGTCATTAAAGTAATTGACAAAATTCTGAATAAATAAAAGGAGTTTTATTTAATGAGAGTTTGTGTAACATCCCAGCATTAGATCCTAGAAATAAGCTGAACCCAGATGTGTGCATTGCATTCATGCATAGAAAATCCGAATAATTTTCGCGATTTTAATTAAAACTTGTCAAAGTGATCGGAGCTTCTCTCAACTTGATGGAATTGAAGTAGATCATCAAGTTGACCGTGATAAGTTTCAATATGAACTTTGCTAAAACCTTATTTGGGTAAATGTGATTTGATCTAAGGGTAGATCAAATAGAATTAAATTTTACTCATAATGCATTGCTTTAATGAATAATATCTGATCCTTAAGGGATCAAATCATAATATTAAGCACAACAACTCATGAATACCAAGTTAAGATTACAACTTAAGTAATAAGAATATAATGACTAATCCTGACCTATCTTATTCTTATCTATTCTTACTATGAGAATCAAGGTAATACCTAACTTTAACTCTTTAGTGAGATTGGGAAGGGACTTAAACCAAGTCTAGACCATTCACCATATATCTTTCTTTCCATATCAATCCTTATCATCTCTATTGAGCTATATTCCAATATATGATGTTCATCGATGTTGAGAAATCAACTATTGATTCCCCAGCTCCCAATCTATCAACTCTTGACCATAACATAGCTTACACTTAAGTGCCTATAAAGAAACAATTAAGAAGAGGTAAATAGTAATGCTAGTTTTAGATATCATCTATAGGATGGGAGTGATTGAAGAAGAATAAAATCAATGTGATAATTGATGGAGTTAACTCAGCCCTGAATAGATAGAAGAGTTATGTAAAAGATATAATTATATGTTTATAAAGAAGATTACAAGGATGAAACCTGAAGATAGTTACTAGTAGTAGTCCTATTGGATTAAGTAGGTATAATCAATGAATTATATCTCTTAATCCAATAGAGTTAAACAGAAGATAATTATAAAACAACTATAATGTTGTATTGACGAAGCCTTGATTAGCCAACTGGAAACCTAAACCATAAAGAATCAAAGGATTAGAATGATCATGCTTTAGCCACCAAGATTGAATGCTTATATCATATATAAGTGACATTGGTGGATAGAACATGATTCAATCCTAGTATAGATATATTATCCTAGATTAGTCATTACATGTCACATTAATACAATGTGAGGTTGGAATGTTAAATACTGGAGTTAAGTAGAGACAAGATAGTATGATTAAAATGATGCTAGAGCAACATTGGATTGTAGGAGTAGTAGTTTCCTTTTGGAAGATACTAAGACTTGAGGTGAAGTAGTTTGATATAGACATTTACTGGAGAAATATTAGTGATGGATAAATAAAGAAGAGTATGAATGGAGTTAGAAGTAACTACTTGTTGGATGGGAGATTATCAACAATTTAGTAGTTGATATAACCAAGTCTGAATAGGTGAAGATTATGAAAGCCTTAGTGTTAAGATCATTGCATTTATAAATAGATTTAGAAGAATAAAAGTTGGATAAGAAGATTTTTGGTGAAGTAAAGCTCATCATGCTAACACATGATGATGAATAGGAAGAAGTAGAATATCTAGGAAAGGAATTCTTAAATTAGAAGTCTAGGATTGTGAATTATGAATGATAGGAATTCTTGGTAAACACTAAACCTTAAATCCTTAACCAAACATAGTGTCCATTTCACCTGATTGATCTATCATATTAATTACACCAAGCTTCATAGGAATATTTTCCTATAGCAAATCACTTAAGCACACCTTTATCATTTCCAACTATCATGATCACATGTGCTTAGGAACTATATTAATTAATTCTTTCTCATAAGTCATTCCAGAAAATAACCTTATTATCTTAAAAAGGTGATATCCATAATGACCACCAACATAAAGGCAATATGTTTAGCCATTCATCTTTATTCACATCAACAAAAGAATATAAGTAAATTAAGAACCTAAACCCTAGGGTAAGCATTTACAATTCAAACCCTAACTCTTTTGTTAGTTATAATAAAATTTATATACCTTGTTATTCCCTAGATTCATGGTAGTAATATTAACCATATTAAATCCTTAGGATATTATGCATCAAATAATAATAAAGGACCACCATATAAAAATTTCCTTAATATTATGAGTTCATGAGAATCAAATCTCATGAGTTAATAATAATGCATTCTATAATAAGTTTATGGATATTAACTCAATTAAATGCATATCAAAAGCTCTTACAAATAATAATAGGAAAAGTATTTATATAAAGAAAATAAAGAAATATATAGAAAGAAAATAATTATCATTAAAATTTACAAAATAAATCTCAATCAATACTAATTGTTGCTGCAAGTGTTCAGCAGATAAACTTTGTTAGAAAAGTTCAAATTATAGATTAAATACAAATTTGAAAAGTAAAACAGAAAATAGAAAAAAGGAAAACAAAATTAAAAACAATTCCTGGCTGTGGCCCAACTTCCCTCTTCTTATCTGTCGCCCACGTGCAGCCCACAAGGGTCCAACAGCGAGCCCAACTCATCCACACAGTGACAGCTGAAGGATTCGCTAGGGGGTTTTCTGCAAAAGTGACATCGTCATCATCCTCACGCACACAGGCAGCTCGCTGGAGGAGTCTGCCGCCGCCCGATGTCGTCGTCATCGTTAGCTAGGCGTTGAGATAATCGTCGTCGTCTCAGAAGGGGATAAGAAGGCCACCGCGATGCCCTGCCTCAATCCCTATCCACATTCCCTCCTTATCCTCTCTGTTTCGAATGGGGCTGAAACCCTAGCTCACCCGAGCTCGCCTCGCCGTCGAGCCACACCTCCCCACTCTCTTCCAAGTAGCCATGGAGAAGCCCTGTGCTCCGTAGATCCTCTGGGTGGAATCTTGCATCAAGGGGAGCACTAGAGTGGACGAATTTTGCCGTTCCTCTTTGCGGCAGTTCGTTGGAATTCTCATCAGAGAGCTCATCTCCGATCGCACCAGTCCTCGTCGACACCACTACTGCAATCAGGGTGAGTTCCTGAACCCTCCCGTATCCCTAAATCGCCGCATCTCGTTGTAAAACGCCGTCACACCTTTTGCCACCGTCGGTCACCGTCGGAGCTCGTCGGAGCCGAGGCTCCGATGACCATTTCCGAGCGACGCTGCCACTTTAGGGTTCAGCGCATTGCATTGATTCGAACTAGGTTAGTTTCGTTTGCTGGGGCGTCGTGGATCGTCGCCGGCGACCACCCATTGATGGCGGATCTTGTGCTGACGCCATAACGACGTCATGCCAATGTCACCCTTTTCCTAGTCATCCTATTTGACCTAGTTTATGTCTCGCGTGGCAAGTGACATGGCCTAGGGTCCATTTGTCATTGACTGGGAGTAAAAATAAGGCTGGTAACAAATGCATTTATTAACTTGAAAGCTGATGTGGCCACTAGCCCACTAGTCAGTGACTTTGGGTAGTGTTAGCCTCGGTACAGAAAGTTATTTTCTGTTTAAGAAAATAAATAAAATGTTGTAAGATCAAATATCAATATTCCAGAAATGAAATAAATGATTAAATCTTGTTTAATTAATAATTTTTGTTTTATAATTCAGAAATATATATAATATATGAAAATTTGTAGAAAAATAAAATCTCTAACTTAAAACTATTATAAAACATTATTATGTTAATAGTTTAAATAATTATTGTTTAATAAAATTTTAAAAATAATAAAACTTTGATAATTCATATTCTAATAATGGTAAATGTTAAAAATATAAATAAAATACCAAAAATCTTAGAAAAATAAAAACAATACTTTAAAACTATAATCATGCATTATTATTTCACTTCAATAAGTATTTATTATTTATTAAGTAATTATAAAGTAATAAATCTTATAAAAATCATATCTTATTATTTATAAATCACAAAAGTAAAATTAATATATCAAAATGATCACAAAAATAATGTCTACTTGTTAAAAACATAATATTCCAATATTAAAGTAAATAAATACTTAATACTCTAGTAATTTAAATTTAAACCTATTTCCCGAATTGTTAATTCATATCAGGGTAAATAAAACTTTATTAATATTTCTAAAATTAGTCAATTATGTCAAAAATAGTATTAGTATTAAATATTGATAATATTAAGTCAAAATGGTTCAACACATTTTAAATACAATTCTATTTGATTTATCATTCAACATTAAGTGTATATTATTATTTAAATGGAGTTATCAAATATTAAATTCTCAAGATTATTATTTTGACTTGATAAAATCTATTACCAATGTTTCAACCACAAGTTATAAACATATCAAAACACTATACTGAGTCTATAAGTAGCTAAATAATATTATTCCTTTGTTTATAAATTACAGCCACTCATCTATAAAAAGGTAAATGATACTATTCCATTATAAAATCAAGAAACCACTACACCAAGTAAAAACAAAACCATTCTTAAGTAATCTTAAGGAAACATTACCAGGTATACAAGGTACAAATATCATAAGCACTACACTTCCAAATCATATATGTTTTTAAAGTTAACTTTAGTCTCAAAGCTTATAAACATTATGTCTAATAAACTACATATGTTTTTATAGTTAAATTTGGTCTATTCCAATTAAAACATAAGGCATCTCAAGTCCAAACAAATCAATCACACACCAAAAGATATTCAACACATCTTATTAACAATAAAGATTGTTTAGACCTTAGAAAAGGAATCTTTTCTTCAAATGTTATTCTTTTTGCCACTTCAAACAACAACTCTTATATAAGCAATCTTGAGTAGCATTTCACATTTATGTGTGTCTCATTGTTTTATGATATTGTAATTACATGTTGTTTCACACACACTCACAGGCCTTAATAAGAAGCACAAGTATGAAACTTATCTAAAAGGGACAACACATTCTAAAATAACCATTTCCGGTATCCAAACCCTAGGACAACGTTATTCCCGGGATTCGTGTTTATAAAGTGCATCACATTACTTATGCATAAGAGAATATTGCTTCTTTAAACATTAGTCCTTACCGGACCAATGATGTTGATTCTAGACTTTGGATCTTGTACTGACTCGAAGACCGTGAGTGCATAATCTTGCAATCACAAAAGGCAAGTTCACACTTGCTCATGTCCTTTGGTTATTTTCTGTAAAGTATTTTGAAAATCCAGTGTTGTCATCACCTGTATTTGAAAAAGGTCAGAAAACACTATTTTCATAATAATATGATTATAGGTTATTTACCATGAGGTAATAACCTACTATGAAAGTTCCAGTGGTAAAGGAACCTATTATCTAGGACTTAACAACCAATGTCGCCAGTGATTCTTGCGCCGTATATTACGCGTTAACCATGAGATTTGGAATGGGACAGAGAAGTCAGTTGTATCCTTTTCCTCTTGTATGGAGGCAAGACGACCTTAACGTGACGTTGAGATTCCTTGTGCGGATCCAACATATGGGTGGGCACCCTTACGCCCCACACTTTTGGTGTCTAGATTATCCATGAATGGTGTTTAGGGATATAGTCCATGTAAATGGTACTATTCCGGGCATCACCAGGTCATAGAGTCTTCGGGAACTCATCAGGGTTTTAGCCTGCCCGAAAGGAGGCTTAATGAAGGTGAGCCAGCCCGAAGGATCATGCAGACATATGAGGTCGCGGAGAGGGTAGTGATTGTCTTGGACCAACTACTGGGCCCCACAACATGGAATTGTGGACGGGTAAGCTGCCCGGTTGTGCAACAAGGAGTTGATCTCTCATGGGAAAAGTAACGCACCTCTGCAGAGTGTAAGAACTGTAACTTGTTACTCCCAGTTCCGGGAAGGAGCTGCGAACGCGGTGGGAAAGGAACTCCATGAAAGTTCTGGTAAACCCGTGAAGGCTGACGGACATAGCTTTTCAGAATAAAAGCAACCTTTGAAGAAATGTTTATGAAAACTTGCATTGCCTACGACCTACGGTCTATGGCTGTAGTTATAGTGCATTAGACACTCCTTTTCTAGTGAACTTGTTGAGTACGCTCGTACTCAAAGTATCTTCTTAACCCTTGCTAGATTCTGGAGCCAATACAGACGACATCTACATCAAGTTATGCTCCGGGAATCTTCAACCAAAGCTAAAAGCTCTTCAACAAAGACAAAGAAGTCCACAAAGATCTCAACTTCAGTGAAGACGAAGTTACTGATTAGATAGGAATATACTCTCTAACCAAAGAACCTATTTTTGTAGTGCATTGCAATAGCATCAATGTCAACCCTTTTATTAAGATACTATTCTTAGTAGCTTATTAGTTTTTGAGTCGTTTATTTTTGATTCTTCTATGTAAGAAGTTTCTTTCTCTCTCTTTAACCAAGAGTGTTCTCTAGATCTTGTGTATAGAGTGAGCTGTAACATTTAGCCATGTATTGGGACCCGCTATGTTTTTGTTCTGCCACTGTGAGGGATGTAATACTAGTGAACGGTGTTTCATTGGTGTTATGTCAACGACTATAGTGTACTACATCATGCAGTGGTATGCTGGGTCACCGCAGTTTGCATTAAATTTGGTGGAAATTTAATGGGAATTTGAGTGGGTTTTTGAGTGGAGGGAATTGAAAGGCATTTGAGTGAGTGGAGTGTCCACCCACATGAATGTGGAAGAGGTGGGGGCAGCCCCCATGGCTGGGTTCCATGCCCCTTGGGTGCCCCCCTCTCCCCTAAAAAATACCCCCCTCTCATCCTCTCAAAGCACACTTCCTCGTGAAGGATCTCTCTCCCCCTCTAGAATTTATCCCCCATGGTATCGGAGTAGCTAGATACATATTCCCGGTGGATATTTGGCAAGAAAGAGTTGTGCTTCCGCTGCATCGCTGGAGCGAGGAGGCGAAGGTTGCTCGGTGCCTCGGACGTGTGTGCGAGAACGGATGCGCCGCTAAGTTGCGGTGCTAAGGACTTCCTCTCGCTCATGAGATCGGCAAGAGATCGTCTACATCAACCACGAGTTTTGACTCGTTAAGCTTTGTTGGTCTTCAAGGGTATGTTCTCTACGGATATACATCCGCCCGTTGTTTGTATCTAGTAGATAGATCTTGGTACATAGTTGTTCCCATCGTAGGAATTTTTTTGTTTTCTATGCTGCAAACCCTACACAGCCAACACTCCACTTATCCATATATTCATGTAGATGCTAGATTCTCCATATCAAAATGATATCACTTTCCAATACAATTCAAATGTATTGACCCTTGTGGCTGTAACTTATTATGTTGCAGATTTGTTTGATGTTAGTGAAGTTTGTTGAGTAGGGATTACAAGTCTACAACTGTGGCATCCCGCAAAACCACTACTAGAAAATCGCGTTGAATTTGTGCATTGCATCGTCATCATCATATGTTGTATGTCTAAAACTATTTTCGCAAAGCCCGTTTTGTTTTCTAAAAACGCCCCATCTTTATTCAAACGCCAAACCCGGGTCTCCGGATTATCTTGTTTTGGCTGCTATCGGTTTGCAAACGGCCCGTTTAAAACAAATTAAATATTTATTTATTTTTAGCGGGGGCAGTCGAACGGGCCGACCGACCCGAACGACCACCCCCAGAAACTAAATCGGTCCACCTCTAATCCTATTCCTACCAACTAACCTACCCACACACCCCCAGCCACATCACCCGGGCCAATCAGCAGATGCCACCTCACCCTCTCCCTATCCCCCAACCAACACACACCATCCAACCAGCACACGCAACACACACACTCCCACCAACCCACACCACGCCTTGGCCCCACCCCACACACCCTGCCAGCTCCCCACGCCAGCCCCTGGCCCCGCCTGGGCCCCACCACACCGCACCCCACGCTCCCTCCCCCACCAACCTCTCTTCCTCATGCGAGCCACCCCGTCCACCCCGCGTGGCCCGCCCTTCTCCCCTCTAGCTCCGGCCGACGCGCCGCCGCCCACGCTCCCCATCGCCCAAGCACTCCCCGCTCGCTCGCAAGCTCCGAGGTTGCCGCCGGCGCCGGCCGCCTCCGTCCCTCCTCTCCCCAGCCTCGCCGTCCCTCCTCTCACCAACCTCGCCTGGCATCCGCCCGCCGCCATGGCGCCCTCCTCCGCCCGCCATGGCTCTCTGCCCGCCTGCCTGCAACCTCTGCCCGCCTCTGCTCACGCCGCGGCGTCGCCTCTCCTCGCGCCGCCTCTGCCCGTCGCCCCGCGCCCCGAGCCTCCGCGTCCCGGCCCGCTCACCCTCGCGTGGACCTCCCGCCGTCGCCACGCCTACCGCCGGCCCCGGCCTGCGCGCCTCTGGCGCGGCCGCCCGCCTCTACCTCAGCCGCCCCTGGGCCCGAGCTGCTAGTCGCCCCGCCGGAGCCTCCGCGAGCCTCAAGGTCCGTCGGTGACGTCGGGGTTCACCGCCGAGCTCTCGGTGGGCTACCAGGTTCTACATCGCCCTGAGAGACACCTGAAGGACCGCATGCGGAACCGCCGTTGTACAAGATCTACCGCCTGGAAAAAAAAAACCCGGGACCTACCCTGAACCCGACGCCGAGAACCTGGATGCCCAAGATCGCTGACCCGGTACAACAAGACCTACCACCGGAACGCCTTGGTTTGTCAAGATCTTCGTCACGGACTCCGACGGCCGTGGCAGCGAGACCTCTCGACGTCAAGCTCTTCCTCCGGGACCACGAAGACCCGTGTTGAGCCCCGAGTTCGCCACCGACGATCAGGATGATACCCCAAGTCCGCCTCCCCGGAATTGTACGCCTCGATCCTGCGGGCCCGAAAACCACGGACGCGACAAGGTCTACCTCACGTAACCCCGAGAACCTCCTCCCGGAACGCCAAGATCTACCTCCGTTATCAGAGAACGCACCGCCAAGACCTTCACCCCGGATCCGAAGACCCCCGGTACCCGATCCGTTCAAGTTCGTCGAGAGCGGCAAGATCGATCACCGGGCACCCAAGTTCCCCATCTTGCATCCGAACCTCGTCGATCCCGTCGAACCCTGGACCCTGAGACCGACCCCGAACCCCGGAACCCTAAGATCTGCCGAACCCTAATGTGTGACCCTTATCCGAACCCCTATTTTCATAAATGCTAAACATAAAACCTGTTGCATATTAACTTGTCATTCTTGCATGCATGCTTGTCATGTGGTTTGGGGGCCTTTTGCCGAATCACCTAATAATTAAATATGGGGCCCATATGCGGGCAAATCCAGCCTTATATTGGCCTCATTTAAATTTGTGCATCGAACCGGTACCATATCTTCTGCCATGTTATGACAACATTTAATTTGTGGGGTAGCTAAACAACTTGAACCATTTAATTAATGGTCGGGACCCCGGTTCCACTTAATATGACCTAATTGCATTGCACCTTTGCCATGTCATGCATCATACATGCATCATGCCGATCTTCTGCCATTGTATTAAATATTGCATCCGGTGTTTCTTCTAGTGTTTTGCTTCTTCGCGGATAAGGCCGTTGAGTTGATGTGAGCTTCGCCCCGATCTTCAGTTGAACCCTTCGACAATGTTTTCAGGCGAGCATCTCCCTCTTTCTACCTATCTTACCTTTTATAGTATTTATTCCCTCCTGTTGATCTATTGCTATCTGTGTTGCGATGCTTTAGTTTCCGTACCTGTGATATACCGTGCAGCCCTATATTGCCTTGGACACATCCTATTACCTCTTGTTTGGTAGATAGTTGGACTTGCGCGTCGTAGTCGCTTGCTCAAGTGTTGTTGCGTGTCGTCAAGTGCCACAGTTGTTGATGTATTGCCGCATGTTGTTGTTGGAGATGATCTTAGCTTTACTTATCGTTCACTTTAATTCCTGTTTAACAACTAAAATTGAATTAAGCAGAGGCATCGGTGGGTGATAGATAATATTTGGTTTCCGAACGCCCACTTGTGTCCCGTAAGACCCCGAGTACTTGATACATGTTCCTTGATTTATCGCGCTATCCACATCCGGGAGGTATATGGGACCCCCCCTGAGCCAGAGCTTGATTCAGTCTTATTTCTTGGGGCCACAAACTAGTTTGAGGTTTTATTTACTATCCTGTACTTATGCCATGCTAATTATGTATTTACAATTGTGCGAGGAGCACACTGTACTGTTTAGGATCGGGACACGTTTACGCGGTATCGACAAGCCCAGCCACACTTTCGGGTTCCCAGTCGTTTACCGCCGTCCACCCAAACCTTGAGTCCGTCTCGGAGCTTGCTTACTTCGTTGCGGGTAGACTCCAAGGGGTGGCCCCCTGAAATATTTCTGAATCTGGTGATTGTTCAGTCGTGAAAGCCTCGTTGGGTTTTGATTTGGTTTTTCCGAGGTTGATCGAGCGTGTGTTGCTATTGGTGCACCCCGGCCGGGTAAAACTTTCTGAAAGCCGTGTTCGCGGTTATGGACGACTTGGAGCACAGTATCTCGATCATAGACAAGCATAACTAAAGTTTATTGCTATAAATTTGACTTTATAATGACTAGTAATCAGCTTCACTATAATGGAATGGCTAATTAATACTGCCCACAATTGCTTGTTTGGAGTGTCGCTTGCGACCATTGTACCTGACTAGTAAGTATTGCAACTACAACGGAATGGCTAAATGAAAGTACCAACAAATGCTGGGTTTAAGGGTTATCTCATGCTATTCATATCTGATTAGTAAGTGTTACAACTATAACGGAATGGTTAATTAAAAGTGCCTACTGCTTACTTTATCAGGATGAATATCTAAACCTGACTAGTAATTGCTGCAACGATACTGAATAAGTAAAACTGCCAACGGTGTGAGTTCCTCGGTTGACTTCCTCGTTTGATCTCGAGGGGGAAACACCAGGATGGGTTTGTTTGGTGTTAGCTTCAGGTTGGATCCGGATAGGTCATTCTCACCCCTCTCTGATAACCGCCAGTTGTATCGAGTCTCTATAGGTTGTTTAGTGCACGCTTGATCCACCATACCTATGTAGGCGAGGACCGCCGAATTCTAGTCTCGCCGTGTACTGGCCTCAGTACTGACGCTCCTCTTTTTCTTTTGCCCTTTGTCGGCACCCCTTTTGTTTAAGCAGGTTTTGAGATCGACGCCATTACCCTTCCGGCTTGGCCTGGGCAGGGTTATGGACGCCATTGGTTATTCTTCAGGGCTCTTAGCCCCATTTGCATCTTGTCCGTAGTCGGACGCTCGATCATTTTCAAGGTGATTTGGGTCTTTGTACATTATATCTGTATTCTTGACTCTTTGAGTCTTGTATATATATCTGCTGTGGGTCCCATCGAGGACTGTGTAATGTTATTACTTTGTTTTCCACCCGCGCAAGTGCTGGTGGGCACCTTCAATCGTTTCTATGCGGGTTTGGCGGGTTTCGCTTAAACTTGCATAGGGCCGATTCGAGGTGTTACAGTGGTATCGAGCTCAACATGGCGATACCCACAAGTCCAGCCTGTAGGATAACCTAGCTAACGGCCGAAGTAGAAGTGTCAAAACTATTTTTGAAAATCGGTTGGATAGTTCTGATTAGGTCTGATTTTACTCCTTACCCCTCTGCTTCTCTCCTCTTACCTCTACGTGATTTGAATCCGCTTTCTTCTCTCTCTTCGAGTCCAGGATTTCTCGTGGTTGGGTTTCCGTCGTACCTTCAGGGTTTCGCTTCCTCCTTTGGTAACGGTGTGGCTACATCGGGTCTTCATGCTGTCCGAGGAATCCTTTATCTGCAGTACCATTCTTTGTTCTTGTTTGTGCCTTCCGGTGTTTTCCGACGCGACGACGTCATGTACGCCAGATCCGATGCAGAGTCTGCATCACTTCCTTGTTCCGAACCTCGCTTGTCGAGATCTTCAGTCTAACTCCGAGAGTTGGTTGCATAATCCGCCTATTCGTGTGCAGAGTAATGGTTTGGGTGCGCGATGGACTGATCACCATCCGACTACTCTTATCATTCGCTCTTGTACATCGAATCAGTGGATCCAGCAGTTTTACTCCGTCCACGGAACTTAGAGGTGGCTTTATTTGTTGATACCTCTACCTTCGACCTTTTGTTTCCGGAGTGTTCTCTCGACGATCATGGACAACGACCTCTTGTTAGTGGTGTCGCGAGGATCTACACGAAGCGCGAAGGATCAGACCGCCGACCTTCCTTCCGGTACCATGAGGCGGATCTCGAGGGCGAGATCCCTTGTTAGTGGTGTCGAATTGTGGCATCCCGCAAAACCACTACTAGAAAATCGCGTTGAATTTGTGCATTGCATCGTCATCATCATATGTTGTATGTCTAAAACTATTTTCGCAAAGCCCGTTTTGTTTTCTAAAAACGCCCCATCTTTATTCAAACGCCAAACCCGGGTCTCCGGATTATCTTGTTTTGGCTGCTATCGGTTTGCAAACGGCCCGTTTAAAACAAATTAAATATTTATTTATTTAACGACCACCCCGTAAACTAAATCGGTCCACCTCTAATCCTATTCCTACCAACTAACCTACCCACACACCCCCAGCCACATCACCCGGGCCAATCAGCAGATGCCACCTCACCCTCTCCCTATCCCCCAACCAACCAGGCTTTGCCACCTAGACTAACTCCCCCACCCCCTCTCTCTCCTCTCTCTCACACAACCATACAACCCACACCATCCAACCAGCACACGCAACACACACACTCCCACCAACCCACACCACGCCTTGGCCCCACCCCACACACCCTGCCAGCTCCCCACGCCAGCCCCTGGCCCCGCCTGGGCCCCACCACACCGCACCCCACGCTCCCTCCCCCACCAACCTATCTTCCTCACGCGAGCCACCCCGTGCACCCCGCGCGGCCCGCCCTTCTCCCCTCTAGCTCCGGCCGACGCGCCGCCGCCCACGCTCCCCATCGCCCAAGCACGACCCGCTCACTCGCAAGCTCCGAGGTTGCCGCCGGCGCCGGCCGCCTCCGTCCCTCCTCTCCCCAGCCTCGCCGTCCCTCCTCTCACCAACCTCGCCGCCGGGCATCCGCCGCCCAGCGCGACCGCCAGCGCCGCCTCCTCGGCTCTGCCCGCCTCCGCCCTTCCTCTCTGCCCGCCTGGCGCTGAGTCGCCCTCTCCTCGCGCCCGGCCTCTGCCGTCGCCAAGGCCTCCGCGTCCCGGCCCGCTCAGGCCCCTCGCGGACCTCCCGCCGTCGCCACGCCCACCGCTGCCCGGCCAGCGCGCCTCTGGGCCGCCCGCCTCTACCTCAGCCCGCCTGCCCGCCGCAGCCAGCGTCCTCCGTCGGACGGTCCGGGCGCTCGCCACGCCTGCTCTGCCGTCCTCCACCCGGCGAGGCCGCCTCCGGCCGCTTCCACGTCGACCCTCGCCGCGCTGGCCAAGCGCCGACCGCATCCGCGCCGTTCGACCCGACCGTGGCCAGCTGCTAGTCGCCCGCGAGCCTCCGCGAGCCTCAAGGTCCGTCGATGACGTCGGGGTTCACCGCCGAGCTCTCGGTGGGCTACCAGGTTCTACATCGCCCTGAGAGACACCTGAAGGACCGCCTGCGGAACCGCCGTTGTACAAGATCTACCGCCTGGAAAAAAAACCCGGGACCTACCCTGAACCCGACGCCGAGAACCTGGATGCCCAAGATCGCCGACCCGGTACAACAAGACCTACCACCGGAACGCCTTGGTTTGTCAAGATCTTCGTCACGGACTCCGACGGCCGTGGCCGGCAGGACCTCTCAGACGTCAAGCTCTTCCTCCTGGGACCCTGAAGACCCCGTGTTGAGCTCCGAGTTCGCCACCGACGATCAGGATGATACCCCAAGTCCGCCTCCCCGGAATTGTATGCCTCGATCCTGCGGGCCCGAAAACCACGGACGCGACAAGGTCTACCTCACGGAACCCCGAGAACCTTCTCCCGGAACGCCAAGATCTACCTCCGTTATCAGAGAACGCACCGCCAAGACCTTCACCCCGGATCCGAAGACCCCCGGTACCCGATCCGTTCAAGTTCGTCGAGAGCGGCAAGATCGATCGCTGGGCACCCAAGTTCCCCATCTTGCATCCGAACCTCGTCGATCCCGTCGAACCCTGGACCCTGAGACCGACCCCAAACCCGGGAACCCCAAGATCTGCCGAACCCTAATGTGTGACCCTTATCCGAACCCCTATTTTCATAAATGCTAAACATAAAACCTGTTGCATATTAACTTGTCATTCTTGCATGCATGCTTGTCATGTGGTTTGGGGGCCTTTTGCCGAATCACCTAATAATTAAATATGGGGCCCATATGCGGGCAAATCCAGCCTTATATTGGCCTCATTTAAATTTGTGCATCGAACCGGTACCATATCTTCTGCCATGTTATGACAACATTTAATTTGTGGGGTAGCTAAACAACTTGAACCATTTAATTAATGGTCGGGACCCCGGTTCCACTTAATATGACCTAATTGCATTGCACCTTTGCCATGTCATGCATCATACATGCATCATGCCGATCTTCTGCCGTTGTATTAAATATTGCATCCGGTGTTTCTTCTAGTGTTTTGCTTCTTCGGATAAGGCCGTTGAGTTGATGTGAGCTTCGATCTTCGATTGAACCCTTCGACAATGTTTTCAGCATCTCCTCTTTCTACCTATCTTACCTTTTATAGTATTTATTCCCTCCTGTTGATCTATTGCTATCTGTGTTGCGATGCTTTAGTTTCCGTACCTGTGATATACCGTGCAGCCCTATATTGCCTTGGACACATCCTATTACCTGTTGTTTGGTAGATAGTTGGACTTGCGCGTCGTAGTCGCTTGCTCAAGTGCTGTTGCGTGTCGTCAAGTGCCACAGTTGTTGATGTATTGCCGCATGTTGTTGTTGGAGATGATCTTAGCTTTACTTATCGTTCACTTTAATTCCTGTTTAACAACTAAAATTGAAATAAGCAGAGGCATCGGTGGGTGATAGAAAATATTTGGTTTCCGAACGCCCACTTGTGTCCCGTAAGACCCCGAGTACTTGATACCTGTTCCTTGATTTATCGCGCTATCCACATCCGGGAGGTATATGGGACCCCCGAGCGAGCTTGATTCATCTTATTTCTTGGGGCCACAAACTAGTTTGAGGTTTTATTTACTATCCTGTACTTATGCCATGCTAATTATGTATTTACAATTGTGAGGAGCACACTGTTAGGATCGGGACACGTTACGCGGTATCGACAAGCCCAGCCACACTTTCGGGTTCCTCCACCCAAACCTTGAGTCCGTCGAGCTTGCTTACTTGGTAGACTCCAAGGGTGGCCCCTGAAATATTTCTGAATCCGGTGATTGTTCATCGTGAAAGCCTCGTTGGGTTTTGATTTGGTTTTTCCGAGGTTGATCGGCGTGTGTTGCTATTGGTGCACCCGGCGGGTAAAACTTTCAAAGCCGTGTCATGTTATGGACGACTTGGAGCAAAGATCTCGATCATAGACAAGCATAACTAAAGTTTATTGCTATAAATTTGACTTTATAATGACTAGTAATCAGCTTCACTATAATGGAATGGCTAATTAATCGCCCACAATTGCTTGTTTGGAGTGTCGCTTGCGACCATTGTACCTGACTAGTAAGTATTGCAACTACAACGGAATGGCTAAATGAAAGTACCAACAAATGCTGGGTTTAAGGGTTATCTCATGCTATTCATATCTGATTAGTAAGTGTTACAACTATAACGGAATGGTTAATTAAAAGTGCCTCACGCTTACTTTATCGGGATGAATATCTAAACCGACTAGTAATTGCATAGCGATCTTGAATAAGTAAAACTGCCAACGGTGTGAGTTCCTCGGTTGACTTCCTCGTTTGGTCTCGAGGGGGAAACACCAGGATGGGTTTGTTTGGTGTTAGCTTCAGGTTGGATCCGGATAGGTCATTCTCACCCCTCTCTGATAACCGCCAGTTGTATCGAGTCTCTATAGGTTGTTTAGTGCACGCTGCCGCTTCAGTCCACCATACCTATGTAGGCGAGGACCGCCGAATTCTAGTCTCGCCGTGTACTGGCCTCAGTACTGACGCTCCTCTTTTTCTTTTGCCCTTTGTCGGCACCCCTTTTGTTTAAGCAGGTTTTGAGATCGACGCCGTTAGCAGGGTTACCCTTCCGGCTTGGCCTGGGCAGGGTTATGGACGCCATTGGTTATTCTTCAGGGCTCTTAGCCCCATTTGCATCTTGTCCGTAGTCGGACGCTCGATCATTTTCAAGGTGATTTGGGTCTTTGTACATTATATCTGTATTCTTGACTCTTTGAGTCGCTGCTGTATATATATCTGTTCTGTGGGTCCCATCGAGGACTGTTGTGTAATGTTATTACTTTGTTTTCCACCCGCACGCAAGTGCCTGGTGGGCACCTTCGAATCGTTTCTATGCGGGTTTGGCGGGTTTCGCTTAAACTTGCATAGGGCCGATTCTGAGGGTGTTACAACAACCAACATTATTGCATGTGGCATATGAAGATGAAGGACTCCATGCTTTATAGTTATATCTGATGCTTTGTAATAAGATATCCATATGAGCTATGTAAGATGTAATGAACTAATTTTTTCTTGGTTATGAGTTGTAATATGACCTTTGTTTCTTGATATTACATCTTAAACTATGGGTGCTAGTTAATCGATCCAGGGACTAGCACTGTAAACACAGGGACTTGTACCTTATTGGGTTGAGCACTGTGTTGCCTGTAGGATTGTAACGCTAGGATTGGAGAAAACCCCTTAGAAAAATAGGAGTTGTATTTGTTCTAACTTATTTACAAACAATCTTGTAAACTCTTTCCTCAACAATTTGTTTTGATTCTGCATATCTCCCTTTTTAACTTAATGGACAAAGACTTCAACATGAGGAAGGACTTCAACATCACCAATGACTTCAACTTAAACATCTGAAAGGACTTCAGCTTCAGATTCATCAAGGACTCCAACTTGGACATCACTAAGGACTACAAGTGAGATAATAATAATACTCAAGACTTGGAGACTAAGGAAACTCAACTTAGGAGGAACCATTATAGACATTGCCTTTGAACCTTGTGATCAAGATGAAATAATTTCTTCCAAGGATACCATGATCTTGTTCATGATGTAACAGCTAAGAAGGATGGAATGATCTCAAGTGAACCCCGTAGATGGACCACCATACTAGTGTTTTGTTTAAATCGACTTCCTGATCATATATTGATCACACCAACTTATGTGGTGTAGCAAAAATATTTTTTTGCCTAAAATATGCTTGAAACTTGTTGTTTGAGTGGAATGCATGATTGATATTGCTTGCACATTTCTTTGTGTGATTTGTTGTGTGTGAGTAGAATTCTTTCTCTAGAGATCTTTGGTCTATTCTAAATTCCATCCCAACCCAAATAGATGACTTCTCCAAGAGACTACAACCCCAACATCAAGGATGGTGACAACAACAACAACCTAGAGATGCACATGACAGTACAACTGCTAGCAACCCAAGCTAAGTTGAATCAAGTCACAACCCAGTTTTTATCCAACAACCACACCAATACTGAGTTAGACCCAACCATGCTAAAGTTCTTGGGTTCCCAATCCCAATTGTTGCAAAGGATGACCAATCAGATAATCAACATGAGAAGCAACCCTTTCAACGGAATTGTGATAACCATGACTTCAAGGATGATATGGTGGAAAGAACTCAAGCCTACAAAATATGTGGAGACATAGGACACACTTATAAAGAGCACATTGATCAATTCCCAAATTGTGATGAGAACCATCCAGCTAGACAATGCCCCACATCCCAAGTTACCTGTTTCTTGTGTGAAGGAAATGATCATGTCCCTGTCCAATGCCACATCTATCCTATAGTTCAACAGATGAAACATCAAGCTAGAGATGGAATACATCAAGTGTTTGGAAACATCCATGAAGGTACAACTTCCACCAAGAATGATGAAGACAAAGTCAAATCTCAGTATGCACCTCCATACAAGATAACCAACTTTGGTGAACAAAAGAGGAAACATGGACGTTATCCTAGGAAACGTTCTAAGAACCGAGGAAGTTTTCCTACATTTGTAGTGAAATATGAAGAACATGAACTAAGATACCTCCTAGCCTTGGAGAAACCCGAGAACAAGAAGAAACGCCCTAACCCCAGCAAGCAAGACATTAGCCAGATGCAATGTTACAATTGCGAGGAGATGGGACACTATGCTAATGAATGCCTAGAAAAGAAGAAGGGCCAAGGAAACAAACAAGAGGTAATGATACCAAAGATAAAGAGATATAATAGCCAGGTGATGTGCCACAAATGCAAAGAGCTAGGCCATTATGCATCAAATTTTCCAAAAAAGGAGAAGAACAAGACTGGCAAACTTGGAAAGTACCTCAACCTTGTCACATGTTTCAAATGTGGTAATAAGGGACACTATTCAAACAACTGTCTAGAGAAGTTACATCAAGACTTCAAGTAAGCCAAGATGCAATCTAGTTAAAATCCTTTTAAGGGTGGTAGTACCCTAGTTGTTCTGAAACCAACTTGTTGACTCTAACCTTCCCGAATCTCGGGACGAGATTCCTTTTAAGGGTGGTAGTTTGTCACATCCCAAAATTTAGCAAATTTTGAAATGTGAAAAATAATCAAACAAAAGAAACAAATGTTGAAATTTAGAGGGAAAAGAAACTTTTTGATTCTAAATGGAAACATTAAAACCCTACTTGAACAAAATTTGAATGAGAAAGTAACAAACAAGTTTTAAAAAACAATTCAAATGCATTCAAGCATAGAATGTATCTTGAATTTAAGCACTTGGAAAAGTTAAACCAAAAACCTAAACCCTAATGAAAGAAATCATCTTCAAGATCACTCCAAGACTATGGCTTTGTTCCATATAAAAAATTTATCAACAAAACATGTATAAGTGACAAAAAATGGTAAACAAAAATATCATAAAACCATGGGAATTGATTTCACTCCATTTGGAGACATGGATAAAAACTTATGATTTTTATAAGATAAAAATAAAATATTCCAAGGCTAATAAAGCTCCTAGCTAAAAACAATATCAAATTGTGATCAAAGTAATCCTAAAAGGATTTAAAAATATAAACAAATATTAAATAAAATTATACAAATTGGAATCACTATTTTTGGAACTATAAATAAAAAGATATGAATTTTATAAGATAAGACAAAGAAATAAATAAATAAATAAGAATTATTGCAAAGACAAATTAAAAACCATGGCAAAATCCATAGGTAATTGGAATAAAAGTTTGTTAAATAACATAAAAGAATAAAAGTTTATTTAAATAAAATTATATGGGCTTATGAACCATATTCAATTTTATTTAAATAAAGACAATATGCCTCACTTAAATGAATATTAAATCATAAGAAAAATATATGAAATATTCCAAAGTGTACTAATTAATCAATTCATATTTTGTATAAAATCTAATGAAAAGATTTGGAGATTATTTGAATTCAAATTTAAGTGGAATCATATTGATTTGAATAAAAACAAAAAACAGAAATAGAAAAGGAAAAACATTTGAAGGAAAAAAAGGAAACTAACCCAGCCTAGCAACCCTGGCCCAACACAGCCCATCTAGCCCACCCGGGGCACTCCCTCTCCCCCTATGCTTTCTTTTCTCTCCGCGCAGAAACCCCACCCCCTCACTGACCAGCAGGACCCACAGCCACATCAGCTTCGTCGTCTCCAGAGCATTGAACACGCCCCCTCTCTCTTTGTCGTTTCCCCGATTGAATTCACTTAAAATCCGATTGATTTGAGGCGTAATTTCCGACCCCGACCATGTTCTTTTAACCAACCCTCCCTCCTCTCGTTTTCCCCTCATTTCCTCGCACCAGAGAGCCACCAGGCTGCCAATAATTCGACTCACACCGCCGCAGACTCCGATGAGCTCCGGCAAGAATTCCTGTAAACCCTGACCTCCCCTTGCCCTCTGACTCACACTAGTTTGCTCGCCATGATCTTACGCACCTGCTGATGGCCTCCGTTTGCTTGCCTATGGACTAGGTGCTCGGTTTCGTCTTCACCTGCAAGCAATCGTCGACTGCCTCGACTCCGGCGACACATTCCGGTGAGTCCAGTGCTCCCCTCGACCTCTAATTCAAACGAGCTTGCTTACTGTTGTCTTACGCACCTCCTCATGCATGCCAATCATATTCTCATGCCATAGAGTGTCGCCCTCGTTGCTGACTAAGAGTTCCCGAGGGTGGCAGCAACTCCGACGAGGAATCAGCGCCGCACCCGTGCTCCCTGGCCTCGCCCATGACCACGTTGAGCATCGCCATGTCCATGCAACCCTGGTGAGCCTCTGTACCCCCTCCCTTGCCCCTGGCTTCGCTGGACCGCCGTCACCAGACGCGTCGCCGCCGCAGATGCCATTGGCGTCGCCCTGTTTTGGTGAGAGCCTCGTGATCCGCTAGATCTAGATCCAGTGGCTGCGATTAGAAGCTAGGCGAAGCGGTAAGTTTAGATCTGAGCCGTACGATTCAGTTAGATCTAACGGCCCACGACGCGTGATCCGCGCGGAGCGGTACCAGCCAGTCAGACAGCGCCACGTGGCCAGACTTTTGATTTAAAAACCAGAATTTGTTCTATTAGATGTTTAAACATGTAAAATCAATAACTTTTGATCTGTAATTCAAAAAATTACAAATTAGGTGTCTATGGATTCATAAAAATGTGTACTTTGCACCTGTAGCCTTGGTTTGGTCATTTGATTCTAACAAATTAGAGTTGTATGCAGAGACTTGTTCAGGACTATTTTGGGTATAAAAATTATTCTAAAACTTATTTTTGAGTAAATCCTTTTGCAAATGGTTTTGTTTTGAACCCTCTAACCATAAACACGAAAATTTGAAATTAAAAAATATATTTTGTTGACACTATAAATTATCCCTTTGAATAAAATCTTTTCTAACAAAAGAAAAATGAATAAATGACTTATTTTCACTAACTTGGTTTCAAATGAAATTCCAATTTTATAAAAGACCAGTAGGTGTTTTGAAATGTTTAGAGCCTTGTTAGAAACTACTTTTTCAATAAAATAACCTTTTTCATGCTTGCATGCATTTCTTGTTTTCTTGTTTTTGTTTAGTTAATTTTTGTGTGCTAGTTTTGAATGTATGATTTGCTTGATTGTGATGTAGTGAACTTTGAGGAGTATGAAAATTGAAAGATCAAGGAGAGTACCTTGATTTTCTACTAAAAAGGCAAGTGATACTTTGGTCATCAAAATTCCTATCTTTTCATTATTGCATTAGTAATATTTTTGTAGTATGCATGATAGGATTATTCTGTATATTACTATGCTATACTATAGTAGATCCTATAGAATATATCTTGGTAGGAATTTTACTAAGATAAGAGACATGTTGTGCTAGTATGCTTAGACTAGCTATTAGAATGCAAGGGTGGAATATTTATGTTATGGTATTATGCAAAGTCTATGACTATGTTTTTGATTAATAAAAAAACATGTGAATGAATCACCTGGGTGGAATGGGAAGATTGGTTTGTGTTGAGTGGTTACCTAGGTCCCATTTATATGGTTTACCCTGGTGTATCTCACTTGTGGATGGCCACCCAGGAACAAAGATATTTGATATGTTTAGTGTAGAGAAGCTTCCAGTGCAACCACATGGTATATGGGCTCTGCCTTGACCAACCAGGTTGCAAGAACTCAAATGGACAGACAGAAGGTGGTAGTGATGATAGGATGGAACGCGTCTGTGGTGATCAGAGATTGCTTCTGAAAAGGCTTGTCTCGATGCATGTCGAGTCTTGTGGGGAAAGTGCACCACCTCTCGAGAGAGTAAAACCTAAGTACTTAGTCGTGTCCCCGGTAATGGACATTTTGATCCTCAAAAACATTGGAATGATCAAGAATCTCCTCATCCCAATTTCTCTAAGTTAAAACTGTTGGGTGAACCTGGTGTGATTCCAGTGAGCCATGTGTGATGAAATGTTTTGAAAAAGAGAAAACTATTTTACAAAGGATAGGAAAAAACTTATTTTATGCAAAGGCCAGCGAAAACTCCACTTAGACATATATTCATGTAGATGCTAGATTCTCTATATCAAAATGATATCACTTGCCAATACAATTCAAATGTATTGACCCTTGTGGCTGTAACTTATTATGTTGCAGGTTTGTTTGATTTTAGTGAAGTTTGTTGAGTAAGGATTACAAGTCTACAACCAACATGATTGCTTGTGGCATATGAAGATGAAGGACTCCATGCTTTATAGTTATATCTGATGCTTTGTATTAAGATAGCCATATGAGCTATGTAAGATGTAATGAACTATTTTCTTCCTGGTTATGAGTTGTAATATGACCTTTGTTTCTTGATATTACATCTTAAACTGTGGGTGCTAGATAATCGATCTAGGGACTAGCACTGTAAACACAGGGACTTGTACCTTATTGGGTTCAGGCCTCTACATAGCTACTAACAACGGATACCATGCAAGATCACAAACAACACAGACATGATAGAATCAATAAGACAAAACAATTAATCAATCTGATATAGTAATCTAAGTATCCATCGGATCTCCGCAAACACAACATGCATGATTACAAATAGATGAGATCTTGATCATGAACGGAGCTCACAAGATCTAGACATGAAAGGACAAAGGAGGAGATACAACAATCTAGCAACTACATGGACCCGTAGTCCAAGGTGGAACTACTCACGCTTCATACCGGAGGCTGGCATGATGAAGAAGAAGGCCTTCGGGATGATCTCCCCTCCGGCAGGGTGCCAGGAAGAGCTTCAGATCCCCCGATCTAGGGAAGATGGTGGCGGCGGCTACAGACGGTTTCATGGAATATTGATCGGGTCCTTAGGGTTTAGGCATCGGGGGCTTCTTATAGGCGAAGCGGCGAGGCAGGGAGGCGGACAGAGGGCCCACACCTTGCCTAGGCGCGGCCTAGGGTGGTCCCGCACCTAGGGGGTGCGGTCTCTCTACGGCTCCCCTCCATCTCTCCTCTGGACTCCGTGTTCTCCTCGGTGAAATATTGACTTTGGCTTTTGTCCCGTCCAATTTAGAGAATATTTCCTTACTAGCTTTTTAGGAACCAAAAACAGCAGAAAACAGGCAACTGGCACTACGACATCTTGTTAATAGATTAGTACCAGAAACTATAGAAAAACACCTTGAAGTGTAGAAAAAGCAAAGCAAACTAGATACTAAACAAGCATGGAACATCAAAAATTATAGATACGTTTATGACGTATCAAGCATCCCCAAGATTAACTCCTGCTCGTCCTCGAGTAGGTAAGTGATACAAGAATAATTTTTGAGGTGACACGCACCATCAAACCAAGATCAAACCATTTGCAAGCATTGAAAGATGGAGTTCTAACAGTAATACAAAGTAACTATGCATGCAACATGAAATGCTACAAACAAAGATCATGAATAACATGCATTGAAAAACGTTTGTTTGTTTCACATACAGAAAACATGGCGTAGTGGCATTCAGCTTGTCCCTCATAGAGTCGCAAATAGATGCATAGGACACCTTCAAAGTTCATAAGAGTGACTACATACAAATAGCACAAGAATAAGTAATATCAACAATATGCATCAATCAATAAGTTTTGGGACAATGCACATAGAACTAAGAATGGCAACTATGCTCTCTTAACTGGTGCCTAAAGGTGGAAGGTGGAGACTCCATATAATGGTGTAAAAAAGGCCATTCATAAAGGGAAGCAGGGATTTCAAGTTTCAAAAAGAGCTTCCAAAAATTATGGTACTTGTTAGCTTTCATCCCCCATTGCCCCTATCATAAGCATCTTGAAGTGATTAAGGTTAAAGTGAACAAACTATGGAGTATATGCTTGACAAATTATAAGTTGGCAATCTCATGTCCCTTGAATACGAGGGCCGCTCCTCATGCTACTCAAGTTTAGTTACTTGCAAGTTCTTGTCATAGTAAGTACACGTGTATCATAGAGAGCCGCCAACGGGATACCCCTTGCACATGGTACAAGAGCTATCCCATAACCAAAATGACAAGGCAATCATACAATGAGCATCTCAGCATTCTTCTTATTTACCATGGGAATATGGTGCTTTTTTCTCTCTTTCCTCTTTTCTCACTATGTCTCCTTTTCTCAATCTCTTTTTTTATAAGAAGAATGCTTCATAGATGTCACTATGGTGATGCTGCAAGTTTCCACCATGATTAGGCATGGCTTAGGCTAGCGGGCTAGGCATTTCTCTAACACACATACATAACTCCATGGACTTACAAGCTCCCCTTTCATTTCACACCGATGACATCCATAGACAAAAGAGCATGATATCAACTGTGTACAAAGTACAAGTGCAATGTTGAAAGCGTTCCCGATGACAGCATGGTTCTGCTAATTCCAACGTATAAGTTCAAGCATATACAACATAGATGACACAATGGTTCAAGTTTATTAGGGGCAAGAAAAATAAAGTGTGCCATCAAGTTTGTGAGAGCTTTAATCACTAAGTTTTCACATAAAAAATACTTTTTAATTGGAAGATAGATGAAAACAAGAATATACTTGGAATGGTGTAACACACCATGCATAGGAATTTATAGTGGACACTTTGGAATAACTTGCTTTCTTGGGAGTTGGAAGCATGAGTAGAGCTTACTCATATAAGTGGAGGCTAGCAAAAGACTGGGAGCGACCAACTAAGAGAGCAATAATGGCCATAATCATGCAGAGCGACAAAACATTACTAATCAAAGCATAGAGTGGTACTACAAGTCAAGGAATAAATAATCATAGAGGCTATGGTGACTTGTTCATAGTCATAACATGGTGTGAGCATGTTTCAAGTCAACCTAAACAAAGCATCAAAGGAGAATACCATAATACTATGATTTTGCATGCTAAAACAACGCATGATTTTTTCAAGGAACACTAAGAAATCCCAATTGTTTGGACATGTCATGCTACAGAAATAATCACTAAGAATAAGGTCAAAACAACACCTAGCATGACATGCTAAAGTCTAAGTCATAGTCAAAGCAAGCTCCTCTTGCACTATTTCAAGCAAGACTTTCTACTCCTTTCCAACACCAATTAACTTATTTGAAACAACACAGTGAGAGCGGGGGTACAAACTAACTTATTCAAGCAAATTAAACAAACTAAGCAAAGAAAATTAAAACTAAGACGCTCCAAGAACAACACAATAGTGCATGAAACAATAAAAACGAAGTGTCTAGAAAGACCTGAGCTTTTTATTAATGAAGAAGGGGATGCCTTGGGCATCCCCAAGCTTTGACGCTTGTACCTCTTGGATATTTCTTGGGATGACACCGAGGTGGCATCCCCAAGCTTGAGCTTGTGTCCATTCTTCATCTCATTAGATCATTCTCTCTCTACACCTGAAATTTTTCCTTCATACAAAACTTCACACAATCTTCATTAGCAACATTAGTGTATTCAAAAGATAAAATACCCTTGGGCTTAGCTTTTAGAACAGCAAAACTTTCACTAAAAACACAATATACTGTAGTGATTCCCTCAAAAAGCTCAATTTCCCAAAAAAGAACCCAAAAAGGAATCAATAAGAAGCAAATGCAAATAATGGCAGAAATCTGTCAAAACAGACCAGCAGGTAGAAAACGATTTTTTCGAAGACCTTCTGTTGATCAAATCAAAACGCGTTGAACTAACAAAAGTTAGCTAACATACTGGGGGATTTATTAGTAAATTTTCAGCTCAATCAGACTTACAGAGACTCCTCACGAATTTTATGGTGGAGCACAAAAGTCTGTTTCGGGATAGCAACTCCCCAAATCTTACTTCCCTCTCATTAGAGGTCATTCTTGGCACAAAAAGCAAACAAAAAGGATAAGGAGAGGTCATTACTGAAGTAATAACTTTCAAGACTCAAGAAAACTCTTGGGTTATCTCCCAACAAGTACTTTTCTTAACGCCTTTAAGTTATACACAAGAAGCAAGAAATCAAGTATTTTCAAATGAAGAAGCATTAACATCAAACCTTGCTTTCAGAGGAGCAAAAATCAACTTCTCTATCCTCATAGGGAAGTGTTCAATACCTTTCTTGAATGGGAATTGTTTGGCGCCTTCTTTCATATCAATGATGGCACCAACAGTTCTAAGAAAAGGTCTTCCCAAAGTAATAGGACACGAAGCATTGTATTCAACATCCAAAACAAATAAATCAAAAGGGAAATAAGCATTGTTAACCATCATGAGAACATCATTAACACTTCCATGAGTTTCTTCTTAGAATTATCATTAAGTGGGACATCCAAATAACAATCTTCCAAAGGTGGCAAATCAAGCATTTCATATATCTTCCTAGGCATAATAGAGACACTAGAACCAAGGTCACATGAAGCTTTGAGATCAAAGTAATTCACTTGCATATTAATAATGGGTTCCCAACTATCTTCTAATTTCCTAGGAATAGAAGCTTTGTGTTTTAACTTCTCTTCCTTAATTTTAACAAGAGCATCTATAATGTGTTTGGTGAAAGCAACGTGCATATCACTAGCATCAAGACTTCTAGCAAGATTTTGCAGGAACATAATCACTACAGAAATATTGCAACCATCAAGATCAAAATCAAACTTAGCATCACTAGTAGTAGAATCATTAGGCTTAGGCATTGTAGGAGGAGGAATAGGTTGTGGTGATGGTGCACACACTATTGTTTCTAGCAATTTCGGCTTCTCTTTCCCACTTAGCATGAAGTTGGGCTAACAGTCTAACATTTTCATAAATAGTAACTTGTATGGCATGAGTAGCAGCAAAGGTACTTTCCATGGTTTCAGGTTTAGCAGCCATTTTATTAATCAAAGAGGATTGTGAATTCAGACAAAGAGGAAATATTTTTCTCAACATTTAAAAGCTTTTCCTCCACAGTCTAGTTGAAAGTGGTTTGTTTACTAATAAAGTCTTTGAGCATAACTTCAAGTTCAGAGGGGGCACTTCTAGTATTGTTGTAGGAGTTTCCATAGGTATTGCCATTATTAGGAGGATAAGGCCTATAATTGTTGTTACTACCAAAATTATTCCTATAGGCATTGTTGTTGAAATTGTTGTTTCTAATGAAGTTCACATCAACTTGCTCTTCTTGAGCAACCAAAGAGGCTAAGGGAACATGATTTGGATCTAGAGGAGCTTTCCCATTAACAAGCATAGCCATGATAACATCAATCTTATCACTCAAAGAGGAGGTTTCTTCAACAGAATTTACCTTCTTACCATGTGGAGCTCTCTCAGTGTGCCACTCAAAATAATTAATCATCATATTATCAAGGAGTTTTGTTGCAGCACCCAAGGTGATGGTCATAAAGGTACCTCCAGCAGCTGAATCCAACAGGTTTCTTGAAGAGAAGTTCAAACCTGCATAAAAAGTCTGGATAATCATCCAAGAAGTAAGTCCATAGAAGCAGGGTAGTACTTTCCAATAAAAGCATCTTTGCACTAAATCCAAGAATCAATACTATTTCTAGGCAAGAATAGCAACCATTCTTTAGCTTTTCCTCTCAAGGAGAAAGGAAACAACTTGTCAACACCCATATTTTTAATCCCAGATGCCTGTTATGCCATACATCGCAATCCCAGGATTACCATTTTTGCGAGACATAACAGAATTGGATACCATAGTACATCATCCATTACAAACGATACATAAGTTCTTACACAAATAGGGATCTCATGATCCAGTTCTTAATACAACATCAAGCAGCGGAATACATAATAATAATGGTAGCGTAGGCGAAGCTCCATCTTCGGGGTCACAGGCAATGCTGACGATGGGAGATGATCCTAGTTGTCGTAACCTTCATGTGGTCCATCCTCAAGGTACTCCTCTTCATAGTCTGGCCATGGGAATAGACAGGGACAAAGCCATGAGTACTCTTTAAGTACTCGCAAACCAATGCTAACAGGTAAAGGGGTTTTTGGAATAATAGGACACTAGGCTCTAGGGTTATTTTGCAAAAGCCAGATTTATCTCTACTAAGTTTAGAAGCAACGAATTCTAATCACAATTTTATAACTCCTAAGTGGGAACTTGTATTTCATATCACAACTCTGTTGTGGTCAAGTCAAAGTATCAATTCCTTTCACAAGTCATTTTTAAAAGTCTGACGTGGGAACAGTATGGCCACTCCAACTATCCATAACCGCGGACGCGGCTATTAGAATAGTTTGACACTCTACAGAGATTATACACTTTCACCACAACATTCGATACATCCGTCAGGAACAAATCCTGAATTCACCATACTCAGTATGCGGATAATCAATCCTAACCTTTCAATTACACTCCCTAGTATAAGCACCTCTCCTGTGAGTTTGGCCTCCCAACCATGACCAACTGTCATCTTGGGTACTGCACAGGTGGACAATCTTCACAAGGTAGCCTCAGCTCAGACCTTGGCCGTGAGGGAACTAATACTAAGGTATATAAGTTTCCAGTCAAGCCCTACCCAATCTTCGGGTATTGTGGTTGTACGGTAAAATTGGAATGGTATCGCATCCAGACAACCATCAGTTTTATAAAGGGCTAAGTCTCCTGCCTCAACATTTTCATCACCAAAATCATCAGGTGTTCGGAAACACATGTCCAAAACATTTCAATAGAATGATCCATCATTCCAAGGTTTTCATAACCATTTTTCCACCAAGTATTCCCATCTAAAGTTGATCAAGTTTTATGCTTAGCACTAGCCTCTACAGGTGGGGGTAAGTACTAATGAGGGGTGGTAAACTAGTAGGTTCCAACTAAGTTCCATCTCATGCCTTACGATGACATCAAGATTATCTAGCTTAGGCCAAATTTTATGCTCTTTATGCAACCTTCAAATATCTTTCTAATATCTATAATTCACTTAAGTAAACTCTAAGTAATAGCTTTGATAAAGAAATAAAGGATAAGGCTTGCAAGTAAAACTAGGATTGGTTTGTCAAGTGGATATGATCACATATGCTTAAGGCATATAGTAGGCATAGTAACAAGTAGTGGTTTGTGGCATCAGTAGGGTATCTTGCAAGGGTTAACTTGCATTGGTCCACTTAGTTAATAAAGCTTGCACAATATCAGTATAAGCTTGCATAGGTATAGCATCAGCTTGCCTTGTGCAGAGCAGTGGTTGAAGTTCTCCTCGGCTTCTTCTTCGTAGTATCCTCCTTCCTCCTCGTATCCTTGGTCGGTACTAGCGTCTATAAATAAATACGAGGTACACAATCACCAAACAATACTTAACTACTTGCAATCATCACACACAAGGGTCCTATAGATGATCTAGCATCATCACTAACATTACAAGGTTAAAGCTTGGTTTAATTCCTTTTATTTTTAGAAAAGTAATTTCTACTCATTGAAAAACTACTTAAGATTTAATATTATCCAAACCAAACATGGGATCATGTTGACACATGTCATCACCACATATTTTAGTCCATGGGAATGTGATCTAAAGTGGTGTCACAATTTAATAAGGTTTTACCCTTTTATTTTAATTAATTAAAGTGGCTAGAAATGCCTATCTAGCATTCTTTTATTACTTGAACATTATTTTTGCAAGTAAACCTATATATTTTTATATATTCTGAAAGGTATGGTTAAATGTGATTTTTGAGAGTTGGAATCAACTCAAAAGCTATTATGGTTTAAATTCGAAAAATGTTTGATTGCAGAAAAGCTTCTGCCTTGTTATTTTTACCATGGGTGATCTATAGATCCAAATGACTTGAATCCAACGGGCTTGGATTCAGCATTCTGAGACCTTTCTAACAAAATTGGTTTCATTCAATTTGGTGCACTGAATCGATGTGGGTTGATTTTTGAAGTTGGGTACAGAAGTGAGTTTGAAACAAAATGAAAAAGGTTTAATTCAAATAACTGGGCTGCGCGGGAAAGTTAATGGGCAGGCCTGCTAATTTCAGTGATCCCGCGGGATGCTTAAGTGGGTGTCCCCACTCGTCAGTGAGACAGGGAGGGGCGAAGCGGTACGGGGCAACGTGGTGCGTTCGATCTGATTCTAATCCAACGGCTGAGAGTCATCGTCGACGTTGAGCAACACCGGCGAGAAAGAAACCTAGCGCGGCCAGTGAGGGGTGCTGGGGGCTCACCGGGGTGCAGGCGAGGGTCGGCGAGCAGTTAAGTCGACGGCGAACTCAGGGGTGGTCGCGGCAGCTCCTGGGGTGGACAAAATCGATGGTGCCCTTCTTCTCCAGAGGCGGACGGCTCCGGTGAAATTCCGGCGGGGTGGTGCTCGCCTTGCTCCAGGAACGGTGTGGCACGATCAGTGAGAAGAGGGGAGTGAGATGGTGTGAAGAAATCAAGTGGGGGTGGCCTATATTTATAGTCGAGCGAGGGGACCGACGGGGCACACGGTGAGCTCGTCGGGGGCGATGGTACAGACGGCTACTGGCATGGGCGAAGGTAGGGGACGGTGCGGTGTTCCCTGGCGATGCTCAACGACATGGTTTCGAGGCGTGGGGCGGTGCGGCTTGGTCTGGAAGATGCGACGCTCTGCGCGGCAGAGGCGGCGTCTTCGACGGCGAGCGGTGGCTGTGCGGCACGGGGCGACGAACGAGGATGTCTGGCGGTATCCTGGGTCGGTGGGGATTGTGTATGCACGCAGCGAGGGCGGCGCGTGGTCTGTGGACGCTGGTCGAGGGTGGCGCTCTGGCGCACGCTCGGCATGGTTGCTAGCAATGTTGGCATGGTTTGTGCGTGTGGTCCAGGGCTTGGCAACGCTTGTGGCTGGGACAGTGAGTGGCGATGGAGGGTGGGCTGCATCCCAGACATGCTGGCTAGGCTTGCTTCTCTCCCTAGATTGATGTCGACCTGGGGGTGACATGGGTGGCTTCGGCTGTTCACCATTGATGGCAATGCCAAGCTTACAGTGATGCTAAGGGTTAGTTTAGGTTGTTAGATGATCTACTAAGGCTAGTGGTGTCCAGAGAGGGAACAAGTTAGGCTTCAATCACTGCTCACTATAGTGTTTAGGATTTTGATGATTTGTGTCTGCAACCTGTTTGATGAAATGGACGCATAAAATCAAGTTTTGAATTTTGAAAAGATTTTTGGTGGGTGTGCTAGATTGGTGCTGGTGAGTCTGGAGATGCTTGGGTTTTGAAAGTTGAGCTTGTTTGAGTGGTTTTTGAAAAAGTGGGATCTTCCCATATGATAAAGATTCAATTTTGAATTGTCATTTAAACTATGCATTTGAAAGTTTCTGGATGATCACAAAGTGGGCCTTGATACCTTGTTATGAGTACATTCAAGGGGTGCAAAGATCCAGAAAATTTTCCATTAGGTTCTGAAAGTTTGAGACAGCCAAAGTAGGCATGTGAGTTAAATAGGTCAAAACGACCATTCCTTTATTTTATTGGTTTTGATTTATTTGTCTTTAGGAAAAGTTTGGGAAAAGTTTAGATGATGTTTACTTCACCTAAGAAACATTTTACAAGCAAGGAAACATACAAACAAGGTGGTTCAAAAGAATTTCAAATTAAATGCATACACATATGCATGCTTTCATAATTTTAATTAGAAAAGTTTTTGTTAACCCTAATTTTGATGATTAGAGTTTGAGGATTTAAGTTTAGTATTTTTGGGATGTTACAAACCTTCCCCCCTTAAACAAAATCTCGTCCCGAGATTTGAAAAAGGACGAAAAGATTACCTAGGATTTGAAGAGATCGGGAAACTCCCTCCTGATGTGATCTTCGCGCTCCCAGGTAGCTTCCTTTTCTGTGTGGTTGCTCCACTGAATCTTGAGAAACTTGATGCTTCGGGTTCGGGTAGTTCTGAAAGATCTTACAAAATACGGATGTGTACTTCGGGATAGGTTAGGTCATCGTTGATCTCTATGGTCCGATGATCGATATTCTTGAACACTTCGGTCTTCTCGGGGACTTTGAGACACTTGTGAAGTAACGAGATATGGAACACATTGTGCACAGCTGACATCTCTTCTGGTAGCTCCAGTTGATACGATACTTCTCCACGACGGTTCAGAATTTTGAAAGGTCCGATATATCTGGGGGCTAACTTTCCTTTGAGTTGGAAACGCTGCATTCCCTTCAATGACGACACTTTCAGATAAACAAAATCTCCTATGTTGAAGGCAAGGTCTCTACGTCTCTTGTCAGCGTAACTCTTCTGTCGGGATTTTGCGGTCTTGAGGTGCTCACGAATCTTGTGAACCTTCTCTTCTTCTTCTCGTAGGATGTCGGGTCCGAAGATCTGACTCTCTCCTACTTCCGACCAGTTCAAAGGGGTGCGACACTTCCTTCCGTACATGAATTCAAATGGGGCCATTTGCAAACTGGCTTGATAACTATTGTTGTATGAAAATTCTCCAAACGGCAGACAGTCTTCCCACTTGGATCCATATTCTAACACGCATGCTCTCAGCATATCTTCGAGTATTTGGTTTACTCGCTCTGTTTTTCCATCGGTCTGAGGGTGATACGCGGTGCTGAAATCTAGGCGGGTTCCTAAACCTTCTTGGACTTTCTGCCAGAATCTCGAGGTAAACTGAGTTCCTCGATCCGATACTATGTTCTTGGGGACTCCGTGCAAACTGACGATTCTAGCGATGTATAACTCCGCTAGTTTCGAACTCTAATATGTAGTCTTGACGGGCAAGAAATGGGCGACTTTGGACAATTTGTCCACTATGACCCAGATAGAGTCATTTCCCCTACTAGAAGTAGGTAGTCCAGTGATAAAGTCCATTCCTACAGAATCTCATTTCCATTCCAGAATCTGCAAGGGTTGCAACAATCCAGCGGGTCTTTGATGTCCTGCCTTGACTCGCTGACATATATCACACTTGGCGATATAGCTTCCGATTTCTCTCTTCATCTTATGCCACCAAATTGCTCTTTTAAATCTTGATACATCTTAGTTCCTCCGAGGTGGATAGACTAAAGAGTATCATCAGCCTCCTTCAAAATAACTTCTTTCAACTCAGAATCTGCTGGTACACAAAGGCGTCCTTTGTACCACAAAACTCCTTCTTCGTCCTCGGTGAATCCGTGTACTTTGCCTGTACCGATACGACGCTTGATTCCGTCAATACTAGCATTTCCCTTCTGCGCCTCTTTAATCTGACTGATCAAAGTGGGATAGAGTTCTATGCTAGCCAGAAATCCTTCACTTACTAATTCCATCCAAACATCTTCTAGTTCTTTGTGCAGACTTGGTTGCTCCTTCAAAATCATGGAGTTCAAGCGGCACGGCAATTTGCTAAGGGCATCGGCTACTACGTTGGCTTTACCAGGGTGATAGTGAATGTACAGATCATAATCCTTGATTAGCTCAATCCATCTTCTCTGCCTCATATTCAGCTCCTTCTGAGTGAATATATACTTTAGGCTCTTGTGATCCGAATAAATCTCACAACGGTTTCCCATCAGGTAATGTCTCCATGTTTTCAGGGCTAGAACTACGGCTGCGAATTCGAGGTCATGGGTTGGGTAGTTTTGCTCATGTTGCTTCAGTTGTCGCGATAGATAAGATATAACTTTGCCTTCTTGCATTAGCACACATCCGAGACCAATCTTGGATGCGTCACAATACACATCGAAGGGCTTCGTGACATCCGGCATGATCAAGATTGGGTCTGAAATCAATCTCCTCTTGAGTTCTTGAAAACTCGCTTCACATTGGTCGGTCCATTCAAACTTCTTGTCCTTCTTCAGCAATTGGGTCATGGGTCTAGCGATACTAGAGAATCCTTCTACGAATTTGCGGTAATATCCCGCCAATCCGAGAAATGCATGAACTTGGGTTTGAGTGGTTGGGGCTTGCCAATCTTCTACATCTTTCACTTTTGCAGGGTCAACGGCAATTCCTCTGGCTGATATAATGTGACCGAGGAATCCTACCTCTTGTAACCAGAATTCACATTTGCTAAACTTTGCATACAGCTGATGCTCTCTAAGGGTTCCAAGAATGGTCCTTAGGTGTAGCTCATGTTCTTCTTCTGATTTGGAATAAATCAGAATGTCATCGATGAAAACAACGACAAACTTATCCAGGAAGTCCATAAAAATATTATTCATGAGATTCATGAAATAAGCGGGGGCATTGGTTAATCCGAAAGACATGACCGTATACTCATACAATCCATATCTGGTGGTAAAGGCAGTCTTTGGAATATCCTCTGCACGAATTTTGAGTTGATGATAGCTAGTTCTAAGATCAATCTTAGAAAACACTTTGGCATCGGTCAACTGATCAAACAAATCTTCTATCTTGGGCAAGGGGTACTTGTTCTTGATGGTGACATCATTCAATTTCCGATAATCCGTACACAAACGGTTACCTCCATCCTTCTTGTCCACGAACAAGACAGGTGATCTCCATAGTGACGCACTTGGTTGAATCAATCCAATTTCCAGCATGGAATCCAATTGCTTCTTCAGTTCTGCGAGCTCTGACGGGTTCATACTATAGGGTCTCTGGGCTATGGGTCCAGTTCCAGGGATTAGTTCGATGATAAACTCGATATCCCGATCTGGGGGGCATACCGGGCAAAACATCTGGAAATACATCGGGGTATTCACAGACTATCCGGACTTGGTCAATGGTAGGTTGGGCTATACTCCTATTACACTTGAATTGGCGGGGTAAGGTTTCAGATATATGCTCGATATTCAATTTGTCTTGGTCATAGTTATGGCTTTCTTGGCACAGTCAATTAATCCTTTATGTTTGGACATCCAATCCATTCCTAGTACTACTTCCAAACCTTTAGTTCCAAGTACTATCAGATTTGCATAAAAATCTATTCCATGGATTCGGATAGGGACGGCTTTGCAAATTTGCCTAGCCTTGGTGGTTGAACCAGGAATTTGAACAATCATAACATGCTTCAGTTTGGTTGGTTGAATTTTACTAGTGCATGCAAATTCTTCGGTGACAAATGAGTGCAATGCACCAGAATCAAACAACACCCTTGCAAGTACTGAATTAACCAAAAACATACCCAGCACGACGTATGGCGCTTCCTGATCTTCTTCAGCATGCATGAGAAAAAGACGGCCGTTGCGGTTGAGCGAATTCCCTGGGGCAAATCTTCTTCCTGGCTGAACACGACGCTGCTGCTGAGCTGGGACATTGGCATTGGGGGCTGTAGCATTCTTCTTGTTGGGGCACTCGTTGGAATAGTGGCCTTTATTTCCACAGTCATAACAGGTCACTTGCGACTTGTCCTTGGCTGCTACAGGCACAGCATTGCTTCCAGTCCTCGGGGCAGTGTTGGTGTTGGCGGTAACATTGTTGTTGTTGAACTTGGGTCGGGCACGATTGAAATTGCTAGAGTTGCCGGGGTTGGTGTGATTTCCTCCGGGTCTATGGTTTCCACGGTTGGGATAGGTCGGACGGTTCATCGGGGGTCTGTTGGTCCTTGGGGCAAATCCTGGAGATGGGTTAGGGCGATACTTTGGGGTCTGATGGGTTCCTGGCTAATGCATCATATGACTCTTGCGGTTCTCATTGGCTTGGTTGATCTTTCCTTCTATCTGGATAGCAGAGTCGACAAGGGCTTCAATATCAGCAAAGGGGATATTGACTAACATTGTCTGTATCTCATCATGCAGACCATTCAGGAATCTTTCTTTCTTCTTGGCTTCGGTGTCGATCTCATCCGGGGCATACCTAGCTAATGACAAAAAAAATTCACGGTATTCCAATACAGTCATCCTTCCTTGCTTCAGTTCTCTGAACTCGTCTCTCATCCTCTTTATCAAACCTGGTGGCACATGGGTTCTGCTGAACTTGACCTTGAATTCCTCACAGGTCATCATCTGGCCTCCGGTCATTGCGTGAACACTGTTCCACCATGCTCTGGCATCTCCGGCTAGATAGTGGGTGGCGAACAGGACTTTCTCGTTGGCTTCCACTCCGGCTACTTCTAAGTTATTTTCCATGGTCTGCAGTCAATCATCGGCGTCTAGGGGTTCTTCTGACTTAGTGAAAACAGGTGGGTTGGTATTCTGGAAATTCTTGAGCTTAGATCCATGGTTGTCCTGATTTCCGTGGCCTTGGTTGTTATGGTCTAGCTGGGCTATTTGCTGAAGGGTGGCTAGGTTGGCTTGACGTTCCGCTCTTTCAGCTTCACGGTCAGAAGTCAACATTTGCAGTATCTGTAACATCGGGTCCGGGGTTGAACCACTTCCTCCACGTGGCATCTGAAGATTGAGGTAGATCATGAGAAAAGAGGGGAGTTTATAAAGTTTTGGGTCTTTAAAGGAAAAAAAATTAAAGTCTTACTCAGATTTTCTAGCAACTTGCTTTTTCATTCATTCATTCACACGATACAACACACAACACAACAAAGAAAAGCAGATGGTTTTAAGAACCATTCTGAAAACTACGATACAATGGGACCGAATACTACTCACTACGCTAGTGCTCAAGTGCTACTACTCCTCGGAATCTGTAGCTTCATCATCCTCATCATCATCGATGAAGGAGAAATCATCCTCATCGGTGAAGAAATCCATAGCCTGATCCTCCAGAAAATCATCGTCATCGCTAAGATAGGAGTAGGGGTCTCCACAAAGATCCTCTCCGGCATTCTCCCTTTCCTCCAACTGCATGTCTCTCTCGTGGATGGTCTCCTATAGAGATGAGATGCGGTGGCGAAGACGGGCAATTATGCGCTCCTTCTTGTGGAGCTAACGGCGGAGAGACTTGCGATCCTTTTCTAGCAAGGCGATTGTTTGATCCTTCGTCTTGATTATGGCAGACTTATGGTTGCAGTAGTCACGGTAGTTGTCCAACTCCTGCTGACGATCGTACATCATGAAGCTAAGGTGGTCCAATTGGGTCTTGAGCTCGGGGTGGTATGGGGCTTCCAGTGGTTGTCCATTTGCATCACGCCTTGGGCAAAACTCAAAGGGAGTACCCTTGATCTGATTGATGCTCTGCCCACACAGACGGGAAAGAGCTTACTGCATGGCTCTGGCAAGTCCATCGAGCCAGTTGTTTTCCCTCAAGGTAAACTGAATTCCCTCCGCAGTGGGAGGTTCAATATTTCCTCGGAGACTTGCAACAATTAGCCACTGCAGATCTTCTCCTCCTTGATCATTGAGCTGAGCTCCGAAGAACTCGGGGTGCAGACGCTCCAGAAGTTCCAAAAGCCGGTCCAAATCCCTCTCAAAGGTCAGGTCTCCTTCATTCCCCAGTTGGTAAAACTTGCTATACTTCACGTCCATCTATAAGAATATAGGATGAGTAAGTTAGTAGAGTGATTAAGTGTGTCAAAATTTTATGTATTTTGCAAGAGTTTTTGAGGAACATGAATTTTCATGAAAGAATCAAAGGGATAAGAATGAGAATAAGTTTTTGTAAATATTTGTTTTCTTTGGTTTTGAAGCTAAGTTTTTTATGCAACGTCCAGTATAACTAGGGTCTCCTATGGTCAGGATGGCTCTGATACCAACTTGTCAACACCCGGATTTTTAATCCTAGATGCCTGTTATGCCATACATCGCAATCCCAGGATTACCATTTTTGCGAGACATAACAGAATTGGATACCATAGTACATCATCCATTACAAACGATACATAAGTTCTTACACAAATAGGGATCTCATGATCCAGTTCTTAATACAACATCAAGCAGGGGAATACGTAATAATAACGGTAGCATAGGCGAAGCTCCATCTTCGGGGTCACAGGCAATGCTGACGATGGGAGATGATCCTAGTTGTCATAACCTTCCTGTGGTCCATCCTCAAGGTACTCCTCTTCATAGTCTGGCCATGGGAATAGCCAGGGACAAAGCCATGAGTACTCTTTAAGTACTCGCAAACCAATGCTAACAGGTAAAGGGGTTTTTGGAATAATAGGACACTAGGCTCTAGGGTTGTTTTGCAAAAGCCAGATTTATCTCTACTAAGTTTAGAAGCAACGAATTCTAGTCACAATTTTATAACTCCTAAGTGGGAACTTGTATTTCATATCACAACTCTGTTGTGGTCAAGTCAAAGTATCAATTCCTTTCACAAGTCATTTTTAAAAGTCTGACGTGGGAACAGTATGGCCACTCCAACTGTCCATAACCGCGGACGTGGCTATTAGAATAGTTTGACACTCTGCAGAGATTATACACTTTCACCACAACATTCGATACATCCGTCAGGAACAAATCCTGAATTCACCATACTCAGTATGCGGATAATCAATCCTAACCTTTCAATTACACTCCCTAGTATAAGCACCTCTCCTGTGAGTTTGGCCTCCCAACCATGACCAACTGTCATCTTGGGTACTGCACAGGTGGACAATCTTCACAAGGTAGCCTTAGCTCACACCTTGGCCGTGAGGGAACTAATACTAAGGTATATAAGTTTCCAGTCAAGCCCTACCCAATCTTCGGGTATTGTGGTTGTACGGTAAAATTGGAATGGTATCGCATCCAGACAACCATCAGTTTTATAAAGGGCTAAGGCTCCTACCTCAACATTTTCATCACCAAAATCATCAGGTGTTCGGAAACACATGTCCAAAACATTTCAATAGAATGATCCATCATTCCAAGGTTTTCATAACCATTTTTCCACCAAGTATTCCCATCTAAAGTTGATCAAGTTTTATGCTTAGCACTAGCCTCTACAGGTGGGGGTAAGTACTAATGAGGGGTGGTAAACTAGTAGGTTCCAGCTAAGTTCCATCTCATGCCTTATGATAACATCAAGATTATCTAGCTTAGGCCAAATTTTATGCTCTTTATGCAACCTTAAAATATCTTTCTAATATCTATAATTCACTTAAGTAAACTCTAAGTAATAGCTTTGATAAAGAAATAAAGGATAAGGCTTGCAAGTAAAACTAGGATTGGTTTGTCAAGTGGATATGATCACATATGCTTAAGGCATATAGTAGGCATAGTAACAAGTAGTGGTTTGTGGCATCAGTAGGGTATCTTGCAAGGGTTAACTTGCATTGGTCCACTTAGTTAATAAAGCTTGCACAATATCAGTATAAGCTTGCATAGGTATAGCATTAGCTTGCCTAGTGCAGAGCAGTGGTTGAAGTTCTCCTCGGCTTCTTCTTCGTAGTATCCTCCTTCCTCCTCGTATCCTTGGTCGGTACTAGCGTCTATAAATAAATAAGAGGTACACAATCACCAAACAATACTTAACTACTTGCAATCATCACACACAAGGGTCCTATAGATGATCTAGCATCATCATTAACATTACAAGGTTAAAGCTTGGTTTAATTCCTTTTATTTTTAGAAAAGTAATTTCTACTCATTGAAAAACTACTTAAGATTTAATATTCTCCGAACCAAACATGGTCTCATGTTGACACATGTCATAACCACATATTTTAGTCCATGAGAATGTGATCTAAAGTGGTGTCACAATTTAAGAAGGTTTTACCCTTTTATTTTAATTAATTAAAGTGGCTAGAAATGCCTATCTAGCATTATTTTATTACTTGAACATTATTTCTGCAAGTAAACCTATATATTTTTATATATTCTGAAAGGTATGGTTAAATGTGATTTTTGAGAGTTGGAATCAACTCAAAAGCTATTATGGTTTAAATTTGAAAAATGTTTGAATGCAGAAAAGCTTCTGCCTTGTTATTTTTACCATGGGTGATCTATAGATCCAAATGACTTGAATCCAACGGGCTTGGATTCAGCATTCTCAGACCTTTCTAACAAAATTGGTTTCATTCAATTTGGTGCACTGAATCGATCTGGGTTGATTTTTGAAGTTGGGTACAGAAGTGAGTTTGAAACAAAATGAAAAAGGTTTAATTCAAATAACTGGGCTGCGCGGGAAAAGTTAACGGGCCGGCCTGCTAAGCGCAGTGCTCCCGCGGGCTGCTTAAGTGGGTGTCCCCACTCGTCAGTGAGACAGGGAGGGGCGAAGCGGTACGGGGCAACGTGGTGCGTTCGATCTGATTCTAATCCAACGGCTGAGAGTCATCGTCGATGTTGAGCAACACCAGCGAGAAAGAAACCTAGCGCGGCCAGTGAGGGGTGCTGGGGGCTCACCGGGGTGCAGGCGAGGGTCGGCGAGGCAGGCGAACGACGAAGTCGACGATGGCGAACTCAGGGGTGGTCGCGGCAGCTCCTGGGATGAACAAAATCGATGGCGCCCTTCTTCTCCAGAGGCGGAGGGCTCCGGTGAAATTCCGGCGGGGTGGTGCTCGCCTTGCTCCAGGAACGGTGTGGCATGATCAGTGAGAAGAGGGGAGTGAGATGGTGTGAAGAAATCAACTGGGGGTGGCCTCTATTTATAGTCGAGCGAGGGGACCGACGGGGCGCACGGTGAGCTCGTCGGGGGCGATGGTACAGACGGCTACTGGCATGGGCGAAGGTAGGGGATGGTGCGGTGTTCCCTGGCGATGCTCAACGACATGGTTTTGAGGCGTGGGGCGGTGCGGCTTGGTCTGGAAGATGCGACGCTCTGCGCGGCAGAGGCGGCGTCTTCGACGGCGAGAGGTGGCTGTGCGGCACGGGGCGGCGAACGAGGATGTCTGGCGGTATCCTGGGTCGGTGGGTATTGTGTATGCACGCGGCGAGGGCGGCGCGCGGTCTGGGGACGCTGGTCGAGGGTGGCGCTCTGGCGCACGCTCGGCATGGTTGCTGGCGATGTTGGCATGGTTCGTGCATGTGGTCCAGGTCTTGGCAACGCTCGCGGCTGGGACAGTGAGTGGTGGTGGACGGTGGGCTGCCTCCCAGACATGCTGTCTAGGCTTTCTTCTTTCCCTAGCTTGCTGTCGACCTGGGGGTGACATGGGTGGCTTCGGTTGTTCACCATTGATGGCAATGCCGAGCTTATAGTGATGCTAAGGGTTAGCTTAGGTTGTTAGATGATCTACTAATGCTAGTGGTGTCCAGAGAGGGAACAAGTTAGGCTTCAATCACTGCTCACTATAGTGTTTAGGATTTTGATGATTTGTGTCTGCAGCCTGTTTGATGAAATGGCCGCATGAAATCAAGTTTTGAATTTTGAAAAGATTTTTGGTGGGTGTGCTAGATTGGTGCTGGTGAGTCTGCAGATTCTTGGGTTTTGAAAGTTGAGCTTGTTTGAGTGGTTTTTGAAAAAGTGGGATCTTCCCATATGATAAAGATTCAATTTTGAATTGTCATTTAAACTATGCATTTGAAAGTTTCTGGATGATCACAAAGTGGGCCTTGATACCTTGTTATGAGTGCATTCAAGGGGTGCAAAGATCCAGAAAAGTTTCCATTAGGTTCTGAAAGTTTGAGACAGCCAAAGTAGGCATGGGAGTTAAATTGGTCAAAATGACCATTCCTTTATTTTATTGGTTTTGATTTATTTGTCTTTAGGAAAAGTTTGGGAATAGTTTAGATGATGTTTAATTCACCTAAGAAACATTTTACAAGCAAGGAAGCATACAAATAAGGTGGTTCAAAAGAATTTCAAATTAAATGCATACACATATGCATGCTTTCATAATTTTAATTAGAAAAGTTTTTGTTAACCCTAATTTTGATGATTAGAGTTTGAGGATTTAATTTTAGTATTTTTGGGATGTTACACAACTTGAGCTTAATAATATCTCCATCTACATCCTTATAATTTTGCATCTCGCAAAGTTCAACAAAGTTATTGAGATGGGCAGTAGAATCATCAGAACTAGCACCAGAAAATTGCTCTCTCTTCACAAGATTCAACAAAGCAGGCTTAATTTCATAAAAGGTAGCATTAGGAGAAGGTGGAGCAATAGGAGTGCTTATGAAATCATTGTTGTTTGTGCTAGCAAGTCACACAACTTGGTGTTCTCAGCAGAGTTCATTTTGGAAAAAGTGGAGCAAGCCAACAGCAATAGCAACTAGAGCAGGAACTATTTTTTGTGTTTTTGATAAGAGAAAGCAAACCAAACTAAAATATTGTTTTGGAGTTTTTGATAAAAAGAGGCAAACAAAACCAAGCAAAATAAACTAAGTAAACCAAAAACAAAGTAAAGAGAAAGGTTGAGAAGGGCTCCCCTTGTGAAGACGTCCTTAGCCTCCCCGGCAACGGCGCCAGAAAAGCTTCATGATGGCGCTTCGTTGATGTGGGAGCGCTTCATCGGGAAACCCCAAGAGAAAGGTGTGAAGCAACAAAGCAGCAAGTTTTCCCTCAGTAAGAAACCAAGGTTTTCGAACCACTAGGAGGAAGGAAACGTCTCAAAGGTGTTGCAAGCAACTTGGAAACCTGCACAACACAAACTCAAGACTTTTCCCCAATGAATAGTGAGGTTGTCAATCTCACCGGTTGTATAACAAAGGATTAACGGTATGGTGTGGAAGGTGATAGTGGTTTGCAGAAAGTAAACAGTAACAGGGGAAGATGTATCAATGGTAAAGATTGGACCGGGTGACCATAGTTCACTAGAGGTTCTCTCCTTAGATAAACAAACATGGCATGCAGGGTAAACAAATTACAGCAGGGCAAATTGACAGGACTGAGCAAGGCATAACAATGAAATACTAGACATCAAGATCCTATGAGATTCGATTGGGCAATACAACAAGATACATAGACCTCCATCCAACTCCATCTATGACTAGAAGTCCACCTTTGGGTTATCATCTGACCCCCCTCCAGTATTAAGTTGCAAGCAACAAACAACTGCTTTAAGCAAAGTGTGTAAGGTAACTAATCCACTTGTTCCATGAACAAGAGACCGTTGTTTTCTCCCTAGTAGCAACAACACATCTACAACCTTAGAGCTACTAACAACGGAGAGCATGCAAGATCACAAACAACACAGACATGATAGAATCAATAAGACAAAACCATTAATCAATCTGACATAGTAATCTCAGTATCCATCGGATCCCCGCAAACACAACATGCATGATTACAAATAGATGAGAACTTGATCATGAACGGAGCTCACAAGATCTAGACATGAAAGCGCAGAGGAGATACAACCATCTAGCTAATAAATGGACCCGTAGTCCAAGGTGGAATTACTCACACTTCATACCGGAGGCTGGCATGTTGAAGAAGAAGGCCTCTAGGATGATCTCCCCTCCGGGGAAGAACTTCAGATCCCCCCGATCTAGGGATGATGGTGGCGGCGGCTATAGACGGTTTCGTGGAATATTGATCGGGTCCTTAGGGTTTAGGCATCGGAGGATTCTTATAGGCAAAGAGGCGAGGCAGGGAGGCGGCCAGGGGGCACACCCTGCCCAGGCGCGGCCTAGGGTGGGCCCGCGCCTAGGGGTGCGCCGCCCTATGGCTCCATTCGTCTTTCCTATGGACTCTGTGTTCTCCTTGGTGAATATTGACTTTGGCTTTTGTCCCATCCAATTTCGAGAATATTTCCTTACTAGCTTTTGTGGAACTGAAAACAGCAGAAAACAGGCAACTAGCACTGCGGCATCTTGTTAATTGGTTAGTACCAGAAAACATATAAAAAACACCTCGAAGTGTAGACAAAGCAAAGAAAAGTAGATACTAAACAAGCATGGAACATAAAAAATTATAGATACGTTTCCGACGTATCAGTGTCCCCCTCTTTCTCTGCTTCGCGTTTCCGTATTGCTCTGGGAAAAATAGGCAGATTGGCTTTTGTCCCGTCCAATTTCGAGAATATTCAGTTTTTAGCTTTTCTGAAACCAAAAACAGCAGAAAACAAGCAACTGGCATTGTGGGATCTTTTCAATAGGTTAGTTCCAGAAAGTGTACAAAAATACCTCAAAGTGTAGACAAAGCATATGACAAATAATATAAAACAAGCATGGAGCATCAAAAATTATAGATACGTTTACAACGTATCAACCATTTTCAAACAAACTCAAGCCCTGACATCCCTCCTCGCGAACCTCACCGGTAACCAGTTAGCCTCGCTGCACCCTCAAAGCACCCCCCACCTACCCGCCCGCCCTAAAAAACCATCACTGGCGCGACGGTGAAGCCACCATGGCCCGAGCCGATCCACGCAACCATGTACGTAATTGGTCGAAGTTAGATGATGATGCTCTCTGTGTAATTGCTAGTCGATCCAAACCTCTTAGCATGTATCGTTTCTCCGAGGCCATCCCATATCTACACCTTTCCCTCGAATGAGTTGTGCTTCATAAGACGCTCTTCTTCCCCTATAATTATCCTTGCCTCGTGCACTACGATCCATCTTCTTCCCCATCTCCCGCTAGTACTGAAAACAGAGTGATTGATGACAACATGATACCGCTAGATGGCCCTTCTATGCCAGCCCCCATCATCATCCCAAAGCCCCTTTGCAATTATTGGGCTAGTTACAGCCGCAACTGGGTAGCCATGGTTGATCTCGCTAGTCGTCCTGGTCCCGTAAAATCATTAGTACGTCTGGTGAATTTGTATACTGGCACCATCATTAAGGTCACTTCACTCGAAACTGCCGGGTTTCGTGTCAAACATGTATGTTTGTTTTTGTATCGTAAGGCCCATACCAGGTTACTTAAGATACATATTGGTAGTGAACCTCGGATGTCCACCTACTGCAACAAGTGGTTGTGCAAGCTCATCGTGGTGTTCGATAAGATCATTGCCATCCTAGACATGGAGCAGTTTTTAAGGGACGATACATGAAGTGTACTTAGGCACAGTAATCTTGCCCTGAGAATCTATGTGGGCGCTGTGTGGGCGGATGAAATTATATTTGTTGTATCAGATGATGGCTCTATTTTTACATGGCAACCCTTCGAATACGGTGATTTCAGTACCAAACTGTAGTTACTGCTCTCTTTTTTCGACTCGCTTTTGTTAATGTGTTAGCAAGAGCTAATTACTATAGTACATATTTATTTTCTGTTGTATGGATTGGACAGGTGTCGATGCAGATCCTATGAAGGTGTAGGCCCCAATGATAGACGAGGTTGATCACGATGACAATGTCGATGACCTAGATTATGGCCACATAGATTCTCGCCCGTGCTAGTTCCTGGCTTATTTTAGACCAACACTGCTCTGGATAAACATCCAGGGCAAACGAACTCCTTTGAAGGATACGATTAGTCACCAAGGTAGGACATTCAAATTGTATCCATTGCTTCAGTGGCATATCTTCCAGAGGTTAGCAGCCCAACATTGTTGCTGCTGCCACACCGACCTTCCTCAGCCGGAGTGGGTTCCAAAACATCTCTGACATGTTTCCCTCTTCCTTGGTCTGAATCATCCCCTTATTGGGTTTGTGAATAATGATGTGATGCATGGCCCTCACACCAAGCACCTGTCGTTCGGGAGGCTAGGCTTCGTGTACATTGCTTCTGATCGCCTATCTTTCGGAGAATATATGTTGGTGGAATGTATTTGTGTACCTATTTCTAACGGGTCTACACAAGAACCTACAATCGGAGGGGGCGACAAGCTCATCTGACATGCGTCCATGTGGTTCGTGCCTCGTCTAATTGGCTCAAGCTCACGCTGACGATGGCTCTGATTGCTCGAGAAGAGATGCAGTGATGCATTGGTTCTTGGTACGCATAACTAGCTCCTCCTTGCACTCCTTTTGCAAATTGTTGGTTTCACCTGGTCTTTGTAAAGCTCAATGCATCCAACATTTCGTCAAACCGAAACTTTGTAAATTTTGAACATGATCTCCTTCTGCAAGTTAGTGGATCTGCATCACTTGTTTTTCTTGCCAAATATCGAGGTAAATACACTTTTAGTCAAAATTCTTGCACCCGGGTGCAAAATAGTCCCATATCTTGCAAAGTGGACAAAATCAGTCCCAAAACATGCATCCCGGTGCAAATTAGTCCATTTCAAACAAATTTGAGCCTATTTAACCAAATTCATACACGTTAGCTGTCATGAACATGCGCTTCTAAGATTGAGACCGTAAAATAGTACCGACATGTAACTTGTTTCCTTCCACGACTTCTTATTGCTTTTGAAAGTTCATGTAGAGTTTTTGTGTAGATTGATGTTGTTTAGTTTGGCTGAACAATGTCCTTTGAAATGCTCAAGTTAACTGAAACTACACATATGAATTTCACTCAATATTGCATTGTCAGTTTTCAGTTAGCTAAAATCTTAGCAAATTTGATTCTTTTCTTATACACTACATAATCCCTATGCATCAAAAGATTTTTTATGTGTCACAATTCAACTTGAGCATTACGAATTACTCCTACATTGGATCAGCACACATATGATACTTTCATATCATGTCAAATTCCCAAGATTTTAGCTCGAGCACATAGGCTTTTCTGTAATCAATGATGCTTTGCATGGGCCCATAAATTACCCTGGCCTCACTTTTCTTAACTTACCTTATCTTACATCTTACAACTATATATAGTGTACGTAGCACTTTGAACACTGACCATTGCATCAAAGATTGGCAAATCCCAACATTGCTAGCCGTTGGATCTTCTTTTCCATTCTGCGATCTAGAAGATTCTACTGATAGTCTTTAGCACAATAAACTTTATGCACAAACCTCAAACACACTTCTCCATCGTTCTAGAATCTTCTCTCATTTCTCTAGAGCATGTTCCTAAAATTTTCGACTATTAAGGGATTTGCAGGAATCTCAAAACACAGGAATAGGAAATCCGTAGGATTGGAATTGCATGACCTCTTGAATCCTATAGGAATAGAAAAATACAGGAATTTGGATCAAGTATGTGTTTGAATCACAGGAAAACAAAGGAATTCAAACATGACATTCCGTTGGAGTGAACAGAAAAATACAAAGCTCGGTTTTTTGAATTACTACTCGTACCCTAAGAGTCTTGTACTACTCCCTCCATTTGGAAATATAAGATGTTTTAGGTTTGTGAAGTAAATGTATCTAGACACCTTTTATTATGTTGATTCATATGAACCTACACAATAAAAAGGTTTCGAGATACATTATCTCGCTAATTTAGCATCTTTATATTTCCAAATAGAGGGAGTATTAGGGAGTCAGGACAGTCTCCTTTGAAGAGTGTAACCCATGTCCAAATTAAATAATCCGACCGTCTAGATGTATCGTACTATTAGTAGGGAGTAGGTTGTCGGTGGGTTACTGTCTCATCGAAATTCAACTGAGAGGAGTGCATGCTACTTGGATTAATCCAGCCATTTCCCCCATGCCTATTCCCTAGCCCCCTCTTCCCGGTGTTTCCCCTTCCACACAACGCGTTGCCGCTGCCGCCATATGTCGCTTTTAGAATCTCTTCCACGTATTGGTCAGGGATTTGCCGCCATTGATTCCCCCTCTCTTTCAAAACCCCAATCAATAAAATACAGATGCTGCCTTGAGATGGCGTCAGCAATTCTGAGTTGTTTCATGGCGTGTTTACTGAAGGCCCCTTTGAAGAACACATAACCAGATGCGACGTCATCACCGCCTCCAGCCTAATCGGTTCGTCCAAACTTTTTCTTGAATCTGTGAAAGCTAGTGCAACATTGGATGCTTCAGTGCCATTTGGCCTCCCATGTGTTCTTCATCCCCCCCTGAGAAAGGGGCTGCCGGATTTCTTGCATTACTTCAAAATTGATAGCATCTCGTGCAAGCTGTCGTCTCTAGACAGGTTCTCGTCCGATGCTATGGTACCAGGCTATAGTTCTGGACAGTTGGTAGGCGCCAATGGAGATTGGATTGCAACGGCTGGGTTTAGAGGCAAGCTGGAGCTTCGCAACGTGTACACTTGTCACAATATTCCTCTCCCAGTATTGTCGTTCCAAGCAACTGACCAACCAACCATGTTCTTGTTCGATAATAATCATTCAGCTGTAATGCAGAAGATTGCTATTTGCCAAGTTCCCACAACTGCTAGGAGATATAAAGATTTCTCGCTTGTTGCGGTCTGCAATGTCAGAATTGTTGTCCTTCAGGACGGTGATGATGGATGGTCAGTTCTTCCACTTCCTCTTAACCACACCCTGAGCCCTTACAGTTACAATGATGGAATTACCCGTGATGGACTGGTGTTCGCCATAGCTCTGTATGGCAACGTTCATGTTTCGGATCCTCTGCATCCTGGTAATTATTCCTTCATATGTAGTGTAGTGGCTTCATGTGCCCAGGCTATTTTACTGAATTTACTTAGGAAATGTTTCGTTTAAATAAAAATACGAGTATTTATTTTAGACTCTATCAATTGTATGAATCGTAGAATTTATGTAGGATTTGTTCTTATAGTAGTCGTTAGATTCATCTGATTGAATTATGCAGATTTTTTCGGATGTCTTTTAGTTCATTTGATAGGAATTTAAGATCTACTTGAAGCTCCAAAAAAGAATCTGTTCAATGTTTTTTTTGCATTTGCACGGGTTTTCGGCAAGTTTCCTTACAAATGAACTGGTCAATTATCTTCGCCTTTTTTACATAATTCGAGGTAAAAATTGCCTGTCTTGATTCAAAAAGATACGCGTCTGTTCTTGTGGGTATTTTCCTGTTATATAATGCTTTGTTTGCTTTGTAGGATTGTAGGCCGTAGTTGTTTTTCCTATGTTCGAGCTACATTGCATGCAGTTCAATTGGAATGAAATTTTTTAGTAGGATTCACTATATCATGCTGCCGGAATCTTAAGTTAACACGTTCTACCATTTTCAAGGTCTTACGCTGGCCTTGACGCGACCTACTACCACAGCTGACTTGGTGGATGCATTTCTTAATACTACTGGAGACGAGAACGCCTACTTTTTTGGTTTTTGGTGGTTAGCAAGATCTGCAGATGGTTCCGGGCTTCTTCATATATAGACATATATACGCTTGGCGCTTCTTATGATCTCAGTTGTCTTACTTGTCATTGCCGTCATTGTACTGGTGTTGCTCATCCTCGTGTTGTACACTGCGGTCGCACTATCTCCACTTATACTTCCGGGTTTGGCTTCTTGGTGTTCTCAATGAACACTAGTCAGGTTGATCAAGCTAATTCATGGAAAAGGATTGCTGACCTTGGATCATATTCTCTTTTCCTTGGAGTGAACTATCCGATTATCATGCCTATAGGTGGTGCAGATCTTGCCTCAGGTTATCTGACGAGAAGCAACTATGTCTACATCTTACTAACTGCAACATGGCTTTCCAAGGAGTGGCAGCCTGAATTATGTCGCTTCAGTCTGAGTGGTAAAGACTACAGTGTTACTTCTAAATTCAATGTCTTGGAGGGAATTAGTAACCCTCTCTTCTGGGAAGGAACGGTGAAGCATCCACTTTGGTTCGTCCCAACATTCACGAACGCCATCGATTGGAACCGACCTCATGTTTAACTAAGAAACATGACCTGTTATGACAGTATATACTGATGCAATCTGTATGTAATACTTGGTACTACAATTAGAAAAATAGTTCTCGACCATGTTGAATTATTTATTTGTTTGGCTGTAAGTCATAGCTTTCAACTTCTTGGTCTCTCTCATTTGAAACATGTCCTTGTATTGGTACTATGTCTTATCGTAATTAGTTTGGTTACTGGTATCTACTTGACTATATTTTCTTTGAAAATTATGGAAATTTATAGCATTAACTGGATATTACAAACCACATATCATATACACTTTAAGAAACAATCACCTCAATGTTTGTGTAATAAGGGTCGTACTCTATGTAAACAACCTTACCTTCAACGAATCTAGGCTCATGCACTACTGTTTGGTTAAGATGATGTGATAAGACTATATTTTGTTAGAGATTTATCTTATCTTACCTTACTACTATATTATATAGTGTACGGATAATTTTCAACATTAACGGTTATATCAATACTAGCAAATCCCAACATTTTTAACCATCGAATCTTCTTTCCCATTCTAGCATCTAGGAGATTCTATTGATAGAAGCATGATGAACGTTGCACACAAGGACCAAATATACACCCTGATACTTTATGGATGTGGCTTAAATTTATAACTATTTTCTATGCTTTACATATTACTGTAAATTTTATATTGTGATGTTATGTCATTCTACTAGTACCATTATAGTAGTAGAATTATCTGAGTTGCAAGGCACGTGCAAACCAATACTAGTATTCAGGAGTACACTATAGAACATATTGGTGTGTCAGGATAGCCCCCTTTATCTCTGCCCACTCCTCTATCTGTGGAAAAATGCATGGTTTTGGCAGTGAGCATGACCACTACGTGCTCCCTTTGTTTCCAACCTATGACGAGTGTGCTCTCTAGGCGGGCTCTATGCTTGTCGCGATAATATTTCGATGAAATAGTTATATTACCAACAACACAATATTATAGTAAGACATGGTAGTTACAACAATTACAATGCAGGACGTGGCAGTTATATAACAATACTTAAAACAGAACATTACTCGACTCGTCATCATCATCATCGCTATCACAGCCGTCGACATCCTTCGATGACTCGTCATCAACTTCCCCCTCATAGATATGCACCCTCTCCTCGTCGGAGTCCTCCTCGTCCGCCTCCTCATAGTCCCACGGGTCGACGTCACTCTCCTCTGCTTCTGCCTCCAACTGCTCCATGAACGCCTCCTCGTTGCCGAGTCGGAGTCGTCGGAGTCGCTGGATCCTCTATTCCTCCAGGCCTTCTTCATGGTGGTATTGTAGGCCTTCCTCTAGCACTCCTCCGTCTTGGATTCTGCTTGGCGTTCCTCCGTCTCTGCCGGTGCAACGCGCTTATCGGGCGTGGCGGTTACTACAAGGTTCGACGTCGCGGAGTCCTTAAGCGCCGATGTCGATGGATCCAGGCACGGATGGACACGTCGTGGTTCCTCAGATGGATATCGGCGGGCTCGAACGATGCCGCGATGAGCAGGTGACGCAGGACGGTTAGCCACCGGCAATGATCTACCACTTCCACGGCGCGGTTCCATCCTGCGCGAGGAAGTTGTTCGGAATGCGTGATGACGGGTGTGTAGAGTTGGGTGCCGATGCGAGCATATATACTCGTAGTTTAGTCACATAAAAATTGTACTGCATCATAAAATGTCTACGTACTGGGAGTGTAGTCACGTAACAAATCACAAAATGTGCCATCTGTCAGCATCGGGGAGTGTATAGTGTGTGCCTGTCGACGTGGAGTTCAACGTATCAGCATATTGTCTCCATGCAGAATTTTTTGAGTTGCAAGACATGTGCAACCCAATACTAGTACTCTCTATAGATAGATATTGACGTGCTAGACTAGCTAATTAAAGTCTCCTTGATGCAGCTGCACCTGCAGTAGAAGACCGATAAAGGAACACGCAAAAAAAACCTCGTTCAAAGAGCCATTCCATCTTTCCCATCTCTGGTAGCATTTGGTATCATATCCAGCGCGTGCTTCACTCATTTTCCTTGCCATCTCGCTCCCAGCGTCGGTCCTTCCAACAATCATAGATTGATCAGCCATCGCCCCCAATCCATCCGGATGGGATGGCGGATTCAGGGCCTAACAGGTGGCACGAAGGATGGAGCAAGGTCCGGCTGTCCATATGCTCCAAGGATTTGAACCTTCGAGTCACCAACGGAAAAGGTAGAGATGCTTCAACGACGGTTGCAGGACATTGGCTGCCTACCGTCAGGTCCACAACCACAAGATCGCGTGCCCGCATTGCCCCCGCAAATGCATGGAGGATGGTTGCGTGTTCGCCGCCTCGCCGGCAGCGCTCCTCGCCCACCTCTCTGAAGCTCACTCGATTAGGGTGCGTAGTTTCTGCTAAGGCAAAACGGGCAGGTACACCTCTAATCCTCTGCCGGCAACAGGCCTACGGACAATAGATATCACTGGATCCGAGGACGATGGTACGGTGTTCGCGGTGCGATTTGACACGCCAATCGCTACATGTTGTATCCGTCGTATGAGTCAGGTCGGTAGTGTGCTTGTCCACGTAGTACCTGGAGAAGTTTTGGTCATCGACCGTGATTGATGGTAGAAGGTTCAAAAATTCCGGGCTATGCATGCTGGAGAGCACCGCGTCGCTAGACGGCGTCCCGTTCAATGAGCCGCAGTGGCTCCTGCTGGTGCTGATGTCGCACCTGGTTTCTCGTCGACCATCGGTGTTCACCCTAGAATACCGTCTTCGCATTGACAAGATTCATGAGTGAGATAAACACATCTTAATGTTCGTTTGAGTACTTGCACTGCTACAAAGACTTACTACATGTTCTTAGTAGTTATACTTAGGAGTATTTTTGCAGTAATACCCATGTACTGGTACTTGTTCAGATCTACCTATCGAGTGCACAATATGATCTCGCTTTCCTTTTGAATCAGGCCTTGCTACATCTATTGAATTTCAATGTGTGCATTGCTAAATCTGTCAATTATTTTGGTCGTTGTCTGTGTACTGTTAATCTATCAGTTTGTGACGCTACTGAATCTGTCAAGTGCTGCTAAATATGAACTGGCAATCTGTCAATATTTTTTCGGTCTTATTCTATACTGCTGAATTTGTCAAATGTTATGTCGTTACTACTAGTACAATATTTTGACAACTAACTGTGATGTAATTGGAGTACTTTTTTAGATCAAGTGCAACAGATTGTCTTGCTTTTCTTTTGAAACTTAGCATTGTCATAATTATCTAGAGGCGTCTTGGGAATTTGGGGTTGCATATAGGGGTCACACAAGCATTGACGTAAGGAGGAGGTATTCACACAGAAGCAGACTTGATCGTCAGTTTTGCTTGCTCCAATGATCGAGTCTATTCAGAGAACAGGGCAAACTAATCGTGGGCCAAGGTTTTTTGAGATGGAACAAGAAACGATTCTCTTTGTACTACTATTGAATTTCAAGCAAGAAAGCTACTGGATCTCTCAATTGTTCTGTCCTTGCTATTACTAAAGCGTTGTGTGGAACTAATACTGATGTACGGGTACTTGTTTAAATCAAGGGAAGTAGATAGTTTTGCTTTTGTTTTGAAACATGGCCTTGGCACAATCTAGATGAGACTTGGGAATTTTTGGTAGCATAGGGGGGTCGCACAGGCATTCGATGTGAAAAGGAGATGCTCGAAAAAGACTTGATCGTCAGTTTTGCATGCTCCAATGGTCGAGTGTGTTTGGAGAAAAGGGGAAACTGATCGGGTGACAGGGTTTTAAGAGCTAAAACAAGAATTGGTTCTCTCTGTAGTGCTATTGTATTTCAGTGTCTGTATTGCTGAATCACTCTCTTTGAAATGCTACTGAATTGGTCAAGTGCTGCTGAATGTGAACTACGAATTTATCGATAATTTTTCTATCTTATTATGTACTGCAGAGTTTATATAAATATCTTCCAAAAAGAATTATCGATTTCTTTCCCTCTCCCTCTGAGGTATTTGTTTTGAATTCGGCTGAGCCACAATAAAATGCAATTTTTATATACTAGGAGAAGAAATCTAGCTTATTTGGTCCCTCTTTAGCCTAGAACATTTTGATTCGGCCTTTTAGGGGTAAGGGGACGGCTGACCACAGCCCAGTGAAATTTAAGAAAGGATCCCATGGAGAATATCCTATGGAGTATAAGCCATGTAGAGCATCCCATGTAGAATAGTCAAACTCTTTTTAATTTGGCATTTTAGGCATTGCCCCCCACCTCTTAATTTTTTTTAAAAACTCTGCCTGTAGATTTTTTTATACAGCGCCTGCAGTTTTTAGTTTAGCTCTCAGGATCACCGCCTTATTATTCCATGGGAGACAAAAATGATCAAAAAAGTCTTTTTAAGAAGACAAGTACCTAACTTATAATAGTAAAGCTTAACGATTCTACTTAATTAGCTATTTTTGTCGTAGTGGAAAGGCACCCGGTAATCCGGTGGTGAGGTCTCTAGTTCGAATCCTCGGCAATTTGTGTTAATATAGAGTTACTTTTTTGTTCTCTCAGGATGACATCTGAGACCCAAATAAACTGCTGCTGCATCTAGCAATGTTGCCAAGATCAGGATGGCGGACTTGACCCGGAAAAATAGTCCAACATATATACATACGTTTAATTCAAATATAGTTTGACATGTGGGACCCAGCATAGACACGTTTAATTCATATAAAGGCTGACATGTGGGACCGAGCATAGACATGTTTCCTACACAAAGAAGGCTGACATGTGGGACACAACATAGACACGTTTCCTATACATAGAAGGCTGACATGTGGGACCTAGCAACAGAATATAGATTAACATATTTTGTACTCTATAAGGCTGACATCTGCGACCCAGATAAACTACTGCTGCATCATAGACACATTTTCCGGCAAAAATAATATACCAATATTGCCAAGGTCATAACGGCGTACTCAACCCGAAAAAATAGTATAACATACACACGTTTCTTTCAAATAGAAGCCGACATCTGGGACCCATCATAGACATGTTTCCTGCATAAAGGTTGCTAACATCTGGTACCTAGCTACGGACCAAAGTCAGAACAACGGAGACGGCCGAAAAAAAGTCCATCATAGCACATTTCATTTACGAAGAGGCTGACATATGGGACCCACCAGAGAGACCTTATATAGGTGTTGCGTCGATCAACGTTCCCAAGTTCAAATAAGATAGGCCCGAGTGAGAAAAAAGTCTAACATGCACACGTTCTTTTAATGAGATGCTGACATGTGGGACCCAGCAGTGTGACCAAATGGCAGATTCGTCGAGCAACATTATCTAGTTCGGAACAGGGTAGTGCTAGAGAAGAAAAAATTCCATCATATACACACAATTATTCTAATGTGAGGCTGACATATGGGACCCACCGGCATGCATAAACGATTGATGCATCGAGCAACGTTGCCAAGTTCGAAACACGGAGGCGCGAGCAAGAAAAGTCCTACATGCACACATTTCTTCTAATGAGATGCTGACATGTGGGACCCAGTTGCGTGACCAAACGGCAGATTCGTCGAGCAATGCTATCTAGTTAGGAACAGTGTAGCGCTAGAGAATGAAAAATTCAATCATATACACACGATTCTTCTAATGAGATGCTGACATATGGGACCCATCAACCTGAATAAACGGTTGATGCAGCGAGCAACACTATCAAGTTAACACGAAGGCGCGGCCAAGGGCAAAAATTCCATCATAAATACATTTCTTATAATGAGAGTATGACATGTGGGGCCTAGCTACGTGATTATGCATCCGGCAGCGCTATCAAGTCCGTAACAGGGTAGCACGACCGAGGACAAAAAATCCATCATACACACGTTTTTTCTAATGAGAGGATGATAGGTGGGCCCATATGTGTGATTAAACGGCAGCGCAATCAAGTTCGAAATAAGGTAGCGGGTGCGAAGGAAAAAAATTCCATCATACACACGATCCTTGTAATGAGAGGCTGGCATGTGGGACCCAACGTCGTGATAAACGGCAGATAGATCGAGCAATGCTATCGAGTTCATATTAGGGAGGCACGAGCCAAGGTAAAAAATCCATCATGCACACGTTTCTTCTAGTGTGAGGATGACATGTGGGACCCATAGCCTGATTAAATGGCAGATGTATCGAGCGACGCTATCAAGTTCAGAATAGAGAAGGAAAAAAATTCCATCATACACACGATTCCTCTAATGTGAGGCAGACATGCAGGACCCAGCAGTCTGACTAAACGGAAGAGGCATTGAACAACGTTATCGAGCTCAAATCAGGGAGGCGTGACCGAAAATGTTGGTCCCCTATAGTCACAGACATCCGGGACCTACACGCAAAAAATACTTTGGCAAGTCAACATCTCGCGGGAAAGCGGAAAACTTACTTCTGCCACACGTCCGTCGAGCTTTCTCCATGTTTTTAGCGGTTTCGTCATAGTAGAGGGGCACGAAACCGTAATTTTTTTTGCATCATCCATGGTCGAGCCGAGATTTTCATCACGGAAGGTGTGTCTTCTACAACGATCGACCCAGTCGTTGCGGAAGGAAACATTTCTTGTAGTGTCTGCCTCAAACACACCTCCGAGATCTAGATCTCCTCAACACCATCACCATCAAGCATCCAAGCAAGAAGAAGAGGAGGAGAAGGAAGACATCACCACCACCACCCATCTATCTCCATCTCCATCATCATCTCCATCTCTCTCTCTCTCTTGTGTTTAGTAATTGTAAGATTGAACACAGTTGTGACATCATTATATATTTATATATGTTTTGTTGTTCATCCATGTGTGATTGATTGATTCAATTCTAGGTTGAGGTATGATCTAGTGCGCTAAGTTAGAATTTATTGTGATCTAATATGAGTTTATGTGACCTTTGGTCCAGAAGTGCCTTTTTGCCTTGCGGTGATGCGGGAGAATCATGCATAGTGCACACAGAATGATAGCCCGATAATCAAATGGGGAACATTTATTTGTCTGAGAAATCTCTTATAGATCACACATATATTTTCCAATCTAGAACTTGTGAGACTGAAGCCTAGAATCCCTCACTCATTCCATTCAATCCTATAACTACAATCTCTTTAATTCAGTTCATATCCCTGTTTATTTTTTGTCTTAGTTTATTTTCTTCTTGTTAAAAGTTCTTTGTCATTAGATACTTTAAACCTCTCTCAATTATCGTTGTTCTAGTAACTTATGGAATAGGCAATTTCCAAACCACGGTTTGGGTACGAAACATGGCCGCATTGACAACGTGGCTACGGGGTCATGTTGTTTCCGTTCGTCGATCTCCCATCGGGACCAACTCTTAAATATTTGTTGCTACAAGTACTGCAATAACCATGTTGTTGGTGCAGGAATCCAATCATCAAATTGGCGCCATTCTCGGGGAGCTAAGCGTCCGGTTATTACCTTCCTACTCGCACATAGTTTATTTACATTTGTTGCTATTTATCTTACTGCTTTTGATTATTTGAAAAGAACAAAAAAATTAGTTTACCTTTTGTTAGTAGTCTTCTTATATATTTTAGTTCTAGGAAATTTAAAAACATAGGAACTATGGAAAGTAAAAGTCTTGTAGAGTATGTTGCTCCAAGTGTTGATCATTTACATGCTCCTATTGTTCAGCCCGTTATTGATGTGGATGGATATGAGATTAATCCTATGTGGATAAATATGATCATGGAAATAGATTTTGCAGGAGATCCGGACAATGATCCATATGAGCATATTGACAAATTTACTTCATTGTGTTCTACGGTGAAGGAAAATGGATGGAAAAATGATAAGCTGAAGTTATATCTGTTCTGGTTCTCGCTGAAAGGAAAAGCTAAAGATTGGCTAAAATTGCTCTTGTGGGACACTTCAATTCATGGAAAGGTATCTTTGAAGCTTTTATTAGTAAGTATTTCTCACAAAAGCAAACTTATGAGCGTAGGCTTCATATCCTGAATTTAAAGCAGAGCAACAATGATGATTTAATACAAGCTCATAGTAGGTTCTCAAAATTGATGCATGATTGTCCACATCATAATTTACCTGATTGGTTATTGTTGAATAAATTTTATGGAGGCTTAAATCACTCTTCTAAGGATAAGCTAGACATGATGTGTGATGGTGCATTCCTTAGAAAAACTTTGAAAGAAGCTTGACAACTCTTAAGAGATATACATAATAATTTTCATCAATGACAATGTGAAATTGTGCATGAAGAAAAATCTCTCCCTACTGATCTAGAGAATTTGGTCAATGAGTTTCTTAAAGATGAAAATAGAAGAGGAAAATTCCTTATGATGATACCTTAGTTATAGATGTTCTTTCTAAAGCAATGCCTTTCATAGCTGATTATTTTACTCATATTAGAACTGCTGCTACTAACGATGGAGAACAACCCTCTACTATTACTCCCATATCTTCAACTTGTTTCATCATTGAAGCAGGAAAGAAGGGTAAATCCATGAAGCCTAAAACGAGGAAAAATAAAAATAAGAAGCCTCGTGTTAAATATCCCACACATCTGACATCTGCAGATGAAGTGAAACGTCTTTATGAAGAGTATCAGAGAAATGAAAGACGCATTAAGAAGAAAGAATAAAAAGAAATCAAGGAATGGAATAAATTGAAAGCCGCTCTCAAACCTTATCCCCTGCCTATTCATGATCTTTATTATTCTTCTGAATCTAGTGATGATGAGTACTTAAATTATTCTAGAATCCCTGATAATTGCCCTAAAGAAGTTTTTGATGATTCTAGTAGTGTTTCTTTAAATACTCTTTTAGGGGAAATCAATTATGATCAGCCAAAGACGGAACCATGTGTGCCTCCCATATATGTTTGCTATGACTTTTGTTTTACTAATGAGGTGCAGGAAAGTCTAGTGGCAAAGACCAAGCTACTGGATCCAAAAGTACATTATGAGTTGTACCCTCCAAATAGTAATCAAGGTAAAGACTAAAAGTTTGATAATAAATCTTTAACACCCAGGAAGGAAAGAATACATATTTACCGTGCTTAGTGCATCCATCCTCACGTGGCAACGAGAACACTTACAAGATACCGATGCACCGCAAGATGGTACGTCTTAGAGCAAACTATGATATAAATCCAGCAAACACTCGTTGGAGGTAAGCAAAACTACTCCTATAGCTACATCAATTTCTAAATAAATGTGGAGTATAAAAGCCTGGCTACTTGGTTATAAGAAAGCGCTTCATGTGAGACAACCCGGAAGTCATTATGCGTCTTTATTAGTTTTGTGTCTTGAATCTAGTTGCATTCCTATTGCATTGGCACTTTTATTCTTTGCATGTCTTGCTATTAGATTTATCTTGTTATAGTTTTCGAAAGGTAGAATTTATTGTTACTATGTGTTGCATAACTAGGTTGTACTCAAATCCCGTTTTATACATGCTAATATTGGTCTAAAATTAAAGTTGTTATTTTACTATCAAGACATGGTGTTTATTAAGTTTCAAGCTGATAAAGAATTCTCGAAGGAACTGGTGAAGTCTGGCGATTCCAGAAGGTTTAACGACCAACTATACGACGGAAATAAAAATTCCGACCGTATAGTTGTTTCGCCATCTCCCCTTTGATTTGCAACATTACTGTAGGTTTAACGACCAACTATACGACGGGACCGATTTGGTCTGGTCATATAGTTGCGGTCATATAGATATCGTTGTCTTTGTCGAATTTCTTTTTCAGGTTATTGCACGTTTAACGACCAACTATATGGCGGGAATAAAAATTCGAGTCGTATAGTTCCGGCTGTATAGTTGCTTCAAACACGATTCCAAGGTCGGGGAAAGGTAACAAAAGGTCAGAAATTCTTATATTTTTATTTCTTCTTCCTCTAAAACCTCAAAACACGACTTAGGAGTTTCTCCCATGTTCTAGAGAAGATGAGCATATGTAAGCAATAAAGTTCTACCTCAGAAATTTCCTAGACTGTAATTATCTATAGAAGTTCATGTTTTATTTTTATTTTCTTTTTATCAGTTGGGTGAACGGACTTCGTTCGTACACCAAACCGATGTCTTTTATTTTGTGTGTTATTTTTGCAGGGACTTGAACCTTGTGTGATTACGTGTACGGTAGTGCCAACCGTAAAAACACTCGCATGCGACACTTGGTTGCTTCAATTCAGCATTTCAATAATCAGTGTCTGGTAAAACCTTCCAACTCAAACCTCTTTTAAATAAGCACATAGGGGCTGCACACTCGTGTCTTGTGTCCTGTTTCACTTGCACCTCATCACAATCTAGGAGAGGCCGCTTCTAGAACTAGGTTGTTGACTTAGGCGTGGTGCTTAGGTTGATGAACCGACTTAGTGGGACTTGTATTTCATCACTTGTGAGCTAAACCCGTGTCTTCAGAAATAGAAAAATATTTTGTTTTCTTTTTAGTTTCCAAGCAGGTTCTCAAGGAAGGCAGCCACCAGGAAATATAAAGAAATATACATTAAAGCAAAGATTCTTTGTCCATCGAAAGAGAGGTTACTTGTACCTCAATGGTAAAGTGCGTCACCCTTGTTTTCACTAAGCTTGGGGAGGTAACCACTTATCACACTCTCTTTTTAAAACTGTATTTTCTCTTTTCTTTTGGTGATATACTCAAGTTTGGTTCTTGTAAAGTTCTAAGCTTGGGGTGGTTATTTCTACATGTGTAGAGTCTTGTGCAATCTTCATATTCGATGAAGGTTTAATGCAATCATGTATCCCGTTGTTTTTGAATGCTTGCTTAAATGAGTCTAGTTTTGTATTTATATGGGGATACACTTGCTCATGATAGGCACAATAGGAGTTGACTTAGAGCTTGTATGCATCTTGCAAAATTGTTTATCAAGCTTGTGAAAATATTTGTGATCGTCTAGAAAACATTGCCACAATATCTACACTTGGAAAGAATGAATATTTGATCAAGATATTTTGAAAAATTTTGGTTGTCACCTAATAGCTTTGTCTTAAATAAATAGTTATGCTCGACCCCATAATGTCAAAACGATAGACTTGATAGTTTTCTTACGGAAGGAGTTGTCAATTGGAATTGATATTTCAAAGTTTTGAGGTATATGCGAAATAATGTGTTGGTTAATTGTCTTAAGAGTTTAGCCATAAAAATACTAAACACCATAGATGTGATGATCGACTTGATAGTACTATTTGAAAGGATTTGTTTGAAGAAACTAATGTTTAGCGGTAATTGAGATGCATTCCAAATCTTGACCTGATGATTAAAGTATGATATTGCTTTATGCATGTCTGCACCACTATCACACAACATGGGATGCTAACAACTCCGCTGGCCTTTGAACAATCCAAAAAGAGGAAAATCTTGGAGTTTGGCTATGAGTTGCCCGACATATGTAGCAGAAATGCTATATTTGGGTATGCATTGGTACTCACATGGGCCTGCGTTCAAAGCAAAAGAGGGAATACTCCTTTAACCGTTATGAGAAATAATTATACCAAAAAGGGAAACCTTGGTAATGGTCACGAGTATCCATTCTTAGCATGTACAGTCTGATTAAACACACTAAGTTTTGGCATGATCTCATTACTAATGAATTGAAGTTTTAGAAAGACAAAGAGTATAAAAGGAGTGTTTGATAGCCATGATTTGTTTATGTGGATGACAAAATGAGACACTCTAATGCTATGCTTCTTTTTACATGTTCTGGCATTTCCTTTTGGCATAAATCTCGTTATTAAGAGATAAACTTTCTGAAAGCTCAATAACTGATGTTTGCACTTGAGAGCCTTAGCTAGATGATATGATTCGGTAGAACCGATAAACTTTATTCCTATTTATGCTTGACATCTATTTATGACTAAGTGTTGCCTCATAAAAATAATTATATGAAAAGTTATATAAAAGGTACAATAAGAGGATCACAAGTTTGCTTGCAAGTTAGATTCACTATTGACATGGAGCATATAAGTGTTGTTGTATCTTTGGTGGTCTTTATAGCTGATCTTGTATTGCCTTGTATGAGTACATGTTTAACCTCTTTGAGCTTGCAAGAAAAATAAGGATGCAAGGGATACTGATTTTCAATAGCAAGAAAAATTCCCCTCATATTATTTATCAACAGTTACTGCTCAAGACGAGCAGAGTCTAAGCTTGGGGAGGTTGATGAGTGGAATTTATGTACACTTTTATGGAAGTATTTTATGCATATCAACCACCCATCTCATGCTTTATCTAGCTGCAGTTATGCCAAATATGCATGGTTTCTGTTTTCATTGATTTTCATATGAGCTTTGTACATTTAGTAGTTTAGGTAGAATTTTATCCCTCTTCCTTGTATTTGACATGTGTGTAGGTGTTGATGATGATTATGGATAAAACAAAGGCAAAAGGAACAAAGAGAGCATATTATGGAGGACCTACAGGGACCAGACTTATCCATTTGAGGTGTTGGAAAAAGTGAATTTTTTCAAATTCTAAAAATAAAGATCCAATACAACTGAGTTGTATCCCTCTTTGATATGAATCCAACGAGTCGAAAAACACCCAAATCAGAGTTCGTATGAAGAAACGGCGGCCAAAACACTGCGACACCCAAAAGTTCAACGACCAACTATACGACCGGAGCCATTTTTCCGGCCGTATAGTTTTGGCCATATAGTAGGAAAAGGTCGTAAACGACTTGTTTTCGACCCTAGACTGCTCCAGAACCTTCCCTAAGCCATATGACAGTATTGGGGGCAATCTAGGGCACTTATAAGGCCTATATAAAGGTGGGGGAGTCAAGAAACAAAGGAGGAAGACCATAGCCCTTCAGGGGCGGAGCCCTGCCGCCGCTGCCACCCATCCGATCTCCACGGCGGCGGAGCTCTGCCTTAACCACACACCTCTGAGATCTAGATCTCTCTCAACACCATCGCCATCAAGGCATCCAAGAAAGAAAAGATGAGAAGGAAGACATTACCACCACCATGCATCGATCTCCATCTCCATCTCCCTCTCTCTCTCTTATGTTTAGTAATTGTAAGATTGAACATGGTTTTAACATCATTATATATTTATATATGTTTTTCTATTTATCCATGTGTGAGTGATTGATTCAATTCTAGGTTGAGGTATGATCTAGTGCGCTAAGTTAGAATTTATTGTGATCTAAGATGAGTATATGTGATCCTTTGGTCCGAAAGTGTCTTTTTGCCTTGCGGTGACGCGCAAGAATCATGCATAGCGCACACAGAGTGACAGCCTAGTAATCAAATGGGGAACGTTTCTTTGTTTGAGGAATATCTTATAGATCACACATATATTTGCCCATCTAGTACTAGTGAGACCGAAGCCTAGAAGCCCTCTCTCATTCCATTCAATCCTACAACTACAATCTCTTTAATTCATTTCATATTCTTGTTTACTTTCCGTCTTAGTTTATTTTGTTCTTATTAAAAGTTCTTTGTTATTAGATACTTTAAACCTCTCTAATTATCGTTGTTCTAGTAACTTATAGAATAGGCTATTTCCAGATCACAGTTTGGGTGCAAACGCCGCATTAACAACGTGGTTGCAGGGTCATGTTGTTTTCATTCATTGATCTCCCATCGGGACAAAATCTTAAATATTTGTTGCTACAAGTACTGCAATAACCCTATTGTTGGTGCAGGAATCCAGTCATCAAACCGCACAAACAAATATCTGCTCATATCAAGTCATGTTACATTATACCTGATGTTGTGCACACTCCAAGATGGAGGCTCCACGACACCTAGGTCAGCTTAATATAGCTGTCAATAGATAATACATCAAGCTTCTTCAAATTAAAAGGACCATATTATATCTGCAAGAATGCAGGGTAACAACTTTAATCATTCTCCTAGTCCATTACCTAGAAATCATTGGAGAGTAAGTATCACACTATCAATGTAAATTCAGAGTCATCACTAAACTCTAAACTCAATGATATGTTGGAAACGTATCCATAATTTTTTATGCTCCATGCTTGTTTAGTATCTACTTTGCTTTACTTTTCCACACTTTGAAGTGCTTTTTACATGTTTTCTGGTACTAACCTATTAACAAGTTGCAACAATGTTGGATGCCTGTTTTCTGCTGTTTTTGGTTTCAGAAAAGTTAGTAAAGAAATATTCTCGGAATTGGACGGGACAAACGTCAAAGTCAATTAATTTCCGTGGGGAACAAGAAGTCCAGAGGGGAGACGAGGAGGCGAGCCAGAGGGGCCAGGCCCACCCTAGGCGCGGGAGGGCCCTGCCCCACGCCTGGCTAGGGTTTGGGACCTCTGACCGCCGCCTCGGCCTCCCCCTTCGCCTATAAGAAGTCCCCGATGCAGAAACCCTAATCACCCAATCAAATCTCCATGAAACCGCCTGTAGCCACTGCCACCATCGTCCCTAGATCGGGGGGATCTGAAGTTCTTCCCGGCACCCTGCCGGAGGGGAGATCATCCCGGAGGCCTTCTCCCTGGTATGATGGGTGAGTAGTTCCACCTTGGACTATGGGTCCATGTAGTAGCTAGATGGTTGTATCTCCTCCTTTTTGCTTTCATGTATAGATCTTGTGAGCTCCGTTCATGATCAAGATCTAATCTATTTGTAATCATGCATGTTGTGTTTGCGGGGATCCGATGGATATTGAGATTATTATGTTGGTTTGATTAATGGTTTTGTCTTTATGATTCTTTCATGTATGTGTTGTTTGTGATCTTGCATGCTCTCCATTGTTAGTAGCTATCTTGGCCAAGTAGTTGCTAGTGACTCCAAGAGGGGGTATTTATGCTCGATAGTGGGTTCATGCCTCTAGTTTCCAAGGGAAGTGACAGAAATCTCTTCGATTGTAGATGTGTTGTTGCCACTAGGGAGAAAACAACGGTATCTTCTTCATGGAACATGTGGACTGTTTACCATACACACTTTGCTTAAAGAAATTATATGTTGCTTGCAACTAAATACTGGAGGGGGTTCGGATGATAACCTGAAGGTGGACTTCTAGTCATAGATGCAGTTGGATGGCGGTCTATGTATCTTGTTGTATTGCTCAATAGAATCTCGTAGGATCTTTCTGACAAGTAATTGCATTATTATGTCTTGCTCAGTTCCTGTCAATTGCCCTGTTGTAATTTGTTTACCCTTCATGCCCTGTTGTTTATCTAAGGAGAGCACCTCTAGTGAACTATGGACCCCCGTCTAATATTTACCATTGATACATCTTCCAATTTTACTGTTTACTTGCTGCAAACCATTACCTTCCACACAATAAGTTTAATCCTTTGTTACAGCAAACCGGTGAGCTTGACAACCTCACTGATTCGTTGGGGCAAAGTCTTGAGTTTGTGTTGTGCAGGTCTCCGCGTTGCTTGCAACACCTGTGTGACGTTTACTTCCTCCTACTGGTTCGATAACCTCGGTTTCTTACTAAGGGAAACTTGTTGTTGTGCTGCTTCATACCTTGCTCTTGGGGTTTCCAACGAAGCGTCCCACGACAAGTGGTGGGTGCCATCAAGCTATTTTCTAGCGTCGTTGCCAGGGAGGCTAAGGACGTCTTCACTAGGGGATCCCTTCACTTACTTTCTCTTTACTTTGTTTTAGTTTGCTTTCTTTCTTTTGTTTGGTTTTTTTTTGCCTCTTTTCAAAAAACCCAAAAAATTTACTCTAGTTTGGTTTGCTTGCTTTATTCAAAAACACACAAAAAATAGTTCCTGCTCTAGTTGTCACCTTGCTCTAGCTCACCATGTTGCTCCCCAAGTTCGCCCTGAAAGATCTTGCAATAGGTAGTGGCTCCATAATTGGAAAAGATAATATTGAAGAATTCTTTAATTATGTTAGAAAGCATGAGGATATTGAGGATAAATCTATAGCAGAGCTTGCTCCTAATTATGAGATTGTTGTGGCTTCTTTAGTTCATATGTTGGAGGCTAGGTTTGTTAGCCTTAACCCCTTCATACAATTCTTGTTCCTAAAACTAAAAGAAGAAAAGAATGCTGAAAAGAGAGAATTCATCCTTGAAACTTTATCGAAAATATTTCATGATGTTGCTAGGGAAGCCAAAAAGGTCTTTGGGTGTTTCAATATTCTAGGCTCAAGTATATATGTTGTGGGTATTTCAGATAAAACTAAGCCTAGAGAAGAATTTAAGATACCCATAACCTTTAAGCTTGTTGGAATGCATGAAGCCTTTGAAAAGAATTTTGATTGGATTGCTCCTAAAAATCTTTTTTATGAAAGTAGTATACTAAAGAGAGATGAGAAGGGATCCTCCAAAACCCATTTGGATGAGATACCTTTCATAGAGTATGGATGTTAATGCTTCTTCATTTGAAAATACTTGATTCTTCTTACTTCTTGTGCCTAACTTAAAGGCGTTAAAGAAAAGTACTTGTTGGGAGATAACCCAAGAGTTTACTTGAGTATTGGAAGTTATTACTTCAGTAATGACCTCTCCTTATCCTTTTTTTTTGCTTTTTGTGCCAAGAATGACCTCAAATGAGAGGGAAGTAAGATTTGGGGAGTTGCTGTCCCGAAACAGATTTCTGTCCTCCACCAAATATTCATGAGGAGTCTCTGTAACTCATATTGAGCTGAAAATTTACTAATAAATCCCAAAGTATGTTATCTAACTTTTTTTAGTTTAACACTTTTTTATTTGAGCAACAAAAGATGTTCCAAAAAATCGGTTTCTACCTACTGGTCTGTTTTGACAGATTTCTGCCATTATTTGCATTTGCTTCTTATTGATTCCTTTTTGAGTTCTCTTTAGGTGAATTGAGATTTTTGAAGGAGTTACTACAGTAGCTTGTGTTTTTAATGAAAAGCCTTGTTGTTCCAAAGCTTTGCCAGAGTTCTAATATCTTTTGAATACACTAATGTTGCTAATAAAGATTGTGCGAAGTTTTGTATGAACGAAAAATTTCAGGTGTAGGGACAGAATGATGCAATGATATGAAGAATGGACAAAATATCAAGCTTGGGGATGCCACCATGGTGTCACACCAAGAAATATCCAAGAGGTACAAGCGTCAAAGCTTGGGGATACCCAAGGCATCCCCTTCTTCATCAATAAAAAGCTCAGGTTTGTCTAGACACTTCGTTTTTATTGTTTCATGCACAGTTGTGTTGTTCTTGGAGCGTCTTAGTTTTTGTTTGCTTTTCTTAGGTTGTTTAGTTTGCTTGAATAAAGTGGTTTGGACCCCCGTTCTCGCTATGTTGTTTTGCAAATAAGTTTGCTTGGTGTTGGAAAGGAGTAGTAAGTTCTTGCTTGAAGTGCAAGAGGAGCTTGCATTGACTGTGACTTAGACTTTAGCATGACATGCTAGGTGTTGTTTTGACCTTATGCTTAGTGATTATTGCTGTAGCATGTCTTGTTCCAAACAATTGGGATTGCTTAGTGTGCCTTGAAGAAATTATGCGTTGTTTTAGCATGCAAAAGCATAGTATTGTGGTATTCTCCTTTTATGCTTTTCTTAGGTTGACTTGGCACATGCTCACACCATGTTATGACTATGACAAGTCACCATTAGCCTCTATGATCGTTTAGTCCTTGACTTGTAGTAGCACTCTTTGCTTTGATTAGTATGCTTTGTTGCACTGCATGATTATGGCCATTATTGCTCTCTTAGTTGGTTGCTCCTAGTCTTTTGCTTGCCTCCACTTGTATGAGTAAGCTCTACTCATGCTTCCGACTCCCAAGAAACCAAGTTATTCCAAAGTGTCCACTATAAACTCCTATGCATGGTGTGTTACACCATTCCAAGTATATTCTTGTTTTCATCTATCTTCCAATTAAAAACTATTTTGTTTTGAGAAAACTTAGTGATTAGAGCCCTCATGAACTTGATGACACACATTATATTCTTTGCCCCTAATAAACTTAAACCATTGTGACAACTTTGTTGTATATGCTTGCACTTATAAGTTGGAATTAGCAGAACCGTGTTGTCACGGGGAACATTTTCAACATTGCACTTGTACTTTGTACTCAGTTGATATCATGTTCTTTTGTCTATGGATGTCACCGGTGTGAAATAAAGAGGGAACTTGTAAGTCCATGGATCTTATATCCTGTGTTAGAGAAATGCCTGGGCCGCTAGCCTAAGCCATGCCTAATCATGGTGGAAACTTGCAGCATCACCATAATGAGCTATCTGTGAAGCATCCTCAATAAAAAGCTATGCATATGGTAAATTAAAAGATTGATTAGATGCTCATTGTCTGCTTGCCTTGTCATTTTGTTTATGGGAAAGCTCATGTACCATGTGCAAGGGGTGCCCCGTTGGCGGTTCTCAATGATATGCAAATACTTATAATGACAAGAACTTACCTGGACCCAAAGTTGAGTATGCATGAGGTGTGGCCCTCGTATTCAAGGGACTTGAGATTGCCAACTTATACTTCATTAAGCATATACTCTAGCTTTTCCACTTTAACCTTAACCACTTCAAGATGCTTATGATAGGGGCAATGCGGGCTGAAAGCAAACAAGTACCATAATTTTTGGAAGCTCTTTTTGAAACTTGTAATCCCTGCTTCCTTTACAAAAAGGCCTTTCTTCCACCATTATTTGAGTCTCCACCTTCTACCTTTAGGCACCATTAAGAGAGCATAGTTGTCATTATGTGTGTAGTGTTCCAAAGCTTATTAATCGATGAATATTGTGTTATTACTTTTTCTTGTGCTATTTGTTTCTAGTCACCCTTGTGAACTTTGAAGGTGTCCTATGCATCTATATTGCTACTCTATGAGGGACAAGCTGATTGCCACTATGCTATGTTTTCTGTATGTGAAACAAACAAACGTTTTTCAATGCATGTTATTCATGATCTTTGTTTGTAGCTTGTCATGTTGAATGCATAGTTACTATGTCCTATTGTTAGAACTCCATCTTTCATGCACATGTTTAGAGTTCTTTGATCCCAGCTTTCAATGCTTGCAAATTATTGGATCTTTATTTTGAGGGTGCATGTCACCTCAAAAATTATTCTTTCATCACTTACCTACTCGAGGACGAGCAAGAGTTAAGATTGGGGATGTTGATACGTTGGAAACGTATCTATAATTTTTGATGCTCCATGCTTGTTTAGTATCAACTTTGCTTTACTTGTCCACACTTTGAGGTGCTTTTTATATGTTTTCTGGTACTAACCTATTAACAAGTTGCAACAGTGCCAAATGCATGTTTTCTGCTGTTTTGGTTTCAGAAAAGTTAGTTAAGAAATATTCTCGGAATTGGATGGGACAAACATCAAAGTCAATTACTTTCCATGGGGAACAAGAAGTCCAGAGGGGAGACGAGGAGGCGAGCTAGAGGGGCCAGACCCACCCTAGGCGCAGGTGGGCCCTGCCCCGCGCCTGGCTAGGGTTTGGGGCCCCTGGCCGCTGCCTCGGCCTCCCCCTTCGCCTATAAAATGCCCCCGATGCACAAAACCTAAGAACCCGATCAAATATCCACAAAACCATCTATAGCTGCCACCACCATCGTCCCTAGATTAGGGGATCTGAAGTTCTTCCCGACACCCTACCGGAGGGGAGATCATCCCAGAGGCCTTATCTCTGGTATGATGTGTGATTAGTTCCACCTTGGACTATGGTTCCATGTACTAGCTAGATGGTTGTATCTCCTCCTTTGTTCTCTCATGTATAGATCTTGTGAGCTCCGTTCATGATCAAGATCTAATCTATTTGTAATCATGCATGTTGTGTTTTCAGGGATCCGATGGATATTGAAATTATTATGTTGGTTTGATTAATGGTTTTGTCTTTATGATTCTATCATTTTTGTGTTGTTTGTGATCTTGCATGCTCTCCATTGTTAGTAGCTATCTTGCCCAAGTAGTTGCTAGTGACTCCAAGAGGGGGTATTTATGCTCGATAGTGGGTTCATGCCTCTAGTTTCCAAGGGAAGTGGCAGAAATCTCTTCGGTTGTAGATGTGATGTTGCCACTAGGGAGAAAACAACGGTCTCTTGTTCATGGAACATGTGGACTGTTTACCTTACACACTTTGCTTAAAGCAGTTGTCTGTTTCTTGCAACCTAATACTGGAGGGAGTTCGGATGATAACTTGAAGGTGGACTTCTAGTCATAGATGCTGTTGGATGGTGGTCTATGTATCTTGTTGTATTGCCAAATCGAATCTCATAGGATCTTTCTGACTAGTAATTGTATTGTTATGCCTTGCTCAGTTCCTATCAATTGCCCTTCTGTAATTTGTTTACCCTTCATGCCATGTTGTTTATCTAAGGAGAGCACCTCTATTGAACTATGGACCCCGGTCCAATCTTTACCGTTGATACATCTTCCAATGTTACTTGTTTACTTGCTGCAATCCATTACCTTCCACACAATACATTTAATCCTTTGTTACAGCAAACCGGTGAGCTTGACAACCTCACTGATTCGTTGGGGCAAAGTCTTGAATTTGTGTTGTGTAGGTCTCCGCGTTGCTTGCAACACCTGTGTGACGTTTCCGTCCTCCTATTGATTCTATAACCTCGGTTTATTACTAAGGGAAACTTGCTGCTGCTGCTTCATACCTTTCTCTTGGGGTTTCCAACGAAGCATCCCACGAAAAGTGGTGGGCGCCATCACTCAACCAAGAACAACACTGAAACAAAGGTTTAGTTTATCATACATGATTCATAATTGGTTTTAGCAAGCCAATTTAGCAATCACAAGGTTTCAACTCAAATAATCATCTCCTTAGAAAGATCAACTAGGAATCATATACTTCACAATAGAGCTGTTTAATCAAGTTTCTATGAACAGAATAGCCAAAGCTATTATCTCAAATTGAAGCATCAACCACAGGTTCATTTACTATGATATGTCCAGCGGTACAAGAAACACATTAATAAGCTAGGTACTCTCATATCCAGTAGTATACTTCAATTTTAGATTTAACAAGTAAGGTTCAGTTAACTACACGATCAAGATAATTTGGTCAGAGATAGCATCACAGGAAACCATTCATGCCCAAGATGAACATGCCATCCAAGTTAAGGCATTATTTCACAAATAAAAAATATATTAGATGAGCTATAGTTATTATCCACCACAACATATTAACACATGCCATAATTGCTAGGAAGACATTAGATGAATGAGTACCATAGCTTAAGAGAGAGTCATAACTAGCAGATCCATTTGATAAATCCACAAAATAACTAGAACAAGGTCGGATCAAATCATCCAACTAGTAACCAGTAGTTCAACTAAAGCAAACCATAGACATGGCACATGCCCAGGAGACCACCACACCACCAAGTTGCACAAACACCATGTCTTATGTCCATCACCTACTACTAATCATTGGCCATAATCACAATCCAAATTAGTGTATCGGCTCAAACGACGATCACACAGAAAATACCTGAACCGGAGGCATCGTCGTTGAAATCGATGTCGGGGTTGCGTAGCCGCAGCAGCACCGTCCCGTCGACATCAAGTTGGAAGTTGACGACACGGCATATCCCCGCAGTGGCACCACCAGTACATCACCACCAAAGAGAAAGTGGTCTATGTAGAGGTCGTGCAGGCCGGGTCAGTGAAGCCGAGCCTTGAGGAGGATCTCGAGGTAGATATGGGGGTCACGAATGACGATGACGATCTGGGCACAGGATAAGATCCGACGGCCAAGTTCGAGGCAAGGGCTAGGGTTTTGGTTGGGCACATGTGAGGGTGCGATTGAGCTAAATCGTCTGGAAAAGAGGGAAGAAGAGGAGATGGCGGCGAGCGGTTGCGACCAGATGCGATCGGTCGTTGTCAAAATCAGGCAGGCGACAGCGGCGGCATTGCCAGCAGCCAGAAGGGGAACGCGAGTGTGTGCGATGTGAGAGTGGGGTAGAGGATGAGCGATGTGCGATGTGCCGGGCTGGGGATTTGACCCGAGGCTTAGCTGGGCCGAATTGGGCCGAATCGGCTTGTGGGCCAGAGTGACCCGTGGGTCAGGACCAATTGAAAATAAAAGTTTAAGAATAAATTAATAAAGAATATGAAAGATTACCAAAATACACTAAGCTTATTTTAGCCCTAGAAAAATAAAAAAATCCAAAAAAAATATGATACATCAAAATGATCACAAAAATAATATATACCTAAGAAAAATATAACATTACTTGTTTTAGTTAAATAAAATGCAAATCAATATTAACACCATTAAATCCTAAGTGAAATTTTATAAAATAAGAAAAAGTCAATAAAAATCATTTTGTGTATAAAAATAAATCTACTATTTTATAAAAATACTAACTTAATTCTTTTATAAATAAAATTTGAAGTAAGTATTCAAATACATTTATTCCTTTATGGAATTTTATAAACATAATAATAATACTTATAAATAAATAAATATCATTTTTAAGATCTTGAATAAATATATTCTACTAGAAAAATATTAAAATATATTATTAGAAAGGTTTTTAAGATTTTAAAGTAATAAATCCTTATCTATTAACTATTTTGTAAATTATTTAAAACAATTTCTTAAGTAAGAAATAATCACAATTTTACATAAAATCTAAAATATTTTATATCTAAGTACTAATTCCAAAATCATAACTTGGATTCGTAATCAAGCTAAAGTGTAACTATTAACTTTAAAATACTCTTTTAAAATCTTAAATTCAAATTAAACCCCCTTTTAAATAAGTATTGAATCGCTCATATATAATATGTTGAATAATCTTTATCTCTTAATCATTATTAACATGACTTCAAATCCTAAAAAAATACTAAGATCGTCTAATTGTGCTCCCATTAATAAGTTGTGTGTGATTAAACTCATCATTCACTTAAATTGAAAGTGAATGCTCCCACATCCATAATTATACTTGTCAAAACACTAAAACTTGATAATGTTCTAAACTCGCTACACCTTAAGATTAAATTCTTGTTTTATAGTTAACTTTGGTCTAAACAGTCATCTACACAATGTCTAAAGTTTATTTATTTTTTATAGTTAACTTTTGTTTATTCTGGTTAAGTCATAAAGCATCTCAAGTCCAAGCTTATCGAACAAACGGAAACGATATCGGTCACATTATATTTAACCATCAAGACTATTTAAACCTAATCAAATAAATATTTTCTTTAAAATTTATTTGTTTTGCCACTTCAAACAATAATCTCATAATAAGTTCTTCAACTCTTAACAACTTAACATATTAAATTTCATCCTAATCACCAGATAGCGATTCACCTCATTCTTAGAATGTTATTATACTTCATGTATATACTTTGCATGCTAAACTCCCAAATGCTTGAAAGATATAATTACTTGTGAAGTAAACTTGAAAATAACTAAATCTTAATAACACCACCTAAATTTAACTCATTCATGTTATTGCAGAATTATCTTGGGATTTTATCAAATTGCATTACATTACCTATGCATAATGGCATCTTGCTTCTTTAAACATTAGTCGTTACCGGACCAATGATGTTGTTTTCAGATATTGGATCTTCTATTATCTCGAAGACCGTGAGTGCATAATCTTGCAATCACAAAAGGCAATTCCACACTTGCTCATGTCCTTTGGTTATTTTCTATCAAGTATTTGCAAATCCAATATTGTCATCACCTGCATTTCAAAAAGGTCAGAAAACACTATTTTCATAATAATTTGATTATAGGTTATTTACCAAGAGGTAATAACCTACAATGAAAGTTCCAGTGGTAAAGGAACATAATACCTAGGACTTAACAACCAATGTCGCTAGTGATTCTTGCGCCATATATTACGCGTTAACCATGAGATTTGGAATGGGAGGGAGAAGTCAGATGGATCGGCTCCGATTCGCATGCCAACGGATGACTGGGCCATGGCTGTAACTCCTCTTATAGAGGGTTAGCAGCATATGGGTGGGATCCCTCAATGTCCCACGACTTCTGGTATCTATGAGGGTTGTACACCTTAGGCTGCTATTGGAAACAAGTTTTATCCTAGGCCTGATGTGCAATCCTTAGGGTATGCGGGGTCGCGGAGAAGGATATTTATTGTCTTGGATCTACTAGGCCCCATAGCATGGAATTGTGGACGGTAAAGATCGCTCGGTTGTGCAACAAGGATTTGATCTCTCATGGGTAAAGTAACGCACCTCTGCAGAGTGTAAGAACTGCAACTTGTTACTTCCTGTTTCGGGAAGGAGCTACGAACGCTGTAGGAAAGGAACTCCACAAAAGTTCTGGTAAACCTGGGAAGGCTAACGGACATAGCTTTTCAGAATAAAAGCAATATTTTTAGAAATGTTTACAAAAACCTGCAATGCCTATGACATATGGTCTATGGCTACAGATAGTGCATCAGACACTCCTTTTTAGTGAACTTGCTGAGTACGCTCGTACTCAACATATCTTCTTAACCCTTGCTAGATTCTGAAGCCAATACAGACGGTGTCTACATTATATCATGCTCAAGGAATCATCATCAAAATCTCAAGATCTTCAATGAAGTCAAGAAAGTCAACATATACATCCACATAAGAGAAGACGAAGTTGCTGATTAGATAGGAGTATAATCTCTAGCCATAGAACCTACTTCTGTAGAGTATTTCAATAGCAGCAATGCAAGCCAAATAGTTTAAATACTAGTCTATTAGTATGGTAGTTATAAGTTGTTATTTCTTGATCTTCTTTGTAAGAAGTTTCTTTCTCTCTCTTTAACCTAGAGTGTTCTCTAGATATTTTGTAAAGAGTCGAGTTGTAACATATAGTTGTGTCTTGGACCTGCTAGTTTCTATTGTACCATTCAGAGGGATGTAATACTAGTGTAACGGTGTTTCATTGGTGTTATGTCAACGACTATAGTGTACTACATCATGCATTGGTATGTTGGGTCAACGCAAAACTGTTGTGGAACTCGTAGAGTGTTTTCCTCGTCATGATGAGGAGGAGAACGACGACGATGAGGATGGATACTAGTCCGACCAGTGCAATGTAGTATGTCTATGTTTAAGTTTAGAACTATGTTGAACTTAAGCATTTGAGTTATGTGTTATGAACTATGTACATTTAATATTTCACTTGAACTATTTCAGTTTGGATGATCCTACTATGTTCTCGCTGAACATCATTTGTAAAGTGTTGTAGTATTTGTTTCAGTTTATTTTTTGACTTGTTTAGAATATATTTGTGAATAATTTGGCTAAAGTGGATGTGTGAGTAGAAGCTCAAATTATGGCTATTCTATTTGGGTATGCCACAAAAGGAGAAACAAAGAAAGTTTAGAGTAACTAAACCTCCCTATCCTATGGCCATATTGCACTTGGACATCCAAAATTAGGCATTCTCTTAGAGATGCTCTAAGAGAGAAACAAATTACTATGTTATTTTATAGCCGGGTACCTAGCCAGTAGAATCTCCATTTCGTCTAAATCCAAGGGAAATCAATTCATAGTAGTTGGGACTTCATTTAGTTTTGCACATCATATGCTTGACGCAAAAAAAAATATTGGGAGCAACTATTTCTTAGTCGACTGAGAAATAACTAAATTATAACTCAGATGATGTTACCAACTTCAGTTGCAAACCATGTGCAACTCCTCACAATGGGTAACGACATAATCTAATTGTCCATGATATTTTTTCTAAGTTGCAGCCCATGTGCAACTCGCATGCTAGGATGAATCACAATGCATTCCAATGGTTTTGAAGTGGACTTAGACTTAAGCTAATTTTGAGTTGACTAAGAATTAGGTAAACCATTTTTTATTTCACTACTAAATGGATGTTGGTGTTGTGGCTGTTCATACTCATTTTATCCTACCTCTTTCATTTTCATCCGAGTTTACTCAGTGTTGATAAGTTGACCACTTTTTATTATACAAGCTTAATCCTTCCTTTGTGTCATCACAAATTTCAAAGTTCAAAGTAAACCTCTAAAGATAAATAGAAGTCCCAACAGTCATAGGATACTTTGGCAGAAAACCAAACAACACAACCATTGTTACCGCATTTACACCCTTCAACATCAAGCCTAATGGTATAATAGAGGTGTTACGAGATCCTTCCTAATATTCTTGCTACCTATCCAAAAAAGGGTTCCCTTGATTCAAAGGAATATCATAGGAATTGTGTAGGATTTTCATCCTTAGGAATTTTCCTATATATGTGCAACTTTTGATTCATAATATTGGAATCCTCAGGAACGCATAGGAATCTTTCCTAAAAGGATTGTATTTCACTATGTCTCTGAGGAAAATTTCTATCCACTCAAACCTCATATTACACTTCCTTTATCATGTGGATCAAATGCTTCTTCAAGAAATATCATGTAAGGATTCAACTAAACATGCCATTCTAATCCTGCAATTTTCATATTCTTGTCTTATGGGAATCATCTTAATCAAAGAGGCCTTAGTATTCTCGCTAGACTTCCATCTTCCTGACTCTACTCCATGATGTTTGACACTTTCCTCTGTAGCGTGCATGTAAGACCTGATTGATTCCCTCCCTTCATCAAGAATTTCGCGCCATAAATTGATGTCCTAGGGTGGGGGTAAAAATGAAGGTGGCAGAGTTGACTGTAGATGATATGATGAACCTTACTAGTGTCGAGCATGATTGGAGAAGAGGTCGTTGAGGCTGATGTGATCATCGGATGTGGAGAGGAGACAATCTTAAAAAACAAGTGCGATCATCGACGAGTGTGATCCATGGTGAGTTCGCGCTGAGCAGAGAACTAAAGCTAACACGGTCGATGACAAGGCAACACTCATATAAGGCGAGCACTCACAGTTAGGAGGCATATGATTTTAACAACGATCGCTATATAAATTTTTTATGGCAGGTCGAGCATAGAAAAATTGCATTTGGGGTATCCTATTGACGTATTGAAAGCTTATCATGCTTGTTGATTTGAACTTACTTTTTTTGCACTTATGTTTCATATATGAAATTTTTGGGCGGAAGAACACGACTCCAAACTTTGAATCATGTGTGAAAAACTTCAAATTAGGCCAAATCAATGCACAAACGGATAATATTATCAAGTATATCAAGGAGCCCATATGGGTAAAAACCGATCAAAATGCACTCAAATCACGAAATTACAAAAAAAACTATAGCTACTTGGTTTTTTTGGTTCTGGGAAAATACAAGAAAAAGCGGCTATCAAAATAGATGGGGTGAGCAGGGGATACAAATTAAACCATGGGAGCCATGAGCTATGATATATATATACCATATGATATGATGGGATCCCTATCTTCATGATTTCAAGGATAAATAATAAGCAAGCAAGATGATTCAACCAGCAATCATCAACAATGTGGGGACTTCTGGAAGAAAAGAGGTAAAATCAATCCACTATGTCGGGTTTGACGGTCCAACAGAATCTAATAGGAAATATTAGAACTAGGTGTACTTCGTTCCACAAATTAAGGGAGGTAATCTTGGTCTTGGAGGTGCCACAAGGCTCTCATAATCTATTCCTCACGTCAAATCCTAGGAGAGGTGAGGGGTGGGTATTTATTATACCCCACTCCCACACTCCTCATGCTTCGGGATAAAATTGACTTATTACATGGGCCTTTTGTGTGTTTTCTGCTTGTAGACATTCTAGACTATCAAGGTTCAGCATGGACCGATCAGGCGATAGTTCAAGGATGCTCAGTCTTTAACATGGACTCTTCGGTTATTCGTGCTTAGATTGCACGACTCTTCTAGCAGCCAATGTCTAGATTATCCGGGGCCACACAAGTGACTAGGGCTCTCGATACCTAACTCAAAGTAGCTGATCAAGGAGATCTGCCCTAGAGAAAAATAATAAAGTGTTTTATTTGATGTATCTTTTATATTCATAATACGTTTCTTACCGTGTTATAACTGTGTTAATACGAAACGTTAATACACGTGTGGTATGTAAACAAACCGTGTCTCTAGTAACCTCTAGCAAACTAGCTCATTGGTCAACTGATGATCTATGATTTTCAGATCATGGGTGATAGTGCCAATTGACAATGAGATCATATCATTAGTTGAATGATATGATAGACATACACCCAAAGGTAAATCACAATGAGATCTAGTTACTAAAACATTCATCATTGATGATAGTGTTAAAATATATAGCCTAGCCCTTTCCATCAGTTCGGACTTTTGGAATAGTTGGCTAGTACATCAATCTAATATGGTATCAGAGCCAGGAGGTCTTAAGTTCAAACCCCGGCTAACGCACTATTTAATCTACTCTAAATAGTTACGGCCCCCGATTACCCACGTTTAGTGTCTTCCCATTTGTCCAGCCTAGACGTGAGGGGAGTGTTAAAATATATAGCCTAGCCCTTTCCATCAGTTCGGACTTTTGGAATAGTTGGCTAGTACATCAATCTAATATTGATAAACTACATATTGTATAGCTAGACTAACTCTACATGTACACGGTTCGGACTCTATAACCGACCATAGTTAGCTTACCTTGTATTGTCTCCTAACCTGATATATATATGACACGGACGTAGGCCTGAGAGCTATGATCCCAATACTTACCCTACAATCGGTTTACTCCAGCTTTCATGGTATCAGAGCCAACTTTGACGGCTTGACCTAGATTGCTTCCGCTTCCGCCTACCCTACCTCCTCTCGCCGCCGCCGGCCATGACTACCAGCGCTACTTCGGGCGTCTCCTCCGGCGCCTACAGCTCCGCCTTCCTGGGTCTGTTCGTGCAGGCCACGACCTCGACGGCGGGTGCCGCCTCCGCCGCCTCGGTGATCCCATCCTTACCAATCAACCTGACGAACCAGATTACCGTCAGGCTCACCCCCAACAATTACATCTACTGGAGGACGCAGGTCGTCCCCATACTCCGGAGCAATCTCCTTTTTGGTTTCATTGATGGATCTCTCCCATGCCCGTCGAGCACGATCCCCAACCCTGCGGCTGCAACGGCCGGCGCTCCTCCTACCATCCCCAACCCACAGTTCTCGGCTTGGCATCAGCAGGACCAGGCAATCCTCTCAGCCTTTGTCTGCTCCCTTCATGAGAGCGTTCTCGGGATGATGACGCTAGTCTCCACGTCCAGGGAAGCGTGGGAAACCCTAGGCTGCAGCTTCGCCTCGCAGTCTACTGCACGAGCGATGCAGATCCGTGGCGAGCTCAACAAGGCCAAGAAGCTTGACAAGTCGGCCTTGGTGTTCTTCAACGAGATCAAGTCAATGTCTGACGTCCTAGCCTCCATAGGCCAACCCCTACGCCCCGACGAATTCACCGGTTACTTGTGTGCAGGGCTCGATGGTGACTACGATGCGCTCGTCCGGATGGTCTCGGCTCGGGCTCTCAGCGACCATATGCCTATTCGAGACGTTTATGCACAGCTCCTTGCCACCGAGCAGCGCATGAACGCGCGGCGTGCTGAGATCGGTGCAGACGTGCACATGGCGAACATCAACTTCAGAACACGCGGTGGTGTCTTCCCGCCACCTCCGCCGCCTTCCTACACACCACCTAGCCTGCCCTCCAACCAGCGCAGCGACGGTGGATCTTCAAGAGGCGGTGGGAACTCCTCTGGTGGCGGTTCTTCTGGTGGCGGTGGAAGTCGGCCCGTGTGCCAGATCTGCTCCAAGGTCGGACACGTGGCCTCCTGCTGCTTCAAGCGCTATGCCCCTGATTTTCTCGGAGCTGGCAATGATGGCAGGTACAAGGAACGGCAGCTAGCTGCGTTCACTACTCGCACCACCAACAACGTCACCACCAACAACTCCCGCTCTGTCAACAACGTTCAGTACTGCACTACACCGTCCTACCCGATCGATCCTACTTGGTATGCGGATACAGCGGCCACGGACCACTTCACCAATGACCTCGCCAAGCTCAACGTTCAGGAACCCTACTATGGCAAGGACCAGGTTCAGGCCGCAAACGGTACAGGTATACGCATTACACATATTGGTAATTCTACTATTCCGTCATCATCACATCCACTCCATCTTAAAAACATCCTACATGTTCCATCTGTTACTCGTAACCTCCTATCAGTTAACAGATTCACACGTGATAATAACGTTTTCTTTGAATTTCACCCTTGGTATTTTCTTATTAAGGATCGTGATTCGAGAAACGTTCTTCTTAGTGGAGGTACCCGTGGTGGCCTCTACAACGTCCATGAGTCTTCAGCCAAACAAGTTTTCAGTGGTGTCAGAGTTTCCCGTGAGCAGTGGCACTCACGCCTAGGTCATCCAGCCACCCCCATAGTTCAGCATGTGCTCCATCGTCATGAGCTTCCTTCAGTGTCAGTTAATAAAGTTGTAGTGTGTGATGCCTGTCAGCAAGGCAAAAGTCATCAATTGCCTTTTTCTTTGTCCACTCGTGTTACTACTTCTCCTTTGGAGATTATATATTCAGATGTTTGGGGTCCTGCTCCTATTTCTACAAGTGGACATGAGTATTATGTTAGCTTTGTTGATGCCTACAGTCGCTTTACTTGGCTCTACTTGCTCAAACGAAAATCTGATGTGTTTCATGTCTTTATTCAGTTTCAAAAGCATGTTGAACGTCTCCTAAATAAGAAAATTCTCCATGTTCAATCGGATTGGGGTGGCGAGTACCACCGGCTAAACAATTTTTTTACTGACCTAGGCATCTCTCATAGAATTTCTTGTCCACATACACATCAACAAAATGGCACCGCTGAACGTAATCATAGACATATCGTCGAAACTGGCTTGACTCTCTTAGCGCATGCTTCTGCCCCATATAGGTTTTGGAGTGATGCTTTTTCCACGGCTTGCTTTCTCATTAATCGTATTCCTAGTCGTGTTATTAACATGGAAACACCCTTGAGCGTCTTCTTGGCGAGGTACCCGATTATACCTTCTTTAAAGTGTTCGGTTGTGCTTGTTGGCCTCACCTCCGACCCTACAACAAACGCAAACTCGAAATTCTCTCCAAGAAGTGTGTGTTTCTTGGTTATAGCTCCGCTCACAAAGGATACAAATGCTTACATATTCCTACCAATAGAGTCTACATCTCTCGTGACGTCGTGTTTGACGAAACAGTGTTTCCCTTCTCTCACTTAGCCCAACACTCCACCATACCGCCCACTTCCGATACTCCTCCATCTTTTGACCAATTTGTTGATGCTGCATATACCCCGTCTCTATTGCCTAACCATGGTGCAGGTATCGGAAGAGGTGCTCGTCTTGAACTACTCGACGATGACGAGCCGGATCGTGTGGAACGTGATCACGTCGATCACACTACCTCCATGCATGGCGGTGGCGCTGGCCATGCATCCCAGGCTGGCCTCGGCGACCATAGCCCCAACCCATCTCCACCTGGATCTCCTCCGGCTGGGCCGCGCCTTGCTGGCCCATTCACGTCGCCAGGGATGGCATCGTCCTCCATGGTGCCAGGGCCTACTGTGTCCCCTACTCCGACGCCACCTCCTGCTCCGGCTCCTGGTGTCACCACTCGCCTGATGTGTGGTGTGCGACAACCCAAGCAACGAACATATGGTACGGTGGCCTGGGCTACATCTCGCGTGACTGATCTTGTTCGCACTGAGCCTCGTAATCATCAAGAGGCCATGACAAGTCCACACTGGCGTACGGTCTGGCATGCGGCTTGTTCCTCCCCGGTCTGGCATTAACATCATTGACTGTAAGTGGGTCTTCAAAATTAAACAGAAGTCATATGGTACTATTGAGAGATACAAGGCTCGTTTAGTTGCAAAAGTCTTTAAGCAACACTATGGACTTGACTATGAGGATACATTCAGTCCTGTAGTCAATCCCACTACGATTCGTCTTCTACTATCCATGGCTCTTACTCACGGATGGTGTCTCAGACAGCTGGATATTCAGAATGCATTCTTGCATGGGATTCTTGAAGAGGAGGTATACATGCGAAAGCCTCCTGGCTTTGAGGATTCCTCTTGTCCTGAGTACATCTATCGTCTTGACAAGGCTCTTTATGGATTGAAACAGGCTCCCCATGCCTGGCATGCACGTTTAAGTTATGTTCTTCATGGTCTTGGGTTTGCTGCGTCTACTGCTGATACATCACTTCATATTACAGAGACCTGAAATCACTATATACTTGTTGGTCTATGTCGACGATATTATTGTGGTGAGCTCCTCCACCACAGCTACCGATAGTCTTCTTCATCAGCTTGTCTTCTCCTTTGCGCTTAAAGATCTTGGAGAGTTGCATTTTTTCCTTGGTATAGAGGTGAAGCGCTCTCCTGGTTGCCTTCATCTGAGTCAGCATAAGTATGCTTCTGAGCTTCTGAGACGTGTTGGTCTATTGAAGTGTGCTCTGGTTACTACGCCCTTGTCTTCTACTGACAAGTTGTGCTCTACGGACGTCACCCTTCTTTCCGTAGAGGATTCTACTCGTTATCGCAGTATTGTTGGAAGTTTGCAATACCTCACCATGACTAGGCCTGATCTTGCGTTTGCAGTGAATAAGGTTTGTCAGTATTTGTCTGCCCCACGATCTACTCACTGGGCTGCGGTCAAACGGATTCTTCGGTATGTCCATGGTACTTTGTCACATGGTCTATTGTTAAGGCGACATGTCTCGTCTCCTGATCTACTCTCAGATTTTTCTGATGCGGATTGGGCTGGCAACTCTGATGATCGGTGATCAACGGGGGGATATGCTATATTTTATGGAGGTAACATAATTTCATGGAGTGCTAGAAAACAGGCTACCGTCTCCCGTTCCAGTACAGAGTCTGAATATAAAGCACTTGCTAATGCTACTGCAGAGTTGATTTGGATACAAGCTCTCCTAGCTGAACTTGGTGTTTCTCAGAGAAGTCCACCAGTGTTATGGTGTGACAACATTGGAGCGACGTTTCTTTCTTTAAATCCAGTATTTCATGCTCGTACTAAACACATTGAGGTGGATTTTCATTTCGTTCGAGAAAGAGTTGCCCAAAAGTTGTTGCAGATTCGGTTCATATCTTCCAAGGATCATCTAGCAGATATCTTCACTAAACCTCTAACGCTTCCACTATTTCAGTTATGTAGGAGCAATCTCAATCTTTGTACCCCCTGTTGAGATTGAGGGAGGGTGATAAACAACATATTGTATAGCTAGACTAACTCTACATGTACACGGTTCGGACTCTATAACCGACCATAGTTAGCTTACCTTGTATTGTCTCCTAACCTGATATATATATGACACGGACGTAGGCCAACCTCTCAACCTAATCCTTTGACTGTGAGATAGTGCATAATCATCGTTATTGGAAGGAGACTTTGATGGTATCAAGTATCAAATTGTGAAAGAGTGATCATAAAGGTACCGTCGGGTTTCCTGAAAGAACGGGTTGAGGAGTAATTATCAAGACCAGGATTTGCCAATCCAAATAACGGATATATACACGTGGCCAACTCGGTGAAGTTGCATTAATGCAGCTTGCAAGCATATAACTAGGTCATGGAATGCAACAGCATGGGAACGGATAAATGAGTTCATCAGAAACGAGATCGAACAGAGGTATGGAGATACCTAAGATCAAATCTTGGATGACCTAGGTATCATATGGCAAGGGAATAGGACATGTAGTTGAAGGTTCAAGCGATGAGATTCGTGAATGCACGGGTGGTCATTATGGGCATCTAGGTCCTGCTAGTGATCGTTGATGCGAGAGGGTTCTCGGTCATGTCCGGAGCATCTCTGAACCAAAGGGTGGCACACTTAAGTGTGGGGACGCTTAGGGATCGAACCGACACCGCATGAGAAATGAGAGAGAGAGAGAGAGAGAGAGAAACCGGAAAGGTTCCGGGTAACACCCGATGTTGATCGGAGGGGTCCGGAAGGTGTTTCGGAGTGAAAGATATAATAATATATGTGTTTTATATATTAATTAGTTGAATTAATATTAAAAACATAAATATTTATTTATTTTTGGGAAGCTCATGCCTATTGGGCCGTTCCCCGGAGGGAAAGGCCCATAGGGCAAGGCCCCCAGGAGAGGAGGGGTCTAGGCGGCTAGAGCCTAGGGTTCACCGATATGTCCAATTTGCATCACCATTCTATATCATAATTTTCCTCTATTCATTGATATATTTCATATTAAGAGGTGATACTTATGTCTTTTCATCTGTTTTTGCATGTTGGATGATTCTTGGAGGATGAATTGCCGGAGTCAGGATTCTGATGGAAAAGAGGTGTTTTGATGCAATTTCGCAAAGATCATAAAAATACCAGAAAAATTATAGAAAATATTATTTTCCCAGAAGACGGAGAATGCCAGAAAGGGAGGCGGAGATGGGCCACAGGGGGCCCACACCCCCCAGGCGCAGGCCACCCCTAGGTCGTGCCTACAGGGGGTGTGGCCCGCCTGGACCACCTCTGTCTTTGCCCTCTCGCCTATATCTTCTCCTCGAAACCCTAATACATGGGGGAGCGACCATAGAAAGATTTTGTCGCCTCTGCAGGGCGGAAAACACCGAGAGAAAGAGCTCTCCGACAGACAGATTTCTGCCAGGAAATTTCCTTCCTAGAGAGGGGAGATTGTCGCCATCAACACCATCATCAATCTAAACTTCATCGGGATCATCATCATTATCATCCACACCATCATCTCCACCAGCACCATCATCACCACTCCATCCCGCTGTAACAATTGTGTTGAATCTTGCATAGTTCTTAGGGGAAACTTTCCCGGTGTTGATTACTATTGTAGTTGATGCTTGTGAGTGGAACCATTGGATTATTTGTTTATGTTCAGATTGTTATTCATCGCCATATCATCTTTCATCTTGACCCATATGATGTCTCGTGAGTAGTTCGTTTAGTTCTTGAGGACATGGGAGAAGTCATGTTGTTAGTAGTGGATTTGTGTTGAGATATTATTCAATGGTTTAGTATTTAAGTTGTGGTGCTATTCTTCTAGTGGTGTCATGTGAATGTCGACTACATGATAATTCACCATTTATGGGCCTAGGGGAATGCATTGTGTATTTGGATACTAATTGTGGGGTTGCCGGAGTGACAGAAACCTGAACCCCCGTTAGGACACCATTGCACAAGGGAGTGTAGGATCTCAGAGTTTAAGGCTGTGGTTAGGTTTATACCTTAATTGCTTTCTTGTAGTTGCGGATGCTTGCAAGGGGTTTAATCACAAGTATGTATTAGTCCAAGTAAGGTCGGTACATTAGCACAGGTTCACCCACACAACACTTACAAAACCAAAGAAGACTACTTAGCTATTTGAAGCGAAAGCACTTGACAGAATTCCCATGTGTCATCGAGAACGTTTGGTCCTCATAAGTATTTCCACCGTCTTGTCCTTTGCTAAGAAATGATTGGGCCACTTGCTGCAATTGTTCATTGTCCTTATTACTTGCACTTTATTTCTTTGCTTTATCAGAAAACCCCTAAAAATCTGTTTGCTAAGTATTTACAGAGATAACCTGCTCCATACCACTAGTCAACACCTTTTGCTCCTCGTTGGGATCGACACTCCTATTTATCGAAAGTACTACGATACACCTCCTATACTTGTGGGTCATCATTCACCCCCACGTGGGGCCACCTAGGGCCGGCGGCTGCCCTAGGGCAGCAGCGGTTGGAGCCCCTCACCCCTACCCTAGGGTTTGCCCTCTCTCCACCAAGATTGGATCAAGCTCTTTTGGGATTTGTTCTCCACCTCTGCACTACCGTCGTGCATAGGACGGTCCGGCTTCCATCTTGTTCTGCTGCTCGGCTGGATTGGAGCCCAGGAGACATCGCCTACACTAGATGTGTGTAGATCTTCGAGGTGCAACACTTGGGGCACTGCTTGTCTTCATCACTATACGCCTACCTGCATAAGGCGTGCCACGGTCTTCAAGGGTATGAACACCGTCCCCCTCTCTGTTACTTATGTCTACATAGAATAGATCTTGGTTATCGCGTTAGTGTAGCTATAATTTTTGTTTCATGATGGGAACCCCAATAGTGGTATCAGATCCGGATCTATAGGTAGATATGTCGTACGGATAGAACAGATAACAATATGTGGGCGTTGATTCTCTAGTTGCGACCCTCTTTCGTGTTTGTTATATCATGGTAGTGTTTGATGAAGCGGCCCCCAATTGACATTACGTGGTAATTCGTGAGACTAGTCCACATGTGTAAGTGGCTTTGTCAGGTGTATGTCTCTCTACAATAGTTTATATGACATTTACATCGGAGGGCCCTGAAGGGGGAGAGAAGAGGCAACCATTAAATCAACTTTGTGGCTCAACGTTCATAGGTTGGAAGGGGTTCTGCTTTGAAAGCCCTAAAGCCGCATAAAATATGCAAGAGATAAAGTAGAAGTGTCTAAATTTATTTTGCAGGGGCGAGTGTCGTGACATGGCAATGGTAAGTTTGTGAAACATTTTCCATTGGAGCTCTCGATGGCGATCAAGGCGCCGCAATCATGTCATGACACCATACTTTTTGAAGTATTTATATGTGTACATCTTGTTTGGCATAGTATATTAGATATACGACGGTAGCTTAAATAGGATGACCCCTCACATAATTCCAATGATAGTGTTCCCCTTGTGTGTGCACCACTAAGAAAGTTCTCCGATATGAGGCACGCCGTGATGATCGGGTGCCAGACATATCTATGTTCATATACTGTGGGTGTAAGACATGTTGCACTGCAATACACGCAAGTTTGAATTGGCGAGCTTAGCATGTATAGACATGGCCTCGGAACACAAGAGACCGAAAGGTCGAGAATGAATCACACGTTGATGTGATCGACATTTGGAATGTCTACCTTTGGATCTATATCATCATCCGTGACGATCGGGGATGATATGGTGAATTGGGATCATATGATCACTAAACGAATTAAGGGGTGTTTGTTTGAGTGGGAGCCCTATTAGTTTTATTTAGTGTAAATTTAAAACTTAAGCTCATAATATTATGAACATGGTCTAAACACTTTGCAAATCCATTGTAGATGTCTCACCCACCCACCTTAAACCTTAGCTCATTCCTAGAGAAGGACAAGCTGAAAACCGATGGATCCAGCTTAACCGCCTGGCACCGCACACTGAGAATTCTCCTGATCCCCTAAAATCTCAACTATGTCTTAGAGGCCGATTTTCCCACCAAACCCGCTGATACCGCCTCCCAGGACAAAATGAATGTCTTGCAGTCCAAGGCAGATGATTTCTCCCTTATCTAGAGTGGAATGCTATATGCCATGGAGCCGGAGCTTCAAAAACATTTTGAAAACATGAATGGGTTTGAGATCCTTGAGGATCTTAAGGCCATATTTCCTCCGCAGGCTCGGGCCAAGAGGTATGAAGCTTCTGAGCTCTTATTCTCTGCCAAGATGGAAGATCACATTAGTGTGAGCGAGCATGTGGTCAATATGTCTGACTACTTTCAACACTTAAATGCCCTGGATTGCAAGATCCGGGACGAGCTCGCGATTAATAGGGTGCTGCACTCATTGCCCCTAGCTACAAGGGATTCATAATGAACTACAACATGCAGGGTATGGTTAAAACCCTCGGTGAGTTGTTCTCCATGCTCAAAACTACTAAAGTAGAAATCAAGAAGGAGCACACGGTGTTGATGGTCAATAAGACCACCAACTTTAAGAAGTCGGCACATAAGAAGGGCAAGAAGGCTAAGAAGGATGGAAATCCTGTTGCCAAACCTTCTAAGGATACAAGGCCCGGTCCTAAGCCCGACGTCACGTGCTTCTACTACAAGAGAGACGGGCACTAGAAGCACAACTGCCCCAAGTACCTCGAGGACAAGAAAGCCGGAAAGTTTGCCGCAAAATAAAAAGGTATATATGATATACATGTTATTGATGTATTCCTTACAAGCGTCGGGAGTAGCGCCTGGGTATTTTATATCAGTTCTATTGATCACATTTGTAACTCCCAATAGGAGCTATGGAATAAGAGGCGCCTGGGGAAGGACGAGGTGACGATGCACGTCGGCAACGGATCGAAGGTCGATGTGAAGGCAGTCAGAAATCTATCTCTTCATCTACCATCATGATTGATTTTAGTTTTGAATAAGTGCTACTTTGTACCTGCATTAAGTATGAATATTGTGAGTGGATCTTGCTTGTTGCAAGATCGTTATTCGTTTAAATCTGAAACAAGTGGTTGTTCTATTTATATGAATGATATCTTTTATGTTCATGCACATGTATGCAAAGGTTTATTCTTGATGGATCTTGATAGTAGTACTCATAAATATTGATGCCAAGCATTGCAAGCATAATGACGATAATGCCATATACCTATGGCATTTCCGTCTTGGTCATATTGGTGTAAAGCGCATGAAGAAATTCCATTCTGATGGACTTCTAGAATCATTAGATTTTGAATATTTTGAGACATGCAAGCCTTGCCTCATGGGAAAAATGACCAGGAGCCCCTTCTCTGGTACAATGGAGTGGGCATCAGACCTATTGGGAATCATACATACAAATGTGTGTGGACCAATGCGTGTCTCAACATGCAATGGATATCATTATTTTGTTACCTTTACTAACGATTTGAGTAGATATGGGTATATCTACTTAATGAAGCAAAAATCTGAGACCTTTAAAAAGTTCAAAGAATTTTAGAAGGAAATAGATAATCAACCCAACAAAAGGATTAAGCATCTTCGATCGGATCAAGGAGGCGAATACTTGAGTTATGAGTTTGGCATGCACTTGAAGGACTATGGTATTGTACCACAGCTTACGCCAGCCGGAACACCATAGCATAACGGTGTGTCGAAACAACGTAATCGTACCCTATTGGATAGTGTGCGGTCCATGATGTCTTTAACTGATTTAACCGTGTCATTCTAGGGTTATGCATTAGAAACCGCCGCTTTCATTTTAAACTGAGCAACATCCAAATTCGTGGATAAAACACCATATATATGAGATGTGGCATGGCAAGAAGCCAAAGTTGCCATTCTTGGAAGTTTGAGGATGTGAGGCTTACGCTAAGAAACTACAGCCTGACAAACTCGAACCTAAAGTGGAAAAGTGTATCTTTGTAGTATAACCCAAGGAAACTATTGGGTATACCTTCTACAACAAAGTCGTGGGCAAAACATTTGTCGCTAAGAACGACACTTTTCTAGAGAAAGAGTTTCTTGCGAAAGGAGTAAGTGGAAGGAAGATAGAGATTGATGAGATTATTGACACCTCTCTACAAATACCGAGTAGCGCAACAGAAATTGTTCTAGAGCCGCCATCTACAGTGGAAGAAGAATCAAATGATGTAGATCATAACATCAAAGCTCCTATGGTTTGGAGATCTGCAAGGTTACGTACCACTCCTGATTTGGTATGGTACTCTTGTGATGTCAGTCTTGTTAGATGAACAAGACGAACCTAGAAACTACAAAGAAGCAATGGAGAGTGGTGACTCCAAGAAATGGCTGGAAGCCATGAAACCCTAGATAGGATCCATGTATGAAAACCAAGTTTGGAACTTGGTGGATCTTCCCGAAGGTCGAAAGGATGTGGAAAATAAATGGATCTTTAATAAGAAGATAGATGCTGATGGCAATGTGATTATCCACAAGGCTAGAATTGTCGCAAAGGGTTTTCGACAAGTTCAAGGAATTGATTATAGTGAGACCTTTTCTCCTATAGCAATGTTGAAATCTGTTCGTATTTTACTAGAAATCACTGCATATTATGATTATGAAATATGGTAGTTGGATGTCAAGACCGTATTCCTCAATGGAAACATTGATGAAGAATTGTATATGATGCAACCGGAGGGTTTTATTGATCCTAAATATGTTGGTAAGGTATGCAAGCTTGAGCGTTCCATTTATGGACTAAAGCAAGCATCCATGAGTTGGAACAAGCATTTTGATCAAGTAATCAAGAGTTTTGGATTTGTCCAAAATAATCAAGAGACTTGTGTTTACAAGAAAGCGAGTGGGAGCCCGGTGGCTTTCCCAGTAGTATATGTGGATGAGATATTACTGATTGGGAATAACATGGAACTATTAGGGAGCATAAAGAAATATCTGAGTAGTCAAGTTTCCATGAAGGATCTAGGTGAAGCAGCCTACATATTAGGCATCAATATCTATAGAGATAGATCAAGATGCCTAATACGTCGGAAACGTATCTATAATTTTTGATGTTCCATGCTTGTTTAGTATCTACTTTGCTTTGCTTTGTCCACACTTCTAGGTGCTTTTTATATGTTTTCTGGTACTAACCTATTAACAAGTTGCCACAGTGCCAGTTGCCTGTTTTCTACTGTTTTTTAGTTTTAGAAAAGCTAGTAAGGAAATATTCTTGGAATTGGACGGGACAAAATCCAAAGTCAATATTTCACCGAGAAGAACATAGAGTCCAGAGGAGAGACGGAGGGGCGCCACAGGGCGGCTGCACCTCCCAGGCGCGGGCCCACCCTGGGTCGCGCCTGGGCAGGGTGTGGTCCCCTTGGCCGCCTCCCAGCCTTGCCTCTTTGCCTATAAGAAGCCCCCGATTCCTAAACCCTAAGTACCCGATCAATATTCCAGGAAACCGTATGTAGCCGCTGCCACCATCGTCCCTAGATCGGGGGGGGGTCTGAAGCTCTTCTCGGAACCCTACCGGAGGGGAGATCATCCCGGAGACCTTCTTCTTCATCATGCCAGCCTCCGGTATGAAGCGTGAGTAGTTCCACCTTGGACTACGGGTCCATGTAGTAGCTAGATGGTTGTATCTCCTCCTTTGTACTTTCATGTCTAGATCTTCTGAGCTCCATTCATGATCAAGATCTCATCTATTTGTAATCATGCATGTTGTGTTTGCGGGGATCCGATGGATATTGAGATTACTATGTCAGATTGATTAATGGTTTTGTCTTATTGATTCTATCATGTCTGTGTTGTTTGTGATCTTGCATGCTCTCTGTTGTTAGTAGCTATTTTGGCCGAGTAGTTGCTAGTGACTCCAAGAGGGGGGATGGATATTGAGATTACTATGTCAGATGATTAATGGTTTTGTCTTATTGATTCTATCATGTCTGTGTTGTTTGTGATCTTGCATGCTCTCTGTTGTTAGTAGCTATTTTGGCCGAGTAGTTGCTAGTGACTCCAAGAGGGGGTATTTATGCTCGATAGTGGGTTCATTCCTCTATTTCATGGAACAAGTGGATTGTTTACCTTACACACTTTGCTTAAAGCGGTTGTCTGTTGCTTGCAACTTAATACTAGAGGGGGTTCGGATGATAACCCAAAGGTGGACTTCTAGTCATAGATGCAGTTGTATAGCGGTCTATGTATCTTGTTGTATTGCCCAATCGAATCTCATAGGATCTTTATGTCTAGTATTGCATTGTTATGCCTTACTCAGTCCTGTCAATTGCCCTGCTGTAATTTGTTTACCCTGCATGTCATGTTTGTTTATTTAAGGAGAACACCTCTAGTGAACTATGGACCCTGGTCTAATCTTTACCATTGATACATCTTCCACTGTTACTGTTTACTTTCTGCAAATCATCATCACCTTCCACACCATATAATTAATCCTTTGTTATAGCAACTGGTGATATTGACAACCTCACTGTTAGTTGGGGCAAAGTCTTGAGTTTGTGTTGTGCAGGTTTCCACGTTGCTTGCAACACCTTTGAGACGTTTCCTTCCTCCTACTAGTTCGATAACCTCGGTTTCCTACTGAGGGAAGACTTGCTGCTGTGCTGCATCATACCTTTCTCTTGGGATTTCCCGACGAAGCGCTCCCACGTTGACGTAGCGCCATCAAGATTTTTCTGGCGCCGTTGCCGGGGAGGCTAAGGACGTCTTCACAAGGGGAGTCCTCCTCAACCTTTCTCTTTACTTTGTTTTTCGTTTGCTTAGTTTCTTTTGCTTGTTTTTGTTTGCCTCTTTTTATCAAAAACTCCAAAAAAATAGTTTAGTTTGGTTTGCTTTCTCTTATCAAAAACACAAAAAAATTAGTTCCTGCTCTAGTTGCTGTTGCTGTTGGCTTGCTCCACTTTTGCCAAATGAACTCTGTTGAGAACACCAAGTTATGTGACTTCACTAACACAAACAACAATGATTTCCTAAGCACTCCTATTGCTCCACCTGCTCCTGATGCTACCTTTTATGAAATTAAGCCTGCTTTGTTGAATCTCATGATGAGAGAGCAATTTTCTAGTGCTAGTTCTGATGATGCTGCTACCCATCTCAATAAATTTGTTGAAATTTGTGAGATGCAAAAGTATAAGGATGTAGATGGAGATATTATTAAGCTCAAGTTGTTTCCTTTCTCCTTGAGAGGAAAAGCTAAGGAATGGTTGCTATCTTTGCCTAGAAATTGTATTCATTCTTGGATTAAGTGCAAAGATTCTTTTATTGGAAAATACTACCCTACTACTAAGATTATATCCATGAGAAGTGATATTATGAAATTTAAACAATTTTATAATGAACATTTTGCTCAAGCTTGGGAAAGAATGAAATATTTGGTTAAGAATTGTCCCACTCATGTACTTACTGCTTGGATGATTATCCAGACTTTTTATGCAGGTTTGAACTTCTCTTCAAGAAACCTGCTGGATTCAGCTGCTGGAGGTACCTTTATGACCATCACCTTGGGTGCTGCAACAAAACTCCTTGATAATATGATGGTTAATTATTCTGAATGACACACTGAGAGAGCTCCACATGGTAAGAAGGTAAATTATGTTGAAGAAACCTCCTCTTTGAGTGATAAGATAGATGTTATTATGGCTATGCTTGTTAATGGGAAATCTCCTTTAGATCCAAATAATGTTCCCTTATCCTCTTTCATTGCTCAAGAAGAGCAAGTTGATGTGAACTTAATTAGGAATAATAATTTTGGCAACAATGCTTATGGTAATAAATATAGGCCTTATCCTCCTAATAATGGAAATACTGTGGAAACTCCTACAACAATGCTAGAAGTGTCCCCTCTGAACTTGAATTCATGCTCAAAGACTTTATTAGTAAACAAATCACCATCAACAAGACTGTGGAGGAAAAGCTTTTGAATGTAGAGAAAAATATTGTATCTTTGTCTGAAGCACATTCCTCTTTGATTAATAAAATGGCTGCTAAACCTGAAACCATGGAAAGTACCTTTGCTGCTACTCATGCCATACAAGTTACTATTGATGAAAATGTTAGACTGTTAGCCCAACTTCATGCTAAGTGGGAAAGGGAAGCTGAAATTGATAGAAACAATAGTGTGTGCACCATCACCACCACCCATATGGATGCCACTAAACCACAAGAAGTCCATATTCCTCCTCCTACAATGCCTAAGCCTAATGAGTCTACTACTAGTGATGCTAAGTTTGATTTGGATCTTGATGGTTGAATATTTCTGAAGTGATTATGTTCCTGCAAAAGCTTGCTAGAAGTCCTGATGCTAATGATATGCATGTTGCTTTCACCAAACACATTACAGATGCTCTTATTAAAATTAAGGAAGATAAGTTAAAACACAAAGATTCTATTCCTAGGAAAGTAGAAGATAGTTGGGAACCCATTATTAATATGCAAGTTAATGACTTTGATCTCAAAGCTTCATGTGACCTTGGTTCTAGTGTCTCTATTATGCCTAGGAAAATTTATGAAATGCTTGATTTGCCATCTCTGGAATATTGTTATTTGGATGTCCCACTTAATGATAATGCTAAGAAGAAACACATGGGGAGTGTTAATGATGTTATCATTATGGTTAACAATGCTTATGTCCTTGTTGATTTCAATGTTTTGGATGTTGAATACAATGCTTCTTGTCCTATTACTTTGGGAATACCTTTTCTTAGAACTATTGGTGTCATCATTGATATAAAATAAGACACCATTAAATATCAATTTCCAATCAAGAAATGTATTGAACACTTCCCTATGAGGAGAGATAAGTTGCTTTTTGCTCCTCCTTTGAAAGCAAGGTTTGATGTTAATGCTTCTTCATTTGAAAATACTTGATTTCTTGCTTCTTGTGCCTAACTTAAAGGCGTTAAAGAAAAGTACTTGTTGGGATATAACCCAAGAGTTTTATTGAGTATTGGAAGTTATTACTTCAGTAATGACCTCTACTTATCCTTTTTGTTTGCTTTTTGTGCCAAGAATGACCTCTAATGAGAGGGAAGTAAGATTTGGGTAGTTGCTGTCCCGAAACAGATTTTTGTGCTCTACCATAAAAATTCGTGAGGAGTCTCTGTAAGTCAGATTAAGCTGAAAATTTACGAAAAAAATCCCCCAGTATGTTAGATAACTTTCGTTAGTTCAAAACTTTTTTATTTGAGCAACATAAGGTCTTATAAAAAATCGGTTTCTACCTGCTAGTATGTTTGATAGATTTCTGCCATTATTTGCATTTGCTTCTTATTGATTCCTTTTTGGGTTCTTTTTGGGAAATTGAGCTTTTTGAGGGAATTGCTTTAGTAGCTTGTGTTTTTAGTGAAAGTTTTGTTGTTCCAAAGCTAAACCCAAGGGTCTATTATCTTTTTAATACATTAATGTTGCTAATGAAGATTGTGTGAAGTTTTGTATGAAGGAAAATTTTCAGGTGTAGAGAGAGAATGATGTAATAAGATGAAGAATGGACAAAAGCTCAAGATTGGGGATGCCACCCCGGTGTCACCCCAAGAAATATCCAATAGGTACAAGCGTTAAAGCTTGGGGATGCCCAAGGCATCCCCTTCTTCATCAATAAAAAGCTCAGGTCTTTCTAGACACTTCGTTTTTATTGTTTCATGCATTATTATGTTGTTCTTGGAGCGTCTTAGTTTTCGTTTGATTTGCTTAGTTTGTTTAGTTTGCTTGAATAAAGTAGTTTGGACCCCCGTTCTCGCTGTGTGGTTTCAAATAAGTCGATTGGTGTTGGAAAGGAGTAGAAAGTTCTTGCTTGAAATAGTGCAACAAGAGCTTTCTTTGACTGTGACTTAGACTTTAGCATGTCATGCTAGGTGTTGTTTTGACCTTATGCTTAGTTATTATTGTTGTAGGATGACTTTTTCCAAACAATTGGGATTGCTTAGTGTGCCTTGAAGGAATCATGCGTTGTTTTAGCATACAAAAGCATAGTATTGTGGTTTTATCCTTTGATGCTTTGTTTGGGTTGACTTGGCACATGCTCACACCATGTTATGACTATGAACAAGTCACCATAGCCTTTATGATCATTTATTCCTTGACTTGTAGTACCACTCTATGCTTTGATTATTAATGTTTTGTCGCTCTACATGATTATGACCATTATTGCTCTCTTAGTTGGTCGCTCCCAGTCTTTTGCTAGCCTCCACTTGTATGAGTAGCTCTACTCATGCTTCTAACTCCCAAGAAACCAATTTAGTCCAAAGTGACCACTATAAATTCCTATGCATGGTGTGTTACACCATTCCAAGTATATTCTTATTTTTAGTTATCTTCCAATTAAAAAGTATTTTGTTATGTGAAAACTTAGTGATTAAAGCTCTCACGAACTTGATGGCACACTTTATTTTTATTTCCCATAATAAACTTGAACCATTGTATGCTTGCACTTATACATTGGAATTAGCAGAAGCATGTTTTCATGGGGAACGCTTTCAACATTGCACTTGTACTTTGTACAAAGTTGATATCATGCTCTTTTGTCTATGGATGTCGTCGGTGTGAAATGAAAGGTGAGCTTGAAAGTCCATGGAGTTATGTATTTTGTGTTAGAGAAACGCCTGGGCCGCTAGCCTAATCCATGCCTAATCATGGTGGAAACTTGCAGCATCACCATAATGAGCAATATGTGAAGCATCCTCAATAAAAACCTATGCAAATAGCAAAAGATCGCTGAGATGCTCATTGTCTACTTGCATTGTCATTTTGGTTATGGGATAGCTCATGTACCATGTGCAAGTGGTACCCCATTGGAGGTTCTCTATGATACACATGTATTTACTATGACAAGAACTTACAGGTGACTAAAGTTGAGAAGCATGAGGAGCGTCCCTCATATTCAAGGGACATGAGATTGCCAACTTATACTTTGTCAAGCATATACTCCATAGTTTGTTAACTTTAACCTTAATCACTTCAAGATGCTTATGATAGGGGCAATGAGGGCTGAAAGCTAACAAGTACCATAATTTTTGGAAGCTCTTTTTGAAACTAGAAATCCCTGCTTCCCTCATGAAGGGCCTTTCTTCCACCATTATATTGAGTCTCCACCTTCTACCTTTAGGCGCTAGTTAAGAGATCATAGTTGCGATTCTTAGTTCTATGTGCATTGTCCCAAAACTTATTGATTGATGCATATTGTTGTATTGCTTGTTCTTGTGCTATTTGTATATAGTCACTCTTATGAACTTTGAAGGTGTCATATGCATCTATTTGCTACTCTATGAGGGACAACCTGAAAGCCACTATGTCATGTTTTCTGTATGTGAAACAAACAAACGTTTTTCAATGCATGTTATTCATGATCTTTGTGTGTAACCTTTAATGTTGCATGCATAGTTACTTTGTCTTACTGTTAGAACTCCATCTTTCGTGCTCATGTTTAGAGTTCTTTGATCCCAGCTTTCAATGCTTGCAAATGGTTTGGTCTTGGTTTTGATGGTGCATGTCACCTCAAAAGTTATTCTTTTTATCACTTACCTACTCAAGGACGAGCATGAGTTAAGCTTGGGGATGCTTGATACGTCGAAAACGTATCTATAATTTTTGATGTTCCATGCTTGTTTATTATCTACTTTGCTTTGCTTTGTCCACACTTCGAGGTGCTTTTTATATGTTTTCTGGTACTAACCTATTAACAAGTTGCCACAGTGCTAGTTGTCTATTTTCTGTTGTTTTTGGTTTCAGAAAAGCTAGTAAGGAAATATTCTCGGAATTGGACGGGACAAAATCCCAAGTCAATATTTCACTGAGAAGAACACGGAGTCCAGAGGAGAGATGGAGGGGCGCCACAGGGCGGCTGCACCTCAGGGCGGGCAACCACAGGTCGCGCAAGGGCAGTGCCCAGCTGCCTCGGCCTCGCCTCTTCGCCTATAATAAGCCCCCAATGCCTAAACCCTAATTACCCGATCAATATTCCACGAAATAGTCTGTAGCCGCCGCCACCATCGTCCCTAGATCGGGGGGATCTGAAGCTCTTCCTAGCGCCCTACCGGAGGGGAGATCATCCCGGAGGCCTTCTTCTTCATCATGCCAGCCTCCGGTATGAAGCGTGAGTAGTTCCACCTTGGACTACAGGTCCATGTAGTAGCTAGATGGTTGTATCTCCTCCTTTGTGCTTTCATGTCTAGATCTTGTGAACTCCGTTCATGATCAAGATCTCATTTATTTTTAATCATGCATGTTGTGTTTGCGGGGATCCGATGGATATTGAGATTACTCTGTCAGATTGATTAATGGTTTTGCCTTATTGATTCTATCATGTCTATGTTGTTTGTGATCTTGCATGCTCTCTGTTGTTAGTCGCTATCTTGGCCGAGTAGTTGCTAGTGACTCCAAGAGGGGGTATTTATGCTCGATAGTGTGTTCATGCCTCTATTTAATCTAAGGGAAGTGACAGAAATCTCTAAGGTTGTAGATGTGTTGTTGCCACTAGGGACAAAACAACGGTCTCTTGTTCATGGAACAAGTGGATTGTTTACCTTACACACTTTGCTTAAAGCAATTGTCTGTTGCTTGCAACTTAATACTGGAGGGGGTTCGGATGATAACCCAAACGTGGACTTCTAGTCATAGATGCAGTTGGATGGCGGTCTATGTATCTTGTTGCATTGCCCAATCGAATCTCATAGGATCTTTATGTCTAGTATTGCATTGTTATGCCTTGCTCAGTCCTGTCAATTGCCCTGCTGTAATTTGTTTACCCTGCATGCCATGTTTGTTTATCTAAAGAGAACACCTCTAGTGAACTATGGACCCGGGTCCAATCTTTACCATTGATACATCTTCCACTGTTACTGTTTACTTTCTGCAAACCATCATCACCTTCCACACCATACAGTTAATCCTTTGTTACAACAACTAGTGAGATTGACAACCTCACTGTTAGTTGGGTCAAAGTCTTGAGTTTGTGTTGTGCAGTTTCCACGTTGCTTGCAACACCTTTGAGGCATTTCCTTCCTCCTACTGGTTAGATAACCTTGGTTTATTACTAAGGGGAAGACTTGTTGTTGTGCTGCATCATACCTTGCTCTTGGGGTTTCCTGACGAAGCGCTCCCACGTTGACGCAGCGCCATCAATGCCTGATAAAATTAAGTCAGAGTACTTGTATAGAGAAGATTTTTAATAAGTTCAAAATGGAAGATGCCAAAAGTGGTTTTGTGCCTCTTGTAAAAGGTGTCACATTGAGTAAGACTCAATGTCCTGTAATAGCTGCTAATAGAGAAAGGATGGCTAACATCCCCTATGCCTCGGCCATAGGTTCTATCATGTATGCTATGTTATGTACTCGACCTGATGTGGCCCTGACTCTTAGTTGGACAGGATGTTTCCAAAGTGATCCAGGAGTGGAACATTGGACAACTATGAAAAATATCCTAAAGTATCTTAAATGAACTAAGGATATGTTCCTAGTCTTTGGAGGTGGTGATGATGCTCTAAATGTAACTGGTTACGTGGATGCGCGCTTGAACATAGACTACGATGACTCGAAGTCTCAAACAGGATATGTGTTTCTGGTGAACGGTGGCATGGTAACCTGGAGAAGTGTGAAGCAGTCAGTGGTGGCACAATCTTCAATGGATTCAGAATACATCGCAGCGAATGAAGCTGTGTGGCTAAGGAATTTTTTCATCAAACTAGGAGTTGTTCCAATTGTAGGGGTTCGTAGCATGGAAAACAAAAAATTTCTACCGCATGCACACAGACAAGCCAAGATCTATCTACTAGATTGTAGCAACGAGTCGATAGAAGCACTCACCCTTGAGGATTCCAAAGCGGTTAACGAGAGCAGATTCTCGTGGGTGATGTAGTCGTACACTTGCCGATCTCAAGATCGCGTAGACGATCCTTCCGGCGCTGCGTTCCGGCAGCGCTTCCGCAGTCGGTCACATGTTCGGTACTCGATGAAGACCTTCCTCTCCCTTATCCAGCAGGCAGCGGAGGTTGCAGTTCTCCCCTCGCGATTCCGGCAGCACGACGGCGTGGTGTCGGAAGTAGATGGAAGATCCCGCAGGGCTTCGCCTAAGCCGGTGCGTGTTATGGTGGATCTGGGGTTTCCCGGTGATCTAGTGTTTAGAAGACCGAGAGGAGGAGGAGGTGTCAGCGGCGGCTAGGGCGACGGCGACAGGCCAGTGGCGGCAACGGCTGGCGGCGCCGGCGAGCGCGGGTGTGGGAGGGCTAGGGCTTGGTGTTTGGGGCAGCCCTCCCCCTCTATTTATGAGAGGGGGCAGCCTTGGGAGGGGTGGGTTTGAATCCAAACCCAAACCCAAGTTGGATTGAGAAAAGGACTCTTTCCTTCTTCCACTAGGAAACTATTGTTCCAGTTTGACTTTTCAAACTTCCCGTTTAACTTTCAATTTAGAGCTTTAATTCTCTCTTGCAAATGCCCAAACCAAGTGACCTAGGATATGATCCAATCATTCCACTTATACATGACACATTCATGGTCCATTCCCCTTCCGGTCCGGTGAACCTTTTAGACCCTTCTAGAACCTCTCCGATGAAAACATCGAAATCGTTCCCGAACTCCGGAATCGGACTTTCCTTATATGAATCTTATTCTCCAGACCATTTCGGATCTCCTCGTGATATCTCGGATCCCATCCGAGACTCCGAACAACATTCAGTATCCCTACTAACATTCCATATCTACTAAACAACATCAAATCCTTAAGTGTGTCTCCCTACGGTTCGTGAATTATGCGGACATGACCGAGACACTTCTCCGGTCAATAACCAATAGAGGAATCTGGAAATTCATATGGTTCCCACATATTTCTACGATTACTTTGCGATCGAATGAACCACTTACATATGATACCAATTTCCCTTTGTCTCGCGATAGTTTACTTATCCGAGGTTTTGATCGTCGGTATCTCTGCATACCTAGTTCAACCTCGCCGATAAGTACTCTTTTCTCGTTCCCGTGATATGTGATCCCTTGTGAGCCAGTCACATGCTTGCAAGCCAATTGGATGACATTCCACCGAGAGGGCCCAGAGTATATCTATCCGTCATATATGGATGGACAAATCCCACTCTTGATCCATGTGCCTCAACACATACTTTCCGAACACTCAATGCCACCTTTATAGCCACCTAGTTACGGTGTGGTGTTTGATGTCATCAAAGAATCCTTCGGTGATGGTGATTAGCATGATATCATGGTCGAAGGAATTAGGTTACTATGTATCAGAAAGCTTATAGCAAACGAACTATTGAAATGACTTGATTTTAATGCTACGCTTATCTATAGGAGTATGTCCATCATACCATTCTTCTAATGATATGATCTTGTTGTTAACAACATATCAATGTTCATGATCGGGAAACCACGATCCTCTATTAACCAACAAGATAGTACTACAAAGAGGCTTTACTAGGGACTCTAATTTAGTTTACAAATCACACAAGTATTAATGTTTTCGGTTAATAATATTACAGCATGAATGCAAACATTTATCATAAACACAAAGATATAATAATAACCACTTTTATTATTGCCTCTAGGGCATATCTCCAACATGGATGACCCTGGGACAATCTTTTGTGACAACACGGGTGCCATCGCAAATGCATCGGAACCAAGAACTTGTTCCATGGTCAAGCACATCCAGCTGAGATTCCATGCCATTAGACAAAATGTTGAGAATGGCTAAGTCAATATTTGCAAAGTGCATACGGATCTAAATGTTGCAGATCCATTTACCAAAGGACTTCCACAAGACAAGCATGAGCATCACTGGGATACTATTGGTGTTAAGTCATTGCCGGTTGTAAACTAGATTAATTTGTAGTCTAGTGCAAGTGGAAGACTATAAGAGATATGCCCTAGAGTCAAATAAGAAAGTGTTTTATTTGATGTATCTCTTATGTTTATAATACGTTTCTTACTATGCTATAATTGTGTTAATACAAAACATTAATACATGTGTGGTGGGTAAACAAACTGTGTCTCTAGTTACCTCTAGCGAACTAGCTCATTGGTTAACTAATGATCTATGGTTTCGAGATCATGGGTGATAGTGCCAATTGACAATGAGGCCTTATCATTAGTTGAATGATATGATAGACATACAATCAAAGTAAATCACAATGAGATCTAGTTACTGAAACATTCATCATTGATGATAACATAGAAACCTCACAACCTAATCCTTTGACCGTGAGATTGTGAATAATCACCGTTATTGGAAGGAGACTTTGATGGTATAAAGTATCAAGGTGTGAAAGGGTGATCATAAAGGTACCATCAGGTTTCCCGAAGGAACAAGTTTAGGAGTATTTATCAAGACCAGGATTTTCCAATCCAAGTAACGGATAGATACACGTGGCCAACTCGGTGATGTTGCATCAACAAAGCTTGCAAGCGTATGACTAGGTCATGGAATGCAACGACACGGGAACGAGTAAACGAGTTCATCAGAAATGAGATCGAATAAAGGTATGGAGATACCAAAGATCAAATCTCGGATGACCTAGGTATCATATGGAAAAGGGAATAGGACACATAGTTGAAGGTTCAAGCGATGAGATCCGTGAATGCACGGGTGGTCATTATGGGCATCCAGGTCCCGCTGGTGATCATTGACGCGAGAGGGTTCTCGGTCATGTCCGGAGCATCTTAGAACCGAAGGGTGGCACACTTAAGGGTGGGGACGCTAAGGGATCGAACCGACAGCGCAGGAGAAATGAGAGAGAGAAACTGGAAAGGTTTCGGGTAACACTCGATGTTGATCGGAGGGGTCCGGAAGGTGTTTCAGAGTGAAAGATATAATAATATATGTGTTTTATATATTAATTAGTTGAATTAATATTAAAAACATAATTGTTTATTTGTTTTTGGGCAGCTCATGCCTAAAAGGCTATAGGAGACATGCTTATGCGAGGCACATTTAGACCATATGCGCCTCCTATAAAATAGGCGAGGCACACTCCTTCTCCATGCGCCTCTAGTATAAAAATAGGCGAGGCGCATATGATAAGAATGCGCCTCCTATAATCCCCTGTCGGACTAAATCTAGCAGCCCATATTATGCGAGGCGCATTCCATCATATCGCCTCCTATATATTAGATAGGCGGCGCATATGGGCGAGAATCGCCTCGCATAATCTGTGTGGGCCCGTGTTGGTAGGTGCACGAATATGCAGGCGCATGGTTATATCGCCTCCTATATTTGATAATATCAGGCGCATATGTCCATGCGCCTCAAGTAACTCCAGCGGCCGGGCGGAGGTAGGTGGCCGCATATCGGCGCATATTGCTATATGCGCCTCCTATAGTTGAATTATAGGAGGCATATTGTGCAATATCGCCTCATACCTGCACCACTTTTTCTAGCAGACACCCCACACCTCACTCCACACGGCAAAGTGAAAAGTCCACAGCGCAGGCCCTCCTTCCTCCTCCCACCCCCACCTCGCCTCCTCCCAAAACTCCAGTTTTCTCCACTTCTATCTTCCCACAGATTCTCCCTGCCTCTCTCTCCTCGCCGCTCCCCAATCCTCTCCCATCCGTCGCCCTCCACCAGACCACCACCTCCTCTCCCCTAACCCCCAACACCCTCCGCGCCGCCATGGCCACGTGCCCTCCCCTCCACACCGTCTCCACTGCCTCCTCTTCCCATTCCACCGACTCTCCCACCGCTTGGCCTCCCCAGCGTCCATGATACATCATCGCTCCTCAACAACCCGCTCCTCCGCCTCCTTGGCTCCTCTGTCTCCCGTGGCCCCGCCGACCTCGCTCGACGCACCCCCGTTCCTCCCATCCTCGTGAGGTCTCCTTGGGCTTGCGCCCAACCTCGCCGTCGCCGATCCTTCGCTCGCTTTGCCGACATCCGCCTCACGCCAACGCCGCTCGCCGCCTCCGATGGCGCGCCCTCTTCTACCTCCTCGGGCCTCCCGCCTGCCTCCGCGAGGTCCCGCGCTCTTCTTCAAGGAGGACTTCGTGATCGAGGAGGGGCCACCTTCGAGCCCGCTCGGCGGCAGCGCCGCAGGAGCGTCTCGGTCATCACCGGGCGTCGTCGAGGCACACCTCGTCAGAGATCGCGGCTCTGCGTCATTCTACGAGGCAGGGGCTGCGTGGCCTCGACGGGAGATTGTCTCGGCCGTCGGGAGGATCCGAGCTCAGGAGGTGGTGCGGGCTCACAGTGACCTTGTCGGGGCGCCCGGCAGGTGTAGGAGCTCAATGCGACCAGGGGCAACCTCGTCGCCTTGCGGGAGAAGCTCACCATCATCCTTTATGTCACGAGCTCCACCGCTCTCAGGCTGGTGAGTGGCTTTTCCAGACAGTGCATTTTGCTTAGCTTGTGAATCAGCAATGTGGCTCCTATAAATGGTTTATTGATTAGCATTTCTCTCATAGTTGATAATCTGATCACGTGTGAAGTATGCCAAACCATAAAATGGGCATTCAATACATTGAGGTGATATTTTGCTCAGGATTACAAGTGAACACTCAGCTCAGTCTCCATGTACCGACTCATGGACTAGTCGAGGTTTTTATTGGAACACAATTACCAACTCATAAACTAGTCTCACGGGTAGTCTTGACTAGTGTAGCGGCTCTTAATCCTAATATCTCTATGGGGCTAGTGAGTGTGATTAGACATCTGGTCTACGATGCAGTGCCTTTTGGCTTATTCACCAATATTCCCATCAACCCCTTACTTCAGTTGTTGATTTATTAGTTGACAATTAATGCTGTGCAAAGAACACCCAGGAATTGCTAGGCTATATGCATGACATTGTTTTGCTTGGAACGATCTTTCATATTTTTCATCTGGTACCTTGGAAGTTACAAATGTGAAATGCCAAATGTAGCTACATGGAAACAGTGTCAGTTCTGTATGACACTAGCAAAATGCATTAAAGGGAAATGGGACGGGGACCAACCGATGTGTAGATCTTTTTATAGCCTCTGCTGGATCACTAGTATGCTATTCATGAAAACCAATCATGTACATTTTGTGATACATGTACATTTTTTAGTTACAACCCACATGCAACTCCTACATCAGAGGTGACTATGATTCTATCTTGTGAACTGCTAGCTATTGCTTTCCACTGACATAAGTAATATCATCTTTATTATGTGTAGGAGATGGCGAGGAAGTGTTATGTCGTGTACATCGGTCGGGTTCCAGGTGTGTACGAGGAGTGGAAAGACTGCCAGAAGCAAGTGAACAACTTCTTGGGCAACAACTACCAAGGATATGAGAGTAGAGAGGTGGCGGAAGAGAAGTGGAGGAGGCATGGAAGGAAGAAGTGAAGGAACTTCCTCGTGATCCCCACCTTGTTGCTCTTCATGGTAGGTTATGTGTTCTACTTCATCTAGGTAGAGCTACGTCGTTGGAGTTATTATGTGATTGTGAACTTGTACTCGGAGGTGTGAACTTGTGGCACAAACACTTGATGTATGAACTTGTATGTCATGATTGATGTGTAATGTATTGTATTCATGTTGGTTCTATTATGCTTTGGCAAATTGCAAGTTTCTGAAAAATTATGTGCTCTTTATACTGTATTCTGGACTATATTGTATATTTGAATATCTGTATATTATTATTTATAGTGGTCTGTAAAACTTGAATTTCGAAAATATTACCGGAGGCGCATATACTATAAATATACGAGGCGCATTGTGAAACATATGCGAGACGCATATTATATGCGCCTCCTATACTTCACATATGCGAGACGCATATCGATATGCGCCTCCTATAATTCACATATGCGAGGCGCATATCGAAGTATAGGAGAGGAGGGAAAGGCCCATAGGGCAAGGCGCCTCGCATAAGCTTTTCTCTAGTAGTGTTGGGCCGTTCCCCGGAGGGAAAGGCCCATAGGGCAAGGCGCCTAGGAGAGGAGGGGCCCAGGCGGCTGGAGCCTAGGGTTCCCCCCCCCCCCCCCCCCCCCACGTGAGGGCCACCTAGGGTCGGCGGCTGCCCTAGGGCAGCTGCGGCGGCAGTCCTAGAGGCAACGGCGGTGGGAGCCCCCCTGCCCTAGGGTTTGCCCTTCCTCCTCTCCTATAATTATAGGGGTCCCCCTCCCCTCTAGACACACAACAAGCTCTCCTCTCTCTCTATTCCCTAGAGCCCTCTCTCCACCAAGATTGGATCAAGCTCTTGTGGGATTAATTCTCCACCTCTACACTACCATCGTGCATAGGACGGTCCGGTTTCCATTTTCTTCCGCTGCTCGGCTAGATCGAAGCCCGGGAGACGTCGCCTACACCGGACGTGTGTAGATCTTCGATGTGCAACACTTGGGGCGCTGCTTGTCTTCACCACTATACGTCTACCAGCGTAAGGCGTGCCACGGTCCTCAAGGGTATGAACACCGCCCCCCTCTCCGTTATTTATGTCTACATAGAATAGATTTTGGTTATCGTGTTCGTGTAGTTAGGAATTTTTTGTTTCCTGCTGCGAACCCAACAACCGACCCTTATAGAGTCTCTCCTTTCCTTCTGCCCTTCAAGTTTCTTTCCCATTGATTCCCTTTGTGCCTTTTGTGCTCCTTACATTCGTTCATTGATATCTAAGCATACAAAGGGTCCAAACATTAGACAGCAACCAATTGTGCACCAAAGCGACTGTCGGTGTAAATAATAAATTACTCCATCTTTTAAGATCCTAGCTTGTGTTCTTATCATGGACCATATGGATTACTTGGTGGCGAGCTTAAAAATGTTATCTTCATGGAATTATCACATCGTCAATGAAATGATGGAGACCTATGTATTTTCTACCGTTATCACCTGCCCGCATGTGTCGTCCTACTCCTTTGGTGTATTTTGGGAAACAAGGAGCCACATGTTTGATGACATTGCTCTAAACAACGTTGAGACACCTTGACTTGTGGCGTACACGCCGCTAACACATTGTTAATTCCCTCCTACTCGATCGGTGCTCTCAGTTCAGTTGTCTTACAAATTCCCACACCCCTAGTTTATAACTTTCATTTGTGTAGTTTGTTGTACCTTTTTAAAACATTTATCTACTCCATTATTGTCCTACATGACAACTTTTTCATGATGGAGGGATGAAATAATTATGGACTTTCAAACTACTCGATCCAGGCTATTTTTTTTGTAATAATATGTTTTTATTAAATTCTATGAATAATACACAATTTTAACAAATTTCAAATCTACCCCCGATAGGTCCTTGTCGGGAGTTCAAACCCCAAGACCGCGTTAGATTTAGAATTCGTCAAAATTATATATTATTTATAAAATTTAATTAAAAATCATATTATTTTAAAAAAATTAGCCTCGATCCAGCGACAATGTGTATTGAGCCCGTTGTTAACGTACATAGATATGAACAGGTACGGTCCTAATCGTTCTGGCTAGATCGATCTAGCTGGGGTAACTAAAAATAAAGAGAACATCACGCCAATTTGATTTTTTATTTGCCCCCGACAGATTGGATTTTGTATATAAACAACAATTATAAATGCATCTCGATTGCACATAGAAAAGAAATACTCTTAGTACAAGTACAACTTGTATTTTGTTACTCCAAATTATACTACTTCTTTCGATCCATAAGTATTTCCTCTGACTCATATTACTTGACTTGGATTTGTCTAGATTTGGATAAATCTAGAAACTATTTAGTATATAGGTTCATCCAAATTTTGACAAATCCAAGTCAAGTAATATAGGTCGGAGGGAGTACAGTATTTTTTCTTTTTTACTATGAAAGGCAAATTGTACTGGTTGAAACTCTCGAATATAATTCAGGAATGACGGTTTTTTACATAACGAAACTCAAAGTTCATGATCTATCCTACTCCATTGCGCTCATGATGTTTCCTTCAAGGTAGAAATGTTGGAGATATGCCCTAGAGGCAATAATAAATGTAGTTATTATTATATCTTTGTGTTTATGATAAATGTTTACATTCATGCTATAATAGTATTAACAAGGAAACATTGATACTTGTGTGATTTGTAAACTTAATTTGAAGTCCCTAGTATAGCCTCTATACTTCACTAGCTTGTTGGTTGATTAATGATTGTGGTTTCCCTATCATGAACATTGAGATGTTATCAATGTTGCCTGTCAAAACTCACCGGCGGGCAGCGACGAGCAACACGAAGAGCCGGGAGGCTCCCAGAGCGGCTGGTGGGCCCTGGTCCCTCGGTCAACGGCCCGCAAATCTTCCGGCACGCACGCGTCCTGTCTTGGTTCGAGGGCGTGCCACCTGACCTATACCTGGTCAGGAAGGTGATGGATTGCTCCGATTGGTTTCCTGCACGGTAAACAAGTATACGTAAAATTCGAGCCGTGATCGGCTCCCAGGTTTCCCTGTAAATCGGCTTTCAGAGCCGATTATCCCCATGGCTCTGCATTGGATCTATGATAACATGGGGTTTTGCTTAATTACTACAAGTTAAATCGATCTACGATAGTTTGGTGTTTTCACCACGCAACCGGAACGTCCCACGCGTAGTCAAGCCTAATAGATACGAAAAATAGTAGAAAACTGATCCTAGAGAAGGCCTAAAAACTGAAGGGTTCGCAGCATAGAAAACAAAAATTTTCCTACGATGTGAACTATATACCAAGATCTATTTATACTAGATACAAACAACGGGCGGATGTATATCCGTAGAGAACATACCCTTGAAGACCGACAAAGCTTAACGAGTCCAAACTCGTGGTTGATGTAGACGATCTCTTGCCGATCTCAAGATCGAGAGGAAGTCCTAGCGCCGCAAATCAGCAGCGCATCCGTGCTCGCACACACGTTCGAGGCACCGAGCAACCTCCGCCTCCTCGCTCCAGCGATGCAGCGGAAGCACAACTCTTTCTTGCCGAATAGCCACCGGGAACATGTATCTCGCTAGTCCGAGACCATGGGGGATAAATTCTAGAGGGGGAGAGAGATCCTTCACGAGGAGGTGTGAGTGAGAAGTGAGAGGGGCTCCTTTTAGGAGGAGGGAACCCCAAGGGGTGGCCGGCGCATGGGGCTGCCCTTGCCCTACCCTCATCATGTGGGTGGACACTCCACTCACAAAATGACCCTTCAAAAGTCCACTCAAAATCCCACTCAAAAATCCCATTAAATTTCCACCAAATTTAATGCAAACTCTCATTAAATAAAACTCTTTTATTTTATTCAGAATTTTGTCAATTACTTTAATGACAAACATTCACAAATAACCCCTTGCTAGAATTCTATTTCACATGCATAACCACTTTATGCAATTTCACCCGAAAACCTTTTTCGGTATCTAGTGAAATAAATTCCTGCGCTTGTTTATTCTTTCGGCATGAAACTTTTGCTCCAATTGGATGTCGGTGTCTCTTAAGTGTGTCACCCTACGGTTCGTGAATAATGCGGACATGATCGAGACCCCTCTCAGATCAATAATCAGAAGCGGGATCTGGAGACCCATACTGACTCCCACACATTCAACGATGACTTTCTTGTGATCGTCGGAACCTTTTACGCTAGTATCTTAATCCCTTTGTCTCACGATATATTACATGTCCGAGATTCGATCATCGGTATCTCCATACCTAGTTTGATCTCGTTACCGACATGCACTCTTTTCTCGTTCCCGTGATATAACATTCTAGTGATCAAATCACTTGCTTGCAAGCTAATCAATGTGATATCACCGAGAGGGCCCAGAGTATATCTATCCGTCATCGGGATGAACAAATTCCACTCTCGATCCATGAGCCTCAACATAACACTTTATTAGTTACGAACCCATCTTTATAATCACCCTATTACGGTGTGACGTTTGATGTTATCAAGAAACTCTTAGGTGTTAGTGATTGACATGATCTCATGGTCTAAGGATTAGGATCACCGTAAGTTGTTATAGCAATATAAACTCAATGACTTTGATCGTAATGCTATACTTGGATGAATGTTCATCACATCATTACACTAATGTTGTGATCCCGTTATTAACAACATCCAATGTCCATGATCGGAAACCTTGATCATCTTGTTAATCAACGAGCTAGTTTATGAGAGAGGCTTAACTAGGAACTTTCTGTTTGTTTATTAAACACACATGTATTAACGTTTCCGTATTAATACAATTATAGCATGCAAAATAAACATCTATCATATACTTGGAATACACATAATAAACAATTTATTATTGCCTCTCGGGGCATATTCCTTGATCTCCCACTTGCACTAGAGACAATAATCTAGTTACATAGTGATATATCTAACACCCATTGAGTTACGGTGTTGATCATGTTTTGCTCTAGGGAGAGTTTTAGTCAACGGATCTGCTACATTGAGATCCGTATGTACTTCTAAATCTTTATATCTCCATCCTTGACATGCTCGCGGATGGAGTGAAAGCGCTTAATATGCTTGGAATGCTTGTGAGACCTTGGCTCTTTGGCATTGGCAATGGCACCATTGTTGTCACAATAGATCACCATTGGGTCCAACGCTTGCCACAACTCCTAGTTCGGATATGAACTCCTTCATCAAGCGCTTCTGGCTTAAAGCGACAACATATTCGGCCTCCGTTGTTGATCCCGCTACCACAGGTTGTTTGGAGCTCCTCCAACTAACCGCTCCGCCATTCATGAGAAATACGTATCCGGATTGAGACTTAGAGTCATCCGGATCGGTGTCAAAGCTAAGCGTCGACATAACACTTAGCGACGAGCTCTTCTTCACCTCCGTATACAAGAAACATATCCTTAGTTCTTCTCAAGTACTTAAGGATATTCTTGACCGCTATCGATGTTCGAACACGGATCCGATTGGTACCTACTAGTCAAACTAATAGCGTGTGCCACATCCTGGCTTGTACATAGCATGGCGTACATTATAGAGCCTATGGCTGAAGCATAGGGGACTTTGTCCATTATCTCTCTTTCTTCCGAAAGCGGACTTTGAGTCTTACTCAATGTCTTGCCTTGCAACATAGGTAAGAACCCTTCTTACTTCCGTCCATTTAAACTTCTTTAAAATCTTATCAAGGTATGTACTTTGCGATAGCCCTATTAGGCGCCTAGATCTATCTCTATAGATCTTTATGCCTAATATGTATGACCTTCACCTAGGTCCTTCATTGAAAATTTCTTTTTAGATAACTTTTAACACTGTTTAAAGTTCTATATCATTCGATCAATAATATGTCATCCACATATAATATCGAAATGCCACATTGCTCCCACTCACTTTCTTGTAAATACAAGCTTCTCCATAAGTTTGGACAAATCCAAACTCTTTGATCACCTCATCAAAGTGGAGATTCCAACCGTGATGCTTGCTTCAATCCATAGATGGATCGCTGAAGCTTGCACACCTTGTTAGCATCCTTAGGATCGACAAAACCCTTTGGTTGTATCATATACAACTCTTCTTCAATATTACCATTGAGAAAGCGGTTTTGACATCCATCGCCATATTTCATAATCGAAATATGCAATTGCTAACATAATCCTAATCGACTTTAGCATCGCTACGGAGAGAAAGTCTCATCGTAGTCAACTCCTTGAATTTGTCGAAACCCCTTTGCGACAAGTCGAGCTTTATAGATGGTCACATTACCATCGACATCAGTTTTCCTTTTGAAAATCCATTTGTTCTCCACGGCCTTTCGGTCGTGAGGTAATTCCACCAAGTTCCAAACTTGATTTTCATACATGGATTCCATCTCGGTTCATGGCTTCTAACCATTTGTTGGAATCCGGGCTCATCATCGCTTCTTCATACGTCCCGGGGTCATTATTTTCATCAACCATGAAATTTATGACAGGATTTCCGTCTGTTCGGGAGCTGCAGCGTCTGTTTGACTGCGAGGTTGGTAGTACTCTCTTCGGAGTTTCATGATCATTATCATTAGTTCCTTCTTCAAGGTGGAGCCAACTCCGGAGCGACTTCCGTGCAAGGCTACTCGCCATACTTTGAAGAGAAGGTTCCATAACCTCTTGAGTTCTACCTTCCGACTACTCACACCTTTCGCGAGAAACTCTTTCTCTAGAAAGGATCCATTCTTGGCAACAAAAACCTTGCCCTCGGATCTGTGATAGAAGGAATACCCAATAGTTTCTTTAGGGTATCCTATGAAGGCGCATTTTTCCGCTTTGGGTTCGAGTTTATCCGGTTGAAGTTTCTTCACATAAACATCGCATCCCCAAACTTTAAGAAATGACAGCTTAGGTTTTTTTCCAAACCACAATTCATACGGTGTCTTTTCAACGGATTTAGATGGTGCCGATTTAAAGTGAATGCAGCGGTTTCTAGTGCATAACCCCAAAATGACAACGGCAAGTCCGTCGGAGACATCATAGATCGAACCATATCTAATAAAGTACGATTACGACGTTCGACACACCATTTCATTGTGGTGTTCGGCGGTGTGAGTTGTGAAACAATTCCACACTCTTTCATGTGAGTGCTAAACTCGTAACTTAGATACTCACCTCCACGGTCAGAAGTAGAAATTTGATCTTTCTATTACGATGATTTTCAACTTCATTACGAAATTCCTTGAACTTTTCAAAGGTTTCAGACTTGTGTTTCATCAAGTAGATATAACCGTATCTACTCAAATCATCCGTGAAAGTAACAAAATAACGATATCCACCTCGGCGACACACTCATTGGACCACATACATCGAATGTATGATTTCCAATAAATCATCGCGTTCCATTGAACCGGAAAGCGGCGTTCTAGTCATCTTGCCCATAAGGCATGGCTCACATGTATCAAATGATTCATAATCAAGTGATTCTAAAAGTCCATCCGAATGGAGCTTCTTCATGCGTTTAATGCCAATATGACCTAGACGGATTGCCACATATGCGGATATATCATCACTAAGTTTAATCCTTTTAGCATCAATATTATGAATATGTGTAACATTATCATCGAGATCCAACGAAATAAACCATTCAACATTGGTGCATGACCATAAAAGATTTCATTCATATAAATGGAACAACCATTGTTCTCAGATTTGAATGAAAAACCACTTTGCATCAAACATGATCCAGATACAATGTTCATGCTCGGTGCGAGGCACCAAATATGACAGTTATTTAAGTTTATAACTAATCCCGCGGTAAGTGGAGAGGTAGCGTTGACGGCGATCACATCAACGTTTGATCCATTGCCGACACGCATCTTGACCTCACCCTTGCTAGCGATGCTTTATTCATGACCTGATTCGAGTTACAAATATTAGCAACCGGTATCAAATACCCGGGTGCTCTGCGAGCACTAGTCAAGTACACATCAATAACATGTATATCATATATACCTTTGTTTGCCTTGCCGGCCTTCTTATGCGCCAGATACTTGGGCGATTCGCTTCGATGGTCGTCCTTACAATAGTAGCTTTTCGGTATCGGACTTAGGTCCAACTCGGGGTTTCTTTCAGCGCTGCAGAGGCTTGCCGCCCTTACTTCCCTTCGTTTTCCTTCTTGTCTTTCTTGAAACCAGTGTTCCTATTGATCATCAACACTTGATGTTCCTTTTGATCTCCACTTCTGCAGTTTTAAGCATTGTGAAGCTCGGGAGAGACTTCTTCATGCCTTGCATATTATAGTTCATCACGAAGCTCTTATAGCTAGGTGGCGAGACCGCAGAACACGATGGATGCCTAAGTCAATGGGAATCGTTATTCCCAAGGACACAAGCTTATCGGCGTAACGACATCTTGAGTACATGCTCACTAACGGCTGTTCTCTTCCATCATGCACTAAAGAACTTTTACAAGCATTGTAGCTCTCACAGTGACATGTGTGTAAAATCATTTTCAACTCACCCATTGTATCAAAAGCATTGCCGTTTTGAACGCTTTGAGTTCGGCTCTAGTCCATACAATATGCCGCAATGAACTAAGTTGTGGTCCTCCCGAGTCGATAGACATTCTTCTCCTCGTCGGGGCATCGTCCAAAGGGTGGGGGCCTAACGGCGCTTCTAGCACATATTGCTTTTGTGCAGAGAGGAGAATCCTCAAATTCATGGCCCATTCAGTAAAGTTGCTACCGTTCGTTGCTAGTTTCTCTTTCTCCATGAACGCATTGAAATTAAAAGCGGTGGTGCCATCTACAATGAAATTTGTAAAGTTTAGACTAAGTGTATGATAGATTGAGTTCAACTAATCTATATTACGAATGAACTCCCACTCAAAAGAGACATCCCTCGTGTCCTTTTGGTGATTACATGAACCAAATCCACTAAAACAAGTCCGATCATCACGTGAGTAGGTATAGCTTCAAAGCGAGCATCAAATGGGCATCATATCAACTATATGACTCATGCTTAACCTTTCGATTACGTGTTAGAGGCCGTATATGTACATGCTAGGCTCGCCAAGTTAGAACCTTAGTATTTTTGCGTGTAACTGTCTTACACCAAGTATGGTCGAGGATCCAAGTACACCCGATCATCACGTGATGTCTTGGGCGGCGAAAACATAATCGGTGCATACTAAAGGGAGAACACATTCTTATCTTGATATTTAAAATGAGGATCATCTTATTATGCTTAACAAAGCGCTAAACAAGCAATATAAGATGCAATCAAACATCATATGTTTAATAGTGAAATTATATGGTTCCCGCAGATGATCTCTATCATGTGCATCATGGTATGATCACTATCATACCTATATGTAAATCCACAATCTATGGGTTTTACGCTATGTGTGTTAAGAGTATCATCTCATACTTCTACTTACAACACTACCATATCATAACACTAGCCCAACAACAATCTAAACTAGACGCTTCTAATTTATCCATTGCAAGTTTTACGTGGTGAGGGCTTCGAGATAGAACCGTTCTTACCTACGAACATGAACCTAACGAGGATAATCAAATTGTTGACAACTCGCTTGCAAAATAGATATTGACTATAGTAGGAGAGCAGACACCGCTAGCCACTTATGCAAACTAGTTGCATGTCAAGCGTGGAACAGGTCTCATGTGCGAGGACATGTAAAGTTTGTCGGGCCGCTTCATCCCACTATGCCACCAATATCCAAAATCACAAGAAAGGAGCAACAACATGATCATCATCGCCCACATACTCATATGTGTACTACCGTGTAAAGTATCTACGCATAGATCCGCTCGATACCCTTGAAGGGTTCGCAAGATAGAAAACAAAAATTTTCCTACGATGTGAACTATATACCAAGATCTATTTATACTAGATACAAACAACGAGGCGGATGTATATCCGTAGAGAACATACCCTTGAAGACCGACAAAGCTTAACGAGTCCAAACTCGTGGTTGATGTAGACGATCTCTTGCCGATCTCAAGATCGAGAGGAAGTCCTAGCGCCGCAAAACCGCAGCGCATCCGTGCTCGCACACACGTTCGAGGCACCGAGCAACCTCCGCCTCCTCGCTCCAGCGATGCAGCGGAAGCACAACTCTTTCTTGCCGAAAAGCCACGGAACATGTATCTCGCTAGTCGAGACCATGGGGATAAATTCTAGAGGGAGAGATCCTTCACGAGGAGGTGTGAGTGAGAAGTGAGAGGAGGGCTCCTTTTATAGGAGGAGGGGGAACCCCAAGGGGTGGCAGCGCATGGGGCTGCCCCTTGCCCTCCCCTCATCATGTGGGTGGACACTCCACTCACAAAATGACCCTTCAAAAGTCCACTCAAAATCCCACTCAAAATCCCATTAAATTTCCACCAAATTTAATGCAAACTCTCATTAAATAAAACTCTTTTATTTTATTCAGAATTTTGTCAATTACTTTAATGACAAACATTCACAAATAACCTTGCTAGAATTCTATTTCACATGCATAACCACTTTATGCAATTTCACCGAAAACTTGTTTGGTATCTAGTGAAATAAATTCCTGCGCTTGTTTATTCTTCGGCATGAAACTTTTGCTCCAATTGGATGTCGGTGTCTCTTAAGTGTGTCACCCTACGGTTCGTGAATAATGCGGACATGATCGAGACCCCTCTCGGATCAATAATCGAGCGGGATCCGGAGACCCATCACCCACTCCACATTCAACGATGACTTTCTTGTGATCGTCGGAACCTTTTACGCTAGTATCTTAATCCCTTTGTCTCACGATATATTACATGTCCGAGATTCGATCATCGGTATCTCCATACCTAGTTTGATCTCGCTATGACATGCACTCTTTTCTCGTTCCGTGATATAACATTCTAGTGATCAAATCACTTGCTTGCAAGCTAATCAATGTGATATCACCGAGAGGGCCCAGAGTATATCTATCCGTCATCGGGATGAACAAATTCCACTCTCGATCCATGAGCCTCAACATAACACTTTATTAGTTCTGAACCCATCTTTATAATCACCTGTTACGGTGTGACGTTTGATGTTATCAAGAAACTCTTAGGTGTTAGTGATTGACATGATCTCATGGTCTAAGGATTAGGATCACTTAAAGTTGTTATAGCAATATAAACTCAATGACTTTGATCGTAATGCTATACTTCGGATGAATGTTCATCACATCATTACACTAATGTTGTGATCCCGTTATTAACAACATCCAATGTCCATGATCAGGAAACCTTGATCATCTTGTTAATCAACGAGCTAGTTTATGAGAGAGGCTTAACTAGGAACTTTCTGTTTGTTTATTAAACACACATGTATTAACGTTTCCGTATTAATACAATTATAGCATGCAAAATAAACATCTATCATATACTTGGAATACACATAATAAACAATTTATTATTGCCTCTCAGGGCATATTCCCTTCAAAAACCAACATAACGTCAATTCCCGGAACGTCCCCTCTAAGATCAATAAATCATACCTTACGTATTACCGGATCGTTCAACCCGTTTGTGAGGCCTAATCACGTGGATATTAAACTAAACCTTGATGAACAAGGCACAACTATAACAGATCAAATCGACTAAGCAGAAATCAAGCAAGATGCCACCTTCACACCCGGGAGAGGGTGTAAAGACGGCGAGATAGCTAGAGGTAGCATGAATAAGCAATCATAGTAAAAGCTTCGATGCTAGCTCTAACAAATCTGTGGTAAAGGTGTTACTCGCCATCAACAAGGCTTCAGTACGAGTAACACCGGATAACGCATAAGTAAATACTGCCTAGATCGCAAGATGCGATCTAGCGGCATGGCACTACCGAGAAAACCCTAGAAACAAGGGGTGGCGATGCGCCGAGATTGTGTTTGTTGTGAACGTGATTGTCCTTCTTTTTTCGATAACCTTAGGTACATATTTATAGTCCGGAGACTCTCTACTTTTGGAGTAACTTTACAACTCTATCTTTACCTAAACTGAAACGGAACCTAGACTGAAACAAAACCTACTATGATACAAGATACACGGGCAATTCAGCCCAAATCTACGCACTAGGCCGATCCAACCACACGTTGAATATATGTATCTTCTAAGCCCATCTTGATCACGGCCCATCCCCTTCGTAGGCCAAAATATGGCGATAACACATGCCCCCCTGGTTTTGGCAATGATAATTCCAAAACCACTCTATGTGTTTTTCTTCCTGGGTTTTCCCCCTCTTTTTTTCTATCGGGTTACGCGTACGTCAGAACGCGTGGCAGAACAGGATCGTCACGCTACCCCTTCATCATGATGCCCTGTCTTCTCAACTCCTCCGCAGTGCATGATTTGACGATTTTGGCAAAGGTGCAACTGAAACCGCTATGGCATTGAACCGTCATTCACTATTCCCTTATTTAAATCAAGGACGGGGCCCACTCTTCCGGCCGAGGAGGGATGCCGGAGGAGACCTGATCTCCACGAGTATCCGCCACGACGAAGCGCTCGCTACGGTCCCAATAAGAATTCGAGGATGACGACGAGGTCAAGAGGTCCCTGCTCAAAGCAATGCTGGGTGGTAGGGCGATCTTCGACTTCCGGAGAAAGGGAGGGAATCGGAGGAAACCACCCCTCAGGTATCCGCGAAGCTCGAGCCTTCCGGGTCTCCGAAGAAGTTGAGGATGATGGCGGACGAGGGGAAGGAGGTCCCGTTGGCTTCTTGACAGCCGGCGGGGCGATCTTTGGGAAGCGTTAAAATGAAGAGCCTCGACGGCGGCGGCGACGACCTCGGCTTAGATTAGGAATCGATAGTAATGGCCATAGTAGTAGGCCACTTTTGTGTCGATCATCCTGTAAGCAATGATCTTTTGAATGAATGAAAATCGATTCCCAAATATTGTTCCTCTTTGCTTCAATTTTGCCGATAACCGAAATCGGTCGATGCCTCAGAAGTCGATGACACCATATCGGCTTTCATCCTGCTGCACGCATACAGTCAAACAAGTCAAATCGCACAGAGCCGATGACTACCCATCGGCTTCTCCCGAAAAACGTTGACAGGGTCAACCTTCAGTCGCATTCTTAGACACATCCCAACGGCCATTTCTTGGTTTCAAATGACGACCTGCGACCTTCCTCAACACGGTAGATTCAAACACGGACGACCCAAATCTCCAATTGCCCACCGAAAAACGTGCCCCGCACAGACGACTAGCGACAAGCAAAGATGAAGATGATGAGGTTTGTAACATGTGTGAACCTCTAGCATCGATGACCGTGCATCGGCTACATATATATATATATTTTTTAAACCTTCGTAGGCAGAACTCCGCCGGCCATTTTTTTTTTTACTCGGCCGATTTTCAGCATCGGCCCCCATATTTTTACTGTCCATCGTTTCTCGTGTCTTTACCTAGCCGATTTCATGTAACGGCTCCTCCAGTTTTACTGTCCAACATCCCACATGCTTGGGAAATATTTCTTGAGATGTTGTCCATTGACTGCCACTGGGAACTTTACTCCATCCAACTCTTCGAGCATGTACGCGTTCCCTCTTAAAACTTGGTCGACCTTGTACGGCCCGTGCCAATTTGGAGACCATTTACCATATGCTGCGTCCTTAGTACCCAAGGGCAACACAGCTTCCCATACCAGATCTCCAACGTGGAACTCCTTTGGCTTCACCTTCTTGTTGTAGGCACGAGCTACTTTAGCCTTGTTCTCTTTTATTTTCTCAAGCGACCACAGCCTAAGCTCACCACATCTTCCACCTTGTCACTCATCAAAGCTGCATATTCTTCACCGTTAGCTCATTACGAAAAGTAACACGTCTCGATCCAGCCGTAATTTCCCAAGGCAATACGGCTTCTTGCCCATAGACCAAATGGTACGGAGGTTTTATCGCCCCATGGCACGACATGATAAGCCCATAAAGCCTCGATAAAACCTCATGCCAACGCCTAGGGTGCTCATCGATTTTCCTCTTGATCAGCTTGATAAGACTACGGTTGGGCCTCAGCTTGCCCATTTGCTTGAGCGTAGTACGGAGATGACCGTATCGCTTAATCCTGTGTCCTCACGTAACTTTCGAACTCGTGAGAAATAAAAACCGAACCTCCATCGGTTGTGATAGTCAGGAATCCCAAACCTATGAATGACGTGCTCTTTCACGAAATCGATGACATCTTTTGAACTTATCGACTTCATAGATGACTTCCACCCACTTGGTAAAATAATCTGTGATGGCCAAGATCCACATGTGGCCCTTGCTTGACGGAGGATTGATCTTGCCGATCATGTCCATGCCCCAACCTCGGAATGGCCAAGGCTTGATGATGGGATTCATTCTTGATCGGTACCATCCGGATTTTTCCAAATATCGACATGCTTGACACCTTTGTAGTACTTAAAACAGTCCTCGAGCATGGTAGGCCAATAAAACCGATCTTTGATCAATCACTTCATCTTATGAGCCGACTGGTGAGTCCCACAGGCGCCTTCATGTACCTCGTGTAGGAGCCGATTAGCCTCGGTTGTTCCCAGACATTTGAGCAATAATCCTTCCAGGGTCCTGTAAAACATTTCGTCCCCAATAAGCACATACTTCATGGCTCTGTACCTTATCCGTTTAGGTGCCCCCCGAGCCGAATCCTTCAAGTAATTGAAGATATCGGCTCTCCAGTCGTCGGCTTCGGGTCATGCACTGAATATCGGCTCCCTCCGCCTCTTTATAGCTGAAGCCATCCGTGCAAGATTATTTGCCTCTATGTTCTGCGATCAGATCCAGCTGAAGTTTACGTATCGGAATCGTGCCATCAACTCACGGCAGTGCAACCATAATGGGAAGAGGGACTCGCTCTCGCACTTGTACTCCTCTGTGAGTTGGGAAATCACCAACTTCGAGTCACCAAAAATTTCCACTGCCTCCGCTCCGGCTTCGAGGAGTAACTACACCCCCTTGCGTATTCCCTCGTACTCGGCTTCATTGTTGGTGCGAAGGGTAGACAACCTGATGGAGAAGGAAAATGTTGCCCCCCGGGGCGACACGAGCAAAATGCCTATGCCGCAGCCATCGTCACAAACTGATCCGTCGAAAAACATAGCCCACGCTTTTATGGACAGTGCTGCTATGTTAGTGTTGATCCTCTCCGCAATAAGATCAGCCAGCGCCTGTCCCTTAACAGCTTTCGCGGGTTGATACCGGATGTCAAACTCTGATAATGCAAACATCCATTTGCCCAATCGGCCTTTTAACATAGGAGCCGATAGCATGTGCTTTATGACGTCCGACTTGCATATGATGATGACCTCTGCTGATAGCAAGATGTGGCGACTTGGTGCATGTAAAAAACAAACAGAGGCACAACTTGTCGATATCTGGATACCTCGTCTGCGTCCAGCATCCTTCTGCTTATGTAGAATACGACTCGCTCTAGCCCATCATGCACTTGTACCACCACTGAGGCGATGGACGTGTCAGCCACTGACAAGTAAATATAGAACGGTTTGTCTGGCTGGGGTGGAACTAACACTGGCGGCTTTGTCAGATATTCTTTGATCTCGTCGAAGGCCCGTTGTTGTTCTGCCCCCCAGCGGAATTCCTCGTCAGCTTTAATTTTCACGAGCCCCATGAACGGCTCTATCCTTCCTGACAGGTTAGAGATGAATCGTCTGACGAAGTTGATCTTGCCGATGAGAGACTGCAGCTCTTTCTTTGTAGTGGGTGGCTTCATTGTTCGCACTGCCTCCTTACTCTTCAGGCCGATCTCAATCCCGCGTTCGTGGACCAAGAAACCCAGGAACTGACCGGCCGTTACTCCGAAGGCACACTTCTTTGGATTCATCCTCAGGCCGAACTTCCTTGTTCGGTCCAGGACGCGTTGTAGATCGCCCAAGTGCCCTTGCGCTGAAGCAGACTTGACCACCACGTCGTCAATGTAGATTTCCACCAGCTTGCCGATCAGGTCGTGGAAAATATAATTCATGGCCCTCTGGTATGTGGCGCCAGCATTCTTTAGTCCAAACGTCATGACCACATACTCGAATAACCCCACCGAACCTGGGACTCGAATGCAGTTTTGTGTATGTACGGAGCCATAAAATTTGGTTGTAACCATTGCCATCCATGAAACTTAAGATCTTGTGACCAGTCTACTTTCGGCATCGGATACTCATCCTTTGGGGTAGCCTGTTGAGATCCCGAAAATCTATGGCGACCCGCCATTGGCCATCCTTCTTCTCTGGGCACTATACTAGAAATCCATTCAGCATACCTGCATGGCCTGATTAACTTGGCTGTCAACATTTTCTCTACCTCCTTCTTGACTTCTTCCAGAATTTCGGCCTTCATTTGTCGTGCTCGCTGCTGAAATGGCCGGAATCCTTTTCGATGGGAGCCGATGCTCAATGATGCTCCTGTCTAAACCAGGCGTTTCTGTGTAGTCCCAGGCGAAGCAGTCTGGGTATCGTTTCAACAGGGCGATCATTGGGCCTCGCAGACCTGGATCTAACTTCTTGCTGATAAATGTTGGTCGTGGCTTATCCCGGGACCAATATCAATCTCTTCGATTCATCGGATGTGAACCCATACCCAAGCTTTCCGTCACTGTCAGTCGATGCTAAACACAGGGCAAGCGTGGGTGAGGACAACAAAAATAATTTGGGCCGATTGCGGAATTGCCCCTTGATTGCGTTAGTCGAGGGTGGCGTACACCTCATGGTTTTACAATGGCGGGCGTCTCCACTTTCACGACTACATGATCGCTTGTCGTATGATCGTTGCTTTTTATTTTTGTGGCGATCGCGAGGATCGGCGTACTACGTATGATCGTGGACCTTTCTACTGTCGGGCCGTGGATAAGACCAGCCTCACCCGCTTTTTGACGCGCTTCAATGCGCTCGCGTCAAACTGATTCCGAGATCGGCTCTTGGTCTTCGCTTCGGATGTTCATGCCAACAATGGAAACCTCGATAGAATCGTCGCATGGACGACCTCCACTTCATCCCGTCGCCCCATGTAAACCTTTGGTGCATCGTGGATGGAATGCAGCGATTAGCGTGGATCCAATCCCTTCCTAGCAAGACGGGCGAGGTATTCTGTTCACGACGAAAATGACGTGGGTATGGTTTTCCGCCCACGGTCGGATCACGTTCGTAACGCCTTGCGTTTCAAGATCGTCCGCTGAAGTCGCTTAACGTGACGTTGGTTTTGATCAGGTCCGCGATGGGCGTCCCAAACGTCGTAGCATGGAGTATGGCATGATATTAATCGCCGCTCGGTGTCCACCAACATCTTGCCGACGGGTTGTCCATTGATGTAGCCCGCAGTACAGCTTCGGATGTTTGTAACCCTTTTCGTGGCTTCTCAAAGATAGCGGCCGTGGGCGCGGTCAGCTGTACTCTTGGTAGCATATTGGTTCGTGGCGCGAGAACTCCGCCGAGTATGAACACCATGTTTGTGCCGATGATGCATCGGCTTTTATTGGCTTGGGGCGCCACTCTTTCCTTGGCGCGGCCCTCGTCTCCGTAGTCTGCCTTACTTTGACGGCGATCAGGCCGTGCTTTCTTTAGCGTGGAATCTGCGCTTGACCTCTTCTAAGTGGCGGCCGTTGCACTCTACGCTTACGGGTGTGTCCGAGTCCATCGGCACCACCTTGGGCGGTGAAACCTGTCTTCTTCTTTGTCATCCTGGGCCTCCCAAAGCCCTTTGCCCGAGTGGACTCCTTGGGGCGGCTCGAGGTTGGAGAGGTCCTAGACGTTCGAACACCGACATCGGCCTCGTGCCCTTCTTTTGTTGTCCACATTCAGGCGGGTTGTCATGTAGGCAATCGGCTCATTCCCACGTCCCAGCAATGCTTGAAAAAGGGCAATCCCAATGTTTGTCTGCCTTCCTTCTCTTTGGGTGGTCTCTGGCGGTGCCCATGTCTTTCATTGTCTCCATCGATGGCGCCGTTGATCATCTTGACGCCATACTTATTAAGGAGATGCGTGGAATGTGGCTTCGATACCGTACCTCCTCACTGTTCCTCTGTTAAGTATCGCGTTATCGTGCTGGGCGTCGCGTGGACCAGCTTTCTCTCTTTCTTTGCCCCGAGAGAGGATCACCTCCTTCCTTGTATGCCATGGTGGTACCAGACCCGGCCATGTTGACCCGAACGAAAAGTCCGGTTGGCGTCTCGCGAGCGATCGAGGCTCTATCATGTTGACACCGGAAGCGGGTTCGTGTCCACTTTCATGGCGAATCGCGAGGATCAGCGGCCTTGTTCTATTGCCATCTGGATTTGGCGGCGTAGCTCTTTGCAATCATTGGTGGTGTGGGTGAACGAATGATGCCACTTGCGATGGTCTCCGTTCATCTCTGGCGGTAGGGATTTTGTGGCCCTCGGGTAACCTCACTGTTTCTCTTCAGAATAAATCGAATATCTGCTCGGCTTTGCTCACGTCAAGTCAAACCCTTTCAAAGGCCCTATTGTTTCACCCACTTGCGGACACGGGTCCGCCCCGAGCCCACTCGGCCACGGCCACCTCGGTCTTGTGTAGGATCATCTTCTTCAGAACGACCAGGCTTACGGGCCGCTTGAACTGTCTTGGTATAACTTCGGTGGCGCTGTTCATACATCGCCGGTAAGGCCACCTGTCTTGTACTCCACGGAAAGCCATATCCTTGATGGGTGCTAAGAGTCCCAACACCGCCAGCTCGATTGCTTCCTTCTCGGTTAACGAGCCGAGTAACATCATTCTTGATGGTCCCGGCCGGATGTATTCGCGGCTTTCTCCAGCTTCGTCGTGCTGCGCCAGTGCGCAATGCCAGCCTCGGTAGCCTCCGAATGGTCTTGGATGTGGGCTTCTTCTAGTTGCTTCCAGTGCGAATTGAATCGGTGGCGTGAGGTACCACCCAAAGGCTGGTCTTAGAGATTGTGCAAAAAATCTCACGCAGATTTGATCCGTCGAAATCATGCCTAGCCGTGCTGTATCGGCTTACGTGCTCGATCGAGCTTGACCCCTCGACCCGCTGAATCTTGAGAACTCGGGAGCTTATATTTGGGCGGTAGTGGAATCAGGTCAAACTCGTTGGTACGGCTTTGAGTAGCCGACAGCGCCTTTTCGACGGGTTTAACCGATCTCTCAAGATGGCGTGATTTGGTCCTTGTTTGAGCTGCAGGGCTGGATTCTCATGGCTTGTTCGATTGGCATACTTGGCTACGCGCTTTGTTGTCGGCGTCCATCCGGACATCGTTGCTCGAGAACGCCGCTCTGAAGATCTGCGGCGGGAACCCCGCGGAGACTCCTGATTGCGATCTGGTGCGCCAAGTTGTTGCGATCCGACGTAGGCACATATGTACCCATGCGGGATCTCCTTGGGTGGCTCGAACGAATTGGCAATCACTGGATCGCCTCGGCCTTGTAGACAATGTATGCCGCTGATCTGGCGGCTCGGAGCCGAGTGTGAATGGCGATTCTTGACTGGTGTGGAGCGGTCTTTCTCCTTGGTGGGTTCCTAAAGTGGGCCCACGGAGAGTACTGATGTTTCATGATCTCTGGACCACGCGAACCGCGACTTCGAAAAGCGTTCACGGGCTCTGAGTGGCGGTGTAGAGAATGAGCCACCATGTAGTTGACCTCTGTCGTAGAGCCTGGGCGTTCCTCCGAAGGAAATGCAGATCCACTTCATCGAGAGCACCCTCGGGAGAATCCCTTCCACTTGATGCCACGCTGCGGGTCCTCTCGAAAGAGCCGATGGTCGGCTTTGAAGAGCCCTTTGATCTCGTCATACTTCGCTTTGTGCTCAGCAGAAGCTCGTCGTGACCGGCCTGTTCTCCATCGCGTCGGACATTGATGTAGACGTTGTTGAAGGTCCCACCGGCGTGCGAAATGTGTTGCTGTCAAAACTCACCGGGCGGCGGCGAGCAACACGAAGAGCCGGAGGCTCAGGCGGCTGGTGGGCCCCGGTCCCTCGGTCAACGCCGCCAAATCTTCAAGCACGCCGCGTCTGTCTTGGTTCGAGGCGTGCCACGACCTATACCTGTCGGAAGGTGATGGATTGCTCGATTGGTTTCTGCGGTAAACAAGTATCGTAAAATTCGAGCCGTGATCGGCTCCCGAGTTTCCAGTAAATCGGCTTTCAGAGCCGATTATCCCCATGGCTCTGCATTGGATCTATGATAACATGGGGTTTTGCTTAATTACTACAAGTTAAATCGATCTACGATAGTTTGGTGTTTTCACCACGCAACCGGAATGTCCCACGCGTAGTCAAGCCTAATAGATATGAAAAATAGTAGAAAACTGATCCTAGAGAAGGCCTAAAAACCAACATAACGTCAATTCCCGGAACGTCCCCTCTAAGATCAATAAACCATACCTTACGTATTACCGGATCGTTCAACCCGTTTGTGAGGCCTAATCACGTGGATATTAAACTAAACCTTGATGAACAAGGCACAACTATAACAGATCAAATCGACTAAGCAGAAATCAAGCAAGATGCCACCTTCACACCCGGGAGAGGGTGTAAAGACGGCGAGATAGCTAGAGGTAGCATAAATAAGCAATCATAGTAAAAGCATCGATGCTAGCTCTAACAAATCTGTGGTAAAGGTGTTACTCGCCATCAACAAGGCTTGACGAGTAACACGGATAACGATAGTAAATATCGCCTAGATCGCAAGATGCGATCTAGGCGCATATGGCACTACCCGAGAAAACCCTAGAAACAAGGGGTGGCGATGCGCCGAGATTGTGTTTGTTGTGAACGTGATTGTCCTTCTTTTTTCGATAACCTTAGGTACATATTTATAGTCCGGAGACTCTCTACTTTTGGAGTAACTTTACAACTCTATCTTTACCTAAACTGAAACGGAACCTAGACTGAAACAAAACCTACTATGATATAAGATACACGGGCAATTCAGCCCAAATCTACGCACTAGGCCGATCCAACCACACGTTGAATATATGTATCTTCTAAGCCCATCTTGATCACGGCCCATCCCCTTCGTAGGCCAAAATATGGCGATAACAATCAACAACAAGATCATATCGTTAGGAGAATGATATGGTGGACATACTCCTATAGATAAGCGTAGCATAAAGATCAAGTCATTTCAATAGTTCAATTGCTATATGCTTTCTGATACATAGTAACATAATTCCTTCGACCATGAGATCATGCATATCACCTTTACCGGATGGATGCTTTGATGACATCAAACACCACACCGTAACTGGGTGGCTATAAAGGTGGCATTGAGTGTTCGGAAAGTATTGGTTGAGACACATGGATCAAGAGTGGGATTTGTCCATCCATATGACGGATAGATATACTCTGGGCCCTCTCGGTGGAATGTCATCTAATTATCTTGCAAGCATGTGACTGGCTCACAAGGGATCACATATCACGGGAACGAGAAAAGAGTACTTATCGGTAACGAGGTTGAACTAGGTATGCAGAGATACCGACGATCATAACCTCGGATAAGTAAACTATCGTGAGACAAAGGGAAATTGGTATCGTATATAAGTGGTTCATTCGATTGCAAAGTATTCGTAGAAATATGTGGGAGCCATATGAATTTCCAGATTCCTCTATTGGTTATTGTTCGGAGAAGTGTCTCGATCATGTCCGCACAATTCACGAACCGTAGGGAGACACACTTAAGGATTCGACGTTGTTTGAGTAGTTATGGTATTATGAGAAAGAGACTGAATGTTGTTCGGAGTCTCGGATGGGATCCGGGATATCACGAGGTGATCCGAAATGGTCCGGAGAATAAGATTCATATAAGGAAAGTCCCGTTTCGGAGTTCGGGAATGATTCCGGTGTTTTCATCGGGAATGTTCTAGAAGGTTCCGGAATGTCCGGCACTCCGGAGGGGAAAGGGTACATGAATGTGTCATTGCATGTTGGTATGATTGCATCATGTACTAAGTGTTCTCGCTGTTCCAAATAAAGGATTAAATTGAATCCTAAATTGAAAAGCCAAATAGCAAGTTTGAAAAGTCAAACGGCTAAAACAGGAAAGAGAGGGAAAGAGGAAAGAGGGGGCAAACCGAGTTGGGGAGGGAATCCCTCCTCCAACCGGCGGCCCACCTCCAAGCCGAGTTGGGGAGGGACTCCTCCCTCCCCTGGCGCCGGCCCTCCACCTATAAAAGGAGGCGGGGCTCCTCCTAGACACACAAGTTCCTATCCTCTAAATCTAAACCCTAGCCCTAGACTCGGTTTAGAGCCGCTTTGGTTTAGAGCTTCTAATTGCACTAGCCTTCGGATTAGAGCCTTCTAATTGGTGTGTCTAAACCCTAGACCACTAAAGCTCTCTCATACTCCACCATACTCGCTCGGCTTAAGGCGAAGCCTCGGGATCTCCCTCTACTTAGGTACCACTTGGTTGCCGGAATCGCGAGAGAGTGGTACAACCTCCATTTTCTTTGGAACAAGGGAGAGGAAGGTCTTCGTCGAGTACCGAATGTGTGACCGATTGCGAGCGCCCGGAGCTTGGTACGGAAGGATCGTCTACGATCTTGAGATCGGGAAGAGTACGACTACATCACCCACGAGAATCCTCTCGTTAAACACTTTGGAATCTTCGAGGGTAAGTTATTCCATCGACTCGTTGCTACAATCTAGTAGATAGATCTTGGCTTGTTTGTTTGTATGCGATAGAAATTTTTGTTTTCCATGCTACTAAACCCTACGTGGTATCGAGCCGTGTCTATATGTAGATCTGTTGCAGAGTAGAACACAATGGTCATTGTGGGCGTTGATGCTTTTATTGTCGATTGCTTCTTGTGTACTTTGCATCTTGCGGTATGTTGGGATGAAGCGGCCCGGGCTAACCTTACATGACATTGTTCATGAGACTTGCTCCACGCTTGACATGCAACTTGTATTGCATAAGTGGCTTTATGGTGCCTGTTTCTCCTAGCATAGTTAAGATCCAATTTACAACGGGTGATCAACAATGCTAGTATCAATGTTGTGGTTCTTGTTCGTAAGTTAGAATGACACTTATTGAAAGCCCCAAACCACGTAAAATATGCAAAGAAAGTAGAGGTGTCTAACTTTGTTTTGCAGGGGTGTGCAGTGATGTGATATGGCCATGATTGTGATTATATTTGATGTATGCAATGATCCTTATTGTAAGTTGGCAACCGGCTGGAGCCATATGGTTGTCTTTAATTTATGATAAGACCCGCGTGTCTATTCAAAGTAGTTGTAATAGTTGAAGCCGGTGGACGACAACCATGGAGAAGCGTCATTGACCTTGATGCAATGCCGGTGATGATGGAGATCATGTTCGTGCTTGAAGATGGAGATTGGAAGCACAAAGAAGAAAGGCCATATCATATCACATATTTTGAATTGCATGTGATGTTAATCCTTTATGCATCTTGTATTGCTTGGTAGACGACGGTAGAATTATAAGATGATCCCTCATGCACATGAATTTCAAATCATAAAGTGTTCACCCTTAGTTAGCACCGTTGCTAAAGCTTGTTGTTTCGAAGCACCACGTGATGATTGGGTGTGTTAGATTCTGCAAGTGTATACAACGTGAGCAAGCCAGATTTGCTCATGCGGAAACTAAGGTTTGATCTTGACGAGCCTAGCATGTACAGACATGGTCTCGGAACACGGATCACCAAAAGGTAAAGCATGAATCATATAGTAGATATGATGAACATGACGATTGTTCGCCATTGAAACTATATCAACTCTCGTGATGATCGGTGTTGATGTAGTGGATTTGGTTCGTGTGATCACTAAAACAATGTGAGGGATGTTGTTTTGAGTGGGAGTTCACCTAGTTTAATCTCATCATTAATTTGAACTCAATTTGTCATAAACTTAGTCTAAACTATTGCAAATATGTTGTAGATCAATGGCAGCCCCTACCATCAATTTTAATGCGTTCCTAGAGAAAGAAAAGTTGAAAAAAAATGGAAGCAACTTCGCGGATTGGTTCCGCAATTTGAGGATTGTCCTCACAGCTGGTAATTTGACCTATGTGCTGGATGCACCGCTGGGTGACCCACCTGCAGCTGATGCTCCCGATGAAGTAAAGAATGTTTACCTCGCTCGGAAGAATCAGTACTCCATAGTTCAGTGTGCTATCTTGTATGGTTTAGAATCGGAGCTTCAGAAAAGGTTTGAAGAATCAGACCCATATGATATTGTCGAGGATCTCAAATTGATTTTTGAGACTCATGCGGCAATTGAAAGCTATGAGGCTTCTGAAAAGTTCTTTAACTGCAAGATGGAAGAAGGCAGCTCAAGTCGGTGAGCATGTGCTTAAGATGTCCGCACGCAAACAAACTTCAAAGCTTGGGTATAGTGATTCCTAATGCTTTGGGATTTACGTGTCCTCCAATCACTACCACCAAGTTACAAGAACTTTGTGATGAACTACAACATGCAGAACATGAACAAGACGTTGCGTAACTCTTTGCCATGTTGAAATCTGCAAGTGGAGATCAAGAAAGAGCACCAAGTGTTGTTGGTCAATAAGACCACCAAATTCAAGAAAGGCAAGTCTAAGCGAAGGGACACTTCAAGAAGGGTGGTAAGAAAGTTACCACCGGCGAAGAAGACCAAGGCTGGACCCAAGCCCGATCTTGAGTGCTTTTCTGCAAGGAGAAGGTCCTCGAAGCGGAATTGCCCAAATTACTTGGCGGATCGAAGAACGACAACATCAAGAAGAAAGGTATATCGATATACATGTTATTGATGTGTATCTCACTAGTACCGTAGTAGTGCTCGGGTATTTAATCTTGGTTGGTTGCTCATATTTGTAACTCAAACGGTCGCAGAATAAGCGGAAGCTAGCGAAGAACGAGGTGACGCGGCGTGGAAGCGGATCAAAGGTTGATGTGATCGTGGTCGGCACGCTACCCCTTCATCTACCATCGGGATTAGTTTTATACTTAAATAATTGTTATTTAGTGCCTATGTTGAGCATGAACATTATATCGGGATCTTGTTTATTGCGAGACGGTTACTTGTTTAAGTCAGAGAATAATGGTTGTTCGATTTATATGAGTAATATGTTTTATGCACATGCACCTTTGATAGATGGTCTATTCTTATTGAATCTCGATAGTGGAAATACACATATCAACAACATTGAGGCTAAACGTTTGAAATCAAGCGATAATTCGACCTATATGTGGCACTGTCGTCTTGGTCACATTGGAGTGAAGCGTATGAAGAAACTCCATTCCGATGGACTTCTTGAATCACTTGATTTTGAATCACTTGAAAGATGTGAAGCATGTCTGATGGGAAAAATGACTAAGACTCCATTTTCTGGTATGATGGAGCGAGCTACGGACTTATTAGAAATCATACATACCGATGTGTGTGGTCCAATGAGTGTAGCATCGCGAGGTGGTTATCGTTATGTTCTTACCTTCACGGATGACTTGAGTAGATATGGGTATATCTATTTCATGAAACATAAATCCGAAACTTTCAAGAAGTTTAAGGAGTTTCAAAGTGAGGTAGAGAATCAATGTAACAAGAAGATTAAATTTCTACGTTCTGATCGTGGAGGTGAATATCTAAGTTACGAGTTTGGCGAGCATTTGAAGAAATGCGGAATACTTTCACAGTTGACACCGGAACACCACAACAGTAATGGTGTGTCCGAACGTCGAACTCTCTTAGATATGGTTCGTTCTATGATGTCACTTACAGATTTACCGCTATCATTTTGGGGTTATGCATTAGAAACAGCCGCATTCACTTTAAATAGGGCACCGTCTAAATCCGCTGAAACGACACCGTATGATTTATGGTTTGGGAAGAAACCTAAATTGTCGCTCCTTAAAGTTTGGGGATCTGAAGCCTATGTAAAGAAGTTCTGAGGACAAGCTTGAACCCAAAGCGGAAAAATCGTCTTCATAGGATACCCAAAGGAAACTATTGGGTATACCTTCTATCATAGATCCGAAGGCAAAATCTTCGTTAAGAATGGATCCTTTCTAGAGAAGGAATTTCTCTCGAAAGAAGTATTTGGAAGGAAAGTAGAAATCGACGAGGTTATCGAACCTTCTCTCGAATTGCGAGTAGCGCAGACCGGAAGAAGTTCTGTGGTGCCCGCACCAATAAGAGAGGAAGCTAATGATGGTGATCATGAAACTTCGGTTGAAGTTGCTCTGAGCCTCGGAGGTCAACGAGAACTCGTACCACTCCAGTTGGTATGAGCCCGTTATGAGTGTCATGTTGGTGACACCGATGACCCCGAGACATATGAGGAAGCGATGATGAGCCCAGATTCCAATAAATGGCAAGAAGCCATGAAATCGAGATTGGATCCATGTACGAAAACCAAGTATGGACTTTGGTGGACTTACCGGATGGCGAAGGTCATCGAGAACAAATGGATTTTCAAGAAGAAAACAGATCTCGATGGTAATGTTATCGTTTATAAAGCTCGACTTGTCGCAAAAGGGTTTCGACAAATTCAAGGAGTTGACTACGATGAGACTTTCTCACCGTAGCGAAGCTAAAGTCTGTGAGGATTATGTTAGCAATCGCTACATATTATGATTATGAGATATGGCGGATGGATGTCAAAACAGATTCCTCAATGGAGATATTGATGAAGAGTTGTATATGATGCAACCCAAAGGTTTTGTCGATCCTAAAGATGCTAACAAGGTATGCAAACTTCAACGGTCCATCTATGGATTGAAGCAAGCATCCGAAGTTGGAATCAACATTTTGATAAGGTGATCAAAAGTTTTGGTTTTTACAAACTTATGGAGAAGCTTGTATTTACAAGAAAGTGAGTGGGAGCTCAGAGCATTCTTAATACTATATGTGGATGACATATTGTTGATTGGGAATGATGTAGACCTTCTTAATAGTGTCAAGGAATATTTGAATAATAGTTTTTCAATGAAGGATCTTGGCGAAGCTTACATATTAGGCATAAAGATTTACAGAGATAGATCGAACGCCAAATATCATTGTCACAAGAGTACATATTTGGACAAAGTTCTAAAGAGGTTTGGAATGGAAGAAAGCAAGAAAGGGTTCTTGCCCATGTTGCTCATCGACCTTGAGTAAAACTCAAAGTCCGACATCTGAGAAGATAGAGAAAGGATGAGTAAGACTCCTATGCCTCACCATAGGATCTCTAATGTATGCCATGCTATGTACTAGACCCGACATTGCATATCCGTTAGTTTAACTAGCAGATATCAAAGTGATCCAGAGTGGATCATTGGACAATGATCAAAAACATCCTTAAGTACTTGAGAAGAACTAAGAATATGGTTCTTTCTTATGGAGGTGATGAACACTCGTTGTTAGCAGTTACACCGATGCTAGTTGGAACACCGATCCGGATGATTCTAAATCACAACTGGATACGTATTTATTTTGAATGGTGCGCGGTTAGCTGGAGGAGTGCAAAGCAAAGCGTTGTGGTGAGATCTTCAACTGAATCGGAATACATGGTCGCCGGAGGCTTCACAAGAAGCGATATGGATGAAAGAGTTCATTACAGTGGGTGTGGTTCCTAGTCTGGACCCAATGTCTCTTGTGATAACATGGGCGCCATAGCCAATGCGCAAGAACCAAGGTCACACAAGAAGTCAAGCACATCAAGCTGTTTTCACGCTTATTCGAGAACATATCCAGGATGGGGATATAAAGATTTGCAAAGTACACACAGATCCGAATATGGCGGATCCGCTGACTAAACCTCTCCGAAGGCAAAACATGACCAACACCAAACCGCCATGGGTGTTCGGTATATTACCATGTAATCTAGATTAGATGACTCTAGTGCAAGTGGGAGACTGTTGAGATATGCCCTAGAGGCAATAATAAATGTAGTTATTATTATATCTTTGTGTTTATGATAAATGTTTACATTCATGCTATAATAGTATTAACAAGGAAACATTGATACTTGTGTGATTTGTAAACTTAATTTGAAGTCCCTAGTATAGCCTCTATACTTCACTAGCTTGTTGGTTGATTAATGATTGTGGTTTCCTATCATGAACATTGAGATGTTATCAACAACAAGATCATATCGTTAGGAGAATGATATGGTGGACATACTCCTATAGATAAGCGTAGCATAAAGATCAAGTCATTTCAATAGTTCAATTGCTATATGCTTTCTGATACATAGTAACCTAATTCCTTCGACCATGAGATCATGCATATCACCTTTACCGGATGGATGCTTTGATGACATCAAACACCACACCGTAACTGGGTGGCTATAAAGGTGGCATTGAGTGTTCGGAAAGTATTGGTTGAGACACATGGATCAAGAGTGGGATTTGTCCATCCATATGATGGATAGATATACTCTAGGCCCTCTCGGTGGAATGTCATCCAATTAGCTTGCAAGCATGTGACTGGCTCACAAGGGATCACATATCACGGGAACGAGAAAAGAGTACTTATCGGTAACGAGGTTGAACTAGGTATGCAGAGATACCGACGATCATAACCTCGGATAAGTAAACTATCGTGAGACAAAGGGAAATTGGTATCGTATGTAAGTGGTTCATTCGATCGCAAAGTAATCGTAGAAATATGTGGGAGCCATATGAATTTCAGATTCCTCTATTGGTTATTGTTCGGAGAAGTGTCTCGATCATGTCCGCATAATTCACGAACCGTAGGGAGACACACTTAAGGATTCGACGTTGTTTGAGTAGTTATGGTATTATGAGAAAGAGACCGAATGTTGTTCGGAGTCTCGGATGGGATCCGGGATATCACGAGGTGATCCGGAATGGTCCGGAGAATAAGATTCATATGAGGAAAGTCCCGTTTCGGAGTTCGGGAATGATTCCGGTGTTTTCATCGGGAATGTTCTAGAAGGTTCCGGAATGTCCGGCACTCCGGAGGGGAAGGGGTAAATGAATGTGTCATTGCATGTTGGGATGATTGCATCATGTACTAAGTGTTCTCGCTGTTCCAAATAAAGGATTAAATTTAATCCTAAATTGAAAAGTCAAATAGCAAGTTTGAAAAGTCAAACGGCTAAAACAGGAAAGAGAGGGAAAGAGGAAAGAGGGGGCAAACCGAGTTGGGGAGGGAATCCCTCCTCCAACCGGCGGCCCACCTCCAAGCCGAGTTGGGGAGGGACTCCTCCCTCCCCTTGGCCGACCCTCCACCTATAAAAGGAGGCGGGGCTCCTCTAGACACACAAGTTCCTATCCTCTAAATCTAAACCCTAGCCCTAGACTCGGTTTAGATCCGCTTTGGTTTAGAGCTTCTAATTGCACTAGCCTTGATTAGAGCCTTCTAATTGGTGTGTCTAAACCCTAGACCACTAAATCTCTCATACTCCACCATACTCGCTCGGCTAAGGCGAAGCCTGCGGGATCTCCCTCTACTTGGTACCATTGTTGTCTTCGGAATCGCGAGGAGAGTGCTACAACCTCCATTTTCTTGGAACAAGGGAGAGGAAGGTCTTCGCCGTATCGAACGTGTGACCGATGGAAGCGCTGCCGGAGCCTTGGGAAGGATCGCCTACATGATCTTGAGATCGGGAAGAGTACGACTACATCACCCACGAGAATCCGCTCTCGTTAAACACTTTGGAATCTTCGAGGGTAAGTTATTCCATCGACTCGTTGCTACAATCTAGTAGATAGATCTTGGCTTGTTTGTTTTGCGATAGAAAATTTTTGTTTTCCATGCTACGAAACCCTACAAGAAAAACAATAGTACCGTTGGAATTTTGCCTAAATAGATTCAGCCCATTTATTATATGTCCATAAATTTCTGAAATCTTAAATATTCATTTGGCCCATTAATGCAAGGAAAGAGATGGGATAAAAGTTTAGTTTCACATTGCTAGTTGAGTGAAAGTTGGACCAGCTTATAAGGAGAGTTCTTCCAACACTTGTAAGAGATTAAGAAGAAAAGATATATACACGCGCGCTGCTCCTCGTGGCTCGCCTCGGCACGTCACGACGCGCGCACGCGCCGTGGGTTGCGGAATCTCGTCGAGCCGAGTTTTATTTTACCGCACATGAATGGTATATGCTGAAACATTTTGCTCGAATGGATTTTTAATACGAGCTAAGTGGAAATGAATACGAATTGAGTGGCGGATGTCCGGTTGGCTGCCACCTATTCTCTTCAACTTCCGTCTCTTTGTTTCATCTTCTGCACATGCTGTCTGTCTTCCCTTTGTGCCTATAAGAGAGAGGTCGCGTCTCCTATCAGACACATCGTCGCACAACCCTTTGCGCGTACAGTTTCAGAGCACTGTGCTACCTAGATCTTCCCCATACCGTCTTGTGGCGTGCACCGCAAGCCGGGACAGTAGACCTCCGAGACCCCTCTGCTTCGAGTCCTATATGGGAGAAAAGTGGTATAGTTTTTTGGGAGCTCTATTGGCGCGACTACTGACTTCATCGTAGACTCCTTCACGGATAACGATAGCGCCGACGTCTTTCCCAACCTCTTCTTCGATGACATGGCTGACGATAGTGCGAACGTGAACGCTAGCGGTTCCTCTGCTGCTATGATGTACATCCTCTTTCTCAACATTGTTCTGATCGTATCTCAAGTTTTATGCCTTGCAATCCTTTTGGTTATCTGCTTTAATATGTATTATCTATTTCACATGATTAGTCTAATTTCTATTATTTTATTCATGTTTTATCGCTCGTTTATTATGGTTAATTTGCTTGGTAAATTGCTCTTTTATTCAACAATCCAAAAAACCTTATTTCAGGCATTTTTCCCCAAGTGGCTTTGTTGCTTCTATGAAGCCACCTGTGTTTGAAGGTGTCAATTACAAACGATGGTGTGCGAGAGCAGTACTCTGGTTTTTGACCATGAGCTGCTATAATGTCATCTATGGTGCACCTGAAGGAGATCTTAATCCCGCTCACGAAGAGGCGTTCCAAAAACTTGATACCACTTTCAAGGCTGCCTTGATCAACATTCTTGGCGACAATATTGTCGATTCATATCTGTCATTTAGCAATGGTAAGAATATGTGGGATGCGCTCGAGAGAAAATTTAAAGTCTCCGATGCTAGTAGTGAACTGTATGTCATGGAACAATTCTATGACTATAAGATAGTTGATGACCACCTCATTGTGGAGTAGGCTCATGGAATACAGTCACTTGCCAGGGAGATTGAGCACTTCACTTGTGTGTTACCATACAAGTTTGTTGCCGGAGGCATAATTGCCAAGCTTCCCCAATCATGGAGGAATTTTACTACTTCTCTGAAGCACAAGAGACAAGGCTTTTCTGTGACGGATCTCATTGGGACTCTTGATGTGGAAGAGAAGACGAGAGAAAAATACACACGTGCTCGAGGTACCGAGGAAGGTTCTAATACCAATCTGGTACAGAAAAGGAACTTCCATCCTCACAAGTTCAAGAATAAGGAAAAGTTTGACAGCAAAGGAATGTTCGATGGAAAGAACAAGGCCTCACAGTCTACCAGTTTCAAGAAGAAGACCGATAAGAAGAAAGGTGCTTGTCATGTGTGCGGTGATCCTGATCATTGGGCTCCTGCTTGTCCCAACCGCTTTGACAAACGGCGGCATGGTAAGGGCAGCAAGACTACTAATGTTGTCATGAGCGATGTTGAGATGAAAGATGTTGGGTATCGTATATTACCTACTGTTCTTTCATTATGTCATTCTTCTGATTGGTGGATTGATATGGTCGCTAATGTACATGTTTTTTAATATTTCCATGTTTTCTTCATATCAGATCAGAGGGACTCAAACCATGCTGATGGAAAACGACTCGCATGCTTCTGTTCATGGTGTTAGTACGATCGATCTGAAGTTCACTTCGGAAAGGACTGTGCGCCTGAAGAACATGCATCATGTTCCCTCAATAAATAAAAATATTGTTAGCGAATCTCTTCTGTGTCGAGACGGCTACAAGATTGTATTCGTGTAAGACCCCACCTTTATAAAGGTAAAGGTCCCTGTGATTGCAATGCTAGTCCCTGGATCAAATGCTAGCATCCACAGTTTAAGATGAAGTACACAGATACAAAGGTCTTTATTACATCGTCATTCCAAGATAAACATAGTCTTTTACAACTCCATAGCCAAAGGCTAGTACAAGAGTTCATAACATAAGTAAATAAAGTAAATTCTTCATCTTCATGTGCCACATGCAAGAATGTTGAGTGTAAACTCATAACCCTAATCCTCATCAGAGTAACCTGCAACATCATAAGTTACAACCACAGTGGGTCAATACATTGAAATAGTATTGGCAAGTGATACCATAGTAGAATAGTAGTTTCTAACTTCTATATGAATTTGGCTAAGTGTAGCTTAGGCTAGCTTTGCTCAAAAATAGGTTTTTCCTATCAGTTGAAATCACTAAGTTTTTGTTTGTCAAAAACTCCCAAGGCATCTACCAATAAAGTTGGTGATCCTTTAGCCCTTGTTCAACCACAAGTTTTTAACTTAGAAATTGGGATGATGAGATCCTTGATAGCTTCAGTGTGTTGATGCTCAATTGTCCATTGCCGGGGACACGGCTAAGTACTTAGATTTTTCCTTCTCGAGAGGTGGTGCACAATCCCCACAAGACTCGACATGCATCGAGATGAGATCTTTCAGAAGCCTTACCTTAGACCAAATGGACGCGTTGTTGGAGATATGCCCAAGAGGCAATAATAAAGTGGTTACTATCATATCTTCATACTTATGATAAATGTTTACATACCATGCTATAATTGTATTAACAGGAAACATTAATACTTGTGTGATTTGTAAACACAAAAGAGTCCCTAGTAAAGCCTCTTGTTAAACTAGCTTGTTGGTTAATATTTTTGTAATTATGCCCTAGAGGCAATAATAAAGATGTTATTATTATAATTCTTGTTCATGATAAAGTTTATGTTCCATGCTAGAATTGTATTAAGCGGAAACTTTAATACTTGTGTGGTTTGTAAACAACACCGTGTCCCTAGTACGCCTCTATGGACTAGCTCATTGATCAATGATGGTTAAGGTTTCCTAACCATAGACATGAGTTGTCAATTGATAATGAGATCATATCATTGGGAGAATGATATGATGGATGGACAAACTAAGCGAAGCAATTAGATCGTTTCATCGTGTTCATCTTTGCAAGCTTTTCCTATGTCAAATATTGTATTCCTTAGACCATGAGATAATGCAACTCCACGGTACCGGAAGAAAGCTTTGAGGTCATCAAACGTCATCCTATGAGAGGGTGATCATAAAGGTGTCTCTCAGGTGATCGGAAAGTATCTGTTGGGTTGTATGTATCGAGATGGAATTTGTCCCTCCCAAGTCGGAGAGATATACTTCGGCCCACTCGTGTCGATATCAACACCGCTTGCAAGCATGTGGTTAAGGAGTTAATCACAAAGTGATATCGGATTACGGAACGAGTAAAGTATTTGTTGTGAACGAGATTGAACTAGGTATGATGCATCGACGATCGAATCTCGCAAGTAAAATATCGCGAGACGAAGGGAATATATATGGGATTGATTGAATCTCGGCATCGTGGTTCATCCGATATGATCATCGCTGAATGTGTGGGAGTCAATATGGGTGCCTGCACCCGCTGATTATTGATAGAAGATCATGTCGCATATTCTCGAACCGCAGGTCACACACTTAACGTATCTCGACGCTAGGATAGATTGGATAATTGGTTTATTAATTTTTGTTCGAGTCTCGGATGGGATCCGGGATATCACGAGAGGTTCCGAATGGTCCGGAGAATAAGATTCATACAAGGCAGTTTTTGGAGTTGAATTGTTCCGGGTTAATCGGTATTGTCGGAAGCTTCTAGAACCTTCGGAAGGGACCAACGTGGCCCCACCTTCCGGGAGGGCATGGGCCTATGAGGGAGTGTCCTGGCGCATTGGGCCAGGGCACAAGGCCCCATAGGGCCCAGCCGATCCTGGATAAGTTTAAACTCGTTTAAACTAGAGATAGGATTTCTAGATAAGGGAGAGTTTAAATCGTTTAAACTAGAGATAGGATTTCTAGATAAGGGAGAGTTTAAATTGTTTAAACTAGAGATAGGCTTGGAGGAGGGGCAAGGGCTGGCCCCCCCTCTATATATAGAGGGGTGGTGCGCCCCCTCCCCACTACTACTCCACACCTTCCTCCAAGCCCTAGCTGCCTTGCTACCTTCCTCTCTCCCTCCCGACTGTTTGTAGGCGAAGCCCTGCAGCAGAAATTCTCCACCATATACACCACGCCGTCGTGTTGTAGATCCAATCTATCTCTCCACCATACTTGCTGGTCCGAGGAAGGAGGAGACGTCGAGGTGTTGCATGTGTGCATCTCACGGAGGCACCGCCACTTGTGGTGCTAGATCGGATCAGATCGCGAGGAGGAGAAGCGAGTACGACTACATCACCCACGTTTAACGTTCACTGTGCAAATCTTCAAGGGTATGAAGATCTAATCCAATCTCTCTCGTTGTTTGCATCTCCTAGATTAGATCTTGGCTTTCCCTCTTCGCTCGTAGAAAATTTTGATTTACTATGCCGCCAAACCCTTGATGTATCGAGCTAGATCTATGCGTAGATGTGTTTCACGAGTAGAACGCAACATGGTTGTTGCGGGCGTTGATGTTTTCGTTGCAAGCCTCTTGTTTGTGTTCTTATTATGACGCCGGATAGTGAGATTGAAGCGGTCCAGGCCAACCTTCGACGCCGTTGCGAGACCGGCTCGCACTTGACGTGTGGCTTCTACCACACATGCGGTGGTGGATGTCGATTCTCTCACTATAGTTGTCATGGGATTAACACCGAGTTTGGTAACCATAATATCACCGTTGTGGCTTTTCGTAGGTAAGAATCGTTCTTAGCATCTACTCCCATAAGCCACGTAAAACATGCAACAACAAAGTAGGCGTCTAACTTGTTTTTGCAGGAGTGTTCTGTGATATGGTATGGCCCAAGATGTGATGTGTATAATGTATGCGATGATCATGTTTTGTAATGTTTCATGACTTGCATGTCGATGAGTACACAACCGGCGAGCCATATGGTTGTCTTTATAATTGTGTATGACCATGAGTCAACTTCTTATACGCCATGTAATAGCTTTACTTTATCGCTAAGTAGTTAGCAATAGTTGTAGTTGCTATTCGTGGTGGAGGCAATCATGGTGGAGTGATGGAGATCATGCTTAACGCACAAGATGGAGATCATTGCGAGGATTGGCTATACCATGTCACATAAAGTTATATGCATGTGATGTTTATCCCTTTATGTATCTTATTATGCTTAGATCGCGACGGTAGCATTATAAGATGATTCCTCACTTAAAGATCAAGATAAAAACTGTGTTCTCCCCAAGTATGCACCGTTGCGAAAGTTCGTCGTGTCCAAGCATCACGTGATGATCGGGTGCTATAGACTCTACGCTCACATACAACGGGTGCAAGCCAGTTTTGCACATGCGGAAATACTTGGGTCTAACTTGACGAGCCTAGCATGTACAGACATGGCCTCGGAACACAAGAACCGAAAGGTTAAGCATGAGTCATATGAATGATATGATCGACACCTTGTTGTCCACCATTGAAACCACATCTCTTCTCGTGATGATCGGATTAGGTGTGGTGAATTTGGATCGTGTTCACTGAACAACTTGAGGGATGTTGAATTTAGTGGGAGTTCATCTAGTAATTTGATTAAGTTGAACTATTTATCATGAACATAGTCTAAATTGTACTTGCAAATACTGTAGATCCAATGGCCAAGTCCAACTTCAACTTCAGCGTTTTTTTTTGAGAAAAAGCTTAGAAACAATGGGTCTAACTTCACCAACTGGTTCCGCAATCTAAGAATCATTCTGTCTGGCGGACAAAAGGACTATGTCCTTGAGAAAGCGTTAGGTAACCCCCCTGCCGTAGATGCGCCGGCTGATGAAAAAGCTGTTTATCAGTCGCGCAAGGATGATTATGATTTGATTAAGATCGTCATGTTGTATGCTATGGAATCGGATCTTCAAAATCGTTTTGAAGAGTTCGCCGGGCCCTTTGAGATTCTCGAGGAGCTGAAAAACATGTTTCAGACTCAAGCCCGTTCTGAGAGATATGAGATCTCTAAGAAATTCTTTAACTACAAGATGGAGGAAGGGAGTTCCGTTAGTGAGCACGCCATTAAGATGTCGGGCTACACTCAACGCCTTGAGCAACCGGATCGTGCATGATTCGGAGGAGCTCAAGATTGACACTCCTAGCTACAAAAGTTTTGTAGTTGATCACAATCAGATTGGTTCCACGATATGATCACCGAGCTCTTTGCTAAGATGAAAGTAGCGAGGTGAACATCAAAAAGAATAATCATGTGTTGATGGTCAACAAGCCCCCACCTTTAAGAAAGGTAAGGGTGCAAGGAAGCCCTTCAAGAAAGGCGCAAGAAGCGCAATGCCCTCACGAGAAGAAGCTCGTCTGGTCCTAAGGGACCTTCGAGTGCTTCTATTGCAAGGATAGGGGTCCTTTGGCGCAAGCTGTCAAGTACTTAGCGGACAAAAAGGCTGGCACCATCAAAGGTATATTTGATATACATGTTATTGATGTTTTCCTTACTAGCCCTCGTTGTAGTGCCCGGGTATTTGATACGGTTTAGTTGCTAATATTTGTAACTCAAACAGAGCTACGGAATAGGCGGCTGCGAGGATGAGGTGACGATCGGCGTTGTAGCGGATCAAGAGTTGATGTGATGGCCGTAAGACGCCTCCTTAGTTTTACCTTCGGGATTAGTTTTAAACCTTAATAAATGTTATTATGTGCCTGCGTTGAGCATGAACATTATTTTCGGATCATGTTTATTGCAAGACGGTTATTCATTTAAATCGGAGAATAATTGTTGTTCTATTTATATGAGTAACATCTTTTATGGTCATGCACCTATTGTGAATGGTTTATTTCTTCTAAATCTCGAAAGGGATGAAACACACATCCATAACATTGAGGCTAAGAGATGCAAAGTAGATAGTGATAATACTACTTATTTGTGGTAATCGTCGTCTAGGTCATATTGGTGTAAAGCGCATGAAGAAACTCCATTCTGATGGACTTTTGGAGTCTCTTGATTTTGAATCATTTGACACATGCGAACCATGCCTCATGGGCAAGTTGATCAAAACCCCGTTCTCCGGTATGATGGAGCGAGCAACGGACTTGTTGGAAATCATACATACCGATGTATGCGGACCGATGAGTGTTTCGACGCGCGGTGGATATCGCTATTTTCTCACTTTTACCGATGACTTAAGTAGATATGGGTATATCTATTTAATGAAACATAAATCTGAACGTTTGAAAAGTTCAAAGAATTTGAATGAAGTGGAGAACCATCGTAATGAAAGATTAAGTTTCTACGATCCGATCGTGGAGGTGAATATTTGAGTTATGATTTTCTCACGCATCTTAAAGCAAGTGGAATCGTTTCACAACTCACGCCACGGAACACCACGCAGTATAATGGTGTGTCTCGAGCCGGAATCGAACCCTATTAGATATGGTCCGATCAATGATGTCTCTATTTGCCGTTATCATTTTGGGGTTATGCATTAGAAACCGTTGCATTCACTTTAAATAGGGCTCCATCTAAATCCGTTGAGACGACACCGTATGAACTGTGGTTTGGTGCTAAACCTAAGTTGTCGTTTCTTAAAGTTTGGGGATAAGCTTACGTCAAGAAGTTGATGCCGGACAAGCTCGAACCCAAAGCGAGAAATGCGTCTTCATAGGATACCCTAAGGAAACTATTGGGTATACCTTCTATCACAGACGAAGGCAAAGTGTTTGTCATGAAGAACGGTTCCTTTCTTGAGAAGGAGTTTCTCGAAAGAAGTGAGTGGGAGGAAAGTAGAGCTTGACGAGGTTATTGAACCTTCTCTTGAATTGGAGAGTAGCGCAACCTGAAATTGTTCCAAAGGTCGCCGCACCAACAATAGAGGAAGCTAATGACAAGGATCATGAAGCTTGGACGATGTCATCTTGAACGTCGCAGTCGACAAGGTCGCGTGCCCCTCCTGAGTGGTACGGCAACCCTGTCTTGACTGTCTTGTTAGTAGAAGACAGTGAACCTACGAACTATGAGGAAGCGATGATGAGCCCAGACTCTGAGAAATGGCTGGAAGCCATGAAATCCGAATTAGGATCCATGAGTGAAAACCAAGTATGGACTTTGGTGGATCCTCCTAGCGACCGAAAGGCCGTTGAGTGCAAATAGATATTCAAGAAGAAAACGGACGCGGATGGTAATGTTACCGTCTATAAAGCACGGCTTGTCGCAAAAGGTTTTCGACAAGTTCAAGGTGTTGACTACGATGAGACTTTCTCTCCCGTAGCGATGTTTAAGTCCATTCGGATTTTATTAGCAATTGCTGCGTTTCATGATTATGAAATATGGCAGATGGATGTCAAGATTGCTTTCCTCAATGGCAACATTGATGAAGAGTTGTATATGATGCAACCCGAAGGTTTTGTCGATCCTAAGGATGCTAGTAAAGTATGCAAACTTCAGCGTTCCATTTATGGACTGAAGCAAGCATCTCGGAGTTGGAACCTTCGTTTTGATCAAGTGATCAAGAGCTTTGGATTTGTTCCAAATTGCTATGAAGCTTGTATCTACAAGAAAGTGAGTGGGAGCTCGGTGACGTTTCTGGTACTATATGTGGATGACATATTGATTATCGGAAATGACATCAACATGCTTAACGATGTGAAGAATTATTTGAACAAATGTTTTTCAATGAAAGACCTAGGTGAAGCTGCTTATATATTGGGCATCAAAATCTATAGAGATAGACAAAGACGCCTGATAGCTTTAAGCCAGAGTACATACCTAGACAAAGTTCTGAAAAGGTTCAGAATGGATAAGGCAAAGAAAGGTTCAGTGCCTACGTTGTCAGGTAAGATATTGAGCAAGGCTCAGTGTCCAGCTACGGTAAATGATAGGGAAGCTATGAGCAAAGTGCCTTATGCCTCGGCCATAGGTTCCATCATGTATGCCATGCTGTGTACTAGACCGGATGTGTCCAATGCTCTTAGTTTGACGAAAGATATCAAAGTGATCCGAGTGGAACATTTGGACAGCCGTGAAGAACATCCTAAAGTACCTAAATAGAACTAAAGAAATGTTCTTAGTCTATGGGGTGATGAACGACTTGTCGTAAAGGTTACGCCGACGCTAGTTTCGACACCGACAAGGATGATTCTAAATCTCAGAGGATACGTGTATATTTTGAATGGAGGAGCTGAGTGGAGAAGGCAAGCAAAGCGTGATCGCGGGATCTACAAAGGAAGCGGAATACATGGCTGCTGCAGCGTCAAGTGAAGGAGTTTGGATCGAAACTTCATCCGAGCTTGGCGTGGTTCCAAGTGCATTGGACCTTGGAGATATTGTGTGACAACATCGGCGCCATAGCACTCGCTAAGGAACCAAGATATCATCCAAAGACCAAGCATATCAACATAAGTTTCATATAATCCGAGATTATATAGCGGATGGAGATCGAAGATTAGCAAAGTACATACGGATCGAATGTCGCAGATCCACTGACTAAACCTCTTCCACGTGTAAAACATGATCAACACCTCAGTGCCATGGGTGTGAGATTGTTGCCAGATGTAAACTAGATTATTGACTCTAGTGCAAGTGGGAGACTGTTGGAATTATGCCCTAGAGGCAATAATAAAGATGTTATTATTATAATTCTTGTTCATGATAAAGTTTATGTTCCATGCTAGAATTGTATTAAGCGGAAACTTTAATACTTGTGTGGTTTGTAAACAACACCGTGTCCCTAGTACGCCTCTATGGACTAGCTCATTGATCAATGATGGTTAAGGTTTCCTAACCATAGACATGAGTTGTCAATTGATAATGAGATCATATCATTGGGAGAATGATATGATGGACAGTCACACAATAAGCGTAGCAATTAGACCGTTTCATCGTGTTCATCTTTGCGAAGCTTTTCCTATGTCAAATATTGTATTCCTTAGACCATGAGATAATGCAACTCCCTGGTACCGGAAGAAAGCTTTGAGGTCATCAAACGTCATCCTATGAGAGGGTGATCATAAAGGTGTCTCTCAGGTGATCGGAAAAATATCATTGGGTTGTATGTATCGAGATGGAATTTGTCCCTCCCAAGTCGGAGAGATATACTTGGCCCACTCGGTAATCGATATCAACACCGCTTGCAAGCATGTGGTTAAGGAGTTAATCACAAAGTGATATCGGATTCGGAACGAGTAAAGTACTTCCGTGAACGAGATTGAACTAGGTATGACGGCATCGACGATCGAATCTCGGGCAAGTAAAATATCGCGAGACGAAGGGAATATATATATGGGATTGATTGAATCCGGCATCGTGGTTCATCCGATATGATCATCGATGAATGTGTGGGAGTCAATATGGGTGCCTGACCCGTTGTTGATTATTGATAGAAGATCATGCGCATATTCTCGAACCCGCAGGTCACACACTTAACGTATCTCGACGCTAGGATAGGTTGGATAATTGGTTTATGAATTTTTGTTCGGAGTCTTGGATGGGATCCGGGATATCACGAGAGGTTCCGGAATGGTTCGGAGAATAAGATTCATATAAGGTAGTGCAGTTTTTGGAGTTCGGAATTGTTCCGGTTAATCGGTATTGTCGGAAGCTTCTAGAACCTTGGAAGGGGACCAACGTGGCCCCACCTTCGGGAGGGAATGGGCCTATGAGGGAGTGTCCTGGCATTGGGCCAGGCACAAGGCCCCATAGGGCCCAAATGATCTGGATAAGTTTAAACTCGTTTAAACTAGAGATAGGATTTCTAGATAAGGGAGAGTTTAAATCGCTTAAACTAGAGATAGGATTTCTAGATAAGGAGAGTTTAAATTGTTTAAACTAGAGATAGGCTTGGAGGAGGGCAAGGGCTGCCGCCCCTCTATATATACAGGGTGGTGCGCCTGTAACTACCTCGGTGAATTACGCTCCTAGATACAAGCTGGATGAGTGGTAGTGGTTGAAATAGTGCGGTGGGGCCCCAAAGCCACTCCGGTAGTCCTTTCAGACGTCCCAACCACTACCCTCTCAACGGGACTCAGAGGCGGCGTGAATCGGCGGCGAAGGATCAACTACGACACAAGTGAGTATGTGCAAGCCACCATACAAGAGTACATCGAGCCATACCATCTAGAAAGAAAGGAAATATAGCAATGCCATACGGCAAGATTCAAATGACCTAGATAGATCTATATTTTAGGATACTTCCTCATACAACACATCGTAGTATCATGCTAAGCGGCAAACAAAATCCGAGTACGGATAAGAAGCAAATCGGCATAAGATGCCATAGAAATAAGCACATCCCAACTATGTGTCTCACGGATCCCGTTCCGGAATCTCTACACCGAACGATAGTTGCCCACATCTTCGGCTTCTTCCACCCAGTATCCGTCCTGTGAAGGTACCTGCCCATCTGAACCAATAATTTATCGTGTGAGACCCTAAGGGTACTCAGCAAGTCTTAATGCCTCTAAAGGGGACACAACCTGGGGTGACGCAATTGCAGCGAAAGATAAACCCTAGCAGTTCTCAGATAACGCTAACCATCCGCCTAACCAATGATAGGCGGATGTCCGTGAATTAAGAACAGCGATTATAATGGTAATCTCATCGATCCATCCTCCTCCTCGCTACCAACAAGGCGGACGAACAACCCCCATCCGTTGGCAATTTTATTAACCATTCCATGAGTGTTGCACTATTTACTAGTCAAATTACTTAGTCGATTAAAAGCGGTACTTTAGTTATGCTTGTCTATGATCGAAACTGCTCCAAGTCGTCCATATCCGGACACGGCTTTCGAAAGTTTTACCCGGGTGCACCAATAGCAACACACGCCGATCAACCTCGGAAAAACCAAATCAAAACCAACAACGAGGCTTTCACGAACAATCACAAGATTCGAAATATTTCAGGGGCCACCCTTGAGTCTACCCGCAACGGTAAGCAAGCTCCGAGCGGACTCAAGGTTGTGGGGACTACGTGAACGATCGGGAACCCAAACTGGGCTTGTCGACACCGCGGAATCGTGCCACGATCCTAAACAGTACAGTGTGCTCCTCGCACAATTTAAACACAGAAAGTAGCATGGCATAAGTACAGGATAGTAAATAAAACCGAAAACTAGTTTGTGGCCCCAAGAAATAAGACGGAATCAAGCTCTGGCCCAGGGGGGTCCCATATACCTCCCGGATGTGGATAGCGCGATAAATCAAGGAACAGGAATCAAGTACTCGGGGTCTTACGGGACACAAGTGAGCAGGAAAAACCATATAGCAGATGTTGCTCACCGGTGCCACTTTCTTTAGTTATCCCACTACTACTCAGATTAAGTTGTTTAGGTACCTCATTATACAACAGACTCTCACATACCCTACACATGCTGTTCTACGACTCGCATGGCTCAAACAACTCCTATAGTAGTGGCCCATGGGATGGAGGAACAAGCTTGGTGGGGTTTAAAAGTAAAGGCCATGCATACTTGGGATTCAATTTAACGCAATCGCGACTCACTGATGCAGGAATAAGATAGAGGCAATAGGTACTGTATGTATGCAAGCATGTGGAAGTGCTTGCCTGATAACTCAGTTGAAGCGAGGGACGGATCTGGGTAGTGCTCCTGGTTCTTTTGATATAACCCCTGCTCAGTGTCTATCCGAGAAAAACCAAACAAACAAGGCCAACATGAATATAGAGCACAAGCATATGAATAAGATGCGTCAAGCAAACAATCATGCCATGATGAATAATGCACAATTTACATGGCAATAAGGTAGCATGGCATGGTGAGGTGTGGAAGGCAAGTAATAACATTTTAATGGGGTTTTGGAATCACATTTGTTGCCATAACAGTTGCTTTTCACTATATATTTATATGATGCATGCTGCAATTGAAGTTATGGTTAGCATAAACAGAAAAGTCTCGTCGAGCTGATCATTTTAGACATATCATTTGCTAAATTTGGAATTATAAAACAAAAGTTATTAATTATTTTAGTTCTAGTGGCATTTGTGGTAATTTGAATAAACTTGGAATTTTAAATGTGCAAAAGGCAAATTGGATGGCATATTTGAAATCCTGGCATTTTTCTGGTTCAGAAACATATATTGTTTATATTATTTGGACTAATATTTGAAAAGTTGTTTGAATCTGAAATATATTTGAATTTGAAATATTCAGAAAAAGATTTGAATAAATAAAACAGACCCAGTCATACTTTTCGCACTCAGACAAAGAAAACCCAGCCGCTACAGGTGGGACCTGAGACCTGACCCACGCTGCCAGAAAAGCGGTGGACACCATGGTCCTAGCTACCGACGCAGCATGTGGGACCGGCTACGGTGAGGGCCACACGTCACTCAAATGACGCGACACGGTGGCGATCTGAGGACCGCGGGTTGATTAACAGGTTTGCCAGGATCCTTTTTGCAAAAACTCACTGCCGCTGACAGGTGGGAACCGGGGGACGGCGGATTTAGGCGGGAGAAACTTCGAGGTCCTAAACGCAAAAGACCAAAAACTGTCGGACGGCAGCGGCGCAGCGCTCTGCCGGCGACAACGATCGGCCGCCGTTTGATCGACGTTGGCGAGCGAACCACTGGATGAATCGCATCGCGGCCAAAACGAAAAAGGAAGAGGGTTCATCGGTCTGCAACATTGGTTTGGGATGTTTGCGCGAAGGAGGATCGTGGCGGCGTGGCTCAACATGGCGGATCTCCTGCTGCCGCAGCTTCGCCAAAGACGCGACGCTGGCGCTTCAGAGCGCCGAATGCAACGAGACGCACGGCGAGAGAGAGGAGACGTTGTGCTGGGGAAGAGGAGCTCACCAGCTCGACGATGCGGTTGGCGGGGCTCGAGGCGAGGATCGGAGGGGGCAATGGTCGGGCGTCTGGCGGTCACGGCACGGCGCTCCTCGGCGAGATCCAGCGAGCTCGCCACGGCGTCTGGCAGAGGAAGAAGGCGCTCCCTGCACTGGCGCGCCTCGGGAGCCTGAGCGAAGGGATCTGGGCCGTCGTTAGGGTTTGAGGCCATGGGAGCTCGCTCTGGAAGAAAGAAGGAGGGAGGCGGGGAGGAAGAGAGGCTGAGGGGGAAGATCTGGGGATGCTAGAGACGAGGGGAGGATAAGATCGCCAGGCAAGTAGGGGCAAGGTTGCTTGCGTGGGAGGGTAGGGGCGTTGCACCTCACGTGCATGGGCGTCTTGGCGGTGCAGGCGTGCTCGGCCGGGCTGCTAGGTGGGGCAGGGGGTGGGCCGGGGGAGCCTGAGGGCAGGTAGAACTAGAGGCGGTGGCGGAGAGAGAAAGAGAGGAAGAAGTGAGAGGAGAGGGAGGGGCTCGATCTAGGTTAGGTGAGGGGGGGGTGTCCTTGATGGTGAGGAAGGGGTAGATAGGAACATGGTGAGGTGTGGCCATACTAGATAGGTTTAGGGGTGGTTAGCTAGAGAGGAGAGGGAGAGGGGGCACCTTGGGTTGAGATTAGAATGGGTGTGGTGTAGGTTTTAGCTAGGATGGGTATGGCATGGGGTAGGTTTAGGGTTTAGCTAAGAGGGGGTATAGATAGAGGGAGGTGGTACTTTACTTGATCATGCATGCTTGGACAAGATCACACAAAAACAAAACAAGGGAAAGGGAGAGAGATGTGGTGATGGGGTTGTCCTTATACTTACACATGATCACATGTGTATGCATGGAGATGGGGATAGAGGTTTAGATGATATGGTGAAGAATACTACAAGCCAACACAAGATTTAAACAAAGGAGAGGTGATCCACTTAGAATTCAAGTAAAAACCAAATACTAGAAAAGGTGGCACTTGCATGGCCCATGCAAAATAATTAATGCCAAATTTATCCTTGTGAAAACAATAATATTAACATGGCATTATTCATATGCATTCCCAAAAGGTGGGCAAGGCCAAGCAAAGATTATGGGTGGAATCCAACCAACCAACATGAGCTAGAGATAACCTCTAAATGCCAAGTTCATATTTAGTTGGATGGTGGAATTATAAGGTGGTGAAAGAAAGGTGGTGGAGGTTAAAAGAGATATGCCCCCAACTCAACTTGGGCATTTAACAATATATCAAGAGCCAAATACAATATCAAGAGGCAAATACAATTAATCATGCACATGAGATAAGAACCAAACAAGAAAAAGGTTTTATATGATGCTCAAATGCAAGGTGGTATGATGACATGAGCATGATATGATGATGATGCAACAATTATATGTTGGAAGTGGCCCTTTTTATTATTATCACAAGTAGCATTACAGGTGTTAGACAACTGGGATGCTACAACTCTCCCCCACTAAACAGGAATCTCGCCCCGAGATTCTAGGAAGAAGAAGATACAAAGAGAGAAGGATGGTTGGCACGGAGTTCATCTTCACGCTCCCATGTGGCTTCATCAACAGAATGGTGTGACCACTGCACCTTGCAAAACTTGATGGACTTGTTGCGCGTCCTTCGTTCTGCGGTCTCAAGGATTTTGGTGGGGTGTTCTTGATAAGAGATCTTCTTGGAGGTCGATTAGCTCATGATCCACGGTCTTGCCGGGTCTTTGAAGCACTTCTTGAGCTGAGAGATGTGGAAAACATCATGGACTTTGAGCTTTTCCTAAGCTCCAAGGCATAAGCAACTTCTCCTCTTCTACCACGTATCTTGAAAGGACCGATGTATCTAGGAGCCAACTTTCCTTTGATACAAGCGGTGTGTTCCTCTCATGGGAGTGACACGAAGGTAGACGAGATCACCGGGGCATATACCATATCCGTGTGCTTCTGTCATAGTTGCTCTTCCGACGACTTTGAGCAATCTTCGTGTTCTCGAATGATATGCACCTTCTCCTCGCTTGGGTCACAATGTCGTGGCCAAACCAGATTCTTTCTCCCGCACTGACCAACCAATCGGAGTTCGCACTTGCGCCCATATAGAGCCTCGAATGGTGCCATCTTGAGACTCTTCCGGAAGTTGTTGTTGTAGGAGAATTCAGCATAAGGAAGGCATTCCTCCTCTTCATGCCAAACGAGATGACGCAGTTCAAGCATATCCTCCGTAATCGATTGATTCTTTCCACTTGTCCTTGAGACCGAGGGTGGTAAGCAGTCTGAAGTTCAACTTTGTTCCCAAAGCTTTTGGAAACTCTCCCGAACTTTGAGGTGAAGATGCTCCCACAGTGCGAACTGATTTCAAGTGGAACCCCATACGAGAGACAATTGTTGATATAGAGCTCACCAACTGAATTCCGTAAATTGTTTCTTTGATCGGGAAGAAATGAGCCACTTTAGAAAGCTCGTCGATGACAACAAAATTGCATTGTTGCCCTTCTGCGACCTTGGAAAGCGTGATGAAGTCCATCTCTACTTTCTCCCATTTCCATTAGGAGGTTTCAATGGTAGAAGACCAAATGGTTTCGATGGGCGACCTTCACTCTGCGATGATATCACATTCGAGACATACTTGGCACAATACCGCTTCAACCTGTGCCACCAAGATTGTGTTTTCAAGTCCATGTACATCTTTGTGCTGCCAGGATGGATAGAAAGAACCGAATCATGCGCCTCCTTGAGAATTTGGTCTCTCAGACCCGGGTAGTTTGGAACAAACATCCGGTGTTCAAAGAAGAGCGTGCCTTGATCATCAACATGGAAGGCCTCATACTTCGGAAGGTCAAGCTTAGAGATGAGCTTTTTGGTGTGCGGATCACCAAGCTGACGAGAGCGAATCTGTTCTTACAAGAGAGGAGTAGCCAGAAGGTTCATGAGATGCCCTTGTTCCACAATTTCCAGGTTAAGCTGACGAAATTCCTCGCACAAGAGAGGCTGTTGCTCTTCCACCATGAGGTTGTTTACATAAGCTTTATGGCTAAGCGCATCTGCCATGACATTTGCTTTGCCTGGAGTGTAGTTGATGGTCACATCAAAGTCATTGATTGCTTCGATCCATCTCCTCTGCCGAAGGTTGAGATCAGGCTGAGTGAAGATATACTTCAAACTCTTGTGGTCCGAGAAGATCTCACAACGGTTACCAAGCAAGTAGTGCCTCCATAGCTTCAAAGCAAAGACAACTGCTGCTAACTCGAGGTCATGTGTGGGATAGTTGATCTCATGCGTCTTCAACTGACGAGAGGCATAAGCAACCACCTGTTTCTCTTGCATCAGGACCGCACCCAATCCTTGCAAAGAGGCGCCGTAATATCCGGAAAGGCTTAGATGTATCCGGAGGAACCAAACCTGGTGTGGAAGTGAGCTTCTCTTTGAGTGTCTCAAAACTTTCTTGACAAGGGAGTCCACAGTACTTCTTGCTTTTCTTGAGGAGATCGGTAAGGGCTTTGCTATCTTGAGAAGTTGAACAAAGCGACGGCAATAGCTAGCCGAGAAAACTCCGCACTTCCTTGACATTAGCAGGAGGAAGCCATTCAACTATTGTCTTCACGGTTTCGGGTTGACTGCAATGCCCTTGGCGAGATAACATGACCTGGTATGTTACTTCAGCCAAAACTCACACTTTGAGAACTTTGCATACAAGCGGTTCTCACGAAGCTTGTTGAGTACACACCGCAGGGTTTCTTCATGCTCCTCCTTAGACTTGGAATAGACCAGAATGTAATCAAGATATACCAACACAAACTTATCAAGGTACTCAATGAAAACGGAGTTCATCAGCATCGAGAAGGTAGCAGGTGCGTTGGTGAGACAGAAAGACATGACCGTGTACTCATACAGGCCATAGCGGGTGGTGAAAGCTGTTTTGGGCACATCTTCTTTGCGAATTTTGATTTGGTGATAACCACTTCTCAAGTCCAGCTTAGAGAACACCACGCTCACCTAGGCGATCAAATAGATCATTTATCCGGGAGAGGATATTTGTTCTTGATGGTTTTAGCATTGAGAGCCCGGTAGTCAACACATAGCCTATCGGTTACATCACGCTTCTTCACAAAGATTGTTGGGCTACCCCAAGAAGAAGTGTTGTGTTGAATGAAACCCAACTTGTCTTGTTCATCAAGTTGTCGCTTGAGTTCACCAACTCGGAAGGACCCATTTTGTATGGCCGCTTGGAGATAGGAGCCGTTCCAGTTCAAGCTCAATCACGAATTCAACCTCGCGATCCGGAGGCATACGCAACTCTCCGTGAAAGACATCCGGAACTCACAGACCATCGGTACACTCTGAATAGCTTGCATAACATCATCATTGAGCCGCCAAGGAATAGAGCCGACAGCAGGAGTCGACTTGGAGAAAAGACTATATGGCCTTCAGGAATCTTCACGACATCGAGCGCTCAAAGACAATCAATCACAGCTGCATTTGCTGTCCAACCAATCCATGCCCAAGATGACATCAATGTCGAGTCGCAGTAACAATTAAAGAAGCCGAAGGAAGAACCACCAATCTCAATGATTGCCATGGTCGATATATGCAGCCCTCAGTTGGACCTGGAGATAGGACCATTAGCTTCTTACGGAGAGGATCCAGAGTTAACACATTCTCATATGCAAACTTGTGAGACACAAAAGAATGCGATGCACGTAATCAAAGAGAACTCGTGCAGGACTGAGTTAACGGAAGCATACCCATCACAACCTGTGCATGCTCAGCTTGAGAGGCGTTGACATGATTAGCACGAACAACCGCAGACCGGGCTTAGTGTTGATGTTGAGAGCCCGAGCGGTGGTGCACGAACCGAAGGAGAGCTTGTTGCAGATCTTGGCGGGGTGGAGGAGAGCTTTGTTCTTCATCGACAGTTCACCGAGATGATGTCTAGGATCTCCACACGTGAAGCAGGCACTAGCTGGACGTGGAGCAGAGTAGCCAGGGACTCCGCCAGGCGCTCCAGGGTAGTGGTGGTTGTAGCCCCTGGGAGCCGCAGTGGTGAAGTTTGGTGGCCTTGACGCGAAGCTTGCAGGTCTTGGTGGAGCCGGGAGCGACGGTGGGGTGTTAGGAACCCAGACACGCCACTTAGAAGGAGCTGCCATAACTGCAGAGCTTGATGCATCCCTGTTGTGTTTCTTGGACTCCTCAAACATTTGTCTGCTTGCCTCCTCTTGTAGTGTTGTGTGCTGTAGTTCCAGGAAGGTTGCCGGTCTTGCATGCGTGATTGCATACTTGATCGACGCATTGAGCCCTTGCCTGAACCTTTTCTGCTTCTTCTTGTCATCAGATACCTCATCACCACCATAACAGGATAGATTCATGAAGTTCCTGATATAGGTGTTGACGTTATCATTTCCCTGCTTCAGGTTGAGGAAAGCCTCCTTCATCCTTTCCATTACAATCTCTGAGAGAAACTGCTCTTTGAACGCTCCAGTGAACCTCTCCCAAGTTGGCTGGAACCCAGTGCAGCTTGCCTTCAAGTAGTTCTCCCACCAAAGAGTCTGCATCTCCCTTGAGAAGGTGAGTAGCACACTTGACCCACTCTGTTCGGAACATCGCAGCCTCGAGCAGCCTTGAGATCTCACGACCAATAATCCAAGCGTCAAGACACATCAAACCCGACGAGGTTGAATTTGAGGAAGCTCTTGATGTCTCCACGCTTGGGAGGTGGAGGTAGTGGCAAACTCGTTTCTTCCGACACTCTCCTCAAAGCGTTCTTGGTTCTCTTGCATAGCCCAAAGCATTAGCGATGTTTGACAAATACGAGCCCGATTCCGGAGGTATGTCCTCCTCGATCCGTGGGGAGCCATCCCGTCATTGATATAAAACTCAAGTCGATTACTATAATGGAGAATGATAATAATCCAAAATAGTACCAAGATGGAATTAACCAAGATTAAAGGATACAATTCTCGAGATGATATTAAAATATCAACAAAGTTCATAGCACCTAAAAGATATTAAGCATATCGCATTAATGAAAAGGGTGGTACACAAATATATCAAAGAAATTTTTTTCACAAATTTCGGCATTACAATACCAATAGATGCGCAAAATTACTTAACGAATCAAGATTAGTGACTCTACCGATTCAATATACAAAAGCGAATGATAAAAGTAGTGGTATGGTCGCGACTCCATCCCGCACTCAAATCATTACTCCGCACATGAACAAGTGGAACACATATCCTGACCCCTTCTCCTCACGACGAAACCCAAAGATTGGTAACTACGGAAACGAACACCCCAAACAAGATAGCGTCGGATACAAAGAGGAAGATAGATTGCGTCGGTTTACAAAAGCCTGTCGGTATGGAATGTACCAACAGTTGACAACCAAAAGTAGATAAGATAACAACTAGGATGCAACAGATAGACAAGGGATTACACACACACACACGCACACACAACCTATGGTACTACGGAAACCCAGAACACGTGAATCCTAGTTTGAATTTTGAGAAGAGGATTGAAAACGTTGCACTTCCTTACCAGAAAAGGGTGGGTGGGTAAGAAGAAAAGTGGAAGCAGTCCTACTCTCGCTTTTGTTTTTCCCTAATATACATAACTACCAAAATATTTGCTAGATCGACAACGACTGCTTGGCTGAAACCTCAAGGTCGGATGGCTCGATACCAATTGTAACTACCTGTGAATTACGCCCTAGATACAAGCTCGGATGAGTGGTAGTGGTTGAAATAGTACGGGGCCCCAAAGCCACTCACCGGTAGTCCTTTCAGACGCCCCAACCACTACCCTCTCAACGGGACCTCAGACGGCGAATCGGTGCGAAGGGATCAACTACGTACACAAGTGAGTATGTACGCAAGCCACCATACAAGAGTACATCAGAGCCATACCATCTAGAAAGAAAGGAAATATAGCAACGCCATACGGCAAGATTCAAATGACCTAGATAGATCTATATTTTAGGATACTTCCTCATACAACACACATCAGAGTATCATGCGGAAGCGGCAAACAAAATCCGAGTACGGATAAGAAGCAAATCGGCATAAGATGCCATAGAAATAAGCACATCCCAACTACAGGCCCGTTCCCGGAATCTCTACACCGAACGATCGTTGCCCATGTCCTCGTCTTCTTCCACCCAGTATCCGTCCTGCGAAGGTACCTGTCCATCTGAACCAATAATTTATCGTGTGAGACCCTAAGGGTACTCAGCAAGTCTTTATGCCTCTAAAGGGGACACAACCTGGGGTGACGCAATTACAGCGAAAGATAAACCCTAGCAATTCTACAGATAAACGCTAACCATCCGCCTAACCAATGATAGACGGATGTCCGTGAATTAAGAACAGCAGTTATAATGGTAATCTCATCAGATCCATCCTCCTCCCTGCTTACCAACAAGGAAGCGGACGAACAACCCCCCATCCGTTGGCAATTTTATTAACCATTCCATGAGTGTTGCACTATTTACTAGTCAAATTACTTAGTCAGATTAAAAGCGGTACTTTAGTTATGCTTGTCTATGATCGAGAAACTGTGCTCCAAGTCGTCCATATCCGCGGACACGGCTTTCAGAAAGTTTTACCCGGCCGGGGTGCACCAATAGCAACACACGCCGATCAACCCTAAAAACCAAATCAAAACCCAACGAGGCTTTCACGACGAACAATCACAGATTCAGAAATATTTCAGGGGCCACCCTTGAGTCTACCCGAACGGTAAGCAAGCTCGAGACGGACTCAAGGTTGTGGGACGGTGAACGATCGGGAACCCAAACTGGGCTTGTCGACACCGCGGAATCGTGCCACGATCCTAACAAAGACAAAGGTGCTCCTCGCACAATTTAAACACGTAGTAGCATGGCATAAGTACAGATAGTAAATAAAACCGCAAACTAGTTTGTGGCCCCAAGAAATAAGACGGAATCAAGCTCGCCTGGGGGTCCCATATACCTCCTGATGTGGATAGCGCGATAAATCAAGGAACAGGAATCAAGTACTGGGTCTTACGGACACAAGTGAGCAGGAAAACCATATAGCGAGATGTTGCTCACCGTGCCACTTTCTTTAGTTATCCCACTACTACTCGATTAAGTTGTTTAGGTACCTCATTATACAATGACTCACATACCCTACACATGCTGTTCTACGACTCGCATGGCTCAAACAACTCCTATAGTAGTGGCCCATGGGATGGAGGAACAAGCTTGGTGGGGTTTAAAAGTAAAGGCCATGCATACTTGGGATTCAATTTAACGCAATCGCGACTCACTGATGCAGGAATAAGATAGAGGCAATAGGTATCAGATGTATGCAAGCATGTGGAAGTGTTTGCTGATAACTCGCTTGAAGCGAGGGACGGATCTGGTAGTGCTCCGGTTCTCTTGATATAACCCCGCCGGTGTCTATCCGAGAAAACCAAACAAACAAGGCCAACATGAATATAGAGCACAAGCATATGAATAAGATGCGTCAAGCAAACAATCATGCCATGATGAATGATGCACAATTTACATGGCAATAAGGTATGGCATGGTGAGGTGGAGGCAAGTAATAACATTTTAATGGGGTTTGGAATCACATTTGTTGCCATAACAGTTTTTCACTATATATTTATATGATGCATGCTGCAATTGAAGTTATGGTTAGCATAAACAGAAAAGTCTCACGAAATGATCATTTTAGACATATCATTTGCTAAATTTGGAATTATAAAACAAAAGTTATTAATTATTTTAGTTCTAGTGGCATTTGTGGTAATTTGAATAAACTTGGAATTTTAAATGTGCAAAAGGCAAATTGGATGGAATATTTGAAATCCTGGCATTTTTCTGGTTCAGAAACATATATTGTTTATATTATTTGGACTAATATTTGAAAAGTTGTTTGGATCTAAAATATATTTGAATTTGAAATATTCAGAAAAAGATTTGAATAAATATAACAGACCCAGTCATACTTTTCGCACTCAGACAAAGAAAACCCAGCCGCTTACAGGTGGGACCTGAGCTGACCCAGGCCCACGCCAAGAAAAAAGCAGTGGACACCGCTGGGTCCTAGCTACCGACGCAGTGGGGCCACAATGGGGACACGCACGCCACTCAACAAGACGTGACACGGTGGCGATCTGAGGACCGCGGGTTGATTAACAGGTTTGCCAGGATCCTTTTTGCAAAAACTCACTGCCGCTGACAGGTGGGAACCGGGGGACGGCGGATTTAGGCGGGAGAAACTTCGAGGTCCTAAACGCAAAAGACCAAAAACTGTCGGACGGCAGCGGCGCAGCGCTCTGCCGGCGACAGCGACCGGCCGCCGTTTGATCGACGTTGGCGAGCGAACCACTGGATGAATCGCATCGCGGCCAAAACGAAAAAGGAAGAGGGTTCATTGGTCTACAACATTGGTTTGGGATGTTTGCGCATAGAGGACCGTGGGGCGTGGCTCAACATGGCCAGATCTCCGCCGCAGCCATTGTCGCCAAGACGCGATGCGACAAGGCTACAGAGCGCCGACCGATGCGACGAGACGCACGGCGAGAGGGAGAGGGAGACGTTGTCTGGGGGAAGAGGAGCTCACCAGCAGCTCGACGATGCGGTTGGCGGGCTCGGGAGGCGAGGATCGAGCAGCTGGTCGGGCGTCTGGCGGTCACGGCACGGGCGGCTGCTCCCATGAGATCGGCCGAGCTCCCAAGCAAAGCAGAGGAAGAAGACAGCCTCCTGCACTCTGGCGCGCCTCGGGAGCCTGAGCGAAGGGAGGCTGGGGGGCGCCGTCATTAGGGTTTGGAGGCCATGGGGAGCTCTGGCTCGCTGGAAGAAATAAGGAGGGAGGCAGGGGAGGAAGAGAGGCCTGAGGGGGAAGATCTAGGGATGCTAGAGACGAGGGGGGAGGATAAGATCGCCAGGGCAAGTAGGGGCAAGGTTGCTTGCGTGGGGGAGGGGTAGGGCGTTGCACCTCACGTGCATGGGCGTCTTGGCGCTGGCCGGTGGCTGCAGTTGCTAGGTGGGGCAGGGGCTGCAGGGCCAGGGGAGCTCGAGGCAGGTAGAACTAGAGGGGGCCAGAGGCAGAGAGAAAAGAGAGGGAAGAAGTGAGAGGGAGAGGGGCCGGCTCGATCTAGGTTAGGTGAGGGGGGGTGTCCTTGATGGTGAGGAAGGGGTAGATAGGAACATGGTGAGGTGTGGCCATACTAGATAGGTTTAGGGGTGGTTAGCTAGAGAGGAGAGGGAGAGGGGGCACCTTGGGTTGAGATTAGAATGGGTGTGGTGTAGGTTTTAGCTAGGATGGGTATGGCATGGGGTAGGTTTAGGGTTTAGCTAAGAGGGGGTATAGATAGAGGGAGGTGGTACTTTACTTGATCATGCATGCTTGGACAAGATCACACAAAAACAAAACAAGGGAAAGGGAGAGAGATGTGGTGATGGGGTTGTCTTACTTACACATGATCACATGTGTATGCATGGAGATGGGGATAGAGGTTTAGATGATATGGTGAAGAATACTACAAGCCAACACAAGATTTAAACAAAGGAGAGGTGATCCACTTAGAATTCAAGTAAAAACCAAATACTAGAAAAGGTGGCACTTGCATGGCCCATGCAAAATAATTAATGCCAAATTTATCCTTGTGAAAACAATAATATTAACATGGCATTATTCATATGCATTCCCAAAAGGTGGGCAAGGCCAAGCAAAGATTATGGGTGGAATCCAACCAACCAACATGAGCTAGAGATAACCTCTAAATGCCAAGTTCATATTTAGTTGGATGGTGGAATTATAAGGTGGTGAAAGAAAGGTGGTGGAGGTTAAAAGAGATATGCCCCCAACTCAACTTGGGCATTTAACAATATATCAAGAGACAAATAAAATATCAAGAGGCAAATACAATTAATCATGCACATGAGATAAGAACCAAACAAGAAAAAGGTTTTATATGATGCTCAAATGCAAGGTGGTATGATGACATGAGCATGATATGATGATGATGCAACAATTATATGTTGGAAGTGGCCCTTTTTATTATTATCACAAGTAGCATTACAGGTGTTAGACAACTGGGATGCTACACACCCCCTCCCCCCTACTACTCCACACCTTCCTCCAAGCCCTAGCTGTCTTGCTACCTTCCTCTCTCCCTCCCGACTGTTTGTAGGCGAAGCCCTACAGCAGAAATTCTCCACCATATACACCACGCCGTCGTGTTGTAGATCCAATCTATCTCTCCACCATACTTGCTGGTCCGAGGAAGGAGGATACGTCGAGGTGCTGCACGTGTGCATCTCACGGAGGCACCGCCACTTGTGGTGCTAGATCGGATCGGATCGCGAGGAGGAGAAGCGAGTACGACTACATCACCCACGTTCCGGATTAACGCTGTGCGGTAATCTTCAAGGGTATGAAGATCTAATCCAATCTCTCTCGTTGTTTGCATCTCCTAGATTAGATCTTGGCTTTCCTCCGTCGCTCCGTAGAAAATTTTGATTTACTATGCCGCGAAACCCTTCAAAGGGTATCGAGCTAGATCTATGCGTAGATGTGTTTCACGAGTAGAACGCAACATGGTTGTTGCGGCGTTGATGTTTTCTGCTGCAAGCCTCTTGTTTGTGTTCTTCTTATGACGCCGGATAGTGAGATTGAAGCGGTCCAGGCCAACCTTACGCGACGTCGTCATGAGACCGCTCCGCACTTGACGTGTGGCTTGTACCACACATGCGGTGGATGTCCGTTTCTCTCACTATAGTTGTCATGGGATTAACACCGGAGTTTGGCAACCATAATATCACCGTTGTGGCTTTTCGTAGGTAAGAATCGTTCTTAGCATCTACTCCCATAAGCCACGTAAAACATGCAACAACAAAGTAGAGGCGTCTAACTTGTTTTCATCGGGAATGTTCATTCGATCGCAAAGTAATCGTAGAAATATGTGGGAGCCATATGAATTTCCAGATTCCTCTATTGGTTATTGTTCGGAGAAGTGTCTCGATCATGTCCGCATAATTCACGAACCGTAGGGAGACACACTTAAGGATTCGATGTTGTTTGAGTAGTTATGGTATTATGAGAAAGAGACCGAATGTTGTTCGGAGTCTCGGATGGGATCCGGGATATCACGAGGTGATCCGGAATGGTCCGGATAATAAGATTCATATAAGGAAAGTCCTGCTTTGAGTTCGGAAATGATTCCGGTTTTCATCGAATGTTCTAGAAGGTTCGAATGTCCAGACCGGGAAGGGGTACATGAATGTCATTACATATTGGAATTATTGCATCATGTACTAAGTGTTCTCGCTGTTCCAAATAAAGGATTAAATTGAATCCTAAAACTGAAAGTCAAATGGCCAGTTGAAAGTCAAACGGCTAAAACAGAAACCGAGGGAAACAAGCAAGAGGAGGTTGAAACCGACTTTGGGGAGGAGTCCTCCTCCAAGCCAGGCCACCCAAGGCCGACTTGGGAGGGACTCCTCCCTTGGCCTCCCACCTATAAAAGGAGGGCAGGGCCTCCTCTAGACACACAAGTTCCTATCCTCTAAATCTAAACCCCAGCCACAGCCTCCGGTTAGAGCCGCTTTGGTTTAGAGCTTCTAATTGCACTAGACTTCGGATTAGAGCCTTCTAATTGGTGTGTCTAATCCCTATACCACTAAAGCCTCTCTCATACTCCACCATACTCGCCCTGGCTTAAGGCGAAGCCCTGCGAGATCTCCCCTCTACTTACGGTACCACAGTGCCGCCTAGGAATCGCGAGGAGAGTGCTACAACCTCCGTCACTTTGGAACAAGGGAGAGGAAGGTCTTCGCCATACCGAACGTGACCGATTACTGAGCGCTGGCTGAACGTTACGGAAGGATCGCTCACGCGATCTTGAGATCGGCAAGTGTACGACTACATCACCCATGAGAATCGCTCTCGTTAACCGCTTTGGAATCTTCGAGGGGTTCCTCTATCGACTGCGTTACAATCTAGTAGATAGATCTTGGCTTGTTTGTGTGCATGCGAGAAATTTTTGTTTTCCATGCTACGAACCCCTACAAAGGGTATCGAGCCGTGTCTATATGTAGATCCGCAGACAGTAGAACACAATGGTCATTGTGGGCGTTGATGCTTTTATTGTCGATTGCTTCTTGTGTACTTTGCATCTTGCGATGTTGGGATGAAGCGCCCGGCTAACCTTACATGACATCGCTCATGAGACTTGCTCCACGCTTGACATGCAACTTGTATTGCATAAGTGGCTTTATGGTGCCTGCTTTCTCCTAGCATAGTTAAGATCCAATTTACAACGGGTGATTGACAATACTAGTATCAATGTTGTGGTTCTTGTTCGTAAGTTAGAACGACACTTATTGAAAGCCCCAAACCACGTAAAACATGCAAAGAAAATTAGAGGCGTCTAACTTTGTTTTGCAGGGGTGTGCTATGATGTGATATGGCCATGATTATGATTATATATGATGTATGCAATGTTCCTTATTGTAAGTTGGCAACCGGCAGGAGCCATATGGTTGTCTTTAAATTATGTTAAGACCCGCGTGTCTATTCAAGGTAGTTGTAATAGTTGAAGCTGGTGGACGACAACCATGGAGCAGCGTCATTGACCTTGATGCAATGCTGGTGATGATGGAGATCATGTTCGTGCTTAAAGATGGAGATCGGAAGCACAAAGAAGAAAGGCCATATCATATCACTTATTATGAATTGCATGTGATGTTAATCCTTTATGCATCTTGTATTGCTTAGTAGACGATGGTGGCATTATAAGATGATCCCTCATGCACATGAATTTCAAGTCATAAAGTGTTCACCCTTAGTTAGCACCGTTGCTAAAGCTTGTTGTTTCGAAGCACCACGTGATGATCGGGTGTGTTAGATTCTACAAGTGTATACAACGTGAGCAAGCCAGATTTGCTCATGCGAAACTAAGGTTTGATCTTGACGAGCCTAGCATGTATGCACATGGCCTCGTGAACACGGATCGAAAGGTAGAGCATGAGTCATATAGTAGATATGATGAACATGTTGATTGTTCGCCATTGAAGCTATATCAACTCTCGTGATGATCGGTTTTGATGTGGTGGATTTGGTTCGTGTGATCACTAAAACAATGTGAGGGATATTGTTTTGAGTGGGAGTTCACCTAGATTAATTTAATTATTAATTAGAACTCAATTTATCATAAACTAAATCAAAGTGAATTTGCATAGTTGTTGTAGTCATTGGCATCCGTTTACCACCTTGCGCTTAGTTATAATTGAGATGATAGAACTATAGAATTCTGGTTAGTTACTTTACGAACTGGTATCGTATTGTTTTGAAGTGTTAATCTAAAGTTTAAAAGTCCAATTGCAAACTTTCAGTAAGTTTTGATTACTCCATGAAGTTTAATAGTTGGTATTAAAATCAAGAGTAACAATTCCAATGTTAGTATATTAGTATCATGTTTGTCTCCATGATTCTTGATATTCAAAGGATTCTCTTAATATCAAGGTTATCTAGGATCTGAAAGAGTTGTTTCAGAAACCATGATGTGTGGAAGATATTGTGATATCTGAAATGAAGTTTTGGTTACAACATGATAGAGTATAATATGGCAAAAGTCATGTTCTCATATTTGATGAGAATTTGCAAAAGGTTGGAGACACTAGTTGTCCTAATCCTCCAAAAGGTTTTGGAGAGCAACATTATACTTGCGATTCACCGTTGCAAGCTAAAAGTAGCTTGATCATGGATAAATCCATGATGAGGGTGAATTTTTGATGTAGGTGAAATGTTTACTACACCAAGAGATTACTAAAGAAAGGAATTTGAAAGAACACCAAACATTTGATAATGGTGATCTACTTCAAAGTGCAAGTCCAAAGACATTGGTATTTAACTATACACGCTTTGGACTATGTGTCATATGTATGACTCCACTATTGATGTTGTTAGATTCTTTCAAATGTAAAAGGAAAATCTTGAAAGAGAATCTCATAAATATATGGCGTAAAAGAAAAGACTAGAATTGTTCGGTTTAAGTATATGGATGATATACATGTTATGGCTATATTCTTTGCTTATTAAACACTGTGGTTCTTAAGTATTTGATATTGAATTTGTTGGTGTGAATCGTCATACGAAACAACTCAATTCATGAACTACAATGGCCTAAGTAACTAGCAAAAGAATATGTGATGATGTTCATCGAGAACAAATAAAGGGTTATTGTGTTGCTCGTTAAAACATCAAAGCTTGCCTTCAAGATTTGTTTTATCAGGTATTATGAGAACAAAAGGGTTGTTCAAATAATTGCCGTAATCCATAAAAGATGGATGATTCACAAATCTCGTTGGAGAAATCACATCCATAAAACTAGTGCTAAAAAAGTCGAAAGACAAATTGATTGAAAGATCAGTTAGGAAGTGACATCGCCGTTTAAATTATATTGGAAAGAAAACATGAAGAAACTCCATGTGGATGGAATTTTGGAGTCTTTTGATTTTTGATCACATGACGCTTGTGAAACTTTCCTAGAGATAATTAAAACTTCGTTCATAGGCCAAAAAGGGAACGAAAGACTAGCTTATTGGAAATTGTACATATTGTTGTACAAAGTCCATCATGTGTAGTCAAAATCAATGGATTTCAACTTCATATGCTTTCTTCGAAAATTTGAGTGAATATATGAATATTTACTTAATAAGGATGAAGTATGAAACATTTGAAAAGTTCAAAGACTTTAAAGATGAAGTGCAAAATCATTGTAACAAGAATATAAACAGATTATGATAAAGATCATAAAGGAAGATATTTGAGTTACAAGTTTAGCATAATACCTAAGATTTAAGGAATCGTTCCGTAGATTTGCATTTCCCGAAACACCATAAGAGTATGGAGCATTCGAGATATGTAATTAAACCTTGTTTGACATGGTGAGATCAAAGGTGTAATTCATAAAATGCCATTATATTTTAAAGATTAAAAGCTTGGGAGACTACCATTTTTCCACTGAAAAGAGCTTCATCATAATCCGTTTAAATGACACCATATGTTATGGTTTGGGATAAAACCCAAGTTGTCCTTTCTTAAAACATTGGTATGCTATGCATAAGAAAGATGTGTGCAACCAAAGTCGGATGAACTTGTCTTTGTATAACTGTTAAGTATTCCTCCATAAACACCGGAGACAAAAGTGTTTGTTGCTTAGAACGTCAAGTTTCTTTGAGAAAGAATTTTTCATGAAAAGTTAAGTGGGAGGACAATAGAACTTTGATAAGGTTAAAAGAACCTTAGCTATATGTGCAAAGTTGCGCAGCACCGAAAAGTGTTCCGGAGGCAGCAACAATGCTCATGGCTCACGTGCCTCAAAGGTTGTGGTTACGAAGGTCAAAGTTTCTATTGAACCAAGTAGGTCGAGTAAACAATCAAATACCAAGATTTGAGGGTTGAATCATTATTTGAGAATAATGAACGGACTACATGCAAAGAAGCGATGATGGGCCCTGACTCCGTCAAATGGCTTGAAGCCATAAAATCCGTGATAGTTCCATACACGAGAAATCAAGTTTTGAACTTGAAGGACCCTCGAGAAAGGTGTAAGACCTTACAGTTGTGTTTGGATCTATAAAAAATAGACATGGATGTTTCACATCTATGAAGTAGTCGACATGTTGGGAAAGAGTTCACAACAATGTTCAAAGGTTGACTATGACAAGATTTGATCTTTCATAGCGATATTTAGTCTAGACGGATTAATGTAGCAGCCACTACATATAATTTTGTTATGTGGTAGTTGAATAAACAAAACAAGTTCTTCTAATAGAATTGTTACCTAGGACGTGTGCATGACACGGTCCAAAGGGTTTTGTTAATTCAAAGGATGCTAAATGCATATGCAAACTTCAATGGTTGAAGTAAGTATTGCGGAGTTGGAATCTTCACTATGATGAAACTGTTAAAGGAGTTTAAATTCATCAGAGACAATGAAGATGCTTGCGTTTGCAAGAAATTAAGTGGGAGCGCTAAGACATATTTCTAATACATTATGTGGAAGACATATTGTTGATTGGAAATTATGTATCTTTTATTAACACATATTAAGAATTTCATCTCGATGAAAGGCTTAGGCAAAACCCAAATATTTGGCATCAATAGACGCTAATATGGTTGTGCCAAAAGTACATAGATGATATATTGAATGCGTTCAATATAGAACCTACAAGAAAGGTTCTTGTCACACAGAAAAGATTGAATGAGTTCAATATTGATGATATATTCAAGTGTAATGACACTGGGTAAGTGAAACAAAGATTCAAGTATAGATTGATACTTGATGTATGAAATCACGAAGAGTATTTATATCAATCATGTTGTGATGTGTACAAATCCAGATATGTCCTATGCTCTAAATGTTATGAGCATATACCAGAATGATTCATAAGATGATCATTGGACAATAGTAAGGATATTCTTATGATCTTTTGGAAGAACTAAGAGTATATTATTTGTAGAAGTGACAAATAGATGGTTAGTTCATTGTAAAAGTACTACATTGATACTAGTTTTGTCACAAAGTATAAATTAAGTTTATCTCAATCTAAACTAAGGGTGGCACAATATAATGGAAAGAAAGTTCCATAATGGATTTGGATGAGTTCCAAAGTTAAGACATTGTGACAGATACTACAACAAAAGGCTAAGTATATGACTGCAATTATAGCAACTAAAGAGGGCATTTGTGTCAAGTAGTTTGTTATCAAACTAGGTGTAGTTCACAGCGGGATAATACTATGAAGATATATTGTGCGACAATATTATCAACATGTTTTAACCCTAAAGAACTAAAGGTCTCACCAAAGGACCAAATTTATACAAAGCCATCTCATTAGAGAATGAGTGATGCGTAGAGACGCAAATACATGCAATTACACACGGACCTGGAAGTGTCAGATCCGGAGATCAGTTGACCACTAGCAATAGTGTACATACAACACCAGAAAGCCATAGGTGTTGAATACACAAAGGTTTGAAACTAGATTATTGACTCTAGTGCAAGTGGGAGACTGTTGGAGATATGCCCAAGAGGCAATAATAAAGTGGTTACTATCATATCTTCATACTTATGATAAATGTTTACATACCATGCTATAATTGTATTAACAGTAAACAATAATACTTGTGTGATTTGTAAACATAAAAGAGTCCCTACTAAAGCCTCTTGTTAAACTAGCTTGTTGGTTAATATATGATCATGGTTTCCTAATCATGAACATAGAGATGTTATTAACAGCAGTGTCATATCATTAGGAGAATGATATGATGGACATACTCCTATAGATAAGCATAGCATAAAGATCAAGTCATTTTAATAGTTCAATTGCTATATGCTTTCTGATACATAGTAACCTAATTCCTTCGACCATGAGATCATGCATATCACCTTTACCGGATGGATGCTTTGATGACATCAAACACCACACCGTAACTGGGTGGCTATAAAGGTGGCATTGAGTGTTCGGAAAGTATTGGTTGAAACACATGGATCAAGAGTGGGATTTGTCCATCCATATGACGGATAGATATACTCTGGGCCCTCTCGGTGGAATGTCATCCAATTAGCTTGCAAGCATGTGACTGGCTCACAAGGGATCACATATCACCTGAACGAGAAAAGAGTACTTATCGGTAACGAGGTTGAACTAGGTATGCAGAGATACCGACGATCATAACCTCGGATAAGTAAACTATCGTGAGACAAAGGGAAATTGGTATCGTATGTAAGTGGTTCATTCGATCGCAAAGTAATCGTAGAAATATGTGGGAGCCATATGAATTTCCAGATTCCTCTATTGGTTATTGTTCGGAGAAGTGTCTCAATCATGTCCGCAGAATTCACGAACCGTAGGGAGACACACTTAAGGATTCGACGTTGTTTGAGTAGTTATGGTATTATGAGAAAGAGACCGAATGTTGTTCGGAGTCTCGGATGGGATCCGGGATATCACGAGGTGATCCGGAATGGTCCGGATAATAAGATTCATATAAGGAAAGTCCTGCTTGAGTTCGGAAATGATTCCTGTTTTCATCGGAATGTTCTAGAAGGTTCCTAATGTCCCAGACTGGGGAAGGGTACATGAATGTGTCATTACATATTGGAATGATTGCATCATGTACTAAGTGTTCTCGCTGTTCCAAATAAAGGATTAAATTGAATCCTAAAACTGAAAAGTCAAATGGCCAGTTTGAAAGTCAAACGCTAAAACAGAAACCGAGGGAAACAAGCAAGAGGAGGTTGAAACGACTTTGGGGAGGAGTCCCTCCTCTCCAAGCCAGGCCACCAAGGCCGACTTGGGAGGTACTCCTCCCTTGGCCGCCCTCCCACCTATAAAAGGAGGGGTGGCCTCCTCCTCTAGACACACAAGTTCCTATCCTCTAAATCTAAACCCTAGCCACAACCTCCGGTTTAGAGCCGTTTTGGTTTAGAGCTTCTAATTGCCCTAGCCTTGGTTTAGAGCCTTCTAATTGGTGTGTCTAATCCCTAGACCACTAAAGCCTCTCTCATACTCCACCATACTCGCTCCGGCTTAAGCCTGCGAGATCTCCTCTACTTTCGGTCACGCCTTGGTTGTCTGCGGAATCGCGAGGAGAGTGCTACAACCTCCGTCACCTTTGGAACAAGGAGAGGAAGGTCTTCGTCGTACGAACGTGTGACCGATTACGGAAGCGCTGCCGAACGCCTTGGGAAGGATCGTCTACACGATCTTGAGATCGGCAAGTGTACGACTACATCACCCAGGAGAATCTGCTCTCGTTAACCGCTTTGGAATCTTCGAGGGTGAGTTCCTCTATCGACTCGTTGCTACAATCTAGTAGATAGATCTTGGCTTGTTTGTGTGCATGCGGTAGAAATTTTTTGTTTTCCATGCTACGAACCCCTACACGCGCTCCATCCTATCACCCCCTACCACCAACTGTCCATCTGGCTAAGTTATTGCAACCTATATGATCAAGGCAGAGCCCATATGCCATGTGGCTGCACTAGAAGCTTCTAAACACTAAGTATCTCAAATACCTTTGTTCCTGGGTGGCTTTCCACAAGTGAGATACACCAGGTATTGCCCCTGGGGTAACCACTCAACACAAACCTTTCCTTCCATTCCACCCAGGTGATTCATTCACTTAGTAGTTTTATTAAGCAAAAACATAAGTCAAAGACTTAGTAAAATGTCCATAGCATGTGTATATAATCCACCCTTGTTTACTAGTAGCTAGGCTAAGCATGATATCAACAAGTATATTAACTTAGAGAATAATTCTATCAAGACTACAACTACTAGGATTTCCCATATCATAGCATATAGATACTTAGCAAAAACTCCATGCAAGCTCTATACAAAATAATACTAATGCATAGTCAAAATAGTAGGAAAAATACATGAAGCACCACTTGCCTTGGTAGTTTGGGGAGTAACAACAATCCTCACAATCACAATCACCACTAGCAGCAAAATCTACACATAAAATAATAGCATCAAAATCACATTCCAATATTCAAGCAAAAATATAATATGAATGCATGCAAATACCATGTGATGATTTTCCTAACTAAGCAAGACAATTCAAACATTACGGAACACAAAACCATTTAAATATAGTCTAAATAAACTTAATTTGGCCTTATAATCATTTCCAAAATAATTTTTGTAGTCAAAATATGCCTATATTTGTCTCTGCATAAAATTCCATTTTAACAGAAGCAAAGTACAAAATCAAGCCCATAGAATTGTAGGATTTATTTTTTTGAATCCACTGATATATTATTTGCATTTTTTGGATAAACAGAACAAAAGTTATGGTTTTTACAAGTTTATTCATCTAATAGATTCAAATCTAAATTTTAAAACAGAAATCCTGACACGTGGCGCCATCTGATTGGCCCGTACTGCTTCGTGCGAATCACACTCGCCACCCGCTGGATCTAAGTGAGATCATGAGGTCCAGATCTGCCCGTACCCTTTCACTCTCTCTTCTCATCCTAGCCGCTGGTCACTCTGGCCACAAACATGCGGCGCGAATGGCGAGCTGCGGTGGTGATGGCTATGTCGGCGACGCACTGGTGGCCCTAGGGGGTAAAGGGAAGGGCGTAAGGCGTTACCGAGGTCGCAGCGACGACGCGGTTGCATTGGAGGTCACAGGCGAGGGCGGGGCGCTCGGGTTCGGCGGCTATTCCTCACCAGAGTCATGCTCACCGTCGGGTCCTGGCAGACGTTGACGAAGGCGAGGCTACGAGGCACAAGAAAATAAACGGGAGGCAGTATTAGATGCGCGTGAGGATGGCGATCGATACAATGGCAACCAGAGAGAGATAGGGGTGGGCGAAGCTCACCGGGATTGGTCGCCGACATGCTTTGGGCAGCGGCGCTTGCGAGTAGAAATTTGCAGAGCCTGGGGGCTCTCTGGGTTTGCTAGGTGAGGGGGAAATAGAGAGGGGGCCACGGGGTTTAAGAAGGAGGGGGTCATGGGAGCAATCAAGCCGCGAATCAAGCGAATTTAAACGAATTGAAACGAGAGAGAAACGATAGTGAGCGGCGCGGGTCCTTCGGCGCGTGATTGACGACGACATCGACGTGGCAGCGGTACCAGGGCGTCAGCGAGTGGGTGAGGCGCGGGCGCGTGAGAAAAGAGGGCAGAGGGGTGCGGGGGAGTCAGGTGGGCTTGCTGGGCCGCGGGAGTGGGACTGGGACGAAACGGTGGCGCTGGCCTTTTCCCCTTTTCTCTATTCTTTTTCTTTTTCTATTTCGATATTCAGCAAAGCAATTCAAATCCAATTCAAATAAGTTTGAATTCAAATTACCTCTGAATTTTTGTAGTGAAAACTTTGCACCTAATTGTGTTTAACACACTACTGCCTAGTCAAAACACTTTGACACTTTGAAAAATAAAATAAAACCATGCCTTTATTGATATATATATTAGGCATATAAATGGTTTTATTTGAAATTGTGTTTTGAGAATTTTTGTGCAATTCTTGGATTCATTTTAAAACATTACCAAACCATCCAAAGCATACTTTGAAATGAAAATAAAATAAGCAATAAGACCATTGCCTTATTTGCAAGAAATAATAGACATAACATGGTTTTTTTCTTATTTTGAATTTTGGTTTGAAAAGACCAAATGTTATTTTTGCATGAATGATATGCAAACTTTACAAATCATGATTTTTGGGATGTTACAATTCGAGTCCAATAAATTTGTAATCTCTAAGTATGGAACCTTTGTTGGTAAAGTTTATGAGTGCGGAGGCTTGTTCTGCTTATCTCTGGTCAGACGTTTGTAATGAAGTTGTTAATCATATTTACACGAATTTCGAATCAAATGTCTGGCACTCTCATATTTTACATATTAATTTTTGTTGTATGACATGGCTAGCCAAAACGAATTTAATCCCTAATTTCACAACTGTTAAGGGATCTAAGTGCCAAGTCTGCGTGCAAGCTAAACAACCTCGCAAGTCACATACGACTACAGAAGTGAGAAATTTAACATCACTAGAGCTCATACATTCTGATCTTTGTGAGATGAATGGTGTGTTGAAAAAAGGTGGAAAGAAAAATTTCATGACTTTGATTGATGACACTACGAGATACTGTCATGTGTATCTTCTAAAATCAAAAGATGAGACTTTGAGTTTCTTCAAAATATATAAAGCTGAAGCAGAAAATCAAATTGATCGAAAGATTATGAGGCTTAGGTATGATCGTGGTGGAGAGTATTTTTCCAATGAGTTTGATTCCTTTTGTGTGGAACATGGCATTATTCATGAGAGGACGCCTACTTACTCAACCCATTCAAATGGAGTAGCCGAAATAAAGAACCGTACTCTAACAGATTTGGTTAATGCCATGTTAGACACATTGGGTCTCTCCAAGGAATGGTGTGGGGAGGCACTATTGACTGCGTGTCATGTCCTAAACCGAGTTTCCACAAAGAACAAAGAAATTACTTCATTCGAAGAATGGGAGATAAAAAGATTAAAACTCTCTTACTTACGTACTTGGGGTTGTTTGGCAAAGGTTAATGTACCAATCCCCAAGAAGTGCAAGCTTGGACCAAAAACCATTGATTGTGTTTCTCTCAGCTATGCTTTCCATAGCATTGGTTATAGATTTTTTATAGTAAAATCTGAAGTACCTGGCATTCATGTTGGTACAATCATGGAGTCGGCTGATGCGACTTTCTTTGAGGATATCTTTCCTATGAAGGATAAACCTAACTCATCAAATCTGGAGATACCTAGTTCATCTAATCAGGAATTTACTATAATTTCTGAACCTACCATTCCAATTGAACACTCTGAAAGTCCTAAGAAGGATGATAATGAACCTCCTAAAAGGAGCAAGAGACAGAGGACTGCAATGTCCTTTGGTGATGATTTCATTGTGTATCTTGTGGATGACACTCCCACTTTCATTTCAGAAGCATATTCATCTCCTAAATGGAGAGTTGGATGAGGAAATTTACGTGGATCAGCCAGATGGTTTTGTGGTAAGTGAGGAAAGGTGTGAAAGTTGTTGAAGTCTTTATATGGCCTATAAAAGCCCCTAAGAAGTGGCATGATAAGTTTGAAAGAACTTTAACTGTTGCAGGCTTTGCTGTAAATGAACTTGACAAATGTGTGTATCATCGCGATGGTGGGGATGAGGGAGTCATCCTTTGTTTGTATGTTGATGACATACTGATTTTCGGAACCAAACTTAATGCAATTAAGGAAGTCGAGGATTCCTTATCTTGTTTTTTTAGATGAAGGATCTGGGAGTAGCTGATGTTATCCTGAACATCAAGCTATTGAGAGATGATGATGGTGGGATTACGTTCCTTCAGTCTTACTATGTGGAAAAGGTCTTGAGTGGTTTCGGGTATAGTGATTGCAAGTCTTCTCCTACATCGTATGATCCTATTGTGTTACTTCAAAAGAATCGAGGAAATGCTAAAGACCAACTTAGATACTCTCAAATTATTGGTTCGCTTATGTATTAGCTAGCGCCACGAGGCCTGACATCACCTTTTCTATGAGAAAACTCAGTCCAGGAGATGATCACTGGCATGCTCTTGAGAGAGTTATGCGCTATCTAAAAGGCACTGCGAGCTATGACATTCATTATGCCAGGTATCCGAGGGTACTAGAGAATTATAGTGATTCGAATTGGATATTTGATGCTGATGAGATAAAGACCACGAGTGGATATGTATTCACACTTGCTGGTGGCGCTGTTTCTTGAAAGTCTTGCAAGCAGACCATCTTAACAAGGTCAACTATAGAAGTAGAACTCACAACATTAGACACAACTACTGTTGAAGCAGAGTGGCTTCATGAACTCTTGCTGAACTTACCTGTGGTTGAAAAACCAATACCCGCAATCCTTATGAACTGCGATAATCAAACTGTGATTTTTAAAGTAAATACTTCTAAGGATAATATGAAGTCATCAAGACATGTGAAGAGAAGACTGAAATCTGTCAGAAAAATGAGAAACTCTGGAGTTATTGCATTGGATGTATCCAAACATCTAAAAACATGACAGATCCCTTCACAAAGGTTTTATCACGCAGCGTGATAGAAAATGCGTCGAAGGAGATGGGTACGAGACCCACAATATGAGTTTTCCATAGTGGTAAACCACTCTATGTGATCGGAGATCCCGTAAATTAGAATTGGGAGACAAGCTGTTGGTTAGCCGAGAGAAAAATATCCCTACTTTAATAAACATCACTCCATAAAGATGCAATACTTTTCTATTATGCACGACAAGTTGATTTATTATCTTAATATGTTCTAAGTGGCTTATCTTAAGCAGAGATGTTATCCTGCAGAACATCTTTTTAAGAACATACATATATGAGTCTGTCTGTTAAAACGTCGCAGTCTATGAGAGTAGGGTGCTCTCTAATAAACTCATGAAAGGCCACGGAGTAAGATGCATAATCTCCACACGCGGGGAAGTCCTACGGTAGCCTAGTGTCGGTCAAGACTTTGTGTGAAGCTAGGTCCGCAGCAAACTTGCAGTTCAATGCATATCCACTACGCAAGTTACAACCTAGTATAACATAAAACTCTAGGTGAAACTTCAACTTAACAGTCTCCACTTCAGCACCGGTGTATAAATAATATTTTGGAACCAAAGGCAAACTTCATGTGCCTCTATGATCTGGTGGGGAATTGTTGGAATTTTTTCTAGATAGGCCCAGCCCATTTATTATATGCCAATAAATTTTTGAAATCTAGAGGTCCATTTAGCCTATTCATGCAAGACAAGAGCTCGAACAAAAATTTAGTCCCACATTGCTAGTTAAGTGGAAGTTGGACCAGCTTATAAGAAAAGATCTTCCACCACTTGTAAGAGCTTGAGAAGAGAAGACATATACACGCGCTCCTCCTCCTCCTCGCTCGCCTCGCCTCGCCTTTTCACGATGAGCGCGCGCCGCGAGTTGCGGGAATCTCGTCAAGTTGAGCTTTATTTTGCCACGCATGAATCATATATGTACAGAAGCTGAAAAGTTTTGCTCGAGTAGATTTTTAATACGAGCTAAGTGGAAATAAATACGGATTGAGTGGAGGCTGTCCGGTTAGCTGCCGCCTGTTCGCTTCAACTTTCGCCTCTTCGTTTCATCTTCTGTTATCTGCCTTTCCTCTGTGCCTATAAGAGAGAGGTCACGCCTCCTCTCAGACACATCGTCACACAACCATTCGCGCCTCCAGTTTCACAGCACTGTGCTACCTAGATCTTCCCCATCCCGTCTTATGGCGTGCACCACGAGCCGGGACAGTAGGCCTCCGAGACCCCGCTGCTTCGAGTCCTGTACGAGAGAAGGGCGATAAGGTTTTTGGGCAGCGCTATTGGCGCGACTACTGGTTTCATCACGGACTCCTTCACGGATAGCGATAGCGCCGACATCTTTTCCAACGAGGACTTTTTCCCCGATATCAGCAACCTCTTCCTCGACGACATGGCTGACGACGGTGCGAACGCGAATGCTGGCGGTTCCTCAGCTGCTGCTGTGATGTAATTCTCTTTCTCAACCTTGTTCTGATTATATCTCAAGTTTTATGTCTTGCAATTCGTTTGGTTATCTGTCTTAATATGTATTCGTTATTTTATATAATTAATCTAATTTCTATTATCTTATTCATATTTTATCTAGCGTTTATTATGGTTAATTCACTTGGTAAATTGGTCTTTTATTGAATAAGTACTACGCTCGTGATGCTGCTGTATGATCATACAATGCTCATCTGAAGTTTGAGGCCTCAACCATACAATCCTTATCAGACGGCAGCCGTACTACCACTTCGGTGCTAAGATGGGTCCACACCAGCTAAGCGAGACAGCAGAGCCACAATCTGACGATCGATCCCAATCTCGAGTCACTGCAACGCGGTCCCACATCCGAACAAGAATTGGGCGATCCGTGAACACAAAAGCACAGATTCGCATCCAAGAGAATAAAATACACCCGAGAAGAAGCAAAACAGAAAAGAAACAGCACCACGCGCTGTCAGCGCCAAATGCACACCAGGAAACTGACATGGCGGGCTAACATTTACAAACAAGTGTGGGCCCCAGCCGTCAGTAGAACCCTAACGGGAACAGGCCTTCCCTGCTTACGGACCGTTACGCGGCGCATCAGGTAAGGTGGAAACAGGTACCTGCACCGATTTTTTAGCAAGTCGAACCAACCCATTTACTCCACGTTTGCTCGTAAAATTTCCGTAGCCACCACAGTCCGTAAGTCTAGCTTTATTGGGCCTTCCCGTATAAACCAAACAAATCTCACCCGTAGCTCTCCCAAGGCTGCAGCCACCAGTATCCAACCCCCGCTTCCTCCCGCTCGGCCGCTCGCCGCGCCGCCGCGCACAGCCGGCAGCTAATGGACCGCCTCCGCCTCGCGGTGTCACACCGCCCGGCTCTCCCCCTCCCTACTCCTCACAACCACCTTCGCCGCCGACATCTCCAGCTCCAGCTCTCCCCCAATTCTCTATCCCTCTCCCGCCCAATCTCCCCCCACCTCTCCCCCACCCCTCGCCGCCACCTCCATCCGCTTCTCGCCTCCGCATCCGCCGCCCAATCTGCAAGCCCCGAACCTAATCCCGCGCCAGCTCCGACCGCAGCCGCTGCCTCGGCCGGCGCAAAGCTCATCCCCCTCGTTGTCTCCGTCGCAGTCGGTCTCGCCGTCCGATTCCTGGCGCCGCGGCCCCCCGAGGTGACTCCGCAGGCGTGGCAGCTCCTCTCCATCTTCCTCTCCACAATCGCGGGGCTCGTCCTCGGCCCGCTCCCCGTCGGCGCGTGGGCATTCCTTGGGCTCACCGCTACGGTGGCCACGCGGACGCTCCCCTTCACGGCGGCGTTCGGTGCCTTCACCAACGAGGTCATCTGGCTCATCGTCATCTCCTTCTTCTTCGCACGGGGGTTCGTCAAGACTGGCCTCGGCGACCGCGTTGCCACCTACTTCGTCAAGTGGTTGGGTGGGAGCACTCTGGGCCTGTCCTACGGTCTCACCATCAGCGAAGCATGCATCGCGCCGGCCATGCCCAGCACCACGGCGAGAGCTGGAGGGGTGTTCCTTCCCATTGTCAAGTCGCTGTCGTTGTCAGCCGGCAGCAAGCCGAATGATCCGTCAGCGAAGAAGCTGGGAGCCTACCTTGTGCAGTCTCAGTTGCAGGTAAACAACAATTTGCTTGATTTATGCAGCTTTTGAGTTACGAGTTTAAGATACTACAGATCAATCACTGTAATCTTGGAGGTGCAATTTGCCCAGATGCTTACAAATTTAGCTCCAGAACCTTTTTTGTTCTTGACCCAACCAGCCTCGCCTCGACGATTTCCATTAAAGAAACCGTCAGAATCTTACAAAGTTCTGAAGAAAAACAAAGAGAAATATAAAGCACCTTACAACCTACAGCGATATTAACATACAGTACTTTCTATTCTTATTGCAAACACCATAGGCTGTAGAGGTGGGAGAACCCAAAAGGCAAAACAACCAGCCATCATAAAGAAAACCATCCCAGTTCCAGTTCTTTTCGCATCATCAACAGGTTATTCTTGCAGTCGTGGCAGCCCATCCATGCCTCCTCGAGTATGCTTCCCTGATCACCATCTTGATTCTTGTCGCGGCATCCTCAAGCTTTTTTCCTAGGTTTGTCTGCAAAAAGGCCCACGAATTAAGCATATCACACAACCTCTATATGGCAGAAGGTGGATCATCAGGATATTTTCTTTTAAAGCAGGCATCATTTCGTGTCTTCCAAATCGTCTAGCACACAGCAGCCCCTCCACTGTGGACTATTTTCTGCTGTGACACTGGGAATGAGCTACTCCAAGCTCCAGCCAAGTCATGAGCACCTTCAGGTGGTCTGCTAAGGCCAAAGGCACCCAAAACCACCTGCCAGATTAACTTGGCCAAAGAGCAAGTGAATAGAACATGATCAGCTGATTCTTTCATTCCACAGAAATGGCATTGGGCATTGCCAGTCCACCCTCTCTTCAGAAGGTTGCCTTTGGTTAAAATGCTTTTTCAGCATTAACCAGACAAACACTTTGACTTTGAGTGGGATCTTGACCTTCCAGAGATGCTTATAAGGGAAACCCCCTTGTGATCTCAGTTGAATATATAAGCTCTTAACACTAAATTGCCCAGAGTTTCATATGCACCATTTGACTTTGTGAGGCTCATCATTTAATTGCACAGAATCAACCAAAATCTTCATAATCTCCCATTGAACTGCTGTTTCACCCCATAAAGTTCTTCTGAATGTGAGACAGCCCCATCCCTCCTCCTCCTCTCTACTAACAGTAATTAGCTTTTTTTTGAAGAACAACAGTAATTAGCTTAGACACCATTGTTATCCTCTTTGATGTTAATACATAAGTTTGGGTTGTAGATCTCGTCTGAGTAGATGGTATCATCAGTTGATAAATACTCCCTCCATTCCAAGGCTTAAGGCCTATATTTTTTTTGAAAAGCCAAACCAACTGAACTTTGACCAAACTTTTAGAAAAAACTATCAATAAACATGATATTTTGTAGACATCATATAAAAATATATTTCATTATCTATCTAATGATATTAATTATGTATTTTACATATTAATAATTTTTGATAAAAACTTGGTCAAACTTGACATAGTTTGACTTTTCAAAAAAAATATAGGCCTTAAGCCTTGGGATGGAGGTAGTAGGTTAGAGGCGTTAAAATATCTTTTGGGGTTTACAGGTGCATCGTTGGTTACAAGGAAAACAAAGTAAAGGGAGACAATGAACAATTTAGCGTGGCTTGAGAATGAGGTTTTCTGGAATAATAGTGGCCGGAGGTGAACTTTGTAGTGATCATCTCTTTGTATAGTCTGGTGCTACACGGAAATCCCTCCCACCATATATTTTTGTAAAAGAGCACTTTGGTGCATTCATAACCATATTAGTCCATGCAGCATGATATATACATACACATATGTATAGACATACTAGCATGTGACTGTTTCTGTGTAGGAATGTAGAGCCGTAGACGATCTGCTGCAATGCATGCATGATGGACATTTGAAACCAAATCATCAAAATAATGATAACATGGAAAAGATTGAAAGATCCAAATCAATTGGTTATGTATGGTTGTATGCAAATAGTGACTTATGTTGGAAGGCTGGACATATGTTCTGGTATGTCGATAATGGAGTGCAAATTCTAAGTTTTCAAAGTGAACCATGAGTAACCAACAATTCGTGTCGTGTCTACAAGGAAATCCACATTATTCTTTTTAAGTTTGGAAGTCGTGGTGCTGTTTCTTTGTGATCCATTGCAACTCGCTGGCACACGTTTAGTATGTGGAAAATTATACCCAATAAGAACTTCCATTGTAGACATACATACTTTTTTATAGTCTATTCTTTGTGATCCATTGCAACTCGCTGGGCATATGCTTCTACTGTGTTAACATGTATACTTTTTCTCTCTATTTTGATAGTCTATGTTTTCTCTTAACCATGTCGAATTTATTGAAAACTACCATTGACAGGCATCTGGCAACTCTAGTGCCCTCTTCCTGACTGCTGCTGCGCAAAATCTCTTGTGTCTTAAGTTAGCGGAGGAGGCTGGTGTCAAGATTGCAAGCCCATGGATATCATGGTTCAAGGTTGCTAGTTTGCCTGCCATTATTTCCCTCTTAGCAACACCTTATTTGCTGTACAAAATATTCCCTCCTGAAATAAAGGACACTCCTGAGGCCCCTGCATTAGCTGCTGAAAAGCTGAAGAAAATGGGCCCAGTGACAAAAAATGAATGGGTCATGGTTTCTACAATGATTCTTGCAGTCTCACTCTGGATTTTTGGGTAAGATTTGTTTCTTCTTGACTAAATTATTTCTTTGCACGAGTTATGTGCTAGCAAAATACCTTGATTTATTATTCATCTTGCAGTGTAGCATTCTCATGAGCTTTATCTAGCTTCTTCTCTCATTGCTTGCTTTACACATACTACATCACATGATCACAAGTACTCCCTCTGTTGCAAAATATAAGACATTATGGCAAGCTAAAACAGCTTGCTAAAATGTCTTATTGCAACAGAGGGAGTACTTCTGTGGCTGGTGCGTGCTGACTTAGCAGTTGCATCAAACTATCGAAGTAAGGGAGGTTTAACATTGTTATCTTAAGGGATAGCATGGCAACAAGATCTAAATAGGAAATTAAAACACCAATTGATGTTGTGCAACAGTACTTTGCCTGTTCTGAGAAATAGACTGAGATGTGTAATTCTTTCTTTATTGTTCAGAAAATGGCTTCCTTTTTTTTGTTCAGAAATTTTATTGTTCAGAAAATGGCTTCCGTATAAACTGTTCTACAATTTGTTTTGCAGGGATGCTATTGGTGTGTCTAGTGTTGTTGCTGCAATGATTGGGCTCTCTATTCTTCTTCTGCTTGGGGTGATGAACTGGGACGATTGCTTGAATGAAAAGTCTGCATGGGACACCTTAGCTTGGTTTGCTATTCTAGTTGGAATGGCGGGGCAGCTTACTAACCTCGGGATTGTGTCATGGATGTCAAATTGTGTTGCAAAGGTTCTCCAGTCCTTCTCATTGAGTTGGCCTGCAGCATTTGGTGTTCTCCAGGCCTCCTATTTCTTTATTCACTATCTATTTGCAAGCCAAACTGCACATGTTGGAGCTCTATACTCGGCATTTCTTGCCATGCACCTAGCAGCTGGTGTCCCTGCTATACTCTCAGCACTTGCTCTGACGTATAATTCAAATCTCTTTGGTGCACTAACACATTATAGCAGTGGGCAGTCTGCAGTATACTATGGAGGTAATTTTTCTTATCCACCTAGTTGGATTCAAATTTGTCCATGATCACAAGTACTCTTACGTTAGTACATGCCCATCTGTTTATTGTCTCTGCATCCAAAGTAGTCATCAGCTGATAAGTGTACTGTTTGGTATTTTAAGGTAAAATCACATCTTGACAAAACCAATTTTGATAGTTGCGGCTGTTTGTATTGTATTTTAAAAGAGCACGTAAGCAATATTTCACCAGTTATGTGGAGTGTTAGTGTATGTATAAACCACCATCATATTTCACAATACTTGCCATTCTTAATGGAGCCTCCAGTAAAGAACTAAAACAACTAGTCAGTGCACAGAATGGGACCTTTGAGGAAGTCCTTTTGCTTTTGTAACCGTTAGGTTTCGCATATCAGGGTTTTAACTAAATTCCTCTTATTTTGCACTGCAGCGGGGTATGTTGACCTTCCTGATGTATTCAAGCTGGGGTTTGCAGCAGCGGCGATTAATGCTTTGATTTGGGGAGTAGTTGGTACATTTTGGTGGAAATTCCTGGGTCTTTACTGAGGATGGCTGCTGCGGTGTAAGTTGACGAAAATTGTTCTTTACTGCCCCAGTACGCCATGGCTCACCGTTCTGGTGAGGGCTGATCTTTCTTGAGATGTGCTGGGTGGGAATGTATAATAAGAAAGCATTGTTCACCACTCAATTTTTGAACATGCTACATTTGTAAAAAAAATTTTACCCAGAAGGGTTCACATAGGTTTTTAAGACTGTCTTGTATCTCCATTTACCCAGAAGGGTTCACATAGGTTGTTAAGACTGTCTTGTATCTCCATTTACCCAGAAGGGTTCACATAGTTTGTTAAGACTCTCTTGTATCTCCATTTACCCAGAAGGGTTCACATGGTTGTTAAGACTGTTGTATCTCTATTTTGTATAACTATATCCAGTGCAGAGCGAGTTTATCCTGAACTTTGGCATTTTCTTACCTGATGTGGATATTGCATAGGGAGTACTATGTTTTATACAGGAGGCGAGAGCCTCTGCTAGATTAGGGGAGGCATCCCTGTAAACACACTCGGCAACACACTTGTCTCCCCATGTTCAAATCCATTTATTCTTAGAACGGTAGAAGAGAGCTACAGTTTTGATAAATTTCAGTCGTCAGAGATGAATTTCGTAGTTTTTACTTTGTGTCAAGATTCAAGAACATCTATAGATATGTACATACAGATTTGTAACATCTACTATCATCTTCGACAATACAACATTTGTGCACCGGTGAACAAACAATTACACCATGATGAACACTTCTTTATATCTGTATGAACATATTGATGTTAATTTTCAGTCAACTAATTCCACGGAGACATGATTTTGAAAAAAGATCCCTGGCCCCGAGAGGAGACCGGAAATAGAAAGGAGAAGTGGAGAGCCCCAATCTCCTCCAGTCTCTCCACACAGACGGATATACCATAGAATTCTCGTTTCTCGACTGTACTAGCAGACGTCGGAACCAGAGGAGAGGGCAACCATGGTGGTGACCCCGGGTCAACAGAAGAACCATCACCGGAGGCACATCCCATTCCCTTTCCGCCGGTTACCTCTCCCCTGATCAAACCTTGATCCTTCCATAATATCTTTAGCTCTCAATTAGACCCCCTCTTCTCTTAGACGACTCTCTGAGAACCTTTCGGCATGACGAGACGGAGCGCGAACGGCGGCGGCGGTGGCCGTGGTACCGTTTCCCCCCCGATGGTTTGCAGTGGTATATCGACTCTTTTCCTTTTGGGGCGATGTTGTTTACTGGTGCTGAATGTTTTGGTCTGATGTTGTGTTTGTTTTCCAAGAAGATGGATATGGTGGCGTGGAGATGGAGGAGGATGTGGGAGAGGACATGGCGATGTGCGGCGACGGCGGCGCCGGCGCGGAGAAGAAGCGTCGGTTGAGCGAAGAGCAGGTGCGCGCGCTGGAGCGGATCTTCGAGAAGGACAACAAGCTGGAAGGGGAGCGGAAGGAGCGCCTGGCGCGCGACCTCGGCCTGCATCCTCGCCAGGTCGCTGTCTGGTTCCAGAACCGCCGCGCGCGCTCCAAGACGAAGCATCTCGAGCGCGACTACGCCGCTCTCCGCCAATCCTTCGACGCGCTCCGCGCCGACCACGACTCCCTCCGCCGCGACAAGGACGGCCTCCTCGCCGAGGTAGCTATCTAGCTAGATCGTCGCCTCGACCTGGCCGCCTAGAAACATCCTGCGAGTGCGAAATCTGTGCAACTCGAGTGACGATTTGGCTGGTTATCCGTGGCAGATCAAGATGCTGAAGGCGAAGCTCGGTGACGACGAGGCGGCGGCGAGCTTGTCGGCGGTGAAGGAGGATCTGGTGGCATCCGGCGTCGAGCCCAAGGCCGCTGCAGCGCAGGGCTCGTCCGAGAGCGATTCGAGTGAAGTGCTGAACGACCCGGAGCTGACGCCCAACAAGCAGGCCACGGCGGCGGAGACGGAGACGGTGGCGGTAGTGCCAGGGGCTGTGCTCCACGGCGAGGCGTTCTTCCACGGGCATCAGCTGCTGAAGGTAGAGGACGACGAGGCCGCGTTCCTCGGCGACGACGACGCGGCCTGCGGGGGCTTCTTCGCCGACGAGCAGCCGCCGTCGTTGCCGTGGTGGACCGAGCCCACGGAGCGTTGGGCCTAGGGAGGTACTCTGGTACCGGAGGGCTAATAAGAATTCAGCAGGGATGTTTCTGCAGTTTCGCTGAAATTGGAAAATGAGCCCTATCCTTTCTTGCTATTCTGCCCTTCCCGTTAAAACTGTGCAAGACTCTCTGCAAGTGCAGGCTATAGTAGGCATGATATTTTTCTGTTTTGCTGTTATATACCGTACTGAAAGAAAAGAAAGTTGATCAGATTGTTGACAACTCGATGGGAGATTTTTGCAAAAGTAGGACGACGATTGAAAAGGAAGAGAAGGGAAAACGACAGCGAAAGAGAGCAGTGTGAAGCAAGCAAAGCAAAGGCGAGGAACAGTTTCGCTGTCGGTGGGCCCGACGCCACGTGAAAAGCTGACTAGTTGCTGATGGCGATTCAATGTGTGCACAAGGCAGAGCTAGCTGCGAGGTGCTAGCTCCCCGTCCTGAGGTGCCTCTTGCTCTTCTTGCGTGGCCGACAACAATTTCCGCAACAATCCTCCAACCTGATTCCGGAATTCGTTTTTAGGTCGAGTTTCGATCAGTTCGGCCGATCGCGTCTAGCGATGCGACTTATCTGTTCGTGTTTGGCCATCACGTATTTCCAGCGTTTTCCCGTCGCCACCCTATCTTCTGCCTTTTTCCTCGTCGCTTCCCGCCGTTCCGGGAGTTTCCCGCCGCGTCCAGACGCATCTATAAAAAAGGAGGTCGCTTAGATATCTTCGATCAGTCCCGCACCATCCCTAGCATAAAACCACCATGCCTCGCCGCGGCATCGGCCCGACAAGCTCCGTGGCAACCCCGACGTCGACAGAGAAGAGCTGCCTGAGCGCCCGTTGCCGTCCTGGTAGCTGAACCCGCCGTTGGCATCAGACGTGTTGCCACCTCCGATTCCGGCGTGTCCACATATATTTCATATCCCACTACGGTCGTGGCGCACCCACTACAACTACAGGACTACCGGCGAGCATTTATCGTTGAAGGTGATGAACTACATCTTTCTGCCGGAGCACCGGCGGCGTCTAGCGCTCAAAGAAGTGTGTGATGACCTCCGGAAAGCGGAGCGGGCCAATCCCGATGACGCTTACCTGCGTTCCCGCACCCCCAAGCTAAAGAAGAGCTGTAGACGCATGAAGCTCTTGCAGCGAAGAATGGGGTCTTACTGACCCATCGGTGGCGCCGCTAGCACCATAGGCGGCGTATAGCTAGAATGGTATTGTAGTGTTGTTTGTAATATATTTGGCAGTCGAATAAAACTTTTTATTGCAAATGGCCGGTGCCCACATTGATACATTGTACATGGAGAATGCACAACCTAGCCTACTCGTCGGAGTTAGAGCGGTAGTAGCGACCGCACACGGTGTCGTCGAAGACGCTGACAGCGAGCCTTCCTTCGCCGTCATACTTGAAGACAACGATGTTGACCGCTTCGATCTGGTGCACGCGGGTGAAGCACTCCCAGCCGTTGGCGAGGTACATCTGACCGAGGTGGTCGAACTGCACCTCAATCAGGGCACCTGGTGGTCCTGAAACCGTTCTCATGCAGAATGACAAGCGGGGGTGGTTCGTCGCCGACCAACGTCGCAAACCTGCGGGATAGGAGCAGCCTGTCCCGCGCCATGCCGAAGTGGATGGCCACGGCGAACTGGATGTCTGGGTTGACCTCGTTGGGCGATGACGGCATTGAGGGAGAGCATGGTGGCGTGCTGCTTTGGCCGCGTCCTCCTCGCCTCCCTCAACGTCCATGGCTAGAACCCTGTGGTCGTCCTACACGCCCTCCCCTCGATCCAATGCCTCCGGCCATGGCTAGCTACCGGTAGTAAAGAACGGAAAGGGGAAGAGGAGAGTGCGGTGTGGTGTGGGAGAAGATGGCCGCGTGCGTCCAGTTAAAGAGCACCGGTATCGGATGTCGACGTGGAGGCTGAAGCGATAACATTGAAGTGTCCAGTCAGGAGGCGTCGGGCGGCGCTAGCAGCGACGGTGGAGAGTGTGTCGACCAATCCATCAGTGTGTTGTCTCGTCGCCATTGATGGCACAGGCTGCCGCCGGCCAGCCTTTCCGTCTGTGTCTCTGAATCGCTGTCGTGGTTGCGCCTGAATCGTTGCCGTCACGCGTGTCTAAATCAACGCTGCGCGAAGCCGTGGCTGATAGGTGGGCCGGCGGCACCAGCGGGCAGGACATGCCCTCCGCCCGTCCGCGTCCGGGCCATTGATGGCGCGGGGGTATGCACCGAAGGAGGTGGCGATGGAGGGTGAGTGTGCCGGGCGTCGGGCATATTTTGCTTCTTTGTTGCACCGGTCGGCGCGGTGGCCAGGCTCTTTCGACGCACCTTTCCTTCCCTGCCCAGCGGGCGGCGGCGGCGTTCAGCCGTGGCGGCATGAAGAGGCCATGGACAAGGCTGCCGCTTGAGCTCGCGCCAACGCCAAAGCTAGGGTTTTCCTCGGGATGCGGTGGCGGAAGCGCTCCTCCGGCGTTGGGGTGGCCGACTGAGTATGGCGGGGTCAGAGGAGTGCCGAAAAAACCATCCATCCCCCGCTTGCGCGCGGAGGGAGGCTGATTGCGATTGTTAGCATGAGCACGCGGAGATTTTAGCGCGGCGGTTGGGAGTGACCAGGCGAGTTGGAGAGATGGAGCGCGCGGTAGCCGGCACAGCAAATTTGGGGGGCGGTTTGGAAAAAAATGCCACACACACTACCTTATTTATAGCGCATGCTAGTTTACAATGTGTTCGTGAGCATGACACACACGCTGTATATTGGCGGGTTTTAGTGTGAGGCGATATATACCATGACTGTTGGAGATGCTTTAAGCTGCTTATAGTGTAGGTGATTTCACTGCATGACCGGTAACATAGCAAATGGTTGTACGCATGGATTGTAGGCCTCTTTTAGGTCCAATTTACTTCTCTCGTATCCGCTAATGTATTCATGGGATTGTAGGTATTCTAATTTTCACAAAATCTCTGTAGTCCGTTTATCATGCCAGGTTTTGGCCGGGTTAATCTCGGTATATCCTCACAAATTTTCATATTTTTGTCTAGATTGAAAACTCTCCTCCAAGGTAGAGTATTTTTGAGAAAGAGTATTTTAGAGGATTGGAGAGTATTAGGTGAACACTAAATCCCTATATATCCCTAAAACTCTATTAGTTAAAATATAAGAGAAGTAAACAAGGGTGGGGCATGTCTTATGAAAGTTGTTGGTTCTCAGGCCAGAATTACACACACAATCACCAAGAACTCAACTGGATTCTTATGAACACACGCGAGAGCACGCACGACACAAAGGAACCAAGTCTTTGGGCAACACATTCATGTTTGTGTTTTTTCTTTTCTTTATTTTATTCAATGTCTAGGGAAGGACTCAACAATTGCCCTTGAAAATCTGCCATGATCCGCTTTGATCGTGCCATCTCACGTTCTAAATCACGGCGCATTGAGAAAAGTCAAGGCACATTGACACGATGAAAATGCCAAACCGAAACAACTAATCGATCGTAGTGTGGACTCTGCAAAATTTTGATCATCATGTTGAACTTTAACTTAAAATTAAAAGCCACGGTGCAGATAAAATGCATTATTCCTGGTGCAACAAGTGCTAACACTAACAATCATCTCCTTAGTCTTGTTGCTCCTACTTCACCAAAGTCATTCCAATCTTCTCCCTCATCTTAGAAAACTTCACCTTTGCAAGTGGCTTAGTTAGAATCTCAGCAAGCTAATCATTAGTACCAATGTATCCAACTACAACATATTTTTCCACTTTTTATCTGATGAAATGATACCTTGTCTCAATGTGTTTACTTCTAACATGAAACAGAGGGTTTTTGCAGAGGGAGATAGCCAATTGATTATCAATGTTCAGAGGAACTTCCTCAAACTGACACCCAGTCAGATCAACCAGAAAACAACCGAGCGAAATGCCCTGAAAAATTCCAGTAGTTCCAGCTATGTATTTAACTTCACAAGATGACAATACAACAACCTTTTTTTTAGATAACAAGTTGATCGGGGATGAAGCAAGATAGAAGATTATCCCTGTTGTGCTCTTGCAATCATCCACATCTTCAACCATGTCACTATCACTGGAACCTGAGAGCTTCAAGTTCCCTTCCTTCTCTTTGTGATACACTATACCCAAGTTCAGTGTAGCACTTATGTACCTTGGAATATGCTTCAGTGCTACAAGGTGCTCACTAGTTGGTTTCTCCATAAACTACTCAAAATCCCCACTAAGTATGTGATGTCATGTCTGTTGTAAAGGAAGTGATAAAATCTCCCAAGTTTCATTGTTTTATATTGATTCAAGTTATTCTTTCATTGCTCTCCTCCAGTGCGACTCTGCATTTGCCTCCTGGAAAGAGTTTGGCTTTTCCATTCCCAACAAGCACAATGCTGAAATAGCCTCAACCTCCTCGGCTTCATCAAAGTAGCTGCTCAACTAGAAGATAATGTAAAGGTGCCTCATCTGATGGTTGAGGCATGTTGCTTGGTGGTGTTTCTAAATGATGACATCTTGGAGTTTCAAACCCTGTTACTAAAGCTACTAGTGTTGTAGAAGACTTCTCTACCATGGCAGCAGAATTCTTTGCCAGGGCAACATATGTAACACCCTCAGAATCGGCCCTATGCAAGTTTTAGCGAAACTCGCCAAACCCGCATAGAAACGATTCAAAGGTGCCCATCAGGCACTTTCGTGCGGGTGGAAAACGAAGTAATAACATTACACAACAGTCCTCGATGGGACCCACAGAACAGATATATATATATAACAGCGACTCAATGAGTCAAGAATACAGATATACAATACAAAGATACAAATCACCTTGAAAACAATACGGCGTCCGAGTACGGACAAGATGCAAATTGAGCTAAGAGCCCTGAAGAATAACCAATGGCGTCCATAACCCTGCCCAGGCCAAGCCGGAAGGGTAACCCTGCTAACGACGTCGATCTCAAAACCTGCTTAAACAAAAGGGGTGCCGACAAAGGGCAAAGGAAAAAGAGGAGCGTCAGTACTGAGGCCAGTACACGGCGAGGCTAGAATTCAGCGGTCCTCGCCTACCTAGGTATGGTGGACTGAAGCGGCAGCGGCAGCATGCACTAGACAACCTATAGAGACTCGGTACAACTGTCGGCTATCAGAGAGGGATAAGAAAGACCTATTCGGAACCAACCTGATACTACCACCAAACATACACATCCTGGTATTTCCCCCTCGAGACCAAACGAGGAAGTCAACCGAGGAACTCACACAGTTGGCAGTTTTATTTATTCAGTTATCGTTGCAATAATTACTAGTCAGGTATAGATAGTCATCCTGATGTAATAAGCAGTGGGCACTTTTAGTTAACCATTCCGTTGTAGTTGCAACACTTACTAGTCAGATACAATTAGCATGAGATATCCCCAAACCCAGCAGTTGTTGGTACTTTTAGTTAGCCATTCCGTTGTAGTTGCAATACTTACTAGTCAGGTACAATGGTATGGCGACAACCCAAACAAGCAATTGTTGGCAGTTTTATTTAGCCATTCCATTATAGTGAAGCTGATTACTAGTCATTATAAAGTCAAATTTATAGCACTACTTTAGTTATAGTTGTCTATGATCGAGATCGTGCTCCAAGTCGTCCATAACCCGGACACGGCTTTGAAAGTTTTACCGCAGGTGCACAAATAGCAACACACACTCGATCAACCTCGGAAAAACCAAATCAAAACCCAACGAGGCCTTCACGACAAAGCAATCACAGATTCAGAAATATTTCAGGGCCACCCCATTGAGTACACCATAGCGAAGCTAGCTGACTCGAGACGGACTCAAGGTTTGCGTCGGTCAGAAACGATCGGGAACCCAAAACTGGGCTTGTCGATACCGCGAAAACACTCCGCTTACCTAAACAGTACAGGTGCTCCTCGCACAATCGTAAATAAAGCAGTAAAGCATGGCATAAGTACAGGATAGTAAACAAAACCTCAAACTAGTTTGTGGCCCCAAGAAATAAGAATGAATCAAGCTCTGGCTCAGGGGGTCCCATAATCCTCCCGGATGTGGATAGCGCGAATATTCAAGGAACAGGTATCAAGTACTCGGGGTCCTACGGGACACAAGTGGACGGTTAACAACCAAATAACATCTATTGCCCACCTGTGCCTCTGCTTACCTACTTCAATTTTAGTTGTTAAACAGTAAGTAAAGTTATGATCATCTCCAACAATAAGCACACGGCAATACTCCAGCAACTGTGGAACTTGACGACTCGCAACAACACTTGAGCAAGCGACCACGACGCGCAGGTCCAACTATCTACCAAACAACAGGTAATAGGAGGTGTCCAAGGCAATATATGGCTGCAAGGGATATCACGGGTACGAAAACTAGAGCATCGCAACACATATAGCAATAGATCAACAGGAGGGAATAAATACTATAAAAGTAAGATAAGTAGAAAGGGGGAGATGCTCGCCTGAAAACATTGCCGAGGGTTCAACCGAAGATCGGGTCGACACTCGCATCAACTCAACGGCCTTATCCGCGAAGAAGCAAAACACTAGAATAAACACCGGATGCAATACTTAATACTATGGAAAAAGATCGGGCATGATGCGTGGATGATGCATGGCATGGTAAATATGCGGTGCAATAGGCCATATTAAGCGGAACCGGGGTCCCGAAATTTAATTAAACGGTTCAAGTTATTTAACTACCCCGCAATTTAAATGTTGCATTAGCAAGGCAAAATTATATCACCGGTTCGCTACACAAATTTAAATGGAACCAATATGAGACTAGATCTGCCCGCATTTGGGCCCCATATTTAATTATGAAGTGAATCGGCATAAGGCCCCCAAACCACATGACAATATGCATGCATGAACAATTTAATATGCAACAATGTGATATTACATTTATAAAATAGGGCTCGAGAAAGGGGCACACATCTGGGTTCGGGCGATCTTGGTTCTGGGGGTTCGGGGTTCGGTCTCAGGGTTCAGGGTTCGACGGGATCGGATACAAGATGGAGAACTTGTCGTGACGTGCCGGAGATCTTGGTTCCAAGCGGTCGATCTTGTCGTCGAGAAGATCTTGTCGGGTCCGCGTATCGGGTCGGTCTTGGCATTCGGGACGAAGAACTTGGCGTCTGGGATCTCGACGAGCTTGGCGTCCTTGTCAGAGTTCTCGGGTGACGATGTCGGTCTTGGGTTTGGTGCCGGTGGATCTTGGCGATTCCATGAAGAAGACCTCGTCGCTCCAGGAGAAGATCTTGGGGTTCCGCGTCGACGGTCTTCGGGTACGGGGGTCTCGGCGGACTTGGCGTGTCGAGGTTGGATTTTCGGGTCCGGGAAGGAGAACGTGGCACAGTGTCGAGTCCGGTTCAGTCTCCGAGGATCGGTGTCGATCTTGTTGTAGGCGTCGGAGATCGTGGTAGCAAAAAGGGTTCTCGGGAAGATCAAACATCTCGTCCTTTCGTCAGGAGGTTCTGGTAGACAATATCATATCACTCCCATCGCCCCTTGTATCACTGGTATGTGTCTTGAAAAACGAATTTGTTGGATTGTTCCTGTAAGGCTGATCTTAGCCAAAAACTAGGAATAGCCCCGATGTGTAGAACCAAAAGCACTGGCACAAGCTCCAGTGTCCGCACAAACAGATGAGCACACGCACACAAACACGTATGACAGTGCTGGAAGAAGAACAAGCATCCACCCGAGTGTCAGAGACAAGCGGAGGAGCTCGAGGCAGCGCTGCCCCTTGTGGCTTCGAGGATCCACGCGGAAGGAGCAGACGAGCTCGCCAAGCCGACGGAGGGGAGACGACGGGGAGGACCCCGGGCGGCGAGAGACACAGCGGCGGCGGGCTCTGCGGCGCTGTCGGGGCAGGCGAGGACGCGAGGCATCGACGCGGTTGAGGAGGGGGGGTGCATGACCGATGATGGTGGACCGGCCGGAGGCGGCGAGCCAGTGGCCGCGAGGCAGTCGCGAGGCTGGAAGGGGGCGCCGGGGAGGCGAGCTCAGGGGAAGTCGACGGGGGAAGCGGACGGAGGTGGTGGCCGAGCTCGACGAGGGCGCGGCCGAAGGTGGTGCGGTAGTGGCGGCGAAGCAGAGAGGCGGCGCTGGGGAGGTGGCGCGGATCTCGGAGCCGGGAGGAGGCGAGGGGCCGTGAGGCGGCAGAGGAGGAGGGCGCCGGAGGGTCGTGGCGGAGGTGCTCGGCGCAGCGCGGGCTCCGAGGAGTGGGCGAGGCCGGGGAGGAGGCCGGGCCAGGCGGAGCGGGCGGGCGCTGCGGAGGAGGAGGAAGACTCGGCGAAGGGAGCCCTAGCGGCGCCAGCCAGAGGCGGCGAGGCGGCCGGCGGCTGGCGGCAGAAAGGGGATCAGGCAGAGAGGTGAGAGGAGAGGGAGGAGCGTGGGGGCTGCGCGGGGAGAGAGGAAGGAGACGGGGTGGGTAGCGGGGCAGATGAGTGGTGGGCGGAGGGTGGGTCAGGCGGTCGGTGAGGGAGAGAGAGGGGGTGGTGTGTGGGTGTGGGCGGAGGAGAGAGGGATTGAGGGCTGCGGGGTGGGACGGATCTGGGAGGTGGGGCCGGGGTGTAAGGGAGAGGGGAAAAGAAGGGGATTGGTGAGGTGGCGGTGGGTGTGATGAGGTGGAGGGAACGGTGAGGTGGAGGGAGGGGATTGGTAGGGGTGAGGTGGAGGGGGTTGGGTAGACTAGGTTTAGGTATAAAAGGGTTTGGGGTAGCCAGGATTTTTAACTGGAGGTGGCCAGCCGGGCTTTCGGGCCTAGCGGCTGCCTCCCAAAAATATTATAAGACTTTATTTAATTTAAAATAACCTTTTGTAAATAGTTTTTAGACAAATAAAAGATCTGAACGGACCGATGTTTTAATTTGAAATAAGACGGGGGCTATTTAGAAAACAAAACTAGGCGTTTCGAAATAGTTTCAGACAACAATGCATGATGATGACGATGCAATGCACAAAAACAACGCGATTTTCTAGTAGTGGTTTTGCGGGATGCCACAATTCGACTCCACTAACAATGGATCTCGCCCTCGAGATCCGCCTCATGGTACCGGAAGGAAGGTCGGCGATCTGCGTCTTCTCGCTTCGTGTAGATCCTCGCGACACCACTAACAAGAGGTCGTTATCCGTGATCGTCGAGAGGACACTCCGGGAAACAAAGGCGAAGGTAGAGGTATCAACCAATAAAGCCACCTCTAGCCTCCGTGGACGGAGTAAAATTGCTGGATCCACCGATTCGATGTACAAGAGCGAATGATAAGAGTAGTCGGATGGTGATCAGTCCATCGCGCACCCAAACCATTACTCGGCACCCGAATAGGCGGATTATGCAACCAACTCTCGGAATTCAGATTGTAGATCTCGACAATCGAGGTGCAGAACAAGGGAGTGATGCAGACTCTGCATCAGATCTGGCGTAGATGATGTCGTCGCGTCGGAAAACACCGGAAGGCACAAGAAGGAACAAAGAGAAGTCCACCAGACGAAGGATTCCTCGGATAGCATGAAGACCCGATGTAGCAACACCGTTACCAAAGGAGGAAGCGAAACCTAAAGGTACGACGAAAACCCAACCCCGAGAATTCCTGGACTCGAAGAGAGAGAGGAGAGCGGATTCAAAATGCGCAGAGGTGAGAGGAGAGCAGCAGAGGGGTAAGGAGTAAAATCAGACCTAATCAGAACTATCCAACCGATTTTGCAAAAAATAGTTTTGACACTCTACTTTGGCCGTTAGCTAGGTTATCCTACAGGCTGGACTTGTGGGGTATCGCAACTGCTGAGCTCTGATACCACTCTGTAACACCCTCAGAATCGGCCCTATGCAAGTTTTAGCGAAACTCGCCAAACCCGCATAGAAACGATTCAAAGGTGCCCACCAGGCACTTTCGTGCGGGTGGAAAACGAAGTAATAACATTACACAACAGTCCTCGATGGGACCCACAGAACAGATATATATAACAGCGACTCAATGAGTCAAGAATACAGATATACAATACAAAGATCCAAATCACCTTGAAAACAATACGGCGTCCGAGTACGGACAAGATGCAAATTGAGCTAAGAGCCCTGAAGAATAACCAATGGCGTCCATAACCCTGCCCAGGCCAAGCCGGAAGGGTAACCCTGCTAACGACGTCGATCTCAAAACCTGCTTAAACAAAAGGGGTGCCGACAAAGGGCAAAGGAAAAAGAGGAGCGTCAGTACTGAGGCCAGTACACGACGAGGCTAGAATTCGACGGTCCTCGCCTACCTAGGTATGGTGGACTGAAGCGGCAGCGACAGCATGCACTAGACAACCTATAGAGACTCGGTACAACTATCGGCTATCAGAGAGGGATAAGAAAGACCTATTCGGAACCAACCTGATACTACCACCAAACATACACATCCTGGTATTTCCCCCTCGAGACCAAATGTAACACCCTCAGAATCGGCCCTATGTAAGTTTTAGCGAAACTCGCCAAACCCGCATAGAAACGATTCAAAGGTGCCCACCAGGCACTTTCGTGCGAGTGGAAAACGAAGTAATAACATTACACAACAGTCCTCGATGGGACCCACAGAACAGATATATATATACAACAGCGACTCAAAGAGTCAAGAATACAGATATAATATACAAAGATCCAAATCACCTTGAAAACGATGGAGCGTCCGACTACGGACAAGATGCAAATGGGGCTAAGAGCCCTGAAGAATAACCAATGGCGTCCATAACCCTGCCCAGGCCAAGCCGGAAGGGCAACCCTGCTAACGTCGATCTCGTAACTCGCTTAAACAAAAGGGGTGCCAACAAAGGGCAAAGGAAAAGAAGGAGCGCCAAGATTAAGGCCAAGACAGCGAGGCTAGAATTCGGTCCTCGCCTACATAGGTATGGTGGATCGAGCGTGGCAAAGATGCACTAAACAACCTATAGAGACTCGATTCAACGGCGACTATCGAGAGAGGGTAAGATAGACCTATCCGGATCCAACCAAGCTAACACCAAACAAACCCATCCTGGTGTTTCTCGAGACCAAACGAGGAAGTCAACCAAGGAACTCACACGGTTGGCGCTTTATTTATTCATTATCGTTGCAGCAATTACTAGTCGTTTAGATAATCATCCCGATAACATAAGCGTGGGCACTTTTAGTTAACCATTCCGTTATAGTTGCAACAATTACTAATCGACATGAGATAACATGAGATAAACCCAAAACCCAGCGGTTGTTGGTACTTTTATTCAGCCATTCCGTTGTAGTTACAATACTTACTAGTCGATACAATTGTCATGGCGACAACCAAACAAGCAATTGTGGGCGTATTAATTAGCCATTCCATTATAGTGAAGCTGATTACTAGTCATTATATAGTCAAATTTATAGCAATAAACTTTAGTTATGCTTGTCTATGATCGAGATATCGTGCTCCAATTCGTCCATATCCATGGACACGGCTTTGAAAAGTTTTACCCGCCGGGTGCACCGATAGCAACACACGCCGATCAACCTCGGAAAAACCAAATCAAAACCCAACGAGGCTTTCACGACTGAACAATCACAGGATTCAGAAATATTTCAGGGGGCCACCCCATTGAGTAGACCCGCAACAAAGTAAGCAAGCTTCGAGACGGACTCAAGGTTTGCGACAATGGCTGTAACGATCGGGAACCCAAAGTGTGGCTGGTCTTGTCGATACCGCGAAAACATTACGCTAACCTAAGACGGTGCTCCTCGCACAATCGTAAATACATAAGTAGCATGGCATAAGTAGGATCGTAAATAAAACCTCAAACTAGTTTGTGGCCCCAAGAAATAAGAGAATCAAGCTCGCTCGGGGTCCCATATACCTCCCGGATGTGGATAGCGATAAATCAAGGAATGTATCAAGTACTTGGGGTCTTACGACACAAGTGGGCTCGAAACCAAATATTTTCTATCACCCACCGATGCCTCTGCTTACTTCAATTTTAGTTGTTAAACAGGAATTAAAGTGAACGATAAGTAAAACTAGGATCATCTCCAACATCAACATGCGGCAATACATCAACAACTGTGGCACTGGACGACACACAACAACACTTGAGCGACTACGACGCGCAAGTCCAACTATCTACCAAACAATGGTAATAGGATGTGTCCAAGGCAATATAGGGCTGCACGGTATATCACAGTACGGAAACTAAAGCATCGCAACACGTATAGCAATAGATCAACAGGAGGGAAGTAAATACTATAAAAGTAAGATAGGTGGAAAGGGAGATGCTCTTGAAAACATTGTCGAAGGTTCAACCAAGATCGGTGTAAGCTCACATCAACTCAACGGCCTTATCCGCGAAGAAGCAAAACACTAGAAGAAACACCGGATGCACTATTTAATACAACAGCGGAAGATCGGCATGATGCATGTATGATGCATGACATGGCAAAGGTGCGATGCAATTAGGTCAAGATTAAGCGGAACCGGGGTTCCGACAATTAATTAGGTGGTTCATGTTGTTTAGCTACCCCGCAATTTAAATGTTGTTTTAGCATGGCAAAAGATAGCACCGGGTTCGCTACACAAATTTAAATGAGGCCAATATAAGGCTAGATTTGCCCGCATATGGGCCTCATATTTAATTATGAGGTGAATCGGCATAAGGCCCCCAAACCACAGATATGCATGCGAGATAACAATTAAATATGCAACAATTCATATAGTTGACCATTTATAAAATAGGGTTCTCGGAAAAGGGTTCACATTGAGGGTCTCGACGGTCTTGGGGTTTCGGTTCGGGGCTCGGTCTCGGTCCGTGTTCGCGGAAACGTTCTCGGATAATGAGGTAGGTCTTGGCGTTCGCGAGGAAGGGCTTGGTGGTTCCGACTTCACTTGTCGGTGCCGGACTCGTTCTATGTAGATCTTGGCCATGTCGAAGTTCTTGCCGGAGGTTCGCCGAGGGTCACCGGTTGATGCAGTCTTCATGTGGTAGATCTTGTTGAGTTCACCGCAACGGCCTTGTGGTTCCGATGACGATCTTGGCGGTTATCTGGTGGCACCATGTACACCCCTCGAGCCCATCGGCACTGAGCCGGTCTTGTCGTTGAGCATCCTGCACGAAGGTCGGTGTTCGGTTCCATGGACGATGGAGATCTTGATTCAACATCGCCGCGGCTTTCGAGGTTTCGCCAGCGGAGCCGGGAAGGAGTTCTTGGGGTCCGGGGAGGAATTCCTGTCGCATTCGAGGGGGTACTTGAAGTCCGTGATGGAGATCTTGACAGCTTCATGAAGGCGGCCTTGATGCTTCGGTCCGATGTCGACCTTCGGTTATCGGGGTCTCACGGCATGGTCCTCGGTTCAAGCGCCAAGGGTCTTGCGGTTCGATGGTTCCATGTGGCATCCTCCGGGTACCGAGTTGGAGTTCGGTTCGGAAGGTACCACGGCGGCGGGACAGTGGCGAGACCAGCGGCCGGCCGGTTGGAGAGGACGGGGCGACGCTGGTCTGGCAGCAGCGCGGGGGGCGCCGAGGCGCCACGATGGCCGGAGGCGGGCGGACCTCGGGCGGTGGCGCTGCTCAGAGGGGACCGGCGGGGTCATGGCGCGGCGGCAGCGTGGACGCGGAGGAGCGGAGGGCTTGGAGGCGCGGGTGAGGCGGCGGCGAGGTCGCCGGAGGAGGGCTGGGGGCGTGGCGAGCTGAGCGAGAGGCGGCCAGCAGTGGCGGCGAGGAGGCAAGGGAGGCAGTAGATGGGGTTGAGGCTGGCGAGGCTCCCGTGGGCGAGGCGAGATGAAGGCCGGCGGCGAGCGGGGAGGGAGGCGAGGGAACGGACTGCGGCGGAGGAAGGCGGTGAGGAAGGTGGCCAGACGGGGAGGGGGGGGAAGAGAGGAGGGCGGCAAGGCAAGGGGAGGCTCGGGCAGGTCGGTTTGCAGAGGAAGGGAGAGGGAGGCTGCGGGGAGGCGAGCGCGGGGGGGAAGGTGAGAGAGGGAGTGGCGGGGCCGTTGGCAGGTGGGGGCCTGGGGACTGGTCGGGGTGGGTCCCATGGGGCCGGGGCCGACAGCGTGGGGCTGGGCTGGTGGGGTCGTGAGGCCGTGGCGAGGGAGAGGTGAGGAGAGTGGGTAGGTAGGGAAGGTGGGTTGCTGCGGCTGTGGAGGAGAGAAGTGGTGGCTGGAGAGGTGGGACCAGTCATGAAGGTGTGGGGTAGAAAACTGGGTGAAAAAGAGAGAGAAGGGGGAGAAAAAGTGGAGGATTGATGAGGTGGCAGGGTGGGTAGGAAGAAGGGGAAGGGGTGAGGTGGCAGCCAGGGATTGGTGGGTAGGAATAGATTGGGTGGGACTAGGATTTAGCGGGGCTGTTTTAGTTTTCGTGTTTGTTTGGTTCTGTTCAAATTAAACAAAGCCACTTTGCAAAATAGTTTTTAGGGAAACAAAATATCCGATATGCTCGGGGTTTTGTGTTTGAAAATAAGAGGGGTGTTTGTACAAATCAAAACTAGGCTTTTCAAAATAATGCAGACAAACAATGCATGATGATGACGATGAATGCACAAAAACAACGCGATTTTCTAGTAGTGGTTTTGCAGGATGCCACAATTCGACGCCACTAACAAGGGATCTCGCCCTCGAGATCCGCCTCATGGTACCGGGAAGAAGGTCGGCGATCTGCGTCTCCTCGCTTCGTGTAGATCCTCGCGACACCACTAACAAGAGGTCGTCGTCCGTGATCGTCGAGGAAACACTCCGGAAACAAAAGGACGAAGGTAGAGGTATCCACAAATAAAGCCACCTCTAGCTTCGATGGAAAGAGGGAACCGATGCATTCTCATCCACTTCAATGTACAAAAGCGAATAGAAGGGGTAGTCGGCATGGGGGCCAATCCATCACGCACCCGAACTATTACTCTGCACAATCAGTGGTAAAGCATGCAACCATTCTCGGAAACAGACTGAAGATCTCGGCAAGCGAGGTTCGGAACAAAGGAGTGATGCAGACTCTGCATCGGATCTGGCGTAGGTGATTTCGTCGCGTCGGAAAACACCGGAAAGCACAAACAAGGAACAAAGAATGGTACCACAGTAGACGGATTCCTCAGGCAGCTTGAACACCGGATGGTAGAACACCGTTACCAAAGGAGGAAGCGAGACCCTGAAGGTACGACGGAACCCAACCACGAGAATTCCTGGACTCGAAGAAAGAGACGAGAGCGGATTCAAAACACGTCGAGATAAGAGGGGAATAGCAGAGGGGTAAGAAGTAAAATCAGACCTAGCCAGAACTATCCAACCGGTTTTTCAAAATAGTTTTGACACTCTACTTCGGCCGTTAGCTAGGTTATCCTACAGGCTGGACTTGTGGGGTATCGCAACTGCTGAGCTCTGATACCACTCTGTAACACCCTCAGAATCGCCCCTATGCAAGTTTTAGCGAAACTCGCCAAACCCGCATAGAAACGATTCAAAGGTGCCCACCAGGCACTTTCGTGCGGGTGGAAAACGAAGTAATAACATTACACAACAGTCCTCGATGGGACCCATGAGCAGATATATATACACAAATGACTCAAAGAGTCAAGAATACGATATAATATACAAAGATCCAAATCACCTTGAAAGCGATGGAGCGTCCGACTACGGACAAGATGCAAATGGGGCTAAGAGCCACAAGAATAACCAATGGCGTCCATAACCCTGCCCAGGCCAAGCCGGAAGGGCAACCCTGCTAACGGCGTCGATCTCAGAACCTGCTTAAACAAAAGGGGTGCCAACAAAGGGCAAAGGAAAAAGAAGGAGCGTCAGTACTAAGGCCAGTACACGGCGAGGCTAGAATTCGGCGGTCCTCGCCTACATAGGTATGGTGGACTGAGCGGCAGCGGCAGCATGCACTAAACAACCTATAGAGACTCGATTCAACGGCGACTATCAGAGAGGGGTAAGATAGACCTATCCGGATCCAACCTGAAGCTAACACCAAACAAACCCATCCTGGTGTTTCCCCCTCGAGACCAAACGAGGAAGTCAACCAAGGAACTCACACAGTTGGCAGTTTTATTTATTCAGTTATCGTTGCAGCAATTACTAGTCAGGTTTAGATAATCATCCTGATAACATAAGCAGTGGGCACTTTTAGTTAACCATTCCGTTATAGTTGCAACAATTACTAATCAGATACAGATAACATGAGATAAACCCAAAACCCACAAGTTGTTGGTACTTTTATTCAGCCATTCCGTTGTAGTTACAATACTTACTAGTCAGATACAATTGTCGCAAGCGACAACCAAACAAGCAATTGTGGGCAGTATTAATTAGCCATTCCATTATAGTGAAGCTGATTACTAGTCATTATATAGTCAAATTTATAGCAATAAACTTTAGTTATGCTTGTCTATGATCGAGATACTGTGCTCCAAGTCGTCCATATCCGCGGACACGGCTTTCAGAAAGTTTTACCCGGCCGGGGTGCACCAATAGCAACACACGCTCGATCAACCTCGGAAAAACCAAAACAAAACCCAACGAGGCTTTCACGACTGAACAATCACAGGATTCAGAAATATTTCAGGGGGCCACCCCTTGGAGTACACCCGCAACGAAGTAAGCAAGCTTCGAGACGGACTCAAGGTTTGCGACAATGGCTGTAAACGACTGGGAACCCGAAAGTGTGGCTGGGCTTGTCGATACCGCGAAAACATTACGCTTACCTAAACAGTACAGTGTGCTCCTCGCACAATCGTAAATACATAAGTAGCATGGCATAAGTACAGGATCGTAAATAAAACCTCAAACTAGTTTGTGGCCCCAAGAAATAAGACTGAATCAAGCTCTGGCTCAGGGGGTCCCATATACCTCCCGGATGTGGATAGCGCGATAAATCAAGGAACAGGTATCAAGTACTCGGGGTCTTACGGGACACAAGTGGGCGTTCGGAAACCAAATATTTTCTATCACCCACCGATGCCTCTGCTTACTTCAATTTTAGTTGTTAAACAGGAATTAAAGTGAACGATAAGTAAAACTAGGATCATCTCCAACATCAACATGCGGCAATACATCAACAACTGTGGCACTGGACGACACGCAACAGCACTTGAGCAAGCGACTACGACGCGCAAGTCCAACTATCTACCAAACAACAGGTAATAGGATGTGTCCAAGGCAATATAGGGTTGCACGGTATATCACAGGTACGGAAACTAAAGCATCGCAACACAGATAGCAATAGATCAACAGGAGGGAAGTAAATACTATAAAAGTAAGATAGGTGGAAAGGGGGAGATGCTCGCCTGAAAACATTGTCGAAGGTTCAACCGAAGATCGGGGCGAAGCTCACATCAACTCAACGGCCTTATCCGCGAAGAAGCAAAACACTAGAAGAAACACCGGATGCACTATTTAATACAACGGCGGAAGATCGGCATGATGCATGTATGATGCATGACATGGCAAAGGTGCGATGCAATTAGGTCAAGATTAAGCGGAACCGGGGTTCCGACAATTAATTAGGTGGTTCATGTTGTTTAGCTACCCCGCAATTTAAATGTTGTTTTAGCATGGCAAAAGATAGCACCGGGTTCGCTACACAAATTTAAATGAGGCCAATATAAGGCTAGATTTGCCCGCATATGGGCCTCATATTTAATTATGAGGTGAATCGGCATAAGGCCCCCAAACCACAGATATGCATGCGAGATGACAATTAAATATGCAACAATTCATATAGTTGACCATTTATAAAATAGGGTTCTCGGAAAAGGGGTTCACACATTGAGGGGTCTCGACGGTCTTGGGGTTCCGGGGTTCGGGGCTCGGTCTCAGGGTCCAGGGTTCGACGGAAACGTTCTCGGATAACAGAGGTAGGTCTTGGCGTTCCGCGAGGAAGGGCTTGGTGGTTCCGACTTCACTTGTCGGTGCCGGACTCGGTTGCGGTAGATCTTGGCCATGTCGAAGTTCTTGCCGGAGGTTCGTCGAGGGTCACCGGTTCGGTACGGTCTTCATGTGGTAGATCTTGTTGAGTTCACTGCAACGGCCTTGTGGTTCCGATGACGATCTTGGCGGTTATCTGGTGGCACCATGTACACCCCTCGAGCCCATCGGCACTGAGCCGGTCTTGTCGTTGAGCATCCCATGCGAAGGTCGGGTGTTCCGGTTCCATGGACGATGGAGATCTTGATTCAACATCGTCGCGGCTTTCGAGGTTTCGAAGCGAGCCGGAAGGAGTTCTTGGGGTCCGGGAGGAATTCGTCGCATTCGAGGGGTACTTGAAGTCCGTGATGGAGATCTTGACAGCTTCATGAAGGCGGCTTGATGCTTCGGTCCGATGTCGACCTTGGTATCGGGTCTCGGCATGGTCCCCTCGGTTCAAGCGCCAAGGGTCTTGCGGTTCCGATGGTTCCATGTGGCATCCTCCGGTACCGAGTTGGAGTTCGGGGTTCGGAAGGTACCACGCGGCGGGCAGTGGCGAGACCCGGCGAAGGCCGGCGGTTGGAGAGGACCGGGCGGGCGACGCTGGTCTCGACGACGGCGCGGGGCCCGCACGGAGGGCGCCACGATGGCGAGGAGGCGGCGGGACCTGGCGGTGGCGCTGGGGAGGGGACGGATCGGCGGGTCGCCGAGGCGAGACGGCCAGGCGAGCAGCGGCAGGCGGAGGAGGCGGCGGGTGGAGGGCGGCGGAGGTCGCCGGGGAGGCAGAGCGGCGGCGAGGGAGGCAGAGGCGGCGGTAGATGGGAGGCTGGCGGTTGGGGGCCAAAGGCGAGATGAAGGCCAAGGCGGGGGAAGGAGGCGAGGGAACGGAGGAAGGCGGTGAGGAAGGTGGCCGGACGGGGAGGAAGAGAGGAGGCGGCATGCATGGCGGGAGGCTCATGGCGAGGTCGGTTTGCAAGGAAGGAGAGGAGGCTGGGAGGCGAGCGTGGGGAAGGTGAGAGAGGGAGCGGGGCGGTGGCGGGTGGGGCTGGGAGACTGGGTCGGGTGGGTCCAGTGGGGCCGGGGGCCGACCAGCGTGGGACGCGGGCTGGTGGGGTGTGGCGAGGGCCAGCGTGGCGGGAGAGGTGAGGGAGGTGGGTAGGGGGAAGGTGGGTTTGACATGGCGGGTGGAGAGAGAGCTGTGGTGGCTGGAGGGTGGGACCAGTCATGGCGGTGTGGGGTAAAACTGGGTGAAAAGAGAGAAGGGGAGAAAAGTGGAGGATTGATGAGGTGGCAGGGTGGGTAGGAAGAAGGGGAAGGGGTGAGGTGGCAGCCAGGGATTGGTGGGTAGGAATAGATTGGGTGGGACTAGGATTTAGCGGGGCTGTTTTAGTTTTCGTGTTTGTTTGGTTCTGTTCAAATTAAACAAAGCCACTTTGCAAAATAGTTTTTAGGGAAACAAAATATCCGATACGCTCGGGGTTTTGTGTTTGAAAATAAGAGGGGTGTTTGTACAAATCAAAACTAGGCTTTTCAAAATAATGCAGACAAACAATGCATGATGATGACGATGAATGCACAAAAACAACGCGATTTTCTAGTAGTGGTTTTGCGGGATGCCACACCAAACGAGGAAGTCAACCGAGGAACTCACACAGTTGACAGTTTTGTTTATTCAGTTATCGTTGCAGTAATTACTAGTCAGGTATAGATAGTCATCCTGATGTAATAAGCAGTGGGCACTTTTAGTTAACCATTCCGTTGTAGTTGCAACACTTACTAGTCAGATACAATTAGCATGAGATATCCCCAAACCCAGCAGTTGTTGGTACTTTTAGTTAGCCATTCCGTTGTAGTTGCAATACTTACTAGTCAGGTACAATGGTCGCAAGCGACAACCCAAACAAGCAATTGTTGGAAGTTTTATTTAGCCATTCCATTATAGTGAAGCTGATTACTAGTCATTATAAAGTCAAATTTATAGCACTACTTTAGTTATAGTTGTCTATGATCGAGATACTGTGCTCCAAGTCGTCCATAACCGCGGACACGTCTTTCAGAAAGTTTTACCCTGCAGGGGTGCACAAATAGCAACACACACTCGATCAACCTCGGAAAAACCAAATCAAAACCCAACGAGGCCTTCACGACAAAGCAATCACAGGATTCAGAAATATTTCAGGGGGCCACCCCATTGAGTACACCCGCAACGAAGCTAGCTGACTTCGAGACGGACTCAAGGTTTGCGTCAGTGGCTGTAAACGACTGGGAACCCAAAACTGGGCTTGTCGATACCGCGAAAACACTCCGCTTACCTAAACAGTACAGGTGCTCCTCGCACAATCGTAAATAAAGCAGTAAAGCATGGCATAAGTACAGGATAGTAAACAAAACCTCAAACTAGTTTGTGGCCCCAAGAAATAAGAATGAATCAAGCTCTGGCTCAGGGGGGTCCCATAATCCTCCCGGATGTGGATAGCGCGAATATTCAAGGAACAAGTATCAAGTACTCGGGGTCCTACGGGACACAAGTGGACGGTTAACAACCAAATAACATCTATTGCCCACCTGTGCCTCTGCTTACCTACTTCAATTTTAGTTGTTAAACAGTAATTAAAGTTATGATCATCTCCAACAATAAGCACACGGCACTACTCCAGCAACTGTGGAACTTGACGACTCGCAACAACACTTGAGCAAGCGACCACGACGCGCAGGTCCAACTATCTACCAAACAACAGGTAATAGGAGGTGTCCAAGGCAATATATGGCTGCAAGGGATATCACGGGTACGAAAACTAGAGCATCGCAACACAGATAGCAATAGATCAACAGGAGGGAATAAATACTATAAAAGTATGATAGGTAGAAAGGGGGAGATGCTCGCCTAAAAACATTGCCGAGGGTTCAACCGAAGATCGGGTCGACACTCGAATCAACTCAACGGCCTTATCCGCGAAGAAGCAAAACACTAGAATAAACACCGGATGCAATACTTAATACTACGGCAAAAGATCGGGCATGATGCGTGGATGATGCATGGCATGGTAAATATGCGGTGCAATAGGCCATATTAAGCGAAACCGGGGTCCCGACATTTAATTAAACGGTTCAAGTTATTTAACTACCCCGCAATTTAAATGTTGCATTAGCAAGGCAAAATTATATCACCGGTTCGCTACAAAAATTTAAATGGAACCAATATGAGACTAGATCTGCCCGCATTTGGGCCTCATATTTAATTATGAAGTGAATCGGCATAAGGCCCCCAAACCACATGACAATATGCATGCATGAACAATTTAATATGCAACAATGTGATATTACATTTATAAAATAGGGCTCGAGAAAGGGGCACACATCTGGGTTCGGGCGATCTTGGTTCCGGGGGTTCGGGGTTCGGTCTCAGGGTTCAGGGTTCGACGGGATCGGATACAAGATGGAGAACTTGTCGTGACGTGCCGGAGATCTTGGTTCCAAGCGGTCGATCTTGTCGTCGAGAAGATCTTGTCGGGTCCGCGTATCGGGTCGGTCTTGGCATTCGGGACGAAGAACTTGGCGTCTGGGATCTCGACGAGCTTGGCGTCCTTGTCAGAGTTCTCGGGTGACGATGTCGGTCTTGGGTTTGGCGCCGGTGGATCTTGGCGATTCCATGAAGAAGACCTCGTCGCTCCAGGAGAAGATCTTGGGGTCCCGCGTCGACGGTCTTCGGGTACGGGGGTCTCGGCGGACTTGGCGTGTCGAGGTTGGATTTTCGGGTCCGGGAAGGAGAACGTGGCGCAGTGTCGAGTCCGGTTCAGTCTCCGAGGATCGGTGTCGATCTTCTTGTAGGCGTCGGCGATCGTGGTAGCAAAAAGGGTTCTCGGGAAGATCAAACATCTCGTCCTTTCGTCAGGAGGTTCTGGTAGACAATATCATATCACTCCCATCGCCCCTTGTATCACTGGTATGTGTCTTGAAAAACGAATTTGTTGGATTGTTCCTGTAAGGCTGATCTTAGCCAAAAACTAGGAATAGCCCCGATGTGTAGAACCAAAAGCACTGGCACAAGCTCCAGTGTCCACATAAACAGATGAGCACACGCACACAAACACGTATGACAGTGCTGGAAGAAGAACAAGCATCCACCCGAGTGTCAGAGACAAGCGGAGGATCTCGAGGCAGCGCTGCCCCTTGTGGCTTCGAGGATCCACGCGGAAGGAGCAGGACCAGAGCCCGACCAAGCCGACGGAGGGGAGACGATGGGGAGGACCCCGGGCGTCGAGGGACACAATGGGCGGGCTCTGGCATTGCAGGGCAGGACGCGAGGCATCGACGCGGTTGAGGAGGGGGAGGTGCATGACCGATGATGGTGGACCGGCCGAGGCGGGCGAGCCATGCTGAGGGCGAGGCCGGAAGGGGGGCGGCAAGCTCGGGAACTCGACGGGAAGCGGACGGAGGTGGTGGCCGAGATCGACGAGGGCGCGGGCCGGGAAGGTGGCAGAAGGGAGGCGCACCGAGGCAGAGAGGCGGCGCTGAGGCGGGCGCGAGCTGGAGCCGGGAGGAGGCGAGGCGGCCGAGGCGGGCAGAGGAGGAGGAGGGCGCGAGGGGTCGCGGGCGGAGGTGCTGGGCGCATGCGCTGGTCTGGGGCAGCCGGAGGAGCTCCACGAGGGTAGGTGGAGGCGGCCGAGCTGGGAGAGGAGGCCGGGCGAGGGAGGGCAGGGCGGACGCTACAGAGGAGGGAGGAGGAAGACTCGGCGTGAGCCTGGCGGGGCGCCACGAGAGGGCGGCGAGAGGGGCGACGCTGTGGCCGGGGCAGTGGGATCGGCAGAGAGGTGAGAGGAGAGGAGAGGAGCGTGGGGGCTGCGCGGGGAGAAAGGAAGGAGACGGGGTGGGTAGCGGGGCAGGTGAGTGGTGGGCCAGAGGGGGTGGCTCCAGGGCGGTCAGTGAGGAAGAGAGAGGGGGTAGGTGGGGCTGTGTGTGGGTGTAGGGCAGAGGAGAGAGGGAGTGAGGGCTGCGGGGTGGGACCGGATGCAGGAGGTGGGGCCGGGGTGTAAGGGAGAGGGGAAAAGAAGGGGATTGGTGAGGTGGCGGTGGGTGTGATGAGGTGGAGGGAACGGTGAGGTGGAGGGAGGGGATTGGTCAGGGTGAGGTGGAGGGGGTTGGGTAGACTAGGTTTAGGTATAAAAGGGTTTGGGGTAGCCAGGATTTTTAACTGGAGGTGGCCAGCCGGGCTTTCGGGCCTAGCGGCTGCCTCCCAAAAATATTATAAGACTTTATTTAATTTAAAATAACCTTTTGTAAATAGTTTTTAGACAAATAAAAGATCTGAACGGACCGATGTTTTAATTTGAAATAAGACGGGGGCTATTTAGAAAACAAAACTAGGCATTTCGAAATAGTTTGAGACAACAATGCATGATGATGACGATGCAATGCACAAAAACAACACGATTTCCTAGTAGTGGTTTTGCGGGATGCCACAACATATTTCTCTGCATGGTGATTTTCTCTGTCGTGGCAGAAGCTCGCGGAAGCACCTCCTTATGATGCTCCTAGTACCGCACCATTGTTCAATTGCTTCTGTTTGTTTGGTGCATCTTCACCACTCCAATACAAAGATAGATGAATATAGAGATACAACCAATACAAAGAACACAACGAATGAAGGAAACCGCCAAGCATTTGACAGATACACCTGCAACCCTTAGACAACCTACAAAACAAACAAAAGATGCACAAAAAGGTAATCAACAACTAGATATACATAGCAACGCAACGTGCCTGTGCATCCACCACTCTAAGAATACTCCAACCCCTGCGCATCAAGAAAATCGCTTACCCTCTAGACAACAACTAGATAACCCCACCATGCGTACTTGGCTTCAAGGAAACAATCTCTATCCTCCACTTCGGAGTCGTTGGAGGACGTGGCGGCGAGCTTGGCCGCATGGGTCACGACTTTCTCACAGCATCCTGGGCACATCTCCACCGGAAACTCCCAACACATCTACTTCGGACATGGCTCTCTTAAACCGCAAGCTCTCGACTTCAAGGAAGGAAACCTTGGCCTCTAGGTCAACCACACGAGAAAGCCAGGCGATGAGATTGACCTCAATGGCAACAACCTTCTCTGTAGCTTGCACGTCTTCCATCACCGTCGCACGCGTACGTAGCCTCAAGAAAAAAGCGGCTATAAAAACCGCAAGAAGAGGACAAAACACCTTCGAACCTTCATCGGCGATACACCAACGAATAGTTTTGAATTCCAACCGCTCGACCCCTCGCACCCAATGGTGGAAAACAATGAGCTACGCACGAGCAACATAGACCAGGCACGCACATCCACGACAAGAGTGCCGTCGGGCGAGAATAGCAGAAAAACACGCATGCGCGGGGAAGGCAAGACCTACAACTCATAAAAAAGTAGAATCAAATGGCATGGGGCCAGAGAGCACCATATATAGGGCCATGACCCAACATGTAGTACAAAAAGGCCCGTGTTCAAAAAGACGAAAAGGATGCGCATCAACATAAGGCCCGTGTTCGCGCAACACCTTTAGCGCTGGCTCTCCATTAAGTACCCGCGCATGCATTGTGGCAGTTAGGATCCGAAGTGTCGCACGTACGAACTGAGCAGTAGAGGGGTACTAGTTGCTCCATAAAAAATCATCGTGACATCCAAAAATCTAAGAACAAAATAAAACCGCGTGACATAGAATAGTATCTATTTATCATTTGAATGTAGGTTACCTGAGTTTCAAACTTTGCACCCATATTTGAATTTTAAACCAAAAATGATAAAATTAACTATAAGTGGTGAAGTGCATGTGTATCCTCGTGTGTGATTTTGGTAATTAATAATAATATCTATGGACTAATGTTTGCTTTGAGTTACACTTGTAGAAATTATCCATTTTCATCGCTTGGACAATATATTTGCTTCAAGGTTGAAAGATAAAGAAATGAAGAAGAAGAATAAGCAATGTTGAAGGGCTTTGGGAATATTGAAATTATATTAAAAAGGAAGATAATTCAAGGTTGATCAATACAAAGTGAAAGAGCAGTTTTAAGTGGATCAACACTCAAGAAGAAATAAAAGAAATGCAAGTTCAAGATGCGCCATCTCTAAAAGATCACATGCTTAAATATTTCCATCCTTGATGATCATGGATCAATGAAGACAAGTTCAAAGAAGTGGCTCCTCCATGAAGTATGAGGAGCAATTCACAAGTCTTCATCAAGCGAGCGCGAGAAAGAGTAATCAAGAAAAGTGTTCCATCTTGAGCAAGACAAGTCGTTTAAATCAAGTTCAAGTGTAATACTTAAGTCAAAGGTATTACCTTGATCAATTTTCCTTTTTGCCGGTATCATGTTGTTAGTTGGGAGATCGGGTTAAGTATAGGTACACGTACTATCAAGAGAGGCTCTGGAGTGAGTAACTCGACATTATCTTTCGGAGAGAGATCAAACCTTTACATACTTAGATTACTCTTTCTTGGTTGTTGTTTGGATATTATCAATGTTAGGATCTAGATCTTGTAGTTATCTTTATAACAAGCTCTAGTTCATTAAAAACGAATTTCTCTTGTATATCTTATTGCGTTTTTGATCTTCAAGGTTTTCCGGCTTCACACCTTGGAAGGTATCTCACATATTTATACATAATATTTTATTCCTTGGTGGTATCTAATATTTCCATTTTTATTGGATTCTACTTGGTTTTATCTTTCCAACAAAATTGGTTTTATCTTATTTGGAGTTTTCAAGCTCAAGTTATTGCATCTTGGATTTTGGATGTTATACCGGTTCACCGATTTTTAGAGAGCTTAAAACTTTTATATTATAGTTTAAATTCCGTGGTTATACTATAATGTTTCTATGTGTGAAGTTTTCAGAGCTCTTCGTTGTGATTGAAATGACCCAAGATCATCAAAATCAGAGTCCGGAGTCAAAAGTTATTAAAGTTTTCGTACCATGTTGTCCCTTATGTTTCTATGGGTGGTATTAACGGCCAACTTCTGTCGGAGGCTAGTTTCTAACTCGCGTTTTGCTTTACCAGTAGAACAGTGGAGCAGTAGTAGTACTGGTAACGTGTGAATCTAACCTAAATGGTTAGTTGTTTCTTATCCTATTTAAGGGCGACTTCTTTCCCAATGGTCCCCATCTTTGGAGCTTGTTTTTTTCCACCATTGTCGATCTATTTAAGCTTGATTACTTCCTCTCTCTCCCATGCTTTTTTCATATTTTAGGTAAAAATAAGAGGAAATCCAGATCTATAACTCTACCAACTCATATCTCTTCTTAGTGAGGGGAATCTTGAGATCTAGATCTTGGTAGAATTTGGTGTTCTTCTCTTGTGTTATTCCTCTCTTATTTCCTCTAGATTTTATAGTTTTGGTGGAATTTGAGAGTGAATTACTTGCCATTGCATTAAGTGCATCGGTTTGAGTTATCTACGGAGGAGTTGGTTGGTAAAATCAAGCAGCTTGTTACTCTTGGATTCTTGGAACTCTAGAGGATTGTGGCCTTTGTGGTGTTCCTTGGGGCCTCTAATTAAGTTATGGAGATAGCCTCAAACTTGTGGCGTCTTGTGGCATTATCTTGGGAGCCTCCAATTGAGTTATAGAGATTGCCTCAAGTGTCTACGGGTTTGGTGACCGATCCCAAATTTTCCATAGTGGATCGAGGTATTCCCCTTTGGTGGAAGGGCTTAAGGAGAATAGGATGAGCCATTCTAGAGTTTGGGGAGCCTTAAGCCTCCACACCGCTCTAATGGAGACGTAGCTTTTTTATAAGTAAACTTTGGGATAAAATCATCGTCTTCACGTCCATCGATTATCTCTATATCCGAGCCCTTTCCTTATAGACTTTATAATATGATAGCCATCGTGCTTAAATTAATCTATATTGCTATCAGCTTGTTGCTTGTCTTGCTTAGTATAGGTTGGGTGCACTTAGTTGAACATAGTAAATTTAGGTTTTATGCTTAATAAATTGAACGTTAATTTTATTCAGTATTTATTAGAGTCTAAACCGTAATATTTTAAAACGTATATTCACCCCCTATAGGCGACATCCGTATCCTCTCAAGTGATATTTAGGTGGATCCACTTGCATCTCTAATCTCTACTCTCTCCCTATTGGATACCGATACGTTTAGATGTGCCCTAGTGAGATTTAGGGGTAGCCCTCTTTTTTGTCGGAGGACATAGATGGCGTCGTGTCTTCTTCTCGCTTTCTTCGTCCAAGCTTGCATTTTGTTCGGCACCCTCTAGGTTTCTTCGTGTAGGCCTACTTCTCCATGTGTAGTAGTCCCGATCTTGCTTGTGTGTGTGCACGCGTCCTCTTCCTTCAACTTTCAGGACCTCGGATCCGCACCGATGTTGGCGTTATTGATTTAACGTCAGGCTATCGCCTTCAATTAAAAAAATTGTAAAATGTTACTACTCCCTCCGACCTATATTAGTTGACTTGCATTGTTAAAATTTAGATAAACCTATATACTAAATAGTGTCTAGATTCATCTAAATCTAGACAAATGTGAATCAACTAATATGGGTCGGAGGGAGTATTTGATTTAGTGGTTGTCCATTTTGTTTGAAGTTTTATAACCTTCTTTCCGGGAACGCAGTTTTTCTACCCATAGGTGGGCGTTCCCGTCTTATCGGATAAGGTCACAATTGGTTCAAGATTCATGTTGGCAAATTTACATCTACATCCCGTACATTGTCCATTTTCTCGCCCTTATAGAGAGCGACGTGGACATGTACATCTTATCTCTCCCGGTTAATCTCGCGTCGTTGACCCAAACAACCGTCTTCTTCCTCCAGCGTGGTGTGGTACTGTCTTCGTCCCCATCATCCTCTCCATGTCGGCAGCGCCGCCGCCTCCGTCCCCGTTGTCCTCGGTCCCGCAATCTGCTCCTCGTATCCCGCGGCGCTCAGGGACGGCCGGCTACTAGGGCCACGAGGTCGACCGCATCTCCACGCCGGAGCCGCCTCCATCCCCGTCGTCCTCAACCAAGGAGTCTCCTCTTCGTCTCCCTACACTGGCCATCGAGGTCGGCCCCGTCCACCAACGGCAACGACATGTACAAGGCTCCTGGATCCCGATCTGATTCCTTCGTTCCTGATCTCCGCTGTCGATCTGCTCCCATGTAGGAGAGAGGAATTTCTGCCCCATTTTCTTCCATGTATGGGGAGAGGATTTTTTGCTGCAATTTCTTCCATGTATGAAGTGTTTTTCTTCCACGTTCTATGCCTTTGTGTGTGTTTCTTCCATATTTCCTCCACGTGTGACGAGAGTGATTTTTGTTGCATTTTTTGGTTCTCTTGTTTGCAAACTGATTGAGAACAAGAAAAGAATTCTGTACATCTCTTTTGTCAACCGATCCTGAGAGTGTATTGGTGGAACTTTTCCATACATGGTTCGGATTTTGTTTTTCTGAGATTTCTCCACTTTGTGTTCTTGGGAGATGCTTCACTGCAGATTTGGCATAAAAAATTTGGCAGAGAATATTGCAGTTTTTTCTTCACATTGACCAAAAAAATGTTGGTGCAAGAATGTAGAACTAAGATTCAATTTTATTTGCTCTTGTTGTTCCGGATTCGGAATGCTCTGTGATACAATCAGAGATTAATTGATTTGTGATTTCAGTAAAAAAAATGATACTTCTTGTCCCCTATGTTCGGTGCTCCCTATATTCCTAAATGAGTGCGAAATAAGAGAAGAAGTGAGGGTGTGCTGTACAAAATTACAGGGACTACAATATCACAGGTTAAGATAACTGAGAGTGTCTATTTGCAAAATGTGTGCACCAATCTCAAAGCAAATACAGGGAATGAATGGCCAAAGATAAGACGGTGACCCTAACGTATGTGTAGAGTTTGATTTTCGTCTTCCCGGCGATTAGGGTAATACCTCGCCGTGAGTAACATGAAACGAAGTATAAATCCAACCATAGATCTTGGAGGCAAAGTGCATGCTCTCTATATAGCACTCTCCAATTTTAAGGTCTTGTATGGACCAGAGAAGATGCCCTTCCCAGGAATTTAGCGCGCAAAATGCATTCCCCATCGATGGAGCCCCCTGATCCCTCGTTATTTTTGGCTTTGCATCTCTTGTTCTCCCTTCTCGATCGGTCTCGCTCAATCGCGCCCCCCTTTGATCTCTCCTCTCCATACACACACACGCACAGGCATCTCGCCGGTCGACCGCTTCATGCCGCATGCCCCAATCGGCGCTGCCACCGTCGTCCGCCGCGGCCGCGGCCGCGGCCGACCCCGAGCCCTCCTGCTCCGAGGCTGGGGCGAGGGAGATGGACGACGAGGACCTCGTGGAGGACCTCCTCGCGACCGTCAACTCGGCCCGCGCGTACGCCGACTTCCGCCGCACGCAGCGGAAGGAGTGCCACAACCTCCTCCGCTGGCTGCAGCTCGTCCTCCCGCTCCTCGAGGAACTCCGCGACTCCACGCCCAATCTCACGGAGGACGCCTACCGCCGCCTCACCCTGCTCGGCCGGGCCTTCGCCGCCGCGCGCCGCCTCCTCCGCTCCTGCAATGACGGCAGCAAGATCTTCCTGGTTCGATCCAATGATCGATCATGTCATGCCTTGATATTTGGTCGTTCCAGCGATGCGTGATCTCTGACCAACTGATCGAGTCCCAACAATTTCAGGCGCTGGAGAGCGAGGCCGTGCTAGGGAGGTTCCGCACGGTATACGAGAAGATGAACTCCGCGTTGGACGGCATGCCCTACGAGGACCTCGGCACCTCCGATGAAGTCATGGAGCAGGTAATTAATTAAGTGCATGCATCATCAGTAGGAGTAACAATTTTCATGCATGCCATTCACCAATCACACATCACACTTATATATGTTGTTGTTTAATATAAGGTGGAGCTGATGAACGCCCAGCTGACGAGATGCAAGAAGAGAACGGACACTCAGGACATCGAGCTGTCGATGGATCTCATGGTGATAATCCAGAACAACCAGGACGAGGAGAGGAACGCGGACAGGGCGATACTGGATAGGCTGGCCAGCAAGCTGGAGCTGCAGACCCTGGCGGATCTCAGGGCGGAGACGGTGGCCATAAAGAAGCTCATCAACGAGCGGAACGGGCAGAACGCGGAGGGCACCAAGCAGATCGTCGAGCTCCTCAACAAGTTCAAGGCCATCGCCGGCATCGACGAGAAGAACGTCCTCGGCGGCGAGGTCTTCGTGACCAAGTCCCTTGACAAGTGCCCCTCGTTGATGATCCCGGACGACTTCCTCTGCCCGATCACACTGGAGATCATGACGGATCCTGTCATTGTCGCCAGTGGACAGGCACGCACATTTTCACATCTCTCGACTCCCCTCGTACATACTATATACTACGTACAGATGAATAATGTTTGGAAGTTGGGAATTGAAATTTGTAGACGTACGAGAGGAGAAGCATCCAGAGGTGGCTGGACAGCGGGGAGAGGACGTGCCCCAAGACGCGGCAGCCGCTGGCGCACCAGTCGCTGGCGCCCAACTACGCGCTCAAGAACCTGATCCTGCAGTGGTGCGACAAGCACAAGGTGGAGCTGCAGAGGAGGGAGCCGGAGCCCGTGGCGGAGCAGGACGAGCACACGAGAGAGGACATCCCGTCGCTGGTGGAAGCGCTGTCGTCGATCCACTCGGACGTGCAGCGGAAGGCGGCCAAGAAGATCCGGGTGCTCTCCAAGGAGTCCCCGGAGAACAGGGCGCTCATCGCCGGCAACGGCGGCATCCCGGCCCTCATCGGCCTGCTGACCTACCCGGACAAGAAGGTGCAGGAGAACACTGTGACATCGCTGCTAAACCTGTCCATCGACCAGAGCAACAAGATCTTCATCACCAAGGGGGGAGCCATCCCGCTCATCATCGAGATCCTCCGGAACGGCAGCGTGGTGGGGCAGGAGAACTCGGCCGCCACGCTCTTCAGCCTGTCCATGCTCGACGAGAACAAGGTGACGATCGGGACCCTGGGCGGCATCGCGCCGCTGGTGGAGCTCCTGAGGAACGGCACCGTCCGGGGCAAGAAGGACGCCGCCACGGCCATCTTCAACCTCATCCTCAACCAGCAGAACAAGGTTAGGGCCACCCACGCTGGCATCGTCCCAGTGCTGCTCAAGATCATCGACGACAAGGCCCTCGGGATGGTCGACGAGGCGCTCTCCATCTTCCTCCTGCTGTCATCGCACACCGCCTGCCTCGGCGAGATCGGGACGACGCCGTTCATCGAGAAGCTCGTGCAGCTCATCAAGGAAGGCACGCCCAAGAATCAGGAGTGCGCGCTATCCGTCCTGCTGGAGCTGGGAACCAAGAAGCAGCCGCTCCTGGTGCACGCCCTCAGGTTCGGCCTCCATGAGCACCTCTCCAAGATCGCCAAGAACGGCACCAGTAGAGCGCAGAGGAAGGCCAACTCTCTCATTCAGCTCGCCAAAAAATGCTACTGAGTGTGAGAACCCATTTGTAACTGTAATTCAACACGTCCTGTTCTTGGTGGATCCATACGTGATGCATTTGTATGATACAAAACAAAATGCGCATCCGGCACGTTAGAAAGCAGATTTGCTATTCATCTGTTGATTATTCATCCTCTCTTCTAAATCAGAAGACCTTCTCAGTACCGTCCTCCACCAACTCGTCACCTGGATAGTTTTTTAGGCAAACTCTATGGCGTGCTAATTTTTTTAAATAATACATTTTATTATTATTTTGCAAAAATAATACTTATTTTTTTTTGAGAATTTGCGAAAATAGCGTTGCCTCGGTGTCGCTGAAACCGATTAATTGGATGCAGTCGGTGTCGCCGAAACCTATAGGAACTAATTGGTTACGCCGAAACCGACAAGCCCTTATGAGTCTCGTCTACAATTGGTGTCGCCAAATCCCAGCATATCCATATTATTAGAATCACTATGAAATATAATTTCATATATTACAGTACTTGATGTTGTAGATGTTGATATTTTTTATACATAATTAGTCAAACTTTAGGAATTTATGGCTAAAACTAAGATGCATGCTCTATGTTTTTATCGAAGAGGGGTATTATATTTGTCAAAGATGACATACAAATCTCAATCTCTTTGTTCCACGATAGGTTTCCTCTTCTACTTGGTTCACCCATTTCAACTTTTTTTTAGCATCACCGCCTTTATTAAGATACAGTAACTATAGAAATACAACATCCGTCAGGTGGATTTAAAAACCGCATACTACGACCCTGATCATTATTGATTACACTTCTATCAAGGTTATGCGCATCACTGTTGTAGCCTCATCCTTCATGGTAGAAAGCAAGTTCAATAAAATCGCTCCTGGCTTTAGTAACCTGCCGTACTATATGAGCATAGACTACCATCATCCCTTCTTCAAGGCTTCGAATGACATTCTTACCATCGCTTTCTACCTTAACTCGACGAGCATAGATGTCCCTTGCAAGCGTGATCACCTCTCTACAAGCCATCGCTTCCAACATCTGAGTGGCAGTGCATCCCTAGAAACATCCCTGGAAAACGATAGCAGACGCCCCCATGAAGACACTACTGTTCCTTCTAGCAATCGTGGCAGCTGTTCCTCTCCCCGAGTTCTTCCCCATGACCGCTTTTACAATCTTCACCATTTCAGGAGGTGGTGGGATCCATCCTAAAGTGGCATGAACCCTCGAACCCATCTGTTGCTTTGTTCCTCGTTCTTCACATTGATTCAGGTCTACAATAAAACTTTCCACAATGCAGCGTACCGATATGGGGCTTTGGTACTCCTGCTCATGTATGACCTTCCGACAAGCATGCAAAATCTCCACAAAGTGATAAAGATCCTGACCTTCTCATCCTTCTTCAGCATCATCATCATGGTTGCCAGCCAAGCGCGCACGTCTCCATCATCAGAGCATGCCATGTGCTCCGTAATACTCTCGTCCACAAGGACCATATGCAAATGGACATGGTGCAATCGATTAGATCATGCCTCCATGTATCATGCGCTCCAAACAGTTGGCATGAGCTGCTCTCCTCCATATGCCTATGGTGACATTGCGCCTTCGTTGGGATCGACTGTTTTCATAATTTCCATAGAAACATTCTCACCTTAGAGGGTACCTGGGTACTCTAGAGTGAACCCCATGTTGGATTTTAGGATGGAACGGTGTAGCCTCCATAGAGGGCACCGGTTGCGTGTTATATGGTGAGAAAAAGGCCCTCACGTGGCAATACAGAGTTGGACACGTATACGGTTGGTGTACTACACCATAGCATATACGTGTCACATATTACATGTCTAATACCCCCTTAATCTGAACCTGAGAAAGGTTTAGATTACGCATAAACTCAGCTAGTTTCTTGTAACATAAAACCTTGGTAAAACCATGAGCAATTTGTGCTTGAGAGCAACTCGTTCTCGAACAAAGCAAAAATCAATCTCAATATGTTTTGTGCGTTCATGAAACACATGATTGGTAGATAGGTAGGTGGCACCAAGATTATCACACCATAAATATGGCTTTCTGTTGAGAGGAACACCAAGATCACGAACAAGTGCTTCAACCCAAATAAGCTCAGCAGTAGCATTTGCAAGAGCCTTATACTCGGCCTCTATACTAGACCTGGAAACAGTGGGCTGCTTGCGAGCACTCCATGAAACAAGGTTAGAACCAAAAAATATAGCAAAACCACCTATAGAACGTCGATCATCTATATCACCTGCCCAATCTGCATCACTATAAGCACTAAGCAAGGTGGACGACGACCTCTAAAAAGTGAGACCAACCCTGCTAGTACCATGTATGTACCTCAAATTCCTTTTAACTGTTGTCCAGCGTGCGGTTGTAGGAGCATAAAGATACTGACAAACCTTATTAACTAAAAAATATTTATCAGGACGTGTTAGTGTTAAGTACTGTAAGGCACCAACAATACTCCTATAGCGTGTCATATCCTCAGGTCCAAGAGGAGAACCATCTATCAACGAAAGAGTATCAGTGGTAGAAAGAGGTGTTGGACAAGGTGTACAATTCTTCATGCCAACACAAGCCAACAAGTCTGTAGCATACTTTTCTTGAGTTAATATTAACCCATTGGACTGTTTGTAAACTTCAATACCCAGAAAAAAATAAAGATCACCTAGATCCGTGAGAGAAAATTCACTATTGAATGCATGAAGAAGAGCAGCAATAGCTGAATCTGAGGAACTCGTGACTATGATGTCATCCACATAGATTAACAATAACATTGTGATACCTGACTTGTTGTAAAGAAACAAGGAAGTGTCAGCTTTGGATGGAAGAGAACCAAGGGCCTGTAACTTGGAGCTGAGCCGAGAGTACCAAGCTCGAGGAGCCTGCTTCAAACCATAGATAGCTTTGTCAAGTTTACAAATATAATTTGAAGTAGCGAAAGATTCAAAACCAGGTGGCTGTTTCATGTAAACCTCTTCTTCCAGAACACCATGTAAAAACACGTTCTTTACATCTAGCTGTCGTAAGCTCCATCCTCAAGAAACAGATATAGAAAGAATAATTCTGGTAGTAGCAACTTTAAAAACAGGACGAAAAGTATCTTCATAGTCAATGACATACCTTTGTTTAAATCCTTTTGCAACTAGCCTGGCTTTATACCTATCAATCGTACCATCAGCCTTTTTATTGATACGATACACCCACTTGCAACCAATTATATTTCTCTTTCTACCAGGAGGAACAAGGTGCCATGTGTTTTTAGCAATAAGGGAATCATACTCAGTTTGCATAGCAGACATCCAATTATCATTTTGAAGAGCCTCGGGAATAGTAGATGGTTCTCCTGAAGAGGTAAGCAGAGCATATCAAACAGTACCATCTATGTAAATTTTGGGCTGATAGATACCTTTTTGTAGACGTGTTTGCATGCCAGGAACAGTAACAGGAGAGGCTGCAGGGGTAGAAGATGCAGAAGATCCAGGGGAGGAATCCTCCGAGCGGGGTTCATCGGCGGGAGAACCTGGGGAGCTCGTACTCCCCGAATCCTGATTGGTGCCAGGGCTGGCTCCTGCAGACAGCGACGGGTCGGACGCGCTGTGGTGGGTCCTGTTGGCCGTGGGCGACAGAGACGCACGCGCGGACGGAGGGGACCGAGGCGAGCACGGAGGAGAGGTGGCAGGCGAAGGTTGGTGCGGCCCAGGTGTCCTTGAGGCTTGCGGGGGATACAGTGGGTCCGTGTCCTCGCACGTGTCCTGACGCGACATGGCGTCGAAGGAGAGGCAGGCATGGGCTAGACACGGAGAGGTAGCACCAGCACCTGACAGCACGTGATCTGAGGACGATACGCCCTCGGGATTAGAGCTGGTCGGTCCAGCAGAGTCCACCTGTGTATGGTTGTTATCGGATGTAGCGTCTGCACTGGTTTCTTCATTGTTTTGACCCGAATTTTGAGCAGCATCTTCTGTAATTGCTGTAGGAACCTAGGGAGGATCAACAATAGGAAAAATATGCAAATAATGAACATTAGTTTGTGCAGCCCCATTGCTAGACTCAGGAAGTGAATCACCAGATTGGAGAAGAAGAATTTATTCACGTAGGCGCTTGCCAGCATTAGGATGAAGTTCAACAAAAGGATTTTTTTTCATCAAAAACAATATCATGTGAAACATAGACACGACCTGTAGACACATCAAGACATCTTACTCCTTTGTGCTTTGTGCTATAGCCAAGAAAACAAACCTTTTGGAACGGAAAGAAAGTTTTTGTTTGTTGTATGGACAAATATATGTCAACAAGCACAGCCAAAAACACGTAAGGAATCATAGTTGGATTTGGTGTTAATAAGTTTTTCTGTAGGCGTCTCAAAATTAAGAACTTTGGAGGGAAGCAAGTTTATGAGAAAAGTTGCTGTGAGAAAGGCATCGTCCCAATATTTGAGAGGCATGGACGCATTGGCAAGAAGAGAAAAGCCAACCTCAACAATGTGTCGGTGTTTGCGTTTAACAGAGCTATTTTGTTGATGAGCATGAGGACATGAGACATGATGCACGATGCCTACTCGCTGAAAGAATGTATTTAGTTTTTCATATTCACCACCCAGTCTGTTTGCATAGTAAGAATTTTTCTACCAAACTGGCGTTCAACATATTGTTGGAAATCAAGAAAAACTTGATAAACATCAGAACATTTCTTAAGCAAATAGATCCAAGTATATTTTCTAAAATAATCAATGAAACTTACATAATAAGCATGTTTTCCTACATAAAGAGGACCTGGACCCCATACATCAGAAAATATCCATTCCAAAGGAATCATGGAAACACTAGTGGAAATAGGATATGGTAATTGATGGCTCTTTGCTTGCTGACATGGATCACATATGTAAGAATTTATTTCAGGAGTATAAGACAACTTATTTTTCCTAAGGATTTGCTGAATAATAAACGGCCTAGACAATGATGCCATGTTGATGAACAAGGCTTGATGGTGAAAAGAGCATGCTTGGATGACAACCCCGTGGAAATAGGAACAAGAGGGTAGAAGCCACCATGACATGGACCTCTAAATATTATTTGATGTGTGGCCTGGTCCTTAATCAAGAAAAAGAAAGAATGAATTTCAACAAAGGCATTGTTGTCAATGGTAAGTTTGTGAGCAGAAATTGAATTCATGGTTGCTTCAGGAACATGAAGAATATTTTTGAGTTGTAAGGAACATTGTAGGGTGTGCAAAACTGAATGACCAATATTAGAAATTTCCATACCTTTTCCACTAGCATTGTGAACTTGATCATGCCCCTAATAAGGTTGATGAACTTGAAGTTTGTTGAGTTGTCCAGTGGTATGATTTGTAGCTCCAGTGTCCATGACCCAGTTGCTATCAACTCCATATGAACCTTTAGGTTCATTAGGCGTGTCATCCTCATCATCATCACCAAAACGCCACCAACAATCACCTGTTGTATGTCCTTCCTTCTTGCATATCTGACAGATCACCCCCTCTTGCCATGGAGTAGGAACACGACCATGATCCTTTTTGGCACGCCCCCTTAGGTCGGCATGGTTGATTGGGTTGCTAGGGGCCTCAGTTTTGGGTGGGAGGAGGAGGAGGGTGTTGTGGTGGTGGTGTGGGCATGCGCTGCTGCGGTGGGATGTAGGGGTTGGGTTGGTATGGGGGCATGTAGTATGGTGGTGGTGGTGTATAAGGTATGTAGATGTATGGCTGAGGTGGTGGGTGGGAATAGGTAGGTTGAGGAAGGATGTAGAGTTGTGGCATGGGCGTGTTGTAAGGCTATGGTGGTGGTGGTGTTGGGGCCGTGGTGAGTAGGTAGCCCCAAAATCATAGGGGTGCCGAGCAACAACATTGATGAAGTAAAATTTCTGAAGTTTTGACCGGTGGATTGGAGCATTGATATGTTAGAAACGTATCTATAATTTTTGATATTCCATGCTTGTTTAGTATCTAATTTGCTTTGATTTGTCTACACTTTGAGGTGCTTTTTACATGTTTTCTGGTACTAACCTATTAACAAGTTGCCACAGTGCCAGTTGCCTGTTTTCTGCTGCTTTTGGTTCCAGAAAAGCTAGTAAGGAAATATTCTTGAAATTGGACGGGACAAACGTCAAAGTCAATAACTTTTCATGGGGAACAAGAAGTCCAGAGGGGATACGGAGAGGCGTGCCAGGGCGGCCACACCCTCCCTAGGCGTGGCCAGGGGTGGGCCCACGCCTAGGCAGGGTGTGGGCCCCCTGGCCACCTCCTCGGCCTCCCTCTTCGCCTATAAGAATTCCCCGATGCCTAAACCCTAAGCACCCGATCAAATCTCCACGAAACCGCCTGTAGCCGCCACCACCATCGTCCCTAGATCGGGAGGGGGATCTAAAGTTCTTTCCGGCACCTTGCCAGAGGGGAGATCATCCTAGAGGCCTTCTCCGATATGATGCGTGAGTAGTTCCACCTTGGACTATGGGTCCATGTAGTAGCTAGATGGTTGTATCTCCTCCTTTGTGCTTTCATGTATAGATCTTGTGAGCTCCATTCATGATCAAGATCTAATCTATTTGTAATCATGCATGTTGTGTTTGTGGGGATCCGATGGATATTCAGATTACTATGTTGGTTTGATTAATGGTTTTGTCTTTATGATTCTATCATGTATGTGTTGTTTGTGATCTTGCATGCTCTCCGTTTTTAGTAGATATCTTGGCCAAGTAGTTGCCAGTGACTCCAAGAGGGGGTATTTATGCTCGATAGTGGGTTCATGCCTCTAGTTTCGAAGGGAAGTGACAAAAATCTCTTTGGTTGTAGATGTGTTGTTGCCACTAGGGAGAAAACAACGGTCTCTTGTTCATGGAACATGCAGACTATTTAGCTTACACACTTTGCTTAAAGCAGTTGTCTATTGCTTGCAACTTAATACTGGAGGGGGTTCGGATGATAACCTAAAGGTGGACTTCTAGTCATAGATGCAGTTGGATGGCGGTCTATGTATCTTGTTGTATTGCCCAATCGAATCTCATGGGATCTTTCTGACTAGTATTGCATTGTTATGCCTTGCTCAGTTCCTGCCAATTGCCCTGATGTAATTTTTTTACCCTTCATGTCATGTTGTTTATCCAAGGAGAGCACCTCTAGTGAACTATGGACCTCAGTCCAATCTTTACCATTGATACATCTTCCACTATTACTTGTTTACTTGCTGCAAACCATTACCTTCCACACCATACATTTAATCCTTTGTTACAGCAAACCGGTGAGCTTGACAACCTCACTGATTTGTTGGGACAAAGTCTTGAGTTTGTGTTGTGCAGGTCTCCATGTTGTTTGCAACACCTGTGTGATGTTTCCTTCCTCCTACTGGTTCGATAACCTCGGTCTCAACTGAGGGAAAACTTGTTGATGTGCTCTTCACACCCTACGCTTGGGGTTACCAACAAAGTGCCACGTCGAGCACCATCAAGCATAGCATCACGATTTTCATAGGCCAACAATTGAGAACACATGTAATTCAGAGTGGTGGAGGGAACAGCGTTGACAGCAGCCACCAACGAGTTAAACGTGCCATCGAGGCTGTTCAATATGTAGTCCTTGAGCTCATCATCATCTACACTTTTCCCAGCAGCAGCAAGCTCTGAGGCAAAGCCTTTCATATTGGTGATGTACTGTTGGGCAGTCAACTAGTTCTTCTTGGTGTTGGTGAGGGCACCACGAAGAGTGGAGACCCAAGACTTGGACTATGTGGAGTACATGGAGAAGAGATCTCTCCACACATCGACGACATGATGAAGGCCATAGACGTGGGGAAGCACATCCTCGGAGAGGGATTTGACGAGGTAGCTGACCACTTGTTGATCCAGGCGTCGTAGTCAGGGTTGGGCATGCTGACCTTCTTGTTATTGGCGTCCTCGGTCTCGATCTTCTCAGCAGGCGCACGATCAGTGCCCTCAAGGAGTCCCATGACCCGAGCTCCACGAAGGGTAGGCAAGACTTAGGTTTGCCACGAGAGAAAATTCTCGCGGGTGAGCTTCATGGCAGGCGGTGAGCCGATGGAGCCCGAGGCGGTCGAGGATGATGATGGAATCGACATCACATGAGGGAGTCCTGAAGCAAAAAACGAGAACCAGAAAAACACGTAAAGAAGTCCTGAAGATCGATCAGGGATCGTACTCGGTGATCTAGGGTTTTGTAGGTTTTGGTGGAGGTTTCCTTGGGGAGAAAAAAAGCTAGGGTTTTGTGGGGGGGTCGGAAGACCGGGGCAGGGAGAAGATGCACCGGTGGCGATCGGTGTTGTATCGTAGAGGAGAAGTCCTAGAGGCAGCAGCGTGACAAAGGAGTCTGGCGGCGGCTAGAGAGGAAGAAGAGGGGTTCTGATACCATGTTGGATTTTAGGATGGAACGGTGTAGCCTCCGTGGAGGGCACCAGTTGCGTGTTATATGGTGAGGAAAAGCCCCTCACGTGGCAATACAGAGTTGGACACATATATGATTGATATACTACACCATACCATATACGTGTCACATATTACATGTCTAATACCCCTCACATGGCAATATAGAGTTGGACACGTATATGGTTGGTGTACTACACCATACCATATACGTGTCACATATTACATGTCTAATACCCCAATCCTTATGAATATGTGCCTCGCTCGAGCTCGAACCACGATGATCCAGCCATGCTTCTCATCTATCTCTAGTCGTGATCAACATATTATACGTTGAGCAGACCGAGAAGAGTCCCCGTTTGGCATAGTGCCACGACCAAAAGTCGTTTTGTCGCTTGTAGCATGACCATTTTCCTAAAATTACACAGCAAACATGTAATTAATTCAAATTTCTTTCTTTTATTTACACTATATTTTCAAATATGACAACACGGCCATATTGGTGGTGCTTGTAAACCAACTTTTGTTTATCTGTTTTTCCATGTCTAGATATGTTAGTAGATAGACTAATCTTTTTTCTTCTATATTTTTCTATGTTCAGTTCTAAAAATGTGTGCATCATATATATGCTACAACATGTATATAATTTTCCAATATAAGTAAATATTGTGAAATTCAAATTGGCACAAACAAAAGACATATTACTAAGTAGTATGCACATATACTTTTGCATACATAGATAGCGTATTAACATACACACCACTTGTCAAGATGTTTAAACTTTGTACAGACGATCTTACAATACTTAAACAGTGGTCTTACAATACTTAAACAGTTCTTAGAACACTTAAACAAAAGAAACATCATCATCACTATATAGACTTTTTTGAGGTTTATCATCATTATATAGATGATGCACCAACATCTGGTTCATAACATATATGTGTCCTTCATTCCTTATCTAATCCTCCACGACCTTTAGGAGGGCAACATGATTAGCCTTATCAAGCGGAGAATCACCTCTATGAGATAAAATCTAGTATGATGCACTAGACTCTCCCTCCCTCTTTCCATTCCTAGGAATTGGCTTGTTGGGATGGAATTGGAAAAGGTAGCTCACATCAGCCCGCATGTATGCATCAAGTCCCTGAGCCTAGATCTTATCCTTGGCATGTTTCTTGTATGACACAATGTTGTACTTGTGCACAGTCACCTAAGAATCATCATATTTGTACTAGACAAGATCATATATACCCATGTTAGTAAGAATTCACTGCGTCAAGACATAATGGACAATAATGATACAATCTTAAATATTAAAATACTCATCAAAACTTGACCATCGGAGGAGGAGTCCGAGGTGTAACACTCCTCGTACCCATCATTTAGCCTCCTCTTCTTCCCAACAAAAACATCAGATGCCTCCACATCCTGCTAACACATGCACAGTATCCAAGTTACCTAGTTCATAGATATGCTACTAAGTTTGAACACAAAAATATCCCAAGATGCAAATTATTATAAAATTTACACATGATCTAACTATACTGACAAAAATATACAAACTACCATGAGCACATGCTCAATTTATACTGTCCTGAACACATAACTATAAACTTGAGTATAAGTAAAGACCATAAACTTGAGAAAATTAAATAAAGTATAATAAATGATAGTGATAACACCATAAACTTGAGAGAAGTAAACTACAAACTTATAAAGATTCTTAGTACCCGCAGCATACCAAAAATTAAATCTAGTAAACTAACATCATAGAATACCATCATGCATTTTACTGCATAAATATGTTTAACTAAATTCATCTCAAAAAGTAATCTAATACAAGTTGTATTGTGTATTCTCTGACTGAATATACCGCATGTTTATAAAAAATACAATTAAAATCTAGCAATATTAACCATGAACAAATACAAACTAATTTAGTTAGTGTCCACCAACAATTATCCAACATAACTACCAAATCATTCCCTCAGAGACCACAATAATTATCAAACCTAAAAGAACCATCACCAAAAACCTACATAAGCATATGTTTTATCTACTATTATCAAATGGCCACACTTACACGACATCACCAACACAGAAATCTCATGTATAATCTAACTAGATCTAGCAGAGAAAGCTGAAGGAAATGTGCCCTAGAGGAAAATAATAAAGGAGTTTATTATCATATCCCAATAGTTCATAATAGTTTTATATAATGCTATAACTATATCAATAGGAAACATTGATATAGGTGTGATATGTAAACAAACTCAGGTTCCTAGTAGCCTCTATTCAACTAGTTCATTGGTCAACGGATGGTCAAGGTTCCCTGATCATGTTGGTGCTTTGGCACCTATTGACAAAGGAGCCATCTCATTGGAGAATGAGATGGTGGATAGTTACACAGATGATTGTTGCAACACGATCATATCACAAAGTTCACAGTTGCAATTGTTAGAAACGTGGTAACTTGTTCCTCAGACCGTGAAACCATGTTTAATGACTGTCACCCGATATTTCTTAGAGAGCATCAAACGTCACTCCGTGAAATGATGATTATAAAGGTATGATCAAGTACTCAGAGGGGCAGGTTGAGGTGTATGTGTCAAGAGCGGTATTTGTATATCCGTGTGATGGAAGATACTCTAGGCCTACTCGGATAAGTTATATCAAATATGTTGTGCAACATGTGACTTGGTCGCGAGATATTACTTATCGATACGAGTTAAAGGAGAATTTATCGGTAACGAGGTTGAACCTGACATGGTGATGTCTATGATCAAATCTTGAACAATGCAAGTATCACAGAGAAAAAGGAACATGACACATATTGTTTAAGGTTCGATGCGATGGAGAATCGTGAGTGCATAGGGGTCTGGTGGGCATCTCGGTCCCTCTGTTGATCATTGATAGAGATCATGTATATGAAATTCTCGAACCATAGGGACGCACGCTTAAGGGCATCACGACGCTTAAAGATCTACCTATAAGGAGGAATCATAGGAGAGAGAAACCATAATTGTTATGGGGAGATCGGAAGGTGTTTGAATAAAGAAAGAAGGAAAGGAATGAAAGGAGATTTAGATAAATGGGAATTGAAATATGCATTTATTATATGTTAATTATGAATTAATGTATTCTAAATAATATTTACATTAAGATTTATAAAGTAACTTTCTCCTTAGTCCAAAATCCTGGAGGAAATTGGCTCAGGAGAAAGATGTGAGGAAAAGAGACTGGTATCAGGGTGGCAGCTGCTAGTCGCCGCCGCAGGCCTTCTCGACCCCGGCCCGTCACGGGCGCGCGGGAAGCTAGGCGGGTGGGCAGACCAGCTGCGCCAAGTGGGCCGCAGGCGAGCGCCAGAGGCCGGCCCACCCAGGGCGCGCGCCTGACCACCGCCGCTGTGAGCGAGCTGGGACGCGGGGTGGTGTCGACCCACTCGGTCCAACGACTACTATAGCACTAGCGCTGCTGGGCTTGGAAGGGCGCACGACCCACCCGGCCAGCTCCGACTTCTTGATCTTTGGCCGCTGTGCTGGGCCCTTGTGGCCCAGCCGGCTGGCACATGTTTTTCTGCCCCTTTAATTTATGAATAGTCCCACATGGGACACCTAAGAGGGAGGGCACACCCCCCTTAGCCTATATAAGGAGGTGCCCATGGGTAGGATTAAACACCAATTAAATATTCCCTTTAGTTGGAATATTCCTCTCTCTCTAAAGTTTCTTTTGCTATTGCGTGGTCCCAAGTTAGGACTGCACACGCAAGGCGTTCTCTTTTGCAGCACGCCGCTGTGCTACTGGGATTCCAACCAGGAGGTATACTTCCACAACCTCAGCGGGATCCGAGCCTGGGAGTCATTGTCTTGCACCGTATGTATGTGGCAACTCGGTGGGGAGACACTTGAATCTACCCAGGCCATCGTTCGAGGACTTGGACAAGGGGCGATGTGCGAGGAGCTTTGCGACCTTGAGGTCGGTCGGGTATGACTACATCAACCATGCTTCTGCGTGAGCATAACGCTCTCTTGGTCTTTGAGGGTACGTTACTGTTGTCTTCCTCTGTTATTGCATTACTAGTAGATATATCTTCGGCAATTAGGGTTTCCCACGATGTAAATTTTTTTCTACACTGGAACGCCAGTAGTGGTATCAGAGCCCGATATATGCGTAGTATGCTAGTACGAATTAGAAACATGTAGAAGTGTGGGCATTGATACTATAGTTGTTACCTTTCCACATGTATTTGTTTATATCGCGGTACTGTAAGATGAAGCGGCCCGGACCGACCTTACGGATACTCTTATGCGAGACTGGTTCCACGCTCGACATACAACTTATACCGTATAAGTGTCTTGCGGGTGTGTGACTCTCTCATAATATTTGATATAGCATCTACAAAGGAAGGCCCCGAAAGGGGTGTAGTATAAACAACTATTGTATCCATGTTGTGGTTGGAAGTTCGTAGGTAGAAGTGTTCTATTGCGAAAGCCTTAACAACCGTGTAAAATCTGCAATAGAAAAAGTAGAGGTGTCTAACGTTATGTTAAAGGGAGGGCTTTGTGAGGTGATATGGTTACAGTCGTGAATGAGGTAAGGTAGTTTACTATTCCTATTGCTAAGTAGTATAGTAATAGTCATCATGACGATGAACAACAAGACCGGTGGCGTCATGGACTTGGCGCAAAACTGTTGGCCTGATGGAGATCATGCCGGAGCACCTAATGGAGATTATGGAGCACAAAGACAACCATGTCACATCATATTTTGATTATATATGATTTAATCTTTGTGTGCATCTTGTTTGAGTGCTAGTATTAGATACACAACGGTAGCATTTAAATAGGATGATCCCTAAATTAATACCAATGATAGTTTTCCCCTTAGTGTGTGCACCACCAAGAAAGTTCTCCGATATGAGGCAGGCCACGATGATCGGGTGTCAGACATATCTGCGTTCGCACACGGTGGGTGTCGTGGTATTGCCGACGAGTACGCCATGGAGGGGTCCTCACAGTGCGTGTTTAGAGACGTGGGGGAAGACGGGCGGTTGACGGTTATGAGGTAACACAGCTTACCCAGGTTCAGATCCCACGACGGTGGCAGAATCCTACTCCTGCTATAAATCACTATAATGGCAATACGCCGAGTTATAGGGATTCGTTCGCTGTGCGAGGTTATGTGTAGTTATCTGAGATTGTTATCTTGTGCCCTAAAGGCTCCCATAGGACCGACTTATATAGTCGCCAGGTCCTAGGGTTACAGGGACAAGTCCTAGCCGGACAGGTTACAGAGTCCTACACCGCCTATCACTAGTCTTGCGTGTCTTGTACTCCAAGGCCGGGTACGCTAGTGACTCACCGTAGCCTTCCTTTATCCGGCATGGGCCTCCCTACTGGATCCATCTAACTGGGCCGCCCAGCAGGCTATGGGCCATGCTACCAACTGTGGGCCACCCGGGTTATCTAGATAAGAGACATGCTATAAGGATACCCATATAGCATATCCCCAACAGTAGCCCCTGGAGAACTCTGAGATCTTGCGCCGTCTTTCCTCTTCACGTTGAATGCTCCGTCCAGATGGATGTCGGCAAATCGTTAAGCAACATCTTGTAGTCCTCCCAAAGAACCCTGCAAGGTTTTCTCCGTCTTCAACTTGTAAGTCGGAGAATTGCTGAATCTTCTATCGTACTCTTCCGTAGACGGATTGGATCCTTCTATGCCGGAATCTTCTGATGTGATGGTTCATCTGTCTATGACAGCTAGGGCGACGTAGACATAGGTCAGCAAATCCCCGTAACTCACACATGCAGAGAACGCGATCATGTCCACTTTTCCCGCGCGAGCGATACGAACCGTTGGCGGCGATGGTTTGTGCGTGGCGAAATTTCCACGCATGTCTCCGCACACGTCGTCTACGTGGCAACCATTCAATCAAGCTGCACGAATCTTGATGCCAGAGACCATAAATAGTAACTGCGGTGGAAAATTTACTTTTTCACCTCATTCTCCTCTGCATCATCTTCTTCCTCTAGCGTGCGACTCCTCGAGATTTCCGCTCAGCGTGAGAAAAACCCTAGCTCGCCAATCTTCCCTAGTCACCACCGAACACATCCAATGGCCAGCAGCAGCTCCTCCCCTTCCATGGCGGTGTCAGGCAAAGTCACGGCGAAGACGGCGAGCTCCATCGTTGTGCCTCTAGAGGGCCTGGTCATCCCCAGGTCCGCGGTGGTCGAAGCCACCGGCGACCATAATCCAGCGGCGCTGGAGCTGCTGGAGTAGGAGAACGACTCGCATAAGGGCGACTGGCGCGGTTCAGATATCACGGACCGCGACATCAAAGAACTGATCAACGAGGACTACCTCCCCACGACGGAGGGGCTTGCCTGGCGGGCGGCGTCGGCCAGAGAGGTCACACCTTCTCGTCAAGATGGAGAAAAAGTGTACCTCAAAGCGCAGATGGTACGCAGCGTCTCCCTGCCCATCTCCAACTTTTTCCTTGCTGTCCTGAATCATTGCTGAGTACAACCACAAAACCTATCCCCCAATAGTATCTTAGCACTTAGCAAATACGCGGCGCTATGCAAGGGTTATTTAGGGATTAGGCCTAGGCTAGATCTCTTCATATACTTATTTACCGTCAAGCGCAAAGCCGGAGCCGGCAAGGATGAGCTCAGGAATTGTGGTACCATTAGTTTTAAGATTCGGCCTGGCCAGCGATTCCCCGACATAGTTGGCCACGAGTCCTGCAAGAACTGGCAACATACTTACTTCTATGGCCCAGATATCCCTCTGGCCGGCCGATAAGTAACGTACCCGGACTTCGTCGATGGCGCTGCCGCTGAAGCCCCGACATGGAGATCCCAGGCCTCCCTTCCCTCCGACATCGACGCTTCCTGCGCTATAAGGCGGATAGAGTGGTTCGTAGAGACGGGTCTAACCGGATTGGATGGTTCATCAGGCGAATCCAGCGATAGAAGGGACAGTCTCCGCATCTCCAAGGATAACTTCTCGAGCGACTCCGTCAAGCTTCGCATCTTCGAGGATAGAAGGGATAGCCTCTGCATCTTCGAGGATAACTTCTCGAGCGACTCCGTCAAGCTTCGCCTCAAGGACATCGTCAAGGTGAAGGATAGGAAGGGTGGCTTCACCATCACCTACGACATGTTCATAGAGATCAAGTGCCCAAAGGTAACTATATATTTTCCATGTATGACATATACTCCAGTTCTTTCGTCTAACAATTACCATCTCGTCTAACACGGTCTCCTCTCACTTAACAGTTTAGCGATCTAGAAGAGGATAGCATGGCTGTCCAAATCTATGATCCAAAGATGAAGGAAGTCATGGTCGTGTCCGACAACGACGTTCCGTTGTCGCGAAAGCGGAAGAGCTCCACCTCTGACGCTGGCGACGGAGGCAAGAAGAAGAAAGCGGAGGGTGGAGCCTCCAAGAAGACTATCGCCGCCCTGTATGCGGAGAAAAGAAAGGTTACCGGGATCCCCTTTTCTAAAGCACCCCCTCTTGTGTAAGCTTCTTTCTCTTCGACATTGTTCATTTGTCTGTCTTGTTCCCATACTTATGCATTTTGCATGTTTCAGGAAGAAAGCCACAACTAGCTTGAAGAAGACCTCCAAAACTTTGGGGGCTTCTAGAACCATCAAGGATATGTTGCATCGCGACGTATCTCCCGCCATCGCCCCTGTCACTCCTGTCGTCTAGCCCTCGTCTGCTCCGACAAGCTCGCAAGCTAAAGAAGCATCTGACCCTTATGCCATGGAAGTGGACTTAGGTGCTTCCACAGAGCTCGCTGTTGTCGGCGAACATACGACGTAGGAAAGTGCCGCACACCAAATGGCTGAAGCTCCGGCTAAGGATGCCATGGGTAGCGGTAAGGCGGTGGTGGAAGGTGGTACATATGCCGAAGGTGGCGCCTCCACACCCAAGAAGACCATAGAGTTTCCGAAGATAGTCTATCCAACACTTACGCCGGGTAGCACTTCTCTGGTTCCTGGTGCGGCGCCGACATCTCCAACGTGCGGTCTCGAGGAGCTTCTTCGGCAAGCAGAAATATTGCAAGGAAACAGTGTATCATTCGGCAAGTTGCTGGCTGAGAGTGCTACCAACCTCAAGATCATTGCACTTGTAAGTTTTATTTGCATTTTTCATTTCATATGAGTATCCCACTATAGCCCGCGAGGATTTAGACGGAAAGCCATAAGCCTTTGCGTTTAAATGATCTAAAAGTGACTAAGCTAGAAAACTTCTCACTGTAGCCCCCAAGCATATAGTTTGAATGAATTATTCCGACTAGATGCTTTAAGAGTAGCATACGCAGTGTTTATAAATTTCGATACTGTAGCCCCCAAGCTTCTAGTTGTAACCGAATTAGTTCCGACTAGATGCTTAAAGAGAAACTAAGAATTCATCTGAGTTTAAAAAACTTTATACTGTAGCCCCCAAGCTTCTAATCGAAAACTGAATTAGTTCCGACTAGATGTTTAACGAAAGACTAAGCATATTGCTAAGTTAAAAAACTCTCGCTGTAGCCCCCGAGCGTCTAGGCGGAAATTTTTCGGTTAGATGCTCCAAGAAGACCGAACAACGTTTAATCTTCTTCTTTCCATAGAATGAGAATGTTCGGAGGGGCATGGCCAACGACAAGTACCAGAATATGCGGGCGAACTTGGAAGCTAAAAAGGGTAAAACTACCTTCTTGAAGGAACAAATCATTAAGAGCAAGCGTCTGTTTTTTCCTTTCTTTTTCGTATTCTGACTTGATCTTTTGTATTCTCCGAGTATTCACCATGTACTTTTCTTTCTCCGACTTGCAGAAAATATTTTCAAGGCCAAGGATATTGTTGAGCAATCCAAGCATATTCAGCAGCTGGATAGCAAAAACAAGATCCTTAAGCAGGAGAGGAATGACATGCTGAAGATGCATGAAGAATCAATCAAAGCCCTGCAAGACTCCACCAACAAGGAGATGGACCATTTGAAGGAGGAAATCGCGATCTTAAAAGATCAAAAGAAAGCGCTGATGAGCAGAATCAACGCCATCATGAAGCGTACAAGCTCCTCCAACAAGAACGGGACTCCATGGCGGAGACTCTCTAGCAGGCTGAGGCCAGCGTCTTCAGTAAGTAACTTTCCGTCTTGGATTTCTGTAGTCTAGATACTCTGAATTTTGCGAACGCATGCGCTCCTTTGTCGGAAATTCACAGCTCCCATGGGTTTAACCCGGTCGCCTCCTCCGCCAAAAGAATGCATGGTCCTTGCCGACAACTTTATCAACACCGCCATCGCGCAAAACAAAGAGATTGCCAAGGCCCTCCAGATTAACATCAAGGCAGTGGATTCTATGGCGAAGTTCTCGGAGATCCTGCATCGAGCCCCCGAGCGTATCTCAAGCTTGAAAGCTTCATGTGCACGGGTTGGTGCCAGGATGGCATTGCAAATGGTGAAGGCACACTACGAGAATGTCGACATCGACACGGTAACCTCTAGTATCCCTGACGTAGACGACGAAGGCCAGAAGATAAATCATGAATCTATCTTGGCGTCGCTCGCGGGTTATGACACCAGAGTCGCCGAGTTGGTCGACGTTAACGTCTTTGTCCCCCTGAAAACCATGAATACAACAACCAAGGTTCCTCCGAGTCCCTCAATATTGCCGACTTCGAGGGTGACTCTCCTGCTGCCGATGATGTTGCTTCCAAGTCGCCTGCGCCAGAGGAATAAAAACAACTTGTAATATTTGTTTCCTCTGTAATGTGTTACGCGGAAAAAACTATGTGTTAACTTAAGGCGGAAAACAATGGTGTATGTCCTACTACTTAAGAACTAGTTCCAGCATGTATATATTTTTAATCAAGTGCTGGCTTATCCATTACTTTGGTTTTTATGCTTGACTTTTCGTGAGTCGGAAGACTCGTTGCTAGAACCATGCGCTCAGATGATGATACCCAATGGTACCGTCAATAACCTAAGCACTAAGTGCCAAAAGTCACTAATCCAGAATACACATAAAAACGAAAAAGAACGTATAGACCAGAAAACTTAAGCTAACGCCCGTAGGCAGAATTTTCACAAGTGCAAACGCAAAGCTTGTGCATAGAGGTTTTATACGATCCAAAAATGAACATCAAAGGAGGTAAAAGACTCAGAAATATGAGTGAACCAGAGAGCTTTATTTCATTGATCATATAAGAGATACACAATAGATAAAAAATGCTAAGTGTAGAAAGGACGTAGCTGTGCTATGTTCCATGGACGATCAAGCTCCGGGTAGTCATCATCCGGGTCACGTCGCTTACGCTTATGATCCTCATTGGATCTATCCTTCAGTTCACGATTGTCAACGAGGTAGTAAGACCCATTGAGTAGCGCGTTGCTTATGATGAACGGTTCTTTCCATGGAGGGGATAATTTGTGTGACTTCTTCTGCTTAAGTCGGAGCACCAGATCCCCCTCTTTAAATGAGCGATGCCGAACGTGGCGACTATGGTAGCTGCGTAGCTTCTGCTGGTAGATGGAGGATCTTTGGCATGCCAAAACGCGCTCCTCCTCAAGAAGGTCCACATCTAGGCGTCTGGATTCTTCAGCGTCATCTTCGTCATAGGCGGAAACTCTTGGTGCATCATGAAAGATGTCGGAAGGTAGGATGGCTTCTGCTCCATATACCATGAAGTAAGGGGTGTAGCCGGTGGATCTGTTGGGTGTAGTTCGTAAACTCCACAACACAGATGGCAATTCTTCCGCCCAGGCTCCAGCTGCTCTATGTAGCGGTGCCTCAAGACGTGGCTTGATTCCCTGCAGAATTAATCCATTGGCTCGCTCAACCTGACAATTGGACTGTGGGTGTGCCACAGATGCAAGATCAAGTCGGATGCCCTTCTCCCAACAATAATCCTCCACTTCTCCGAGTGACAAGTTGCTTCCCTTGTCGGTAATAATGCTATGTGGGAGACCAAATCTCACCACTAGATCCCGGTCAAACCTAAGGGCAGTTGCCCCGTCAAGATTTCTAATGGGTTTATCTTCTATCCATTTAGTGAATTTATCAGCTGCTACTAGTAGATGCGTAAATCCACATGGTCCCGTTTGTAACGGTCCCACCATCTATAGCCCCAGACTGCAAACAACCAAGTTATTGGTATTGTTCGCAATTCTTCAGCAGGAACATGTGGTTGTCGGGCATAATACTGGCAACCCATGCACATCTCCACCAGCTTGTCGGCGTCCACCTTCGCGGTCAGCCAGTAGAATCCTTGCCGGAAGGCTTTCGCGACCAAAGATTGGGGAGCGGCGTGATGCCCGCAATCTCCGAGATGGATTTCGCATAGGATTTCAATACCTTATTGCTGGGAAACACATTTAAGGTATACACCAGTAGTGCTTCTTTTGTAGAGCTGTCCATTGATTATGGTATAGCCCTTTGCTCGTCGTACTATTTGCCGTCTTTCGACTTCATCGTCGGGAAAAGTTCCGTGTTTGATATACTCCATGAACGGTTTTGTCCAAGCCGGAGGGACCTTTGCCACCATGTGGACGAAAGAGTCTACTTTGTCCGGGTTGTCGATGTGTGCTCCCTTCACGGATGGTGTCCGTAGATGCTCTAAGAAAACTCCTGGAGGAATTTGCTCGCGCCCTGATCCAAGCTTAGATAGCAGATCAGCCGCCTCGTTTTGCTCCCAAGGTACATACTTGACCTCGTAGCCCAAGAAGCTCTTGGCTATCTCGTCCACTTTGTCTCGATATACCGCCATCATAGGGTTCCGCGCATTCCAGGTGCCAGCCACCTGCTGGGCAACCAAGTCAGAATCTCCACAGCAAACTATGCACCTGATGCCAATATCCTTGGCTACGTGTAATCCATGAATGAGTGCTTCATACTCCACCATGTTGTTCGTAGCCTCGAAGTGGATCTGCAGAACGTAGTGTAGCTTGTCTCTAGTTGGTGACTGTAGCAATACACCATCCCCCGAGCCGTTGAGCAGCTTTGATCCGTCAAAGTGCATCACCCAATATTATGGTTCCTACAATGGGGTAGCATCTGGCATATCCGTCCAGTCTGCGATAAAATCTGCCAAGGCTTGTGACTTGATAGCGTCACGTCTCTTGTAGGTGATCTCGAAGGCGGCAAGTTTAATGCCCCACTTCGCGACCCTTCCTGTAGCATCGCTGTTGTTGATAATGTCGGACAGTGGAGTCTTGCTCACCACTGTTACGGGGTGCTCCTGGATTTAGTGTCTCAGCTTCCGAAAAGCAAGGAATACTCCATAAGCTATCTTCTGGTAGTGCGGGTAACGCTGCTTGGAGTCCGTCAAGACCTCGCTTACATAGTAAACTGGTCGTTGAACTCCGTGCTCATAGCCTGGCTCCTTCCGCTCTACCACGACGACGATGCCGATTACCCGGTTGGTGGCCGCCATGTAAATTAACATGGGTTCTCCAGGCTCGGGCGCTGCAAGGATAGGTGCTGAGGAAAGAAACTCCTTAAGCTGCTTCAATGCTGCATCTACTTCGTTCGTCCATGTGAATTTGTCTGCCTTCTTCAGCAACTTGTACAGCGGCCGAGCCTTCTCTCCAAGTCGGCTGACGAACCGACTAACTGTTGCAACACAACCTGTTAGTCGTTGTATGTCCTTTAGGCATGTCGGACGGTTTATGTTTAAGATGGCCTTGATTTTCTCCGGGTTGACCTCGATTCCACGCTGGGAAACGATGAAACCCAACAATTTGCTGGCTGGAACCCCGAAGACGCACTTCTTAGCGTTAAGCATCATGTTGTATTTCCGGAGATTATCAAAGGTTTCTTTTAAGTCGGAGATTAAATCGTTTGATTTTTTAGACATCACCGCTATATCGTCCACGTAGGCGTGAACGTTCTGACCAATCTGATCGTGTAGGAAATGTTGCATTGTCTGCTGGTACGTAGCACCTGCATTTTTAGCCCAAAGGGCATCGTAACATGGAAAAACGTGTCGTAGGGTGTAGTGAACGAAGTGGCCAATTGGTCTGACTTCCTCATCTTGATTTGGTATCCAGAGTATGCATTGAGAAAACACAAAAGCTCCGAGCCAGACGTCGAGTCAATGACTTGGTCAATGCGAAGCAAAGCAAACGGATCTTTGGGGCATGCTTTGTTCAAGACGATGTAATGAACGCACATTCTTAATTCTTTGGTTCCCCTTTTGGGGACAAGTACAGGATTGGCCACCCATTGGGTGTGAAGGATTTCTCGGATAAAACTAGCCTTAAGTAACCTAGATATTTCTTTGCCTATGGCGCGTCTCTTCTCATCTCCAAAGCGTCGTAGAGTTTGCTTCACTGATTTGCATTTTGGATCAATGTTCAAGCTGTGCTCAGCAAGTTCCCTAGGTACACCTTTCATGTTGGCAGGTTTCCAGGCAAAGATGTCCCTATTCTCACGGAGGAACTCGACGAGCGTGCTTTCCTATTTGGGATCCAGGTTCGTCCCAATGGCGGTGGTCTTGGAGGCATCGCCTACCACAAGTTCCACCGGCTTGGTCTCGATGGCGGACTTGAATGCTGGAGCGGATTTGGAAATCTACTTCTTCGACGCGGGCATCTCCGAGGCATCGACCTTGCTCTGGATCTCCTTGAATTATTCACTGTAGAGGACAACTTCCGCATAGGCTGCTTCTCCAATCTCGCAGTCCTTAGCCTTTGCAAAGCTTCCGGATACGATGATGACACCGTTTGGTCCGGGTATCTTGAGTTTGTTGTAGACGAAGCATGGCTTGGCCATGAAGGTGTGGAATATGTTGCGGACGAATATGATGTGGTACACGCTCTTGAAGGGGACCACCTCAAAGGTCATGCGCTCTTGGCGATAATTATTAACATCGCCAAAGGCTACCTGAAGTGTGATGCACCCAAGGGACCGAGCCTCCCGACCAGGAACTACGCCGTGGAAGATGGTGTTGGTCCGCCTTAGGTTTGCCTCCATCAAGTTCATCTTCTGCAGTGTATTCAGGTACATGATGTTGATGCTGCTTCCACTATCCACCATACATTTGGTGAACTCATTGTTGTCAATCAAAGGGTTGATGACCATGGCGTATTGTTTCTCCGTAGGGATGAGGTCTGGGTGATACTTCCTGTCCCAAGTAATTGGAATCTCCGACCAGCGCAGGAACTGGAGAACTGGGGGTAGAGTAGCCATCAGGATCCTCATAGAGGTCTTCTGTTGTCGGACGGTGGGGGTGCCAAGGAAAGTATGCAAAACTGCCGCCTTCTTCTCGAAGGGGTTCTTGCCTTTGTCGTCGCTCTTGGCGGTGTGCTTGGGGTCAACATCCTCGTCCATATCACTTGAATCCTTGGACTCCTCATCCTTCTTCTTCCCCTTTCCCTTGCCTCGTGGTCTGTTCTTCCGACTTCACTTGTAGCCGGACTCCGGGTCCTCCTTGAGGTCGTTGATGAACTTGCAGTGTCGATTGGTATGGGTGTCCTGTTGGAATTATGCCCTAGAGGCAATAACAAAGATGTTATTATTATAATTCTTGTTCATGATAATGTTTATATTCCATGCTAGAATTGTATTAAGCGGAAACTTTAATACTTGTGTGGTTTGTGAACAACACCGTGTCCCTAGTACGCCTCTATGGACTAGCTCATTGATCAATGATGGTTAAGGTTTCCTAACCATAGACATGAGTTGTCAATTGATAATGAGATCATATCATTGGGAGAATGATATGATGGACAGACCCAAACTAAGCGAAGCAATTAGATCGTGTCATCGTGTTCGTCTTTGCGAAGCTTTTCTTATGTCAAATATTGTATTCCTTAGACCATGAGATAATGCAACTCCCTGGTATCGGAAGAAATCTTTGAGGTCATCAAACGTCATCCTATGAGAGGGTGATCATAAAAGTGTCTCTCGGTGATCGGAAAGTATCATTGGGTTGTATGTATCGAGATGGGATTTGTCCCTCCCAAGTCGGAGAGATATACTTGGCCCACTCGGTGTCGATATCAACACCGCTTGCAAGCATGTGGTTAAGGAGTTAATCAAAAGTGATATCCGATTACGGAGAGTAAAGTACTTGTTGTGAGCGAGATTGAACTAGGTATGATGATGCAAGCGATCAAATCTCGGGCAAGTAAAATATCGCGAGACGAAGGAATATATATATGGGATTGATTGAATCGGCATCGTGGTTCATCCGATATGATCATCGATGAATGTGTGGAGTCAATATGGGTTTCAGACCCGGTTGATTATTGATAGAAGATCATATGCGCATATTCTCGAACCAGCGGTCACACATAATGTGTCTCGGCTAGGATAGATTGGATAATTGGTTTATGAGTTTTTGTTGGTCTCGGATGGGATCCGGGACATCACGAGAGGTTCAGGTGGTGGGAGAATAAGATTCATATAAGGCGATGCAGTTTTGGAGTTGTAAATTGTTCCGGGTTAATCAGTATTGTACCGGAAGCTTCTAGAACCTTCCGGAAGGGGACCAACGTGGCCCCACCTTCCGGGAGGGGGCATGGGCCTATGAGGGAGTGCCCTGGCCGCATTGGGCCAGGGGCACAAGGCCCCATAGGGCCCAGCCGGCCTAGAGAGGTTTAAACTCGAGATAGACCTTCTAGAAGGGGGGGTTCCTTGCCCCCCACTCCTCCTCCTTGGGGCCGCCGGTTTGGGCTTGGGGGAGGGGCTAGGGCTGCGCCCCCCTCTATATAAAGAGGGGTGGGGGCGCACCACCCCCCTACACCTTCCCCTCCAACCCTAGCCGCCCTGCTGCCCTCCTCTCTCCCTCCCGACTGCTTGTAGGCGAAGCCCTGCTGCAGAAATTCTCCACCAATTGCACCGCGCCGTCGCGTTGTAGATCCAACCCATCTCTCCACCATACTTGCTGAACCAAGGAAGGAGGAGACGTCGAGGTGATGCACGTGTGCATCTCACAGAGGCACCGCCACTTGTGGTGCTAGATCGGATCGGATCGCGAGGAGGAGAAGCGAGTACGACTACATCACCCATGTTCCGACGAACGTTCTGCTGTGCGAATCTTCAAGGGTATGAAGATCTAATCCAATCTCTCTCGTTGTTTGCATCTCCTAGATTAGATCTTGGATTTCCCTCTGTTCGCATCCGTAGAAATTTTTGATTTACTATGCCGTGAAACCATTCAGTGGTATCAGAGCTAGATCTATGCGTAGATGTGTTTCACGAGTAGAACGCAACATGGTTGTTGCGGGCATTGATGTTTTCTGTTGCAAGCCTCTTGTTTGTGTTCTTCTTATGACGCGGGATAGTGAGATTGAAGCGGTCCAGGCCAACCTTACGCGACGTCGTTCGCGAGACCGGCTCCGCACTTGACGTGTGGCTTGTTCCACACATGCGGCTGGTGGATGTCAGTTTCTCTCACTATAGTTGTCATGGGATTAAAACCGGAGTTTGGCAACCATAATATCACCGTTGTGGCTTTCCGTAGGTAAGAATCGTTCTTAGCATCTACTCCCATAAGCCACGTAAAACATGCAACAACAAAGTAGAGGCGTCTAACTTGTTTTTGCAGGGAGTGTTTTCTGTGATATGGTATGGCCCAAGATGTGATGTGTATATTGTATGCGATGATCATGTTTTGTAATGTTTCACGACTTGCATGTCGATGAGTACACAACCGAAAGGAGCCATATGGTTGTCTTTATAATTGTGTATGACCTGCGAGTCAACTTCTTACACGCCATGTAATAGCTTTACTTTATCGCTAAGTAGTTAGCAATAGTTGTAGTTGCTATTCGTGGTGGAGGCAATCATGGTGGAGTGATGGAGATCATGCCGGAACGCACAAGATGGAGATCATTGCGTGAAGATTGGCTATACCATGTCACATAAAGTTATATGCATGTGATGTTTATCCTTTTATGTATCTTATTATGCTTAGATCACGACGGTAGCATTATAAGATGATTCCTCACTTAAAGATCAAGATAAAAACTGTGTTCTCCCCAAGTATGCACTGTTGCGAAAGTTCGTCGTGTCCAAGCATCACATGATGATCGGGTGCTATAGACCTTACGCTCACATACAACGGGTGCAAGCCAGTTTTGCACACGCGGAAATACTTGGGTCTAACTTGACGAGCCTAGCATGTACAGACATGGCCTCGGAACACAAGAACCGAAAGGTTAAGCATGAGTCATATGAATGATATGATCGACACTTCGTTGTCCACCATTGAAACCACATCTCTTCTCGTGATGATCGGATTAGCTGTGGTGAATTTGGATCGTGTTCACTAAACAACTTGAGGGATGTTGAATTTAGTGGGAGTTCATCTAGTAATTTGATTAAGTTGAACTATTTATCATGAACATAGTCTAAATTGTACTTGCAAATACTGTAGATCACATGGCCAAGTCCAACTTCAACTTCAACGTTTTTGCTGAGATAGAAAAGCTTAGAAACAATGGGTCTAACTTCACCAAATGGTTCCGCATTCTAACAATCATTCTCGCTGGTGGACAAAAGGACTATGTCCTTGAGAAAGCGCTAGGTGACGCCCCTGCTATAGATGCGCCGGCTGATGAAAAAGTTGTTTATCAGTTGCGCAAGGATGATTATGATTTGATTAAGATCGCCATGTTGTATGCTATGGAATCGGATCTTCAAAATCGTTTTGAGGAGTTCACCGAGCCCTTTGAGATTCTCGAGGAGCTGAAAAACATGTTTCAGACTCAAGCCCGTTCTGTGAGATATGAGATCTCTAATAAATTCTTTAACTACAAGATGGAGGAAGGGAGTTCCGTTAGTGAGCACGCCATTGAGATGACGGGCTACACTCAACGCCTTGAGCAACTAGACTGCAAGATTCCAGAGGAGCTCAAAATTAACACTCCTAGCTACAAAAGTTTTGTAGTTGATCACAATCAGTTTGGTTCCACTGATATGATCACTGAGCTCTTTGCTAAGATGAAAGTAGCGGAGGTGAACATCAAAAAGAATAATCTTGTGTTGATGGTCAACAAGCCCCCCACCTTCAAGAAAGGTAAGGGTGCAAGGAAGCCCTTCAAGAAAGGCGTGACAAGCGTTGCCCGCTATTGAGAAGAAGCTCAAGTCTGGTCCTAAACCGGACACTGAGTGGTTCTATTGCAAGGACAAGGGTCACTGGAAGCGCAACTGTCCGAAGTACTTAGCGGACAAGAAGGCTGGCACCATCAAAGGTATATTTGATATACATGTTATTGATGTTTTGTGGCGCCCCGCAAAAACCACTACCAGAAAATCGCGTTGTTTCTGTGCATTGCATCATCATGACCGCATGCTCATGTCACCATGCCACATTGCATTTGAGCATAATATTAAAACCTATTCCATTTGGTTCTTCTCTTCATTTTGCATTTGCCATATTAATTGTATTTGCTTCTTCATGCAATGTATTTGGTTTTTGATAAATGTCCATGATGCCCAAATTGAGTTGAGGGCATGTCTCTTTAATTCATTCTACCTACTAACTTGCTTTGGATCCATGTGAGCTTAACTTGCTCATTATTTCTACCGTACATTTATATGAGCTTCTACACTCACATGCAATAATAGTCCTTCTACTCATTCTAGTGTTCTTGTTTGGTGTTGTTTTGTTTTCCATTCAAATCAAGGGAGTTTAATTCAATCTAAATCTTCAACCTAATCTTCCACGCCACCTCTCTACCTCTCACCACCTATCTACATGTGTCCTTACACACACCCACATAGCTATACCCCCATGCATAATCCCTTGTCCATGGCACACTAGGCCATCAAGCCTCCACGTCTACCCCTCCTTTTGCTTGCAAAGCAAGATGATGAGCACCAACCCACGAGCTCCCCTCCTCCCTTGGTCCCTCTCTAAGCTACAGGACAAGAAGGAGGCAAGAGAGAAAAACCTAGTCTATCTGATGGCCTCCTTCCCATCTTTTGCAAAAGAAACCAAGCCCCATGTGCTCCTCCCTCCCCTCTCTACCTCAACCAGCTACCCCAGTACTCCAGATCCCATCTGGGAGTGCCCAGCCACCATCTCCTTCCTCCTCAAGCCTCCATGACCACCTCGTGCACATTCGAACCCCATCCATGGGCTCCTTTGCTAGCCGGTGTTGGGAGCATCTCCAGGAGGCGCTGGTAGGCGGAAAGCTGCTCCAAGGTCTGCTACAACCTCTGGAACCGAAGACCACGCTGGACACCGTCGGAGGAGCCTCGCCGTTGCCGTGAACCACCATCGCAGGAGCTATCATGGCCTCTGCTTCATCGCCGATCACCGCCCCCACAAGATCCAGCGCCCGCTTGAGCACCGTTGCTGCAGCCGTCTACTTCCTGGAACGAGGAGGAGCAGGCGAGGCCGACGTGCTCCGTTCTGGTTGCAAGAGTCTGCCGTCTCCCGTCTCCGCCGGCCGATCGCTGCCGCCCATCTCTCGGTGAGACTTCCGTCTCGATCCTCTCTGGCCTTGCATCGTCGCCGCGAGCTGCGCACGCCATGTTCGGCAAACGTCAGTAGCAGCAGTCGCGCCTAGCAGTAGCAGCAGTGTCGCGCAGCACCTGTTCTTTTTAGATTCCTGTCCTCCTCAATCTATCCCCGGCGCTGCTCCCTGAACAGATTTTGAAGCAGAAGGATTCCTCTATGCGTAGGATCAAACCACAACAAAAACGACCGCCGGATCTGCTCGGAATCATCCCCGCAAAATCACCCGAACTCTCTGTAATTCTGACGGTTTTCGACAGTTTGTTTCTGGAAAATTCCTCTCTGTTCGTGGACCATTTCTGGTCTTTATGGTCGTTCTCCGGCGGAGATCCCTTGGTAAAACTTGTAGCCTTGTGTCCCCTCCTCAACTTTGGTTTTTGTGTCTTGTTCAAAATCTCAACGGATTCCTCACCATCTTCATCTAAAGTTTTAGCCGAGCTAGCAGTTTTCGCGATCCAGTTTTAGTCTCGTCAGATCCGTCCAGCAGATTTTCTAAAAAGGCCCCTATCGTTTTCCGGTTCCAGCCGGCAATCCTCCCCGCCTGGCTTTTTGTTAAAAGATACCCATGCTTTCCATGAACCAACCGCAGTCCCGTGGTCCTCCCCTGCCACTTGTCCCAGCCCTGTTGCTCCGCGCGCGTGGCCCGCAGGCACCCCAGGCCCCACTTGTAAGCGACTGTGTGTAGAGTTTCCCGAGTAACAAAAGCCCATTTTTATTTCTAATACAAATTAAAAACTGAATTATATTCTGCTTAAATACAAATGTTGTCATAACTTTTAAATGGTTTTGAATTTGAATAAAAACTTAATATGAAATCTGTTTTATTTTCCAAGGTGAATTCAATTGTAAATTCAAATCTTGCCAAACTTGTTTTCAAACTAGTCACACCTTTGACTTTGACCACCCTTTAATAATTTTGACTTGAATAATATTTTAAATTCACAATTTCAAATAATATGTATAATATATGTTTTTGAATTAGAAAAATGTGAGGAATATGTTTATGCTATTTATATTATCTTTTGAGCAATTTAAAAAAAATTCAAATTAATAAATATTAATAATTGTCTCTTCTTGATTATTGCATAACTTTAAATCCATAACTCTGAATTCGACAAATAACATGTCTAAATCGATCAGCGCGACGAGACCTCTCCAACCATTATATCCATGTTATCTTTTGCATCATGCATTAAGAGCAGTTTTATAACCAGTATTGTTTATGCAAGCAAAACAAGATAAATAAAATTGGTAACTAATCAATTCTTACTAATAATGCCTCACGAATGCTATATCATCAATGTGCTATGCCTCTAAGACCTTTTAAACATAGTTTGCATTATTAACTTGCCATGTCATGCATCATATCATGATCATGCCGATTCTTCCGCATTAGTTGTAATTGTCGCATCGCTTGTTCCTTTTAGTGTTTTGCTTCTTCCCGGATAGGACGATGAGATGTTGTGAGCTTCGACAAGTTCTTCGATTATGAACCTTCGGCAGTTTCTCAGGCGAGCATTCTCCCCCTTTCTACCTATCTTACTTTTATAGTCTTTATTTCCTCCCGTTGACCTATTGCTATCTGTGATGCGATGCTCTAGTTTTCGTACCCGTGATATCCCTTGCAGCCCTATATTGCTTTGGACACATCCTATTACCTGTTGTTTGGTAGATGGTTGGACTTGCGTGTCGTAGTCGCTTGCTCAAGTGCTGTTGCGTGTTGTCAAGTACCACAGTTGTTGGAGTATTGCCACATGTTTAATGTTGGAGATGATCATGGATTTAATTACTGTTTAATAACTAAAATTGAAAGTAGGTAAATGCAGAGGCACCGGTGGGTAATAGACAATATTTGGATTTTAACCGCTCACTGGTGTCCCGTAGGACCCCGAGTTCTTGACACTTAGAGATCGAGCGCTAACCACGGGTGGGTGTATGGGCACCCCATCGATTTAGTACTGATTCCAAGTATTGTCAGGGGCCACAAGTAGTTTGGGGCTTTATTACTATCTGTACTTATGCCATGCTTCTTGCTTTATTTACGATTGTGCGAGGAGCACCTGTACTGTTTAGGATCGTGACACGTTTTCGCTGTATCGACAAGCCCAGTCACACTTTCGGGTTCTCAGTCGTTTACAGCCGTCCACACAAACCCTGAGTCCGTCTCGGAGACCGGCCGACTTCATTGCGGGTAGCTTAGTGGGGTGGCCCCCCGTGCTTGCTTTGGGTGCAGGAAGCGTGTCCGAAACCCGTCGACATACCGTTGGGTGTATGTTTTGTGATCTTGTACCTACGATCGACAACAAGGGTGTAGGTGCGTGTGGAAACTTTGGTGCACCCCTGCAGGGTTAAATCTTTTCGAGAAGCCGTGTCCGCGGTTATGGACGACTTGGAGCACAGTTCTCGATCATAGACAACTATAACTAAAGTTTATTGTTATAATTTGACTTGTATCCGATGTGACTAGTAATCAAATTCACTACAACAGAATGGCTAAATAAAAGTACCAACAACTGCTGGGTTTGGGATATCTCATGCTTATTGTATCTGACTAGTAAGTTGCAACTACAACGGAATGGTTAACTAAAACTGCCCACTGCTTACTATATCAGGATGATCATCTATACCTGACTAGTAATTGCTGCAACGATAACTGAATGAATAAAACTGCCAACGGTGTGAGTTCCTCGGTTGACTTCCTCGTTTGGTCTCGAGGGGGAAACACCAGGATGGGTATGTTTGGTGGTAGTATCAGGTTGGTTCCGAATAGGTCTTTCTTACCCCTCTCTGATAGCCGACAGTTATATCGAGTCTCTATAGGTTGTTTAGTGCATGCTGCGCTGCCGCTTCAGTCCACCATACCTATGTAGGCGAGGACCGCCGAATTCTAGCCTCGCCGTGTACTGGCCTCAGTACTGACCGCTCTTTTTTTTTCCTTTGCCCTTTGTCGGCACCCCTTTTTTTGTTTAAGCAGGTTTTGAGATCGACGTCGTTAGCAGGGTTACCCTTCCGGCTTGGCCTGGGCAGGGTTATGGAAGCCAGTGGTTATTCTTCAGGGCTCTTAGCTCAATTTGCATCTTGTCCGTACTCGGACGCTATATCGTTTTAAAGGTGATTTGGATCTTTGTATTGTACCTCTGTATTCTTGACTCTTTTAGTCGCTGTTGTATATATATGTTTTGTGGGTTCCATCGAGGACTATTGTGTAATGATATTACTTCGTTTTCCACCCGCACGAAAGTGCCTGGTGGGCACCTTTGAATCGTTTCTATGCGGGTTTGGCGGGAAGCGCTAAAACTTGCATAGGGCCGATTCTGAGGGTGTTACAGTGTTTTCCTTACTATCCCTCGTTGTAGTGCCTGGGTATTTGATACCGGTTCAGTTGCTAATATTTGTAACTCGAAACAGGAGCTATGGAATAGACGGCGGCTTGCGAGGGATGAGGTGACGATGCGCGTTGGCAACGGATCAAGAGTTGATGTGATGGCCGTCGTCACGCTCTCCTTAGTTTTACCTTCGGGATTAGTTTTAAACCTTAATAAGTGTTATTATGTGCCTGCGTTGAGCATGAACATTATTTCTGTATCTTGTTTATTGCAAGACGGTTATTCATTTAAATCGGAGAATAATGGTTGTTCTATTTATATGAGTAACATATTTTATGGTCATGCACCTATTGTGAATGGTTTATTTCTTCTAAATCTCGAAAGGGATGAAACACACATCCATAACATTGAGGCTAAGAGATGCAAAGTAGATAGTGATAATACTACTTATTTGTGGCACTGTCGTCTAGGTCATATTGGTGTAAAGCGCATGAAGAAACTCCATTCTGATGGACTTTTGGAGTCTCTTGATTTTGAATCATTTGACACATGCGAACCATGCCTCATGGGCAAGATGATCAAAACCCCGTTCTCCGGTATGATGGAGCGAGCAACGGACTTGTTGGAAATCATACATACCGATGTATGCGGACCGATGAGTGTTTCAACGCGAGGTGGATATCGCTATTTTCTCACTTTTACCGATGACTTAAGTAGATATGGGTATATCTATTTAATGAAACATAAATCTGAAACGTTTGAAAAGTTCAAAGAATTTCAGAATGAAGTGGAGAACCATCGTATGTAAAGATTAAGTTTCTACGATCCGATCGTGGAGGTGAATATTTGAGTTATGATTTTCTCACGCATCTTAAAGCAAGTGGAATCGTTTCACAACTCACGCCACGGAACACCACAGTAGCAATGGTGTGTATGAGCAGGAATCGAACCCTATTAGATATGGTCCGATCAATGATGTCTCTTCTTGATTTGCGTTATCATTTTGGGGTTATGCATTAGAAACGCTGCATTCACTTTAAATAGGTCTCCATCTAAATCCGTTGAGACGACACCGTATGAACTGTGGTTTGGTGCTAAACCTAAGTTGTCGTTTCTTAAAGTTTGGGGATCGAGCTTCGTCAAGAAGTTGATGCGGACAAGCTCAAACCCAAAGCGGAGAAATGCGTCTTCATAGGATACCCTAAGGAAACTATTGGGTATACCTTCTATCACAGCAAGGCAAAGTGTTTGTCGCAAAGAACGGTTCCTTTCTTGAGAAGGAGTTTCTCTCGAAAGAAGTGAGTGGGAGGAAAGTAGAGCTAGGCGAGGTTATTGAACCTTCTCTTGAGTTGGAGAGTAGCGCAACACCTGAAATTGTTCTAGTGCCGCCTGCACCAACAATAGAGGAAGCTAATGATAAGGATCATGAAGCTTCGGACGATGCTGCTACTGAACTTCGCAGGTCGACAAGGTCGCGTGCCCCTCCTGAGTGGTATGGCAACCCTGTCTTGACTGTCTTGTTAGTAGAAGACAGTGAACCTACGAACTATGAGGAAGCGATGATGAGCCCAGACTCTGAGAAATGGCTAGAGGCCATGAAATCCGAATTGGGATCCATGAGCGAAAACCAAGTATGGACTTTGGTGGACCCTCCTAGCGACCGAAAGGCCGTTGAGTGCAAATGGATCTTCAAGAAGAAAATGGACGCGGATGGTACTATTACCGTCTATAAAGCACGGCTTGTCGCGAAACGTTTTTGACAAGTTCAAGGTGTTGACTACGATGAGACTTTCTCTCCCATAGAGATGTTTAAGTCCATTCGGATTTTATTAGCAATTGCTGCATTTCATGATTATGAAATATGGCAGATGGATGTCAAGACTGCGTTCCTCAATGGCAACATTGATGAAGAGTTGTATATGATGCAACCCGAAGGTTTTGTCGATCCTAAGGATGCTGATAAAGTATGCAAACTTCAGCGTTCCATTTATGGACTAAAGAAAGCATCTCGGAGTTGGAACCTTCATTTTGATCAAGTGATCAAGAGCTTTGGATTTGTTCCAAATTGCTACGAAGCTTGTATCTACAAGAAAGTGAGTGGGAGCTCGGTGACATTTCTGGTACTATATGTGGATGACATATTGATTATTGGAAATGACATTAACATGCTTAACGATGTGAAGAGTTATTTGAACAAGTGTTTTTCAATGAAAGACCTAGGTGAAGCTACTTATATATTGGGCATCAAAATCTATAGAGATAGACAAAAGGCGCTGATAGCTTTAAGCCAGAGTACATACCTAGACAAAGTTCTGAAAAGGTTCAGAATGGATAAGGCAAAGAAAGGTTCAGTGCCTATGTTGTCAGGTAAGATATTGAGCAAGGCTCAGTGTCCAGCTACGGTAAATGATAGGGAAGCTATGAGCAAAGTGCCTTATGCCTCGGCCATAGGTTCTATCATGTATGCCATGCTGTGTACTAGACCGGATGTGTCCAATGCTCTTAGTTTGACGAGCAGATATCAAAGTGATCCAGGAGTGGAACACTGGACAGCCGTGAAGAACATCCTAAAGTACCTAAATAGGACTAAAGAAATGTTCTTAGTCTATGGGGGTGATGAACAGCTTGTCGTAAAAGGTTACGTCGACGCTAGTTCCGACACCGACAAGGATGATTCTAAATCTCAGTCAGGATACGTGTATAGTTTGAATGGAGTAGCTGTGAGCTGGAGAAGCTGCAAGCAAAGCGTGATCGCGGGATCTACAGTAGAAGCGGAATACATGGCTGCTGCAGAAGCGTCAAGTGAATGAGTTTGGATCAGAAACTTCATCACTGAGCTTGGCGTGGTTCCAAGTGCATTGGACTCACTGGAGATATTGTGTGACAACACTGGCGCCATAGCACTCGCTAAGGAACCAAGATATCATCCAAAGACCAAGCATATCAACCGCAAGTTTCATATAATCCGAGATTATATAGCAGATGGAGATCTAAAGATTAGCAAAGTACATACAGATCTGAATGTCGCAGATCCGTTGACTAAACCTCTTCCGCGTGCAAAACATGATCAACACCTCAGTGCCATGGGTGTGAGATTGTTGCCAGATGTAAACTAGATTATTGACTCTAGTGCAAGTGGGAGACTGTTGGAATTATGCCCTAGAGGCAATAATAAAGATGTTATTATTATAATTCTTGTTCATGATAATGTTTATATTCCATGCTAGAATTGTATTAAGCGGAAACTTTAATACTTGTGTGGTTTGTGAACAACACCGTGTCCCTAGTACGCCTCTATGGACTAGCTCATTGATCAATGATGGTTAAGGTTTCCTAACCATAGACATGAGTTGTCAATTGATAATGAGATCATATCATTGGGAGAATGATATGATGGATGACCAAACTAAGCGAAGCAATTAGATCGTGTCATCGTTTTCGTCTTTGCGAAGCTTTTCTTATGTCAAATATTGTATTCCTTAGACCATGAGATAATGCAACTCCACGGTATCGGAAGAAAGCTTTGAGGTCATCAAGCGTCATCCTATGAGAGGGTGATCATAAAGGTGTCTCTCGGTGATCGGAAAGTATCATTGGGTTGTATGTATCGAGATGGATTTGTCCCTCCCAAGTCGGAGAGATATACTTGGGCCCACTTGGTAATAGATATCAACACCGCTTGCAAGCATGTGGTTAAGGAGTTAATCACAAAGTGATATCCGATTACGGAGTAAAGTACTTGCTTGTGAGCGAGATTGAACTAGGTATGACGATGCCGACGATCAAATCTCGGGCAAGTAAAATATCGCGAGACGAAGGAATATATATATGGGATTGATTGAATCACGGCATCGTGGTTCATCCGATATGATCATCGATGAATGTGTAGGAGTCAATATGGGTTTCGGACCCGCTGTTGATTATTGATAGAAGATCATGCGCATATTCTCGAACTCGAGGTCACACATAACGTGTCTCGGCTAGGATAGATTGGATAATTGGTTTATGAGTTTTTGTTGAGTCTCGGATGGGATCCGGGACATCACGAGAGTTTCGGAGTGGTCGGAGAATAAGATTCATATAAGGCGGCAGTTTTGGAGTTGAATTGTTCGGGTTAATCGGTATTGTACCGGAAGCTTCTAGAACCTTCCGGAAGGGGACCAACGTGGCCCCACCTTCCGGGAGGGGGCATGGGCCTATGAGGGAGTGCCCTGGCCGCATTGGGCCAGGGGCACAAGGCCCCATAGGGCCCAGCCGGCCTAGAGAGGTTTAAACTCGAGATAGACCTTCTAGAAGGGGGGGTTTCCTTGCCCCCCACTCCTCCTCCTTGGGGCCGCCGATTTGGGCTTGGGGGAGGGGATAGGGCTGCGCCCCTTTCTATATAAAGAGGGGTGGGGGCGCACCACCACCCTACACCTTCCCCTCCAACCCTAGCCGCCCTGCTGCCCTCCTCTCTCCCTCCCGACTGCTTGTAGGCGAAGCCCTGCTGCAGAAATTCTCCACCAATTGCACCGCGCCGTCGTGTTGTAGATCCAACCCATCTCTCCACCATACTTGCTGGACCAAGGAAGGAGGAGACGTCGAGGTGCTGCACGTGTGCATCTCACGTAGGCACCGCCACTTGTGGTGCTAGATTGGATCGGATCGCGAGGAGGAGAAGCGAGTACGACTACATCACCCACGTTCCGACGAACGTTCCGCTGTGCGAATCTTCAAGGGTATGAAGATCTAATCCAATCTCTCTCGTTGTTTGTATCTCCTAGATTAGATCTTGGCCTTCCCTCTGATCGCATCCGTAGAAAATTTTGATTTACTATGTCGCGAAACCATTCATGGCCTTGCCATTGACATCGAGGTGTACGAGGCACGGCATATCGCGGTACTCCTCGTAGGTTTGGGGAACACGGAGCACTGCAGAGGTAGTTTCACTTCCTCGTTGCTCCCCACGACCAGATCCCCGCCCTCGGCCACGTTGTCTGCCATCACCTCGTCGGGAGTTTGCTTTTCTTCTGGTGCGGTTTTCCGCTTTGTGCTGATGTTCCTCCGAGCTTGAGTTGGAATAGCCGTTGTCGGCAGAGAGCCGCGAGCATCATCGTCGGTAGCTACGAACTCACTATCCAACTGAATCATCTAGTTCAAGTCAAGCTGGTGATTGTCCTGCAAGCGCTTCAGCTTATGTCGGAGCAACGTGCCCCTTTCTAACCCATCGATGAAGGTGGCCATGGCGGTCTGAGCGTGCACTCCTGCGCAGGAATTATTCATATCCATCCAGCGGGAAAGGTAGGCGTGAGATGTCTCGTCTTTCTCTTGCACGCACCGCTGTAGATCGCCAACAGTGCAGGGATGCTTGTACGTACCCTCGAAGTTCTTGGTGAATGCTTCTTGCATGTCTGGCCAATTGCAGATGGATTTCTCCAGCAAGTCATCAATCCATTGACGGGCTGTGCCCGCCAACATCAATGGGAGGTACTTGATGGCGACATTGGGGTTACCCCCGACGATCTTCACCACGTTGCCGTAATCCTGCAACCATGTAGCTGGCTTAGCTGTGCCGTCATAGGGCTTGATAGTCCCGTCAATCCGGAAACCTTTGGAGTAAGTTGCGGACCGTATCGCAGGTCCAAAGCAACGTGGTCCCAGGTATGGTCCTTCCCAGGCTTCGTGGATCTTGTTTATCCGCGAACGTGCATCGTATGGCTCCGGGTTTATTTTCTTCTTGTCAACAGGGGATGGGCTGCGTGAACGACATGGGCCCCCTCGGCCATGGCGACTGCTAGGTGGCGACGGAGGCGGAGGTGGCAGTGGGTTAGCCTTCTTGTTGTTACCCTCCTGCGACGCCTCATGCTTGTCGCGGTTGCTCGTCGGACCCGCAGAGGGTCATGGCACAACCTTCTCTTGTGTCTCTGGTTGCGCTCTCCATCATGAAGGTTCTGCTCCGCGTTGTCACGGATGACGATGCCGCTCTGCCTTGGCGGGGGCATATCCGTACGACGGTGATCCTTGGGGTCTTCGCGATGTCGGGGGGAACGGGGCGGTGGCGATGGGCGATGAGGTTGGGCTTTGCCTCCATGGTCGAAGGATATGGGGATAGCATCCTTCCTGTTGCGTGCATCCCTCTATCTTCGTTCTAATGAACCCGTCTGGGACCCGACATCAAGAGGAGATCGGTCCCTTGGTGGCTTATACTGTCTAGACTGGCAAAGCGCTGGGTCAGACTCTAGCCTCTGAGAGGTGGCCTTTTCCTGCTGCTTCACCGCCTTGGCCACTAGGTCATAGACCTGGTCCACTGCCTCAGGCGATCTATCCTGCTCTAGAAGGGTCTTGGCGACGGCGAGGTTGAGGAGTGGAGTGGGCATCACCTGCCTGCCTTCACTGTCAATGTATGGCTTGGCTTGTGCCGGCTTTGGGGGAGCCCATCCTAGGTTTCGCCGTACACCAGGATCATTGATGACGCCAACCAGAGCTTTCTTGGCCTTCTTCTGCTGCAGCAGAGTCTTGTACTCGGCCTCCATTGCTCTAGCTTTCTCTATGGATTTCTGCGCGTTGACCAGATCCCGATCTAGTTTTGCGCATTGCTCCGCGATGGCCTGTGCTTCCTCCAGCAGCTGCTGGCGCTTCTCGTCGAGCAGGTTCACGTTCCGAATATGAGCTACGGTCAGTGGCTCCATGAGGAGGTTGTCGTACATCACTCTATCGGCTGGAGTAACTTGGGCAGCGGCAGACGTAGATGACGTAGGTGGCAAGTTTGCGGTGTTGTTGTTGCTCGGGCCGGTGCCGAGTTCCTGCGGCTGTTGCACTGGGTTAGGCAGAGGAGGCATGACCTTTGTGCGATCATTGTCAGCAGCAACAAGTGGTCCCTTCCCTTTGTCCAGAGTTGTAGGCGGAGCTCGTCCGGGTTTATCTTTATCCATCGCCGTCCAAATGGTGACGAACACCTCTCGGGACGTGACGACGTTGTTAGCCTTCTCGTCGCGCGTGTAATCCTCCTCCATCTCCTGCATGGCGGAGTCTAGCTCTTCTGGACTGAAATCTATCTCCTCTAAATCTGCACTAAAGTCGGCGCAGAGCGCATCAATCACAGAGTCAGAGGGTGCCAGAACTTCCTCGATGACGGGGGGTGGAGGTACAACAGGAGCGACGATGACTGGAGGTGGTGGTGTTGCTGCAGCGATGGTGGCCGGAGGTGGTGGAGGCGGATGCTGAGGCGGTGGCGAGATCCGCCTGAGCTGCCCCTTTGGCCTCCGCATAGCTGTTGACGGTGTTCACCATGCTTTCGAAGGTGAGACGTCCTGAAGCCTGCTGCCGCCTTAGATAATGCCGGAGACGCGTTCCTTGATCCAGTCCTTCCACAAAGTGATACATAGCATCATCATTGGGGTAGTGGGCCAGATCGGCTCGTATACGGAGCCACCTGGCAAGGTAATCGCGGGGGTTTCACCCTCTCTCTGAATGCAATGCTCTAGATCAAAGATGGTAACCACGCCGACGAACTTGGATCTCTGCTGTCCAGACACACGGACGAAGCCGACGGATTTGCAGTGATCTTCCACCGTTATATCCTGCATAGGGGCGGTTTGGGTGGGCCTTGAATTTTTCCGATCTTTGCCGGCAAACTCTGAAGAGAGATCCGACATCGATCGTTCTGTGAACGTATCCTGCCCGTAGGCGGTCCGTGCGGGTCTTGATGCTCCTCCGACTCCTAGGGAACTAGTGCCCGAGTCGGTTTCGCCAATGAAGAGGTGGATGTCTCCGATAGGAACGATCAAACACCGCATAGGGTTCGTCTTCGCCGGGATCCAGAATTCATCAGGAGGGACGATCGGAACATTGCCGGAGAAGAGAACGCGACCGATGGCTACGGTTTCGCCGATTCCCGCGAAGATCTTGGTCCTCGCCTGCTGAAGAGCCTGAAGCGCCTCTTGCCCCACGGTGGGCACCAACTGTCGTGGTATTGCCGACGAGTACGCCATGGAGGGGTCCTCACAGTGCGTGTTTAGAGACGTGGGGGAAGGCGGACGGTTGACGGGTACGAGGTAACACAGCTTATCCAGGTTCAGATCCCATGACGGTGGCGGAATCCTACTCCTGCTATAAATCACTATAGTGGCAATACGCCGAGTTATAGGGATTGGTTCTCTATGCGAGGTTATGTGTAGTTGTTTGAGATTGTTATCTTGTTACCTAAAGGCTCTCATAGGCCCGACTTATATAGTCGCCAGGTCCTAGGGTTCTAGGGAAAAGTCCTAGCCGGACAGGTTACAGAGTCCTACACCGCCTATCACTAGTCTTGCGTGTCTTGTACTCCAAGGCTCCGGGTACGCTGGTGACTCCACCGCAGCCTTATTTTATCCGGCATGGGCCTCCCTTCTGGATCCATCTAACTGGCCCGCCCAGCAGGCCATGGGCCATGCTACCAACTATGGGCCACGCGGATTATCCGGATAAGAGACATGCTATGAGGATACCCATATAGCATATCCCCAACAGTGGGTGTATGCCATGTTGCACTGAAATACACACGAGTTAGAATTGGTGAGCCTATCATGTACATACATGGCCTCAAAATACAAGAGATCGAAAGATCAAGCATGAGTCACATGGATGATGTGATTGACATTGGAGAATGTTTATCCTGGTAGCCGCATCAAAGGACACCATGACGATCAGGGATGATGGGGTGTAAAGGGATCATGTAATCACTTAAACTATCTTTTGGGATGACTATTTAAGTGGGAGCCTATTTGTTAATATGATTACAAATTAGACTCCTAATTATGAACTTAAATCTAAGTCCTTTTGCAAATATCTTGTAGACAATGGCCATCCCCTCAGTTCATGACACCTTTGGTCCATTTATGGACGGGGAGAAACTTAAGTTAGATGGGTCGAATTTCATCGACTGGTACAAATGCCTGAGAAGGATCCTCATAGAAAATGATATTCTCTATGTCATTCGTGGACCCCTGGAAGATTTCCCCGATTACTCTGACGGAAATGATGATGCGACTCTTCACGACTGCCGTAAGACTTTTATGATAGTCAAGTACACCATTATCCATGCCATGGAACCTGGCTTGAGAATAACCTTCCATGAAATCGACACATATGATATGCTCGATGGATTGAAGAGTATGTTTCCAGCTGAGGAGAGATGCATGCATTATGAGTACGTGAAGGAGTTTGTCTCCATAAATATGGAAGAAAAATCTAGCTTGGATAGCCACCTGGACACCATGGAAAGGCTCCATGAATGTCTTAAGGATGCTATGGTGATTTGTTGACTAAAGACCTTGCCATAAATGGGGTGTTGCGATCGCTTTCCCCTAGTTACAAGGACATCGTCAAGGACTACATCACGACAAGAATTCCGAATACCTTTCGAAAGGTCATAGCCAAGCTAAGGACTATCAAGATCGAACCCAAGGATGGGAATGATGTCAACTGAGAAGGTATATTTTGATATACAAGTTATAAATGTTTCCATGAAACACTTATGCAGTTTCAAGTATGGGATACTTACCCCTGGTTTATTTTAAATCAGGACCCTCTGCGTGAGAGTTGCGGATGGAACGAGGCACTAATGGCGTAACAATGGCAAGTAATATAGTTGAAGGCCAAAAGCACGCCTTCCCTCGAAGTTTATCATTAGGATTAGAAGATTTGAATAAAGGCTTTGTAATCAAGTTTGTGAACTGTGCGAGTGTGTATTGCTTATTGCGAGACGTTTATTCATATTAATGAGAAACAATCAAGTTGTTCCTTTTTTATATGAATTATTTATTTATGGTTCGCATTGAAATTACAAACAATTTATTCTAGTCCTTAATCTAAATGATAATAAAGCATTTTGAAGTATGAGAAATTTCCAAGAGATATCCAAGTGTGAATATGAAATAGTTTGAATCGTTCAAAGTTTTTCAAAATCAAGGTAGATATAGAACTAAAAAGAATGTCAAAGTCTTAGCAATTTGATCCAAGTGACTTTGAATTCAAGTTTAAAATAGCAATTTGTCATATAAGGACTTGTGGAAAAATATTTTCACAAATTATGGTGATTGGACTAATCAGATAGTTTTGATATGTCTAATACAACACAATCATAGTGTACAAGATACATATGGTCTGGAATAAATTTCACTGGGATTAACGTTAGATATTAGGCTTATATATTAAAATAGCAAATACCCAATAAAACATAAGGAACATCTAATGATTCGCGAAAACAGTAGCATTTGAGATAAGCCAAGCTCGAGTTTCTAGATATTTTGATAGTTCTAGATCACTGTGAATAGTAAGTATTTGTGGTGTGATCATAGTAAGACTATGAACACAAATCCAAAATAATACCCGAAAAGGACAAATTTTATTTGTCTTAGTGGGGTACTTATTTGAGAAAGTGTCTTCTCATAGAAGTGTTAGTAGAAGGGCATAAGTGTAAGCAAAGGTTTGACCTAACCTCCGAATTGTTAAGAATGTAAAACAGAATATGTTCCGGAGACAAACTTTACAAATAAGAGGGAAACTATAATGATGTGATCATAAATGTTTCAGCTGATACTTTATAAAAGTAGGATTCAAGATTTTATTCTGCCCCTTGTAGAATTTAATTCTTGATTCACTTTTCTTATTATTGGAATAAGACATACCTACGAACTACAAAGAAATTTTGATGGACCTAAATACAATTAATGACTTAGAGTCATGAAAAATCCCAAATTAAGTACCAGTTGAGATTATGAAGTAAAAGTTGCTTGGTCTCATTAAGTAATGGAAATTACTTAATCTTTCCCAGTAAACCACAAGGTTGAAAGAATGGAGATAAAACTTAAAAGTAAGACATGAAAGCTTATTTTGTCATAAAGCTGTTTTAACAAATACTTAATGTCTATTGGATTTAATCAGCAGATAATTCCAATTTTGAAATTGGCTAAGGAATGTTCGAAACTGCAAAGTCTCCAGGAGTTTGAAGAGAAAGGTTGTAATAAGTACAATAGGAAGATTTTGATCAATCAAGAATTGCTGAAATCTTGTAATAGAAAATACTCATTTTGATGCAAGATGAAAGAATTTTGGATTTACCAAGATCATCAAGAAGGGTTTTAAATTGAGTGAGAGCTAAGGAGTTTTCCCAATAGAATATGTGTTCGACATATTTGAGTGGGAGATGAGTGACATCCTGGAATGTCAAATATTGTTGAAATATTTGAGTGGGAGCTGTAACACCCTCAGAATCGGACCTATGCAAGTTTTAGCGAAACCCGCCAAACCCGCATAGAAACGATTCAAAGGTGCCCACCAGGCACTTACGTGCGGGTGGAAAACGAAGTAATAACATTACACAACAGTCCTCGATGGGACCCACAGAACAGATATATACAACAGCGACTCAATGAGTCAAGAATACAGATATAATATACAAAGATCCAAATCACCTTGAAAATGATAGAGCGTCCGGCTACGGACAAGATGCAAATTGAGCTGAGAGCCCTGAAGAATAACCAATGGCATCCATAACCACCCTGAGCCAAGCGGAAGGTAACCACTATGACGTCGATCTCAAAACCTGCTTAAACAAAAGGGGTGCCGACAAAGGGCAAAGGAAAAAGAGGCGTCGATCTTGAGGCGATGCAGCGAGGCTAGAATTCGGCGGTCGCCTACATAGGTATGGTGGACTGAAGCGGCAGCGGTAGCATGCACTAAACAACCTATAGAGACTCGATACAACTGGCGGCTACCAGAGAGGGATAAGAAAGACCTAATCGGAACCAATCCTGTTGCTACCTTCAAACAAACCCATCCTGGGGTTTCCCCCTCGAGACCAAACGAGGAAGTCAACCGAGGAACTCACACAGTTGGCAGTTTTATTTATTCAGTTATCGTTGCAGCAATTACTAGTCAGATGTAGATAATCATCCTGATAAAATAAGCAGTGGGCACTTTTATGTAACCGTTCCGTTGTAGTTGCAACACTTACTAGTCAGATATAATTAGCATGAGATAACCCAAAACCCAGCAGTTGTTGGTACTTTTATTAAGCCATTCCGTTGTAGTTGCAATACTTACTAGTCAGGTACAATGGTCGCAAGCGACAATCCAACAAGCAATTGTGGGCAGTATTACTTAGACATTCCATTATAGTGAAGCTGATTACTAGTCATTATAAAGTCAAGCTTATAGCACTACTTTAGTTATAGTTGTCTATGATCGAGATACTGTGCTCCAAGTCGTCCATAACCGCGGACACGGCTTTCAGAAAGTTTTAGCCGGCCGGGGTGCACCAATAGCAACACACACTCGATCAACCTCGGAAAAACCAAATCAAAACCCAACGAGGCCTTCACGACAAAGCAATCACAGGATTCAGAAATATTTCAGGGGGCCACCCCATTTGAGACCAAGAAATAAATTTTTGCGACTCGAGACGGACTCAAGGTTTGCGACAATGGCTGTAAACGACTGGGAACCCAAAACTGGTCTTGTCGATACCGCGAAAACACTCCGCTTCCCTAAACAGTACAGTGTGCTCCTCGCAAAATCTTAAATAATACAGTAAAGCATGGCATAAGTACAGGATAGTAAATAAAACCTCAAACTAGTTTGTGGCCCCAAGAAATAAGAATGAATCAAGCTCTGGCTCAGGGGGGTCCCATAATCCTCCCGGATGTGGATAGCGCGATAAATCAAGGAACAGGTATCAAGCACTCGGGGTCCTAAGGGACACAAGTGGGCGGTCGGAAACCAAATATTATCTATCACCCACCGATGCCTCTGCTTACTTACTTCAATTTTAGTTGTTAAACAGGAATTAAAGTGAGCGATAAGTAAAACCATGACCATCTCCAACATCAAACATGTGGCCATACTCCAACAACTGTGGCACTTGACGACACGCAACCGCACTTGAGCAAGCGACTACGACGCGCAAGTCCAACTATCTACCAAACAACAGGTAATAGGATGTGTCCAAGGCAATATAAGGCTGCAAGGGATATCACGGGTACGAAAACTAGAGCATCGCAACACAGATAACAATAGATCAACAGGAGGGAATAAATACTATAAAAGTAAGATAGGTAGAAAGGGGGAGATGCTCGCCTGAAAACATTGCCGAAGGTTCTACCGAAGATCGGGTCGACACTCGCATCAACTCAACGGCCTTATCCGCGAAGAACCAAACACTAGAAGAAACACCGGATGCAATATTTAATACTACGGCAAAAGATCGGGCATGATGCATGTATGATGAATGACATGGCAAGAATGCGATGCAATTAGGCCATATTAAGCGGAACCGGGGGTCCCGACAATTAATTAAACGGTTCAAGTTATTTAACTACCCCGCAATTTAATGTTGATTTAACATGGCAAAATAAGTGACCGGTTCGCTACACAAATTTAAATGGGACCAATATACGACTAGATTTGCCCGCATATGGGCCCCATATTTAATTATGAGGTGAATCGGCATAAGGCCCCCAAACCACACAAATATGCATGCGAGATGAATGATTAATATGCAACAGGTTGTATTATATTATAAAATAGGGTTTCGGGAAGGGGTTCACACTTTAGGGGGTCTCGACGAACTTGGGGTTCCGGGGTTCGGGGTCGGGTCTCAGGGTTCAGGGTTCGACAGGGGCTCAGGGTTCGACGGAAGCGGTCTCGGCAGGAACATTCTCGAACAACGGGGCAGATCTTGTCGCATCCGGGTTCTCGGCGGACTCGGCGTCCGGGATGAAGTACTTTTCGTATTCGCATCGGCGACCTTGGCGTCCGGGTCCTCGGGCATCGGATCTGGGGAGAAGTACTTGTCGCATCTACCGCCTCGGGCATCGGATCTAGGGAGAAGTACTTGTCGCATCTACCGTCTTCGGGTTCGCGTCAATCGGGTCCATGACGGAGTACTTGTCGTACCATGTGGAAATCCTTGTCGATCTGTGGCGATGATCTCAGGTTCAGGTCTTCAGGGTTCATGAGGAGAACTTGGCATTCCGAGGGGTTCAGCCTTCGAGGTTTGTCCATCTACGCCATGTCGGAGTCCTTGAGGCTTCGGCTCGATCGAAGGTGCAGTGTTGAGTTCCGACGCAGGCGATCCACGGGTGGTACTCTAGCGGCCACGATGATCTTGAGAGGAACTTGGGGAACACATGGTCTGGTGCTGGACTTGGGCTTGGCTACAGCAGCCTTGTCTTCCCACAGGCGGCGCCATGGCGAGGGCATGCGGCGCGGTTCGGTGAGGGCAGGTCCCACGGCGAGCTCCGATGGGGTGCTCGGAATAGAGGAGGACGGCGAGGCGTGACCGACGACGACTACTTGTAGAGGGCGCGCGACTGTCGACGCCAGGTGGCCGTACGTAGGCGGCGGAGCAGGAAGCTTGGTGGCGCGGCAGAGCTTGGCGGCTGCGGGCGAAGGAGGACCCGGCTGCAGGGAGAGGCGGCGGAGGCGGGTCTTGGCGGCGGGGACCCGATGGCGGCTTGCTGGCCGGGGCCGCCGGCGAGGAGGTCGCGGAGGCCCGCGTGGTGGTGGCGGCGCCGGTTGTCGGGGACGGTGGAAGCAGAGGAGGCGGAGCGAGCCGGCAGAGGGAAGGGCGCTCCGGCGGCTCGGCGAGCTGGCGAGAGGTGGCGGCGGGGTGGCGGGCTTCGCTCTGGAGGAGGGCTCGGGCGGAGGCGGAGAGAGGTGGGCGGGCGCGACCGATCTGGTAGCGGCGGAGAGTGGTGGCGGCAGCGGAGAGAGGAGGAGGCACAGGCGCGGGTGAGCGAGCCCGAGGCGGCCGGGCGGAGGAGGAGAGGGAGGCGCTGGGGAGGAGGATGTGAGGTGGAGGCGTCCTGGGCGGCGTCCGTCGGGGCCGGCGAGGCGGGCCAGGACGCGAGCGAGGTGGGGGAGGTGCGGCCGGCGGGTGGAGGAGCGAGCGGCGACGCTCGGAAGGAGGCGGCTCGGTGGAGGCGAGCCGAGCGGGGCGGTGCGCGTGAGGGAGAGGAGAGACGGGAGGTGGGGAACGGGTCGCGGGCCAGGGGTGGGACCAGGTGGATGAGGTGGCAGGCGGTGTGGGTGGGGAAAGTGGGGGCTGTGGGGTGGGCCCCGGGGAACAGGGAGAGGGGTGAGGCTGGCTCGGGTGAGTGGGGGAAGGTGGTGTGTGGCCGGCGGGGCCCAGGGATGGGTCCGGCTGGCAGGGAGGTGGAGAGAGAGTGGGTAGGATGGGCTAGGGTGAGAGAAGGAGAGAGGGTGGGGCTGGTGGAGTGATGATGTGGCGGGGTGGGTAGGGGTGGGAGGGTGGTGTACGCCACGGTTGGTGGGTAGATTAGGTTTGGGTGGTTTTAGGAATTAGAGGGGGCTGGTTTAGATGGACAGTTTTTATTCCTGGGGGTGGTCGACTGGGTCGAATCGGCCCGTTCGAATGCCCCCACAAAGATAATTAAATATTTTATTTATTTCAAACAGACTTTTGCAAACCGATAGCAAACAAAACAAAATAAATCCGGTGACCCGGGTTTTGTGTTTGAACAAAGACGGGGCGTCTAGAAAATAAATTAGGTTTTTCCAAAAATAGTTTTATGCGAACAAATGCAAGATGATGACGATGCTCAAATGCAATGTGGCATGATGACATGAGCATGCGATCAAGATGATGCAATGCACAAAATCAACGCGATTTTCTAGTAGTGGTTTTGCGGGATGCCACAATTCGACACCACTAACAATGGATCTCGCCCTCGAGATCCGCCTCATGGTACCGGAAGGAAAGGTCGGCGATCTGCGTCTTCTCGCTTCGTGTAGTTCCTCGCGACACCACTAACAAGAGGTCGTTGTCCGTGATCGTCGAGGGAACACTCCGGGAACAAAAGGTCAAAGGTAGAGGCATCAACAAATAAAGCCACCTCTAGCTTCGATAGAAAGAGAGAATCGATGCATTCTCATCCATTTCAATGTACAAAAGCGAATAGAAGGGGTAGTCGGCATGGGGGCCAATCCATCACGCACCCAAACTATTACTCTCCACACGAATAGGCGGATTATGCAACCAACTCTCGGAATTAGACTGAAGATCTCGACAAACGAGGTTCGGAAGCAAAGGAGTGATGCAGACTCTGCATCGGATCTGGCGTAGATGATGTCGTCGCGTCGGAAAACACCGGAAGGCACAAACAATGAGCAAAGAATTTTACCACAGTAGACGGATTCCTCAGGCAGCATGAACACCGGATGGTAGGACACCGTTATCAAAGGAGGAAGCGAGACCCTAAAGGTACGACGGAACCCAACCACGAGAAATCCTGGACTCGAAGAAAAAGACGAGAGCGGGTTCAAAACACGTAGAGGTAAGAGGAGAATAGCATAGGGGTAAGGAATAAAATCAGACCTAATCAGATCTATCCAACCGATTTTTCAAAAATAGTTTTGACACTCTACTTCGGCCGTTAGCTAGGTTATCCTCTGAAATTTGGACTTGTGGGGTATAAATCGCTAAGCTCTAATACCACTCAGTAACACCCTCGAATCGGACCTATGCAAGTTTTAGCGAAACCCGCCAAACCCGTGAAAGCGATTCAAAGGTGCCCACCAGCACTTTTGCGGGTGGAAAGCGAAGTAATAACATTACACAACAGGTCCTCGATGGGACCCACAGCAGATATATACAAATGCGACTCAACGAGTCAAGAATACGAATATAATATACAAAGATCCAAATCACCTTGAAAATGATAGGCGTCCGGCTACGGACAAGATGCAAATTGAGCCGAGAGCCACGAAGAATAACCAATGGCGTCCATAACCCTGCCCAAGCCGGAAGGGTAACCACTAACGACGTCGATCTCAAAACCTGCTTAAACAAAAGGTGCCGACAAAGGGCAAAGGAAAAAGAGCGTCGATCTTGAGGCGATGCAGCGAGGCTAGAATTCGGCGGTCCTCGCCTACATAGGTATGGTGGACTGAAGCGGCAGCGGTAGCATGCACTAAACAACCTATAGAGACTCGATACAACTGGCGGCTACCAGAGAGGGATAAGAAAGACCTAATCGGAACCAATCCTGTTGCTACCTTCAAACAAACCCATCCTGGGGTTTCCCCCTCGAGACCAAACGAGGAAGTCAACCGAGGAACTCACACAGTTGGCAGTTTTATTTATTCAGTTATCGTTGCAGCAATTACTAGTCAGATGTAGATAATCATCCTGATAAAATAAGCAGTGGGCACTTTTATGTAACCGTTCCGTTGTAGCTGCAACACTTACTAGTCAGATACAATTAGCATGAGATAACCCAAAACCCAGCAGTTGTTGGTACTTTTATTAAGCCATTCCGTTGTAGTTGCAATACTTACTAGTCAGGTACAATGGTCGCAAGCGACAATCCAACAAGCAATTGTGGGCAGTATTACTTAGCCATTCCATTATAGTGAAGCTGATTACTAGTCATTATAAAGTCAAGTTTATAGCACTACTTTAGTTATAGTTGTCTATGATCGAGATACTGTGCTCCAAGTCATCCATAACCGCGGACACGGCTTTCAGAAAGTTTTACCCGGCCGGGGTGCACCAATAGCAACACACACTCGATCAACCTCGGAAAAACCAAATCAAAACCCAACGAGGCCTTCACGACAAAGCAATCACAGGATTCAGAAATATTTCAGGGGGCCACCCCATTGAGTAGACCCGCAACGAAGTTAGCTGACTCCGAGACGGACTCAAGGTTTGCGACAATGGTCAGAACATCTGGGAACCCAAAATTGGGATTGTCGATACCGCGAAAACACTCCGCTTACCTAAACAGTACAGTGTGCTCCTCGCACAATCGTAAATAATATAGTAAAGCATGGCATAAGTACAGGATAGTAAATAAAACCTCAAACTAGTTTGTGGCCCCAAGAAATAAGAATGAAGCAAGCTCTGGCTCAGGGGGGTCCCATAATCCTCCCGGATGTGGATAGCGCGATAAATCAAGGAACAGGTATCAAGCACTCGGGGTCCTATGGGACACAAGTGGGCGGTCGGAAACCAAATATTATCTATCACCCACCGATGCCTCTGCTTACTTACTTCAATTTTAGTTGTTAAACAGGAATTAAAGTGAGCGATAAGTAAAACCATGACCATCTCCAACATCAAACATGTGGCCATACTCCAACAACTGTGGCACTTGACGACGCATCAAGACTTGAGCAAGCGACTACGACGCACAAGTCCAACTATCTACCAAACAACAGGTAATAGGATGTGTCCAAGGCAATATAAGGCTGCAAGGGATATCACGGGTACGAAAACTAGAGCATCGCAACACAGATAGCAATAGATCAACAGGAGGGAATAAATACTATAAAAGTAAGATAGGTAGAAAGGGGGAGATTCTCGCCTGAAAACATTGCCGAAGGTTCAACCGAAGATCGGGTCGACACTCGCATCAACTCAACGGCCTTATCCGTGAAGAACCAAACACTAGAAGAAACACCGGATGCAATATTTAATACTACGGCAAAAGATCGGGCATGATGCATGTATGATGAATGACATGGCAAGAATGCGATGCAATTAGGCCATATTAAGCGGAACCGGGGGTCCCGACAATTAATTAAACGGTTCAAGTTATTTAACTACCCCGCAATTTAATGTTGATTTAACATGGCAAAATAAGTGACCGGTTCGCTACAGAAATTTAAATGGGACCAATATACGACTAGATTTGCCCGCATATGGGCCCCATATTTAATTATGAGGTGAATCGGCATAAGGCCCCCAAACCACACAAATATGCATGCGAGATGAATGATTAATATGCAACAGGTTGTATTATATTATAAAATAGGGTTTCGGGAAGGGGTTCACACTTTAGGGGGTCTCGACGAACTTGGGGTTCCGGGGTTCGGGGTCGGGTCTCAGGGTTCAGGGTTCGACAGGGGCTCAGGGTTCGACGGAAGCGGTCTCGGCAGGAACATTCTCGAACAACGGGGCAGATCTTGTCGCATCCGGGTTCTCGGCGGACTCGGCGTCCGGGATGAAGTACTTGTCGTATTCGCATCGGCGAGTACCTTGGCGTCCGGGTCCTCGGGCATCGGATCTGGGGAGAAGTACTTGTCGCATCTACCGCCTCGGGCATCGGATCTAGGGAGAAGTACTTGTCGCATCTACCGTCTTCGGGTTCGCGTCAATCGGGTCCATGACGGAGTACTTGTCGTACCATGTGGAAATCCTTGTCGATCTGTGGCGATGATCTCAGGTTCAGGTCTTCGGGGTTCATGAGGAGAACTTGGCATTCCGAGGGGTTCAGCCTTCGAGGTTTGTCCATCTACGCCATGTCGGAGTCCTTGAGGCTTCGGCTCGATCGAAGGTGCAGTGTTGAGTTCAGCGCAGCGATCCACGGTGGTACTCTAGCGGCCACGATGATCTTGAGAGGAACTTGGGAACACATGGTGCAGTCTGGACTTGGGCTTGGCTACAACAGCCTTGTCTTCCACAATGGCGCCATGGCGAGGCATGCGGCCTTGATTCGGTGAGGGCAGGTCCGGCGAGCTCCGATGGGGTGCTCGGAATAGAGGACGGCGGCGTGACCGGCGACGACTACTTGTAGAGGCCTTGATCGGCAGGTGGCCGTCACGTAAGGCGGAGCGGGAAGCTTGGTGAGGGCGCCGACGAGCTTGGCGGCTTGCGACGAAGGAGGGACCAGCGGCTGCAGGGAGAGGCGAAGGGAGGCGGGTCTGGCGAGCGGGGACCCGACGGCTTGCTGGCCGAGGCCGCCGCAGGAGGTCATGAGGCCAGCGTGGCGGTGGCGGCGCCCGGTTATGGGGCGGTGGAAGCAGGAGGCGAGCGAAGGCAGAGGAAGAAGCGGGCGGCTCGGCCGAGGCTTCGGGGCAAGGAGGTGGCGGCGAGGCAGGGGTGAGCTTCGCTGCTGGAGGAGGAGGGCTCGAGGCCGGAGAGGGTGGAGGCGGGCGGCCATGAGGTGGGGCGAGAGGTGGTGGCAGCGGAGAGGCGCGGCCGTGGCAGGCGGAGGCAGCCGGAGGAGGAGAGGGAGGCCGGGAGGAGGATCTGCGGTGGAGGCGTCTGGCGGCGTCCGTCGGGCAGCCAGGCGGGCAGCCAGCGAGGTGGGAGTGCGGCCCGGGTGGAGGAGCGAGCGGTGGCGCTCGGGAGGAGGCGGCTCGGTGGAGGCGAGCCGAGCGGTCTGGCGTGAGGGAGAGGGGAGACGGGAGGTGGGGGACGAGTCACGGGCCAGGGGTGGGACCAGGTGGATGAGGTGGCAGGCGGTGTGGGTGGGGAAAGTGGGGGCTGTGGGGTGGGCCCCGGGGAACAGGGAGAGGGGTGAGGCTGGCTCGGGTGAGTGGGGGAAGGTGGTGTGTGGCCGGCGGGGCCCAGGGATGGGTCCGGCTGGCAGGGAGGTGGAGAGAGAGTGGGTAGGATGGGCTAGGGTGAGAGAAGGAGAGAGGGTGGGGCTGGTGGATTGATGATGTGGCGGGGTGGGTAGGGAATTGGGGGAGGGGTGAGGTGGCACGCCACGGTTGGTGGGTAGATTAGGTTTGGGTGGTTTTAGGAATTAGAGGGGGCTGGTTTAGATGGACCGTTTTTATTCCTGGGGGTGGTCGACTGGGTCGAATCGGCCCGTTCGACTGCCCCCACAAAGATAATTAAATATTTTATTTATTTCAAACAGACTTTTGCAAACCGATAGCAAACAAAACAAAATAAATCTGGTGACCCGGGTTTTGTGTTTGAACAAAGACGGGGCGTTTAGAAAACAAATTAGGTTTTTCCGAAAATAGTTTTATGCGAACAAATGCAAGATGATGATGATGCTCAAATGCAATGTGGCATGATGACATGAGCATGCGATCAACATGATGCAATGCACAAAATCAACGCGATTTTCTAGTAGTGGTTTTGCGGGATGCCACAGGAGCGTAACAACGTTCTTGAATATGTGATTGACATATTGGTGAACAATGTGCTGGGTATTAGAAATGATTAGATCATTAGATGAAATTAGACATAAAGTGACCCATGTTCTTAGTTGTAAAGAACAAATATTCTAGAATGATTTCTGAGCTAACCACTGAATCAGAGTTAAGTTTAGCGCAAAGGAAGCATGGCCAGAATCAAAGTTCCAAGTGTTGCACTTGGATTAAAACTATAAAGATATAGAAGTATTAGGATAATTTAGAATTAGCAAGTATGATTTTGGTTTGAAGAAAGTTCGACTTTCGACTAAGTGTGTTTATAGTTATACATGACATCTTGAAAAGTCCAATTGATTGATAGATCGTCTTTGTATATACTAGAAAAACAGAAGTCTCACTTTGTCACCAAAATGCTAAAAGCACATTATATGATAATGGGATTAATGTCAAATAGGTGACATTAATGATTTGGAAAAATAGGACCTCATGAATCTGCTAGAATAGATTTATGACAGTAAGTTCTTCATGAGAAAGCATGATCAATGAACGCATATGAGATATGGTTTATGATTAGTAGAAATGCAGCTGGATTATTTATACTCTAATGCAAGTGGGAGACTGAAGCAAATGTGCCCTAGAGGCAAATAATAAAGGATTTTATTATTTAGTGGTTCGTAGCATGGAAAACAAAAAGTTTCTACCGCATGCACACAAACAAGCCAAGATATATCTACTAGATTGTAGCAACGAGTCGATAGAGGAACTCACCCTCGAAGATTCCAAAGCGGTTAACGAGAGCAGATTCCCGTGGGTGATGTAGTCGTACACTTGCTGATCTCAAGATCGCGTAGACGATCCTTCCGGCGCTGCGTTCCGGCAGCGCTTTTGCAGTCGGTCACAATTTCGGTACTCAATGAAGACCTTCCTCTCCCTTGTTCCAGCAGGCAGCAGAGGTTGTAGCACTCTCCTCGTGATTCCGGCAGCACGACGTCGTGGTGTCGTAAGTAGAGGGGAGATCTCGCAAGGCTTCGCCTTAAGCCGGAGCGAGTATGGTGGAGTATGAGAGAGGCCTTGGCAATCTAGGGTTTAGAGGCACCAAGGGGAGAGGTGTAGCCGGCGGCTAGGGTTTGGGATACCCCAACTCGGCGACTTGGGAGGTGCCCTAGGCGGCGGCAACACTTGTGGTGGTGGCGCTTGGGTCTAGTGTTTGAGGTGTGAGGGGTAGGGGCGCCCTACCCCTCCTTATATAGGTGGGAGGGAGGCGGTTGGGAGGAGGGAGTCCTCCTCCAACTCCTCCTCCTTGGTCGGCGGGTGGAGGGAGTAGGACTTCCTCCCTAAGTAGGTTTCCTACTCTCCCTCCACCAAGCAAACTTCAGATTTGACTTTTCCAAATTGGCATTTGACTTTCAAACTTGGATTTGATTTCTCTCATCATATTGCCGAGCCAAGTGACCTAGTACATGATGCAACCATTCCACATTGTCATGACACATCCATGTACCCTTCCCCTCCGGAGTGCCGGACCTTCCAAACCCTTCTAGAACATTCCTGGTGAAAACATCGGAATCATTTCCAAACTCCGAAACAGGACTTTCCTTATATGAATCTTATTCTCCGGACCATTTCGGATCTTCTTCGTGATATCCCGGATCCCATCCGAGACTCCGAACAACATTCGGTCTCTTACTCATCATTCCATAACTACTCAACAACATCGAATCCATAAGTGTGTCTCCCTACGGTTCATGAATTATGCGGACATGATCGAGACACTTATCTGATCAATAACCAATAGAGGAATCTGGAAATTCATATGGCTCCCACATATTTCTACGATTAATTTGCGATTGAATGAACCACTTACATACAATACCAATTTCCCTTTGTCTCACGATAGTTTACTTATCCAAGGCTTTGATCGTCGATATCTCTACATACCTAGTTCAACCTCGTTACCGATAAGTACTCTTTTCTCGTTCCCGTGATATGTGATTCCTTGTGATCCAGTAACATGCTTGCAAGCTAATTGGATGACATTCCATCGAGAGGGCCCAGAGTATATCTATCCGTCATATGGATGGACAAATCCCACTCTTGATCCATGTGCCTCAACACATACTTTCCGAACACTCAATGCCACCTTTATAGCCACCCAGTTACGGTGTGGTGTTTGATGTCATCAAAGCATCCTTCCGGTGATGGTGATTAGCATGATCTCATGGTCGAAGGAATTAGGTTACTATGTATCAGAAAGCATATAGCAAATGAACTATATTAAATGACTTGATCTTTATGCTACGCTTAACTATAGGAGTATGTCCATCACATCATTCTCCTAATGATATCACCCTGTTGTTAATAACATCTTCTATGTTCATGATCAGGAAACCATGATCATATATTAACCAACAAGCTAGTTTAACAAGAGGCTTTACTAGGGAATCTTTTTTGTTTACAAATCACACAAGTATTAATGTTTCCGGTTAATACAATTATAGCATGGTATGTAAACATTTATCATAAGCATGAAGATATGATAATAACCACTTTATTATTGCCTCTTGGGCATATCTCCAACATATTATCACGTCCCAATAGTTCATAATAGTTTTATATCGTGCTATAACTATATCAATAGAAAACATTGATATAGGTGTGATATATAAACAAACCCAGGTCCCTAGTAGCCTCTGTTCAACTAGTCATTGGTCAATGGATGGTCAAGGTTTCCTGATCATGTTAGTGCTTTGGCACCTATTGACAATGGATCCATCTCATTGGAGAATGAGATAGTGGACAGTTCCATAGATGATTGTTGCAACAAGATCATATCATAAAGTTCACAATTGCAATTGTAACAAACATAGTGACTTGTTCCTTAGACCGTGAGACCATATTTAATCACTGTCACCCAAGATTTCTTAGAGAGCATCAAACGTCACTCCATGAAATGGTGATTATAAAGGTGTGATCAAGTAATCATAGGGGCAGGTTGAGGCGTATGTGTCAAGAGCGGGATTTGTAGATCCGTGTGATGGAAGATACTATGAACCCACTCGGATAATTTATATCATATATCTTGCGCAACATGTGACTAGGTAACTAGATATTACTTATCGGTACGAGTTAAAGTAGCATTTGTCAGTAATAAGGTTGAACCCTACATGGTGATGTCGATGATCACATCTTAGACAATGTATATCACAGAGACAAAAGGAACATGACACATATTGTTTAAGGTTCGATGCGATGGAGAATCGTGAGTGCATAGGGGTCACATGGGCATCTCGGTTCCTCTATTGATCTTTGATAGAGATCATGTCTATGACATTCTCGAACCATAGGGACACATGCTTAAGGGCATCATGATGCTTAGAGATCCACCTATAAGGAGGAATCACAGAAGAGAGAGAAACCAGAATTGTTTTGGCGAGATCCGAAAGTGTTTGGATAAAGAAAGAAGGAAAGGACTAAAAGGAGTTTCAGATAATTGGAAATTTAAATATGCATTTATTATATGTTAATTATGAATCAATATTTTCTAAATAATATTTAAATTAAGATTTATAAAGTAACTTTTTCATTAGGCAAAAATCCTGGAGGAAATTGGCCCACAGGAAAGTTGTGAGAAAAAGACAGTGGTATCAGGATGGCAGCTGCTAGTCGCCGTCGCGGGCCTACTCGACCCTGGCCCATCACGGGCACGCGGGGAGCTAGGCGGGAAGGCAGACCAGATGCTCCAAGTGGGCCGCGGGAGAGTGCCAGAGGCCGGCCCACCCGGGGCACGTGCCTGTCCGCCGCCGCTGTGAGCGAGTTGGGTCGCGGGGTGGTGCCGACCCACCCAGGCCAGCGACTGCTGCGGTGCTAGCGCTGCTAAGCCTAGGGGCACGCGTCCCACTCGGCCAGCTCCGGCTTCCTGATGTTTGGCCACTGTGTTGGGCCCTTGTGGCCCAGCCGGCTGGCACATGTTTTTTTGTCCCTTTTCTTTTATGAACATTCCCACATGGGCACCTAAGAGGAAGGGTACACCTCCCTTATCCTATATAAGGAGGTTCCCATGGGTATGATTAAACACCAATTAAATATTACCTTTGGTTGGAATATCCCCCTATCTCTAAATATGCCTTTGCTAGTGCGCGGTATCAAGTCAGGACTGTACATGCAACGCGTTGTGCTGCTGGGATTCTAGCCAGGAGGTCTACTTCCACAACCTCGACGGGATCCGAGCCCAGGAGTCGTTGTCTTGCACCATATGTGTGGCAAATCGGTGGGGCTACACTTGAAGATACCTATTCCATCGTGAGGTGCTTCTCAACCTTGAGGTCGGTCGGGTACGACTACATCAACCACGCTTATGCATAAGTGTAACGCTCTCTTGGATTCAAGGATACATTACTGTTGTCTTTCTCCATTAATGCATTACTAGTAGATAGATCTTGGAAAATTAGGCTTTATTGCATAGTGAATTTTTTCTGCACCAGGACCCCAACAAAAGCCAGAATATTCATTATTGTAAAATCCTAATAGCATTTCTTCAAATATCACGATTAATATAACCATATCAACATTAATTGTGAATACATCGAAGCATATAAGCATACACATGTGATGTATCTCTCGATACTCCAAGCCTCCTCTCTCATTTTCCCCAGCCTTGAGAGTCGCCTTCTATTTGTCGGGCTGCTCCGATGTCCGCTCTATAGGAATAGTCAGCCAAATCTAGACGAGGAGGGGTGTCGGAGTAGCTAGGATTTGTAGTTTTAGTTATAGGTGTTGGCCTTGTGCCTCTATCTGGCATCATGCCGGGAGCTCAGCCTTGGATCTCGTTCGCCAGTTCCAAGCTGTGTTGGTGGTGTCTTCTCTCGTCACGGTGCTCCTCTAGCCAGAGCCACATGTGGCACTGCAGTCCGCCTTCATTAGCTCCATGAATAAGGCATGGGGTCTCCGTGTTCTCCTTTCTCTGGGGTTGGTGCTGCCCTATTCTCCGGTCGGCTGATGACTACAAGTGTACAAATCAATTGTATAAAGTTTCAAAAGTAATAGTATCAAATGATGCAGCCCGAACTACGGTCGTTGCCACATCAAGGTCTCCAACTTATGCCAAGTCGTCATGGACTCCAAAGGTGAATCCTATCCTCTTTGAGATCCCACTTCCTACCCTATTGAATGGTATAATACGTCATTCTCTGCCCTATGACCATGATAGGTTCACCAAGCAATGCACGGAGACGAGGGAAGCCCGAGGACTCACGCCCGACAAGACGGAGGCTTGGAAGAGGAGGCAGAAAGCTCGGCCAGAATCGGCTGACAGGCGTAACCGGTTCCATCTTTGGAATCTTGGCGATAGCCGTGACCAGGCTCACCACCGGAATCCCCGGCGCTAGGACCGGTTGACTGGAACCACCGCCGGAAATGCTTACAGAGAATCGTTTCGACGAGCGACCAAAATATCTGGCGACGACCAAAAATACCGGCACCAGATCCGGCATCGCCGGACTCACTGCCGAAATACCCCGTCTACGTGCGGATCTGGGTTTGATTCCCTGGAATATTCCCTTTACTTACCCCTTTGCCTAGTTTATCCCCAAACTACCCCCTTGTTTAGTGGTTGGCCTATAAATAGAGCCCCACCCCTCATGTATCCCTTAGGCATAGATGATAGACTAAATATAACCCCCATTGTGGAATCTCTAGTTTTGCTTCATCCCCTTTACCAAGGGGACCGACTATTGTCACCAACCTCGATTAGACTTTGCATCACGCATCCATCGTTGTACAAGGCCTTGGAGTTCGGTGTCTCCTCTCCAGGTTGTCAAGACCCTTCCCAAGGTGTTCTTCCCTCTCTGATGTGGATTTGAGGGAGCACGTTGACCGATCTTTCCTTGCGAGGATTCTATCGGACCGGTGGACGCCGTTCGGGAGCAATCGGCCTTGTATCATGTGTGTTTTCGTGTGTTCATCGTGTTCTTCGCGAGGTGTGTGTTTGCTTCCGCTACCTTCTCCCTTTCCCCTCTCTTTCCCATCGATTTGACCATGAGATCCGTGAAGATCGGGCCACCCAAGAGGTTAACCCCTATCATCTGGTATCAGTAGCTTTTGGTTGCCACGGATTCCTCATCGATTTGGTCTTTTTCCCATAAATTCGAAAATTTCACCAAAAATAGCCCCAATTCGTTTTTTGGACCGATCTGTGATTTGAGAGAGTTTTGGTAGGTTTTGATATGTGTATTAATTGCTAAACTTTTTGATCTACCTTCCTCTGCGTTCCCATGGCCTAATTCCTTGATTTCCCCCTCCGATCTAAAGTTTTACATCAAGTTTTTCCGCAGAAAATCGTGTTTTCGCGTTCCAGAACTCATTCCGGTGCCAGATCCGGCAAACCGGAGTTGCCGCCGGAATTTCCGGTCAAACCGGACCCACCGCCAGAAATTCCGGCGCAATTTCCGGTCCGTCGACCTAGCCTACAACAGATTCAGCTCCATGCGGTTTTGAGTATAACTTTTGCATTCAAACTCGGATTTTGGTGTTCTTTAGCTCATTTAGAAGAGAAGGAGCTCTACATCATCATCCACGTTGTTTATGCTATCTACTCCATCCAAATTCCGTGAGCAAGGCAGAATCCAACAATAAAGGGTGAAGATCGTCGATGAAAGGTATAAACATTCTGTGACTTCTCCCCACTTGCATTTCTTTGTGAACCCCACTATCTTTGTTAGCAATAAACACCTATTGAGACTAGTTCCTCTTATAATTGCTTGGGCTATGCACTTTTGATACCTTGTAGATTCTGAGCAAACATTTTGAAAACTATCTCATATAGTTACCTTGTATAGTTGTTGGCACAAGGAAGAGGCAAGTGAAAACAAAAATAAAGAAAGAAAAAGGAAAATAAAAAAATAGAAAGAAATATACAAGTGCCTCATAGAATAGGAAGTGCAAGCTCAATGAACATCATATAGGTGGTACTTATTGTGCATATATTGTAGCCCACCAATTTTGTGCAATCGAACTAGCGTCTCTCCTTGTACTTGTGTGACACGAGCTTATAGTATTCTCTATGTAATCATTTGGTTCTTAGCTCACTTTCTCCGTCGCACAAGTCCCATTTATCCCACCGTGTGTGTTTCCTTATACATATTTCCTATATTGTGGATTGACTTGTTTTGCTTTGTGATCATTGTGGTTCTTTACTTGCCATTACAATATCTTGATTTTGGATTGTTTCTTGACATGCCACTTTTCATACCTATCCACCATAAGCCATGAGTGTGTGTTTTTTGTTAGTAGTTGGTTTTGGTGTTCCGCGTGAACTTCACTTTGCTTGTTTTATTTCTCTCAAGTGTGGCCACTTGCACGATACTATCTTCCAAGGTAAAGTAAGGTTTGACGTTGCATCCCCAACACCCTCTACCACTTCCATATACAACACTTGTTCTTGTGAATCATGTCTAGGGACTCCGGAACCGAGGATGATATCTATGAATAATCCATGATGAGCCACCATGACTATGACTCCACAAGTATAGAGGACATGACGGAGCACAACACCGACAACGGCTCCGCATGCTTTGAGGACCCGGAGCACTACACCTACGATGACTCCACATGCATGGAATACATGGAGCATGACATCAACTATGGCTCCTCAAGCATGGAAGACTTGGAGATCTACATCGATAATGGCTCCTCATGCATGGAGGATATGGAGCACTACACCGACAATGGCTCCACATGCTTGGGTGATATGGAGTACTACACCAACAATTACTCCCCAATCATGGACGACTTCGAGTGCGACATCGACGATGCCTTGCCGAGCATGGAGGACACGGAGAACTTCATCGACTTTGATGGATCCTCCATGAGCCATGAAGAATTCCTCCACCGCTTGGAGATGCAAGACTAATACGCCAATCAAGAGGAGGCGCATCATCAAGAATCCATGACCTTCAAGGCCACACGTGCCACATCGAAGGGCACCACCTACTTCGATGATCCACCTCCAAGGCATCAAGCGCAACCACGTCCAAGGCGTCAAGCGCCACTATCACCACGGCGTTAAACGCCACCACCTAGATGGCATCAAGTTCCACCATCTCCAAGGAGCCAAGCACCACAACCTCCTAGGCATCAAGCACCCCCTACTTCAACAAAAATGGCGCCCCAACATCATCTTCCACAAGAGGTGCCACAAAGCAAGAATCTCCATCGACAAACATCCTCTCATGAGCATCGCCACCATAAAGAGGATAAAAGACATCGTCAAAGGCATCTTCGCCACCAAGATGAATAATTCGTGATGAGCACCATCCATAATGCTCAATCAAGCTCAAGAAGGCACCACAAGCACAAGAAGAGTGCCAAGGCAAATGATCATCGTCGCGAGCGTCATGTGGATGTCCAAGTGCGCCACCTACATCAACCATCGGCAAAGAACGCCAATGACCTCCGTCGACACCATCATAAGGCACCTTAAACTACTAGTGCCACCACCATAATGGCACCAAGAGCAAGCCTTCCTCCATGCCATCAAGCTTCAACGCCTACGCTTGACTTTCGCGACCTCGCGAACGAGGAAAATGAAGACCTCTACTTCTCCAAGTTGGCTGAGTATGGCAAGCGGATGTCTACACTCCAAGATGGAGGAAACCAAGGCCACATATGTGATGAAGTCGATCCGAGCACCGCTCTCGACAACATGAGCCGACTTCCACCGCTACTACAAGATGGCCACAAGACGGTCGAGCATGGGATTTTCTGTTTGACCATGGAGGCGAGCGATGATGCCCATCTTATGGCATCCAACCTTGGAGGCGACAAGGTCAAGAATGGTGAGCATGGGATTTTCCCTTCACCAAAGGAGGCACATGGAGTTGAGGAAACCGAGCCTACCCCTATATTCTTGAGTGATGATGTGGTACCAATCCCATGTGAGTATGAGAGCCACTTAGCCCACTTGAGTGAGAACAAGAGTGAGATGAGTGACTCCACCTTATGTGAGATTGAGTGCTTCCACTTTGAGGGCATGAGTGATACACCGAGTGAGTTGAGAGTGGTAGTTGATAGGTCAAGTGAGACCATTTCTATTTCTAACGACTTACCCTCTACCTCTAGTGTGTTCTCTTATGTTGTGCTAGGTTCCATGGATGACGACGCACCAAGCCATGAAGCAATGATGCCTCGAATAGAGAAGATGTACATGGTGGATGAAGAGGATGCTACGCCATGGCTACATCAAGAAGACGAAGTCGTCCACAAGGAGGCCACTACTACCACAACACCCACTTCATATGAGAGGTATGAACAAGGTAACAATAAGGGTGTTGATGATGCCATGATCCCACTAGTGGACATGATGAATTGTGAGGATATGCATGTTATGGATGATACTTGTGACATTACATATGCTTCATTCATATTTCCATGTGATGCTTTGCCTTTGCATAATATTGATCATGTGGAATTGTTTGATTGCGATATAATTGCCATAAACATGTCATGCTATGCATCTTGTGTGTATCCTCCAATTGCTTCGGACTTGACTTGTCATGCCTGTCATTCAATTTCTCATGTTGCTTGCGATAAGATGAATGCTTGCTATTTCACTTGTTTTGCTTGCAACAATATTGATCATTTGCATTATAATGAGATGGCCCCCATAGCTTTATCATTTTTTGGAGATTTTGATGATTGCCATGATAAGCATGTTCCCCACTTGCATACTCACCATGCATCTATTTCATACTTGATTGACATTAATGGTGATGTGCACAAGAAGAGATACGTCATGATGGATGATGTGTATCTCTACCATGCACACATGTTCTTCCTTTTATGTATGATGCGTGTAGGTACCCACACGAGAATGTCAACCTCGGTTGAGCACGAGTTGACAAAAGGAGCTTTGGAGAGCATCCCACAAGTGAGTTCAAGATCGAACCCATCTCTGATACCCTTTGCATGCTTTGCATCTTTCATGTTGACAAATTGCTCTTTCCTATGGTTTGCTTGCAAGCATGTTAATGGTATTATCTCCCCTTATGACAATCATGTTTCTTTGCTATTGGATTTTGATGCTTGTGTGTTGCAACAAATTTTTTGAACAATTTCCATTTCCAATGTTTTGTGTGCAACCATAATGCCATTAAGAGCATGTATTGTCATTAGAGCTTACAATAATCTCGTATTGTTGTTGCAACAAACATAAGGACCACTTGCTCTTTACCAAGGGGACCGACTATCCTCACCAACCTCGATTGGACTTTGCATCACGCATCCATCGTTGTACAAGGCCTTGGAGTTCGATGTCTCGTCTCCAAGTTGTCAAGACCCTTCCCAAGGTGTTCTTCCCTCTCCGATGTGGATTTGAGGGAGCACGTTGAACGATCTTTCCTTGTGAGGATTCTATCGAATCGGTGGCCGCCATTCAGGAGCAATCGACATTGCATCATGTGAGTTTTGTGTTGTTCATCGTGTTCTTTGCGAGGTGTGTGTTCGCTTCCGCTACCTTCTCCCTTTCCCCTCGCTTTCCCATCAATTTGACCATGAGATCCGTGAAGATCGGGCCACCCAAGAGGTTAACCCCTATCATCAAACCACATAGAGCTATTGGTAGAGGCCTTTATGCCCCTTGTTACTATTCACTAGAGAGTACTTGTAAATTATCTCTAATTCCAAGTAATGGTGTATAAGGAGTGTGTTTGAATGAGTGCTAAAGTAAACAAGAACAAAGTAAATTACTAGAGTAAACAAGAACATGCGAGTGTAGAGTAAACAAGAGCATCGGGCAATTACTTACGAGTAGGATAACATATATATTTCGTCATGATATGTGTGGAGAGAGTTCCATAAAAATATGTTCACCAACAAGTCTCATGAGCAAGCCACTTCTACGAGTCATGTGATGAGGTCATCTCTAAATAACTATTGCGATGCCTACGAGCAAGTCACTTCTACAGGCCACCAAAATTAAGGTTTTTGCTCATGGATATCGTTATGAGCTTAGTGGATCTCTCTTTATCCCCCTTTGACCGTGTAGGTTATAAGCTAATGCTTGTAGTCACAAAGTAGAACCAGAAATACTCCCATAAACGTACAAAGGGTAGTTCCCTCTCTTTAGTCCTGAAGGCAAATGTTATGTGGTCGACTTCACCATCTAGAGAGAGAGAGAGATCTAACACATAATCATAAATCAATAGATCAAATACCAAAGTTATAGATCATTTTTATTTCATTGCATAATAATACATGGTTTCTCCATCTCTCCCCAAGAACAAGGTAACTACTCACATATGAAGGAAATCAACATCATGGTAATAATATGCATGGGATATGAGAGTATAATCGAATAAAAGTGAAGGTCCATACTAGGGTTTAGATTAGAACCAAGTAGACGATAGGGATCGGTGTTGGAGACTTTGTTGAGGATGATGGTGATGTAGATCGGTGTTGAGTCCTTCAAGATCCAAGTCCATTATCCTCTTAAGAAGTGGTGATGGTGAAGATCTTGTTGAGGCAATGGCTATGGAGTTTGTAAGGCGGCAGGGGTCCATTGTGGAGGTATGTGAAGAGGATGACTTATTCCTTGGCTTCTCACCTCTTTATATAGGCCTAGGGGGGTTTCTCATAGCCCCTCCCACGTTTCATGTGACCTAAGGAAGGTATATGAACAAATGAGAATGAATTCTGTAAAGAAACGCGTCCAAAAAGTCCTTTTCCGTGCGCCTAGACCTGCGGTACGGGCAGGCGATACGACCATACCGGCCCGTACCATTGGTCGTTACGCTTGAAGATGATTTTCATATTTTGACCGCCATTTGTTCATACAAACTCCAATTTCGGTGGTCATTGGCTTGTTGGATTCGTATGGACGAGGGCTGCCACACCATGGTATTAGATCTTGATTTTGAGACGATGGAAAAATATCACTTTTTCCACCCCACAAATGGCTAAGTCTGGTTCCTGCAGCTCCTCCATATTGCATCCTCTTGGATCCTCTTGCCTTGCTTTTTTCCATAATCAATCAGAACACCTACACACAAGTCAAAGACAAGAAAAAGTAATAAAATCCTAATAACAAGTAATAGTTGTGCAACACTCATATGAAAATGAATGAGAACTAGTAATCATCCATAATAGGCATAGTTGTAGATAGATATAGCATGATACGAGGGACAATATGAATAATCTATATGCTTATGCATCATATTTGCACTCATCACCGGCCGTGGCGACGAGGGGAGAGGATGGTGGGGTGGAGCTCTGGATATCCGAGTTGCACATCGGCGGGATCTGGCTGCTTCGTCTTTGAGATGTACTACAGTGAGCCTAGGTAGGCCACTGATCTTCGATGCCCAAGATTGGCATCCTCTCTCGCAAATGAAGCGTCTATGCAACCTCCATGAATGGAGGCCCTCTCCTGATGGTGCTACGACGAAACGCAATGCCCTCCTCTTCCCAAGTGGTTTCTTCCCGGTGAAGAGGATGGTGGTCGGCATCGGAAAGCATCCCTGAAGCTCTGCGGTGAGGCGCAGGGACCTAATATTTTTTTAGAGAAGTATCTGAGGTCATCTGTGCTTGTTTCTAAGACCTAGTTGTAATTTTCATTTTTCTAGGTGTCCTTCCTGTAATCTATACCACCGCTTGGATTTAATGTAGCACTCTAGGTCCTTCGGTACCTATCTCGTTCAAAAAAATCTAAGCATAACATGCGTGAACTAATGATACGTCGTAAACGTATCTATAATTTTTGATGCTCCATGCTTGTTTTGTGCCAACTATCTCATGTTTTGTCTACACTTTGAGGTATTTTTATACACTTTCTGGAACTAACCTATTGACAAGATGCCATAGTGTCAGTCACCTGTTATCTGCTGTTTTTGGTTTCATAAAAGCTAAAAAATGAATATTCTTGGAATTGGACTGGAAAAAATCCAAAGACACTATTTTTTCTGGAGCAATACGGAAACGCGAAGTAGAGACGGAGTAGGACACCAGGGTGGCCACACCCTAGGGTGGCGCAGGCCCATCGGGCGCGCCACCATGGGGTGTGGCCTCCCTGGGCCTCCATCGACCTTGCCATCTTCGCCTATAAGAAGACCCCGATGAGAAAATCCTAAATAGTCCGGCATACATCCACGAAAAGTTCCACAGCGCCGCCGCCACCGAAGGGGAGATTCGGGGGACAGAAGTCTCTGTTCCCGCACCCTGCCGGGATGGGGAAGTGCCCCCGGATCCATCTCCTTCGATCTCCACCACCATCTCCATCACCATTGTTGATTCCCATGATGAGGAGGGAGTAGTTCTTCCTCGAGGCTAAGGGCTCTACCGGTAGCTATGTGTTCATCCCTATCTATGCATGATCATATTGTGATCATGAGATTTGTAATCAAGTAGATCTACTCTGCTACTCAAGTTCTTTAATCAATCTCCGGCTCTCCCCACGTGTGTGAAAGTGACAGCGTGCATGCCGTGGTGGCACTTAGGCTAGAGTTTACATAAATACTCAAGTGCTTCAATAGATCTCTGCTCTCCCCATGTGTGTGAAAGTGACAGCATGCATGCCGTGGTGGCACTTAGGCTAGAGTTCATAAATCCTTATCATGAGTATATTTTGAGTTGGTTGTCTCTATGAAATTGTGGTGTTTGTTGGAACCATCTAGCGCTCAAGGTGACAGTGTGGGGTTATCTAGATGGGGAAAGCGGACTTTGAGGAGTGTTGTTATAGCCCTACCATGGATTAGAGTGTCCAACCGGAGAGTAGTTCAGGGTAGTATCATGAAGAGAATATATTTCTTGAGAGTGTTCACTAGCGAAAGTATGATCCCTAGGCCTTGTTTTTAAGCATTGAAACACCGTTTGCAACTAGATCTATTACATGTTTGCTTGCTTCTATCTTTTTCCTTTAGTCTTTTCCTCCCCGCCAGAAGCTCTTTTCTGGCACCGTTACCACTTATAATCATTCATATCACTTGTATTTCACTATCTCTTCGCAGAACTAGTGCACATATATACCTGAGAAGTGTATTCGTGTGTTGGGGACACAAGAGACTTCTTGTATCTTGATTGCAGGGTTGCTTGAGAGGGATACCTTTGACCACTTTCTCCTTGAGTTTGATAAACCTTGGGTAATCCACTTAAGGAAAACTTGTTGTTGTTCTCCAAACCTCTGCACTTGGAGGCCCAACAACTATCTACAAGAATAGAAGTGCGTAGACATAAGCTAACCCTACGAATCTATACATACCAATCAAACACTAGCAACACTACTAAAAAGAATAGATACCTGGTTGTGGTACTTGCCTGGAAAGACAGACAAGCCCTTCGGGACCTCCTCGACCGACTACTAGAGAGGGGCAACGCCAATGGCCACCAGTACCTTCTTAGCCTCCAAATGTTGTTGCAGATTCGACTCCGAGTCGAAGATTAAGAGGTTGTTAGCCGAATCCTTGATGTGATTCACCATCGCGGTTGCGGTGGCCAGAGCAAGGGACGCAGTACTAGCACCATCAACACCAAGCAGAGCACCTACACCGACAACACCATCAGATACATTCTTCTCCTTCACTTCTTCCAGCGCTTGATCCATCGACGTGAACACAAGGGTGTGTGACGGCAGCATGAGGGGGACTTCTCGGGAGCGGAGACGTCAACGAGGTGCAGTTTTCTTTCGATTTGGGGGAGAAAGGGATGAGGGGGAGGCGGTGTGGTCGATGGCCTTTTTATAGTGCTGGACCTCTTGGTTTTGACTCATAAGGATACATCCATACACGAATACAATGAACGTACAAACTAGAACAGTTGTACGGGCCAGCGCAGGGCTCTACGGTCGCGCAAAATTCCGATCATACCCTCCAGCGTGAAGGGCTATCACCACATCCTAGCCGTCCATGTGTTTTTTCCACCAGAACTTTCATTCAGGGTGGAGCACCGGAGGAGAACCCTTAGGCTTTCTCCTTTATGATGTAGCACACAAAACTGTGGCCAAGAGAAAAATACTGCGGCGTACAGAATTTATGTATTCCCGCGCACACATCTTCACAACCTGATGCAAGATGCACTTAGTAATTTTGCATTCACATCCATCTTCATGTGATCCTTATGACCAATGCAGATCCCAAACAACAAAGAGTAAAGGAGAGGAAGACTCTAATTTCTACCAGAAAGGACGACATAATGCAACTATCCCAAAAAATAATTTGAGTCGTGGACAGCATCCGACTAGGGAAAAAGTGTATGCAAATCATCCTTATTACAATACATAAATTAATTGAGGTCACCAGGAAGCAAAAAATCGTTCGACGGAATTTATTAATTATGAATGCAACAAAAATAAGACATCCAGACCTCTTAGAACACACACACATAGTCTCTCCATTCCAAAGTAGCATGCATTCAAGATTTAGTCAAAGTCAAACAATGTAAAGATTGACAAAATGTATGGGAAAAATATCACCATCTATAATACCGAATGCATATAATATGGAACTTTATCTTACAATGATTCTATTGATACATTGTAAATGTTGATGTTTCCTAGTATATATTTGGTCAAAATTATAAAATTTGACTTTGACTAAACCAATAACACAGGGTAATTTGGAAAGGAGGGAGTACTTGATCTTGTTGGTAGTGCCTTGTCCTGTATACTCCCTCCGTTCAAGTTAAAAGGGTATATGTTGGAAATCATGCAATCTCAAATCACTCCACCTCCTAGGCACATAATCATTTAATTTCAGAGAAAGACCCAATCAGAGAATTAGAGAGAGCCAAATTAGACCTAATCAGAAAAAGCCTAGGACCCATATATTTGCTATATGTGCCCTTTAAACCGAGACGGATGGAGTAGCATTTGTGAACTAGTGTATTACTCTCATTCTAACCAAAGGCTGAACCGAAGATGCCTTTAGATGATTATTGATGGCCATAGTGAAATTAATCCTTCCTGACTCCATCATTCTTCTAGGTACCGGGTCTGTAATGGCTGTAGAACATAACTTTATTAGGCTTGCATATTTGCTAGACAACTATGACCGGAAATTTACCACCAATAAGTATATCGTTCATGAAATTAAAATTCTATTAGGTTTGTGAAACAATTACAAAATTATGAAACGTCCCCGCAAATAATAATAATAATAATAATAATAATAATAATAATAATAATAATAATAAAAGGGTGAATTCCACTTTTTACCCTCTATTTGGGCATTTGAGACACTAATTACCTCATTTAGTAGAAGTTGTAGCCAAATGTCCTATTTAAGAAAATCTAAGCATAACTTTGTCCCATTTTAGCATTCAACACGTGTTCTTAGATAAGACTGACATGTTAGGACGATGTGCCACCACAAAATATGTCAAGATCGGAGGACATCGTTGTCGATTATATCTACCCTTCTCTGCACCAAATGTTCTATTCTTTGTTGCCATCTCGATAATTTTGAAGTTCAATCGTCACCTCACATCTTGCCCAATAGATATGCATCAGAAAATGAGGGTTTAAAGTTTTCAAACATGGTAATTTAGATGAATTTTCACTATATAGGATAATTAGTATCACAAATGCACAAATAAAGGGTACAAAGTGGAATTTACTCTAATAATAATGAAACATAACACTAGTTCGCTGAAGGTCCACAACAGACTGCCAGGCTATGGTTGTTGCCTAGTTCCAGAAGGTACATCCGTACATGACACAATATCAACCGTCATGTAAAGTAAAACATTTGTATACTTATTGAAAAAATAGATCTGATGGAGATAATAATAAAAGTCATCTATCGACACAGCCTGACCAACAAACTGTTATAGATAAAGAGGACCATTAAACTGGAAGTGCAAGAAAAGAGCAAGCTCGTACCAGTAATACTACACACATCAAAAACAATTACGATGAACTTAGTACACATGCAAAGCAAGTTTGACTAATGTAGTTCGAACATGAAAAAGAATCTGTCATCCAGATATTTACAAGTATAATTGCTTTGAATGTTTACATGCTCTTTTATATAGTGAATATTGCTGATCTTTTATACCTAAGACATAATAAGCTGACTATTGAAGAGTTTCATGTTAAGTTCAGATATTGTCTAAGAATTCAGATAACATGCACATCTCTAGAGCAAAGACATAAACACGTCTTATAAATATTAAAAAAATAAACATTGCAAAGTATTTTTAAGTCAGCACAACAAATAGAAATTTACATGTATACAAAACAAAATTAGAGCTATAGGAAATAGGTACAACTATTAAAGAGGCTATAGGTATAGGACTGAAGTGATTAAAGGAGGACATACAATTTGTCCATAACTAGCTGATTTACATACAATTATATAAAGTACAGGAATAAAGATTTCTGACGGTTCATATAAAAAATATCCCATTCAAACTCGGGATTTCAGGAGTGGTACAGAAACAAACCTTAGTTCAAGAAATACGGTGTCCACCAACATGTATTTTATCATATTATACTAAGATACTGTAAAAAAATACTCGAAAGCATACCTTGTTTTTGAAGTATTGGGCGTCAACCACACCGGAGGTAACCAGGTCATCCAGAGCTCAGAAGACATGAAATTTGTCACAATATTACTTTCCAAATGATAAATTCCCATATCACGCTTACTGGATTTTGCTTCAAATAACGATTCAACAGCGTGATCAGTATAAAACACAACTGGACATCAACATGGGATGATCACTCACTGGAAGGCAGAGTGAAGCATTATGCCCAATAAACAGCACATGGTCACCTATTCCTGTCATCTTGATAAGTTTCTTATCGTCGGGATCAACCTTGTACACCACAATTTCAAACGTACCCTCTGTGTTTTGATCTAACATTCTCGACCTTCTGTTAATTAGTAGCTTATCACCCCATGGGGATTGAACGATGTAGACTACCATCGCAACCGGCATTAGCATCTGATATGCAATTCTTTTATGAATGATAGATGGACCATTTAAATAGAAGCTGTCAATTGTTCCATCAATATTAACAGCATAGAACCATCCGTCATGATGAATGCAGTCGGTATAACCGGTCTCTGTTCTGATCCAATTCCAAGTTTCTCCTCCAACTTTGGCAAAAGAGAGCTGCCAGTATGGTTGGTGGATTAGCATAACAGTGCAATCCCCAGCAGACGGATCAGACGACAAGACAGCTTTGAAATATACGGTTTCACGATATTCATCCAAATGGTAAGTACAGGTTGGTTCTTCAATCCTTGGAAATGGTTTTCCATGGTAGTAAGACATCTCATATGCTTCAAGGACCCCCTCGCCGCTCATAATGGGCTTGATATGCTCCATGGTAGTTACCGGTGGGAGGCTCGTCTGCTCGCCGGTGATGGGGTTGAGCAGCAGCAAATCAGACTTTTCGTCTGCAGTGACAAGCCAGCCATGGGATGAGCCAATCAAGAACCGCCCGGCCATTGGTGGATCTGGCAGGGTAAGCGTGTATGCTCTCTGCTCCGAGAGGCTGTACATGTCGACAGACCATCGACGATGCTGCCTCGTGCCACGCCGTGCAGACAGCGGCAACTCGGAGGTGGTCCGGGCACTGAAGCAACTCGAGTATGCTGCGCAAGATATCCGCCGACAGCTCGGACCAGTCTGGAGATGGAGCTTCCATCGCCGAGAAGTAACACCAAGGGCGGTGATCGAGAGAGAAGGGCGGCAACTCCGGTCCGACCGCGTTGAACTTATAGGTCCTTCCACGCCAATTCGATTCGACAAAGAATTAGATGTGTCCGATTCGAGTTGGATTTGCCGATTTGAGGACAGAAAGGAAACACGGTCCAGTTTGATGTGATCGATTCCAGACAATCCTGAGTTGGAATCCGCCTCCACCTGTTACCCCTGAAATTACAAATTTGAATCCGGTCTTGATTAGGCGCTACAAAGAAAATAAAGGTTTCAGAGCCATAGCCTCCACCTGTTACCTCCATGGACTAAGCTTGCTGTCTCTTGGCGTGCGTGCGTGCGTGCGAATTATCGGCCATTTCATAGGCACGAATTATCGGCGATTTCATAGGCAGTTCAGACATGTTTGTATACAATTTAAAGAAACAAAAGACTAAACATGTTGGTCGCCCAAGTCTCGGCGAACGTGTCCGTTGCTAGCGGAATGGTCTCGAAGGAGACAGTTCGGCGACATGCTGGCCCGGAAACTCCTCTGGATCCTCCTCGATCTTCAGTTGGAGGGGCGGCCGCCTTGTACTCTAGCGGTGACATCCACTCCTTCACTTATCGTTGGGGCCTGACGAGGCGCAGGTGGCCACGGTGAAGGGAATGCGCACGACGGCCCCTGATGGCGAAGCCGTCTGAGCGCTTGCGTGACTGCGGCGACGGACTCTCTTTCACTACAAGGAATCTGCTGATACATAACCCTCTATTTTTGTCACTGAATCGTCATTATCCACAATATATGACGATCTTCTGACCAAAAACAGATCGTTAAAAACTGAGCGTCAGTAATTGCATACAACCACGTTTTTTTAAATCGTCATAATCGTCTATGACGATATCGGATCGTCATAACCTCTATGACGATCCAATATCGTCACCCGCGCTCTAGCCTAGCCACGTCAGGTCCTACGTGGCCAATCCAACGTGACAAAATTATGACGAAACGAAATCGTCGTAACGCAAATTTAGCCCGGTCCATTTCAATGGTTTGTATGGGCCGAGCCCAATAATTCAGCCTTTTCTTTTGGGGGGTTTTAACTTTCACAGTCTATTTCCTTTTGGGCCTTGGCCTTTTTACATTCTTTCTTTTTCATTTTAAGCCTTTTTATAATCTGGTGGCCTTTTTTCATTACTATTATATGATCCATTATATTTCTACTGTAGCATTTTTACAATGCAATATTATCTTGGCCTTGGCCTCTTTATATTCAGTATTGCACAGCCCATTTATATAGATCAAGCCCAAAATTAAATAAGGCATTCTTTTGAATACACAAATGAAATAGCACACGGAATCTAGAATCTGAATAGTATTTGACTAACAACATTTAGATTACATAGCACCAACATACAACCAGATTCACAGGTTCAACAACATTATTACATACAAGTATATCCCAGCAAACAAGTATCTCTGATTGACACACTTGAGCAAAATGCAAGAATGTACATAGCCTGGTTCACACACTTCGGCTTCCGGGCACGATGCACCTACCTGGAGGCCCCTGAATGATGTGTGAGTGGTGTTTCGCTGGCGTCCTGGATCATGTCATGCCAGCCTAGTGTTTAAGAAACAAGTATAAACATATAAGTTATCTCGTGCCAGCCTGATGATTTAAGATATGCATACATGGCAAATTAGAAAATGAAAGATCTAATCAAATGGTTTTCAAGATAGACACGCTATAACTAGCAAGAAACACAGTAGAGGATCAATTTACAAGTGAATCAATTTGGAAAAATAACATACTATCTAAACAGAAGAGAGCATATCGAGATAATAATTACAGCATGCATACAACACAGTTACAAAAGCTCATATGTTATCAAAATAAGCTCAAATGCTAAAAAAAGTTGTACTAACCAAGAACCTACAAATCTACTAAGAGCTAGATCACTAACCAAGATAACAGGACAATCCCTAACAAAGAAACTTATGAGTGCTTACCAGAGGGAGCAAATCTGAACCGTGGAGAAGACTATTGAGGAGGTAGTCGGTTAATAAAGGGAGATCAAGTAACCTTGTTGGAATCATCCAAAGTAACCTTGCTGGAATCTATCTAGTGCATGCAATTCTTGATAGAGATCCTATGATCCAAAGAAATGAAGTAGCAACTGCGTAGGAATGCTAGAATGAATAGTTAGATAAAGCGACATGGCTAAGAAATGTGGAAGGAGATTGCAGTTTATGAAAACATCAGGGATATCACAAAACTTGGTTTATCAGACAGCATAAGGCACTCACAGGTGTCACAAATGCAGTACTATGCAAGTACAATACAATACACCAATAAATCCAAGATATAGAAGTGGTCCAGCAAGCAAAAAGATTTCCCAACTACAGCAGAAATGCATTGTTGTTCAACTATGCACCCTTTGCAATTCTATCCAAGTGAAAATGTTTACTCCATGATATGATAACACTCAAGGGCAGCCATTTATGGTACTCCAAAACTTGCTGAAGTTATACCTTCCTATTTTTTTACCGAAACACATGGTGCTTTTGTCTGTATTTTACTAGAAACATATGAACAAAAGTTTTAGTACAAACAGACTATAGACAAGTGTAGAATGAAAGTACACATTCAAGGTAGTCCAACTTGTGTTCTAGCAGAACTAAACTTATCCTATTTTCTTTTTTAGATAGATTAGAACACAATGAAATACTTCCAATGGATTTATTCTTGAGGGAACTCTTTGAACCGAGATCTGGAAGATGTAAAAGTACTAAATATAGTCAAAACTTCACCCAGCAACATGCAAAAAAAAATTACTAATAAGCTCAGTTGGAACATATCATATATGAAACCACATCATGTGAGTTCCTAGGTTTGAACATGAACAAGTATTACGGCATTAGACATAGCAGTAGAGAATCACATACCACAAAAACTAACCTAACAGGTAAGGTATCTACTGTCGACCTGTCGCAATAACAGTCCACTTGGAACATCAATAAATTATTCTCAGGTTCACCACAAGAGTGAAGCATATCAGTATAGCATGTTTCACAAAAGGGTTAACAAATATAGAATAACATTAAGTTTTTTTTCACCACAAGAGTTGTATCACTATAGCTACCCAAACTACAACTTCTAACCATATAATTCTATGGGCATAGCACATAATTCTTCAGGATAAGCATGCAGCAGAACAACATAATTCACTGGCATAAGACAAACTATAGCCCTAACCAAAGTTGTATCACTGCGGCAATTGACAAAGTTATCACTATAGAAAGCTTCAGATGGTATAATGCCAGAACATATGAAGCATTAGAATGGACATTTTGACTTAAACCTGAAACTATTGTGCTAACTAAACTAACGGTGAATTTAGCAGTGCTTACATCTGGTCTGAACCGACGCTATAAGAATAGTAGCCGCACATCAGAGGCTATAACAACATGCAAGCATTTGTTATCGCCATATTTTGGCGAACAAAGGAGATGGGCCGTGATCAAGATGGGCTTGGAAGATGTGTATATTCAACGTGTTGTTGGATCGGCCTAGTACGTGGATTTGGGCTACATTGCCCGTGTATCTTGTATCATAGTAGGTTTCGTTTCAGTTTAGGTTCCGTTTCAGTTTAGGTAAAGATAGAGTTGTAGAGTTATTCCAAAAGTAGAGAGTCTCCGGACTATAAATATGTACCTAAGGTTATCGAAAAAGGAGGACAACCACGTTCACAACAAACACAATCTCGGCGCATCGCCACCCCTTGTTTCTAGGGTTTCTTTCGGGTAAGTGCCATGCTGCCTAGATCGCATCTTGCGATCTAGGCAGTATCTACTTATGCGTTACCTGGTTTTACTCGTATTGAAGCGTTGTTGATGGCGAGTAAAACCATTATCACAGATTGTTTGAGGCTAGCATCGGTGCTTTTTTGTTATCGTTGAAGTTATGCTACCTCTAGTTATCTCGCTATCCTTGCACTATTTCCCAAGTGCGAGGGTAGCATCTTGCTTGATCTTTATTTAGTCGATTCGATCTGTTATAGTTGTGCCTTGTTTACCAAGGTTTAGTTTAATATCTACGTAATCAGGCCTTACAAACGGGTTGAACGATCCAGTAGTACATAGGGACGTGGCTTATTCGTTCTAGAGAAGTTGTTCCGGTAATTGACTTTACGTTGGTTATTAGGCCTCCTCTAGGGTTAATATTCTTCATCTTTTGTACGTACCAGGCTCAATCACGTGTAGGACGTTCCAGTTACGTGGTGAAAACATTAAACTGTCGTAGATCGATTTAACTTGTAGTGATCAAGCAAAACCCCATGTTATCGTAAATCTAATGCAGAACCATGGGGCCATCGGCTCTAGGAGCCGATTTACAGGGAAACCTGGGAGCCGATCACGGCTCGAATTTTACGTATACTTGTTTACCATGCAGGAAATCAATCGGAGCAATCCTTCACCTTCCTGACCAGGTATAGGTCAGGTGGCATCTCGAACCAAGCCGGGACGTGTCGGAGTTTTTATGGCCGTCGCCCGAGGGACCAGGGCCCACCAGATCTGGAGCCTCCGGCTCTCCGTGTTGCTCGTCGCTGCTCGCCGTGGGTTTTGGCAGGCAACACATTTCGCACGCCGGTGGGACACTCAACAACGTCTACATCAACATCCGACGCTGCGATGGAGAATGCAGACCACTTACGACGATCTACCCGACGAGCACAAGGCCAAATGGCACGAGATCAAGGCTCTTCGAGGAGGACCTCATCGGCTCTTTTGAGAGGACCCGTAAGCATGGCATCGATGGAGGGGTTCTCCCGAGGGTGCTCTTGATGAGGTGGATCTGCTCCTTCGGAGGAGCGCACTGCAGCTCTGACGGGAAGTCAACTACATGGTGGCTCATTCTCCGCACCGCCATTACGAGAGCTGGTGAACGCTGAGGCGGATCGCGGTTCGCGTAGTTCAGAGAGATCATGAAGCATCGGTACTCTCCGTCGGGGCCTACTTTAGGGACTCACCAGGAGAAAGACCGCTCAGACCAGGCCACGCTCCGTTCGCACTTGCCGCCCGTAACCTCCAGAGCAGCGGCTTACGTCGTCTAAGGCTGGAGGTGACCCAGCGATTGCCAATTCCTGTTTGAGCCACCTAAGGAGATCCCACACGGATATATATGCGCCTACGTGCGGATGCAATAACGACACGCACCAAACAGATTGCAACCGCAGGAGTTTCGCGCAGGAGTTCTGGGCAGGATCTTGAGGCGTGTTCGGAGCAGCGATGGCTGGGATGGACGCCGACAAACAGGCGTGGCTAGCCAAATATGCCACTGGAATGAGTCAGGAGAATCTAGCCCCTACTCAAACAAAGGAGCAAATCGGTACCATCGAGAGGACCAATTAAACCGCTTGCATCAAGAGAAGGACGATCGGCTATTCAAAGCCGTACCCAACGAGTTTGATCTGATTCACGCCACCCAAGTATAAGCTCCCTGAGTTCTCAAGATTCAACGGGTCAGAAGGGTCAAGCTCGATCGAGCACATAAGCCGATACCTGGCCCAACTAGGCATGATTTCGGCATCGGATCAGATGCGCGTAAGATTTTTTGCGCAATCTCTGACAGGACCAGCCTTTGGGTGGTACACCTCACTGCCACCTGATTCAATTCATACCTGGAAGCAACTGGAAGAGCAGTTCCACATCCAGTACCATTCAGAGGCTACTGAGGCTGGCATTGCAGACCTGGCGCAGGTGCGGCAGAAGAGAGGAGAAACGGTAGCCGAATACATCCAGCGCTTCAGGACCGTCAAGAACCGATGTTACTCGGCTCGGTTAACTGAGAAGGAAGCAGTCGAGCTGGCAGTGTTGGGTCTCTCAGCACCCATCAAGGATCTGGCTTTCCAGGTAGAGTACAACTCATTGGCGCACATGGCCCAGAAACTGACGATGTATGAACAGCGCCACCCTGAGTTGTACCAAGACAAATTCAAACGTCCGATAGGCCTGGTCGATGCAGAAGAAGAATATCCTACAGGACCGGAGGTGGCCGTGGCTGAATGGGCTCGGGGCGATCTCGTGGCACGCAAATGGGTGAAACAGCAAGGGCTGCGAAAGGGTTCGACTTGATGTGAGCAAAGCTGAGCAGATTTGATTTGATTCTTTGAAGGAGAAGCTGAGGTTACCGAAGGCAACAAAATCCCTACTGCCCAGGAAATGAACGGTAGGCCGTACTGCAAGTGGCATCACTCGTTCACCCACACCACCAATGAGTGCAAAGAGCTTCGTCGCCAAATCCAAATAGCAATAGAACAAGGCCGCCTGATCCTTGGGCTTCGCCATGAAGGTGGACACAAACCCATTTCCGGCCAACATGGTAGAACTCGAAGCTCATGAGGCGTAAGCTGGATTTCTCGTTCGGCGTTAATATGGCGGGGTCATGGTACCACCATGACACGTACAAGGAGGAAGGTGGTCGCTCTCGGGGCAAGGAAAGAAAGGAGGCTGGTCCATGCGACCGCCCACCACAATGACAAAGCCAGCGGATGAGGAACAAGTGAGAGTGCGATATCGAAGCCACATTCCACGCATCTCCTTAACAAGTATGAGCGCCAAGATGACCAACGTCACGCCGTATGAGACGACGAAAGATATGAGCACCTCGCTAAGGGACCGTCTAAAGAAAAGGAAGGCGCAGACAAGCATTGGGATTGTCCTTTCTTCAAGTATTGCTGGGGCGCGGGAATGAGCCGATTGCCTGATCGACAACGCCGGAATGCGGTCAGCGGAAGGAGGACACGAGGCCGTTGTCGGTATTCAAACGTCTAGGGCCTCTTCCACCCCGAGCCACACAGGAGTCCGCTCGGCGTAAGACCTCGAGAGGCCAAAGAATGACAAAGACGAAGACAGGTATCACCGTCCAAGGTGGTGTCCCGACGGACTCAGACACACCCAGAAGCGTAGAGTGCAGCGGCTGCGTAACTTAGAGGAAGCTGAAGCGCAGTATCTCCACGCTTTGAAGAAAGCACGGCCCGATCTGGCCGTCAAAGTGAGGCAGACTTTGGAAACGGAAGACCGCCCGACGAAGAAAGAGTGGCGCCCCAAACCGGTAAAAGCCGATGCAAAGACATCGGCTGGCACAAACATGGTGTTCGTACTACCGTCAGAATTCTGCGCGCCAAGAACCAATGAACTACCAGTGGCACAGTTTGACTGCGGTCCGCGGCCGGTTATCTTTGAGAAGCCACGTGAGAAGGGTTACAAACATCTGAAAGCCCTGTACCTGCGAGGTTACATCAATGGGCAACCCGTCAGCAAGATGTTGGTGGACACCGGAGCGGCAGTCAATATCATGCCATACTCCATGCTACGACGTTTGGGACGCTCCACTGCAGATCTGATCAAAACCAACGTCACGTTAAGCGACTTCAACGGGCAGTCTTCGGGAACGCAAGGCGTACTGAACGTGGACCTGACAGTGGGCAGGAAAACCGTACCCACGTCATTCTTCGTCGTGGACAGCAAGAGCACTTACACTGTCTTGCTAGGAAGGGATTGGATTCACGCTAATTGCTGCATCCCGTCCACAATGCACCAGTGCCTGATCCAGTGGGATGGAGACGAAGTGGAGGTCATCCACGCAGATGATTCTATCGAGATTTCCATAGCTGGCATGAACGTCTGGGAAGCAGAAGACCAAGAGCCGATCTCTGGAATCAATCTAGACGGCTGCGAGCGTATTGAAGCTACAAAAAACGGGGTGAGGCTGGTCTTATCCACTGGCCTTACAGAGTAGAAAAGCCCACGATCATCTGTGGTACGGCCGATCCCTGCGATCGGCCACAAAAAATAAAAAGCAGCGACCATACGACAAGCAGCTCATGTAGTCGTAGCAGAGAGATGCTCTGCCACTGTAAAACAATAAGGTGTAAACCATCCTTGACTAATGCAAGCAAAAAGGGGGCCGATTCAGACAATCGCCCCAAATTATTTTTGTTATCCTCACCTACCGTTCGCCCTGTGTTTAGCATCGATTTGACAGGTGACGGGAAGCTAGGGTACGGGTTCACATCCGCTGATGAGCTAGAAGAGATCGACATTGGTCCTGGGGATAAGCCACGACCAACATTTATCAGCAAGAAGTTAGATCCGAGTCTGCGGGGCCCGATGATAGCCCTGTTAAAACAATATCCAGATTGCTTCACCTGGGACTACACAGAGATGCCTGGGTTAGACAGGAGCATCATCGAGCATCGAATCCTGCTCAAAAAAGGATTTCGGCCGTTTCAGCAGCGAGCACGACAAATGAAGGCCGAAATTCTGGAAGAAGACAAGAAAGAGGTCGAGAAAATGTTGACAGCCAAGTTGATCAGGCCATGCAGGTATGCTGAGTGGATTTCTAGTATCGCACAGAGAGAAGAAGGATGGCCGATGGCGTGTTGCCATAGATTTTCGGGATCTCAACAGAGCTACCCCAAAGGATGAGTATCCGATGCCGGTGGCAGAAACATTAATCAATGCAGCAGCTGGTCATAAGATTTTGAGCTTCATGGACGGCAATGCCGGTTACAACCAGATCTTCATGGCTCCATAAGACATACACAAGACTGCATTCAGAGTCCCAGGGTCAGTGGGGTTATTTGAATATGTAGTCATGACGTTTGGTCTAAAAAATGCCGGCGCTACGTACCAAAGAGCCATGAATTATATTTTTCATGATCTGATCGGCAAGCTGGTGGAAATCTACATCGATGACGTGGTGGTCAAGTCTGCCTCAGCACACGGACACCTGGACGATCTGCAACGCGTCCTGGACCGAACAAGAAAATTCGGCCTACGGATGAATCCAAAGAAGTGTGCCTTCGGGGTGACGGCCGGTCAGTTCTTGGGTTTTTTGGTCCATGAACGCGGAATTGAGATCGGCCTGAAAAGTCAGGAGGCAGTGCGAACAATGAAGCCACCCACTACAAAGAAAGAACTGCAGTCCCTCATCGGCAAGATCAACTTCGTCAGAAGATTCATCTCCAATCTGTCAGGAAGAATAGAGCCGTTCATGGGACTAGTAAAAATCAAATCTGACGAGGAATTCCGCTGGGGGGCAGAACAACAACGAGCCTTCGACGAGATCAAAGAATATCTGACAAAGCCGCCAGTGTTAGTTCCACCGCAGCCTGACAGGCCGTTCTACATTTACTTGTCAGTAGCTGACACGTCCATCGCCTCGGTAGTGGTGCAAGTTTATGATGGGCTGGAGCGAGTCGTCTTTTACATAAGTAGAAGGATGCTGGACACGGAGACAAGGTACCCTGATATCGATAAGTTGTGCCTCTGCCTGTTTTTCACCTGCACCAAGTTGCGCCACATTTTGCTATCAGCAGATATCATCATCATATGCAAATCAGACGTCATAAAGCACATGCTGTCGGCTCCTATGTTAAAAGGCCGACTGGGCAAATGGATGTTTGCATTATCAGAGTTTGACATCCGGTATCAACCCGCGAAAGCAGTTAAGGGACAGGCTGGCGATCTTATCGCTGAAAGGATCAACACTAACATAGCAAAGACTATCCATAAGAGCGGGCTATGTTTTTCGACGGATCGTTTGTGACGATGGCTGCGGCATCGGCATTTTACTCGTCGCCCGGGCAACATTTTCCTTCTCCATCGATTGTCTACCTCTCGCACCAACAATGTAGCCGAGTACGAGGCGATACACAAGGGGATGGAGTTACTCCTCGAGGCCGAGCGAAGTGGAAATTTTGGAGACTCAAGTTGGTGATTTCCCAGCTCACGGAGGACTACAAGTCAGAGCGAGTCCCTCTTCCCATTATGGCTGCCTTTGCCTGAGGTGATGGCGCAATTCCGGTACATAAACTTCACTTGGATCCCACGATCGCAGAATACCGAGGCAAACGACCTTGCGCAGATGGCTTCAGGCTACAAGTACGTGGTAGAAGGAGCCGACGTGCATGCCTCGGAGGCGACGATCGAGAGACGATATCTTCAATTACTTGAAGGATTCGGCTCGGGGGGCACCTAAACGGATAAGGTACAAAGCCATGAAGTACGTGCTTATTGGGGATGACATGTTTTACAGGACTCTAGAAGGGCTATTGCTCAAATGCCTGGGGACAGCCGAGGCCAATCGGCTCCTACACGAGGTACACGAAGGCGCCTGTGGAACTCACCAATCGGCTCATAAGATGAAATGGTTGATCAGGCGATCAGGGTTTTATTGGCCCACCATGCTTGAGGACTGTTTCAACTACTACAAAGGGTGTCAAGCATGTCGAAATTTGGAAAAATCCAGATGGTACCACACAAGAATGAACCCCATCATCAAGCCTTGGCCATTCGAGGTTGGGGCATGGACATGATCGGCAAAATCAATCCTCCATCAAGCAAAGGCCACATGTGGATTCTGGCCATCACCGACTACTTCACTAAATGGGTGGAGGCTGTCCCGATGAAGTCGAGAACTCAAGGATGTTATCAATTTTGTGAAAGAACATGTCATCCATAGATTCGGATTCCCAAACTATCACGACCGATGGAGGTTCGGTCTTTATTTCGGGAGTTTAGAAAGTTTTGTGAGGACATGGGGATCAATGATTAGATCATCTCCATACTATGCTCAAGCAAATGGGCAAGTCAAGCGTCCCAACGAGCCTCATCAAGCTGATCAAGAGAAAAGTCGATGATCACCCAAGGCGTTAACGAGGTTTTGTCGAGGCGTTATGGGCTTATCGCATGTCATGCCATGGAGCAATAAAAACCTCGCCATACCATCTAGTATATGGACAAGAAGCCGTCCTACCACGGGAAATTACGGATCGAGACGTCACTTTTCGTGAGACGATCTAACGACTGAAGAATACGCAACCCTGATGAGTGACAGTGTGGAGGATTTAACCGAGCTCAGGCTATGGTCACTGGAGAAAATCAAAGAGAACAAGGCCAAAGTAGCTCGTGCATACAACAAGAAAGTGAAGCCAAAGGAATTCCACGTTGGTGATTTGGTATGGGAAGCTGTGTTGCCCTTGGGGACTAAGGATGCAACATATGGTAAATGGTCTCCAAATTGGCACGGGCCGTACAGGGTCGACCAAGTTTTAAGAGGAAACGCGTACATGCTTGAGCAGCTGGATGGCGTAAAGTTCCCGGTAGCGGTCAACGGTCAACACCTCAAGAAATATTTCCCAAGCATGTGGGATGTTGGACAGTAAAGCTTGAGGGGCCGATACATGAAATCGGATAAGTAAAGCACGTGAGACGATGGACAGTAAAAATATGGGGGCCGATTCTGAAAATCGGCCGAATAAAAACAAAATATATAGCCGATGCACGGTCATCGACTCTAGGGGTTCACACGTGTTACAAACAGGTGCCAGTTCGCGCATACAAGCTACTGAAGAAAGGCTTCGAAGGCGTGGAGGGCGTCAGCACGGACACAATCCACCTCGGCAATCTCAGCTTCGTCATCTTCATCTTTGCTTGTCACTAGTCGTTTGTGCAGGGCACGTTTTTCGATGGGCAGTTGGAGATTTGGGTCGCCCGTTTTGAGAAGGTCGCAGGTCATCGTTTGAAACCAAGAAGTGGCCGTTTTAATGTGCCTAAAGATGCGACCAAAGTTTGACCCTGTCAACGTTTTTTGGGAGAAGCCGATGGGTAGTCATCGGCTCTTTGCGGTTTGACTTGTTTAACTGTATGCGTGCAGTATGTTGAGAGCCGATGCAGTGTCATCGACTTCTAGGACATCGACCTATCGTGGCTATCGGCAAGATCAGGGGCGAACAAGGCAATCTTCGGGAAATAGATTTTCATTCATTCAAAAGATGATTGCTTACAAAGGACGATTGATTACAAAAGGGAGCCTACTACTACTGTTGCCGCATCGGTTCCTAATCTAAAGGGCGAGATCGTCGCCGCCGCCGCCCTTCTTCGCCTTCGCCGCGTCTCGTCCTCGCCGCTTTCTTTGAAGAAACCAGCGGGGACCTCTTCATCCTCGTCGTCATCTTCGGTGTCTTCGTTGGACCCGGCGCGGAAGCGCTTCGTCGGCGGATACTCGTCGGAGGAAGTGTCCTCCTCCGATTCCTCCTCCTCGTCGGAGGACTCGACGCCGTCCCACGACTAGGCGTCGTCACTGCTCTTCGCCTCCAGTTCCCCGTCGACGAGGAACTGTAGGCTTTCTTCACCGTCAGTCAGGGACGCATCGTCCTCTGACCAGACGGCAAAATCCCAGTCCCTTTCGTCCCACCATCGTGGGGCGAAAGTACTGTACGCCGCCGTGGGCGAGTGCTCTGGCGTCGGCTCTCGGTCACTCATCGAGTTGGAGGCATGGGAAGACACGCCGGAGGAAGCAGAGGAGGCCATGGCGAGAAAGAGGGTTTTTTCGGCGGAGGAAGAAGGGTTTTTTGGCAACTGGAGGAAGATGGGGACTGCGAACTGTTCAGGCTGATTTAAATAAGGGGAATAGTGGAGAGACGGTTCAATGCCATAGCGGTTTCCCAGATTGCACTGCCAAAATCGTCAAATCATGCACTGCGCAGGAGTTGAGAAGACAGGGCATCATGATGAAGGGGTAGCGTGATTTATTCGCTCGCCACGCATTCGCCAACGCCGATACAAAAAAAAGGAGAGAGGAGAAGAGAAAAAAAACACAGAGTGGTTTTGGAATTATCATTGCCAAAACCAGGGGGCATTTGTTATCGCCATATTTTGGCGAACAAAGGAGATGGGCCGTGATCAAGATGGGCTTGGAAGATGTGTATATTCAACGTGTTGTTGGATCGGCCTAGTACGTGGATTTGGGCTACATTGCCCGTGTATCTTGTATCATAGTAGGTTTCGTTTCAGTTTAGGTTCCGTTTCAGTTTAGGTAAAGATAGAGTTGTAGAGTTATTCCAAAAGTAGAGAGTCTCCGGACTATAAATATGTACCTAAGGTTATCGAAAAAGGAGGACAACCACGTTCACAACAAACACAATCTCGGCGCATCGCCACCCCTTGTTTCTAGGGTTTCTTTCGGGTAAGTGCCATGCTGCCTAGATCGCATCTTGCGATCTAGGCAGTATCTACTTATGCGTTACCTGGTTTTACTCGTACTGAAGCGTTGTTGATGGCGAGTAAAACCATTATCACAGATTGTTTGAGGCTAGCATCGGTGCTTTTTTGTTATCGTTGAAGTTATGCTACCTCTAGTTATCTCGCTACCCTTGCACTATTTCCCAAGTGCGAGGGTAGCATCTTGCTTGATCTTTATTTAGTCGATTCGATCTGTTATAGTTGTGCCTTGTTTACCAAGGTTTAGTTTAATATCTACGTAATCAGGCCTTACAAACGGGTTGAACGATCCAGTAGTACATAGGGACGTGGCTTATTCGTTCTAGAGAAGTTGTTCCGGTAATTGACTTTACGTTGGTTATTAGGCCTCCTCTAGGGTTAATATTCTTCATCTTTTGTACGTACCAGGCTCAATCACGTGTAGGACGTTCCAGTTACGTGGTGAAAACATTAAACTGTCGTAGATCGATTTAACTTGTAGTGATCAAGCAAAACCCCATGTTATCATAAATCTAATGCAGAACCATGGGGCCATCGGCTCTAGGAGCCGATTCTGTGGAAACTGGAGCCGATCACGGCTCGAATTTTACGATACTTGTTTACCATGCAGAAATCAATCGAGCAATCCTTCACCTTCGACCAGGTATAGGTGGCACGCCCTCGAACCAAGCCAGGACGTGTGCCGGAGTTTTTTCGGGCCGTCGCCCGAGGGACCAGGGCCCACCAGCAGTCCTGGGAGCCTCCCGGCTCTCCGTGTTGCTCGTCGCTGCTCGCCGGTGGGTTTTGGCAGGCAACAGCATTACCACAAGCGCCTAGCATGCACGAGCACTAGGACATTCCAGCAAGCAGCTCTTGTTCGCTATTGCAGTGGGGTTACCTTCTTGCGCTTGCGCCTAAACTGGTGCTTGGACTTCTTCTCCAGGGGATCGGCGCCGCTGGCCCTACTCTCCTCGTTGGTGGGGGTGTCATGGACAGGAGGCGGGTGGAGGAAGGCGGCCTTGATGGGGGTCTTCAGGGCGGTGGTTGCTGGTATTGCCGTGGCTACTACCGTTGGGCTCAAGGTGATGCAGCAGCGGGCGTCGCCTGGGCCGCGGATATGCCGCTTCTCATCTCACATCCATCGCCTGCCGATGCAATTCCCTGAACTGGAAGGAGACGAACAAATGAACGGTTAAAAGCGAGAATGGCCAGGAATCGAATCGGTGAGAGGAGGGCAAAGAGGAGAGGATCTGCGGTTGATGTTGCACCCCTTGTTGAGGAGACTCGCGCAGTTGTTGTGGCCGCGTCGTCTTCAGCTTCCGGAGGCTCCTCACCGCCTCCATCACCGCTCCATCGGCTCTATGTGTGCTCCAGTGAGAAGAGGTGGGGATCTGGCTCCAGCGAGATTACAGCAGGGGGAGATCGGTGGCGCACGGACGGGTAAAGGGGGAAGGGGTGGCGCGAGGGGGGACTATCGTGGGTTGCGGTGAGGAGCGAGGGGATTAGGGTTGCGGTGAGGAGCACCTGTCGAGTGAGAGAGGGAGAGAGAAAGAAGTGGCGGCGGGGTCTGCAGGGAGGAGCGAGGGGATTAGGGTTTGGGGGTCAGTACCTCTCGAGCGTGTTCTGTATGTGCCTGATATCACGAAATTAGCCCTGTTCAATTCGGTGGTGAAGTACATGAAACCCTAGGGCATTTCAGTCATTTTGCATACATAGACAGGGGGACAAGGAGGTGTCAGATGAAATTTGGGGCGTTAGATGGAGAGCATGTAAACGGCTGAGATCAGCTTTGGAGGGTAATCCGTGGGTCCTGTGGTTCTCTACTCTGATTGGCTAGCACTATTTTTCTATTTTCCGAGTGCCAAAAGGGTGTTTTGTGAAACAACCACCAAATAAAAGTTTCAAAATGGTATCAACACATTTTTATAAAATACTAGACCACCTTGCATGGACAATGTCCCAACCGGGATATCTTATAACATTTCCGTCCACCCCTCGTAAAAAAGACAAATTCCTGCCGAATCGGTAGGAAGTGGGTCCGGTTTGAACTATAGGTATATGATCCGATGCTCATGATTTTTGGCAAAAAAAATCCTTTTTAGACTCGCAATATGTTGTTTCTTCAGAGATCCAATGCAACTTTAGCGAGGCTCATCCCCTAGCTAAGAACCTTCGTGCCCGTCGTTTTGACCATAGTTTGAAACGGGCATAAAAAATTCAAAAAGGTCCGATCAATGAAAATCCTTCGCGTGGTGTCTTCTTATGTTACATAGTTGCAAGGAAAAATACCAACCTTGGTATATTGCAAGTGTCTCAAAAAAACCTTCTTAGAAATGACCTATCATCTCCGAGGTTTCATGGCTTTCGGCCCAAATGACCAATGTTATGGCCATAATCGTGGCATAGTTTGTGATAATGTGCCCATATTGTGCACACAGATGTATCATGGGATGGCGAACAATGTTGCAGGAGAAAGTTTTCCTTTTCAACACACGAAAAATCTATTTTCTATTTTCCGAGCGCAAAAAACGGGGCATTTTGTGAAGCAACCACCAAATGACAGTTTTAGAATGGTATCACCACATTTTGTAAAAATATTAGACCACCTTACATGGACAATGTACCAACCGGGATATCTCAAACCTTTCCGTTCACCCCTGGCAAAAAAGAAAAATTCCTGCCAAATCGGTAGGAAGTGGGTCCGGTTTGAACTACAGGTACATGATCCGATTCTCATGATTTTTGGAAAAAATCATTTTTAGACTCACAATATGCTGTTTCTTTAGATATCCAATGCAAGTTTAGCGAGGCTCATCCCCTAGCTAAGAACCTCTGTGCCCGTCGTTTTTACCATAGTTTGAAATGGGCATAAAAAATTAAAAAACGGTCCGATCAATGCAAATCCTTCGCGTGGTGTCTTATTATGTGACAAAGTTGCAAGAAAAAAATACCAACCTTGGTATATTGCAAGTGTCTCAAAAAAAACCTTCTCAGAAATGACCTATCATCTCCGAGGTTTCATGGCATTCGGGTCAAACGACCAATGTTATGGCCAGAATCGCGGCATAGTTTGTGACAATGTACCCATATTGTGCACACATATGTATCATGGGATGGAGAACAATGTTTCAGGAGAAAGTTTTCCTTTTCGACGTACGAAAAATCCATTTTCTATTTTCCGAGCGCAAAAAATGGGGCATTTTGTGAAGCAACCACCAAATGATAGTTTTATAATGGTACCACCACATTTTGTAAAAAATATTAGACCACCTTACATGGACAATGTACCAACCGGGATATCTCAAACCTTTCCGTTCACCCCTGACGAAAAAGACAAATTCCTGCCGAATCGGTAGGAAGTGGGTCCGGTTTGAACTATAGGTACATGATCCGATGCTCATGATTTCTGGAAAAAATCCTTTTTAGACTCACAATATGCTAGTTTTTTAGAAATCCAATGCAAGTTTAGCGAGGCTCAGCCCATAGATAAGAACCTTCATGTTCGCTGTTTTGACCATAGTTTAAAACGGGCATAAAAAATTCAAAAACGGTCCGATCAATGCAAATCCTTCGCGTCACATCATTTTATTTGACATAGTTGCAAGGAAAATATAAAACTTCAAATATTTTAAATATCAGTTTCCTCACCTAAAATTTTGAATTAAAAACCCTAATTTCAAGATCATATTTTGAATTATTCTAGTGTCTCTACTATAGACTAATGTGGAATTAGTAATTCCACTATTGTTAAATTATAAAAATATTCCTAATTAACAATCTAATATGATCTACTGAATTTTATAAAAATAGATAGAAAAAAATCAACTCATTTGGACTTCATATGAAAGAGATACAAAAGAATTAAGAAAACTGAAAAAGAAAAAACAAGAGAAAAAAAACATAGCCGGACCAACCGAGCTAGCCAGATTTAATCTACCGCGCGTGGCAAGTAAAACCAGCCCAAGAAAATATTATGTACGTCGCAGGCCTAACCTAATCTAGTTCTGTGGCCAAGGCCCAACAGACGAGAGTAACGTTAATAAACGAAGTGAGCTAATTCAAGACAGGAAAGAAATGATGACCTGGTGGTTGTCGTCGGCCAAGCAGTCTGCGGGGTTGCGGGTTTGACCCCCAGTGCGAGAATTTTTTGTTCATTATTTCTAACAAGGGAGGCAGTCCCAAATAAGTTATACAGATATGATGGAGTTATAGTTGTAGTCAAAAACAATCCAGTGGCCTAGTGGTTAGATGGCCTTAGCTGTACGCGGGTTCAAACCCCCGCTAGACTCGTTTTTGCGGAATAAACACGTTTTGGAAAACTTAAATGGGTCCCACATGTCATTTCGAGGTACTAGATTCAATTGCTGCAACATACGCTGATATTTACACATAAATATGACACATAGTCAAAAACGGACACATAGACATGCCACGTAGGCATAATTGCTGATGTGGCCAACTAGTCAATTCAATGTATGATATCTTAGGCGATATGACGATTTAAATTGGTCATAATGGGGTATAAATAAGGCTCTAAGTTGTACCATGTAGGTTATGACGATTTAATATGATGAAATTACGACGATTCCGACACAAAACGTCATAATTCTATAAGGTTTTAACCCCTCCAGACAGTATATGACCATCTTGTGCGAAATCGTCATAGATCTATGACGATTTCATTCCCCGTCATTATGAGAAGGTCACAAGTTAACACATTTCTTGTAGTGTTTGTACTCATCATACACCAGGGCGAGGAGCACGGCGACGTCGTGGATTAGCGTGGCAATGAAGACCTCGACAAGGAAGACGTCGAGGAGGAGTGGGTGGCCTGTCGGCTCGGCGCCCAACACTGGCTCGGATATTGCAGGGGTGGAGGCATCTTCAACGGCGGGTTGTTTCCACCAGCGATGTGGGCCAGGACCCAGACGAGTGTCCTGCCTGGAGCGCCCCACCACCGCGTCCGCCCTTTGATGTTGTAGGCTTCGAGGTGTGCCTACCGCTGCTCCACGAAGAACGCGTCCCATGCTTCGTCGTTGTCCGAATCCTAGGCGAGATCATTTTGCTCCTCCGCCATGGGGGCGTCCTAGAAATGCTATTAAATATCTGATGCGCGCGCCTCACCAACGGGTATCGGCGGGACGGGCATGACATGACATCGGCGCTAAGGAACCAGTGCTTTGGACAGTGCATGTCCGACGACACTGGGTAGCCCACTTCCCACAGCGCCCGAGCCTTGGATAGGGCGGCGCCATCTCCAGGGTACCATTCCATGGCTGGCGCTTGGTGGTTGGGAAGAACGGGGAGGAGGCGAAATGGAGGAGAAGAGGAGGGGATGCAAATAAGAGGCAGAGGAAGAAAGAGTTTTTTAACAACCGATGGATATTGAATGTGCGGTCGGGCACGCATGATAGGGGCATGGATGACGGGACGTATCGGCTTCTCGCCTACAAAGGCTAATCAGTGAGCAACAACATCACAGGGCGCGACATGCGAAGAGGAAGATGGACTGAACTTTTCGGTTGTTGATGCTGACAGGAATGGCTCGCGATGACCAGACGCTTCAAGGGCTTTAGCATCCCGGGAAAACCACTACTAGAAAAGCGCTTGATTGTTTACTAATTTGTGCATCATCATACATCTTTTAACCTAAAAACTATTTCTCTAAAAGCCTTCTTTGTTTTCTAAAATGCCCCCTTTCTTTATTCAAATCAAAACCCGGTGTTTCTGAATATTGTTGTTTGTCTAAAACTATTACAAAAGTGTTTTGTTTTTATACTAAATAAAGAAAATGTTAAAAAAAATGTTTAGGGGAGGCAGTCCAGCTGGCCAGGCCCAAAGGCCCAACCAGCCGGACCACCTACAACCCCAAACCCTAAACTACCCTTCCCACAAACTCTAACCCTAAAACGATGCCCTACCCTAGCCCCTCCCCATATGCAGCCGCCGCCAGCCCTACAACCGACCCCGCGGTGCATGTCAACACCCGAATTTTTAATACCAGATGCCTGTTATGCCATACATCGCAATCCCAGGATTACCATTTTTGCGAGACATAACAGAATTGGATACCACAATACATCATCCATTACAAACCATACATAAGGTTTTACACAAATAAGGATCTCATGATCCAGTTCTTAATACAACTCAAGCAGCGGAAATACGTAAATAATAGCGATGGCGTGAGAAGCTCCATCTTCGGGTCACGAGGCAATGTTGACGATGGGAGATGATCCTAGTTGTTGTAACCTTCCGGGTCCATCCTCCGTACTCCTCTTCATAGTCCGCCACGGAATAGCCAGGACAAAGCCATGAGTAATCTTTAAGTACTCACAAACTAATACTAACAAGTGAAGGGTTTTTAGTAGGACACTAAGCTCTAGGGTTGTTTTGCAAAATCCAGATTTACATCTACTAAGTTCAAACGAAGAAAGCTAGTTGAAGTTTTATAACACCTAAGTGGGAACTTGTATTTCATATCACAACTCGTTGTGGTCAAGTCAAAGTCTCAACTCATTTCACAAGTCATTTTGAAAACATCGACGGGGAACAAGATGGCTACTAAGCTGTCCATAATCATGACGCGCTATTCGAATAGTTTGACACTCTGCAGAGATTGTACACTTTCACCACAACATTCGATACATCCGTCAGGAACAAATCCTGAATTCACCATACTCAGTATGCGGATAATCAATCCTAACCTTTCAATTACACACCCTAGTATAAGCACCTCTCCTGTGAGTTTGGCCTCCCAACCATGACAAACTGTCATCTTGGGTACTGTACAGGTGGATAATCTTCACAAGGTAGCCTCAGCTCCGACCTTGGCCGTGAGGGAACTAATACTAAGGTATATAAGTTTCCAGTCAAGACCTACCCAATTTTCGGGTATTGTGGTTGTACGGCATGATATCGCATCCAGACAACCATCAGTTTTTATAAAGGGCTAAGGCTCATGCCTCAAGATTTTCATCACCATAAATCCTCTGGTGTTCGGAAACACATGTCCAAAACATTTCAATAGAATGATCCATCATTCCAAGGTTTTCATAACCATTTTTCCACCAAGTATTCCCAACTAAGTTGATCAAGTTTTATGCTTAGCACTAGCATCTACAAGTGGGGGTGAGTACTAATGAGGGGTGGTAAACTAGTGGAGTTTAACTAAGTTCAATCTCATGCCTTAGGATGACATAAAGATTATCTAGCTTAGGCCAAATTTTATGCTCTTTATGCAACCTTCAAGTATCTCTCTAGAATCTAGAATTCACTTAAGTAAGCTCTAAGTACTAGCTTTGATAAAAAACTAAAGTATAAAGCTTGCAAGTAAAACTAGGAATGGGTATCATCATATGTGTCTAACCAAGCATGCTTAGGGCATTGCATAGGTTATCTAACTTTTATAATTGCAAGTGTTAGCTTGCACATTCAACTAGTAGTATTAGTCTTGCATAGGTAAACTTGATTAGTAAGGCTTGCTAAAGTAGAGTATCTTGCAAGTGTTAGCTTGCCTTAGAGAGCAGTGGTTGAAGTTCTCCTCGGCTTCTTCTTCGTAGTATCCTCCTTCCTCCTTGTATCCTTGGTCGGTACTAGCGTCTATGAATACATACGAGGTACACAATCACCAAACAATACTTAACTACTTTCAATCATCACACAAAAGGGTCCTATAGATGATCTAGCATCATCACTAACATTACAAGATTAAAGCTTGGTTTAATTTCTTTTATTTTTAGAAAAGTAATTTCTACTCATTTAAAAACTACTTAAGATTTAATATTCTCCAAACCAAACATGGGATCATGTTGACACATGTCATCACCACATATCTTAGTCCATGGGAATGTGATTTAAAGTGGTGTCACAATTTAATAAGGTTTAACCTTTTATTTTACTTAAATAAAGTGACTAGAAATGCATATGTGGCATTCTTTTATTACTTGAACAATATTTCTGTAAGTAAACCCAAATGTTTTTATATATTCTGAAAGGTATGATCAAATGTGATTTTTGAGAGTTGGAACCAACTCAAAAGCTTTTATGGTTTAAATTTGAAAAATGTTTGAATGCAGAAAAGGTTCTGCCTTGTTATTTTTACCAAGGTTGATCTATAGATTCAAATGATTTGAATCCAACGGGCTTGGATTAAGCATTTCAATATATTTCTAACAAAATTGGTTTCATTCAATTTGGTTTACTAAATCGAGCTGGGTTGATTTTTGAAACTAGGTACAGAACTGTGTTTGAATGAAAATGGAAAAATCCAAATTCAAACGACTGGGCTGCGCGGGAAATGATACTGGGCCGGCCTGCAAAGCACAACATTTACGCGGGCTGGTTAAGTTGCTGTCCCCACGCGCCAGTGAGACAGGGGGTGCGAAGCGGTACGAGGCAATGTGGTGCGTTGGATTAGAAGTGAGATCAACGGCTGAGGGTCGTCGTCGACGATGAACTAGTCACCGGCGAGCTCGAACCCTAGCGGCGTAGTGGGGGTCGTGGGAGGCTCACCGGGTCTCAGGCGAGGGTTGGCGAGGCGGGCGAACGACAAATTCGACGACGGCGAAACTCCTGGTGCCGGCAGCTCCTCCTGGGGTGGACGAAATTGACGACACCCTTCTTCTCCAGAGGCGGCCTGCTCTGGTGAATCCGGCGAAGCGCTGCTTGCCTTGCTCCGGGAACGGGGTGGAACAATCAGTGAGGAGAGGGGAGTGAGATGGTGTGAAGAGTTTGAGCGGGGGAGGCCTCTATTTATAGTCTCAACGACGAGACCGAACGGAATGGCGACGGTGGCGACATGGCTACGGGCTGCTAGAGGCATGGCCGGCGGTGGCGATCGTTCGGTGGTCTCCTAGCGATGCTCTATGGCTTTAAGGCGCGTGTAGGGGTGGTGGTAAACGGTCGGGAACGCACGATTCTCTGCGAGGCAGAGGCGGCGAACTCGACGGCGAGCGGTGGCTGTGAGGCATGGGGCGGCGAACGGGGATGTCTGGCGGTCTCCTGGGACGGTGGTGATCGTGTATGCACGCGGCGAGGGCGGCGCGTGGTTTGTGGGCGTGTTTCGAGGGTGGCGCTATCGCACATGCTCGGCATGGTTGCTGGCAAGCAGGGCACGGTCTGTGCGTGTGGTCCAGAGGCTAGCATCGCTCGCGCCTGGGACAGGGAGTGGCGGTGGGCTGTGTCCTAGACATGCTGTTTAGGCTTGGTGCTTTCTCTGTCTAGCTAGCCATGGTCGGCTGGCAAGGGGGTGCTCGGGTTGGCATGGCATGGGGCAAAGGGTAGGGGCTAGGGTTTGTCCAAGCACTGGTTGACACTGAGGGAGACAAGGGTGATCAATGGTGAACATTGCTTAGCCAGATTACTGCTCAAAACAGTGAAGTTAGGCCAGTTTGATTTGTTGCCTCCAAGTGTTTGATGAAATGGCCGCAAGAACTCAAGTTTTGAATTTTGAAAAAAAAATTGGTGGGTGTGCTAGGTTGGTGCTGGTGAGTCTGCAGATGCTTGGGTTTTGAAAGTTGAGCTTGTTTGAGTGGTTTTTGAAGAAGTGAGATCTTCCCATATGATATAGATTCAATTTTAAACAGTCCTTTAAACTATGCATTTGAATGTTTCTGGATGATCACAAGGTGGGCCTTGATACTTTGTTATGAGTACTATCAAGGGGTGCAAAGATCCAAACAAGTTTCTGTTAAGTTCTGAAAGTTAGAGACAGCCAAAGTAGGCATGGGAGTTAAATTGGCCAACATGACCATTCCCTTATTTTGTTTGTTTTGATTTATTTGTCTTTGGGAAAAGTGTAGGGATTGTTTAGATGATGTTTATTTCACCTAAGAATCCTTTTACAAGCAAATAAACACATAGACAAGGCAATTCAAAAGAATCCAAAAGGGGATGCATACACACATGAATGCTTTCTCATTTTATTTTAGAAAAGTTTTTGTTAACCCTAAATTTAATGATTAGAGTTTTATGATCCAAGTTTAGTATTTTTGGGATGTTAAAAACCTTCCCCCTTAAACAAAATCTCGTCCCGAGATTTGAAAAAGGACGAAAAGATTACCTAGGATTTGAAGAGATCGGGAAACTCTGTCCTGATGTGATCTTCGCGCTCCTAGGTAGCTTCCTCTTATGTGTGGTTGCTCCACTGAATATTGAGAAACTTGATGCTTCGGGTTCGGGTAGTTCTGAAGGCTTCTTCCAAAATACGGATGGGTACTTCGGGATAGGTCAGGTCATCGTTGATATCTATTGTCCGGTTATCGATATTCTTGAACACTTCCATTTTCTCCGGGACTTCGAGACAATTGCGAAGAAATGAGATATGGAACACATTGTGCATGGCTGACATCTCTTCGGGTAATTCCAATTGATACGACACTTCTCCTCGATGGTTCAGAATTTTGAAAGGTCCGATATATCTAGGGGCTAACTTTCCTTTGAGTTGGAAACGCTGCATTCCCTTCAATGGCGACACTTTCATATATACAAAATATCCTATGTTGAAGGCGAGGTCTCGACGTCTCTTGTCGGCGTAACTCTTCTATCTGGACTGGGTTGTCTTGAGGTGCTCACGAATCTTGTGAACCTTCTCTTCTGCTTCTCGTAGGATACCGGGTCGAAAAATCTGACTCTCTCCTACTTCAGACCAGTTCAAAGGGGTGCAACACTTCCTTCCGTACATGAATTCAAATGGGGCCATTTGCAAACTAGCTTGATAACTGTTGTTGTACGAAAATTCTGCAAATGGCAGACAGCCTTCCCACTTAGATCCATATTCTAACACACATGCTCTCAGCATATCTTCGAGTATTTGATTTACTCGCTCCGTTTGTCCATCGGTCTGAGGGTGATACGCGGTACTGAAATCTAGGCGGGTTCCTAAAACTTCTTGGACTTTCTTCCAAAATCTCGAGGTAAACTGAGTTCCTCGATCCGATACGATGTTCTTGGGGACTCCATGCAAACTGACGATTCTAGCGATGTATAACTCCGCTAGCTTCGAACTCTGATATGTGGTCTTGACGGGTAAGAAATGGGCGACTTTGGACAATCCGTCAACTATGACCCAGATATAGTCATTTCCCCTACTAGAAGTAGGCAATCCGGTGATAAAGTCCATTCCAACGGAATCCCATTTCCATTCCGAAATCTGTAATGGTTGCAACAATCCAGCGGGTCTTTGATGTCCGGCCTTGACTCGCTGACATATATCACACTTGGCGATATAGCTTCCGATTTCTATCTTCATCTTATGCCACCAAAATTGCTCTTTCAAATCTGATACATCATCGTTCCTCCGGGGTGGATAGAATAAAGAGTATCATGAGCTTCCTTGAGAATAACTTCTTTCAACTCAGAATCTGCTGGTACACAAAGGCGTCCTTTGTACCACAGAACTCCTTCTTCGTCTTCGGTGAATCCGGGTACCTTGCCTATACCGATACGACGCTTGATTCCGTCGATACTAGCATTTCCTTTCTGCGCCTCTTTGATCTGGCTGACCAAAGTGGGTTGAAGTTCTATGCTAGCCAAAAATCCTTCACTCACTAATTCCATTCGAAAATCTTCCATATCTTTGTGCAAACTTGGTTGCTCCTTCAAAATCATGGAGTTCAAGTGGCACAACAATCTGCTAAAGTCATCAGCTACTACGTTGGCTTTACCAGGGTGATAGTGAATGTCCAGATCGTAATCCTTGATTAACTCAATCCATCTTCTCTGCCTCATATTCAACTCCTTCTGAGTGAATATATATTTCAGGATCTTGTGATCCAAATAAATCTCACAACAATTTCCCATCAGGTAATGCTCCATGTCTTCAGGGCTAGAACTACGGCTGCGAGTTCGAGGTCATGGGTTGGGTAATTTTGCTCATGTTGTTTCAGTTGTCGAGATAGATAAGATATAACTTTGCCTTCTTGCATTAGCACACATCCGAGACCGATCTTGGATGCGTCACAATACATGTCGAAGGGCTTTGTGATATCCGGCATGATTAGGATTGGGGCTGAAATCAATCTTCTCTTGAGTTCTTGAAAACTCGCTTCACATTTGTCGGTCCATTCAAACTTCTTGTCCTTCTTTAGCAATTGGGTTATGGGTCTGGCGATACTCGAGAATCCTTCTACGAACTTGCGGTAATATCCCGCCAATCCGAGAAATGCATGAACTTGGGTTTGAGTGGTTGGGGCTTGCCAATCTTCGACATCTTTCACTTTTGCAGGGTCAACGGCAATTCCTCTGGCTGATACAATGTGACCGAGGAATCCTACCTCCTGTAACCAGAATTCACATTTGTTAAACTAGGCATACAGCTGGTGCTCTATAAGGGTTCCAAGAATGGTCCTTAGGTGTATCTCATGTTCTTCTTCCAATTTGGAATAAATCAGAATGTCATCAATGAAAACAACGACAAACTTATCCAGGAAGTCCATAAAAATCTTATTCATGAGATTCATTAAATAAGCGGGGGCATTGGTTAATCCAAAATACATAATGGTATACTCGTATAATCCATATCTGGTGGTAAAGGCAGTCTTTGGAATATCATTTGCACGAATTTTGAGTTGTTGATAGCCGGTCCTAAGAACAATCTTAGAAAACACTTGGGCACCGGTCAACTGATCAAACAAGTCTTCTATCTTGGGCAAGGGGTACTTGTTTTTTATGGTGACATCATTCAACTTCTGATAATCCATACACAAACTGTTACCTCCATCTTTCTTGTCCACAAACAAAACAGGTGATCTCCATGGTGACGCACTTGGTTGAATCAATCCAATTTCCAGCATGGCATCCAGTTGCTTCTTCAGTTCTGCTAGTTCAGACGGGTTCATACTATATGGTCTCTGGGCTATGGGTCATGTTCCGGGGATTAGTTCGATGATAAACTCGATATCCTGATCTGGGGGCATACAGGGCAAAACATCTAGAAATATATCGGGGTATTCACAGACTATCCGGACTTGGTCAATGGTAGGTTGGGCTATACTCTTGTTGCACTTGAATTGACGAGGTAAGGTTTTAGATATATGCTCGACTGATATTCCTACAGATCTTGGTCATGGTGATGGCTTTCTTGGCACAGTCAATCAATCCTTTATGTTTGGACATCCAATCCATTCCTAGTACTACTTCTAAACCTTTAGTTCCGAGTACTATCAGGTTAGCATAAAAATCTATGCCATGGATTCGGATAGGGACGGCTTTGCAAATTTGCCTAGCCTTGGTGGTTGAACCGGGAATTTGGACGATCATAACGTGCTTCCGTTTGGTTGGTTGAATCTTACTAGTGCAGGCAAATTCTTCGGTGACAAATGAATGCGATGCACCAGAATCAAACAACACTCTTGCAAGTACTAAATTAACAGAAAACATACCCATCACGACGTCTGGCGCTTCCTGAGCTTCTTCAGCATGCATGAGAAAAAGACGGCCGTTGCGGTTGAGCGAATTCCCTGGGGCAAACCTTCTTCCTGGTTGAACATGGCGCTGATGCTGAGCTGGGGCATTTGCATTGGGGGCTGCGGCATTCTTCTTGTTGGGGCACTCGTTGGAGTAGTGACCCTTATTTCCACAGTCATAACAAGTCACTTGCAACTTGTCCTTTGCTGCAACAGGCACAGTATTGATTCCAGTCCTCGGGGCAGTGTTGGTGTTGGTGGTAGCATTGTTGTTGTTGAACTTGGGTGGGGCACAGTTGAAATTGTTAGAGTTGTCGGGGTTGTTGTGATTTCATCCGGGCCTTGGGTTTCCACGGTTAGGATAGGTCGGACAGTTCATCGGGGGTCTGTTGGTTCTCGGGGAAAATCCTGGAGATGGGTTAGGGCGATATTTTGGGGTCTGATGGGTTCCTGGTTGATGCATCATGCGACGCTTGCGGTTCTCATTGGCTTGGTTGATCTTTACTTCCATCTGGATGGCAGAGTCGACAAGGACTTCAATATCCGCAAAGGGAATATTGACTAACACCATCTGCATCTCATCGTGCAGACCATTCAGGAATCTTTCTTTCTTCTTGGCTTCGGTGTCGATCTCATCCGGGGCATACCTAGCTAATGACAAGAATTTGTCATGGTATTCCACTATGGTCATCCTTCCTTGCTTCAGTTCTCTGAACTCATCTCTCATCCTCTTGATCAAACCTGGTGGCACATGGGTTCTGCTGAACTTGACTTTGAATTCCTCCCAGGTCATCATCTGTCCTCCGGTCATGGCACGAACACTGTTCCACCATGCTCTTGCATCTCCGGCTAGATAATGGGTGGCGAACAGAACTTTCTCGTTGGCTTCCACTCCGGCGACTTCTAGGTTATTTTCCATGGTTTGCAGCCAATCATCGGCGTCTAAGGGCTCTTCTGACTTAGTGAAAACAGGTGGGTTGCTGTTCTGGAAATTCTTGAGCTTAGATCCATGGTTGTCCTGGTTTCCGTGGCCTTTATTGTTGTGGGCTAGATGAGCTATCAGTTGAAGGGTGGCTAAGTTGGCTTGACGTTCCGCTCTTTCAGCTTCGTAGTCAGAAACCAACATTTGCAGGATCTGCAACATCGGGTCCGGCGATGAACCACTTCCTCCGCGTGGCATCTAAAGATTGAGATAGATAATGAGAAAAGAGGGAAATTTCTAAGGTTTAGGGCTTTGAAAAGTTTTTAAAGTTTGACTCGGATTTTTTTAGCAACTTGCTTTTCATTCATTCATTCATTCATAGCACACGATACAAACACACACCACAACAAGGTAAACAGATGGTTTTAGGAACCATTATGGAAACTATGATACAGTGGGACCGAATACTACTCACTACGCTAGTGCTCAAGTGCTACTACTCCTCGGAGTCAGTGTAGTCGTCATCCTCATCATCATCGTCGTCACGGATGAAGGTGAAATCCTCCTCATCGGTGAAGAAATCCATAGCCTGATCCTCCAGAAAATCGTCATCATCGCTGAGATACGAGTAGGGGTCTCCACGAAGATCCTCTCCGGCATTCTCCCTTTCCTCCAACTGCATGTCTCTCATGGATGGTCTCCTCCAAAGATGAGATACGGTGGCAAAGACGGGCAATGATGCGCTCCTTCTTGTCAAGCTGACGGCGGCGAGACTTGCGATCCTTTGCTAGCATGGCGATGGTCTGATCCTTCGTCTTGATAATGGCGGACTTATGGTTGGAGTAGTCACGGCAATTATCCAACTCCTGCTGACGATTGTACATCATGAAGCTAAGGTGGTCCAATTGGGTCTTCAGCTCGTGTTGGTATGGGGCTTCCCGTGGTTGTCCATTATCATCACGCCTTGGGCAAAACTCAAAGCGGGTACCCTTGATCTGGTTGATACTCTGCCCACACAGACGGGCAAGAGCTTCCTGCATGGCCCTGGCAAGTCCATCGAGCGAGTTGTTCTCTCTTAAGGTAAACTGAATTCCATCCGTAGTGGTAGGTTCAATCTTTCCTAGGAGACTTGCAACAATTAGCCACTGCAGATCTTCTCCTCCTTGATCATTGAGCTGAGCTCCGAAGAACTCGGGGTGCGGATGCTCCAGAAGTTCCCAAAGCTGGTCCAAATCCCTCTCAAAGATAAGGTCTCCGCCATTCCCCAACTGGTAAAAATTGCTATACTTCACGTCCATCTAAAAGAATATAAGATGAGTAAGTTAGTAGAGTGATCAAGTGTGTCAATTTTTATTTATTTTGCAAGAGTTTTTGAGGAACATGAATTTTTATGAAAGAATCAAAGTGATAAGAGTGGGAATAAGTTTTTGTAAATATTTGCTTTCTTTGGTTTTGAAACTAAGTTTTTGATTCCAAACGTCCAGTCTAACTAGGGTCTCCTATAGTCAGGATGGCTCTGATACCAACTTGTCAACACCCGGATTTTTAATCCCAAATGCCTGTTATGCCATACATCGCAATCCCAGGATTACCATTTTTGCGAGACATAACAGAATTGGATACCACAGTACATCATACATTACAAACCATACATAAGGTTTTACACAAATAAGGATCTCATGATCCAGTTCTTAATACAACTCAAGCAGCGGAAATACGTAAATAATAACGGTAGCGTAGGCAAAGCTCCATCTTCGGGGTAATAGGCAATGCTGACGATGGGAGATGATCCTAGTTGTCGTAACCTTCCTGGGGTCCATCCTCCAGGTACTCCTCTTCATAGTCCGCCACGGAATAGCAGGACAAAGCCATGAGTACTCTTTAAGTACTCGCAAACTAATACTAACAAGTGAAGGGTTTTTTTGTAGTAGGACACTAAGCTCTAGGGTTGTTTTGCAAAAAGCCAGATTTACATCTACTAAGTTCAGAAACGAAGAAAGCTAGTTGAAGTTTTATAACACCTAAGTGGGAAATTATATTTCATATCACAACTCTGTTGTGGTCAAGTCAAAGTCTCAACTCATTTCACAAGTCATTTTGAAAACATCTGACGGGGGAACAGTATGGCCACTCCAACTGTCCATAACCGCGGACGCAGCTATTCAAATAGTTTGACACTCTGCAGATATTGTACACTTTCACCACAACATTCGATACATCCGTCAGGAACAAATCCTGAATTCACCATACTCAGTATGCGGATAATCAATCCTAACCTTTCAATTACACACCCTAGTATAAGCACCTCTCCTGTGAGTTTGGCCTCCCAACCATGACCAACTATCATCTTGGGTACTGCACAGGTGGACAATCTTCACAAGGTAGCCTCAGCTCCGACCTTGGCCGTGAGGGAACTAATACTAAGGTATATAAGTTTCCAGTCAAGCCCTACCCAATTTTCGGGTATTGTGGTTGTATGGTATGGTATCGCATCTAGACAACCATCGGTTTTATAAAGGGCTAAGGCTCATGCCTCAACATTTTTATCACCATAAATCCTCTGGTGTTCGGAAACACATGTCCAAAACATTTCAATAGAATGATCCATCATTCCAAGGTTTTCATAACCATTTTTCGACCAAGTATTCCCAACTAAGTTGATCAAGTTTTATACTTAGCACTAGCATCTACAAGCGGGGGTGAGTACTAATGAGGGGTGGTAAACTAGTGGAGTTTAACTAAGTTCAATCTCATGCCTTAGGATGACATAAAGATTATCTAGCTTAGGCCAAATTTTATGCTCTTTATGCAACCTTCAAGTATCTCTCTAGAATCTACAATTCACTTAAGTAAGCTCTAAGTACTAGCTTTGATAAAGAACTAAAGTATAAAGCTTGCAAGTAAAACTAGGAATGGGTATCATCATATGTGTCTAACCAAGCATGCTTAGGGCATTGCATAGGTTATCTAACTTTTATAATTGCAAGTGTTATCTTGCACATTCAACTAGTAGTATTAGGCTTGCATAGGTAAACTTGATTAGTAAGTCTTGCTAAAGTAGAGTATCTTGCAAGTGTTATCTTGCCTTGTGGAGAGCAGTGGTTGAAGTTCTCCTCGGCTTCTTCTTCGTAGTATCCTCCTTCCTCCTCGTATCCTTGGTCGGTACTAGCGTCTATGAATACATACGAGGTACACAATCACCAAACAATACTTAATTACTTTCAATCATCACACAAAAGGGTCCTATAGATGATCTATCATCATCACTAACATTACATGATTAAAGCTTGGTTTAATTTCTTTTATTTTTAGAAAAGTAATTTCTACTCATTGAAAGACTACTTAAGATTTAATATTCTCCAAACCAAACATGGGATCATGTTGACACATGTCATCACCACATATCTTAGTCCATGGGAATGTGATTTAAAGTGGTGTCACAATTTAATAAGGTTTAACCTTTTATTTTACTTAAATAAAGTGACTAGAAATGCCTATGTGGCATTCTTTTATTACTTGAACAATATTTCTGTAAGTAAACCCAAATGTTTTTATATATTCTGAAAGGTATGATCAAATGTGATTTTTGAGAGTTGGAATCAACTCAAAAGCTTTTATGGTTTAAATTTGAAAAATGTTTGAATGCAGAAAAGGTTCTGCCTTGTTATTTTTACCAAGGTTGATCTATAGATTCAAATGATTTGAATCCAACGGGCTTGGATAAGCATTTCAATATATTTCTAACAAAATTGGTTTCATTCAATTTGGTTTACTAAATCGAGCTGGGTTGATTTTTGAAACTAGGTACAGAACTATGTTTGAATGAAAATGGGAAATTCCAAATTCAAACGAGTGGGCTGCGCGGGAAACGATACTGGGTCGGCCTGCGAAGCACAACGCTTACGCGGGCTGGTTAAGGTTCTGTCCCCACGCACCAGTGAGACAGGGGTGCGAAGCGGTACGGGGCAACGTGGTGCGTTGGATTAGAAGTGAGATCAACGGCTGAGGATCGTCGTCGACGATAAACTAGTCACCGGCGAGCTTGAACCCTAGCGGCGTAGTGGGGGTCATGGGAGGCTCACCGGGGCTCAGGCGAGGGTCGGCGAGGCGGGAGAACGACGAAGTCGACGACGGCGAACCTCCTGGTACCGGCAGCTCCTCCTGGGGTGGACGAAATCGATGGTGCCCTTCTTCTCTAGAGGCGGCCTGCTCCGGTGAAATTCCGGTGAAGCACTGCTCGCCTTGCTCCGGGAACGAGGTGGAACAATCAGTGAGGAGAGGGGAGTGAGATGGTGTGAAGAGTTTGAGCGGGGGAGGCCTCTATTTATATTCTCGACGACGAGACCGAACGGAATGGGCAGGCGACGATGGCAACATGGCTACGGGCTGCTAGAGGCATGGCCAGCGGTGGTGATTGTTCGGTGGTCTCCTGGCGATGCTCTATGGCTTTAAGGCGCGTGTAGGGGCGGTGGCAAACGGTCGGGAACGCACGATGCTCTGCGAGGCAGAGGCGGCGAACTCGACGGCGACCGGTGGCTATGAGGCATGGGGCGGCGAACGGGGATGTCTGGCGGTCTCCTAGGACGGTGGTGATCGTGTATGCATGCGGCAAGGGCGGCGCGCGGTCTGTGGGCGTGTGTCGAGGGTGGCGCTCTCGCACATGCTCGGCATGGTTGTTGGCGAGCTGGGCACGGTCTGTGCGTGTGGTCCAGAGGCTGGCATCGCTCGCGGCTGGGACAGGGAGTGGCGGTGGGCGGTGGGCTGTGTCCTAGGCATGCTGTTTAGGCTTGGTGCTTTCTCTGGCTAGCTAGCCATGGTCGGCTGGCAAGGGGGTGCTCGGGTTGGAATAGCATGGGGCAAAGGGTAGGGGCTAGGGTTGTCCAAGCACTGGTTGGCACTAAGGGAGACAAGGGTGATCAATGGTGAACATTGCTTAGCCAGATTACTACTCAAAACAGTGAAGTTAGGCCAGTTTGATTTGTTGCCTCCAAGTGTTTGATGAAATGGCCGCAAGAACTCAAGTTTTGAATTTTGAAAAGATTTTTGGTGGGTGTTCTAGGTTGGTTCTGGTGAGTCTTCAGATGCTTGGGTTTTGAAAGTTGAGCTTGTTTGAGTGGTTTTTAAAAAAGTGGGATCTTCCCATATGATATAGATTCAATTTTAAACTGTCCTTTAAACTATGCATTTGAATGTTTCTGGATGATCACAAGGTGGGCCTTGATACTTTGTTATGAGTACTATCAAGGGGTGCAAAGATCCAAACAAGTTTCTGTTAAGTTCTGAAAGTTAGAGACAGCCAAAGTAGGCATGGGAGTTAAATTGGCCAAAATGACCATTCCCTTATTTTGTTTGTTTTGATTTATTTGTCTTTGGGAAAAGTGTGGGGATTGTTTAGATGATGTTTATTTCACCTAAGAATACTTTTACAAGCAAAGAAACACATAAACAAGGCAATTCAAAAGAATCCAAAAGGGGATGCATACACACATGAATGCTTTCTCATTTTATTTTAGAAAAGTTTTTGTTAACCCTAAATTTAATGATTAGAGTTTGATGATCCAAGTTTAGTATTTTTGGGATGTTACAGTGCACCCCACCACGCATGCAATTGACCAACCACATCGCCAACCACCCCGCTCCTCACCTGACCCTACCACCCTGCAGTTCCGCCCCTACATCCCAACGCGCACCCACCCCGCTACACGCACGCACGCAAGCGTGCAACACAACCCACTGCACTCACGCACGCCTGGAACCCGACCCCGTGTGCATGACCCTCCATGCAACGCGCAACGCGCCAAACCACGTTTGGGCCCACCCCCGCTCCCCGTCCGTGATCCCCTGACCCCACGGTCGCTCGCATCCCCTCTCCCCTACTTCGACCCAAGACCTCCATCACCGCCGCCGGCATCCTCTCATCCGGCCGCCACCTTCGCCACTCGATCAGCCCCCTCCTTCCGGCCTAGAACCCATCCCCTTACTCCCTTCCGCGTGTCGTGACGATTGGCCTGCTCGCCACTCACACCGGTGCATCCCTCTTGCTGCGAGCCCCATCGAGCCCCCCACCTTTTTGTCAGCCGTCCTCCTTCCACCGCCCCAAGACCCCGACGCTGTCTTCCGAGTCGCTGCACGCCCCCATCTCGTGGCTGTTTCCTACTACCTCGATCCATGCGGTGCCCGCTGCCGCCCACTTCCCCGGTCGTTTGTCTCCTTCTCGTTCCGCCACGGCCCCCTCACCTCGACCGCGACCCCGTGAGCATCCCGATGACGCCGCCCCTATCCCCGGAGGTTTCCAGACGAGCATTCTCCCCCTTTCTACCTATTTTACATTTCTAGTCTTTACTTCCTCCTATTGATCTATTGCTATATGTGTTGCGATGATTTAGTTTCCATACCAGTTATATCCGTTGCAGCCTCTATATTGCCTTGGACACCTCCTATTGCCTTTTGTTTGGTAGACAGTTGGCCTTGTGACTCGTAGTTTCTTGCTTAGGTGTTGGTTCCAGTTGTCGAGCACCATAGTTGTTGGAAGGGTGCCTCATGCTTAACATTGGAGATGATCATGGATTTAGTTAAAACTTGATATTAAAATGCTAGGAATAGTTATAACTAATGCAGAGGCACAGGTGGTCAATAGATCTTATTTGGTTTTTAACCTCTCACTAGTGTCCCGTAGTACTTGATACCTGTTCCTTGACTATCGCACTATCCACATGTGGGACCATGAATTCCCTTAGTCCTAGCTTGAGTCATATTTAATTTCTTGGGGCCACAAACTAGTTTGGGACATTATTCCTATCTTGTACTTATGTCATGCTTTACTGCTTAATTTACTACTGTTGGTCGAGGAGCATTTACTATTGTATTGTTTAGGTTCGCGACACGATTTCGCGGTATTGACAAGCCCAGTCACACTTTCATATTCCTAGTCGTTTACAACTGTTCTCGCAAACCCCTTGGTCCGTCTTAGAGCCCGACCGACTTTGTAGAGGGTATCTTAGCGGGGTGGCCCCCTAAAATCATTTATGAATCTTGCAAATGCTTTGTCGTGATGCCTGGTTGGGTTTTCATTTGGTTTTTCTGAGGTTGATCGTGCGTGTGTTGCTATTTGTGCCCCCTGCAGGGTAAATCTTTCTGGAAGTCGTATCCGCGGTTATGGACTATTGGGGATATAATTTTCGGGTATACCCACAGGACTCACTAACCAGGGTGGCCTACTAACGGATTAGAGCTTTGTTTCATGGACGTCCCAGTTAGGAAAAGAAGACAGAGTCCAATCCGGATACGATAAGGCCTAGAATATTTACCGACTTAGGCCTATAGAATTACTTGTAGTCCAAGTTGTACTAGTTACCGACTCTGTAACGTAGCCGCATAGGTTTCTCCTATAACCCTAGGTCTTGGCGCCTTAATAAGTCGGACCTGAGGGAGTTTTTAGGGCACCAGATCATAGATCACCACAAACAACTCGCACAGGCAAACCTCTCTTGTAATCCGCTGTAACATCCGGCTCTCACCGATATATTACTAGGTTGCTAGCACGAGTAGGATCCAATCATCACAGTCAGATCTGAACCTGGGTAAATCTGTGCTCGCCACTCCCGGAACACCGTACGGCTCACACCCCATCTTATCAACGCCTTCAGGACCCCCTATGGCATACTTGTCATCAATCCGATGACATTTGATGCCCACCGTGGGGCAAGTGACCTTCAGACCTTCGTTCCGGGCAGAATATGCGCGTGCGGGAAGGTCACGTTCTCTATGCTAGTGACGTCCCTCTCGTTCTTCTCGGCGAGACCAGGATTCCGGCTAAGGAGCCCGTGAAGACCTTCACCATCATGCCAATCGGCAAGATCGATATTTATCTCGATTTCACTGAACCCGCCCAACCCACCCTTGAGGTGATGACCATGGCAGAAGAAAAATCAGAATCTACTTTGTTCGTGAAGGCGAAAGAGTTCAAGATCCCGAAAAACCCTAAACCCACCCAGCCCACTCCAGTAGTGGAAGAAGTAGTGGATAAAAAATCTGGATCTGATCTCCCTGTTGATGTCGGATATACGGGTGAGTAGTATATTTGCTTCGGATTTGGTTCTACCGATGCTGGAGCAGGAAAATCGCTTTTGAGGCACATGATAAATCAGATGATGAAACTCCCCTACATCACTACGAGGTAATCACAGAAATCAAGAAGAGCTTTGAAGATGCGGAGGCAGAAACCCAGCTGTGCCAGTACCTCGAGGCCATGAAGAAAAGTAAGCATTGCTTCGTGAGATATGTTGGCTCTGGATCCGACTCTGGCGATGCTGGAGCCGGAAACGATTCATTCCTTGATGCAATCAAAGAAAAAGTCGACTCACCCGATTCCCCTCAAGAATCAGTGACGTCGCAGGAAATTCGTGACTACGAGAAGGAGATGGAGGCGTATGAACAAGAATACAACTCCAAGAAAGCGCAAGGTGATCCAGAGGATACTCCGAGTCCGTATGATAGCATGGACGAAGACTACATCTCGCAAGATGACATGGACACCGGAGATTCTTCCAAAGGTCCAGAAGCCAACCATGACAGCGAGTATCGACGAAAGTTTATCCCCCAGTACCGGACAAAAACCCTCTTTGCCACCGGTATGCATGCAAAGGCTACTGGCGGTCAAAGAAGAAGAAGAAGAACAAGAACCCGACACCGGTAGAGCTGGTAGAGGAAGCCAATGACAAATAAGTCGATAAATAGACCAATATGGAGAACAAAGACGAAGATCCGGCTAAACCCACACCTATTGATCCTTTGGTTGAAGGACACGTAGTCACCCAGGGTGCACGTGAAATTTACGGAGATGTACTAACAGTACCAATCCCAACTACTTCGGATCTAATGCCGGAGGATCTGGAGAAAAGGGATGAGGATTTAGAAAAGCATCATTTGCTCTTGCTCAATGAGGATGCACGCATCGTCGAAATTAAGAAGCAGATAGACATCAATCCCACCCAGTACTGGTCAGAATACAAGTGTAGGGGTTCGTTGCATGGAAAACAAAAAAATTCTACCACATGAACACACACAAGTCAAGATCTATCTACTAGATTGTACCAACGAGTCTATTAGAGTACTCACTCTCGAAGATTCCAAAGCGGTTAACGAGAGCATATTCTCGTGGGTGATGTAGTCGTACACTTGCCGATCTCAAGATCGCATAGACGATCCTTCTAGCACTGCGTTCCAGCTGTGCGTCCGCAGTCGGTCACATATTCGGTACTCGATGAATACCTTCCTCTCCCTTGTTCGAGCAGGCAGCGGAGGTTGTAGTTCTCTCCTCGCGATGCCGGCAGCATGATGGTGTGTTGTCGGATGTAGAGGAAAGATCCCGCAGGGCTTTGCCTAAGCCGGAGCGGGTTATGGTGGAGTACTAGGGTTTCCTCATTGATCTAGGGTTTAGAAGCTGGAGAGGAGGAGGTGGAGACGGAGGCGCGAGGCGGCGGCACGGCGGCGGCGGTAGGAGGCGGTGGCGACGGCGCAGGCGGCTTGGGTGGTGCTAGTGTTGTGTGGAGGGGAAGCCCCCTCCCCTCTATTTAGGAGAGGGAGGGGCAGCTAGGGAGAGAGGAGTTTGAATCCTTCCCCAACTCCCTCTCCTTCTAGGCTTGTAGTGGAGGGAGAGAAGGATTCTCTTCTTCCTCCACTAGGAAACATTGTCCCAGTTTGACTTTTCAAACTTGCCTATTGACTTTGAATTTTGGAGTTCGTTTTAACTCTTTATTTGCACAGCCCTTTGACCTAGGACATGACGCAACCATTCCACTTAGTCATGACACATTCATGCACCCTTCCCCTTCTGGTCCGGTGAACCTTCTAGACCCTTCTAGATCATTCTAATGAAAACACTGGAATCCTTCCCGAACTCCGGAATTGGACTTTCCTTATATGAATCTTATTCTCCGGACCATTCCGGATCTCCTTGTGATATCCTGGATACCATCCGAGGCTCCGAAAAACATTCGTTCTTCCTACTTACATTCCATATCTACTAAACAACATCGAATCCTTAAGTGTGTCTCCCTACGGTCCGTGAATTATGCATACATGACCGAGACTCTTCTCTAATCAATAACCAGTAGAGGAATCTCGAAATTCATATGGCTCCCACATATTTCTACGATTACTTTGCGATCGAATGAACCATTTACATACGATACCAATTTCCCTTTGTCTTTTGATATTTTACTTATCTGAGGTTTCGTCGTTGGTATCTCTGCATACCTAGTTCGACCTTGTTACCAATAAGTACTCTTTACTCGTTCCTGTGATATGTGATCCCTTGAGAGACAGTCACATGCTTTCAAGCTAATTGGATGAAATTCCACCAAGAGGGCCCAGAGTATATCTATCCGTCATATGGATGGACAAATCCCACTCTTGATCCATGTGCCTCAACACATACTTTACGAACACTCAATGCCACCTTTATAGCCACCTAGTTACGGTGTGGTGTTTGATGTCATAAAAGTATCCATCCGATGATGGTGATTAGCATGATCTCATGGTCGAAGGAATTAGGTTACTATGTATCAGAAAGCTTATAGCAAACAAACTAATAAAATGACTTGATCTTTATGTTATGCTTATCTATAGGAGTATGTCCATCACACCATTCTCATATTGATATGATCTTGTTGTTAACAACATTTCAATGTTCATGATCAAGAAACCACGATCATCTATTAACCAACAAGCTAATATTACAAAGAGGCTTTACTAGGGACTCTAATAAGTTTACAAATCACACAAGTATTAATGTTTCCGGATAATACTATTATAGCATGAATGCAAACATTTATCATAAACACAAAGATATAATAATAACTACTTTTATTATTGCCTCTAGGGCATATCTCCAACAGTCTCCCACTTGCACTAGAGTCAACTAATCTATATTACATGGCAATATACCGAACACCCATGGCGGTTTGGTGCTGGTCATGTTTTGCCCTCGGGAGAGGTTTAGTCAACGGATCCGCCACATTCAGATATGTGTGTACTTTGCAAATCTTTATGTCACCATCTTGGACATGCTCTCGAATAGCGTGAAAACATAGCTTGATATGCTTCATCTTCTTGTGTGACCTTGGTTCTTGCGCATTGGCTATGGCGCCCATGTTATCACAGTAGATAACATTGGGTCCAGCGCACTGGGAACCACACCGAACCCTGTAATGAACTCCTTCATCCATATTGCTTCTTGTGAAGCCTCCAAAGAATCTATGTATTCCGATTCAGTTGAAGATCTCGCCACAACGCTTTGCTTTGCACTCCTCTAGCTTACTTCCACACCATTAAAAGTAAATACGTATCCAAATTGAGATTTGGAATCATCCGGATCGGTGTTCCAACTAGCATCAGTGTAACCATTAACAACGATTTGTTCATCACTACCATAAGAAAGAACCATATCCTTAGTTCTTCTCAAGTCTTGCTATGGCAGAAGATAAAGAAAGGATGTTTTTGACCGCTGTCCAATGATCCACCCCTGGATCACTTTGATATATGCTAGTTAAACTAACAGCATATGCAATGTCGGGCCTAGAACATAGCATGACATACATGATAGATCCTATGGCTGAGGCATAGGGAGTCTTACTCATCCTTTCTTTATCTTCTGCCATAGCAGGAATTTGAGTTTTACTCAATGTCGTGTTGGGCAACATGGGCAAAAACCCTTTATTGCTATCTTCCATTCCAAACCTCTTCAGAACTTTGTCCAAATATATAATCTGTGAAAGTGATATTAGGTGTCTCGATCTATCTCTATAAATCTTTATGCCTAATCTATAAGCATCTTCGCCAAGATCCTTCACTGAAAAACTATTATTCAAATAATCTTGGACACTTTTAAGAAGGTCTAAATCATTCCCAATCAACAATATGTCATCCATATATAGTACTAGGAATGCTACAGAGATCCCACTCACTTTCTTGTAAATACAAGCTTCTCCATAAGTTTGTATAAAACCAGAACTTTTGATTACCTTATCAAAATGTTGATTCCAACTTCGGTATGCTTGCTTCAATCCATAAATGGACCGTTGAAGTTTGCATTCCTTGTTAGCAACTTTAGGATCGACAAAACCTTTGGGTTGTACTATATACAACTCTTCATCAATGTCTCCATTGAGGAACGCCAGCCATATCTCATAATCATAATATGCAGCGATTGCTAACAAAATCCTTACATACTTTAGCTTCGCTACCGGTGAGAATGTCTCATCATAGTCAACTCCTTGAATTTTCCAAAACCCTTTTGCGATAAGTCGAGCTTTATAGACGGTTACATTACCATCAGCATATGTTTTCTCCTTGAAAATCCATTTGTTCTCGACAGCCTTTCGTCCATCCAGTAAGTCCACCAAAGTCCATACTTGGTTTTCATACACCAATCTCGGATTTCATGGCTTCTTGCCATTTATTGGAATCTAGGCTCATCATTGCTTCTTCATATGTCGCAGGGTCTTCGGTGTTGTCCACCAACATGACACTCATAACGGGATCATACCAATCGGGAGTGGTACGAGTTCTCGTTGACCTGCGAGGTTCTGTAGTAACTTAGACCAAAGTTTCATGATCAACATCATTAGCTTCCTCTCTTATTGGTGTAGGCGCCACAAGAACTTCTTACGGTGCTGCTAATCTCAAATCCGAGAGAAGTTTCGACAACCTCGCCGAGTTCTACTTTCCTTCTAGTCACTTCTACATATAGACACAGCTCTGATACAAGTGTAGGGGTTCGTAGCATGGAAAACAAAAAAATCTACCGCATGAACACACACAAGCCAAGATCTATCTACTAGATTGTAGCAATGAGTCGATTAGAGTACTCACCCTCGAATATTCCAAAGCGGTTAACGAGACCAGATTCTCGTGGGTGATATAGTCGTACACTTGTCGATCTCAAGATCGCGTAGACGATCCTTCCGGTGTTGCGTTCCGGAAGCGCTTCCACAGTCCATCACATGTTAAGTACTCGATGAAGACCTTCCTCTCCCTTGTTCCAGCAGGCATCGGAGGTTATAGTTCTCTCATCGTGATTCCGGCAGCACGACGGTGTGGTGTCCGAAGTAGAGGGAAGATCCCACAGGTCTTCGCCTAAGCCGGAGCGGGTTATGGTGGAGTATTAGGGTTTCCCCGGCGATCTAGGGTTTAGAATCCAGAGAGGAGGATGTGGAGCCGGCGGTGGCTAGGGCGGCGACGGCGCGGGCGGCTTGGGTGGTGGTGGTGTTGTGTGGAGGGGCAGCCCCTCCCCTCTATTTATGAGAGGGAGGGGCAGCTAGGGAGAGGGGAGTTTGAATCCTTCCCCAACCCCCTCTCCTTCTAGGCTTGTAGTGGAGGGAGAGAAGGATTCTCTTCTTCCTCCACTAGGAAACATTGTCCCAGTTTGAGTTTTCAAACTTGCCTATTGACTTTGAATTTTGGAGTTCGTTTTAACTCTTTATTTGCACAACCCTTTGACCTAGGACATGACGCAACCATTCCACTTAGACATAGCACATTCATGCACCCTTCCTGTCGTGGTGGTGTCACGGCATATGCCATGGGTAGGCTTAAGTTGGGGGCCGAATGGACGCTTGTGGTAACCGAGAGGGAGTGCACGGTCTAGCCACGCACGAAGAACAAGATGAACTCTCCACACTTAGGATTTTTATTGATGCAAGAGGTTTACAAGTGCTCCTAGAGCTGTTTGAGCATAGCCTCAGGGCACTAGTTTTATACTTGGTCCAACCTCCTTAAACCCTAGCTATGCCCCTCCTTATATAGGCGATGGCCAGCTAGGTTACATCCCTTTGAGTCCTAGGGTTACTATTTGGATCTTTGTCCTTACTATATGTGCTGGGTCATGGGCTAGCCCTGATCCCTTGACCCAGTCCACAAAGCCATCTAGCTAACAGTCTTCCCGTATGTTGCCTCGAACTCTTTTGGCGTCAAACGGTGACTTTGTACGTCAGCCCTTGCTTTGGGCGTCACCCGACTCCTTTTGTGTCACCCGGCGTCGTCCTTCTCTTTTGACCATGCTTTACCATGGTCCCTCCTAAATATTACTCGGAAAGCTACCACGTGTACTTTCTGACTCGGCCTTCCCTCATGAGACTCGGCTCGTTGCTTCCTGCAAGGTAAACAAACTTGTCTTATACGAGCCAACATAATTCTTATGTCGGCCACACACGACCTTCATACCTGGCCGTTGTTACCCGGCCTGATACATATTTGATTCGGCATAAGCCAAGATGGGCAATGTTTTACCCCTTATGACCCTACCGGGGGTTATCCCCCCGACATTAGTCCCCGAAACTGGTGAGGCCTAGCAGTTTTTTGCTGTTAGGCGTCTCCAAGTTCCATTAATGTACTTCGAACTTCTCTTTCTCTCAGCATTTACTGCTTAGGGCGCACTGTTTTGCGCAACCTCGATCTTTGACGAGTCCGTCTTGCCCCTTTCGAGTCTCATCTTTGACTTTTTGGGTCATTTTTGCCTTGTGCAGAGTCACGCTGCCGAGTCATTCTAGGCTTGCCTTAGTCACTGACAGGTTGTAATCATGATTGCTTGCCTCAAATTTTGTCTCAAATCCTGACGGCATAGTGACGGCGGTGCAGTAACTCCCCGTCACTATGGCAGTCCCATCGTTCAGCGCCTTGTGTCCTGCGCAGCGTGACGTGGCTCTGGATTTTCCATGTATCGCCTACACGTGGCGCTCGCTGATGCGCTTCCTCGGCCAAATACACGGCAACATAGTGGCCACAGGGCACAAAGGGATCCCACGCCGGGGTTTTTTACTCTCCTTAATTAGGGGTGCGGGGAACTTAACTGCCTTTGCCTATTCAGTTTCCCCCTTGCCTTCTTCTTCCTCTTTGTGCCTCCCAATCCTAAACCGCCTCCTTGCGGTTCCTCTCTCTTGCCGCTCCTCTCCAACGATTCTCTTCTTCTCCTTTCGATTCTCCGACGGGTCCTTGCGTCTCCAGGCTTCTTCCAACGTCAGAAGATCCTGAATCACGCGATATTATGGATGCCCGCAACGCCGGTGAGGAGGTGGAGGAGCATGAGGCCGCCAGCGAACGCGGCGGCTGGGAGGGCTCCGAGGTCACGGTGGAGGAACTTGAGTGGCTGTGCTCCACCAGGCGCATTCCGCTCAAGGTTAATTATCGTCTCCCCCTAGGTGAGATCGTTCCCAAGCCCTAGCCCAACGAGAGGGTGGTTTTTCTATCGCACTTTGAGCGTGGCTTCGCTCTTCCAGTTAGCAATTTCTTCATGTATTTTCTTTCCACCTTCCAACTGCAAACTCATCATATCCCTGCCAATGCCATTGGCTCTCTTTCTTGTTTCATCTCTGCCTGCGAGGGCTATCTTGGTATCTGGCCCACTGTTCTTCTTTGGGCCAAGTACTTTAATTTCTAGATCCAGGTTGTGCTTGATCTCGGTGATCCTCGCGCTAAGAAGAGGCCCGCCAGGTGTGGTCCTGCTAGCATCATGCCCAGGAGGGATTCGATATTTCCTCGGGTCACTGGCATTGACTCTTGTAAGAAGTGGCATAGAACCTTTTTCTATGTCAAGAATAGTGGGTCCAATGACTACATCCGGCTTTCCCCCTTCAAGAATGAGGTTTCCAGCAAGGATCTACGGAAGCTTGACCCGCGCGACAAGAATCAGGCTATGAACGAGGCTCACGGGATCATCGAGAAGCTACTTGATTCGAAGGATAACTTCCACTTAATTGAGGAAGACCTCATGTGTGCCTTCATCGCACGCCGAGTCAGCCCATCCAGGCCAGAAGCCACAATATGTGCTTCATGAGCGGCCCGCAAAATCCTACCCGGCATTCCACTCTGGAGCTCACCAATGATTCAGTGGCCCGCCGAGTAAGCTCAATATACAAGCTGAACTTAGCGGAAAACTGGGCCTGGAGCTGCTCCCCTTTCAGCCGAGATAGGCCTGTCCCGTGGGTAAGCATCCGATTCGTTGCATCACTACTGGCATAACTTTACTTTCATTTACTCGATGTTCTGTTTCTTTATTGATTTCATTATGTTTGTCTTTCACAGAATCTCGTTCACCAGGTTGCTAACAGTACCGTTCCTCCTGACGCTTATTTTGATGATCCCTCTGATGCTGATGAGGTTGAGTATGACCTGGAGTGCTTCATGCCGATACCGCACGCTGCCATTGCTCCTGCTTCGGGTAAGACCTTTACTCGAAATCCTTTGCGAGATTCGTCTGATAATGACGATGTGGACTGTGAAGTCGTGGAGGTACTTGTCCTTTGACTGTAGCTTTCTGACTTGTCCCATTGAGTTTTTTATTTACTGATGCATCTGGCCAGGTACACGAGGAACCTCCCCTTGCCGTAGGCGGATATGGCAAGCTCCCGGCAGCTAAGCCAAATAAACGGTATGGGGTCTCCTCCAGCACTCAGCCTTCGAAGAAGCGCCGAGTCGATCCTGTCGCTCCCCCTGCAGCCACATCCTCTCAACCTCGCAAGACTACCACTCGCCGAGTCATTCGTCGCGCTCCTCGCGATCCGACCATCTCTGGGTAACTTCATATGCCCGTTACCTTTCATTTTCTTTTTCTATTATGTCTGTATTCATTCTCTTATAAACTTCTATTTTTATTTTTAGTGCTGCTATGTCCGCCAATCAATCTGCTCCCAGTATGGCTTCTTCCCAGTCAAGGACTGCGTCACCTCCTCGCTCTTATCCTATCGTGCAGAGCCCCACTTGGGTCACTTCCCCCACTACTGAGGCTCGTGAGTATCGGAGTGAGGCTGATCCGGCGGCGCGCTCGTCTGAGGTGATCCGGCCTCCCTCTCCAATTGCTCTTTCTGAACAGAACCTTGGACTTGGCGCCAGTAATATCAGCGCCGAGTCTGCCCAGAAGATTTCCAAGTCCTCTCCCCCTTTTATCAGTTTGCCAGTTGATCTGGTTGTCATTCCTCCGTCAGTTGTTGAGCCTACACAGTCGGCTCCTGTATCCTCAACCAGTCCTAGACCTGCCCCTTCTACCTTTTTGGCTAAAGATAAGACCCGACCTGCTGCTCAAGGCCAAACTCGCTCCGCGCCTAGCAAGCCCTCAGATTCCAGACAAATGACTTTGATTCACACCCCAGGTTCCGGTCCGCAAATTCATCCCACACCACCTAAATGGTTTCGCGGCATAGTAAATCAAAATTTTCTACGGATGCGAACAGAGGGAAAGCCAAGATCTAATCTAGGAGATGCAATCAACAAGAGAGATTGGATTAGATCTTCATACCCTTGAAGATTTGCACAGCGGAACATTCGTCGGAACGTGGGTGATGTAGTCGTACTCGCTTCTCCTCCTCGCGATCCGATCCGATCTAGCACCACAAGTGGCGGTGCCTCCGTGAGATGCACACGTGTAGCACCTCGACGTCTCCTCCTTCCTCGGACCAGCAAGTATGGTGGAGATATAGATTGGATCTACAACATGACGGCGTGGTGTATATGGTGGAGAATTTCTGCAGCAGGGCTTCGCCTACAAACAGTCGGGAGGGAGAGAGGAAAGCTAGCAAGGCGGCTAGGGTTTGGAGGAGAGGTGTGTGGGGTTGGTGCGCCCCCATCCCTCTTTATATAGAGGCGCAGCTAGCCCTCCCCCAAGCCCAAAGGATAAGGAGTGGGGGCATGGACTCTCCCTTCTAGAAACCCTATCTCTATTTTAAACGATTTAAACTCTCTAGGATCGGCTGGGCCCTATGGGGCCTTGTGCCCTGTCCCAATGCGGACACTCCCTCATAGGCCCATGCCCCTCCCGGAAGGTGGGGCCACGTTGGTCCCCTTCCGAAGGTTCTAGAAGCTTCGGTACAATACCGATTAACCGGAACAATTCGAACTCCAAAAACTGCACTTGCCTTATATGAATCTTATTCTCGGACCATTCCGAACCTCTCGTGATGTCCGGATCCCATCCGAGACTCGAACAAAAAATTCATAAACCAATTATCCAATCTATCCTAGCGTCGAGATACGTTAAGTGTGTGACCTGCGGGTTCGATAATATGCGGACATGATCTTCTATCAATAATCAATGGAAGTGCAGGCACCCATATTGACTCCACACATTCATCGATGATCATATCGGATGAACCACGATGCCAGGATTCAATCAATCCCATATATATATTCCCTCGTCTCGCGATATTTTACTTGCCGAGATTCGATCGTCGATACCGTCATACCAAGTTCAATCTCGTTCACGCAAGTACTTTACTGTTCGTAATCCGATATCACTTTGTGATTAACTCCTTAACCACATGCTTGCAAGCGGTGTTGATATCGACACCGAGTGGGCCCAAGTATATCTCTCCGACTTGGGAGGGACAAATTCCATCTCGATACATACAACCCAACAGATACTTTTCGATCACCGAGAGACACCTTTATGATCACCCTCTCATAGGATGACGTTTGATGACCTCAAAGCTTTCTTCCCGGTGAGTTTCATTATCTCATGGTCTAAGGAATACAATATTTGACATAGGAAAAGCTTCGCAAATATGAACACGATGAACGATCTAATTGCTTCGCTTAGTTTGGGTCATCCATCATATCATTCTCCCAATGATATGATCTCATTATCAATTGACAACTCATGTCTATGGTTAGGAAACCTTAACCATCATTGATCAATGAGCTAGTCCTTAGAGGCGCATCAGGGACACGGTGTTGTTCACAAACCACACAAGTATTAATGTTTCCGCTTAATACAATTCTAGCATGGAATATAAACTTTATCATGAACAAGAATTATAATAATAACATCTTTATTATTGCCTCTAGGGCATAATTCCAACAGTCTCCCACTTGCACTAGAGTCAATAATCTAGTTTACATCTGGCAACAATCTCACACCCATGGCAATCGAGGTGTTGATCATGTTTTACACGTGGAAGAGGTTTAGTCAATGGATCTCGACATTCGAGATCCGTATGTACTTTGCTAATCTTCAGATCTCCATACGCTATATAATCTCGGATTATATGAAACTTGCGGTTGATATGCTTGGTCTTTGGATGATATCTTGGTTCCTTAGCGAGTGCTATGGCGCCTGTTGTCACACAATATCTCCAGGGTCCAATGCACTTGGAACCACGCCAAGCTCAGTGATGAAGTTTCTGATCCAAACTCCTTCACTTGACGCTTCTGCAGCAGCCATGTATTCCGCTTCCACTGTAGATCCCGCGATCACGCTTTGCTTGCAGCTTCTCCAGCTCATAGCTCCTCCATTCAAAATATAAACGTATTGTGTTTGATATTTGGAATCATCCTTGTCGGTGTCGAAACTAGCATCGACGTAACCTTTTACGACAAGCTGTTCATCACCCCCATAGACTAAGAACATTTCTTTAGTTCTATTTAGGTACTTTAGGATGTTCTTCACGGCTGTCAAGTGTTCCACTCCTGGATCACTTTGATATCTGCTCGTCAAACTAAGAGCATTGGACACATCCGGTCTAGTACACAGCATGGCATACATGATAGAACCTATGGCCGAGGCATAAGGCACTTTACTCATAGCTTCCCTATCATTTACCGTAGCTGGACACTGAGCCTTGCTCAATATCTTACCTGACAACATAGGCACTGAACCTTTCTTTGCCTTATCCATTCTGAACCTTTTCAGAACTTTGTCTAGGTATGTACTCTGGCTTAAAGCTATCAGGCGTCTTTGTCTATCTCTATAGATTTTGATGCCCAATATATAAGCAGCTTCACCTAGGTCTTTCATTGAAAAACACTTGTTCAAATAACTCTTCACATCGTTTAAGCATGTTGATGTCATTTCCGATAATCAATATGTCATCCACATACAGTACCAGAAACGTCACCGAGCTCCCACTCACTTTCTTGTAGATACAAGCTTCGTAGCAATTTGGAACAAATCCAAAGCTCTTGATCACTTGATCAAAACGAAGGTTCCAACTCCGAGATGCTTGCTTCAGTCCATAAATGGAACGCTGAAGTTTGCATACTTTACTAGCATCCTTAGGATCGACAAAACCTTCGGGTTGCATCATATACAACTCTTCATCAATGTTCCCATTGAGGAAAGCAGTCTTGACATCCATCTGCCATATTTCATAATCATGAAACGCAGCAATTGCTAATAAAATCCGAATGGACTTAAACATCGCTACGTGAGAGAAAGTCTCATCGTAGTCAACAGCTTGAACTTGTCGAAAACCTTTTGCGACAAGACGTGCTTTATAGATGGTAACATTACCATCCGCGTCCGTTTTCTTCTTGAATATCCATTTGCACTCAACGGCCTTTCGGTCGCTAGGAGGATCCACCAAAGTCCATACTTGGTTTTCGCTCATGGATCCCAATTCGGATTTCATGGCTTCCAGCCATTTCTCAGAGTCTGGGCTCATCATCGCTTCCTCATAGTTCGTAGGTTCACTGTCTTCTACCAACAAGACAGTCAAGACAGGGTTGCCGTACCACTCAGGAGGGGCACGCGACCTTGTCGACTGCGACGTTCAAGAGCAACATCGTCCAAGCTTCATGATCCTTGTCATTAGCTTCCTCTATTGTTAGTGCGGTGACCTTTGGAACAATTTCAGGTGCTGCGCTACTCTCCAATTCAAGAGAAGGTTCAATAACCTCGTCTAGCTCTACTTTCCTCCCACTCACTTCTTTTGAGAGAAACTCCTTCTCAAGAAAGGAACCGTTCTTTGCGACAAACACTTTGCCTTCGGTTCTGTGATAGAAGGTATACCCAATAGTTTCCTTAGGGTATCCTATGAAGACGTATTTCTCCGCTTTTGGTTCGAGCTTGTATGGCATCAACTTCTTGACGTAAGCTTCGCATCCCCAAACTTTAAGAAACGACAACTTAGGTTTAGCACCAAACCACAGTTCATACGGTGTCGTCTCAACGGATTTAGATGGAGCCCTATTTAAAGTGAATGCAGCGGTTTCTAATGCATAACCCCAAAATGATAACGGCAAATCAAGAAGACATCATTGATCGGACCATATCTAATAGGGTTCGATTCGGCTCAGACACACCATTGCTGTGGTGTTACGGTGGCGTGAGTTGTGAAACGATTCCACTTGCTTTAAGATGCGTGAGAAAATCATAACTCAAATATTCACCTCCACGATCGGATCGTAGAAACTTAATCTTTCTGTTACGATGGTTCTCCACTTCATTCTGAAATTCCTTGAACTTTTCAAATGTTTCAGATTTATGTTTCATTAAATAGATATACCCATATCTACTTAAGTCATCGGTAAAAGTGAGGAAATAGCGATATCCACCGCGCGTCGAAACACTCATCGGTCCGCATACATCGGTATGTATGATTTCCAACAAGTCCGTTGCTCGCTCCATCATACCGGAGAACGGGGTTTTGATGATCTTGCCCATGAGGCATGGTTCGCATGTGTCAAATGATTCGAAATCAAGTGACTCCAAAAGTCCATCAGAATGGTGTTTCTTCATGCGCTTTACACCAATATGACCTAGACGACAGTGCCACAAATAAGTAGTATTATCACTATCTACTTTGCATCTCTTAGCCTCAATGTTATGGATGTGTGTTTCATCCCTTTCGAGATTTAGAAGAAATAAACCATTCACAAGAGGTGCATGACCATAAAAGATGTTACTCATATAAATAGAACAACCATTATTCTCCGATTTAAATGAATAACCGTCTTGCAATAAACACGATCCAGAAATAATGTTCATGCTCAACGCAGGCACATAATAACACTTATTAAGGTTTAAAACTAATTCCGAAGGTAAAACTAAGGAGAGCGTGCCGACGGCCATCACATCAACTCTTGATCCGTTGCCAACGCGCATCGTCACCTCATCCCTCGCAAGCCGCCTATTCAGTAGCTCTGCTTTGAGTTACAAATATTAGCAACCGAACCCAGATCAAATACCCGCACTACAACGACGGCTAGTAAGGAAAACATCAATAACATGTATATCAAATATACCTTTGATGGTGCCACCTTCTTGTCCGCTAAGTACTTGGACGCTATGCTTCCATGACCCTTGTCCTTGCAATAGAAGCACTCGAAGGTCGCTTAGGACCGACTTGAGCTTCTTCTCGCGAGGGCATTACGCTTACGCCGCCCTTCTTGAAGGGTTTCTTTGCTCCTTACCTTTCTTAAAGGAGGGCTTGTTGACCATCAACACATGATTATCCTTCTTGATGTCCACCTCGAGCCTTGACTGCGAAGAGCTCGGTGATCGTATCAGTGGAACCAATCTAATTATGAGTCACTACAAAACTTTTGTAGCTGGGAGGGAGTGATTGCAGAACCCTGTCAATCTTGAGCTCCTCTGGAATCGTGCATTCTAGTTGCTCAAGACGTTGAGTGTATCCCGACATCTTTATGGTGTGCTCACTAATGGAACTCCCTTCCTCCATCTTGCAGTTAAAGAACTTCTCGGAGATCTCATATCTCTCAGAACGGGCTTGAGTCTGAAACATGGTTTTCAGCTCCTCGAGAATCTCAAAGGGCCCGGGATACTCTTCAAAACGATTTTGAAGTTCCGGTTCCATAGCAAACAACATGGTACTCTTAATCACACCATAATCATCTTTGCGCGACTGATAGACAGCTTACTCATCGGTAGCGATTGCGTAGGGGGTCACCTAACGCTTTCCCAAGGACATAGTCCTTTTGTCCAGACAGAATGATTCTTAGATTGCGGAACCAATTGGTGAAGTTAGACCCATTGTTTCTAAGCTTTTCCTTCTCGGAAAAACGTTGAAGTTGAAGTTGGACTTGGCCATGTGATCTACAGTATTGGGAAGTACAATTTAGACTATGTTCATGATAAATAGTTCAACTTAATCAAATTACTAGATGAACTCCCACTAAATTCAACATCCCTCAAGTTGTTTAGTGAACACGATCCAAATTCACCACACCTAATCCGATCATCACGAGAAGAGATGTGGTTTCAATGGTGGACAACAAAGTGTCGATCATATCATTCATATGACTCATGCTTAACCTTTCGGTTCTTGTGTTCCGAGGCCATGTCTGTACATGCTAGGCTCGTCAAGCTAGACCCAAGTATTTCTGCGTGTGCAAAACTGGCTTGCACCCGTTGTATGTGAGCATAGAGTCTATAGCACCCGATCATCACGTGATCTTTAAGTTGTATGTGCAAAACTGGCTTGGACACGACGAACTTTCGCAACGGTGCATACTCGGGGAGAACACAGTTTTTATCTTGATCTTTAAGTGAGGAATCATCTTATAATGCTACCGTCGCGATCTAAGCATAATAAGATACATAAAAGGATAAACATCACATGCATATAACTTTATGTGACATGGTATAGCCAATCCTCGCGCAATGATCTCCATCTTGTGCGTTCCGGCATGATCTCCATCACTCCACCATGATTTCCTCCACCACGAATAGCAACTACAACTATTGCTAACTACTTAGCGATAAAGTAAAGCTATTACATGGCGTATAAGAAGTTGACTCGCAGGTCATACACAATTATAAAGACAACCATATGGCTCCTGCCGGTTGTGTACTCATCGACATGCAAGTCGTGAAACATTACAAAACATGATCATCGCATACAATATACACATCACATCTTGGGCCATACCATATCACAGAAAACACTCCCTGCAAAAACAAGTTAGACGCCTCTACTTTGTTGTTGCATGTTTTACGTGGCTTATGGGAGTAGATGCTAAGAACGATTCTTACCTACGGAAAGCCACAACGGTGATATTATGGTTGCCAAACTCCGTGTTAATCCCATGACAACTATAGTGAGAGAACCGACATCCACCACCGCATGTGGAACAAGCCACACGTCAAGTGCGAGCCGGTCTCATGACGACGTCGCGTAAGGTTGGCCTGGACCGCTTCAATATCACTATCCCGCGTCATAAGAAGAACACAAACAAGAGGCTTGCAACTGAAAACATCAACGCCCGCAACAACCATGTTGCGTTCTACTCGTGAAACACATCTACGCATAGATCTAGCTCTGATACCACTAAAGGGTTTCGCGGCATAGTAAATCAAAAATTTCTACGGATGCGAACAGAGGGAAAGCCAAGATCTAATCTAGGAGATGCAATCAACGAGATAGATTGGATTAGATCTTCATACCCTTGAAGATTTGCACGGAACGTTAACGGGCGTGGGTGATGTAGTCGTACTCGCTTCTCCTCCTCGCGATCCGATACGATCTAGCACCACAAGTGGCGGTGCCTCCGTGAGATGCACACGTGCAGCACCTCGATGTCTCCTCCTTCCTCGGACCAGCAAGTATGGTGGAGATATAGATTGGATCTACAACACGACGGCGTGGTGTATATGGTGGAGAATTTACAGCAGGCTTCGCCTACAAACATCGGGAGGGAGAGAGGAAATCTAGCAAGGCGGCTAGGGTTTGGAGGAGGTGTGTGGGGTTGCGCCCCACCCTCTTTATATAGAGGCGCAGCCAGACCCTCCCAAGCCCAAAGGATAAGGAGGGGGCATGGACTCTCCTCTTCTAGAAACCCTATCTCTAGTTTAAACGATTTAAACTCTCTAGGATCGGATGGGCCCTATGGGGCCTTGTGCCCTGTCCCAATGCGGCCAGGACACTCCCTCATAGGCCCATGCCCCTCCCGGAAGGTGGGGCCACGTTGGTCCCCTTCCGAAGGTTCTAAGCTTAGACAATACCGATTAACCCGAACAATTCGAACTCCAAAAACTGCCTTATATGAATCTTATTCTCGGACCATTCGGAACCTCTCGTGATGTCCCGGATCCCATCCGAGACTCAACAAAAAATTCACAAACCAATTATCCAATCTATCCTAGCGTCGAGATACGTTAAGTGTGTGACCTGCGGGTTCGAGAATATGAGACATGATCTTCTATCCATAATCAACGGGTGCAGGCACCCATATTGACTCCCACACATTCATCGATGATCATATCGGATGAACCACGATGCGAGGATTCAATCAATCCCATATATATATTCCCTTCGTCTCGCGATATTTTACTTGCCCGAGATTCGATCGCTTGCATCGTCATACCTAGTTCAATCTCGTTCACAGCAAGTACTTTACTCGTTCGTAATCCGATATCACTTTGTGATTAACTCCTTAACCACATTCTTGCAAGCGGTGTTGATATCGACACCGAGTGGGCCCAAGTATATCTCTCGACTTGGGAGGGACAAATTCCATCTCGATACATACAACCCAATGATACTTTTCCGATCACCTGAGAGACACCTTTATGATCACCCTCTCATAGGATGACGTTTGATGACCTCAAAGCTTTCTTCCGGTACTAGGGAGTTGCATTATCTCATGGTCTAAGGAATACAATATTTGACATAGGAAAAGCTTCGCAAAGATGAACACGATGAAACGATCTAATTGCTTCGCTTAGTTTGGGTTTGTCCATCATATCATTCTCCCAATGATATGATATCATTATCAATTGACAACTCATGTCTATGATTATGAAACCTTAACCATCATTGATCAATGAGCTAGTCCTTAGAGGCGTACCAGGGACACGGTGTTGTTCACAAACCACACAAGTATTAATGTTTCCGCTTAATACAATTCTAGCATGGAATATAAACTTTATCATGAACAAGAATTATAATAATAACATCTTTATTATTGCCTCTAGGGCATAATTCCAACACCACCAAAAATGACACCTGCTACCGCGGGTTCGTTGGGCAAATCTGCCATTGCTGGGTCCGGCAATGCTTCCAAGGCTGGTGCCTTGCACACAAGTGTCGCCGCTACCCGTGCCGGGGTGGGGACTAGCCTGAAGAAAGGTCAAGTACTAACTCGTACGCTCAGTGGACAAGGCCTTGGTTATGTAGAGAGATATGCAATTGCCTGCAATGCGGTCGGCGAACAAGAAGTGAGCTCCAGTTCTGGCCAGAAACTGAAACTGGGCCCCAAGAATGTTTCTGAGATGATTCAGTAGGCCATTGCCCTGATGGCCAAAGCAGATCATGTGAATGAGGTATGCAATTTCCTTACTCTTTTGCGTACTAAGTATTTTTATATTATACATGATCCCTAGTCCCCGAGGTTACTGCCGAGTAAGGAACTGATTCGGGTGTAAGCTCAACCATTTGCATACATCTTCTGACTAGATCTTTTTTGTGTAGCTCACGCATAACAAGCGTACCAAGGTGCATCAAGCTCTCATCTGGGAGTATCGAAAGCTTGAGCTCCCTCACCAAGATCTGAAAGCTGAGGCTCAGGGCCAAAGTATTTTTCCTGCTCGGCTTGCTTTTACTTGATAGATCTATCTTTGTTTCATCCTCTTGAATCTTCCTCGTTGTCTTTTCACAGCTTCTGCCCAATCCACCATAGATGCGCTGTATAAAAAAATCAGTGATGCTGAAAGTAATTCCCTTTTCCTGAAAAATCTTATGTCTACTCAGTATTCACTCAGTTTCCATTTTTATCTCGGCAAATCCAAGATGGTTTGCTGTTACTGACGAGTCGCATGTTCTGAATAAGTAGATTATCACCAAGTCGAGTTCCAGAAGGAGCGGGACGAGGTGTCTCGGTTGAAGCAGCAGATGGCGGATATGGAGCAGAAGCACCAGTCCGAGTTGAAGGGCCTGCGCGAAGAACTTGCCGAGAAAGATGGCTAGAATGCTGCCAGTGCTGAAAAGACTAATCAACTGCTCAAGGAGGCCGACTTAGTAGTTCAGTCACACATCAAGACCTGTAAGCTCTTCAAGCAAAGGCTAAGATCTAGCAAAGCAAGCTCGACGCGATCAACTCATTTCTCGGTAGTGAGTTCTTACTCTTTTCACTATACTTTTATCCTTACTCTTTGCCCCCTTTTCCATTGTTTTTGATGTTCCTTCGTGTTTGTAGAAAACTTCCCTGAGGCTGACATGTTCTCCTTAAGGGCAATGAAAAAGGTGCGGGCTGAATCTGGGGCTCCAGCTGACTGCGAGATCACCACCGACGAGCATCTTGTAGCGCTCTTAGAGCATGTGACCACACTAAAGTCATGCGGTGTCGACTTGCTTAAGTCGGCAATCCATGCATTTAGGATGCTCTGGCCGGATGAGGATGTTCCCACGCTCGTTGAGCCCTTGGCTTCCAAGTTGCTTCTCGCTAAAGAAAGGCTGGATCAGTGGCGCGAGTCGGGAGGTCGTGTTGCAGCGGACAAGGACCTTGCTTTTGTGCTCTCCTGGTATGAGGATATCAATCTTGATGTCCTCCAACATATGAGGGCCGAAGGCAAGTGGATCCACAAACCTGATCTTATCAAGAAGCGCCAAGAGAGAGCCTATGCCATGGTAGAGTACGCTTTGGTGCACGCCTGGTGCGATGGGCCCAGCTTACTTGACCTTGGCGAGCCGCTTGTCGAGACTGTTGATGATGACGGTGTTGATAGTGAGGACACCGAGTCAGACGGTCCTGAAGACTCGGCTGATGCACCTGAATCGGCCGACGCTCCCAGCTCCAGCCCCAAGAATGCTCCATCGAGTCCAGCTACCTCTTAAGCTGGTTATATAAAAACACTTAATCCTGATGAGATCCCGGTATGCCGGGTGCAGATGTAATATATTACGCACTTATTTTTGGGTGTGTGCCTAGCTAAGGCTTGAACTTCTATTTTGCTTGAATGAAAATCATCCAAGGGCAAGTCCCCGAGTTTCATTTGCCATTTTCCTTATCCTTGAGTTTGGCTCTTGTCTACCTTTTTTGGCATTTGACATTAGAGTCTCAAAGTTCTAAGGATTCAGTTAGCGGATATGAAACTTGACAACTTGACCTAGGGTCATTCGACATACAAACCGATATATCCTGCAATGGGTTAGTTAAAGCATACATAGAGTCGACTCGCGTTTTCCCCTTTACTTATCCAGTGTTCATGTTTACTCGTCGTTGATCTTTTCCTCTTGCTTGCCATTAAGCTGTGTTTTCGGACAATAACATAGTCAAAGAGTTTATTCTATATGAGTAAACATTACTTATTCCGAGATAAGTTTAAGTGTCAATGCCAGCCGACATAAAATTTTCAAGAATAAACATGAGGAACAGTCCCCGAGTCAGTTTTTCGAGTCATACCATTTTATTATCAGCACATAGCCGGCATAAGTATCCGACATATGAGAGTTTGAGAGATACATACACTGCTTTTCCTAAGTGTAGAAAGGACGTAGCAATGCTACATTCCACAGCCTTTTAGTCTCATCACCCGATCTGTCCGCCTTGTTCTTTTGTGCTTCATGAGCATCTATTAGGTAATATGAATCATTATGCAATGCTTTGCTTACAATGAATGGTCCTTCCCATGAGGGTGATAGTTTATGCATCCCAGTTGTGCGTTGCACTAGTCTGAGCACCATATTCCCTTCTCAGAAAACGCAAGGTTGAACTTTCCGGCTATGATAGCGTCGGAGACTTTGTTGGTATATGGCGGATCTGGATAATGCCAATTCTCTTGCTTCTTCGAGTAAGTACACTCCATCTTCTCGTGCTTATTTTACCTCGGCTTCCGAGTATTGCCTTACTCTTGGCGAGTCATGTTCTATGTCGGCAGGAAAACTGCTTCTGCCCCATACACAAGGAAGAACGGCGTATAGCTTGTTGATCGATTCGGAGTTGTTCTTAAGCTCCACAGCACTGAGGGTAGTTCCTCGATCCAGCAATCAGGTGATCTCTGGAGTGGTTCCATTAGGCGGGGTTTTATCCCGGACAAAACTAAGTTGTTAGCTCGTTCAACTTATCCATTTGATTCTGGATGGGCAACTAATGCTACGTCAAGTCTTATTCGATTTTTTCCACAGAATCGAGCGAAAACTCCTTCGGCAAAGTTTGTGCCATTGTCTGTGATCACACTGTGCGGGTGACCATACCTCAGGATTATGTCTTTTAGGAATGTGACAGTTGTTTTTCCATCTAGTTTTTTAATGGGCTTCACTTCTATCCATTTGGTAAACCTGTCAACCATTACCAGTATGTGAGTCATGCCGCCCCTCACTGGTTTGAATGGTCTTACCATATCCAGGCACCATACTGCGAATGGCCAGGTGATTGGTATAGTTTTAACTCAGACACAGGTAAATGTGACTTTGACGCATAACGTTGGCAACCGTTGCATTTCCTCACTAGGTATTGTGCTTCTTCCAATGCACTTGGCTAGTAGAATCCATGTCAGAATGCCTTGGCTACCAATGCTCTTGACGAGGCATGGTGCCCACATTCTCCTTGGTGAATATCCAACAGTATTTCTTGGCCTTTCTCTGGACTTATGCAGCGTTGCAATACGCTCGTCACACTCCTTTTGTACAACTCCTTGTTAATTATCGTGTATGCTTTTGCTCTTCTTTCTGTTTGTCTTGCCAATATCTCATCATCAGGCAAAGTTCTATCCTTCAAGTAGTTGAATATTGGTTGCGCCCAGGCTAGTATCACCGGTGCCAGATATGTTTCTCCGCCAATTTCCATTGGTTCAGCCGACATATGTTCTACCGACATAACTTGAGGAGTCCCCGACTGTGATTCGGCAGCCCCTGGGTTGGGCGGAATAGTCCCCGAGTTACTTGAACCTTCCCCTGTATCAATGTCCATCGGCACATCGTCTGACTCCTGGCTTGCCGGGATGAGCCTAATTGACTCGGATTCTGGTGATGGCTTGATCGATAGTTTTCTGAGATGTTCCAATGCTACTCCTGGTGGGATTGCTTGCCGAGATGAGCCTAACTTGGATAATACGTCAGCTGCCTCGTTCTCTGCTCTAGGTATATGATGAAACTCACACCCGTCAAAGTATCCCGAAATCTGCTGCACATGAAAACGATACAGTGACATGTTTGCATCCAATGCGTCCCAATGCCCAGACACTTGCTGGATAACCAAATCTGAGTCACCAAAACACATGATCCTTTTGATGCCAATTTCATTGGCCACTTTTTATCCCATGGACAAGTGCTTCATACTCGGCTACATTATTGGATGCAGGGAAGTGGATCTGCAACACATATTTGAGCTGATCCTTCTTTGGTGATGTGAGTACTATCCTAGCACCTAGGCCCATCTTTGTCTTGGATCCGTCAAAGTGCATTCTCCAGTAATTCGGATCTAGCAGTGGTGGTTCATATTGCATTTCCATCCAATCCACGAAGAAATCCGCTACAGCTTGAGATTTAATCGCATCTCGCCTATCATATTGTGGAGTGTATGGTGCTAGATCTATGGCCCATTTTGCCACTCGGCCACTGGCATCTTTGCTACCCAATATATCCGAGATAGGTGCCTCGCATATTAACCGGATTGGATGTTCTTGGAAATAGTATTTTAGCTTCTTTGCTGCCATATACACCCCATATGTCATTTTTTGGTAATGGGGGTAATTTTGCTTTGATGTAGAGAGCACTTCGCTCAGGTAATAAACTGGCCTTTGGACTGATTTGCCTTGTTCTTCACGTTCTACCACTATTACCGCATTGGCAACTCTATTGGTTGCTGTGATATATAGCAACATTGGCTCTTTGGATAATGGGAAGCTAATATTGGTGTTGTTGCCAACATCTTTTTGAGCTCATGGAAAGCGCTATCACCTTGCTGTGTCCATGTAAATTTGTCTGATTTCTTCATCAGTTGATACAATGGTAAGGCTTTTTCGCCTAGTCGACTTACAAACCTACTCAATGAGGCCAGGCATCCTGTAAACTTCTGGACATCGTTAAGGGTTTTTGGCAACTCCATTCTTTCGATGGCCCTGATCATTGTCGGGTTAGCCTCAATTCCTCAACTGGACACGAGAAATCCGAGTAACTTTCCAGCCAGGACACCAAACGTGCATTTTTCCAGGTTAAGTTTCATCCGGAATCTTCTTAAATTTGCGAATGTTTGACGCAAGTCCTCGATTAGAGTATGACTTTGTTTGGTTTTTATTACCACGTCATCGACGTACACTTGAACATTTTTGTCCAGTTGGTCTTGCAAGTATTTTTGCATGCATCTTTGGTATGTTGCACCTGCATTTCTCAATCCGAATGGCATGGTGCGATAGCAATAGGCCCCATACGGGGTAATAAAAGATGTCTTTATTTGATCATCCGGATTCAGTGGTATCTGGTGGAAACCAGAGTACACATCCACAAATGACAATAACTCACACCCGGCAGTAGAGTCAATGTCTTGATCGATCCGTGTCAGGGAATGGATCTTTTGGACACACCTTATTGAGGTTTGTGTAGTCAATACACATGCACCACACCACTGCCACGTTCGGGTCATCCTTTTTCTTTTCGAATAAGACTGGATTTGACAACCAATCTAGGTGCAGTACTTCCATGATAAACCCAACAGCCAAGAGCCTGGCTATCTCGGCGGCTATCACTTTCCTCCTATATTCGGCAAAGCGGCGAAGGGATTGCTTCACCGGCTTTGCATTTGGACTTACATGAAGAGAGTGCTCAGCCAGCTCCCTCAGAACTCCTTGCATGTCTTGTGTGGACCATGCAAAGATATCCCGATTCTCACGGAGGAAGCTGGTGAGCTCGCTTTCCTATTTCTCAGATAGCCCAGCACCAATGGTACCTATGCTCTCTGGGAACGCCTCATCAGCCTGTATCTTCTTTGTTTCCTTGGTGGCCTGGAAAGATACACTGCCATGCGAGTTAGTGAGTGCCGGCATAGACATCTGTGCTGCCTTGGCCAGTGCTGCAACTTCCATCATTTGCTGCTTTTCCCGTGCTATGACCAATGACTCGGCCAGCAAAGATCCGGCTGAGGCGCATGCAATAGATCTCTTGTAGTCAACCTCAACTGTGATAACTCCGCACGGACCTGGCAGTTTCATCTTTAAGTAAGCAATATGAGGAGTAACCATAAACTTTGCCATAGCCGTCCTGCTGAGTAGTCATGGTATTAGCTGACCAGTTCTACCACCTCGAACTCTATGGCTTCAGTGCGACAGTTTTCTCTGTTGACGAATAATACGTCAACCCAGATCTTACCAATTGGCTCACATGACAGTCCTGGCACAATACCATGGAAAGTTGTCTTAGTTGGCTCCAACATGTTCATAGTGATGCCTAACTTGAGCATGGTATCCTTGTACATGATATTGATGCTACTGCCATCATCTATCAGTATGTTGGAGAACTTCACATTGATATCTAGGCCCATGAACGTTGGATCCAAGACAAGAGCATAACCTCCTGGCGTTGGCATGATCTTGGGGTGATCCTTTATGCTCCAAGTTATCTCCTGTTCAGACCAATGCATGTACTTTGGTATTGTCGGCATTGTGGCGTTCACTTCCATCATCCATCTCTGTTGACTTTTCTTGTCATTCGGCTCTGTGACGAACACGACATAACTCTGGTGATGCTCTCTGTACTTGTTTCTAGTCCCATGGCCGACATGAGCGTCATCACCTGTTGGGTTATGCACCTGGTGCACAACCTCTCTTCTTTCTTGGTTATGATATCTTGGCTGTCTGTTCTCATATCTATGCTCAGCTCCAACAGTTTGAGCATTTCCTCCTATGAGCGGTTGTGGGGGAGGTGGTGGTAACTGTTGAGTCGTCAAGTCCACTCTGTCTCCCTTCTGAAACCAAGTGCATTATCTTGTTGTGTGATTTGTCGGCTTACTCGGACTTGGTGTGTGGAACTTACACGGTTGATCCGACATCATTTTATAAGTATATTTCTGCCTGTCTTGATATGGCTTCCTCTGTTCATATGGATTTTTGCCATCATTCTTTGGTATCCATTGTTGTTTCCCATTTGTCCTTTGATGTTGGCTACTTCCAGCATCTGGATGATCCTGACTTACGGCTGCGACTTGAGTCGAACCATACCTGTAGTCTGGTCTTTCATCTCTTCTCTTGCTTCTATACTCAGCCCTTTCTTGGTGCCTTTGTGACCCGGCTGCGTCATAGATTTGAGTCTCAGTCATGCCATCTGTCGACATAAACAGAGGCTGAGTCGGATCTCCTAACGCATATGAGTCAGCAATCCTTATCGTTTCTGCCAAGCTTGCCGACATATCTCTTTGTAACCTTTGCCACAGTACACTTCCATGCATGCATCCTTGTGAAAACCATGCAATGGTTTGAGATTCAATTACCCCTTCACAAGAGTTTCGCATTGTGCACCACCTTGTGAGGAATTCCATGTCTGTTTCATTCGTCCTTTGCTTGCACATAGCTAGCTGTTGTAGACGATTCGGCCTCTTGTACGTGCTTGTGAAATTGCTCACGAAAGCTTCCTAGAAATCAATCCAGTTGTTGATGCTTCCGGGTGGCAAATTATTCAGCCACATCCTCGTTGGTCCTTCTAGCATTTGCGGTACATCCTGCGCGATTTTTACTGTAGTTCCATAATCTATGAGCCAGTCTTCTAGCTTTGTGCTTCCATCGTAGGTTTTTGTTCCTCTGGCCAGCTGAAAGTTTGGCATCGGTGGCTCTTTCATGATCCTTGGACCAAAACATGGTGGACCTTGCGATTCGATTAGTTCTTCCATCTTTATCCGGTCGAGCTTTAACCTTGGATCATCCAGCTAGAGATTTCTGCCTTCGAGTCTTGCTCCCATTGCTTGATACACATGATCCGGCAATTCATACCCATCATTTACCATTGCCGAGTAACCATCATTTTATCTGTTGGCGTTTGGGTCTGTAGGTTGCTGCACTGCTTTTCCCGCGCTTTGTTATCTCCTTTCGGGTTGGGCTAGTGGTGGATTCGGAGTTGGGTTTCCCCCTCCTGTCGAGTGAGTTCCACGCCTAGGTTGAGGTGCAAAGTTCTGCCCTCCATTGTCATTTTTTGTCCTGCTTGCCTTTCTCGGCCAGGGTTTTCTTGGTTCTTATTTCCCTGAGCGACATTTCTTCCTGTTCCCTGCGCACGGGATGGGTTTGCTTGGTTCATTTCCAGGTCATAAGCAACCATCTGCTTGCTCCTTCCTGAATCTACACTCTTTTCTTTTCTTTGTCTCGGCGCCGCTCCTGGTAAGGAGGCTGTATGGCCTGCTGATCTCACCGGGATTGGAGTTGCCGAGTGAACCAGCTACGACCTTCCAGCTACACCCGGATTTTCCCCGTAGCACGCTTCATTCAACATCCCTGCTGCTCTCACCAATTCATTGACTCGTTCCTGTTGTTTTCACTTTGCCTCACCCGTCAGATGGGGTAACTCGGCCATTGCCGCCTCAGTTGCTCCGAAAGTTGCTGTTTCCATGTTGTATGTCGGCCGCATAGCTGTTTCATTGTTGTTCTTTGGTGTTATCTTAGATGTTGCGTCCGCCAGCTCTTCGTTGAGGTTCTTCCTCTTAACCTTGCTACATCGAGCCGGGTCTTAGCGCCCTTGACTCGATTTGCCGAGTTGAGCTCTCAGATCGTGATATCCACATCCTGCTGTAATTGTGCTAACACCTTTGCCTTCTCCAAGACTTTTTCTTGGCCTCCTCTAATTCGGCGTGCACACGCGTCGGATATTCTGCTCGCACTACTGGTTCTGCTAGTTTTTTTATCGCTTCTTGCAACTCTTTGGCTCTTTTACTCCTATTTATGTTCTCTGCCTTCTCCAGCGGTGCTTTCGCTGTTCTCTCTGCCCTTGGCGTCTCTTCCGGGTTTTCTCCCTCAACATTCTCATTCACTACAGGGGCTACTAGAGGTGCTAGAGGGTGCGAGGGGTTTGGAGCTGTCATCATTACCTCGACGGAGACGAGTTGATGAAGTTTTCCTGCGGCGTGAACTGCAGGTGGATCCAGCGCCAGGATGACGCGCTCCAGGTATGCGTGCTCCACGCCTACCGCAACATAGACCTGGTGCTCGCCGAACTTCATGAAGCGACCGCCCCTTGGAAACGGCTTGGTCCCAAAGCAGCCCACGTTGTCGCTGACGAAGTTGAGTGCCCCGAACCTCTGGATGAGGCCGGAGTAGACGCGTTCGCCCGTCTTGGCGACGATGTTGCCCGTCCGGATGAAAACTCTAGCAAACGCCTGCTTCTGCCCCACGGTGGGCACCAACTGTCGTGGTGGTGTCACGGCAGATACCATGGGTAGGCTTAAGTTGGGGCCCGAATGGACGCTTGTCATAACCGGGGAGGGAGTGCACGGTCTAGCCGCGCATGAAGAACAAGATGAACTCTCCACACTTAGGATTTTTTATTGATGCAAGAGGTTTACAAGTGCTCCTAGAGCTGTTTGAGCATAGCCTCATGGCACTAGTTTTCTACTTGGTCCAACCTCCTTAAACCCTAGCTATGCCCCTCCTTATATAGGCGATGGCCAGCTAGGTTACATCCCTTTGGGTCCTAGGGTTACTATTTGGATCTTTGTCCTTACTATGCGGGCCGGGTCATGGGCTAGCCCTGAGCCCTTGACCTAGTCGATAAATCCATCCAGCTAAAGGTCTTCCCGTACGTTGCCTCTAGCTCTTTTGGCGTCATACGGTGACTTTGTACATCAGCCCTTGCTTTGGGCGTCACCCAGCTCCTTTTGTGTCACCCGGCGTCGCCCTTCTCTTTTGACCATGCTTTACCATGGCCCCTCCCGAATCTTACTCGGAAAGCCGCCACGCGTCCTTTCTGACTCGGCCTTCCCATGTGAGACTCGGCTCGTTGCTTCCTGCAAGGTAAACAAACTTGTCTTATACGGGCCAACATAATTCTTATGTCGGCCACACGCGACCTTCATACCCGGCCGTTGTTACCCGGCCTCAGACATCTTTGATTCGGCATAAGCCAAGCTGGGCAATGTTTTACCCCTTATGACCCTACCGGGGATTATCCCCCCGACACTTCCCCTTCTGGTCCGGTGAACCTTCTAGACCCTTCTAGATCATTCTGGTGAAAACACCGAAATCTTTCCCGAACTCCGAAACTGGACTTTCCTTATATGAATATTATTCCCTGGACCATTTCGGATCTCCTTGTGATATCCCGGATCCCATCTGAGGCTCCCAAAAACATTCGATCTTCCTACTTACATTCCATATCTTCTAAACAACATCGAATCCTTAAGTGTGTCTCCCTACGGTTCGTGAATTATGCAGACATGACCGAGACTCTTCTCCGATCAATAACCAATAGAGGAATCTGGAAATTCATATGGATCCCACATATTTCTACGATTACTTTGTGATCGAATAAACCATTTACATACGATACCAATTTCCCTTTGTCTCGCGATATTTTACTTATTTGAGGTTTGATCGTCGGTATCTCTTCATACCTAGTTCAACCTCGTTACCAATAAGTACTCTTTACTTATTCCTGTGATATGTGATCCCTTGTGATCCAGTGACATGATTGCAAGCTAATTGGATGACATTCCACTGAGAGGGCCCAGAGTATATCTATCCTTAATATGGATGGACAAATCCCACTCTTGATTCATGTGCCTCAACACATACTTTCCGAACACTCAATGCCACCTTTATAGCCACCCAGTTATGGTGTGGTATTTGATGTCATCAAAGTATCCATCCAGTGATGGTGATTAGCATGATCTCATGGTCGAAGGAATTAGGTTACTATGTATCAGAAAGCTTATAGCAAACGAACTAATAAAATGACTTGATCTTTATGTTACGCTTATCTATAGGAGTATGTCCATCACACCATTCTCATAATGATATGATCTTGTTGTTAACAACATCTCAATGTTCATGATCCGGAAACCACGATCATCTATTAACCAACAAGCTAGTATTACAAAGAGGCTTTACTAGGGACTCTAATAAGTTTACAAATCACACAAGTATTAATGTTTCCGGTTAATACTATTATAGCATGAATGCAAACATTTATCATAAACACAAAGATACAATTATAACTAATTTTATTATTGCCTCTAAGGCATATCTCCAACAACAAGAGACTGCCAAACAAGACTAGAGGTGGCCCGGTTCTTGCCAATAGGAACCCAGAAGTCCACAAAGAATTATTGACGGTAAAACTGGAGAGAAGGTCCAAGTTTATAGCACACCAGTGGAAAATGCTACAGCTGCTCGAGCTATCCTCGCCAATGATTCGTCTCCAGAAGAGGTCCAGCAGTGTGTGGCACTCCTCGACAAAGGACTACAATGAGAAACGGTAGCATCATTCGGTGGTGGCCGACATCAAGTCGGAATTACATCACCGATGCGGTCATGATACTGATATAAGACCCCAAAGGGATACGGATCAACGTCCTAGCATTGTTCCTCGGGAAGAATAAAATTCAAGAACCGGCTCAAACAGTCATCATCGCAGGGCCGTACGGGATTGGTCTGGAGTTATTCCGGCTGCATCCCAAGATGCTGCAAGGGCACTAGTCCCTCATCAACCCCATCGTCGGCAGCACCGACACAGGAAAGACCTAGAAGTGTGGCGCCAGCAAGAGCTGGACCGACAAAGAATGACGCCTCCTAGGCACACCAGCTATCCGACTGATAACAACGTCAGACGAAGAAACAACGAAGATCGCCCTGAGTCAAGCAGGAGCTCGTCGGAATCAACATCAGAGCCAACATAACGAAGCTCCAGGACCCCGTCGCTCAGCCGGAAATAACCCACCAGGGCCACCATCACCGCCCAGTAGTGACCATGAAGGATCTCATCGCAACCATGGAAGTCACAGGGGTGGAGAAGGCAATGTCGGAAGAAGAAGCAGGATTCCGACTCCATCGCCACGCAGGCGCAACGAGCAACCAAGGTGTAGGTCACTCTCGCCCAATGACGCTCGCCATGGAATCCGATTAAACATAGAAGTGCGGCTGTATGAGGTGGAAGACGTGTATGTGGGACCCAAATGCTTAGGACCACGTATTTTTCAGACAAAGTTTCCGGTTGACTTCGGCATAACCAAACACATTCAACCCTATGACGGTGCATCTCGCCCAGATACTTGGCTCCAAGATTTTTTCCAGGCTTGCTGCATCGCCAAAGGAGGAAACAATCTAGTTGCAATTCGATATCTCCTACTTATGCTGCGGAAGACGGCTCAATCTTAGCTCAATGAACTGTCAGAGAACTCGATTCATGACTGGTATGATATGCAAAGTGCATTCTTTTCAAACTTGGAGGGAACATACAAGAGGCCATGCACAATCGGAGACTTGCAGCGTTGCACTCAAAGACCCGAAGAAACTTGCCGGGATTACTTCGAACGATGGATCGACACGAAGAACTCCTATGAAGGAGTAAACAAGAAAACCACGATTGAATCCTTCATCGTAGGACTCTCAGTCGGATTACTATGGCACAGACTGAAGCGTGACCATGTTACTGACTTGGAGCATAGTATCTTGATCATAGATAACTATAACTAAAGTAGTGCTATAAATTTGACTTTATCTTGTCTAGTAATCAGATTCACTACAACAGAATGAATAAATAAAAGTGCCAACAACCGCTGGAATTGGGATGTCTCGCGCTATTTGTATCTGACTAGTAAGTATTAAAACTACAACGGAATGGTTAACTAAAATTGTCCTCTCCTTATGATATGAGGATGACTCATGCTATCTATATCTTACTAGTAAGTGCTGCAACTATAATGGAATAAATAAAATTGCCAACTATGTGAGTTCCTCGGTTGGACTTCCTGTTTGGTCTCGAGGGGGAAATATAAGTATGGGTATGATTGGTATTAGTATGCTGTTGGTCTCTCATAGGTTTTTTTACCTCTCTCTGATAGCCAACAGTTATATTGAGTCTATATAGGTTGTTTAGGGTATGCTGCGCTGCCGCTTCAGTCGACCATACCTTGTAGGCGAGAGCCGTCGAATTTTAAGTCTCGCCGTGTACCGGCCTTAGTACTGACTGCTTTATTTTTCTTTTGCCCTTTTTTGGCACCCCTTTTGTTGTGGCAGGTTTGAAATCGACGTCGTTTGCAGAGTTATCCTTCTGGATTGGCCTGTTTAGGGTTATGTACGCCGTTGGTTATTCTCCAGGGCTCTTAGCCCCATTTGCTTCTTATTCGTATTCGGATGTGGTATCGGTTTTAAGGTGTTTTGGATCTTTGTACTGTAAATCTGTATTCTTGACTCATTGGAGTTATTGTTGTATATATTTGTTCTATGGGTTTCATCCTGGATTAATATGTAATGGTATTACTTTGTTTTCCACCTATACGAAAGTGCCTGGTGGACACCTTTGAATCGTTTCTATGTGGGTTTGGCAGTAATCGCTAAAACTTGCATATAGCCGATCTAAGGATGTTACACGCGTCTTATTCTCCCCTCTTTCCTACTAGAAATGTGCCATCCGGCACCCCTCTAGCCCCTTTCTTGTGTTGGGTTTGGTCTGCGGGCACCGGATAACGGAACAGGCTGTTGCGTTGGCGCCAAAACAAATTTAAGGGTGGACTGATGCGGGTAAGAGCATCTCTAGTGGAGCCCTTAAACACTACTCACGATTTACAGGTTTGAATTCATCAGCGCAGATCGGAGCCCGTGAAATCAACCCGCAAATTCAAATTTTAAAACTCCGGCGAGAAAACACTAGTTCTTCGGCAGATCGAGCAGTTCATACAAAAAAACATCAAAATCATAGGAAAAACTTAAATAGGGGGGGGAGATCTCGCCAGGGACGCGTCCATGTGTGGCCAATATCAAGCTCTCTGTGAAGACCGGAGCCCCGCACTAACCATCTAGTCGTCGAGGACGACGACCTCCACCTCCATCTCCTCGTCGGCGCTGCCTCCGGATCCGCCCGCGATCGCCTCGGTCTCCACCTCCTCGGTGCGTCGGGCCAAGGCGATGGCGGCCTCCTCGCCGGAAGGGGGTAGGAGAGCTCGCGGCGCCTCCTCGCCGTAGACCCCTGTTGATCCAGCGGGGCGCCGCCCGGCGCTTGGCCCCGATGGATCATACTAGCTTCGTGGCCGCCTCGTCGGAGCAGGGATGCGGGGACGACCACGGGAGCGGTCGTCATCCACCACCTCCTCCGCCGCCGCTACGGGCCTCCTCTCTGCCCGCATCCAGCGTGCAACATTGACATGGCGAGGGGGCCGTCGTCGATCTGCAACTGCCGTGGCCTGATTCGCTTGCCGGAGGAGGTTGGTCTGGGCGGTGGCGACATGGAGATAGGGTTTGCTGTGCGGCGGCGGCATGCGGGTTGGAACCCGTATTCGTCCTCACGCACACTACTTCTAGAGGCTGCGGAGGGTGGTTTAAGGGGGCCGTAAAAAAAATACGGGCCAAGATCTTTACTGAGCTCGGTTAGCTTGGCGTCTTAGCCCAGCGGCCAGAACGGCCACCGACACGGGCACGCAAGACGCCCTAAGCGGGCTGGCAAGACGGCCAGCGCCCGCCTAGCTCACGTGTCGTGCCGGGTCGGCCCCGGGCCTAGCCTCAAGGCCCGGGCACGGCACCGGCACTTAATGGGCCGGCCCGTGGCACGTTTAGTCCATGAAGCACGCGGGCCTGTTAGAGTGGCCCGTCCGATTTATCCTATAAAAAGGTCGAATAGGTACAGAATCACAAACGTTGGCATGGTCTGTTGGTTGAGCTCTCACTAAGAGAGCCATAGGTTGCGAGTTCGATCCCCCCATCCCTCTTATTTTACACATATATCTAATTTTCAGCTATTGGTAGGCTTGGCGGGCCGTGTCCGGCTTGTGCCTGGCTATTTTCGCGGGCCCACGGACTGGCCCGCCCAAAGACGGCCCGTTGGCCAGGTTTGGCCCACGGCCCGACCTCCATCGGAGATGCTCTAAAGAAGTAGACCGCCTGGTGCGGTTTTCTGGTTGGCATATACATTACCCGGATGGCTAGAGAGTAGAGACCCTTGTGGCCTTGCTCCCTTTCCGAGTCTTCAGATACTCTCGCGTCTAGTCTACGAGCTCCATCCACGGCCAACACCGACATCCATGCTGTCTCAATGCACCCAGTACGTGCTCCCGCCATCCTCGCCTCTCGCGCCCTCGTCCGCGACAACCAGCGCATAACAGCTCTCGCCCGAGCCGGCGACCTTGCCGCCGCGCGCCGGGTGTTCGACGCCATGCCCCGCCGCGACGTCGTCTCCTGGAACGCGCTCCTCACCGCGCTCTGGCGCGGCGGCCGCGACCTGCCCGCGGCGCGCCGCCTCTTCGACGACATGCCTTCCCGCAACGTCATCTCCTGGAACTCTGTCGTCGCCGGCTGCCTCGCGCACGGCGACCTCGCCGCCGCCTCCGCCTACTTCGCGCGCACGCCGCGTCGCAACGTGGCCTCGTGGAACGCTATGCTTGCCGGGCTGGTCCGGCTCGGTCGTATGGAAGACGCGCGGAGACTGTTCGGTGAAATGCCCGAGAGGAACGTGGTGTCGTACACCACCATGGTAGACGGTCTCGCCAGACGTGGGGAGGTGGCGAGGGCACGTGAGGTGTTTGAAGAAATGCCCGAGAGGAACTTGGTGTCATGGGCAGCGATGATTAGTGGGTATGTTGAGAACGGCATGTTCGATGAGGCAAGGAAACTGTTTGAAGCGATGCCAGAGAAGAATGTTGTGGCATGCACTGCAATGATTACTGGATATTGCAAGGATGGAGATGTGGAGAGCGCCAGAAGGCTCTTTGATGGGATTCGTGTCAAAGATGTCATCTCTTGGAATGCCATGATTACAGGTTGAGATTCTTTTCTCATCATGCACCTTGTCTAATACTTACTACAGTCCTACTCCTTATGAAGATCTAAGAACCGTGGTGTTGCTGACATGCATCTTTCTAATGTTTCATCTTTAACTGTACACCAAGCCATGGTGCCTGTCGACATTTTCAAGCTGGTGTTGAGGTTGTGAATCAGTTATCTCACCTACTTGTGTCAGTCGGTGCATTTTGAGTTATGATTGAAAATTGGCTTTTGTTGTTTGTTTCGTTTAAACACTTCACAATATATAGTGGCAAATATAGAAGTCAATAAAGTTTATTGTTCTCTCAGAAATCTACGAAATTTATGTCTATTGATTTTTTAATTGCTAGGAACTCATGCTTAATTTAGATATTTTTAATGTTTTGAATACACTCGATTGCACTCTGAAGTACAATACCGCAAGATTGTTTGGTTGGACTGGTGAAGTCTTGAAGCCTTGGACTAAAGCTTTCAAACCTTTAACTAGTGTGTAATTAATTCCTATATTGTTGTTGAGGTTCTTGACTGAGAGTCATTTCACCTAATTTTTTGTATAGGGGATCTAGCAAACATAATAAAAGACAAAATCTGTCTTCCTCGATCTCTTCTTTTCCTCCGCATGCTGCCACTGACCCTTTGAAAATCCTCACATTTCACTTTTCCATATTTCTGCAGGATATGTTCATAATGGACACGGAGAAGAAGCTCTGAAACTGCACATCATAATGTTCAGAGAAGGTGCAAAACCAGATCACGCGACTCTTATTGCAATCCTCACAGCATGTTCTGCTCTTGCTTTGCTCAGACAAGGAAGATCAGCACATGCTATTTCCATCAAAACAATGTTAGAATCTAGCACATCTTTTTGTAATGCTTTGATGACAATGTATAGCAAGTGTGGTGATGTCCGTGAGTCAGAATTAGTCTTCATAAATCTTAAAAGCCAGGATATTGTTTCGTGGAACACAATAATTGCTGCATACGCACAACATGGTAAATATCAGAAAGCTATTTCTCTCTTCCATGAGATGGAAACACGTGGACTGATACCGAATGATATTACCATCCTTAGTGTGCTATCAGCATGTGGGCATGTTGGCATGGTGGACGACAGCTTAGAAATATTTGATCTTATGTCATTCAAATACGCGATATCACCAAAAGCTGAACATTATGCTTGTATTGTGGATATATTGGCCCGAGCAGGACAGTTCGAGAAAGCATGTAGTTACATAGAAGAGATGCCATTTGAAGCTGAGAAGAATGTTTGGGGTGCGTTGCTGGGAGCTTCCAAAACTCATGGTAATGTGCAATTGGGTGAACTTGCTGCAAAAATGCTTGTGCAGTCAGACTCAGGAAGTTCAGGGCCTTATGTGATGCTTTCAAATATATATGCTGCTGCTGGCATGTGGGGTGAAGTCAATCGAGTAAGAGGCCAAATGAAGGACAAAGGTGTGAAGAAACAACCAGGATACAGCTGGACTGAGATTGCTAATAAAGTTCATATGTTTGTGGGTGGTGATGCATCTCATCCAGAGATGAACAAGATCATTTCCGAGCTGAGAAAAATCAGCGTTCATATGCAAATGATGACCACTGGAACTCATATGATGGTAGAGCTCACACAAGAATGTGGATAGTGCTTTTCATACCCTTCATGCTCTCATGCCATTCGCAATATCTGCTCTATCTGAATCTCTGTTAGTGACTTCAAGGATCAAATTTACAGGCAAATAGATTGTACATCTCGGGGACATGGATGTCCTGCATAACATTTAAACTGACGAGTCTAATGGATGTTTCAAGGATCAAATTTACAGGCAAATAGATTGTACATCTCGGGGACATGGATGTCCTGCATAACATTTAAACTGACGAGTCTAATGGATGTTTCAAGGATCAAATTTACAGGCAAATAGATTGTTCATCACGGGGAGATGGATACCCTGCATGACATTTAAACTGATGAGTCTAACGGATGTTGCTACTAGTCTATCATGATAAAGCTGGGGGTCTTACCTTTAATGAAAGAAGGGGTCCTGGCGTTTGTAAAAAAAAGGTCGAAAGTAGAAGTTAGAAGAAACAGTTATTAAAGGTAATCACCACAATCATTTTTACTGATCATGAAAATACTTTTGTTCTCGATGATAGAACAATCTTGATCCAGTTTTACCTAGGCATTTCCAGTTGCAGGTTATGTAGCAACCTTGGCTGATATAAACAGATGGTTGTCAGGTCAGTTATCCCAAGGGAAGTGCTATATTTTTTCAGACGTGCCAATGTTCGGTACTCCACAGAATCATCCACGTATTTGTAGAAATCACATATTGGGGTATGCTTGACAGTGTTACTTTGGTCCATTTGGACATAAGGGACTAGTGCTCCGGTGAAATATACATCACTAACATTACAAAAGGTTGATCTTCTGTGAGCTCTTTGTTCCTCTTTTGTGCACTATGGTACCATTAAATGGAATTAGTTTCATTACCGCCAAATTCAATCCACAAAGGATCTTCAGTAGCATAGATAAATTAAGCTTCATGAACAACCTTCTTAGAGAAGAGAACAGTAGGTACAATGGGGTTGCTTAAATGGTAAAGTCATTTGTGTACTGATATGAGAGGTCCGGCATTTTCCTTGGCAAAACATTTGTTCTAGTTTCTTCGCAAATGAGAGTTTAGTAGCTGCATGCTTTATTTTGCTTTGGATAAATCGTGGACTGATGGTTTTCTATTTTAATGTCACAGCACATAAACAATAAACTTGCAACACATAGACAATGATGGTCAGACCTGGGCAACTGGGTATTTTATTTGGCCTGATCAAAACTATTTTTGTTACCTGTAAAAACTACTCTCTCTGTCCCAAATTACTTGTCTCAACTTTATCTAGATTCACATGTATCTAGACACATTTCAGGGTGTAGAGACATGCGAATCTAGACAAAGTTGACACAACTAATTTGGGACAGAGGGAATATTATGTTTAGAGAGCAAAAGACCAACATTGATTAGGCAAGTTCAATGTAAATACTGAAAATCTTTGCTGCTGTAGATTTATTAATGAAGTATTTTCCTAAATCATAAACTGGTTCTGCAGACTGTATTGACAAGACAAGGACTGCTCAACTGCATAGTGCTAGATTTCTGAATTAGTCTGAAAGAATACGAGAATTTCCACGTCAAGATTTTAGAGGTAACCGATTGAAATGTGCAGGAAGCATATGTCAAACACCATATAAAGTGCTGGTTTTCATATTTTGACTATCTGTATGCCTTGCATGTATGATACATTCTTTGTAATTACATATGTAAAACTGAATGGAAAAGGGGTTTACTTTGCACTTGGAGCATCTCATTTTGACAAGCATTACAAATATCTTGAGTTTCAAGGGAAGCAAAATGTGAAGGTTTATACTTATATTTAGAAACTGCCTAGTGCCTAAGGATGCTAGACTACACTTTGAGGGTTTCTTTTCTTCATTATGTCACCAAATTTCCTCAGAATTGTCCTCTTGTTCTGCCTTGCAGGACTCCTAATATCCTTTGGATGAGATCTTTCAGCATCAGAGTACATATCATCTGCTGTGACATACCTTCCTTTCCTCTCGCCTCCCACGGGATCTCTGGGTGATGCTTCTGCTGAGGTTCTGGCTGAGTCTGAACTGAACATAGCATCAATCATATCCTTCAATTCTTTAATGCTACCCTGTGCAGCAGCCTCACTTACCTTCAAGGACTCGTATTCTTGCACGATGTTCTTTAAGGTACTGTCTTTCTCAGACATGTCTTCGTGAAGCTGGGAGTTCTCTACCCTGGCAATCTCCAAGGATTCTCTTGCTACATTGGCTTCATTAACCGCATGCTTAAGCATTTCCCTCAACCTGGAATTCTCATCTCTGATCACCCTCTGTGATTCAAACAATTTGTCATTCTCTTCCTTTGCTTTGTTCACCTCCCCCTCAAATATCTTGATGCAATCAAGGAGTCCCCTCTCTTTCTCTTTTGATGCTGCTGTCAACTCATCTGACTCAAACTTCAGTCTCCCTGCCTCTTCCTGTGCCAACCAGAGCTTTTCCTCCATGCTTTCCAGAGAGGCCTTTGAGATCTCCACTTCAGTTCTTGCACTTTTCAACTCAGCTTGCACCAGTGAGAGCTCCGCATTTGCCTCTCTAGCCACCGTAGTTTGTTCCTTCAAGGCTATTGCTAAATCATCCATGGCTTTCTTGCACTTCTCCTCAGCTTCGACAGCCAACTTGAGCTGACGCTGTAGTGATAACGTCTCTACCTCAGCAGGATCAGCAAAGGAGAAGGACATCACACCCCTTCTTCTGAAATTCTTGGCTGGCTGCCTACCTGGATTAGAGGACAGTGCAGTGAAGGCCTCCAGGCTCTTGTTATTATCTTGAAGGGAAGCTATTTGAAGCTTGGCCTCCTCCAGAGATACCTTGGTTTGTTCAAGCTGTTTTGTTTGGGCCTCCAGCGACACTAGCATTTGCTTCTCTGAATCCCTGGATGCCCCCAGTTCAATTTCCAACTGCTCTAACCTGTGTGCAAGGTCCAACTGGTCGTCTCCACTGCCTTTTAACTTGTTCTTCTTATTGCTTTTCTTGACCTCTTCCATCTCATCCAGGGAGCGCACTTTCTCCTGTTTCTCCTTTACCAGCTCCTCCTGCAACTTATTCAATTGCTCTTGCATATCTGATGCCTCAGAGAAGCGCGGTTTGGAAACTTCATTACCACTAGAAGATGACTTGAAGCTGTAACAGAAAAACAAAGCAAAGGTGGTGTTGGTTCATCGATTGGTGACAGTAATCGAAACAAGAAGATACATAAAAAATTCAAAAGAAACATAGATTCCATGGAACCCTGCGATGCCGCAACCATGATTCATGTTCGTGATTCGAGGATCTAGATAAGAAAACTCGGGAAAAGCTACAATACTCTACCTGGACTTGAAAGAGAACATCTTCACCGGTGAGGAACCCTGCCGCAAGCCCAGGATCAACCAAACGTGCCACCTGGGTTGCTCCTATAAAAAACCCAAGTCTTTTCTGTGAAACAGATGCAGAAGCAGGGAATCAGGTACTGCAGCGAGAAGGCGTGTGTGCATACCGGAGTCCGGAGGAGACTATGGTTGTCTCTCGGGCCGAGAGACCTTTTCTTTATGATGAAACTTCAGAAGCGGGGCAGGGAAGTAGAGATCAAACACCGTGTCTTCTGTGCCTGTTAAAGAAAGGGGAAAGATGAATCGAAGACTTCATTGGATGGTATTGAAACGGTCGTACTGCAAGAGCCTCCTTGAAGTTGAAGGGAAGCACGTACAGAAGCGGTCTACTTTTGTTTTCTACTAATGGGAGTGGATATTTTTGTCTCGCATCTCTTTTTTATTTGGGATACAGCCTTACCAGTTGAGACGTGCTTCTATGGCCTGAACGTCGGCATCAGTTGGCCCAGCAGTCAGTCAGCCAAAGACACCATAGGTCGGCTCCGTTCAGAATTTTGCAGTTGGAATTGTTGCGGTGAAGAATGACACCACCACACCAGGCAGTAGGATCCTCTTTATAAACGACGACTTGGCCTGCCCTTTCCCCTTCCTCACCCTTTCCTCGCGTTTTCAAGACTTCACTATTCTAGAATTTAATTAAATATTTCTCTTTGGCGTACACATATTGTCCATTGAATTATTGGATTGTTTTGATGACATACTTTTAAAAGGGGAACTATATGGATTAATGTTGTGAGGTGCACATTTGATACTTGACAGAATTTGTTCTACGACCTTTTAATACCCTGCTGCTCACATTTAACTCTTCCCAAAATGTCCAAGAATTTCGTAGCTGTGGATGAACAACGCCAGCCCATTCCGCTGTTAATGGGAAGCTGGTTGCAGCATGCCGACGAGGATGTACTCGAGCAAGCCGAACATAGACGTGAGGTGGAGAATTTTCGTAGCTGTTGACAATTCCTAAAAGTTCGGCAGTAGAAATTTTCCAAAAAAAGAAAATTCGGTACCTTGACCAAAAGGGAAATCCAGCCTTCCCAGATGGGCCTAAGTTGGGTCTGTTCGGACTGTTTGTAATTTTTATTATCAGGGAAATCCAGCCTTCCCAGATGGGCCTAAGTTGGGTCTGTTCGGACTGTTTGTAATTTTTATTATCATAGGCCTACACCAGAAAGGTAGGCATGTTTTAACGCCCGATCCATACGGTGAGTGTTGCGATCACGGATCTCATGATACACATAAAGAAACTCATCGAAGGATGTTGGCTATGGCGTCAGCTCAACTAGTTGACCCTCAAATTTTCAGCCTTGGTCATAGAGTATATAATCACGCTCATTATCAACGTTATGTTGTGCATGACCACACATGCGATTATTACCTCCCACATAGTCTCATCGCTCCTTGTTCTAGCAGGTGCCGAACAATAACCCTCCGAGACTGGAGCACACCAAATACCTGTTCCACATCCTTCCTGCAACCCTCTCGTTCCTTCGCAAACCTAGTCCCTTATGTCCAAATGCTCCAGTGCCTCACTATATGATCAATGGATATGCATATGACAAAGAGTATTCTTGAGGATTATCTCCACAGGTGTTGCCGAATTAGGATAGATGCCCTCGGCTAAATAATACTCTTTGTCATATGCATATCCATTCATCATATAGTGAGGCACGGAGCATTGCCTTCTATAAGCCTCAAGAATACCTAGGAGGGTAAGAGCGCATTGATATCATTGTTAGAACATGTCATGCTAAAAAGAATGCCAAATCCAAAGATCTTGTGATGCAACGGCCCTAAGTATCATGATGCATACTTCTGCATGGCCTGATATTATCTCTGACAAATAAAAGGACAATTATTCTACTTCCAATGAAGGCAACCTATGCTTCCTAACATCCCAGGAAACTCCTTTTCTAGTTGATGGACAAAAGTTATGCAGTGTCATCAACATTTGGCTCTCTTAGGTAAATATCACCGAAATTGCAATCACCGCTTTGCAGGATTTATACGTCGACTCAAGGCAAGTGGTCTCGCTCGTGCACATGTACTCATTCACTAGATCAATGAATACTCCATAAACAAGCATGTGAATAGCAGCGGAACATTTCTAGTAAGAAGTGAAGCCAATCTTACCAGTGCAATCATTCTTGCATTCGAAGTATGGATCGAAGTCCCTCAAGGCATCAAGAATTATCAAGAACAAGTTCCTTGACACCTGAATACGCTGAAATATGTGCTCTGAGTATTATGGTTCCGTAGGATGGAAGTAGTCCATGTACAACCGTTCATGTACACCTTCTAGATCACGCCTCAAGTTGCCTTGCGACCCTTCATTGAGCCCTGGCAGATGGGTACTCTCTCAGCATGGTCATGGATGAGGGTTCCCGCTACCATCACGATCTCCCCGTATCATTGTCGAAGTCATCATTGGACGATGTTACATAACATGCTTGAAGAGGAACTTGATCAAGTCTGAGCTAGTTGCCATCGGTCCGACTGTGCAAATGGCCGAACAGGTTATGCGCGTCGCGGTTCAACGACGAGTCCGAGATTACTGCCGCCAAAATGGCCTTGTCCTGCCCAGATCCCAAAAGAAATCCGAAGCAAGAAAAGAACCCCGACGATAGCGTGGTCTAAGGTAGTGATGGTGACTAAGACAAAGGCATGGCTCAACGGTAGGGACAGTTCCGCTTGTCGAGCTCTTCCGGTGGTTCACCAATTGGTACCAAAGCCAGCAAGAGGTCTGTCTGTGAGGTTGGCAAACAACGGCCGGCGACAAAGCGGCTACGGCGATGGCTAATAGTGGCAGAAGCGTCTCTAGCGCACATGGGTGGAGGTCGATTTGGGGTGGAATGACTATCAAAGAATGGTATAGGGAAGGAAAAGAGGGTGACACACCTAGACGTGTGTGCTATCTCGGCCGACACAAAGCAACCCAAATTGGCGCACGAAATGGGTCATCGTTGACTGGTCCGGGACACTCGGTCTATTTGAGTTGCACCGATGGGCCGCATCGCCTATCAGTTTTTGGACATGTCGGGCAGCGTATGGTCACTTCGGTCGGCCCGGTGGAGATTCCCTAACGTGATTTGACCCAAACTGATCGGTGCTTATTTTTGTGTTCGTCTAGATTCATTTCCACCCTAAATTTGAGGTGGATTTACATCCAAACGAACCCTCTGAGGATTGCCACATTGCCCTCCCCTGGTCTTCCCGCTAGTGGAACCCGGCAACCCACACTACAACACGGAGCCTAGGCGCTAGCACTTATAGACGCCAAGGCACAGCCTTAGTCGACGCGGTCGTGCCGGCGCGGCAAAAAAGGCCGTCAGGGATAACTGCGTTGGGGATTCACGAACGGTGACGGATTTTTTGACGTGGCACAACGTCATCCGCCGAACTAGCGCTTTAGCAGCCTGGCAGAGGATATGCCTCATTACATTAATGAAGACGACAGAAATTTAATGCCATATCATGTATTGCAAATATCGTGGTTTGTACAACATCACCTATCTAGATAATTAATTATAGTACCATTAATAAAAGTAAGCAGTTTATAGTTATTAATTTAGTTAGCTAATTGCATTCAAGTCGAAGATTCAATTTTATTGAAAGGATATTTATTATATCACATTACACTGCGACCACTTCTTACAAGGACCTATTCCTTGTATTTGACTTCTTTTCTAAAGAGAAAAGCGCTCCCAAAACAAACTAAGAAAGTAAAGAACTAAAAACTATCTACAACTAAACTAATTCTTCCACTTATCTTAATGATAAGTGGATAAACCTACCTAATCTAATCTTGAGCGCTTCTCTATTCTACTAACACCATACTCTAAGAAAGGTAGCAATAGGTCCACCATCCTCGAACGAGGATGCTTTCATGGCGACGAGGACGACTACAGAGGCAGCAACGACAACGGCAACAGAGGCATGTCCGTAATCCTCCACACAAGCTACAATGACCGCATTGCCGTAGATCTAAAAGAGATAGCAGATCGATTAGAGAGATAACATGATGTAACTGTAGATCGGTTAGAGAAAGAACAAGATGCAACATCAGATCGACTATAGAATACCATGATGCAACAACAGTGACGAGGATTTGACTCGTCAATGCCCATTTTTATGTACTTGGGGTTTGGAGAAGATGGGGATGCTGGAGATCGCGAGACGGTTAACAGACACGCAACAAGGAGACACAAGGTTTGTAGGGTTTCGTAGCATGGAAAACAAAAAATTTCTATCGCATACAAACAAACAAGCCAAGATCTATCTACTAGATTGTAGCAACGAGTCGATGGAATAACTTACCCTCGAAGATTCCAAAGTGTTTAACGAGAGCGGATTCTCGTGGGTGATGTAGTCGTACTCTTCCCGATCTCAAGATCGTGTAGACGATCCTTCCCAGGCTGCGTTCGGCGGTGCTTCCTTGATCGGTCACACGTTCGGTACTCGGAAGACCTTCCTCTCCCTTGTTCCAAAGAGCGGAGGTTGTAGCACTCTCCTCGCGATTCCCAAAGACAACTGGCGTGGTACAGGAGTAGAGGGAGATCATGAGCCGCCTTAAGCCGAGCGAGTATGGTGGAGTATGAGAGAGTTCCTCGGCGGTCTAGGGTTTAGACACACCAATTAGAAGGCTCTAATGGAGGCTAGGGAAATTAGAAGCTCTAAACCAAGCGGCTCTAAACGGAGGCTAGGGCTAGGGTTTAGATTTAGAGAATAGGAACTTGTGTGTCTAGAGGAGGAGAGCCACTCCTTATATAGGTGGAGGGCAGTGGCGCCAGGAGGAGTCCCTCCCAACTCGGCTTGGAGGCGTCGCGGTTGGAGGAGGATTCCTCCCAACTCGGTTTCCTCTCTTTCCTCTTTCCCTCTTTCCAATTTTAGCCGTTTGACTTTTCAAACTAGCTATTTGACTTTTCAATTTAGGATTCAATTTAATCCTTTATTTGGAACAGCGAGGACACTTAGTACATGATGTAATCATTCCAATATGCAATGGCACATTCATGTACCCTTCCCTCCGAGTGCGGACATTAGGAACCTTCTAGAACATTCCCGATGAAAACACGGAATCATTCCCGAACTCAAACGGGACTTTCCTTATATGAATCTTATTCTCGGGACCATTCCGGATCACCTCGTGATATCCCGGATCCCATCCGAGACTCGAAAACATTCGGTCTCTTTCTCATAATACCATAACTACTCAAACAACGTCGAATCCTTAAGTGTGTCTCCCTACGGTTCGTGAATTATGCGGACATGATCGAGACACTTCTCCGAACAATAACCAATAGAGGAATCTGGAAATTCATATGGCTCCCACATATTTCTAGATTACTTTGCGATTGAATGAACCACTTACATACGATACCAATTTCCCTTTGTCTCACGATAGTTTACTTATCCGAGGTTATGATCGTGGTATCTGCATACCTAGTTCAACCTCGTTACCGATAAGTACTCTTTTCTCGTTCGTGATATGTGATCCCTTGTGAGCGTCACATGCTTGCAAGCCAATTGGATGACATTCCACCGAGAGGGCCCAGAGTATATCTATCCGTCATATGGATGGACAAATCCCACTCTTGATCCATGTGTCTCAACCAATACTTTCCGAACACTCAATGCCACCTTTATAGCCACCCAGTTACGGTGTGGTGTTTGATGTCATCAAAACATCCATCCGGTAAAGGTAATATGCATGATCTCATGGTCGAAGGAATTAGGTTACTATGTATCAGAAAGCATATAACAATTGAACTAATGAAATGACTTGATCTTTATGCTACGCTTATCTATAGGAGTATGTCCACCATATCATTCTCCTAACGATATGATCTTGTTGTTGATAACATCTCAATGTTCATGATAGGGAAACCACAATCATTTATCAACCAACAAGCTAGTGATGTATAGAGGCTATACTAGGGACTTCAAATTTAAGTTTACAAATCACACAAGTATCAATGTTTCCTTGTTAATACTATTATAGCATGAATGTAAACATTTATCATAAACACAAAGATATAATAATAACTACATTTATTATTGCCTCTAGGGCATATCTCCAACTCTCCCACTTGCACTAGAGTCATCTAATCTAGATTACATGGTAATATACCGAACACCCATGGCGGTTTGGTGTTGGTCATGTTTTGCCCTCGGGAGAGGTTTAGTCAACGGATCCGCCACATTCAGATCTGTGTACTTTGCAAATCTTTATATCCCCATCTGGATATGTTCTCGAATAGTGAAAACGCTTGTGATGTGCTTTAGCTTCTTGTGTGACCTTGGTTCTTGCGCATTGGCTATGGCTCCCATGTTATCACAAGAGATAGACATTGGGTCCAGGACTACCACACCCAGCTCTGTAATGAACTCTTTCATCCATATCGCTTCTTGTGAAGCCTCCAAAGCAACCATGTATTCCGATTCGGTTGAAGATCTCGCCACAACGCTTTGCTTTGCACTCCTCCATTAGCTTTGCACCATTCAAAATAAATACATTATCCAGTTGTGATTTAGAATCATCGGATCGGTGTTCCAACTAGCATCGGTGTAACCATTATCAGCAGTGTTCATCACCTCCATAAGAAAGAACCACATCCTTAGTTCTTCTCAAGTACTTAAGGATGTTTTGATCACGTCGAATGATCCACTCCTGGATCACTTTGATATCTGCTAGTTAAACTAACAGCATATGCAATGTCGGGTCTAGTACATAGCATGGCATACATTAGAGATCCTATGGCTGAGGCATAGGGAGTCTTACTCATCCTTTCTCTATCTTCTGCCGATGTCGGACTTTGAGTTTTACTCAAGGTCGTATTGGGCAACATGGGCAAGAACCCTTTCTTGCTTTCTTCCATTCCAAACCTCTTTAGAACTTTGTCCAAATATGTACTCTGTGACAATGATATTTGGCGTTTCGATCTATCTCTATAAATCTTTATGCCTAATATGTAAGCTGCTTCGCCAAGATCCTTCATTGAAAAACTATTATTCAAATATTCCTTGACACTATTAAGAAGGTCTACATCATTCCCAATCAACAATATGTCATCCACATATAGTATTAAGAATGCTCAGAGCTCCCACTCACTTTCTTGTAAATACAAGCTTCTCCATAAGTTTGTATAAAACCAAAACTTTGATCACCTTATCAAAACGTTGATTCCAACCGGGATGCTTGCTTCAATCCATAGATGGACCGTTGAAGTTTGCATACCTTGTTAGCATCTTTAGGATCGACAAAACCTTTGGGTTGCATCATATACAACTCTTCATCAATATCTCCATTGAGGAATCTTGTTTTGACATCCATCGCCATATCTCATAATCATAATATGTGATTGCTAACATAATCCTCACAGACTTTAGCTTCGCTACCGGTGAGAAAGTCTCATCGTAGTCAACTCCTTGAATTTGTCGAAACCCTTTTGCGACAAGCTTTATCGAGCTTTACCATTACCATCAATCTTTTTTTTCTTGAAAATCCATTTGTTCTCGACAGCCTTCCGGCCATCCGGTAAGTCCACCAAAGTCCATACTTGGTTTTCGTACATGGATCCAATCTCGGATTTCATGGCTTCTTGCCATTTATTGGAATCTGGGCTCATCATCGCTTCCTCATATGTCTCGGGATCATCGGTGTTGTCCACCAACATGACACTCATAACGGGATCATACCAATCTGGAGTGGTACGAGTTCTCGTTGACCTCCGAGGCTCTGTAGCAACTTCAACCGAAGTTTCATGATCACCATCATTAGCTTCCTCTCTAATTGGTGCGGACACCACGGAAATTCTTCAAGGTCTGCTACTCGCAATAATTCGAGAGAAGGTTTGACCACCTCGTCGAGTTCTACTTTCCTTCCAGTCACTTCTTTGAGAGAAATTCCTTCTCTAGAAAGGATCCATTCTTAACTTGAAGATTTTGCCTTGGATCTATGATAGAAGGTATACCCAATAGTTTCCTTGGGTATCCTATGAAGGCATTTTTCCGCGCATTTGGGTTCAAGCTTGTCCTAATTTGTAACTTCTTTACATAGGCTTCGCACCCCCAAACTTTAAGGAACGACAATCTAGGTTTCTTCCCAAACCATAATTCATACGGTGTCGTTTCAACGGATTTAGACGGTGCCCTATTTAAAGTGAATGCGGCTGTTTCTAATGCATAACCCCAAAATGATAGCGGTAAATCTGTAAGTGACATCATAGAACGAACCATATCTAAGAGAGTTCGATTACGACGTTCGGACACACCATTACGCTGTAGTGTTCCCGGCGGTGTCAACTGTGAAAGTATTCCGCATTTCTTTAAATGCTCGCCAAACTCGTAACTTAGATATTCACCTCCACGATCAGAACGTAGAAACTTAATCTTCTTGTTACGTTGATTCTCTACCTCACTTTGAAACTCTTAAACTTCTCGAAAGTTTCGGACTTATGTTTCATGAAATAGATATACCCATATCTACTCAAGTCATCGGTGAAGGTAAGAACATAACGATAAACACCGCGCGATGCTACACTCATTGGGCCACACACATCGGTATGTATGATTTCCAATAAGTCCGTAGCTCGCTCCATCATACCAGCAAATGGAGTCTTAGTCATTTTACCCATCAGACATGCTTCGCATCTTTCAAGTGATTCAAAATCAAGTGATTCAAGAAGTCCATCGGAATGGAGTTTCTTCATACGTTTCACTCCAATGTGACCAAGGCAGCGATTGCCACATATAGGTCGAATTATCGCTTGATTTCAAACGTTTAGCCTCAATGTTGTTGATATGTGTATTTCCACTATCGAGATTCAATAAAAATAGACCATCTATCAAAGGTGCATGTGCATAAAACATATTACTCATATAAATCGAACAACCATTATTCTCGGACTTTAAACAAGTAACCGTCTCGCAATAAACAAGATCCCGATATAATGTTCATGCTCAACGCAGGCACCAAATAACAATTATTTAAGTATAAAACTAATCCCGATGGTAGATGAAGGGGTAGCGTGCCGACCGCGATCACATCAACCTTTGATACGTTTCCATCAACCTTGATACGTTCTTCCCACGCTCGTCGTTTATTCGCTAGCTTCCTGTTTGAGTTACAAATATGAGCAACCGAACCGTTATCAAATACCGAGCACTACTACGAGTACTAGTGAGATACACATCAATAACATGTATATCGGATATACCTTTCTTCTTGATGTTGCCGTTCTTGAATCCGCCAAGTAATTTGGGCAATTCCGCTTCGGTGACCTTATCCCTTGTAGTAAAGCACTCGATGTCGGGCTTGGGTCCAGCCTTGGTCCTCTTCGCCGGCGTGGTAACTTTCTTACCACCCTTCTTGAAGTGTCCCTTTTGCTTAGACTTGCCTTTCTTGAATTTGGTGGTCTTGTTGACCAACAACACTTGGTGCTCTTTCTTGATCTCCACTTCTGCAGATTTCAACATGGCAAAGAGTTCTGGCAACGTCTTGTTCATGTTCTACATGTTTTAGTTCATCACAAAGTTCTTGTAACTTGGTGGTAGTGATTGGAGGACACGGTAAATCCCCAAAGCATTAGGAATCACTATACCCAAGCTTTGAAGTTTGTTTGCGTGCCCAGACATCTTAAGCACATGCTCACTGACGGAGCTGCCTTCTTCCATCTTGCAGTTAAAGAACTTTTCAGAAGCCTCATAGCTTTCAATTGCCGCATGAGTCTCAAAAATCAATTTGAGATCCTCGACAATATCATATGGGTCTGAATTCTCAAACCTTTTCTGAAGCTCGATTCTAAACCATACAAGATAGCACACTTTGAACTATGGGGTACCGATTCTTAGGCGAGGTAAACATTCTTTACTTCATCGGCAACATCATTGCAGTGGGTCACCAATGGTGCATCCAACACATAGGTCAAATTACCATGTGAGGACAATCCTCAAGTTGCGGAACCAATCATGAAGTTGCTTCCATTGTTTTCAACTTTTCTTTCTCTAGGAATGCATTAAAATTGATGGTAGGGCTGCCATTGATCTACAACATATTTGCAATAGTTTAGACTAAGTTTATGACAAATTGAGTTCAAATTAATAATGAAATTAAACTAGGTGAACTCCCACTCAAAACAACATCCCTCATTGTTTTAGTGATCACACGAACCAAATCTACTACATCAACACCGATCATCACGAGTTGATCTGGTTTCAATGGCGAACAATCGTCATGTTCATCATATCTACTATATGATTCATGCTTTACCTTTCGGTGATCCGTGTTCGAGACCATGTACATACATGCTAGGCTCGTCAAGATCAAACCTTAGTTTCCGCATGAGCAAATGGCTTGCTCACGTTGTATACACTTGCGAATCTAACACACCCGATCATCACGTGGTGCTTGAAACAACAAGCTTTATAGCGGTGCTAACTAAGGGTGAACACTTTATGACTTGAAATTCATGTGCATGAGGGATCATCTTATAATGCTACCGTCGTCTACTAAGCAATACAAGATGCATAAAGGATTAACATCACATGCAATTCAATAATATGTGATATGATATGGCCTTTCTTCTTTGTGCTTCCGATCTCCATCTTCAAACACGAACATGATCTCCATCATCACCGGCATTGCATCAAGGTCAATGATGCTTCTCCATGGTTGTCGTCCACCGGTTTTCAACTATTACAACTACTTTGAATAGACACGCGGGTCTTAACATAAATTAAAGACAACCATCTGGCTCCTACCGGTTGCCAACTTACAATAAGGAACATTGCATACATCAAATATAATCACAATCATGGCCATATCACATCACTGCACACCCCTGCAAAAAAAAGTTAGACGCCTCTACTTTCTTTGCATATTTTACGTGGTTTGGGGCTTTCAATAAGTGTCGTTCTAACTTACGAACAAGAACCACAACATTGATACTAGCATTGTTGATCACCCGTTGTAAATTGGATCTTAACTATGCTAGGAGAAACAGCACCATAAAGCCACTTATGCAATACAAGTTGCATGTCAAGCGTGGAGCAAGTCTCATGAACGATGTCATGTAAGGTTAGCCGAGCCGCTTCATCCCAACATACCGCAAGATGCAAAGTACACAAGAAGCAATCGACAATAAAGCATCAACGCCCACAATGACCATTGTGTTCTACTCGTCAACAGCAGATCTACATATAGACACGGCTCGATACCACTTTGTAGGGTTTCGTAGCATGGAAAACAAAAAATTTCTATCGCATACAAACAAACAAGACAAGATCTATCTACTAGATTGTAGCAAGGAGTCGATGGAATAACTTACCCTCGAAGATTCCAAAGTGTTTAACGAGAGCGGATTCTCGTGGGTGATGTAGTCGTACTCTTCCGATCTCAAGATCGTGTGACGATCCTTAGGTGTTGCGTTGGAAGTGCTTCCATGATCGGTCACACGTTCGGTACTGCGAAGACCTTCCTCTCCCTTGTTCCAGCATGCGTGGAGGTTGTAGCACTCTCCTCGCGATTCCGGCAACTGGCGTGGTGCAGGAAGTAGAGGGAGATCATGAGGCTTCATATAAGCCGAGTATGGTGGAGTATGAGAGATTTCCTCGGCGGTCTAGGGTTTAGACACACCAATTAGAAGGCTCTAATCCGGAGGCTAGGGCAATTAGAAGCTCTAAACCAAAACGGCTCTAAACCGGAGGCTAGGGCTAGGGTTTAGATTTAGAGGATAGGAACTTGTGTGTCTAGAGGAGGGAACCCTGCCCCTCCTTATATAGGTGGAGGGCAGTGGCCAGGAGGGGAGTCCCTCCCCAACTCGGCTTGGAGGAGGCGCCGCCGGTTGGAGGAGGGATTCCCTCCCCAACTCGGTTTCCCTCTCTTTCCTCTTTCCCTCTTTCCAATTTTAGCCGTTTGACTTTTCAAACTAGCTATTTGACTTTTCAATTTAGTATTCAATTTAATCCTTTATTTGGAACAGCGAGGACACTTAGTACATGATGCAATCATTCCAATATGCAATGACACATTCATGTACCCCTTCCTCCGGTCTTGGGACATTCGGAACCTTCTAGAACATTCACGATGAAAACACGGAATCATTCCGAACTCAAAGCGGGACTTTCCTTATATGAATCTTATTCTCGGACCATTCGGATCACCTCGTGATATCCGGATCCCATCCGAGACTCCGAACAACATTCGGTCTCTTTCTCATAATACCATAACTACTCAAACAACGTCGAATCCTTAAGTGTGTCTCCCTAGGTTTCGTGAATTATGCGGACATGATCGAGACACTTCTCGAACAATAACCAATAGAGGAATCGGAAATTCATATGGCTCCCACATATTTCTACGATTACTGCGATCGAATGAACCACTTACATACGATACCAATTTCCCTTTGTCTCACGATAGTTTACTTATCCGAGGTTATGATCGGTATCTCTGCATACCTAGTTCAACCTCGTTGATAAGTACTCTTTTATCATTCCGTGATATGTGATCCTTGTGAGCAGTCACATGCTTGCAAGCCAATTGGATGACATTCCACCGAGAGGGCCCAGGTATATCTATACATCATATGGATGGACAAATCCACTCTTGATCCATGTGTCTCAACCAATACTTTCCGAACACTCAATGCCACCTTTATAGCCACCCGATTCACGGTGTGGTGTTTGATGTCATCAAAACATCCATCCGGTAAAGGTGATATGCATGATCTCATGGTCGAAGGAATTAGGTTACTATGTATCAGAAAGCATATAGCAATTGAACTAATGAAATGACTTGATCTTTATGCTACGCTTATCTATAGGAGTATGTCCACCATATCATTCTCCTAACGATATGATCTTGTTGTTGATAACATCTCAATGTTCATGATAGGTAAACCACAATCATTTATCAACCAACAAGCTAGTGATGTATATAGGCTATACTAGGGACTTCAAATTTAAGTTTACAAATCACACAAGTATCAATGTTTCCTTGTTAATACTATTATAGCATGAATGTAAACATTTATCATAAACACAAAGATATAATAATAACTACATTTATTATTGCCTCTAGGGCATATCTCCAACAAGGTTTACCCAGGTTTAGGCCCCCGGAGGGAAAACCCTACTCCTGCTTGTCTATTCTTGATTGACAGCGGAACCGAAAGTTACAGGGGGTGCACAGATGTAATCTAGCGTGAGGTGTGTGTATGAGTTTGAGAGATCCTCCTCGTCGTGTCCTCCTGGCCTTTATATGGGGAGGCCAGTTGGGATAGGTCGAGTCGGTTACAAGTTAGGGTTTCACCCTTGAATATTCTATCTACAGCTTGGCCGTATTATCCAAGGACTCGAACTTCTATCGGGCTTGGGCTATCCGGAGTTTCCTTGGGCAGCAAGTCTTCACGTGGGCTTCACTGGGCTGGACTGGGTATACCAATGTAAGGTACCCATAGGGCATATCCATTTCAGTAGCCCTCGTGTTCAGTATAGTCTTTCGGCTTCTTCTCACCTGAACCTGTTTTTGGATGAATATGTTAGTTCATAGGGATTATTGATACGTGTGCCTTACTCACCCGACGGATCAGGGATAGTTAAATTTCATTGGACAAAACAACACGATCTACTTCAAACTCAAGTCCTCAAACTCGAATCCGGAACAGTGCTGGTGTAATTCGACTCAGACCGTTAAGGTCTTACAGGAGTCAAATTCTAGTGTTTTAAGTTGAGTACCCAACGCGTCTGTCGGGATTTTTCGTCGTGCCTGCTGACACGGTATGTTACTAGCAGAGCGCAGTCAGGTGCGATACCAGGCCATCAGATGATATTTGTAGATCTTATCTTTGCGTTGCAGACACCGCATCCGAACATTTATCACCATAGAGGTGTTTCGGGTGACCAAGAAGATGATATCTCTCTCAACGTTAATTCGGGCAAAGTTGCCAAATATATTTGTTGTGTGTTTTTTTGTGTCACATGTGATCCGAAGGATCTCATTCAAATAGTTCATAGGGTGTGCGACCAGCGCTCCATATGGGAGTAACCCCCGAGTATCTGTTCGAGTCGTAGACTCGAGCAGAAACTTTAAATCTTCGGATGTCATCAATGTCAGAGGTTTTTCGAATGCTCGATTAGCGCTCCCTATGGGAGTAGCCCCTGAGTCCATAGTGGAGTCGCAGACTCGACGAAGGAATCGAAGATTTCTTCAAAGAAGTATTTCCACCATGTTAATTTCTCAGGTGCGCGGCCAGCGCTCCTGATAGGAGTAGCCTCCGAGTAGTTGCTTGAGTCATTGACTCGAGTAAGTACTTTGTTTAGTCAAATGTTTCTAGCCGTTGCTAGCTTTTTCTTTGATGATGTCATTGCTGACGCCTGGTGAGCTCAAACGTTTGTGGTAGCAGTAGAGACATGACAGGACGACCATGGGTCCCACTTTCTGGCCTGGATTTGACCATTCACACGTAATTTTTGTGATAATTATGGTGTCTCCTCGATTTCCGTGCATAGTGGGCAGAGTGCTCATGACGGTTCAGGCGGCTCGTGACACGTGTACAGTGCGTTGATGGACACGCGTTAGGGATTCTGAATCAACAACTCTGCTTCATCTTCTTCGTCCTTTTATACCATAGAGAGATCAAAGTATTTTTCCCTTCGCCATTTGCTTTCATCTCCTCTGCTTCTACCATTCCCAGAGCTCACTCGTATTGCGCACTGGACGTCTTGCGTGTCTTTCCTTCCTCTTTTCTTCGTGCTCATCGTGTCGCGTGCCATGCCACCAAGATGGGCAAGTCCAAGAAATCCTCCTCCTTCGCTGCTGTAGGGACGGCGCTACCAAGAAGGCCTCCACCGCCAGCAGTGTATGTCACATCCCAAAATTTTCCAAATTTTGAAATGTGAAAAATAGATAAACAAAATAAAACTTTGTTGAAATTCAGGGTGAGAAGAAACTTTTTGATTCCAATTGGAAACATCAAAACCTATTTTGATCAAATAAAATCCTAAAGGGATTTAAAAATATAAATAAACAATAAAGTCAAAATATTTGGAATCACTTTTTTTTTGATATTTTAAATAAAAAGATTTGGTTTCCAAAAGAAAAGGTAGAATTATAAATAAAGATTATTTTATAAAGCCAAATTAAATCTTGGCCAAGCTTTTGAAATAAAATATTTCTAATTGATAAAAAGAGTAAAGGTTTATTTAAATAAAATAATGAGTTTTTATTAATATCCAATTTTATTAAAGTAAAGGCTTTCCATTTTAAATAAACACTAAAACTTATTAATTTATTTTAAATAAGTTTTCCAAGTGTTTTATACTTCAAATAAAGAACCTACTGAATTGATTTTGGAATTATTTAGATTTCAAATGGAGTTTTAAAATAAATCAAATCCTATTTGAATTAATGACTATTTATTTAAATATTAAATAGATCCTAAAAAGAATAAAAAAATTATTTAGTTTTGGACTTTGGTTTGTGTTGTTAAACATAACTAAAATCAATACAAAGTTTGGTGGAAGTTTGAATTCATTTGGAGTTTGAATTGTTTGTTTGAAAATCAAAACAGAAAATCAAATAAAAAAGGAAAAGCTTACAGAAAAAAAGTGAAACAACACAGCGCAACCCAACAAGCCCAGCAGTCCAACTCGCGGCCCAACTCACCCCCCTCTCTGCGAATCGTTTTTCACTGAAAAATCAACCTTGAGCAGACGCATAAGTGGCCCCATTCTTCCGTCTCTCTCCCTCACTGACAGGCAGGCCCCACTGCCTCATCATCGTCATCAACATCGCCGGCCGTTTTCCCCTTGCTCAACGGCGTTCTGCCGCGATTAAAATCTCTTGATTACGCGTTGATGGCCGGAGTAAACACGCCAGTAACCACGCCTTCATAAACGCCTCTCCCTCTCTTTCCTCACTCCTTCTCGCCTCCTTCTGTAGGCTACCCAGATTTTCCTCAGACCGCCAAGGACTCCGGCGAAGCCATGCGACCAATTCCGGTGCCGTCCAGCCTCGCCTCGACTCCAACTGCACACTAGCCTGTTCTCCACCTCCAGCGCTTGCTGCCTCCTGCTCGCCGCGCTTGCCCAGGCGTCGGCAAGGACAAGCTCAAACGCCTTGTCATCCCTTCTCCGGCGAGCTCCCCCGGTAAGCTCAGACCTCCCCAGCACCTCTCAGTGATGCTCCCTTACTCGCGACCCTCGTGCGCACCTAACCGTGGCATTCTTTTGCTTTGGCATGGCCTATAGCCTCGCCTCCGACAACAACCAGACGGACCCGACGGTGAACCCAACTCCGGCGAGCAATCCCTCTTGAATCCGAGCGCCCCTTGCCTCCTCGCGACCACCTTGAGCTTCACCTCGACCTCGCGAGCACGGTGAGACCCTCCTCTGTCTTCCTTGCTTCCTAGTTCATCGGCTAGCACATCGTCGATCTTGCGCCAGCCCACCGTCGGCTTTCGAGTTAGGTCAAGTCAGTATGCACCGTTAGATGTTAATCCAGTGGATGAGAATAGAACTTAAGAGAAGAGGTACGAGCGCATCTGATCCGAGCAATCTAACTTAAATCCTACGGTTCGCAGAGGCCGATCCACACGAAGCGGTACCGGCCAATTAGATCACGCCGCGTGGCACTGGTTTGATTTAAAACAGAATTCTGAATCTGATTTGTATGCAAACTTGTAAAATTCATAGATTTAAAATCTACACGTCCAAATTTTTCAAATTTTATATCAATGGAATCAGCAGAACATGTACTTTGCAACCATGCACTTTGTTTAATGTTTTCCGTCTGGAAAATTGGTTGAAATTGCAGAAACTTGTGTAGGCTTATTTTGAATATAAAAATTGTTCTAGATAAAATTTTAATGTGAAATCTTTGCAAAATGGTTTGTTGTGAACTTACTGACCCTATGAACCAACTCATGGATTTAAAAATGAATTTTGTGAAGTTTAGGAATAAATACTTGAATTAGCTCATTTCTAGTCAAATAAAAATATTGATTTTGATATGGAAAATGATTTTTGAGTAAAATCTTTGGGAAATAATTTGATTCAAACCTTCTGACCATAAACACCATGTTTTGTGAATTAACAACTTATTTAATGAACAATATAAAATTATTGCTTTGCTAAAAGCATTTTTCAACCACAAAAAAATAATAATGAAATGACTTAAAAAAAGTTTTATAGATAAAACCTTTTGCAAATGGTTTTACCACTTTAGTAAATGACCACTTTGAACCTTATAATGTTTAGAGCCCCTAGTAGAAACCACCTTTGCAAATAAAACTATCTTTTGCATGCTTGCATGCATGACTTTGTTTCTATTATTTTATGTGTGATGAATTGTTTGAATATTGGTTGGAATGCTAGTTGAATCTATGTTTGCTTGATTGATTCGTAGTGAAGTTAGAAGAGTGTGATATTAGCAAGATCAAGAAGTGAGCCAACATTCTCTACCAAAAAGGCAAGTGACACTATCATCCAAGTCCTACTATTTTCATTACACTTAGTGGATTTTTGAAACATGTATGATAAGGTTTACTATATTTTATGTTATGCTAAATCCTAATAGGATACCCCTATATATTCCTTAGTGGAAACATTGTAGTTGTAGTATGCTTAGCCCAGCTATATATTTGGGATGGGATACATGTTATGAATATATGAAGTATTGAAAAGACTTATGTTTTATATAATAAAACAAGTACTCAATGAACCACCTGGGTGGACAAGGATACTCAAGGTTGGACAAGGTGGCAACAAAAAGGAACCATGTTTATATGGTAATCTCTTTTTGTTGTGCACTAGAAGAAAACCACCCAGGGACTTAGAGATTGAACATGTTTCTAGTACAGTGGCTTCCGTGTACATCCACATGCTAAATGGGCTCTGGCTTAGTAAACTACATAGTGGAAGACCCATGCATTGGCATCTTCAGGTTAACTAGATTTGTGCTAGGGAACTTGAAACCATACATTGGTGCCTGAAAGACAAGCTAGCATTGTGTATTGGGAGGACTCCTATGGAAAGACTTTGTCACATTCTCAATCTGCCAGTACTCCATCTTGGTGAGTACTTATCCAGCGGCCACTGGTGGCATCAAGATGAGATTGTGTCATGTGGGTAAAGTGTAAAACTTCTGCAGAAGATCAAATTCTAAGTACTTAGCCGTGTCCCCGGTTATGGACAATACTGAGCAACTAAGGCCTGAAGCTATGGAAGATCTCGACATTCCAATTTCTCAAAGTTAAAACTTGAGGGTGACAACAAGGGATTTTGAAACACTTGGAGTTTTCCAAGAAGTTCAGAAAGATTTGACAAAAGATCAAAACTATTTTGAAAAGATAGGATAAAACTATATTGCTTTCTGCAAATGAGCCTAACCCCCACTTAGCCAAATATGCATGTAATGATAGGATCCACTAAACTTTACATAGTAGTGAAACTTGCCAATACAATTCCAATGTATTGACCCTTGTGGCTGCAACTTATTATGTTGCAGGTTTGTTTGATGTTAAGTGTGTTGATTAGGATTACAAGTCTACAACCAACATGTTTGCCTGTGGCACTTTGAAGATGAAGTACCCCATGCTTATAGATATTCTGCTGCAATGTAATGTAATAGCCAAATGAGCTATGTAAGATGTAATGGATTATTTTATTCCTGGTTATAAAGTTGTATTATGACCTTTGTTTCTTGATATTACATCTTAACTGTGGATGCTAGCTATTGATCCAGGGACTAGCATTGTAAACCCAGGGATCTCTACCTTATTAAAGGTTGGGAACGCTACAGATGGTATCAGAGCATTGTGTTGCCTGTAGGATTTGTAAACCTAGGATTGGACAAAACCCCTTAGAAAAATAGGAGTTGAAATTGTTCCAAAAAATTATTTACAAACAATCTTGTAAACTCTTTCCTCAACCATTTTGGTTTTGATTCTACATCTCTCCTATTTCAAACTGGATGGACAAAACCTACCCCATGGCCAAAGACTTCACCATAAGCTAAGAACATCTTCAACTCTAATGACTTCAACATCTTCAACTCTAATGACTTCAACATCTTCAACATTTTCACCAAGGACTTCAACCATGGATATCACTAAGGACTACAAGTGAGAACCAAGAGACATTAGATTACCCACCAAAGATATTGATATCAAGTTAGAGTATGTATCATATTGACCTATGAGGTATGATTATACTAAGTTATTATTTTCAAGAAAACTTGATTATTTCCTTCAACTCATGAGTTAAGCTCATAAGTTGTTAAGTGGATAGTTGCTTGTTGATTGTTTGATTGTTGAGTGTTTGATTGAACTTGGTTGGTTGTGTGTTAGAACTTCTTAAAACCTATCCATCATACTTATCCCTATCAAACCAACAGATGCCTCCTCGTCGTGCCAACCCCAACCAAAACAACAACATCACCCCTGAGATGCAGCAGATGATGGCAGCTCAGACACAGTTGATGCAACATATGACCACATATATACAGAATCAGAACAACAACAACAACAACAACAACAACAACAATCAGAATAACCCTCCAGCCCTTGACATGCTCACCAAGTTTCTGAAACTTAGGCCTGCAAGGTTTCCTAGAAAAACTGATCCAATGGAAGCTGATGATTGGTTACATTCAGTGAACAAAGACCTAGTGACTTTTGGCTGCACCGATGAAGAAAAAGTAAGGTTTTTAGCATTTCTGCTTGAAGGACCAACAACAACATGGTGGGACAACTTTCAAATCACCACTCCCCTTGAAGATGTAACTTGGGCTATCTTTGAAGATGGATTTAGAACAACTCACATATCACCTGGAGTGATGTACTTGAAGAAAAAGGAGTTCCACAATCTGAAACAGCGTCACCTCAGTGTGGCTGAGTATATTGAAGAATTCAACAATCTGGCACGCTATGCACCGGATGAAGTTGACACAGATGCTAAGAGAAAAGAAAAATTTCTGGAAGGACTTAATGATGAGTTAAACCTGCAGCTAGCTGTTGCCTATGTCCCAACTTATCAATCACTCTGTGACAAAGGCACTATTTTGGAAAACAAGATGAATCAAGTTGAGAACAGAAAGAGGAAGCATAAACTCAAGAATCACTCAGGATCATCAAAGAAGAAGCATTCATTCAAAAAGAGTAATGAAGATTCTGAACCACATCAGTATCACCACTACAACAATGGAAGTGAGAATAATGGAAATGATAATGACAATGGAGATAGCCTTGATCAGAACCAACATGACACTTTCAAGAAGAAAGACATTAGCCAGTTGCAATGCTATAACTGCAAGGAACTTGGACACTATGCATCAGACTGTCCTGAGAAGAACAGGAAAAAAGATGCTAGAAGAGCCAATGGAAATGACTCCAATGTGACTCAGAAAGGACATGTGAACCACATTGATATGGATGGAAACTATGAAGGGATAGAAGAAGTGGATGTCAGAAACTAGTTAAATCAGTTGAGTCAAATAAAGATTCCTTGTCTGGATATTAAGTGTTGAACCTATAGTCAAGTGAACCATCAATGTAACCCTATGAGACTTTATTTTAAGGGTGGTAGTACCCTAGTTGACTTGAAGCCAACTTGTAACCTTTAGCCTTCCCAAATCTCGGGACGAGATTTATTTCAAGGGTGGTAGCCTGTCACATCCCAAAATTTTCCAAATTTTGAAATGTGAAAAATAAATAAACAAAATAAAACTTTGTTGAAATTCAGGGTGAGAAGAAACTTTTTGATTCCAATTGGAAACATCAAAACCTATTTTGATCAAATAAAATCCTAAAGGGATTTAAAAAGATAAATAAACAATAAAGTCAAAATATTTGGAATCACTTTGTTTTTGATCTTTTAAATAAAAAGATTTGGTTTTGAAAAGAAAAGGTAGAATTATAAATAAAGATTATTTTATAAAGCCAAATTAAATCTTGGCCAAGCTTTTGAAATAAAATATTTCTAATTGATAAAAAGAGTAAAGGTTTATTTAAATAAAATAATGAGGTTTTATTAATATCCAATTTTATTAAAGTAAAGGCTTTCCATTTTAAATAAACACTAAAACTTATTAATTTATTTTGAATAAGTTTTCCAAGTGTTTTATACTTCAAATAAAGAACCTACTAAATTGATTTTGGAATTATTTAGATTTCAAATGGAGTTTTAAAATAAATCAAATCCTATTTGAATTAATGACTAAGGTCTATTTATTTAAATACTAAATGGATCCTAAAAAGAATAAAAATTTTATTTAGTTTTGGACTTTGGTTTGTGTTGTTAAACAGAACTAAAATCAATACAAAGTTTGGTGGAAGTTTGAATTCATTTGGAGTTTGAATTGTTTGTTTGAAAATCAAAACAGAAAATCAAATAGAAAAAGGAAAAGCTTACAGAAAAAAAGTGAAACAACACAGCGCAACCCAACAAGCCCAGCAGTCCAACTCGCGGCCCAACTCACCCCCCTCTCTGCGAATCGTTTTTCACTGAAAAATCAACCCGCAGAGACGCAGACAAGTGGCCCCATTCTTCCGTCTCTCTCCCTCACTGACAGGCAGGCCCCACTGCCTCATCATCGTCATCAACACCTCGCCGGCCGTTTTCCCCTTGCTCAACGGCGTTCTGCCGCGATTAAAATCTCTTGATTACGCGTTGATGGCCGGAGTAAACACGCCAGTAACCATGCCTGCATAAACGCCTCTCCCTCCCCTCTCTTTCCCCTCACTCGCCCCTCCTTCTCTCGCCTCTGTATACCCAAATTTTCCTGACCGCCGGACTCCGACGAAGCCATGACCAATTCCGGCGCCGTCCAGCCTCGCCTCTACTCCCACTGCACACTAGCCCGTTCTCCACCTCCAGGCGCACCTGCCAGTGCCTCCCGTTCGCACGCGCTTGCCCCAGAGCGTCGGCAAGGACAAGCTCAAACGCGCCGCCGCGTCTGTCCCTTCTCCGGCGACCTCCCCCGGTAAGCTCAGACCTCCCCAGCACCTCTCAGTGATGCTCCCTTACTCGCGACCCTCGTGCACACCTAACCGTGTCATTCTTTTGCTTTGGCATGGCCTATAGCCTCGCCTCCGACAACGACCAGACGGACCCGACGGTGAACCCAACTCCGGCGAGCAATCCCTCTGGAATCCGAGCGCCCCTTGCCTCCTCGCGACCACCTTGAGCTTCACCTCGACCTCGCGAGCACGGTGAGACCCTCCTCTGTCTTCCTTGCTTCCTAGTTCATCGCTAGCACATCGTCTGACCGTGCGCCGCCGCCAGCCACCGTCGGCGCCGCTCGAGTTAGGTCAAGTCAGTATGCACCGTTAGGTGTTAATCCAGTGGATGAGAATAGAACTGAAACGAAGAGGTACGAGCGCATCTAAGCCGAGCAATTGAACTTAAATCCTATGGTTCGCAGAGGCCGATCCGCACGAAGCGGTACCGGCCAATTAGATCACGCCGCGTGGCACTGGTTTGATTTAAAACAGAATTCTGAATCTGATTTGTATGCAAACTTGTAAAATTCACAACTTTAAATATACACGTCCAAATTTTGCAAATTTTATATCAATAGAATCAGCAGAACATGTACTTTGCAACCATGCACTTTGTTTAATGTTTTCCTTCTGGAAAATTGGTTGAAATTGCAGAATCTTGTGTAGGCTTATTTTGAATATAAAAATTGTTCTAGATAAAATTTTAATGTGAAATCTTTGAAAAATGGTTTGTTGTGAACTTACTGACCCTAGGAACCAACTCATGGATTTAAAAATGAATTTTGTGAAGTTTAGGAATAAATACTTGAATTAGCTCATTTCTAGTCAAATAAAAATATTGATTTTGATATGGAAAATGATTTTTGAGTAAAACCTTTGGGAAATAATTTGATTCAAACCTTCTGACCCTAAACACCGAGTTTTGTGAATTAACAACTTATTTGATGAACAATATCAAATTATTGCTTTGCTAAAAGCATTTTTCAACCACAAAAAAATAATAATGAAATGACTTTAAAATGTTTTATAGATAAAACCTTTTGCAAATGGTTTTACCACTTTAGTAAATGACCACTTTGAACCTTATAATGTTTAGAGCCTAGTAGAAACCACCTTTGCAAATAAAACTATCTTTTGCATGCTTGCATGCATGACTTTGTTTCTATTATTTTATGTGTGATGAATTGTTTGAATATTGGTTGGAATGATAGTTATGTATGTTTGCTTGATTGATTTGTAGTGAAGTTAGAAGAGTGTGATATTAGCAAGATCAAGAAGTGTACCAAAATTCTCTACCAAAAAGGCAAGTGACACTATCATCCAAGTCCTACTATTTTCATTACACTTAGTGGATTTTTGAAACATGCATGATAAGGTTTACTATATTTTATGCTATGCTAAATCCTAATAGGATACCCCTATATATTCCTTAGTGGAAACATTGTAGTTGTAGTATGCTTAGCCCAGCTATATATTTGGGATGGGATACATGTTATGAATATATGAAGTATTGAAAAGACTTAATGTTTATATAATAAAACAAGTACTCAATGAACCACCTGGGTGGACAAGGATACTCAAGGTTGGACAAGGTGGCAACAAAAAGGAACCATGTTTATATGGTAATCTCTTTTTGTTGTGCACTAGAAGAAAACCACCCAGGGACTTAGAGATTGAACATGTTTCTCGTACAATGGCTTCCGTGTACAGCCACATGCTAAATGGGCTCTGGCTTAGTCAACTACATAGTGGAAGACCCATGCATTGGCATCTTCAGGTTAACTAGATTTGTGCTAGGGAACTTGAAACCCTACATTGGTTCCTGAAAGACAAGCTAGCATTGTGTATTGGGAGGACTCCTATGGAAAGACTTTGTCACATTCTCAATCTGCCAGTACTCCATCTTGGTGAGTACTTATCCAGCGGCCACTGGTGGCATCAAGATGAGATTGTGTCATGTGGGTAAAGTGTACAACTTCTGCAGAAGATCAAATTCTAAGTACTTAGCCGTGTCCCCGGTTATGGACAATACTGAGCAACTAAGGCCTGAAGCTATGGAAGATATCGACATTCCAATTTCTCAAAGTTAAAACTTGAGGGTGACAACAAGGGATTTTGAAACACTTGGAGTTTTCCAAGAAGTTCAGAAAGATTTGACAAAAGATCAAAACTATTTTGAAAAGATAGGATAAAACTATATTGCTTTCTGCAAATGAGCCTAACCCCCACTTAGCCAAATATGCATGTAATGATAGGATCCACTAAACTTTACATAGTAGTGAAACTTGCCAATACAATTCCAATGTATTGACCCTTGTGGCTGCAACTTATTATGTTGCAGGTTTGTTTGATGTTAAGTGTGTTGATTAGGATTACAAGTCTACAACCAACATGTTTGCCTGTGGCACTTTGAAGATGAAGGACCCCATGCTTATAGATATTCTGCTGCAATGTAATGTAATAGCCAAATGAGCTATGTAAGATGTAATGGATTATTTTATTCCTGGTTATAAAGTTGTATTATGACCTTTGTTTCTTGATATTACATCTTAACTGTGGATGCTAGCTATTGATCCAGGGACTAGCATTGTAAACACAGGGATCTCTACCTTATTAAAGGTTGGGAACGCTACAGTGTCGCCGATGGTGGGTGGAGGCGCTCAGAAATGAGGGATGCGGACCTGCACACGCTGCGCGAGGCTGGTATCATCTCCAAGATCAAGAATGATGCCCTCCTTCCGAAGAAGAGGTAATTCCGGACCCACCCGAAGGGTTTCGAGTTATGTTTTATGCCTTTGTTGTTTGTGTTCTTTATTTGCCTGCCCACAAATTTCTTCATGGGCTCCTTTTTCTTTATGGGCTGCAACTCCACTAGTTGTCACCAAATTCTCTTCTCCAGATCGCGTGTTTTATCACGCTTTGCGAGTGCTGGATCAGCATCGATCCACACTCCGGCCTCTTCAGAAAAATCTATTCTCTGAAGAGCCAATCTTGTACCGGTGGCGTCTGAAGAGCTTGTCTATGTACATTTGGCAGGCGTTGCACCTTTGTACGATGTCCTTGGCGTCGCTCATCGCAGTTGGCCAGTAGAAGCCAGCTCGTAGAGCCTTGGCAACAAGGGCGCGTATGCCTGTGTGGTGGATATCAAGGAGGATGCTCTTACCGTCACTATTAGTGACGCATCGCTGGAGCACACCCGAGATGTTGCGCTTGTACAACTCGTCGTTAATGATGGTGAAGGCCTTTGATCTGTGTGCGACCTGTCGTGCTTCTGTTGGGTCCTAGGGAAGTTGCTTGCTCACTAGGTACCTGAGGTACGACCGATTCCATGTTTGTTCGACTGCCAGGACCTTCATGAGGTTCACCAGTTCGACCTCTGTGTTGAGTTCTTCGGGTCCTTCGGCTTTCTCGGGTGGCGCAGCCCCCCGAGTGTCCCACGGCTTCGGTTGTGTCCTTCGGGAATTTTCGCTTGATTGAGGGCACCCATATTTGTTCGAGGAACATGCCCAGTGGCACTGGGGCGCAAGTGGATCCGATGTTGGTGAGCTTCTCATCCTCTTCATTGCTTTTCCTGCCAACGTGTCGGAGCTCGCAGCCATCAAAGACTCATTCGAGTGTGTTGTAGAGCGCACGATATGCGATCATGTTGGAGCCATGGGCATCGCACTTGTTCATCGTTTTCTAGATGACGAGGTTGGAGTCACCATAGATGAAGAGGCGTGTGGCGCCGCACACCTTGGCCATCCGCATGCCATGCAGGAGTGGCTTGTATTTGGCCTCGTTGTTAGATGCGTGGAACTTCATCCGAAGGATGTATTTCATCTTATCCCCTTGAGGGGACGTCAGTATCACTCCGGCTCCTACTCCAGCCTTGCATTTGGAGCCATCGAAGTGCATTGTCCAGGGCTAGGACATATCCGGAGTGTCCGATAGCTGAATCTCCATCCAGTGGACGAAGAAGTCAGGGAGCACCTGAGACTTGCTTGCGGTGCGACGCTCATAGATGATATCCAGAGGGGACAGCTCGATGCCCCACAAGGCTACTCGCCCTATAGCTTCGGGGTTGTTCAGGATGTTCGACAGTGGTGCGTCATTGACGACCATGATCTGATGCTCCTAAAAGTAGTGGCACAGTCAATGCGCCACCATGAATACGCCGTAGGTGAGCTTTTGGTAGTCAGGGTACCTTATCTTTGTTGGCGTTAATACCTCGCTGAGGTAGTAGACTGGGCGCTGCACCTCGTGGGTTTTCCATCTTCGGGTCGTTCAACCACGAGGGCAACGCTTACCACCTGGTGCATGGCCGCAATTTATAGCAGCATGGGCTCCCTCTCCTTTGGTGTGACCAGTACTGCAGATGTGGAGAGTAGATGCTTGAGTTCTTCGAATGCCTCGTCGGCTTCGGCCGTCCACTCGAAATCTTCAGCCTTACGCATCAGCTAATAGAACGGGAGATCCTTTTCACCCATGCGGCTGATGAATCTGCTGAGCGCCGCGATTCGCGCAGCTAGCTGCTGGACCCCTTTGATGTTCTTGGGCTTCTCCATGGCTAGTATAGCCCTGATTTTGTTTGCGTTGGCCTCGATGCCGTGCTAAGATATGAAGTACCCGAGTATTTGCCCGGACGGGACGCCGAAGTTGCACTTGTCCGGGTTCATCTTGATCTTGTAGCGATCAAGGTTGACGAACGTCTCGCGGAGATCGTCGATGAGTGTTTTGGCCTCCTTGGTCTTGATTACTCTTTCATCAACATAGAATTCAACGTTGCGACCGATATGGCTCATCAGGTATGCATGCATGCATTTCTGGTAGGTAGCGCCTGCGTTCTTTATCTCGAAAGGCATTGTGTTGTAGCAGAACACCCCAAATGGCATGATGAAAGTTATTTTCTCATGATCTTGGACTTTCAGTCGAATTTGATTGTAGCCTGAGTAGGCTCGATGAAGGAGAGTCTCTTGCATCCTGCAGTGGAGTCGATGATTTGATCGATTTATGGTAGAGGGAAGTGGTCCTTAGGAAAATGCTTGTTAAGCAATGTGAAGTCCACACAGATCCGCAGGATGCCCGTGTCCTTCTTAGGGACTAGAATGGGGTTAGCTAGCCAGACGCTTTCCTTTATCTCCCTGATGAAGTTGGCATTGAGGATTTTGTTGACTTCGACGCCGATGGCTTCGGACCTTTTCTCGGATAGATGACGCAGGGACTGCTTCACCGGTTTAGCATCCAAAAACACATTGAGTGCATGCTCGACGAATTCCCTGGGAACTCCTAGCATGTCCGCAGGACACCAACGAAGATTTCCCAACGCTCACGGAGGAATTCGATGAGCGCGAGTTCCTATGTGGAACTCAGGTCGTTGGCGATCAACACCATCTTGGAGGGATCCATTGGGTGGACCTGCACCTTTTTGGTGTTGACTGTGGAGTCGAACGACATGTCATGTGCGTTTTTCCTGGTGACTGGGGGCAGCCCTCTATCTGTCACCTCCTTTAGCCTTGCGAGCTCCTCCTACATGCTGAACGACTAGGAGATTATGCTGAAGTCTCTGTCAGAGCTGTCCGACCTGGTGAAGCTTCCTGAGATGGTGATGACACCATTGGGTCCTGGCATCTTCAGTAGAAGGTATGCGTAATGTGGCACTGCCAGGAATCTTGCGAATGCACTCGCCTGAGGATGGCGTGGTACTATGAGGGCCAGTCTACCACCTTGAACTCAAGGCGCTCACGCCTGAAGTTTTCGGGGGTGCCAAAGATGATGTCGAGCCATATTTTTCCCATGGGGTATATTCCCTTCCCTGGGACGATGTTGTGGAACGTCTTGTCTGATGCCTATAAGCTACATAGCGGGATCCGCATAGCTGCGAGTGTGCTGGTGAACATCAGGTTGATGCCACTGCCACCATCGATGAAGACGCGGCTCATCTCGAATCCTCCAATATGGGCCTCGAGCACCAGTGCAGAGTGACCTGGGAGAGGTATTTGGTGCGGGTGATCCGAGCGTTCGAATGTGATGCATGACTCCGAGCCGCTGAGGTACTCAGGTATGGCTGGCGGAGAGGTGACGACCAAGTTAACCTGGCGGGTGATCTTCTTCTACACCCTGTTGGTTGGGCATACACTTTTAATCATTAGGGCTCCCAGGGGTGGCGGGTATGCATCTGCCCCGTTATTCTGGGCCGGTGCAGCCACAAGATGCGCAGGTGCTCTGGGTGGTGGAGGTGCAGCTCCATGTGCGACAGGTCCTAGGGCAGGGGCGAATCCAGGGTTCACCGCCTGTTGACGCATCTGGGCGAAGCCCTCGTGGAGTTTCTAGAACTACCAACAATCCTTGAGCATGTGGCTGGCCTTCCTATTGCCGTCCTGCTTGTCGATGTAAAAGTGGATGGTGCAGGGACCCAACAGTTTCTCGATTGCGGATGGTTTGCCGTCGCGGTTGCGGCGATGCCATGTTTATGTGGGTATTCCACCGTTGCGGTAGTTGTCACCGCGGTACCTGCTATTGCGGTTTCCGTCGTCGCGGCAATCGGCGTAACCAACCGCGACCATATCGACTTCTTCGCGTCATCGTAGATGCGCGTTCTTCTTTTTCGACGACGATCGCCTGTGGCCAAAGTCATCTTCGTCATCCGAACGTGTTCGGTTGACAACATCCTCGCCATCGGCCCAGCGATTGGCGATCTCTATCAGATGGTCGATGGTCTTGGGCTTGACGCGCCCGAGATCTTCTTTGAATTCACGACACCTTACGCCTTCATTGAAGGCATCGATTGCCCTTTCCTCCGAGATGTTCGTGGCAGAGTTTTTGATGATGGACCAGTGGAGTATGTACAAGCGGATAGAATCGTTGGACCGCTGGCAGTAGGCGCGTAGCTCCTCGATTGAAGCCGGTCTCTTGCTAATGCCTTTAAAGTTGTGGATGAAGCAGTATACTAGCTCTTCCCAACTGCGTATGGATCCGGATGGGAGGCTATTGAGACAGGATCTGGCTGCGCCCGTCAGCTGTAGCTGAAGGAACTGCATGGCTTTGTTTTTGCTCCCGCCGTGGAGCTTGATTGACAACAGGTGGTCATCGAGCCAGATCTTCGGCTGCTGCGCGCCGTCGAACTTCGGTTGTCCGACGGGAGTTTGAGGTTCTTGGGCATCCGCGATTGTCGTACTGCCCTACTGAAGCACCTGGCGCCGCACAACTCCGTGTCCTCATCTTTGGACTCTGTGGAACATGCACATTTTTCGCGTGACATGTTGATCTTGCACTGCGCGATCTCACTACGAGCGTCATAGTTGCTGCTCCTGTGTCGTGGGCTACGGCGGCACCACGGCAGGTCATGCTCTTCCTCCTCGGATGAGGGTGTGCAGCTTCAAGAGAATTTTATCACGGCATTTTTCTTTGGCTCCGCAGCTGCTTCGTCGTGGAGCTTAGCTCCGACCAATCCGAGACATGCAAGCGCAGATTTTTCGATTGCGTTCCTTGGGTCTACCGTCAGTGGCGGGTTGGATGCTAGGTAGGTGGTGGCCGTCATGACCGCGGCCTGCGCTGTTTTGGGCATGATGTTGCCCTGCGAGTCCATCGTCATGAAAGACATGTCGAATGCCTTGGTGGCCTCGCGTCGTGCAGCGGGATCCATGCACTCCATTCGGGAGCGATACTTGCGGTCGCCGTAGCCCTTTGAGGTAGAGCCACCAGCAGAGAGCGCAACTCGTCTCGTGCTTGACTCGTTAGCCGCTCGCCTGCGCTGATCGATATTGTTTTGCTATTTGATCTGTCGATTGTGCTCCTCGATGAGGAGCCAATGGTAGCCCATCAGCATATCGCGAGGGGCGTCGATTGGTAGAGGGTGGGTACCTCGCACAACGTCACGCACCCTCTCCCACTCCTCGTTGTTAAGCTTGATCTCGTTGCGAACACGGTTTATACCCTCAGTGTTTTTGGGTGCCACGTTCCCGTTGGGGTTGGATGGGGGTGGTCCGTTTCCTCCGTTCTCAGCCTGCGGGTTGGGAGGGGGGTTTGGCGGTGGTTCTGTGCCATCGTCGATGTCGCCATTGTGGATGGAGGCGTACATGTAGCGCGGAAGGAGATCGTTATGTAGGGTTTGCAACATAGAAAACAAAAAATTTCATACATCCATAGAATACAATGTCTATCTAATAGATACAAATAAGTACCAAGATCTATCTAATAGATACAAGAAACGGGTGGATATACATCCATAGAATACATACACTCGAAGACCGAAAAGCGTTAACGAGGTTGTACTCATGGATAATGCAGTCGAACGCTTGCCGATCTCAAGATCGAGAAGAAGTCCATCCGGTCCAGCAGGTCCAACACCATCAAGTCCAGCACCGCAAAGCAGTGGTGCATCCGTGATCGCACACATGTTCGGGTATCCCGACAACCTCCGCGCCCTCGCTCCAGCGAAGCAGCGGAAGCAAAAAATCCTTCCAGAAAAATCCACTAGGAACATGTATCTAGATGATCCGAGACCATGGGGAAATTCAAAAGGGGGGAGGAGATCCTTCACGAGGAGGTGTGTTGTGAGAGGAGGAGAGGGGGCCTTTTATAGGGAGAGGGGGGCACCAAAGGGGCATGGAGCCACAGCTATGGTGACTTCTGCCACCTCTTCCACATTCATGTGGGTGGAGCTCCCACTCAAAATGAAAAGCCTCCACTCACATAAACATGCCTCCACTCAAAAATCCACTCACATGCATTTCTACCAAATTTAATGCAAGCTCTCATTTAAGTAAAACTCTTTTATTTATTTATTCAGAATTTTATTAATAACTTTAATTAACAAACATTCACATAAAACCCCTTACAAAATTTCAATTTCACATGCAGAACCAGTTTCAGCAATTTCAACCGAAACAATTCCGGTGTCTAGTGAAATAAATTCTTGCGCTTTCTTTTTCTTTCTCTGGCATATTATTTGCTCTGAATGGTGTCGGTATCCCTTAAGTGTGTCACCCTACGGTTCTCGAATAATGCAGACATGATCGAGACCCCTCTCCAATCAATAATCAGAAGCGGGACCTGGAGATCCGTACTGACTCCCACACATTTAACAATAACTTATGTGATCGTGTGAACCTTATACGCATGTAACTCAATCCCTTTGTCTCACGATATATTACTTGTTCGACATTCGATCATCAGTATCTACATACCTAGTTTGATCTCATTACCGACATGTACTCTTTTCTTATTCCCGTGATATAACATTCTAGTGATCAAATCACTTGCTTGCAAGCTAATTAATGTGATATCACCGAGAGGGCCCAGAGTATATCTCTCTATCATCGGGATGGACAAATTCCACTCTTGATCCATCAGCCTCAACATAGCACCTTCGTAGCACTGAACCCACCTTTATAGTCACCCTGTTACGGTGTGACATTTGATGTTATCAAGATACTCTTCTAGTGTTAGTGATTGACATGATCTCATGGTATAAGGACTAGGATTACTTCGTATGATGATATAGCGATATAAACACAATGAATTTGATCGTAATGCTATACTTCGGATGAATGTTCATCACACCATTCCAATAATGTTTTGACCTCGTATTAACAACATCCAATGTCCATGATCAGGAAACCTTTGATCATCTTGTTAATCAACGAGCTAGTTTATAACAGAGGCATAACTAGGAACTTTATTTTTGTTTATTAAACATACATGTATTAATGTTTCCGTATTAGTACAATTATATCATGCAAAATAAACATTTATCATAAAAATTAATAAGATAATAACCACTTTATTATTGCCTCTCGGGCATATACCCTTCAGTCTCCCACTTGCACTAGAGTCAATAATATAGTTTTGAAAACTTTTGCGTATTGAACACCTATAGATTTTTGGTGTTACATATACGCGATTGCAAGTGGTTAACATAATCTACGGATCTAACACTTTTAGGTCCACGTGTACTTGCATGTCTTTGTGTCTTTACGCATCACTCATTCTCTAATGAGATGGCATTGTATAAATTTGGTCTTTTGGTGAGACCTTTAATTCCTTGGGGCTAAATCATGTCGATACTATTGTCGTACAATATATCTTTAGTGTTAGCCCATTGTGAACCACACCTTAGTTTGATAACAAACTACTTGACACAAATGCACACCTTTGTTGCTACTATAGCACACATATACTTAGCCTTTTGTTGCAGTATCCGTCACAATGTCTTAACTTTGGAATTCATCCAAATTCATCATGGAATCTCTATTCCATTACATTATGCCACCCATAGTTTAAATTGAGATAAACATAATTTGTATCTTGTGACAAAACTAGTGTCATTTTACAATGAACTATTTGTCTCTTATACAAATAGAATATATTCTTAATTCTTACAAAAGATCATAAGAATATCCTTACTATCGTCCAATGATCATCTTTGTGATTCATTCTGGTATATGCTCATAACATTTGGTAACACCCTCGCCTGATAAGGCTGAGTTCATGTGTATAGTGTCAATCCCTAGATCGGTTTACTGGCACACACACACAGCACAAAATGATACCAAGTGTAACGGTGCATCATAAATACAATGAATATGATCCAGAATTTACATTATATTACAACGGAAAGCAATTACAAGGTAGATCTCCATCCTTAAAATGTGCCACAGGGAAACAATTGTTGAGTGGAGTCTCGCGACCTATGAACGATCACTCGAAAACGATATAACCTGCAACATGAAACATAGCAGCCCCAAAGGGTCAATACATGGAATGTATGGCAAGTGGGCTAAAGTGGTTAACAACATATCTATCAACTACATGCTTATTTGGCTAGGTGGAGTTCCGACTCATTTGCATAAAGCAATAGTTTTATCCTAACATTTGTAACAAAGTTGTAAAGGGTCCCAACCTTTAATAAGGTAGAGATCCATGTGTTTACAATGCTAGTCCCTGGATCAATAGCTAGCATCCACAATTAATATGTAATATCAAGAAACATAGGTCATAATACAACTTTATAACCAGGAATAAAATAGTTTATTACATTTTACATAGCTCATTTGGCTATCTTATTACAATGTAGTAGAATATAACAATAGCATGGGGTCCTTCATCTTCAAAGTGCCACAGATAGACATGTTGCTTGTAGACTTGTAATCCTAATCATTTAACTTCACTAATATCAAACAAACCTGCAACATAACAAGTTACAGCCACAAGGGTCAATACATTTGAATTGTATTGGCAAGTGATACTATGGTAGTATAGTGGAGTCTATCATCTATATGCATTTGGCTAAGTGGATCTTAGTCTTGCTTGCTCAAAATAGATTTTTCCTTATCATTTGAAAACACTAAGTTTTTGTTTGACAAAAATCACCCAAGGAACCACCAATAGAAATTGGTGAACCTTAAACCCTTGTTCAACCACAAGTTTTTAACTTAGAAATTTGGATGATGAGATTCTTGATAGCTTCCATGTCTTGATGCTCAAATTGTCCTTTACCAGGGACATGGCTAAGTACTTAGATTTTACACTCTGCAGAGGTGGTGCACTTTCCCCACAAGACTTGGTTTCCCAAGACAAGATCTTTCAGAAGCCTTCCCTTAGACCAAAATGGACGCGCTCCAACCTATCAATCCCCTACCACCAACTGTCCATTTGGCTAAGTTATTGCAACCTATATGATCCAGGCAGAGCCCATATTGCCAAGTGGCTGCACTAGAAGCTTCTCAACATTTGACATCTCAAATCTCTTTGTTCCTGGGTGTTGATCCACAAGTGAGACACCAAGTTTTCCCCAGCATACTGGACTTGGTGATGCCCAATTTTTCCCCAGCATACTGGACTTGCATGACCACTCAACACAAACCTTTCCTTCCATTCCACCCAGGTGATTCATTCACTTAGTTGTTTTATTAAACAAAACACAAGTCCTCAGACTTAGAAATCTTTCATAGCATGAATATATATTCCACCCTTGTTTTCTACTAGCTAAGCTAAGCATGATAGTAGTAGGAATCTTAACTTAGGAAATTTCTACTAAGGTTTCATCTACTAGGTTTTCCCATAGCATAGTTTATACTTAGCAAAATTTCCATGCAAGTCCTACTTAGAAATATCACTAATGCTTAGTGAAAATAATGGGACAAAAGTATGTAGCATCACTTGCCTTGTTGGTAGAGAGTATAAGTTCACTCCTTGATCTTTGAAATGTTCACTCACTTCAAATCACTACAATTCAATCAAGCAAACAATATTTCAATCTACCATTCAAGCAATTCATCACATAAAATCATAGTAACAAAACAATGCATGCAAGCATGCTAAAGATTGTTTTATTTGTAAAAGTGGTTTCTAATGGTTCATAAACATTTGAAAACACCTAATGGTCATTTTATAAAGTGGCAAAATCATTTGTATAAGATTTTACTTCATAAACCATTTTTAGAACAAGGTATCATTTTATGTGGTGTAGAAATGCTTTTAATAAGGAAAAATTCTATAGGTTTCACAAAATATGTTTTCAAACCATATAACCTTGTGTTTAGGGTCATATAGTTTATTTCCAAAACAATTCTCAAAGGTTTCCTTCCAAAACCATTTTTAATAATTAAACTATATTTTTTTATTTGACTAGAAATGGTTTAAATCAAAGATTCATTCTTTTGTTTCACCAAATACATATTTTAAACCACAATTTGTTTCCTAAGGTCAGTAGGTTAAAAACACACCTTTTTCCAAAGATTTTATCCTCAAAAACATTTTGGAATAAATTTTATATCCTAATCATGCATACACAAGTTTCTACAAAAACAATCAATTTAACAGAAGCTTTTTACTAAACAAATGGCATGGTTGGCTAGGGCTTGTTTTTCTGAATCCATTGATATAAAGTTTGTAAAATTTGGACGTGTAGATTTAAAGTTACAGATTTTACAAAATTGAATCACAAATAGATCAAATCCTGTTTTTAAATCTGACTCTGTGACACGCGGCACATTTCTATTCGTCGGTACCGATTCGGCCAGATCAGCAACATGAGGCGTTGGATCTAAACAGATCGTGCGGCCTAGGTTGCTACTTACCTCTTCATCTAGTTTCTATCATGTCCTTTGGATCTGCATCTAACGGCTATCAACGACTTGCCACTAACTGGCGGTGTTCACGTGGCGGCAGTGACGCTACTGCTATCGGGCGAGTCTGGCGAGAAGGGAAGAGAGATAGCTCACAGTGATCGCAGTAACGTGGGGATGCTCAACCTGCTCGCGGTTGACGAAGGGGCGCACAGGGTTGCTGATAATCGCTCGTCGGAGTTGCGTCTGACGACGACCACGCTCTGTCGTCGTCGAGGGCGGCGCTACAGTCACGAGGGAGCAAACAGAAAGCACGGTTAGATGCGCAAGGTCATGGCGACGATGCGTGCGTGAAGGAGAAGGAGAGGGGCGGTCAGGTTCTTACCAGAGGAGTCGCCGGAGAAGAAAGCGTACGGCGCGCCACTATTCGCCGTCGTTGTTGCCGCAGAAAGCACGCGGCGAGCTAACGCTACAGGGAGGTTCGCCAGGGAGTGGGGAGCAAGTGAGTGTGGTCGAGGGGGCAAGGGGCGGTGTCTACTGGCCGGAGTCGTCGTCGGAGCGTCGTCGGACAGAGGACAATGCAGAGAGCAATTGGGTAGCCTGGGGGCGTGCTAGGGTGAGGCGACTGGGGGGAAATGGAGAGGGGGCGTGGGCGTTTAAGTGTGAGTGATCACAGCGAGTAATGGCTGCAGCGTTAAGGCGAATTAAGCCCGCGGAATCACAGCCAGAAACGGCGACGAGGGAAGGAAGAAGGGGTCGTCGCGGGTAGGAAGAAGGTGAGGTGGCAGTGGGGTCGTCTGGCAGCGAGAGAGAAAGAGAGGGAATGGGGTCCACCGGTCAGCGACCTTGCGGGTGAGTTCACTGGTTCGAATCGTTTTCTGCGGGGAGGAGAGGAACTAGGCTGGACTGGGCCAGGTGGGCTTAGCTGGGCTGGTTCGACTTTGTTCTCTTTTTTTATACTGCTTTGTTTTCCTTTTTCTATTTCCATTTCTGTTTTGATTTCATTTAATCAATTCAAGCACTTATCTGAATTCAAACCTTTGCCATATTTTGTGTAGGTTTAAATATTGATTAATAAAACATTCTGAAATCATTTTTTAGAATAATTTATTTATTCTTTTTAATGTCTTTTAATTATTCAAAAAAGGCCTTTGCATTACTTCATATAAGACTTAAAATATTTTTAATCCTTATTTAAATTTCATTCTTCCTCAAAACCTTTTCAGTAAGCTTTTAATTACTTAATAGGGTGTCAAATAAGTCAACTTGAATTATTTGGAATATTTTAATATGATTTATTAATCATTTAGGATTGGGTATTTGTTTTAATTCAAATGGGATTAAATATAGTTTTAATTCCCTAAATATTATTTGGAAGATTTCTTTAATCTTATTTAAGTTGAATGAAACAACTTTTATTTCATTTGGGTAATTTCTAAAATACCATTTTCCCATGAATTAAATAACTATTCTCATTAGAGATTTGTTTTTATTAAAATATGGGTAGAATGGTTATTGCCATTTTATTTTATTTTGGAAATTATTTATCCTTTTATTTTATTTGGATTTGGATTAAAATTCACTCCATTTTCTTAATGGATTAGGCCAAGATTTATTTGGTCTTTCAAATATTCTTTATTTTAATATTTCTTTCTTCATCTTATAAAATTCATATCTTTTTATTTAGAGATCCAAACTTGGTGATTCCAATTTGTAAAATCTTATTTGATATTTATTTATCCTTTTAAATATCTTTAGGATTATTTGCTCACCAATTTGTATGGATTTTAGATAAGTGCTTTATTAGCTTTGGAAATTACTTTCCTTATCTTATTTAAATTCATAAGATTTTATTTATGGCTCCAAATTAAGTGAAACCAATTTATATGATTTTATAATATTTATATTTGTCTTTGTTGATCATTTGAAAATGTTTGTTGACAGATTTTATATGGATCAAATCCATAGGCTTGGAGATAACTTAGAAATGATTTTTATTCCATTAGGGTTTCTGGGTTTGGATTTATTTTCCAAGTGTTTAAATTTCCAGATGCATTTAAGAAGAATGCATTTCTTTTGATTTGGATTTTGTTGGATTCAAACTTTAATTAAAGTTTGTTCAAGATGGGATTTTAAGTTTCCATTTAGAAACAAAAGTTTCTTTTCACCCTGATTTTCAATAATAATTTTATTTTGTTTAATTATTTTTCACATTACAAGATTTGGAAAATCTTGGGATGTGACAAAAGTAGTTTCCCAATACAATAAATAGGAGACTATGGTTCACTCCCAGGTGCTCCTACCCAATTAAGTTCATCCAACAAATTTTAGGTAATTGAGAAATAAGGATGAGTGAGAAATATGTCATAGCATCAGTATCAGGTCACTCAAATTGTCCATAACCGGGGACACGGCTAATTACTTAGTTTAGCCACTCTGCAGGGGTTTGTACACTTTACCCATGTGACCTGGCCAACCCAGCTCGGACAACCACACTCATATTGTGTGATGATAGGGAGAAGTCCAAGACGAGACCATTCGGGAAGAGCTTCCCAAAACCATCCATGCACCGTACCAACCTACACTATTCTACATCTTTGGATACGTAGGGTTTGGGTCGCCACAAGCTACTAAGTCCAGTCAACCGCCCATTTCATTATTGGCACATGGTTGCACACGAAAGCTACCAAACAAATAAACCAATCCTTTCTCAGTGTCCTGAGCGGCATTCCCCACCATAATCCACACTCGATGACCCAATCAATGTCATTCTGCGCAGGTGGTTCATTAAAATCATGTTGGTTTGTCATTTAACAAAACAAAATCCTTTCAAAACATATAACTTTTCATGGTATGATTTCCTTCCTCATCTAAATAGCATAGCTAAGCAATCTACCAATACGATGGCTCATAAACAAGGAATTCTAGGGAATAATATGGGACATAGCATAGCATATACACATTAATTACTACATATGCAATTCGACGAAAACATCTATAATGCATAGGAAAACAGTAGGACATTTATGACCAAGATAGCACCACTTGCCTTTGTTGTAGATGTAGTCGATTAGATAATCCTCACAATCCTCATAGATTTAATGGTTGCACTCATCATAACCACAATACTTGCAATCATAGTAGTTGCACTCCTCGCAATCTATCGTTCAAAAACAAAAGCACAACAAGCTCACCATTCAAAATATAGCAATTATGCGCAATATAATAAAATGATGATGAACAAATGCATGCATGATGATTTAATGAGTCATAATGGTTGTATTTAGTTCTCTAAACAAACTAGATCACATGATACATGCAAGATATCATTTAATGCACTAAAGCATTTATTATTAAAGTTATATCGATTTAATATGGTTTATCTCACTTTAATGCAACTACTGATGTTTATATTGTATTAAATTGTGAATTAAATGCTACTGGATAGGTAATTTAATTTATAACCAGTAGCAATTTGAATCACCTAAAAAGGAGTTATAGATATTTTTGTATGATTAAAACACTATTGCAATGAGTTTATAGTTTTCTGCATGCATTTCTATTTTAATAGTACCAATAATTTGGCACACAATTTCTATGGATATGTATTATCAATATAAAACATTACCAATTGGTTTCACTAATTTTGGAGTTCTGGTTAATTTTCTGGGATTTAAATACTAGCTAGAAGGGTTTAAATAATTTAAATTATTTCCTTCGACAATAATTATATTTAATGCCATATTAATGTTCTACATGAACCAGGGATTCCATATATATATTATTTGAATTTTTATGATCTATAAATAATTTACTATGATTTATTTACCCCAAATAGGTAATTAATCTATTTAAATTATTGCAGTAAATGTATATCGTAAAAGTTCCATATAATCTCATATTAATATTCTTCATACTTTTCTTAATCCAAAAATATATTATTTGTAAATTTTGGATATACAAATATTTTTATATGCATTTTACAAGTTTACATGTTTTTCTGCCTATTTTAAAAGCAATTATCAAATTAACAGGAGAAGATCTGCCACGCGGCGAGATCTGATTGGGCCATACCCCTTCGTTTAAGTGAACACGTATGTGTCACTCGATCAAGATCTGACGGTGCACGATCCATGGCTCTGGGACGGCTCGGCTTCAACTTAAGCTCGGCTGTGGCTCATGGATCCAGCCGGCTCTGCGCGGCTCCACGCGATCTAGACCGTGAACGTCCGATCGGACGGTCTTTGGACGACGGCGGCTGGCGTCGGTACCGGCGACAATGGGCGAGGTGTATGCTCCGTGGCGATGGCGGGGTTCTGGTATCCACTAGAGACGGAGGATGGCTGGACGATGTTCGGGGGGAAGCGATGAGTTCCATGGTGTCCTCGGGGTTGTTGATAGCTTCCTCGGGCGATGAATGCGAACGAACGGAGGTCAGCATCAACAGTGGATCTCCGGCGAGAAATTGGAGCTGCTCCGGTGTCCCGTGCGAGGTGTAAGAGGTTCAGGGGAATGCGGAGAGGACATGGGAACAATATAGAGGGAAGTATAGGATCAGGGGCGGGTCAGAAACGTGTCCTCGAAGCTCGGTGGCGGAGTGGTTCCAACGAGATCGGGATGAGCTCGCGAGGCCGCTAGGGTTTGTAGATTTCAAAAAATAAATAAGACGAGGGAAGATAATTTATATGGAGGGGTTCCGTGTGAAACGGATAAAGAATCGAACGAGATCATCCGGATTTGGGGGAGGGGATCGATCGAGATCGGGAAGGCATGGACGGCTCTGTCTCTGGCGCTAGGACGGGGATGATAGGTGGGGGCCACATGGTAGTGGGTGCTATTAGGCTGACAAGCGGGTCCTGCACTAGGAGAAAAAAATGGTGAGAGGGCGGCACGGTGCCTCTCTGGTGGGTTGTTGGTGGCAGCTGGCTGTCTTGGCCAGCTGCTCGTCACAAGGCGCTAGGCTAGGTGGGCTGGGCTGCTGCGGTCCATTTGGTTGGGTTCTTTTTTCCTTTATTGTTTTTCAGTTTTGTTTTCTTTTGTATATTTTGATTTAGAACTCCAAATTAAACCATATAAAATCCTATAAATTTGTAAAGTCACAATGATCTTTGTAGGATATTAACTACATTAACTATTGTCCATTTCTAATTTACGAACCATTATATGTTTAGTTTGGACAAAAAAACATCATTATTATTTCCTATAAGAAACATAACTTTTGCATTTTAGCTCCAAATGGACTCAAATAAATTTATGTGGTTTTATATAATTGTCCTCTGTCAATACAAGCCATCTATGAATACGTTTGATCAAATTTACTATGGACAAAGCCATAGCTCTAAGGTTGTACTTAGAATTGGGAAAATCCTATTTAAAGTTTTAGGTATTCCTTTTGGGACAATAGAATTATTTCCTTGGGGGTTTATATGCAATGATGTTCATGCATGCAACATGATTTTGAAATTTGAAATATTGCACACCAATTCTAAATCCATAATCAATCTATACCCTTTTGCCTATATGGCTACTTAGGTCATAACCAAAGATTATAAATTTTTCAAATCAAGGTTGAGAGGATTTTATATTCAAAAAGTTTCTTTTCTTGAGAATTTTCAACCAAGTCAAACAATCAATCAAACTTATTTTATTTATTTCACATTCCAAAATTAGGAGAATTTTGGGATGTGACAGACTACCACCCTTAAAATAAATCTCGACCCGAGATTTGGGAAGGCTAGAAAGAAAGAAAGGTTTGAGATCCATTAGGGCGCTACCACCCTTAAAAGGAAATCGACTAGGTCACTTCTTTGAGGATTCACTTATCTCAGATTGATTCTCCTTTAGACATCTAGTGGCACAATGTCTCTAGCACATTCTAAACTTCATGATTGGTTGTTTCTAAGAAAGCACTTGTTGAACTAGCGAACACTCATGGTGGGCAATTAGGGGTCGTTTGCTTCATGATACCCGTTAATAATGGTTGGAATTCCTCCTTACCGTATATTCCTACGCTTAGCAATGAATGCTTCTGTAAAGGTGGGACAACATAGCATTCTAAGGTTTAGGCTCAACGCCGACTATCTGCTATGGTTGAAAGGCACTCAAGATTCGCAAAGCCAACAGTACAAGAGCGAATAACAAGAGTATTAGGAATGGTGATCAATCCATCCTGCACCCAAATCGTTACCCTGTATGAGGATAGGTGAATCACGTTTTTCTATCACTCGGCATCCTCACTTGCCTTGAAGAAGGTTTCCATGGGAAAGAACTAATGCTCGATGTAGACTCCCATGTATTCAATCAACAAAGCTACTACTAAAACTAAACTATCGATACTTCAACTTTCAGGTTGCGTAATCTACTACATAACATCATTGCAATACTTCGTATTTCCACATCCTTTTGTTGCATTAGATGAACTATTCTCCTTTGTCGTTGTATTATGTTGTAAAAATTTCCACTTAATCCTTCTCCGTGTATTTAACACATCATTATAGCTCCATGGGTTTGAGATAGGGAAGAATTGATTGTAGGGAGAAGAACTATTAAGGAAGTAATCCTACCCATAACTATACGATGCAATCAGTGTCACAAACAAATAAACAATCATAAGCAATCAACACACAAGAAAACACTTGCATAACAATAATACAGAGGTCTAAACCTAGTAGTATGTAACCACAAAATAGTTTGAAAGCTTTGGGAACAATACTAGAGTAAAATAGAGCAACATATAAGCAATAAACAAAATTTGTCAAAACGGTACAACAGGTCTCACGAATTTTTCTGATCGACATGAACTCGTCAGGAATTTTATCCAATTTTTGTGCATGTACTACAGGTAATTATGATCCACATCATATGTTTTTAGATTTTTCTGAGTTACTAGTAAAATATTAAAAATCGCGCGGTACAATAGGTCAGGCAGAAAACTGCAGCAGTAATCTCACGAATTTCAATCAAATCACACCATTAAAATGATTTTAAAATCACATGACAACTCCAACAACTTTAGGGTTGCAAAACAACAGATCCTAAACAAGGCATCACACAATATGGTTCAGTACAAACAAGCAAGCAACATATAGTCATACCACATAAGTTGGTAAGAACAATATGCTAACACGATAGCGATGATCTCCTCAAGAGATAAAATATGGTGGTCCAGACCTACCAAAACTTGGTGAGATGTTCATTTATGTCATGTTATTTGTTATTTTACTTAGCTAACTCTCATATAGGTATCACAAGAATGGACAATTATAAATGTTTGAATAGGGAGAGGTTCTAGAAAAGATAGACAAGGAATATAAGAACTCTAATAAGTAGAAAATATGATTGTTCTCCTAATAGAGGTCTCCTATTGCTAATCCATTTCTAAGGTCACGATCCTACAGTCAACACACATCTCTGATACCATCTTCTGACACCCTCGCCTGATAAGGCTGAGTTCATGTGTATAGTGTCAATCCCTAGATCGGTTCACTGGCACACACAGTACAAAATGATACCAAGTGTAACTGTGCATCATAAATACAACGAATATGATCCAGAATTTACATTATATTACAGCAGAAAGCAATTAAAAGGTAGATCTCCATCCTTCAAATGTGCCACAGGCGAACAATTGTTGAGTGGAGTCTCGCGACCTATGAACGATCACTCGAAAATAATATATCCTGCAACATGAAATGTAGCAGCCCCGAAGGGTCAATACATAGAATGTATGGCAAGTAGGCTAAAGTGGTTAACAACAGATCTATCAACTACATGCTTATTTGGCTAGGTGGAGTTCCGGCTCATCATAAAGAAATAGTTTTATCCTAACATTTGTAAAAAGTAGTTTTCCAATACAATAAATAGGACACTCTGGTTCACTCCCAGGTGCTCCTACCCAATTAAGTTCATCCAATAAGTTTTAGGTAATTGAGAAATAAGGATGAGTGAGAAATATGTCATAGCATCAGTATCAGGTCGCTCAAATTGTCCATAACCGAGGACGCGGCTAAGTACTTAGTTTAGACACCCTGCAGGGGTTTGTACACTTTACCCATGTGACCTGGCCAACCCAGCTCGGACCACCACACTCATATTGTGTGATGATAGGGAGAAGTCCAAGACGAGCCATCCAGGAAGAGCTTCCCAAACCCATCCACGCACCATACCAACCTACACTATTCTACATCTCTGCTATGTAGGGTTTGGGTCGCCACAAGCTACTAAGTCCAGCCAACCGCCCATTTCATTATTGGCACATGGTTGCACATGAAAGCTACCAAACAAAGAAACCAATCCTTTCTCAGTGTCCTGGGCGGCATTCCCCACCATAATCCACACTTGATGACCCAATCAATGCCATTCTACCCAGGTGGTTCATTAAAATCATGTTGGTTTGTCATTTACCAAAATAAAATCCTTTCAAAACATATAAATTTTCATGGTGTGATTCCCTTCATCATCTAAATAGCATAGCTAAGCAATCTACCAATACGATGGCTCATAAACAAGGAATTCTAGGGAATAATATGGGACATAGCATAGCATATACACATCAATTCCTACATATGCAATTCTATAAAAACATCTATAATGCATAGGAAAACAATAGGACATTTATGACCAAGACAGCACCACTTGCCTTTGTTGTATATGTAGTCGATTAGATAATCCTCACAATCCTCATAGATTTAATGGTTGCACTCATCATAACCACAACACTTGCAATCATAGTAGTTGCACTCCTCGCAATCTATCGTTCAAAAACAAAAGCACAACAAGCACACCATTCAAAACATAGAAATTATGCGCAATACAATAAAACAATGATGAACAAATTCATGCATGACGATTTAATGAGTCACAATGGTTGTATTTATTTCTCTAAACAAACTAGATCACATGATACATGCAGGATATCATTTAATGCACTAAAGCATTTATTATTAAAGTTATATCGATTTAATATGGTTTATTTCACTTTAATGAAACTACTGATTTTTATATTGTATTAAATTGTGAATTAAATGCTATTGGATAGGTAATATAATTTATAACCAGTAGCAATTTGAATCACCTAAAAAGGAGTTATAGATATTTTTGTATGATTAAAACACTATTGCAATGAGTTTATAGTTTTCTACATGCATTTCTATTTTAACTGTACCAATAATTTGGCACGCAATTTCTATGGATATATATTATCAATATAAAACATTACCAATTGGTTTCACTAATTTTGGAGTTCTGGTTAATTTCCTGGGATTTAAATACTAGCTAGAAGGGTTTAAATAATTTAAATTATTTCCTTCGACAAAAAATATATCTAATTCCATATTAATGTTCTACATGAACCAGGGATTCCATAGATATATTATTTGCATTTTTATGATCTATAAATAATTTACTATGATTTATTTACCCCAAATAGGTAATTAATCTATTTAAATTATTGCAGTAAATGTATACCGTAAAAGTTCCATACAATATCATATTAATATTCTTCATACTTTTCTTAATCCAACTATATATTATTTGTAAATTTTGGACTTACAAATATTTTTATATGCATTTTACAATTTAACATGTTTTTCTGCCTTTTTTTAGGGTAAAACAGTTGGGTAAAACCCCACTGCAATTTTTATAAATCATAAAGAGTTACATAAGTAAATATTTACAAATCCAAGGCCACCTCAGAGAGGGAAAAAATAGTACAAGGCTAATTATCTCCTATCCAAATTGTTGTTGATCTAGGCTTTGAGATCCTGGAAATACTTTTTCTTGATTCTAATTAGGACCCATCTTAATTCTTGAGAAACAATAGCCCTCCATTCATCAAGGGAAGCATGATTGTTGTTAAAGATTTCATTGTTCTACACATCCAGATGCCCCAAGCCCCCAGAATAATAATTTCCATTGCAAAGGGGACTTTTAATCTACGCTTTATATTAGCCAATGCCTCAAAGAGATTTAAATCATTATCTCTGACAGGGCAGATATCATCCCAACACGCTTTTGCAAAAGGGCAGTCCCAAAATAAATGATTTAAAGTTTCCTCACTGATGCAGCCAGAGAACACACAATCATATATGGTAAGAGAGAATCTTTTCCTCTTCAGAAGGTTTTTGGTGTTTAGTCTATCAAGGAGCAAAAGTCAGAAGAAGAACTTGTGTTTTTGCTGGCAAGAAGACTTCCATAACCACGAGAAATGAGGCTGAACTGTCAGATGCCCAGATAATGATGAATAGGCCTTTTTAACAGAGAAAAAATCACTTCCCCAAATGTAGCTCCAATTGTATGTTTGTCCCTGTATGCCCTCACTGATAATTTGCTCCAGGCACTGATAGTCAAAAAAAGCTTGCTGAGATAGAGGAAGAAAGAAATGGTCTTGCATGTTGGGTGTCTGAATAAACTCACTGACAGATATATGTGGATTTTTTTGCAAAAGACAGTAAGTGAGGAAACTTATGCTGCAAGCATTCATCCTTACACATATCAGTCCAAAATAGGGTGGACTTGCCATCTCCCACCGAGCACTTTGCAATTCCTTTAAAGATGTCAACTAGTTTCAGGTGAGCCTTCCACCAAAAGTACCGATCTATACTTCTTCCAGGAAATTTTCCATTGCTATAGTAAGTGTTCCAGACAATATGAACCTAGGGAATATCTTTGTGATTATAGAATTTATCCAAATTTTTCAAAAGAAGAGCCGAGTTTTGAATGTTAAGATCAAGAACACCCAAACCTCCATGATCCTTTGGTCTACAAACTTTGTTCTAGGCCACTAGTGCTTGTCCTCTAGCTTGGACATCAGTGGTTTTTTTCCTCCACAAGCATTGTCTCATGTACTTGATCAGCTGATCTTTAATAGTGATAGGAAGTTCAAAGAAGCTCCATACTGCCTATTTTAAAAGCAATTATCAAATTAACAGGAGAAGATCTACCACGCGGTGAGACCTAGTTAGGCCATACCCCTTCGTTTAAGTGAACACGTATGTTTCACTCGATCAAGATCTGATGGTGCACGATCCACGGCTCTCGGACGGCTCGGATTCAACTTCATCTTGGCTGCGGCTCATGGCTCCAGCCGGCTCTGCGCGGCTCCACGCGATCTAGACCGTGAACGTCCGATCGGACGGTGCTGGACGACGCTGTGAGCTGGCGTCGGCTGGCGGCGACGATGGGCGGAGGCGGATGCTCCGGTGGCCGATGGTGGCGGGGTTCTGGTGTCCACCAGAGATGGGGTATGGGTGGACGACATTCGGGGGGAAGCAGCGAGTTCCATGGTGTCCTCGGGGTTGTTAATAGCTTCCTGGGGCGACGACTGTGAACGAACGGAGGTCAGTGGCAACAGCGGATCTCCGACAAGCAATTGGAGCTGCTCCGGTGTCCTGCGCGAGGGGTAAGAGGTTCAGGGGAATGCGGAGAGCAAAGGGGAACAATATAGAGGGAAGTATAGGGTAGGGGCGGGGCGGAAACGTGTCATCGAAGCTCGGTGGCAGCATGGTTACGATGAGATCGGGATGAGCTCGCGGGGCCTCTAGGGTTTGTATATTTTGAAAAAAGAAATAATACGGGGGAAGAGAGTTTATATGGAGGGGATTCCGTGCGAAACGGAGAAAGAATCGAACGAGATCATCCGGATTTGGGGGAGGGGATCGATTGAGATCGGCAAGGCGTGGCCGGATCTGTCTCTGGCGCTAGGACGGGGATGAAAGGTGGGGGCCACATGGTAGTGGGTGCTATTAGGCTGACAAGCGGGTCCCGCACTAGGAGAAAAAAATGGTGAGAGGGGCGTGCGCCGGTGCCTCTCCTGGTGGGTTGTTGCGGTGGCCGTTGGGCCTGCTGGCGGGCCGCGCTCGCTGGCTCACTACTGCGCTCGCGTGCGCTAGGCTAGGTGGGCTGGGCTGCTGCGGTCCAGTTGGTTGGGTTCTTTTTTTTCCTTTATTGTTTTTCAGTTTTTGTTTTCTTTTGTATATTTTTATTTAGAACTCCCAATTAAACCATATAAAATCCTATGAATTTGTAAAGTCACAATGATCTTTGTAGGATATTAACTACATTAACTATTGTCCATTTCAAATTTACCAACCATTATATGTTTAGTTTGGACAAAAAACATCATTATTATTTCCTATAAGAAACATAACTTTTGCATTTTAGCTCCAAATGGACTCAAATAAATTTATGTGGTTTTATATAATTGTCCTCTGTCAATACAAGCCATCTATGAATACTTTTGATCAAATTTACTATGGACAATGCCATAGCTCTAAGGTTGTACTTAGAATTGGGAAAATCCTATTTAGAGCTTTAGGTATTCCTTTTGGGACAATATAATTATTTCCTTGGGGGTTTATATGCAATGATGTTCATGCATGCAACATGATTTTGAAATTTGAAATCTTTCACACCAATTATAAATCCATAATCAATCCATACCCTTTTGCCTATATGGCTACTTAGGTCATAACCAAAGATTATAAGTTTTTCAAATCATGGTTGAGAGGATTTTATATTTAAAAAGTTTCTTTTCTTTGAGAATTTTCAACCAAGTGAAACAAATCAAACTTATTTTATTTATTTCACATTCCAAAATTAGGAGAATTTTGGGATGTGACACATTTAGAGCATAGGACATATCTGGATGTGTACATATCACGGTATGATTGATCAAAACATTTCTGTGATTTCACTCATCAAGTGTCAAAGCACTTGAATCTTGTTTCACTTATCAAGTGTTAATACACTTGAGTCTTGATTCAATTCTTTTCCATGTGACAAGAACCTTTTCTCGTCGTTTCCATATTGAACTCATTCAATATCTCATATATGTATGTCTGGCACAACCATGTTAGCGTCACAATCTATCCATATAGACATTCATGCCTAATAATCGGGTTTTGCCTAAGTCTTTCATCGAAATGAAATTATTAACCTTTGTCAATAAAAGATACATCATTTACAATAAACGAGATATCCTCCACATAATGTATTAGAATTATGTCTCAGCGCCCCAACTTAATTTCTTGCAAATGTAAGCATCTTCATCGTCTCCTGATGAAAACTCCTTTAACAGTTTCATCACGGTGAAGATTCCAACTCCGCGATGCTTACTTTAACCATTGAAGTTTGCATGCCCTTTTTAGCATCCTTTGAATTAACAAAACCCTTTGGATCGTTTCATGCACATGTCCTAGTTAACCATTCTATTAGAGAACTTTTTTTGTTTGTTCAACTACCTTATACCAAAATTATATGTAGTGGTTTCTACATTAATCCGTATAGACTAAATATCGCTATGAAAGATCAAATCTTGTCATAGTAAACTCCTTGAACAATGTCATAAAAACTTTACTCACATGTCGACTATTTAATAGATGTGAAACATCCATGTCTGTTTCTTTATAGATCCAAATACGACCGATAGGTTTTACACCTTTCCGGAGGGTCTTCCAAGTTCAAAAAACTTGATTTCTCGTGTATGGAACTATCACGGATTTCATGGCTTGAAGCCATTTGACGGAGTCAGGGCCCATCATCGCTTCTTTGCATGTATTCAGTTCATCATTGTTAAACAACAATGATTTACTCTCAAATCTTCGTATTTGATTGTTTACCCGACCTACTTGGTTCAATAGGAACTTAGATCTCCACAACCATAACCTTTGATTCACATAAGTTATGAGCATTATGGATGCCTCCGGAACAACTTCCGGCGCTACGCAACTCTCCACATTTAGATAAGGTTCATCAACCTTATCAAAATTCTATTGTCCTCCCACTTAACTTTTACGAAAAATTCTTTATCAAGAAACTTTACGCTTCAAGCGATAAACTCTTTTTTCCCCGGTGTTATGGAGGAATACCCAATGGTTATTCGAAATAACCTACAAAGACATGCTCATCCGACTTTGGTTGTAAACATCTTACTTATGCTTAGTATACCAAAATTTAAGAAAGGACAACTTGGGTTTTATCCCAAAGCATAACCTTTATGGTGTCATTTCAACGGATCACGATGGTGCTCTTTTCAGTGTAAAAGCGGTAGTATTTAAAGATTTAATCTTTTATAATATAATGGCAGTTTTATAAATGACACCTTTGATCTCACCATGTCAAACAAGGTTTCATTGCATATCTCGAACACTCCATATTCCTATGGTGTTTCAGGAAATGCAAATCTTGAGGTGTTTTGCTAAACTTGTAACTCAAATAAATCCCTTTATGATCAAATCATATATTATTTATTTTCTTGTTACAATTATTTTTCTACTTCATCTTGAAAGTCTTTGAACATCTTCAAATATTTCATAATTCTTTCTCATTAAGTGAATATTCACTCAAATTTCTGGATAAAGCATATGAAGTTGAAATCCATCACTCATGCCTACACGTAATGGACTACATACATTAATATGTATAAATTCCAATAATTTATTCGTTCATTCTTATTTGAACTTTGAACGAAGTTTTAATTATCCCGAGGAAAGTCTCACAAGCGTCATTTGATCAAATCAAAGACTCCAAAAATCCATTAACATGGAGTTTCTTCATGCTTTTCTTTCCAATGTAATTTAAATGGCGATGTCACTTCATAAGTACCTAAGCTGGATATTTCCAGTCTTTCCTTTTCTACCAAATATTTTATAGATTCTCTTTCAACATTTTATTTTCCTTTTAAAAGAATCTATCAACATCAACAGTGGCGCCATATTATGACACATAGTCCAAAGTGTGTATAGTAAAATACTAATACCTTTGGACTTGCACTTTGAAGTATATCACCATCATCAAATGTTTGGCGTTCTTTCAAAAACCATTATTTAGTAATCTTTTAGTGTATTAAACACTTTACCTACATATTCTATTCATCCTTATCATGACAACTTTCATGATCAAGATAATGTAGCTTATAAAGGCGAATCATGAGTATAATGTTACTTTCCAAAACCTTTTTGGATGATTAGGATGTCTAGCATCTCCAACCTTTGCAAATTCTCATCCAATATGAGAACATATATTATAATTTGTCATATTGCAACCAAAGCATTGTTTCAGATATCGTTACATCTGCCACTTTCTGAAACAATTCTTTTAGCTCCTAGATAACCTCGATATTTAAAATAACTTTTGAATATCAAGAATCATGGAGGAAAACATGATACTTCAGATACTAACACTGGAATTGTCACTCTCGATTTAATACTAATTATTAAATTTCATGGAGTTTGCTAAAATTTTGCAATAGGACTTTAAACTTTAAATTGACACTTAAAACAATACGATACCAGTTCGTAAAGTAAATATCCAGAATTATATAGTTCTATTATCTCAATTAAAACTAAGCATAAGGTGGTGAACGAATGCCAATGACTACAACAAATTATGAAAATTCACTTTGATTTAATTTATGATAAATTGAGTTCTACTAATCCAAAATAGAAATAAATTTCCACTCAAAAACTACATCCCTCGTGTCTATTTGGTGATTACATGAACCAAATCCACTACACCAAGTCTGATCATCACGTGAGTCGGTGTAGCTTCAAAGGCAAACATCTATATGGGCATCATATCAAACATAAGACTCATGCTTAAACTTTCGGTCCATGTTCCGAGGCCATGTCTGTACATTCTAGGATCGCCAAGTAAGAACCTTAGTATTCACGTGTGTAAAACTGTCTTACACCCGATGTATGTTCATGGATTCAAGTACACCCGTTCATCACGTGATGTCTTGAAGCGGCAAAACATAGTAGATGCATACTTAAGGGAGAACACATTTTTATCTTGATATCTAAATGATGGATCATCTTATAATGATAATAAAGCGCCAAACAAGCAATATAAGATGCAAACAAACATCATATGTGAAAAGTGAAATAATATGGTTCTTGCACTTGATCACCATCATGTGCATCATGGTATGATCTTTATCATTCCTTTGTGTGTAAGACCAAGGTCTATGGAACTTGCACGTTAGGTGTGTTGTAATAGTATAAACTATACATTTATTTACAACATTACCATATCATGACACTAGCCCAGCAACAATCTAAACTAGACGCATCTAATTTATCCATTGCAAGTTTTACGTGGCTTAGGGCTTTCAAAGATAGAACCGTTCGGAACATGGAACCACAATCAGGATAATAAATTATTAACAACTCGTTGTAAATTAGATATTGACTATAATAGGAGAGACATACACCCGCTAGCAACTTATGCAAAACTAGTTGCATGTCAAGTGTGGAACAGGTATCATGTGCGAGGACATGTAATTTTTGTCCGGGCCGCTTGATCCCACTATGCCACCAATATCAAAAGTACAAGCAAGAAGCAATAACATAATCAGCATCGCCCACATACTCATATGTGTACTACCCGTACAAAGCATCTACGCATAGATCCGGCTCTGATACCACTGTAGGGTTCGTAGCATAGAAAACAAAAACATTCCTATGATGGGAACAACTAAGTACCAAGATCTATCTACTAGATACAAGCAACACTTGGATATACATCCATAGAATACATACCCTCAAAGACCGAAAAGTGTTAACAAGGTTGTACTCGTGGATGATGTAGTCGAACGCTTGCTGATCTCAAGATCAAGAAGTCCATCCGGTCCAGCAGGTCCAGCACCATCAAGTCCAACACTGCAAAGCAGTGGTGCATCCGTGACCGCACACACGTTCGGGGTATCCCGAAAACCTCTGCGCCCTCGCTCCAGCGAAGCAGCAGAAGCAACAAATCCTTCCATAAAAATCCACCGGGAACATGTATCTCGCTAATCCGAGACCATGGGGAAATTCTAAAGGGGGAGAGAGATCCTTCACGAGGATGTGTGTTGTGAGAGGAGGAGAGGGGGCCTTTTATAGGGAGAGGGGGCACCCAAGGGGCATGCCCCTACCTCTTCCACATTCATGTGGGTGGAGCTCCCACTCAAAATGAAAATCCTCCACTCACATAAACATGCCTCCACTAAAAAATCCACTCACATGCATTAAATTTCCACCAAATTTAATGCAAGCTATCATTTAAATAAAACTCTTTTATTTATTTATTCAGAATTTTTTTAATTACTTTAGTTAAAAAAAATTCACATAAAACCCCTTAAAACATTTCAATTTCACATGCAGAACCAGTTTCAGCAATTTCAACCGAAACAATTCTGGTGTCTAGTGAAATAAATTCCTGCGCTTTCTTTTTCTTTCTCTGGCATATTATTTGCTCCGAATGGTGTCGGTATCCCTTAAGTGTGTCACCCTACGGTTCACGAATAATGCATACATGATCGAGACCCCTCTTCGATCAATAATCAACAGAGGGACCTGGAGATCCGTACTAACTCCTAATGACCCACAAGTATAGGGGGTGTATCATAGTACTTTTGATAAATAAGAGTGTCGAACCCAACAAGGAGCAGAAGGTGTTAACAAGTGGTTTGGATCAGGAATTCACTATAAATACTAGCAAATGGATTTTAAGGGTTTTTTGATAAAGCAGATAAATAAAGTGCAAGTAAATGAAAGACAATAATAATAATTGCAGCGAGTGGCCCAATCGTTTCTTCAGCAAAGGACAAGCCGGTTGTATTACTTGTGAGGACCAAATGTTCTTGAGGACACATGGGAATACTGTCAAGTGCTTTCGCTTCATATAGTTGATAAATCTTCTTTGGTTGGATAAGTGTTGTGTGGGTGAACCTATGCTAATGTATCGACCTTACTTGGTCTAATACATACTTGTGATTATACCCTTGCAAGCATACACAACTACAAGAAAGTAATTAAGATAAAAACCTAACCACAACATTAAACTCGGAGATCCTACACTCCCTTGTGCAAAGGTTTCCTAATGGGGGTTTAGGTTTTTGTCACTCCGGCAACCCCAAAATTAGTAGCCAAATACACAGTGCATTCCCCTAGGCCCATAAAGGTGAAGTATCAAGTAGTCGATGTTCAAAGACACCACTAGAAGAATAACACCACAACTTAAATATCAAGCCATTGAATATTTCTCAACACAATTCCACTACTAACAACATGACTTATCCCATGTCCTCAAGAACTAAACAAACTACTCATGAGACATCATATGGATCAAGATCAGAGATGATATAATGATAAGTAACAATATGAACATAAACAATAATTCAATGGTTCCACTCAAAAGCATCAACTACAAAAGTAATCAACACCGGGCAAGATTCCCCTAAGAACTATGCAAGATTCAACCCAATTGCTACAGAGGGATGGAGTGGTGGTGAAGGTGCTGGTGGAGATGATGGTGAAGATGATGATGATGATCCTGATGAAGTCTAGCTTGATGACGATGTTGATGCCAACGATCTCCCCTCTCCGGGCAGGAATTTCCTTGGCAGAATTCTGCCTGTCGGAGAGCTCTTTCTCTCTCTATAGTTTCCGCCCTGCAGAGGCGGAGGAATCTTTCTATGGTTGCTCCCCGAGTCTTAGGGTTTCGGGGGGATGATATAGGCGAAAGGGCGATGCCAGAGGTGGGCCAGGGTGGTCACACCACCTGGTGGCACGGACCAGGGGGCGTGCCAGGGGGTGGTGTGGGCCCCCTATGGCCCATCTCCACTTCCCCTTCCGGCTTCCTTCGTCTTATGAAAAAATAGGTATTTCCATATATTTTCTGGACTAATCTTCACGAATATTGCATCTGGACACCGCTTTTTCCATCAGAATCCCGACTCCTGCAGTTCATCCTCCAATATTCATCCAACATGCAAAATAGATGAAATAACATAAGTATCACCTCTTAATATGAAATATATCAATGAATAACAGTAAATTATGATAAAAAATAGTGATGCAAAATGGACGTATGAACTCCCCCAAGCTTAGACCTTCCTTGTCCCCAAGCGAAAACTGAGCTCAATAAACATGACCATAGGTTTATGGAGTGAAGTATCGATAAAAAGAATACGAACAAGAAGCATCACACTTACACATACACAGATCATAATAGAAAGCAACTTACTATTATATAACTTAACTTGCAACGAGTATGGGAGTCACAATAAAGATGCATAAATAAAATCATAATTGGTCATGGCAAACTTTGTTCTTGGTTAGAGAACAATTGACAAATCATACTTAATTTTAAGCAAAGCTTTTATAATGAAGTTTATAAAGCAGAGTCTCTTGCTCAAACATAATGGGATTTTTACAATGATAGCTTTCAAAGTAGTATTCATTCAGATAAAAGCGCTGTGCAAAACAAGGAACAAGATTTAATAAATCAACATATGGATGATTGAATCACAACAACTCAAATGCTTGTTGGAGATAGAAAGGAATAGGTTTACTGACTCAACTTTAAGAGTAAAAGATAGGCCCTTCACAGAGGGAAGCATGAATTTCAAGTTTCATAAAGAGCTTCCAAAAATTAGGGTACTTACTAACTTTCAGCTCTTATTGCCCCTATAATAAGCATCTTGAGGTGATTAAGGTTAAAGTGAAACAAATATGAAGTATATGCTTGACAAATCATAAGTTGAAAATCTCATGCCCTTTGCTTACGAGTACCAAACCTCATGCTTCTCAACTTTGGTCACAAGCAAGTTCTTGTCATTGTAAGTATATGTGTATCATAGAGAACCGCCAATGGGGTACCCCTTGCCCCATGACACAGGAGCTATCCCATATCAAAATGACAAGGCAACAGACAATGAGGATCTCAGCGATCTTTTTATTTGCTATTTCCATAGGTTTTTATTTAGGATTCTGCATTGAATGCTCATTATGGTTACATTGTAAGTTTCCACCATGATTAGGCATAGCTTAGGCTAGCCGCCCAGACATTTATATAACACATATAAAAACTCCATGAGCTTACAAGCTCCCCTTTTATTTCACACCGTCGGGATCCATAAACAAAAGAACATGGTATCAACTGAATAGAATAAGCGCAATGTTGAAAGCGTTCCCCATGAAAACATGGTTCTGGTAACTCCCAACTTATAATTTGCAAGAACATAAGCAACATAGATGGGCACAATGGTTCAAGTTTATTAATTGCAAGAAATAAGTGTTCCATCAAGTTCGTAAGAGCTTTAATCACTAGTTTTCACATAACAAATAATTTTAATTTGGAAGATAGATAAAACTCGAGAATTTACTTAGACTAGCAATAATTCTAATAGGTAGATATGGTGGAAACATATGGCATAGGTTTTTAGTTCAAGGATTGGATGCACGAGAAGCATTCCCTCTCAGTACAGGTTTTTGGCTAGCAAGGCTGTGTAGCAAGCATATGATTTGAAGGAAACAAACAAACATACAAGTCATAGAAACAATCATGCAATATTCCTTGAAAGCACAAACAATCTTAACTAAAGAATACTAAGCTTATGAGCTAATCAAGAAAGAAACAAAATTAGATAATATAACTCCAAATACTTTTCTCTTTTCCACTCAATCCTCAAAATAGTGTTGCTACTGACCAAAGCTAAGTTTGCCAAAAACAATTAAATTTACTCGATGCTCCCAGAGTGATATCAATACTAACAATAAGATCAATCATATAACAGAAATTGCAAACTAAAATAAGATGTGCAAAGAGTAAATGATGAAACTTCTCATTAATATTCCATAATGACACTCACACCAAGGGATACTTCCACAATGCAAACCATCCTATATGATAACTTCTCTATTCATGATATGACTCTACTAAAAAGGTAAAAATATAAAAGATAATGATGTGATACTGCGGCACTCCCCCAAGCTTGGAACAAACCAAGGGGATGCCAAAACCTGATGACGAATCACTCCTTCGGTGGTGGTGGTGTTCTCTCGATAAGTTTTTCAATCAATTTCTTCAAATCCTCAATATCGAAGGCGAGAGTACGAATCATATTTTAATTGTGATCAATGCGGTTCATGATCATGTCAGACCGTGAATCCCAGTCCTTGTGATTCTTTACCCACTCTTCCTCCTTAGAGTATTCTGTCCCTGCATGGTTAGAACGAGGCATATCCCAACCGGAGGGTAACTTTTATTTAGGAATCTTTTAGAATTGCTACTCATGTATAAGATTATGGAAGGAGTTATTGATACATGGAGGAAGTGATACTTTCCCTCCTGTGGACATCCGTGCAGTCCTCTTGAGCTTGTTAGGATTTCCCACCACTCCAATGCTTGCAATGGTGGCGCGGGTGTGCGGGCGCTTTTCTTCCTCCACTTCTTCTTCAAATTCAACCTCGATCTCCTCCTACCGCTTTGTAACATCCCAAAAATGTTGATCAAGGATTCTCAATTTCCAATCACCAAAATTAGGGTTAACAAAAACTTTTGTTAATTAAAATCATATGAATGCATGTGTGTATGTGATGAGTGTATGAATGCATGAATGTACTTGTGTGATTGTTGTGAATGGCAAGGAATGGTTTAAATATGAAAACAACTTCATCTAAATCAAATCCAAGAATAAACAAATCAAGGTAAATTAAAAAACAAACAAAATGAGCTAACGGTCATTTTTGCCAATCTTGCTCACTAGGCCACTTTGAGTGTTTCTAGTCCAAGTTTTCAAACAGAAACAAACCTACTTATTTTCACCCCTTGCTAGACCAAGTAAAAGTGAGCCCAAGCCCACCTTTCAAATTCACAGAAACAATTGGCAACTTGATTCAAATGAAAACTCAAAGTTGAATCTATATCATATGTGTAGATCACCATTTCTCAAGACCCAACCAAACCAGTTCACCTTGACCCTTCCATGCAACCATAGACTACCTAGTATGTGACTAGTACACCCACCATTTTTCATCCAAAAATTCAAATTCAAATCTCTTTCGGCCATTTCATCAAACACCTTGCAAACACAATTCAAACAAAACATCAAACACTATAGTGAGCAGCGTTTGTGCCTAACTTGTCTTCCGTCTAGCTCAAAGCACCCTCTCAGTAGATGATCAAACTAATTTAACTAGCCCTAGCTCACCGTAATCTTGAGATTGTCATCAATGGTGAGAATGCCGAGCCCAACTTGCCACCCATTGTCGATAGCAAGCTATGAGAAGCTCTATCCTCGCCAACCTTGTCTATGATACAAGCCACCGTCCACTGCCATCCCCTGTCCAGAGCCCAAGCACTGCCAGCCCCTGGACCACTCAGAACGAGCGCACCTAGCCTCTCTGCAAGCCTGCCGAGAGCGCGCCAGAGCGCCGCACTTGACACGCGAGCAGAGACCACGCGCCGCCCTCGCCGCTTGCGTGCGTGATCACCACCACCCAGGAACCGCCCGGACATGCCCGTTCCTCGCCGCGCGAGCAGGGCAGCCTGTGCGCCATTAAAATGCCCGTCGGACTCGCCCAGAGCACGGCAGCGTTCCGACCAAATTGCACCGCCCCACGCCTCGCCACCATGAAATTGAGCATCGCCAGGGAACACAACATCATCCCCTACCCCCAGCCATGGCATTATCTCACTGTGACGACAACCACGGTGAGCTCCACCCGCGCCCTTCGGTCCCCTCGTTGCAGTATAAATAGAGGCCTCCCCCGTTTGATTTTAGCACACCATCTCACTCCCCACATCTCACTGATCACACCCACTCATCCCCAGAGCAAGGCGAGCACTAGGTGGCCGGAATTTTGCCAGAGTATGCCACAGAGGAGGAGAGGAGGAGCCGTCGATTGGAGCCTCCCCAAGAGGAGCCACTGGTACCAGGAGGGTCGCCGTCGTCGACTTCGTCTTTAGCCCCCATCGCCGACCATCGCCTGAGCCCTAGTGATCCCCCAATGGCCGCGTTAGGGTGATGTCTCGCTGGCGCTACCCGACGGAGACGACAAGCCCCAGCCGTTGGATTAGATGTTAATCGCAGGGTCCAGATTGCCCCGTACCCCTTCGCACCCCCTATCTCGCTGACTGATGGGGACATCCACTTAAACCTACCCCCGCGTGCGCTGTGTGCCGTGGGCTAGCCCAGTTTCACTCCCGCGCAACCCAGTAATTCACGTTTAGGTTTATCAGTTTAGTTTCAAACCTAGTACTGCATGTTGATTCAAAAATCAATTTATAGAGATTCACTGAACCAAATTATATGAAATTAATTTTGCTAGAAAGGTACTGAAATTCTTAATCCAAGTCCATTGGATTCAAATCATTTGGAATTGTAGATCACCAATAGTAAAAATAACAAGGCAGAAGATTTTATGCATTCAAACATTTTTCAAAATTCAACCAGAAAAGCTTTTGAGTTGATTCCACCTCTCAAAAATCACATTTGACAAGGCATTTCTAAATATGTAAAAATATCTAGGTTTACTTGCAGAAATAATGGACAATTAATAAAAGAATGCCCCATAAGCATTTCTAGTAATTTTATTTAATTAAAATAAAAAGGTTAATCCTTATTAAATTGTGACACCACTTTAAATCACATTCCCAAGTACTAAAATATGTGGTGATGACATGTGTCAACATGATCCCATGTTTTAGTTGGAGAATATTAAGTCTTAAGTAGTTTTTCAATGAGTAGAAATTACTTTTCTAAAATAAAATAAATAAAACTATTGCCTTAATCCTTGTGATAATAATGATGAAGCTAGATCATCTAGTGTGAACCTTTGTGTACTAAATAGAAGTAGTTAAGAATTATTTGGTAATTGTGTACCTCGTATTTATTTATAGACGCTAGTACCGACCAAGGATACGAGGAAGAAGGAGGATACTACGAGGAAGAAGCCAAGGAGAACTTCAACCACTTCTGTGCACAAGGCAAGCTAAGCTAAACCATGCAAGTCTAACTTGAAATCTTACACCTACAAGCTAATCTATGCAATGCATTAAGCATGCCTTTATTATACAAATTGATGATACCCAATCCTAGTTTTACTTGCAAGCTTAGTTATTTTATTTCTTTATCAAAACGTTTATATGAGTTTACTTAGTGAATTGTAGATTTTAGAAAGAGGTTTAAAGGTAGCATAAAGAGCATAAAACTTGGCCTAAGTTAGATAAATCTTGATGTCATCCCGAGGCATGAGATTGGACTTAGATAATTCACACTTGTTTACTACCCCTCATTAGTTTACCCCCACTTGTAGATGCTAGTGCTAAGCATAAAACTTGACCACTTTAGATGGGATTACTTGGTGAAAATGATTGCGAAAACCTTAGAATGATGAGTCATTCTAATGAAATGTTTTGACATGTGTTCTTGAACACCAGACGATTTTGATGATGAAAATGTTAAGGCATGATCCTTAGGCCTTTATAAAAATGATGGTTGTCTGGATGCGATACCATTCAAATTTTACCGTACAACCATAATACCCGAAATTTTGGTAGGTCTTGACTGGAAATTTATATACCTTAGTATCGGTTCCCTTGCGGCCAAGGTTTGAGCTGAGGCTACCTTGTGAAGATTGTTCACCTATGCAGTTCCCAAGATGATAGTTGGTCATGGTTGGGAAGCCAAACTCATAGGAGAGGTGCCTATACTAGAGCGTGTAATTGAAAGGTTAGGATTGATTATCCGCATACTTAGTATGGTGAATTCAGGATTGTTCCTGACAGATGTATCAAATATTGTGGTGAAAGTGTACCACCTCTGCAGAGTGTCAAACTATTTGAATAGCCGCGTCCGCGGTTATGGACAGTTGGAGTGGCCACACTGTTCTGTCGTCAGATGTTTTCAAAATGCCTTGTGAATGGAATCATGACTTTGACTTGACCACAACAGGGTTGTGATATGAAAACTCAAGTTCCCACTTAGGTGTTATAAAACTTTCAACTAGATTTCTTTGCTTATGAACTTAGTTAGAGATAAATCTGGCTTTTTGCAAAACAACCTAGAGCTTAGTATTCCTACTCAAAACCACTTCACTTGTTAGTCTTACTTTGCGAGTACTTAAAGAGTACTCATGGTTTTGTCCCTGGCTATTCCCGTGGCCAGACTATGAAGAGGACTATCAGGAGGATGGACCGCAGGAAGGTTACGACAACTAGGATCATCTTCCATCGTCGGCATTGCCTGTGACCATGAAGATGGAGCTTCGCCCATGCTACCGTTATTATATTATTCCGCTGCTATGATTGTATTAAGACTGGATCATGAGATCTTTTATTTTGTTGTAAGACCTTATGTATGGTTTGTAATGGATGATGTACTGTGATATCCAATCTGTTATGTCTCGCAAAAATGGTAATCCTGGGATTGCGATGAATGGCATAACATGCACCTGGGATTAAAAAAACGGGTGTTGACAAGTTGGTATCAGAGCCATTCTGACCATAGGAGACCCTAGTTTAGAATGTACGTTTGAATCAAAAACTTAGTTTAAAAACCAAGGAAGTGAGTATTTATGAAAACTTATTCTCATTATTATCACTTAGATTCTTTCATGAAAATTCATGTTCCTCAAAAATTCTTGCAAACTGACATAAAATTTGACGCACTTGATCACTCTACTAACTTACTCATCCTATATTCTTATAGATGGACGTGAAGTATAGCAAGTTATATCAGTTGGGAAATGGAGGAGATCTCATCTTTAAGCATGACTTGGACCAGCTTTCGGAACTTATGGAGCGTCTGCACTCCGAGTTCTTCAGAGCTCAGCTCAATGATCAGGAAGGAGAAGAACCGCAATGGCTAATTGTTGCAAGTCTCCAAGGAAAAATTGAAGCCCCCACCTCAGAGGGAATTCAGTTAACCTTGAGAGAATAACTGGCTAGATGGACTTGCCAGGGCCATGCAGGAAGCTCTTGCCCATCTGTGTGGGCAGAGTACCAATTAGATCAAGGGTACCCGCTTTGAGTTCTGCCCAAGGCGTGATGTTATGGGACAACCACTAGAGGCACCATATCACCCTGAGCTGAAGAATCAAGTGGACCACCTCAACTTCATGATGTATGACCGGCAGAAAGAGTTGGACAATGCCCGCTCCTACGCCAACCACAACTATGCCATCGCTATCCAGAAGGATCAGACCATTGCCATGATAGTGAAGGATCACCAGTCTCGTCGCCGTCAGCTTGACAAGAAGGAGCGCATCATTGCCCACCTTCGCCACAGGATCAAAGAGTTGGAGGAGACCGTCCACGAGAGGGACATGCAGCTTGAGGAGAGGGAGGATGCAGGGGAGGACATTCGTGGAGACCCCTACTCCTACCTCAGTGATGATGACTTTCTGGAGGATCAAGCCATGTACTTCTTTACCGATAAGGATGACTTCGCCTTCATTGATGATGATGATGACGATGATGAGGACACCGATTCCAAGGAGTAGTCGCACTTGAGCACTAGCGTTAGTGAGTTGTATCCGGTCCCACTGTATCATAGTTTCCCAGAATGGTTCTTAAAACCATCTGTTTTTCATTGTTGTGGTGTGTTTTTGTATCGTGTGATGTGAATGAATGAATGAATGGCAAGTTGCTAGAAAAATCTGAGTCAAACTTCAAAAACTTTTCAAAAACAAACCCCTGGACCTTAGAAATTTCCCTCTTTTCTCATGATCTATCTCAATCTTTAGATGCCTCGCGGAGGAAGCACTTCATCCCCGGACCCGATGTTGCAAATGTTGGTTTCTGAACACGAAGCTGAAAGAGACGAACGTCAAGCCAACTTAGCCACCCTTCAACACATAGCTCAGATGGCCAAAAACAACGATCAAGGCCATGGAAACCAGGACAACCACGGATCCAAGCTCAAGAAATTCCAGAACACCAATCCACCTATCTTCACTAAGTCTGAAGATCCCCTAGATGCCGATGATTAGCTACAAACCATGGAGAATAACTTGGAAGTCGCAGGAGTGGAGGCTAATGAGAAAGTACTGTTTTCCACCCACTATCTGGCAGGAGATGCAAGAGCTTGGTGGAATAGCGTTCGCGCCATGAATGGAGGACAGATGATGACTTGGGATGAATTCAAAATCAAGTTTAGCAAAACCCATGTGCCACCAGGTTTGATCAAGAGGATGAGATATGAATTCAGGGAGCTGAAGAAAGGGAGAATGATAGTAGTTGAGTACCGTGAGAAAATTTTGTCATTGGATCGATATGCACCTGATGAGATTGACACTAAAGCTAAGAAGAAGGAGAGATTCCTGAATGGTCTGCATGATGATATGCAGACGGTATTGGTCAACATTCCATTTGCTGACATTGAAGCCTTAGTGGATTCTGCCATTCAGATGGAAGGCAAGATCAACCAAGCCAATGAGAACCACAAGCGTAGAATGATGCATCAACCAGGAACCCACCATACCCCAAAGTATCGCCCCAACCCGTCCCCGGGATTTTCCCCAAGAAACAATAGACCCCCGATGAACTGTCCAACCTATCCCAACAGTGGAGGAGGAAACCCAAGGCCCGGAGGAAACCACAACAACCCCAGCAATTTCAATCATGCACCGCCAAAGTTCAACAATAACAATGTCGCCACCAACACCAATACTGCCCCAAGAATTGGAAGCAATGTTGTGCCTGTTGCAGCAAAGAACAAGTCCTAGGTGACTTGTTATGAATGCGGAACCAAAGGTCACTATTCCAATGAGTGCGCCAAGAATATTGACGCACCCCCCCAATGCGAATTCCCTAGCACAGCAGCAGCATCATGTTCAACTTGTAAGAAGATTTGCCCCAGGGAATTCGCTCAACCGCAACGGCCGTCTGTTTCTCATGAATGTTGAAGAAGCCCAAGAAGCGCCAGATGTCGTGTTGGGTATGTTTTCTGTTAACTCAGTACTTGCAAGAGTGTTGTTTGATTCTGGAGCATCGCACTCGTTTGTTACCGAAGAAATTTGCATGAACTAGTAAGATTCAACCAACAAAATTGAAGCATGTTATGATAATTCAAATACCTGGCTCAACCACCAAAGCTAGACAAATTTGCAAGGCCGTACCTATCCGAGTCCATGGCATATATTTTTATGCTAATCTACTAGTACTTGGAACTAAAGGTTTGGAAGTAGTACTAGGAATGGATTGGATGTCGAAACATAAAGGATTAATCGACTGGGCCAAGAAAGCCATAACCATGACCAGTACAGCCGGAATATCAGTAGAGCATGTATCTGACACCTTGCCCCGTCAATTCAAGTGCAACAAGATTCTATCCCAACCAACCATTGACCAAGTCAGAGTAGTCTGTGAATACCCCAATGTATTTCCAGATGTTTTGCTTGGTATGCCCCTAGATCGGGATATCGAGACCCATAGCCCAGAGACCTTATAGTATGAACCCGTCGGAATTAGTGGAGCTGAAGAAGCAACTGGATGCTATGCTGGAGATAGGACTGATTCAACCAAGTGCTTCGCCATGGAGATCACATGTCTTGTTTGTGGACAAGAAAGATGGAGGTAACCGTTTGTGTATGGATTATCGGAAGTTGAACGATGACACCATCAAGAACAAGTACCCTGTACCGAAGATAGAAGACATGTTTGACCAGTTGATTGGTGCCAAAGTGTTTTCTAAGATTGATCTTAGAACTGGCTATCATCAACTCAAGATTCACGCAGAGGATATTCCAAAGACTACCTTTACCACCAGATATGGACTGCATGAGTGTTGGAATTATGCCCTAGAGGCAATAATAAAGATGTTATTATTATAATTCTTGTTCATGATAAAGTTTATATTCCATGCTAGAATTGTATTAAGCGGAAACTTTAATACTTGTGTGGTTTGTGAACAACACCGTGTCCCTAGTACGCCTCTAAGGACTAGCTCATTGATCAATGATGGTTAAGGTTTCCTAACCATAGACATGAGTTGTAAATTGATAATGAGATCATATCATTGGGAGAATGATATGATGGACAGACCCAAACTAAGCGAAGCAATTAGATCGTATCATCGTGTTCATCTTTGCGAAGCTTTTCCTATGTCAAATATTGTATTCCTTAGACCATGAGATAATGCAACTCCCTGGTATCGGAAGAAAGCTTTGAGGTCATCAAACGTCAACCTATGAGAGGGTGATCATAAAGGTGTCTCTCAGGTGATCGGAAAGTATCTGTTGGGTTGTATGTATCGAGATGGAATTTGTCCCTCCCAAGTCGGAGAGATATACTTCGGGCCCACTCGGTAATCGATATCAACTCCGCTTGCAAGCATGTGGTTAAGGAGTTAATCATAAAGTGATATCGGATTATGGAATGAGTAAAGTACTTGCTGTGAACGAGATTGAACTAGGTATGACGATACCGACGATCGAATCTCGAGCAAGTAAAATATCGCGAGACGAAGGGAATATATATATGGGATTGATTGAATCCTGGCATCGTGGTTCATCCGATATGATCATCGATGAATGTGTGGGAGTTAATATGGGTGCCCAGACCCCGCTATTGATTATTGATAGAAGATCATGTCTGCATATTCTCGAACCCGCAGGGTCACACACTTAACGTGTCTTGACGCTAGGATAGATTGGATAATTGGTTGATGAATTTTTGTTCGGAGTCTCGGATGGGATCCGGGATATCACGAGAGGTTCCGGAATGGTCCGGAGAATAAGATTCATATAAGGCAGTGCAGTTTTTGGAGTTCTCGGAATTGTTCCGGGTTAATCGGTATTGTACCGGAAGCTTCTAGAACCTTCCGGAAGGGGACCAACGTGGCCCCACCTTCCGGAGGGGGGCATGGGCCTATGAGGGAGTATCCACGCATTGGGCCGGGGGCACAAGGCCCCATAGGGCCCAGCCGATCCTAGATAAGTTTAAACTCGTTTAAACTAGAGATAGGATTTCTAGATAAGGGAGAGTTTAAATCGTTTAAACTAGAGATAGGATTTCTAGATAAGGGAGAGTTTAAATTGTTTAAACTAGAGATAGGCTTGGAGGAGGGCAAGGGCTGGCCCCCTCTATATATAGAGGGTGGCGCCCCCTACACACACCTTCCTCCAAGCCCTAGCTGCCTTGCTACCTTCCTCTCTCCCTCCCGACTGTTTGTAGGCGAAGCCCTGCAGCAGAAATTCTCCACCATATACACCACGCCATCATGTTGTAGATCCAATCTATCTCTCCACCATACTCGCTGGTCCGAGGAAGGAGGAGACGTCGAGGTGCTGCACGTGTGCATCTCACGGAGTTACCGCCACTTGTGGTGCTAGATCGGATCGGATCGCGAGGAGGAGAAGCGAGTACGACTACATCACCCACGTTCCGACGAACGTTCCGCTGTGCGAATCTTCAAGGGTATGAAGATCTAATCCAATCTCTCTCGTTGATTGCATCTCCTAGATTAGATCTTGGCTTTCCCTCTGTTCGCATCCGTAGAAAATTTTGATTTACTATGCCGCAAAACCCTTCAGTGGTATCAGAGCTAGATCTATGCGTAGATGTGTTTCACGAGTAACGCATAAAATGGTTGTTGCGGCGTTGATGTTTTCTTGCAAGCCTCTTGTTTGTGTTCTTCTTATGACGCGGATAGTGAGATTGAAGCGGTCCAGGCCAACCTTACGCGACGTCGTCATGAGACCGCCCGCACTTGACGTGTGGCTTGTACCACACATGCGGCTGGTGGATGTCAGTTTCTCTCACTATAGTTGTCATGGGATTAACACCGGAGTTTGGCAACCATAATATCACCGTTGTGGCTTTCCATAGTAAGAATCATTCTTAGCATCTACTCCCATAAGCCACGTAAAACATGCAACAACAAAGTAGAGGCGTCTAACTTGTTTTTGCAGGGAGTGTTTTCTGTGATATGGTATGGCCCAAGATGTGATGTGTATATTGTATGCGATGATCATGTTTTGTAATGTTTCACGACTTGCATGGCGATGAGTACACAACCGGCAGGAGCCATATGGTTGTCTTTATAATTGTGTATGACCTGCGAGTCAACTTCTTATACGCCATGTAATAGCTTTACTTTATCGCTAAGTAGTTAGCAATAGTTGTAGTTGCTATTCGTGGTGGAGGCAATCATGGTGGAGTGATGGAGATCATGCCGGAACGCACAGGATGGAGATCATTGCGCGAAGATTGGCTATACCATGTCACATAAAGTTATATGCATGTGATGTTTATCCCTTTTATGTATCTTATTATGCTTAGATCGCGACGGTAGCATTATAAGATGATTCCTCACTTAACGATCAAGATAAAAACTGTGTTCTCCCCAAGTATGCACCGTTGCGAAAGTTCGTCGTTTCCAAGCATCACGTGATGATCGGGTGCTATAGACTCTACGTTCACATACAACGGGTGCAAGCCAGTTTTGCACACGCGGAAATACTTGGGTCTAGCTTGATGAGCCTAGCATGTACAGACATGGCCTCGGAACACAAGAACCGAAAGGTTAAGCATGAGTCATATGAATGATATGATCGACACTTCGTTGTCCACCATTGAAACCACATCTCTTCTCGTGATGATCGGATTAGGTGTGGTGAATTTGGATCGTGTTCACTAAACAACTTGAGGGATGTTGAATTTAGTGGGAGTTCATCTAGTAATTTGATTAAGTTGAACTATTTATCATGAACATAGTCTAAATTGTACTTGCAAATATTGTAGATCCAATGGACAAGTCCAACTTCAACTTCAACGTTTTTGCTGAGAAAGAAAAGCTTAGAAACAATGGGTCTAACTTCACCAACTGGTTCCGCAATCTAAGAATCATTCTGTCTAGCGGACAAAAGGACTATGTCCTTGAGAAAGCGTTAGGTAACCCCCCTGCTGCAACTGCGCCGGCTGATGAGAAAGCTGTCTATCAGTCGCGCAAAGATGATTATGATTTGATTAAGATCGTCATGTTGTATGCTATGGAATCGGATCTTCAAAATCGTTTTGAGGAGTTCGCCGGGCCCTTTGAGATTCTCGAGGAGCTGAAAAACATGTTTCAGACTCAAGCCCGTTCTGAGAGATATGAGATCTCTAAGAAGTTCTTTAACTACAAGATGGAGGAAGGGAGGTCCGTTAGTGAGCACGCCATTAAGATGTCGGGCTACACTCAACGCCTTGAGCAACTGGACTGCAAGATTCCAGAGGAGCTCAAGATTGACACTCCTAGCTACAAAAGTTTTGCAGTGACTCATAATCATATTGGTTCCACTGATACGATCACCGAGCTCTTCGCAAAGCTGAAGGCTGCGGAAGTGGACATCAAGAAGGATAATCATGTGTTGATGGTCAACAAGCCCTCCTTTAAGAAAGGTAAGGGAGCAAAGAAGCCCTTCAAGAAGGGCGGCGGCAAGCGCAATGCCCCTGCTGAGAAGAAGCTCAGGTCTGGTCCTAAGCCGGACACTGAGTGCTTCTATTACAAGGACAGGGGTCACTGGAAGCGCAACTGTCCGAAGTACTTAGCGGACAAGAAGGCTGGCACCATCAAAGGTATATTTGATATACATGTTATTGATGTTTTCCTTACTAGCCCTCGTTGTAGTGCATGGGTATTTGATACCGGTTCAGTTGCTAATATTTGTAACTCGAACAGAGCTACGGAATGAGCGGCGGCTTGCGAGGGATGAGGTGACGATGCGTTGGCAGCGGATCAAGAGTTGATGTGATGGCCATCGACGCTCTCCTTAGTTTTACCTTCGGATTAGTTTTAAATCTTAATAAATGTTATTATGTGCCTGCGTTGAGCATGAACATTATTTCGGATCATGTTTATTGCAAGACGGTTATTCATTTAAATCGGAGAATAATGGTTGTTCTATTTATATGAGTAACATCTTTTATGGTCATGCACCTCTTGTAAATGGTTTATTTCTTCTAAATCTCGAAAGGGATGAAACACACATCCATAACATTGAGGCTAAGAGATGCAAAGTAGATAGTGATAATACTACTTATTTGTGGCAATGCTGCTCAGGTCATATTGGTGTAAAGCGCATGAAGAAACTCCATTCTGATGTACTTTTGGAGTCTCTTGATTTTGAATCATTTGACACATGCGAACCATGCCTCATGGGCAAGATGATCAAAACCCCGTTCTCCGGTATGATGGAGCGAGCAACGGACTTGTTGGAATCATACATGCCGATGTATGCGGACCGATGAGTGTTTCGACGCGCGGTGGATATCGCTATTTCCTCACTTTTACCGATGACTTAAGTAGATATGGGTATATCTATTTAATGAAACATAAATCTGAAACATTTGAAAAGTTCAAGGAATTTCAGAATGAAGTGGAGAACCATCATAACAGAAAGATTAAGTTTCTACGATCCGATCGTGGGGGCGAATATTTGAGTTATGATTTTCTCACGCATCTTAAAGCAAGTGGAATCGTTTCACAACTCACGTCACGGAACACCACAACAAGAATGGTGTGTCTGAACGCCGGGAATCGAACCCTATTAGATATGGTCCGATCAATGATGTCTTTTACTGATTTGCCGTTATCATTTTGGGGTTATGCATTAGAAACCGCTGCATTCACTTTAAATAGGGCTCCATCTAAATCCATTGAGACGACACCGTATGAACTGTGGTTTGGTGCTAAACCTAAGTTGTCGTTTCTTAAAGTTTGGGGATGCGAAGCTTACGTCAAGAAGTTGATGCCGGACAAGCTCGAACCCAAAGCGGAGAAATGCGTCTTCGTAGGATACCCTAAGGAAACCATTGGGTATACCTTCTATCACAGAACCGAAGGCAAAGTGTTTGTCGCAAAGAACGGTTCCTTTCTTGAGAAGGAGTTTCTCTCGAAAGAAGTGAGTGGGAGGAAAGTAGAGCTAGACGAGGTTATTGAACTTTCTCTTGAATTGGAGAGTAGCGCAGCACCTGAAATTGTTCCAGTGCCGCCTGCACCAACAATAGAGGAAGCTAATGACAAGGATCATGAAGCTTCGGACGATCTCTGCTCTTGAGCGTCGCAGGTCGACAAGGTTGCGTGCCCCTCCTGAGTGGTACGGCAACCCTGTCTTGACTGTCTTGTTGGTAGAAGACAGTGAACCTACGAACTATGAGGAAGCGATGATGAGCCCAAACTCTGAGAAATGTCTGGAAGCCATGAAATCCGAATTGGGATCCATGAGAGAAAACCAAGTATGGACTTTGGTGGACCCTCCTAGCGACCGAAAGGCCGTTGAGTGCAAATGGATTTTCAAGAAGAAAACGGACGCGGATGGTAATGTTACCGTCTATAAAGCATGGCTTGTCGCGAAAGGTTTTCGACAAGTTCAAGGTGTTGACTACGATGAGACTTTCTCTCCCGTAGCGATGTTTAAGTCCATTCGGATTTTATTAGCAATTGCTGCGTTTCATGATTATGAAATATGGCAGATGGATGTCAAGACTGCGTTCCTCAATGGCAACATTGATGAAGAGTTGTATATGATGCAACCCGAAGGTTTTGTCGATCCTAAGGATGCTGATAAAGTATGCAAACTTCAGTTCCATTTACGGATGAAGCAAGCATCTCGAGTTGGAACCTTCGTTTGATCAAGTGATCAAGAGCTTTGGATTTGTTCCAAATTGCTACAAGCTTGTATCTATAAGAAAGTGAGTGGGAGCTCGGTGACGTTTCTGGTACTATATGTGGATGACATATTGATTATTGGAAATGACATCAACATGCTTAACGATGTGAAGAGTTATTTGAACAAGTGTTTTTCAATGAAAGACCTAGGTGAAGCTGCTTATATATTGGGCATCAAGATCTATAGAGATAGACAAAGACGCCTGATATCTTTAAGCCAGAGTACATACCTAGACAAAGTTCTGAAAAGGTTCAGAATGGATAAGGCAAAGAAAGGTTCAGTTCCTATGTTGTCAGGTAAGATATTGAGCAAGGCTCAGTATCCACTCTGATAAATGATAGGAAGCTATGAGCAAAGTGCATTATGCCTCGGCCATAGGTTCCATCATGTATGCCATCTTGTGTACTAGACCGATGTGTCCAATGCTCTTAGTTTGACGAGATATCAAAGTGATCCAGAGTGGAACCTCGACAGCCGTGAAGAACATCCTAAAGTACCTAAATAGGACTAAAGAAATGTTCTTAGTCTATGGCGGTGATGAGCGACTTGTCGTAAAGGTTACGTCGACGCTAGTTTTGACACCGACAAGGATGATTCTAAATCTCGAGACGGATACGTGTATATTTTGAATGGAGGAGCTGAGTGGAGAAGCTGCAAGCAAAGCGTGATCGCGGGATCTATGAGAAGCGGAATACATGGCTGCTGCGAGCGTCAAGTGAAGGAGTTTGGATCGGAAACTTCATCCTTTGAGCTTGGCGTGGTTCAAGTGCATTGGACCTTTGGAGATATTGTGTGACAACACTGGCGCCATAGCACTCGCTAAGGAACCAAGATATCATCCAAAGACCAAGCATATCAACCGCAAGTTTCATATAATTCGAGATTATATAGCAGATGGAGATATGAAGATTAGCAAAGTACATACGGATCTGAATGTCGCAGATCCATTGACTAAACCTCTTCCACGTGTAAAACATGATCAACACCTCAGTGCCATGGGTGTGAGATTATTGCCAGATGTAAACTAGATTATTGACTCTAGTGCAAGTGGGAGACTGTTGGAATTATGCCCTAGAGGCAATAATAAAGATGTTATTATTATAATTCTTGTTCATGATAAAGTTTATATTCCATGCTAGAATTGTATTAAGCGGAAACTTTAATACTTGTGTGGTTTGTGAACAACACCGTGTCCCTAGTACGCCTCTAAGGACTAGCTCATTGATCAATGATGGTTAAGGTTTCCTAACCATAGACATGAGTTGTCAATTGATAATGAGATCATATCATTGGGAGAATGATATGATGGGCGACCAAACTAAGCGTAACAATTAGATCGTATCATCGTGTTCATCTTTGCGAAGCTTTTCCTATGTCAAATATTGTATTCCTTAGACCATGAGATAATGCAACTCCACGGTATCGGAAGAAAGCTTTGAGGTCATCAAGCGTCATCCTATGAGAGGGTGATCATAAAGGTGTCTCTCGGTGATCGGAAAGTATTTGTTGGGTTGTATGTATCGAGATGGAATTTGTCCCTCCCAAGTCGGAGAGATATACTTGGGCCCACTCGTGTCGATATCAACACCGCTTGCAAGCATGTGGTTAAGGAGTTAATCACAAAGTGATATCGGATTCGGAACAGTAAAGTACTTCGTGAGCGAGATTGAATTAGGTATGGCGATACCGCGATCGAATCTCGAGCAAGTAAAATATCGCGAGACAGCGAAGGAATATATATATGGGATTGATTGAATCCTGGCATCGTGGTTCATCCGATATGATCATCGATGAATGTGGGAGTCAATATGGGTGCCTGACCGCTATTGATTATTGATAGAAGATCATGTCGCATATTCTCGAACCAGCGGTCACACTTAACGTGTCTTGACGCTAGGATAGATTGGATAATTGGTTTATGAATTTTTGTTCGGGGTCTCGGATGGGATCCGGTATATCACGAGAGGTTCCGGAATGGTCCGGAGAATAAGATTCATATAAGGCAGTGCAGTTTTTGGAGTTCTTGGAATTGTTCCGGGTTAATCGGTATTGTACCGGAAGCTTCTAGAACCTTCCGGAAGGGGACCAACTTGGCCCCACCTTCCGGGAGGGGGCATGGGCCTATGAGGGAGTATCCTGGCCGCATTGGGCCAGGGGCACAAGGCCCCATAGGGCCCAGCCGATCCTAGATAAGTTTAAACTCGTTTAAACTAGAGATAGGATTTCTAGATAAGGGAGAGTTTAAATCGTTTAAAATAGAGATAGGATTTCTAGATAAGGGAGAGTTTAAATTGTTTAAACTAGAGATAGGCTTGGAGGAGGGGCAAGGGCTGGCCGCCCCCCCTCTATATATAGAGGGGTGGTGCGCCCCCTCCCCCCTACACACACCTTCCTCCAAGCCCTAGCTGCCTTGCTACCTTCCTCTCTCCCTCCCGACTGTTTGTAGGCGAAGCCCTGCAGCAGAAATTCTCCACCATATACACCACGCCGTCGTGTTGTAGATCCAATCTATCTCTCCACCATACTCGCTGGTCCGAGGAAGGAGGAGACGTCGAGTCTTTGCTGTGTGCATCTCACGAGGCACCGCCACTTGTGGTGCTAGATCGGATCGGATCGCGAGGAGGAGCGAGTACGACTACATCACCCGTTACGTTCCGAGCGTGCCACTGTCTTGAATCTTCAAGGGTATGAATATCTAATCCAATCTCTCTCGTTGATTGCATCTCCTAGATTAGATCTTGGCTTTCCCTCTGTTCGCATCCGTAGAAAATTTTGATTTACTATGCCGCAAAACCCTTCAATGAGTACACGGTCATGTCTTTTGGATTAACCGATGGCCCCGCTTATTTCATGAACCTCATGAATAAGATTTTATGGACTTCCTAGATAAGATTTTTGTTGTGTTTATCGACAACATTCTGATCTATTCCTAATCAAAACAAGAACATGAGCTACACCTGAGGACCATCCTTGGAACCCTTAGGGAGCATCAGTTGTATGCCAAGTTTAACAAATGTGAATTCTGGTTACAGGAAGTAGGATTCCTCGGACATATTGTATCAGCCGGAGGAATTGTCGTTGACCCTACAAAGGTAAAGGATATTGAAGATTGGCAAGCCCGAACCACTCAAACCCAAGTTCGTGCATTTATCAGATTAGCGGGATACTACCGCAAGTTCGTAGAAGGATTCTTGAGCATTGCAAGACCCATGACCCAATTGTTGAAGAAGGATAAGAAGTTTGAATGTATGGACAAATGTAAAGAGAGTTTTCAAGAACTTAAGAAGAGATTGATTTCAGTCCCAATATTGATCATGCCAGATATCACGAAGCCTTTTGATGTATATTACGACGCATCCAAGATCGGTCTCGGATGTGTGCTAATGCAACAAGGCAAAGTTATATCTTATCTATCCTGACAACTGAAGCAACATGAGCAGAATTATCCTACCCATGACCTTAAACTAACAGCTGTAGTTCTAGCCCTGAAGACATGGAGGCATTACCTCATGGGAAACCGTTGTGAGAATTATTTGGATCACAAGAGCCTAAAGTATATTTTCACTCAGAAGGAGCTGAATATGAGCCAAATGATATGGATAGAGCTAATCAAGGACTATGATCTGGACATCCACTATCACCCTAATAAAGCCAGTGTGGTAGCAGATGTCCTTAGCGATTGACATGTCGCTTGAACTCCATGATTCTGAAGGAGCAACCAAGTTTGCACAAAGAGATGGAAGATTTTAGAATGGAATTAGTAAGTGAAGGATTTTTGGCTAGCGTAGAACTTCAACCCGCTTTGATCAGTCAGATCAAGGAGGCACAAAAATGAAATGCTAGTATCGATGGAATCAAACGTCGTATCGGTACAGGCAAAGTACCATGATTCACCGAAGATGAAGAAGGAGTTTTATGGTACAAAGGACGTATCTATGTACTAGCAGATTCAGAGTTGAAGCAAGATATTTTGAAAGAATCCCTTGATACTCTTTATTTTGTCCACCCCGGAGGAACGAAGATGTATCAATATCTGAAGGAGCAATTTTGGTGGCATAAGATGAAGAGAGAAATCGCAAGCTACATAGCCAAGTGTGATATATGTCATAGAGTTAAGGCGTGACATCGAGACCGAGGACTATTGCAACCATTACTGATTCGAATTGAAATGGGATTCAGTTGGAACGGATTTTATCACCGGTTTGCCTACATCTAGTAGGGGAAATGACTCTATCTGGGTCATAGTGGACAGACTGACCAAAGTCGCCCATTTCTTACCAGTCAAGACCACTTACCAGAGTTCAAAGCTAGCAGAGTTGTATATTTCTAGAATCGTCAGTTTGCACGGAGTCCCCAAGAACATTGTGTCGGATCGAGGAACTCAGTTTACCTCGATATTTTGGAACCCACCTGGATTGGGAACCGAAGTCCAAGAAGGATTGGGAACCCACCTGGATTTCAGCACAACTTATCATCACCCTCAGACTGATGGACAAACAGAGCGAGTAAATCAAATACTCGAAGATATGTTGAGAGCCTGTGTGCTAGAGTATGGATAAAAATGGGAAGATTGTCTGCCTTTCGCAGAATTTTCGTACAACAACAGTTATCAAGCCAGTTTGCAAATGGCCCCATCTGAATTCATGTATGGAAGGAAGTGTCGGACCCCTTTGAATTGGTCGGAAGTAGGAGAGAGTCAGATTTTCGGACCTGATATCCTACGAGAAGCAGAAAAGAAACTGCACAAGATTCGTGAGCACCTCAAGACCGCCTAATACAGACAGAAGAGTTATGCCGGCAAGAGAGGTCGAGACCTCGCTTTCAATATCGGAGATTTTGTGTATCTCAAAGTGTCAACTTTGAAAGAAATGCAACGTTTCCAGCTCAAAGGAAAGTTAGCCCCCAGATATATCAGACCTTTCAAGATTCTGAATCGTCAAGGAGAAGTATCGTATCAACTAGAACTACCAGAGGAGATGTTAGCCGAGCATAATGTGTTCCATATATCGTTACTTCGCAAATGCCTAGAAGTCCCGGAGAGGACCGAAGTTTTCAAGAACATTGATCAGCAAACCATAGAGATCAACGATGACCTAACGTATCCCGAAGTACCCATCCATCTTTTTGAGGAAGCTTTCAGAACCACCAGGACCCAGAGTATCAAGTTTCTCAAGACCCAGTGGAGTAACCACACCGAAGAAGAAGCTACCTAGGAACGAGAAGACTACATCAAGACGGAGTTTCCTGATCACTTTAAATCCTAGTTTTATTTTTTTTCTTTTTCAAATCTCAGGACGAGATTTTGTTCAAGGAGGGAAGGTTTGTAACATTCCAAAAATGTTGATCAAGGATTATCAATTTCCAATCACCAAAATTAGGGTTAACAAAAACTTTTGTTAATTAAAATCATATGAATGCATGTGTGTATGTGATGAGTGTATGAATGCATGAATGGACTTGTGTGATTGTTGTGAATGTCAAGGAATAGTTGAAATATGAAAACAACATCATCTAAATCAAATCCTAGCAGAAACAAATCAAGGGAAATTCAAAAACAAACAAAATGAGCAAATGGTCAGTTTTTCCAATCTTGCTCACTAGGCCACTTTGAGTGTTTCTAGTCCAAGTTTTCAAACAAAAACAAATCTACTTCTTTTAACCCCTTGCTAGACCAAGTAAAATTGAACCCAAGCCCACCTTTCAAATTCATAGAAACATTTGGCAACTTGATTCAAATGACAACTCAAAATTGAATCTATATCATATGTGAAGATCACCATTTCTCAAAACCCAACAAAACCAGTTCACCTTGACCCTTCCAAGCAACCAGAGACAACCTAGTATGTGACTAGTACACCCACCAATTTTCATCCAAAAATTCAAATTCAAATCTCTTTTGGCCATTTCATCAAACACCTTGCAAACAGAAATCAGACAAAACATCGAACACTATAGTGAGAAGTGTTTGTGCCTAACTTGTCTCCCCTCTAGCTCACAGCACCCTCTCAGTAGATGATCAAACTAATTTAACTAGCCCTAGCTCACTGTAAGCTTGACATTATCATCAATGGTGAGCATGCCGAGCCCAACTTGCCACCCCATTGTCGACAGCAATCTATGAGCAGCTCTAGCCTCGCCAACCTTATGCAGGATACAAGCCATCGCCCACCGCCACCCCATCCGAGCCCAAGCACCGCAGCCCCTGACCACTCGGACGAGCTCCCAGCCTCTCTGCAAGCTGGCGAGCGCGCTAAGCGCTTACTCAACACGCGAGCACATCACGTGCCGCCCTTGCCTCTTGCGTGCGTGATCACCACCGCCAGAACCGCCCGGACATGCCGTTCGTCATCGCCATACGACCGGACAACCCGTGCTCCATTAAAATGCCCGTCGGACCGGACGAGCACCGCACCGTTCGACCAAATTACCGCCTTACGCCGCCACCATGCCGTTGAGCATCGCCACGGAACACAACACCGTCCCCTACCCCCAGCCATGTCGTTATCTCATTGTGACGACTACCACGAAGAGCTCCACTCGCGCCCTTCGGTCCCCTCGCTGCACCATAAATAGAGGCCTTCCCCATTCGATTTCAGCACACAATCTCACTTCCCATCTCTCACTGATCACACCCACTCATCCCCGGAGCAAGGCGAGCACCAGGTGGCCGGAATTTCACCGGAGTCTACCGCGGGGAGGAGAAGAGGAGCCGTCGATTGGATCCGCCTCAGGAGGAGCCACCGGTACCAGGAGGATCGCCGTCGTCGACTTCATCGTTCGCCCTGTCACATCCCAAAATTATCCAAATTTTGAAATGTGAAAAATAAATCAACAAAAGAAATAATTGTTGAAATTTAGGGTGAAAAGAAACTTTTTGTTTCTAAATGGAAACACCAAAACCCTTCTTTAACAAATTTGAATAAAAGGAATCCAACAAATTTCAATCGGTGAAATGCATTCATCAATAATTGTATCTTGAAATTTAAACACTTGGAAAAGTTAAATCAAAATCACAAATCTTGATGAAAGAAATCATTTACAAGATCTCTCTAAGACTATGGATTTGATCCATATAAAAATGTAGCAACAAACACTTATAAATGATCAAAATGATAATAAAAAATATTATAAAAACCATAGAAATTGGTTTCATTCAATTTGGAACCATGGATAAAAACTTATGAAATTAATAAGTTAAAAGGAAATAATTTCCAAGGCTAATAAAGCTCTTATCAAAATCCATGCCAAATCTAGAGCAAAATAATCCTAAAAGGATTTTAAAAGATAAACAAATATTAAATAGAATCATACAAATTGGAATCACCAATTTTAGATCTATAAATAAAAGGATATGGATTTTATAAAGACAGAAAGAAAGAAATAAGGAATATTCAAAAGCCAAATTAAATCTTGTCCAAATCCATAAACAAATGGAAGTTATTGAATAATAAAAAGAGGTAAAAGATTATTTAAATAAAATCATAAGGATTGAATAATATCCAATTTTATTTAAATAAAGATAAATAGCCTAAACTAAATAAATAATAAATCATGGGAAAATAATGGAAATTTCCAAGTGGATTAAAATTTATCTAAATTGACTTAAAAAGAATAAAAGAATTATTGGAATAAATAATATGGATTGGAACCATATTTAAATAAATACAAATGTCAAATTTAAGTGATTAATAAACTATAAAGAATATAAGAAATAATCTAAAAATGGATTATTTAAATACATTAATAAACAGATAAAAACTACTGAGAAGATTTAGAAAAGGTTTGACAAAAACCTGAATTCAAAAGGAGTTTGAAATCATTTGAATAAATTCAAAACAGAAATCAAAAATAGAAAAAGAAAAAGAAAACAGAAGAAAAAAATGGGAAAGGATCCAACCCAAAACCTGGCCCAACTAAGCCCAACATCCCACCCGGAACTCTCTCGCTGCGAAACATTTCTCACCGCGTACCCCCTCACCCCTCTCACTGACCTCGCGTCCCCACGCCACACTGGCGTCTTCTTCTCCACCCGCTGACTCGTTCCCCCTCGCGCCTCGCCATTTTGCCTTGATTTCGCGGCGTGAATTCGCATCAATGCGCGAGTAATACTCATATGTGACCACGCACGATAAATCACCTCGCCCTCCTCCTCATTTCCCCTCGGATCCCACGCCGTTAACGCCACCAGGTTGCGCTAATTACTCGCTGCAACTCCTCTGCCTCCGACAAACTCCGGCCACAATTCTGGACAACTCTCACCTACCCTGACCCCTAGACTCCACGAGTGTGCTCGCCTGGACCTTGCGCATCTTCCAGTATGTCTAACTTGCCCGCGCAAGCCCCAGAAGCTCGGCTTCGATTTTGACTGAGCGCCACTGTCCTCTGCTGCAACTCCGACGACCCTTCTCCATAAGGCTCGTCCTCCCCTCTCTCTCTGGAAGATACACCTGCATTCTACGTTTCTTTGCGCGTCTAACACAACACCGGGCTTGTCTTTTCATGCCTTATAGCGTCGACAACAACCACACCCGAGCGAGCCCGACGCCGACGCCATCTCCGGTGAGCAATCGCCAGCGTTCCCGTGCTCCCCTCGATAAAAGGAAGCCACCTTGAGCTTCATTGCGATCACGCGAACGCTGTGAGCATCTTTACCCTCTACTTTGCTTCCCATTTCATCAGAACCACCGCGAGCAGAGCCGCGCCGCTGCTCGCCGTTGAACCAGCGCTGCCAGTTCCTGGCAACGTGCTGTGAACTGTTAGATGATGATCCAGCGGATGCGATAGAACATTTAATCGAAAAGGTGTGTTTGCTTCTGAGATGTGCGATGCACTTTAGATCCAACAGCCCACGATGCTCGATCCAGACGAAGCGGTACAGACCAATAGAAACATTCCACGTGGCCCTGCCTGTTATTTTAAAAACAGATTTGATCTATTAGATGCTAGATTTTGTAAAATTCATAACTTTAGATCTACATGTCCAAATTTTGCAAATTTTATATCAATGGAATCAGAAAAAATAAACCTTTACAACCATGCCCTTACTTTAGTATTTTAATTCTGTAAAATTGGTTGTTTTTGCAGAAACATTTCTAGGCCTAATTTGGTTATAAAATTTATTCTAAAGATGTTTTTAGGGTAAAATATTTTGAAAATGGTTTGATTTGAACCTATTGACCATAAAAAAACAACTTTTGGATTTACAAGTATATTTTGTGGCACTAAGGAATTATTCCTTTGAATAAAAAGCATTTCTAGTAAAATAAAAATGGTGCTTGATTTAAAAATGGTTTTTGAGTGAAACCTTTTGTAAATGATTTTTTTTAAACACTTTGACCATAAACACTAACATTTGTGTTTAAAAATATATTTGGCAAACATTATAAATTATTACTTTGATTTAAATCATTTCTAGCAAAACAAAAATGATTTAAATGGCCCATTTTCACTAACTTGGTTTCAAATGATTTTGCCACATTTATAAATGACCTTTAGGTGTTTTAAAATGTTTATAGACTATTATAAACTAACTTTCCAAATAAAACAATCTTTTGCATGCTTGCATGCATTACTTTGTTTTCTTTATTTTATGTGGTGAATTGTTTGAATGCTAGTTTGAATATGTGCTTGCTTGATTGAATTGTAGTGAAATTTGAGGAGTGTGACTATTGCAAGATCAAGGAGTGAACCTATATTCTCTACTAAAAAGGCAAGTGTAACTATCATCCATGTCCTACTATTTTTAATACACTTAGTGGAATTTTTGTACTATGCATGATAGGGCTACTATGGTACTATGCTATGTTATGTCCTATTAGGATATCCTTTATATATTCCTTAGTGGAAACATTGTAGTTGTAGTATGCTTAGCCCTGCTATAGATTTGGGGTGGAATACCATGTTATGATTATATGAAGTGTTGGAAAAATATATGTGTTATATAATAAAACAAGTACTCATGAACCACCTGGGTGGAATGTGGATACTCCATGGTGGATAAGGTGTCAACGAAGGGAACCACATATATATGGATATCTTTTTCGTATGTGCACTAGCATAAAACCACCCAAGGACTTAGAGATTGAACATGTTTCTCGTATAGTGGCTTCCGTGTACAGCCACATGCTAAATGGGCTCTGGCTTAGTCAATTACATAGTGGAAGACCCTTGCATTGGGACCTATTCAGGTTAACTAGAATTATGTATTGGAAATATATCCTTACATTGGTGCCTGGTAGACGTGCTAGCATTATGTATTGGGAGGACTTCTATGGAAAGACTTTGTCACATTCTTGATCTGCCGGTACTCCATTTGGTGTGTACTTATCCAGCGGCCACTGGTGGCATCAATACGAGATTGTGTCAAGTGGGTAAAGTGTACAACTTCTGTAGAAGATCAAATTCTAAGTACTTAGTCGTGTCCCCAGTTACGGACAACTCTGAGCAACTAAGGCCTGAAGCTATGGAAGATCTCGATATTCCAATTTCTCAAAGTAAAACTTGATGGTGTCAACAAGGGATTAGAAGTACTTGGAGTTTGCCAAGGAGTTCAAAAAGTTTGATAAAAAATCAAAACTATTTTGAAAAGATAGGATAAAACCATATTGCTTTCTGCAAATGAGCCTAAACTCTACTTAGCCAAATATGCATATATTGATAGCTTCCAACTTATTTCCACATAGTAGTGAAACTTGCCAATACAATTCAAATGTATTGACCATTGTGGCTATAACTTATAATGTTGCAGGTTTGTTTGATGTTAGTGAAGTGTGTTAAATAGGATTACAAGTCTACAACCAACATGATTGCATGTGGCACTTTGAAGATGAAGGAGTCCATGCTATATAGATATTTCTGCATTGTAATGAGATAGCCAAATGAGCTATGTAAGATGTAATATAATATTTTATTCCTGGTTATAAAGTTGTACTATGACCTTTGTTTCTTGATATCACATCTTAAACTGTGGATGCTAGCTATTGATCCAGGGACTAGCATTGTAAACACAGGTATCTCCACCTTATCAGGTTGGGACCTCTACAACCCCCATCACCAACCATCGCTTGAGCCTCGGTGAGCCCCCACTAACCTCCACTAGCCGCGTTAGGGTTCTGTCTCGCCGGTGATGCAGCGAAGACAACAAGCCCGATCGTTGGATTAGATGTTAATCGCAGGTCCAGATTGCCCGTGCCCTTTGCACCCCTGTCTCGTGGTGGTGGGACGACCATAAACCCACCAGCAGCGTTGTGCGCCGTGGTCCGACCCAGTTACACTCCCGCGTGACCCAGTAATTCAAATTTAGGTTTATCAATTTAGTTTCAAACCTAGTACCGCATGTTGATTAAAAAATTAATTCAGAGAGATTCACATAACCAACTTGCATGAAATTAATTTTGCTACAAAATCTTGAAATTCTTAATCCAAACCCGTTGGATTCAAATCATTTGGAATTGTAGATCACCTATAGTAAACATAACAAGGCAGAAGCTTTTATGCATTCAAACATTTTTCAAAATTCAACCACAAAAGCTTTTGAGTTGATTCCAACTCTCAAAAATCACATTTGACAAGACATTTCTGAATATATAAAAATATCTAGGTTTACTTGCAGAAATAAAGGAAAGTAATAAAAGAATGTCCCATAGGCATTTCTAGTCACTTTATTTAATTAAAATAAAAAGGTTAATCCTTATTAAATTGTTACACCACTTTAAATCACATTCCCAAGTACTGAAATATGTTGTGATGACATGTGTCAACATGATCCCATGTTTTAGTTGGAGAATATTAAATCTTAAGCAGTTTTTCAATGAGTAGAAATTAATTTTCTAAAATAAAATAAATAAAACTATTGCCTTAATCCTTGTGATAATAGTGATGATGCTAGATCATCTAGTGTGAACCTTTGTGTTCTAAATAGAAGTAGTTAAGAATTGTTTGGTGATTGTGTACCTCATATTTATTTATAGGCGCTAGTACCAAGGATACGAAGATGAAGGAGGCTACTACGAGGAAGAAGTCGAGGAGAACTTCAACCACTGCTCTGTATAAGGCAAGCTAAGCTAAACCATGCAAGTCTAACTTGCAAGCTTACACCTACAAGCTAATATATGCAATGCATTAAGCATGCCTTGATTATAAAAATTGATGATACCCAATCCTAGTTTTACATGCAAGCTTAGTTATTTTATTTCTTTAGAAAAACTTTTATATGAGTTTACTTAGTGAATTTTAGATTTTAGAAATATGTTTAAAGGTAGCATAAAGAGCATAAAACTTGCGTTAGATAAATCTTGATGCCATCCTGATGCATGATATTGGACTTAGATCATTCACACTTGTTTACTACCCCTCATTAGTTTACCCCCACTTGTAGATGCTAGTGCTAAGCATAAAACTTGATCACTTGATGGGATTACTTGGTGAAAATGATTGTGAAAACCTTAGAATGATGAGTCATTCTAATGTAATGATTTGACATGTGTTCTTAAACACGGATGATTTTGATGATAAAATGTTAAGGCATGAGCCTTAGCCCTTTATAAAACTGATGGTTATGCGGATGCGATACCATTCCAATTTTCGTACAACCATAATACCGAAATTTGGGTAGGTCTTGATTGGAAATTTATATACCTTAGTATGGGTTCCCTTGCGTCCAAGGTTTGGTGGCCTTACCTTGTGAAGATTGTCCACCTATGCAGTTCCCAAGATGACAGTTGGTCATGGTTGGGAGGCCAAACTCATAGGAGAGGTGCCTATACTAGGGCGTGTAATTGAAAGGTTAGGATTGATTATCTGCATACTGAGTATGGTGAATTCAGGATTGTTCCTGACAGATGTATCGAACATTGTGGTGAAAGTGTACCACCTCTACAGAGTGTCAAACTATTCGAATAGCCACGTCGCGATTATGGACAGTTGGGTAGCCATGCTATTCCGTCGTCAGATGTTTTCAAAATGCCTTGTGAATTGAATCATGACTTTGACTTGACCACAACAGGGTATTGATATGAAAACTCAAGTTCCCACTTAGGTGTTATAAAACTTTCAACTAGCTTTCTTTGCTTCTGAACTCAGTTATAGATAAAACTGGCTTTTTGCAAAACAACCTAGAGCTTAGTATTCCTACTCAAAACCACTTCACTTGTTTGTCTTAGTTTGTGAGTACTTAAAGAGTACTCATGGCTCTGTCCCTGGCTATTCCCGTCGCCAGACTATGAAGAGGAATATCAGGAGGATGGACCGCAGGAAGGTTACGACAACTAGGATCATTTTCCATCGTCAGCATTGCCTGTGACCATGAAAATGGAGCTTCGCCCACGCTACCATTATTATATTATTCCGCTGCTATGATTGTATTCAGACTAGATCATGAGATCCTTTATTTTGTTGTAAGACCTTATGTATGGTTTATAATGGATGATGTATTATGATATCCAATCTGTTATGTATCACAAAATGGTAATCACAGGATTGCGATGAATGGCATAACAGGCATCTGGGATTAAAAAACCGGTTGTTGACACGCTTGGGGTCTTGGAGATCATCTTCCACAAACTTCTTGCCCTTGTCGTTGGCGAAGACCATTGTGCTTCTAAACTTGAGAAAAGTCCATGACAGAATCAAACCAAAACAAAAACACGATGAGAACACGATATACAGACATTGGGGGATCCGAGGTGATTATATACATTGCAAAGTTTCACGACATAAAGAAGGTACTGGGCAGCAGGACGGAGGCGGGCTCGTGGTGGTCACACCACACTGGTGGCGTGACCAGGTGGGCCCGTGCCATAGGGTGGTGTGGGCCATCCGAGCTCTGTTTACTTCCCTATTCTGACTTAGTATCTTCCATATTATATAAAAACATCAAAAAATATAAATTGGAAAGTTTTTCGTGAACCTTTTCATACCAGAATTGTTACCTATTCAAAAATGGACTCCACGGGTTCCTCAAATTGGTCTTTAATGAATTCTTCTGGAGTCACCACTTGAATAATATCAATATCTTCATTATAAGAATCTCTAGAAATATATTGTTTGAGCCTTTGACCATTTTTAATCTCATTACATCATTCTCTCCCAACACTTGAAAATCTCTTTCATACAAGACTTCATACAATCTTCATTAGGAACATTAGTATATGCAAGATAATAAACCTTTGGGTATAATTTCAACTGAAGTCCATCAAAACATAAGCTACTATAGCAACTCCTTTCAAAAACACCAAAAGAATTCAAAAGGAAATCGGTTTAAGAGGCAAATGCAAAAATGGCAGAAATCTGACAAAACAGACATGCAGGTAAAGATTGATTTTTTCGAACATATTCTGTTGCTAAAATCGAAAAGTGCAAAACTAATGAAATTTGAATAATAACTTGGGTCATATGCACAGAAAATTACAGCTCAATTGGACATACTGGAAATTTTCACAATTTTTTACATTGAAACACAAAAATCTATTCTAGGACAGCAACTTCCCTACATCTCACCTCCCTCTCATTAGAGGCTAATCTTGACACAAAAACCAAACAAAAAGGATAAGCAGAGGTTATTACTGAGGTAATAACTTCCAAGACTCAAATAACTAAAAACAAAAATAAATTGGGTCATCTTCCAAAAGCTCTTTCTTTATAGCCATTAAGATAGACATGTTAATTTCAAATATGCTCACATATAAAATATGGATTTGGAGTAAAACAGAGCATCAAGAGGAAAACATCCAACACATTTAAGTCTAACCCAATTCCTATGCCAAGGAATTTTGTAAGAAAATAAATTATTGAAACAAGAGGCTACTAGCATAGGAAGACAAAACAAGTGCAACATCAAAACTTTCAACATAAAGCGGGGAAACTTAATATTATTGAGGTGCATAAAACCATGTTTCCCTCTCTCATAATAACTTTCAGTAGCATTATGAATGAAATTAACAATGTAACTATCACAAGAAACATTCTTATCATCAAAATGAGCATATTTAAAATCGTCAAATAGAGGTTTTAGGTCAAAAAATGGATCAATAGAAGCAAGTTATTCAACTCTAAAATCCTCATTAGGAAATTCATTTTTATAAGGAGCTTTAGCAAACTTGGAAAAATTCAACTCATAAGATTTCCCATCAAATTTAGTTAAAATTTTCTCCTTCTTACAATCTATAATAGCTCCACAAGTGTTCAAGAAAGGTCTACCAAAAATGATAGGACAAGTTTTACTAGCTGTTGAACCACGTACTAGAAAATCAGTAGGACATTTAGTCTTACCACAAAGAACTTCTACATCTCTTACAATACCAATTGGACTGATGGTTTATCTATTAGCAATGTGAATAACCACATCAATGTCTTCAATTTCACAAGGACCAATTTCATGCATAATTTCCTTGTAAAGCTCATAGGGAATAACACTTGAACTTGCACCAATATCACATAAACCATAATAGCAATGATCACCAATTCTAACAGAAAGCACATAGACAATAGCTTTCTTAGTTCTACTCGGATGTGAAACAATATTAGAAGCATCTTCATAAAAGATAATGTGTCCATCTTCTACATTTTTAGTGACAAGGTCTTTTACAATTGCTACTACAGGTTCAACATTTATTTGTTCACCGGGTTCTACAGCTCTCTTTGTACTTTTGTTAACCACACTAGCTATCATAGAATGTTCCTTTACCTTAGCAGGAAAAGGTATTTTCTCAATATAAGGTTCAGGCAAAATATGATCAACAGTATAAACTTCAGTATTTCTAGTAGGAACATGATTAACAATATGTTTATAAGGTGCATGGTACTTGTTCCATTCCTTTTTATGAATTTCAATATAATAGGCAAAGGCCTTAAATCAATTTGCAAGAACTTGAGAATCAAGACCACACTTGGTACTAATATTATGAAAGTCATCAGTTCCCATTAAAGATTTAATGAATTCATAATCATAATTTATACATGACTTTCTTCCTTTGTCATTCTCCCATGTTTCAGTATTTTCTTGAATATGGTCTAGAAGATCCCATTTAGCTTCTTCTTTCATACGTGTGAACGATCCAGCACAAGAAGCATCCAATAAATCCTTATCCTGAAGAAAGCCTTGCATAAAAGTTATTAATAATAATATTATTGGGGAGCTCATGAATAGAACATTTGAGCATTAGTAACTTCAATCTCCCCCAAGCTTGGGTTGTACTCTCTTCATCATGAGGCCAAAAGTTATATATTTGATTCTCGTCTTTATGAATCTCACTAGGAGGATAGAATTTAGAATAAAAGAGGTACAATTTCCTCCCATTCCATAGATTGCCCATTCTTCAACACTTATACCATTCTTCAGCTCTACCTTTCAATGATATAGAGTAACTTTTTATTAAATTGTTAGTTTGTAATACATGCACACTTCAACAACGCATAATTCGTGTATAAAAAGAAAATGATCACCAGGATGGATAGTTCCATCTCCAAAATAGTAGTTATCCATAAGACGATCAACATTTTTGTAGGTATTTTAAAAGGATCTATCTCAGCAGGTGGTGGTTCATATACTACCTTAGCAGTGGTAGTACCTTTCCCAAATAGAAAACTAAGTGAGTTATCCATATTGGAAATAAAGTAGCAAACAGAAATAAAAACAATACTCATAGTAGAAATTTCCTTTATCGGTTCCAATCTTCAATAGCGCTTCACTCCCCGGCAACGGCGCCAGAAAATATTCTTGATGACCCACAAGTATAGGGGGTGTATCATAGTAATTTTGATAAATAAGAGTGTCAAACCCAACAAGGATCGGAAGGTGTTGACAAGTGGTTTGGATCAGGAATTCACTATAAATACTAACAAACGGATTTTTAGTGGTTTTTGATAAAGCAGTTAAATAAAGTGCAAGTAAATAAAAGACAATAATAATTATTGCAGCGAGTGGCCCAATCCTTTCTTCAGCAAAGGACAAGCCGGTTGTATTACTTATGAGGACCAAACGTTCTCGAGCACACATGGGAATACCGTCAAGTGCTTTCTCTTAATATAGTTGATTAATCTTCTTTGGTTGGATAAGTGTTGTGTGGGTGAACCTATGCTAATGTACCAACCTTACTTGGACTAATACATACTTGTGATTATACCCCTTGCAAGCATCCACAACTACAAGAAAGTAATTGAGATAAAAAACTAACCACAACATTAAACTCTGAGATCCTACACCCCCTTGTGCAAAGGTTTCCTAACGGGGGTTTAGGTTTCTGTCACTCCGACGACCCCATAATTAGTAGCCAAATACACAATGCATTCCCCAAGGCCCATAAAGGTGAAGTATCATATAGTCGACGTTCACATGACACCACTAGAAGAATAACACCACAACTTAAATATCAATCCATTGAATATTTCTCAACACAATTCCACTACTAACAACATGACTTCTCCCATTTCCTCAAGAATTAAATGAACTACTCACGAGACATCATATGGATCAATATCAGAGATGATATAATGATAAGTAACAATATGAACATAAACAATAATTAAATGGTTCCACTCAAAAGCATCAACTACAAAAGTAATCAACACCGGGAAGGTTTCCCCTAAGAACTATGCAAGATTCAACCCAATTGTTACAGTGGGATGGAGTGGTGGTCTTTGGTCTGGTGGAGATGATGGTGAAGATGATGATGATGATCCGATGAAGTCTAGCTTGATGGCGGTGTTGATGGCGACTATCTCCCTCATGGGAAGGAATTTCCTGGCAGATTACACTGCCGGAGATCTCTTTCTATCTCTAGTTTCTTCCCATGATGGCGGCGGAATCTTTCTATGGTCGCTTTCCAGTCTTAGGGTTTGAGGCGATGATATAGGCGAAAGGCGTTGCTAGAGGTGGGCGGTGGCCACACCCACAGTGGCCTTGACCCGAGGCGCCGGTGGTGTGGGACCCTATGGCCCATCTCCACTTCCTTCTAGCTTCCTCCGTCTTCTAGAAAATATGGATTTCCATATATTTTGAAATTTTCGATCTTCACGAATATTGTGTCACGGACACGATTTTCCATCGGAATCGACTCGGGAAGTGCATCCTCCAAAAGTCATCCAACATGAAAAATAGATGAAATAACATAAGTATCACCTCTTAATATGAAATATATCAATGGATAACGATAAATTATGATATAAAATAGTGATGCAAAATGGGCGTATCAACTCCCACATTCAACGATGACTTACGTGATCGTGTGAACCTTATCGCATGTAACTAAATCACTTTGTTTATATATATTACATGTCCGTGATTCGATCATATGTATCTCTATACCTAGTTTGATCTCGTTACAGACATGCACTCTTTTCTCATTCCCGTGATATAACATTCTAGTAATCAAATCACTTTCTTGGAAGCTAATTAATGTGATATCACCGAGAGGGCCCAGAGTATATCTCTCCGTCATTGGGATGGAAAAATTCTACTCTTGATCTATGAGTCTAAACATAACACCTTCGTAGCACTAAACCCATCTTTATAGTCACCTGTTACGGTGTGGCGTTTGATATTATCAAGATACTCTTCGGTGTTAGCGATTGACATGATCTCATGGTATAAGGACTAGGATTACTTTGTATGGTGCTATAGCAATATAAAAACAATGACTTTGATCGTAATGCTATACTTTGGATGAATGTTCATCACACCATTCCAATAAAGTTGTGACCTTGTTACTAACAACATCCAATGTCCATGATCAGGAAAGCTTTGATCATCTTGTTAATCAACGAGCTAGTTTATTGTAACTACCTCAGTGAATTACGCTCCTAGATACAAGCACGGATGGCGGAAATGGTTGAAATAGTATGGTGGGGCCCAAAAGCCACTCACGGGTGAACCTTTCGGCCGTCCCAACCATTTCAATCATTGGGACGATGCAGGCGTAATCGGCGAAGGATCAACTACATACACAAATGAGTATGTATGCAAGCCACCATACAATAGTACATCGAGCCATTCCATCTAAAAGAAAGGAAATATATAGCCATACGGCAAGATTCAAATGTCCTAGATAGATATAATAGTTTAGGATATTTCCTCATACATCACACATCAGTATCGGTGAGCGGCAAACAAGATCCGAGTGCGGATAAGAAGAAAATCGGCATAAGATGCCCAAAAATAAGCACATCCATACAGATCTCATGGATCCCGTTCCGGAATCTCTACACGAGCGATCGTTGCCCACATCATCGCCTCCTCCACCCGATGTCCGTCTTGCGAGTGTACTGTTCATACGAACCAATAATTTATCGTGTGAGACCCTAGGGGTGCTCGGCAAGTCTTTATGCCTCTAAAGGGACACAACACAGGGGTGGCGCAATTGCAGCAAAAGATAAACCCTAAGTTCTATAGATAATCGCTAACCATCCGCCTAACCAAAGATAGGCGGCGGATGTCGTGAATTAATGACAACGATTATAACAGTAATATCCACAGATCCATCCTCCTCCTCGCTTACCAGCGAGGAAGCGGACGACAACCCCCATCCGTTGGCAATTTTATTAACCATTCCATGAGTGGTGCACTAATTACTAATCGATTACTTAGTCAAATTAAAAGCGGTACTTTAGTTATGCTTGTCTATGATCGAAATTGTGCTCCAAGTGCGTCCATAACATGGACACGGCTTTCAAAAGTTTTACCTGCGGGGTTGCACAAATAGCAACACACACTCGCTCAACCTCGGAAAAACAAATCAAAACCCAACAAGGCCTTCACGACAAAGCAATCACGGATTGAGAAATATTTGAGGGCCACCCGTTAAGTATACCATAACAAAGTTAGTGACTTGAGACGGACTCAAGGTTTGTGGGGCGGTATGTATTGGGAACCCAAAGCTGGGCTTGTCGATACATGAAGCGGGTCACAATTCCTAAGCAGTCAGTGCTCCTCTCACAATCGTAAATAAAGCGGTAGCATGGCATAGAGTGCAGGATAGTAAATAAAACCTCAAACTAGTTTGTGGCCCCAAAATCTGTTGAATCAAGCTCGCTCGGGGGTCCCATAAGCCTCCGGATGTGGATAAGCGAATAATCAAGGAGCAGGAATCAAGTACTCGGGGTCCCACGGTACACAAGTGGCGGGAAAAACCAAATAGCAGATATTGCTCACGGTGCCACTTTCATTAGTTATCCCATTACTACTCGGGTTAAGTTGTTTAGGTACCTCGTTATCCGTGAGACACTCACATACCCTACACATGCTGTTCTCGACTCGCATGGCTCAAGCAACTCTGTAGTAATGGCTCATGGGGTGGAGGAACAAGCTTGGTGGGGTGTAAAGTAAAGTCTATGCAATACTTGGGATTGAGTTTAATGCAATCGCGACTCAATGATGCAAGAATAAGATAGAGGCAATAGGTATTGTATGTATGCAAGCATGTGGTAGTGCTTGCACAGCTCAGTTGAAGCAAGAGAAGGATCTGGGTAGTGCTCCTGGTTCTCTTGATATATCCCCTGCTCAGTGTCTATTCGAAGAAGAACCAAACAAACAAGGGCCAACATAAATAAAGTGCACAAGCATATGAATAAAATGCGACAAGCAAAAATCATGCCATGATGAATGATGCACAAGTTGCATGGCAATAATGTAGCATGGCATGGGTGTGGTGTCGAATACAAGAAATAAACATTTTATTGAGTTTTGGCCACATTTTATCCTCATATTAGTTGCTGTTTACATTATATTTATAGGATGCATGCTGCAAAACAGAACATGGAATGCATAAACAGAAAGGTCTCGTCGGTGATCAGTTTAGACTTATCATTTGTTAAATTTGGAGTTATAAATCAAAAGTTATTAATTATTTAAGATGAAGGGCATTTTATTGTAATTTAATTCAACTTGAAATTTAAAGTGTTCAAATAATATTTTGAATGGCATATTTGAAATCCTCACATTTTTCTGATTTGAAAACATATATTATTTGTATTATTTGGAATTATGAATTTAATTTTATTTTAAAGTCAAAATTAGTCAAATTAGGTCAAAGTCAAAGGGTTGACTATTTTAAATCAATTCTGAAAATATTTGATTAAAGATTTGAATTGATATTCAAAAATAAAACATATTTCATATTAAGTTTGAATTCAGATTCCAATCCATTTGAAAGTTATGAATTCATTTAGATTTAATCAGATTTGAAAATTTGAATTTGAATTTGAATAAGTTGGAAAAGATTTGGATTTAAAGCGGATCGCGAAATACTTTTGTTACTCAGTTGAGCTAGCCTTTATCAGCGACATATGGGCCACTATCTTTGTTGGGACACGCAGCGTGCGGAGGTTTTGTCACCGGACTCACCCGACCACAATGAATGGCAGCGGGCGAGGCGGGGCCACGCACGCATCGCCCGGTAGGCGTGACACGTGTGCGATCCAGTATGGTGGAAAGCAATGAGCCGAGGACCCTTTTGCAAAGTTCCAGCGGTGCGGAGGTGGGGTCGTGGGGCTGCGGGTTGAGGCGGGAAAAAGCCCAGGGGTGTGTTTGCAAATCGGCAATTCTGCTTTGTCTGTGACAGACAGCAGTGCAGCGGTGGATCTGGCAGGGGTTTTGGGACGATGGCGGCGCAACCGCTCTGAATCTGGCGATGATGCAAGAATATAAGATGGAGAGAAACCTAGCTCTACAAATTCCGTTCGAGAGCAACTACGGGAAGGAGTCGTAGCCTGGGCACGGCGAGATCTGAGGCGAAGCGAGCAGCTGCATCTGCTGGCAGCGTGCAGGCGGTGATGACGCTGGCAGCGCTTGAGGTGCTCGGCAGGGGCAGCGGAGCTACGGTCTTGTGAGGGAGAGGGCCTTATGGGGGTTCGTGGGCTCACCGTGAGGCGTCGGTCAGGAGGATCGGCTCGGCGGTCACGATCGTCGGCGAGGCTGCCACCGTTAGGGTTTGCGTCGGGGCGTCGGCGTGTAGCTCGGCCTGGGGCTCCTCCTCCTCGCTTGCGATGCAGGCGTCACGGAGGTCTTCTTGAGCTTCCTCGACAACCCTAGCTCCTCGCCGCCTCTGGATCGATGTGGAGAGGGAGCCGACGGTGGTGGCCGGCGTCGGAGGATGGTGGCGGTGGAGAAAGGGAGAGAAGAGGGGAGGCGAGGCAGGGCCTCTGGGTAGATCTGGCGAGGCAGAGAGGGGGTGAGGCAGTAGATAAGGAGGAGGAAGGGGTAGATAGCGTGGGAGAGGGGAAGGTGGCGTCGGCCACCTTTTGCCACCTTCTCCCTCACGTGCTCGGCATGGGACCAGGGAGGTGGTGCAAGGACGGTGGGGGGGCTGCCAGGTGGGTCACGGCGAGGCCAGGGGCAGGCAGGCTCGGGCTAGGGCCACAGGGCAGGGAGAGAAGAGAGGGGAAAAGAGAGGGGGTAGACTCGGGCTAGGTTAGCTAGGGCAGGGGGAGGTGACCATGGGAGAGGGTGGCCGGTGGGGCCAGCTAGGTGAGAGGAAGGGGGAGTAGATGGGGTAGATCAGATGGGTCGAGCTAGGGCTAGAAGGGGTGGTTGGGTTAGGGTTTTTAGTTTAGATTAGGGTGGTATGGGAGATGGTGTTAAGGTTAGGTGATTAGGTGTAGGGTTTAGGGATAGATTATGAGAGAGGGGGGTTTGAGAGAGAGGGGGTAGGTGAGGTTTGGTGTGAAGGTGGATTGGAATTAGGGTTAGCTAGGTTTGATTTCTTTTGTTGACCAAACATTTGATCTCACCCCTTTAGGTAAAACCCAAACAACACCCAAAACAAAACTAGAGGCAAAGGGGTGTAGATGGTGCCCATATTGCATGTGCCATGCAATGCATCCATAATGCATGTAGGCAAGCAATGGAGCATGCATGGGTGGAGGTGAAAAGAGAGGGAGGTGATGAAAAAGAGATATAGAGGGAGATGATCCACTCCAAGATTCAAATAGAACCAAAAGATGACCAAAGTTGGTGATGGTTGCATGGCCCATGCAAATGCATTAAATGCTAGGTTTTATCTTGTGAAAACAAAATAATATCCCATGGCATTTATTTATTTGCATCCTCCAAAGTTGGAGTAAGGGTCAAGCAAAAGAACTTGTAGGATTGGACCCACCCTATCTCTCATGAGCTTGATTAAAACCCCAAAAGAAAAATAATTACAAGCTCATGGATAATGGGATGGTGGAATTGTAAAGTGGTGAAGGAAAGGGTGGTGGAGTCAATAAAAGATATGCCCCCAACTCAACTTGGGCATTTAACAATATATCAAGAACCAAATACAATATCAAGAGGCAAATACAAATAATAATGCATATGAGATAAGAACCAAAACAAAAGGGTTTGTATGATGCCCAAATGCAAGGTGGCATGATGACATGAGCATGATATGATGATGATGCAACAATTATAAGTAGAGAGTAGCCATTATATTACTAGACCCAGTAGCATTATAGTTGTTAGACAAATGGGATGCTACATTTATAAGAGAGGCATAACTAGGAACTTTCTTTTTGTTTATTAAACACACATGTATTAATGTTTCCGTATTAATACAATTATAGCATGCAAAATAAACATTTATCATTAACAAGGAATAGGATAATAATCACTTTATTATTGCCTCTCGGGCATATTCCCTTCATGTTACTCCCACAACTTTTGGATCCAGAACCGTAGGTTCCTTCCTCCGTAGGAGGTCATGAGGTCGGAGTTGCGGTGGCCATCCGAATCGCTTATTAGTGACATTGTGCACAGGCACCGATTGGTGTCACCCATGAGGCGAACTGATCGACGGAGGTGGTGAAAGTGCAATGGACGTCTCCTAGAGGGGGGTGAATAGGCTTTTAAAAATATTACGGTTTAGGCTCAAGTAAATGCGGAATAAAACTAACGTTTAATTTACTGAGCACAAAACCTAACTACTAGGTTCACCTAAGTGCACCAACAACCTATGATAAGCATTACATGCAACAAGGTGATAGCGAGATATAAATACTTCAAGCACGATGGCTATCACAAAGTAAAGTGCATAAGTAAAGGGCGTGGTTGAGAGAAACCGATGGACGCGGAGACGAAGATTTGTTTCCCGAAGTTCACTTCCAAAGAAGCTATGTCTCCATTGGAGAGGTGCGATGGTGCAATGCTCTTCGAATTCCACAAATGGCTCACCTCGAGGTGTGGTGGCTCGATGCTCACCCAACGCCACACAAGTCCTCACCCGGATGTGGAAGCACGCAACTCACAGACTCCACAAAGGCTCACCCTATTCTCCAGTGAGCACCACAAAGGAGGGCACTCGCTCCACTATGGGACACTTGAGGGCGGTCACCGAACCCACACAAGATTGGGGCTATCTCCACAACTCAATTGGAGGCTCCCAACAACAAAGCCACAAAAGGCTATAATGCCACAAAAGGCCAACAAAGCCACAAAAGGCTACAAGACCACAAAAGGTCAACAAGACTACAAAAGGTCAACAAACCAACCACACAACCGTCTAGGGTTCCAAGAACCCAAGAGTAACAAGCCCACAAATGCAAGAGGCAAGTCCTTCTCTCTCAAATTCCAACAAAGCTATAGAAGCTATTGGGGGAATAAGGGAGGAAGAACACAAGAGGAGAACACAAAACTCTCCAAGATCTAGATCCCAATGATTCCTTCACAAATAAGGGATTTGTCTTGGGGGGATTGTAGATCTAGATTTCCTTTCTCAAATCCCTCAAAAAGATGCAAGAATCATAGGAAGGGAAAGGGGAGAGGGAAAGCTCTTCAAGGTCATCAATGTAGGAGAGAGAGAAAGCCAAGAACCAAGAAAAGAGCTAGTACCCACGAAGGGGAAGAGGGGCCCCTTTTAAAGGGCTCCCAGATCACTGTTATGGGCATTCGCGACCACAGCGAACTTGGTGGGAGGCTGGAAATTCTGGTGGCACATAGCCAATGGTCAGAAAACTGCGATGCGAGAGACTGAAAACGCGAGCCTAGTCGGAACTTCCGCCGGTCCACCGGAACTTCCGGTGGGAGTGGAACTTCCGGTAGAAATTTTTACCTAAGTTCCGTCCGATAGAGTACTCAAAACAGAGAGATTATTGAATGTGAGTGGAACGAGAGCCGGATATTCAGCTGGAACTTCCGGCTGCAACTAGGCCAGCGAAACTTACGGTCCTTGCGGAACTTCGGCGGTATTACCGAAACTTCGACAACTTCCGTCAAATACAACAAACCAGACGAGAGGATAAAATGCGTGAGTGGAAGAAGAACCGGAACTTACACGGAATTTTCGTGACAAAATGCCCTAGCGGAACTTAGGTGGGTAGCGAAACTTCCGTCGAAATTCGAAACCTAAGCGCAATAACTTTTGCATCGAACTCCAAGCGATATGAAACCAAGTTTGTTGGAAAGATAACGAATAGAATCCAACGAAATATTGGGTATCACTTAGGAGAAAATACCATGAATATATATGTGATGTGTCTCCTAAGGTGTGGATCAGAAAACTCATAAGATCAAAAACCGCAATAAGATATGCAAGTGAAATCCTTATTTGATGAAATAGAGCTTATTATGATGATGACCACAAGCTCTAGGCCCTCTCATGGACAATAACCAAATAACAACCAAGAAATATGATGATATTCATGCAAGGTTTGAGCTCTCTCGAAAGATGCGATCGAGACACCGGCTTGAGAACCCCTCTTGATAATGCGGCTATCTATCCTAAACCCGGTCTCCCAACTAACAACATGAGACCGGCAAAAGAGAAGCCCTATCAAGATCATACATTTGCCTTGAGCATTCCACTTGAACTTGATGTAGACCGTCTTGGTCTTGTTCTTCTAAAGTGGGAACACCTTTCTTGTTTGCTCTTGCTCGCTCTTGCTTGATGAAGATTTGCAAATAGCTCCCCCATAATCCATGGGGAAACCTCTTCTTGAACTTGTCTTCATCACTCCATGATCACGAGGATGGCAAGCTTCAAGCATGAGATCTTCTCAAGATGGCGCATCTTGAGCTCTTGATGCAACTCTTTGCATCGATCTTGATGCAACTCTTTGCACTTGTCATGATCAACCTTCAAGCTCCTTCTTTATTCATGATTCCGATGGGAACAAATCCTTGGACATTTCTTCATCTTTCAACCTTGTGACCAACACATGGCCCAAGCGATGCCAATGGACAAACCTACAAGTGAAACTCAATTTACACATTAGTCCATAGAGATTGTCATTAATTACCAAAACTACACATGGGGCATACATGCCCTTCAGGTGGCACTTGGTTGGGGCGTAGAGTGCCGATCTTGCCCACAGGCAGAATCTCTGAACAACATCTCCTCCATTTCCTATGCAATCGAAATTCTTGCAGTGGCGGGAAGTGGGTGGTGAAGTCGAAGGCACACAAGAGGAGGTGATTCTCTGTTGAGGAATCGTGATTGCAGCGGATGGGACCATCACGACCGCCGATCAACGTCCCGGTTCCCACGATCGGCGCAAATTGGCGAGGTTCGACTTGTCAATGCCCATTGTTATGGACTTGGGTTTTGGAGAAGATGGGGATCTTTGGATATCATGAGGCAGTTAACGAGACGCAACAAGGGGACACAAGGTTTACCAGTTCGGGCCCAGGAGGGAAAAACCTACTCACTTATGCATTCTTGATTGGCGGTGGAACAAGATATTACAGTCTTGTGGATACAATATGTCACATCCCAAGATTTTCCAAATCTTGTAATGTGAAAATAAATGGATAGAATAAAACTTTGTTTAAATTTGAGCAGGAAGAAACTTTTGAATACAATTGTAAATTCAAACCCATTTGAATTGAATAAAACCTAAAGGGATCTAAAAGGATAAACATTTAATAAAAGGAAAAATAAAAGCATTGGAAAATACTATTTTGGAAAATCTTAAGTGAAAAGAATTATTTTCAAATAAAATAGAAGTTTATAAATAAAGAATATTTTATAAAGCCAAATTAAACCTTGGCTAACTTTGGGAATTAAAACATTTTATTATTAATAAAAATTAGCAAGGGTTTATTTAAATAAAATAATAAGGAATTAATATCAAACTTTATTTAAATAAAAGGTATTACGATTTAATTGAAACATCAAAACTTATTAAATTAATTAAAATAAGACTTCCAAATATTTGATATTCACAAATAAAACCTACTAATGTGTTTTGACTTTATTTTAAGTTTTAAAATAAATCTCTTAATAAAAGCAATTCTATTTGATTTAATAACTAAGGTCCATTTTATTTAATTATTAAATGGATCCTAAAATAGAGATGTGATTTTGTTTTAAACAAGTTTCCAAATATTCCTTACTTTCAAATAAAACCTACTGAACTGGTTTTGAAAATATTTGGGTTTTAAACGAAGATTTTATTAATTAAAACAAACCCTATTTTATTAAATAACAAAAATATCCATTTTATTTAACTAAAGGAAGGATCCTAAAAAGAATAAAAATTTTATTTTATTTTGGAATGTGGTTTATGTTGATAAACAGAACCAAGTTCATAGCTGCAAAGTTTGTTGATTGTTTGAATAGATTTGAGTGTGAATTGTTTGTTTGAAATTCAAAGCAATCGAAATAGAAAAAGAAAAGGTTCTGAGAATAAAAAATGGAATTGGATCGACCCAGCAGCCCACTAAGGCCCATGAGACCATTGACTCCTCACCCGGAAAAAAGCGATTTGCACCTCGTTTGACCCGTCTGATGTATGACAGTGGACCCTCCCTCATTTCTTTTCCCAGCGAGTAGACCCCAGCTCATGTTCTTCTCTCACACAGTATGCGACTCCTTCTTCCTCCCTCGACCACCGTTACATCTGTGATTCCAGCGTTTAATTAGCCATAACTTGGCGCCTTTACCTCGCCTTAACCATGCTCGTTAAAACCCAGCGCCTCCTCCTCCTTTTCCCCAGATCCTCCTCCTCTACGCCCCTAAGTGTCGCCAATTCATACGCACCCTTGCGTCTCGGCGAGGTTCGGTCCGATTCCGACAATTCAACACCGCCCGAGCCTCCTGAGCACACTAGCAGACTCCCCTCCAGACAATCCTCCTGTGCCTTTCGTTCGACATGGCAGGCGTCCTGAGCGTCGCCGTCAAGCTTCAAGCACCGCCATATCTGGTTCTTCTCCTGATCCCCACGGTGATTCCGACCCGCCCTCTCGTTCACGCACAGCTCTACCTTGATCTTACGCTCCTGCCGTACCCTCGTTTTGCTTGGGGTGAACCACAGTCGACTTGACCACGACCACAGCGCAACCAGCGCCCGGGAACTCTGCGAGCAATTGCCAGCGATGCAGCTCCCTTGTCAAGCCAACAGCGTCGGCGTCACCACAGCCATGATTCTGGTGAGAATCCTCCTCTCTTCTAGCTTCTGTTACACCAGCTCCGCCACTTTACGGCGAACCGCCGCTAATCGCCCGTCGCCCGCTCACTTTTGGTCCAGAGAACTAGTACCGTAGGATTTCGTTTGAACGGGCAGGATTAGATCATTTAGTCGCGAAGAGGTATGCACTCAGCACCGCACGATCTAACTAGATACAAGGGCTACCGCGCGTGATCCGGCCGAACCGGTATCGCCCAGTTAGAAAGTACAGCGTGTCGCCTATTTCGTTTTAAAAGAAATTTGAATCTGATTTAATTGCAAACTTCAAACCCTTATAACTTGAGATCTACACGTCCAAAAATTGCAAATTTTATGTCGTTGGATTCAGGAGAGCAAGCCCTAGACAACTGTGGAATTAGTTTAGCAAATAGTATCTGTTAGGTTGCTTGTTTTTGTAGATTCTTTTGTGTGATTATTTAGGGTATAAAAATTGTTTAAAATGATTTTCAGGTTAAAACCTTTGCAAAATGAATTGTTGTGACCTTACTGACCCTAGGAACCAACCCTTGGTGTTAGAAATGATTTTGGTAAAATTTGAGTTGAATTAATTGACTTAGTCATTTTCTAGCCAAATAAAATTACTAAATTTATTAAGGAAATGATTTTTTTGCAAAGAAAACTTTGGGAAAATGTCTTGGACCAAAACCTACTGACCCAAAACACCAAGATATGCAAATGACAACTCACTTGGTGAAAAACATAAAGTTTTGCTTTGAGAAGAATATTTTTCACCACATGAAATGATGGTTGGATGTTAAAAATGGTTTATAGACTAAGGCCATTTGCAAATGACTTTGCCATTTTGGTAAATGACCAATGTGGACCTTACAAGGTTATAAGCCTAGTGGAGACCTCCCTTGTGAATAAAACCATCTTAAGCATGTTCCCATGCATAACTTAGAATCCATTGCTTTGTGTGTGTGAAATGTTGTTTGAATAATGGTTTGGAATGCTACTTGATACTATGCTTGTTTGATTGATTGTAGTGAAATTTAGCAAAGTGTGAGACTAGCAAGATCCAGGAGTAAATCCTCATTCCCTACCAAAAAGGCAAGTTACACTATCATACAAATGCCCTACTATTTTCATTATACTTAGTGGATTGTGAAAACATGCATGAAAAAGATTTCTTTATACTTATGCTATGCTAAATCCTAATAGGATTCCCTATACACTCCTTAGTGAAAATATTGTAGTTGTACATGCTTAGCCATACTTTATTTTGAAAAGAGATACATGTTGAGATTTTACAAAGGTTGAGAAAAGGACTTATGTTTTACATAATAAAACAAGGACTCAATGAACCACCTAGGTGGTGGACACTTTAAGTTTTGGAGAGGGTGGCAACAAAAGGAACCATGTCTATGGGATTCACTTTGTGTTGTGCTCCAAAAGAAAACCACCTAGGAAACTTAGAGATTGAACATGTTTCTCCAATTGTGGCTTTCGTGTGCAACCACATGCTATTATGGCTCTGGCAGTCAACTACATTAGGAAGACCCATACATTGTCTTTAGTTCTGGGACATGGGGATCTGGAATGCTTCATGGGGTGAAGACAAGATAGCAATGATGTATGGGAGAACCTTTTGGAAAGACTTCGTCACACTCTCGATCTGGGTACTCCATCTTGGTGAGCACTAATCCATTGAGCCCTTTGGTGGCAACAAGATGGGATTGTGTCATGTGGGTAAAGTGTACTCCTTCTGCAGAAGATAATAAAATCTAAGTACTTATCCGTGTCCCGGTTATGGACAAAGCGAGCAACTAAAGTTTGAACTATGGGAGATCTCGACATTCCAACTTCTAATATAAAAACTTGATGCACTTGGGGGTACCAAGGAATTCAAAGAGATTTTGTTAACGCTTGTTGCACTTGGGGTTACCAAGGTGCTCAAGAGCATGATGTACTTGGGGTTACCAAGGAACTCATGGGATTTCATAAAAACTTGTTGCACTTGGGGTTACCAAGTGGCTCAAGAGATTTTGACAAGGACTTGAACACTTGAGTTTCTACCAAGGAGTTCAAGGGATTCTTGGAGAAGAGATTTGACAAAGGACTTAAAAACCATTTTGAAAAGATAGGATAAAATATTGCTTTGAGCAAATAAGCCTTAAACTCTACTTAGCCAAATATGCATGTATTGATAGGATCCACTCTTATTATACATAGAAGAAGCTTGCCAATACAATTCAAAATGTATTGACCCTTGTGGGCTGTAACTTGTAATGTTCAGGTTGATTGTTTTAAATGAAGATTGTTTGATTGACTAGGACTACAAAGTCTACAACTAACATCACTTTGTGACACTTTGAAGATGGAGGACCCATGACTATAGTTATTCCGCTGCAATGTAATGTAATAACCAAATGAGCTATGTTTGATGTAATAAACTTACGTTATTCCTGGTTATAAAATTATATTATGACCTTTGTATCTTGATATTACATCTTAGCTGTGGATGCTAGCTAATGATCCGGGGACTAGCATTGTAAAACCACAGGAGGAATCTACCTTATTAAAGGTTGGGACCTCTGAGATGGTATCGAGCATTGTGTTACTGTAGGATTTGTAACCCTAAGTTGGACAAAACCCTTAGAAAAATAGGAGTTATGATTTGATCCAAAACTTATTTACAAAAACTTTTAAATTCTTTCCTCAACCATTTTGGTTCCAACTCTACACCTCTTCTACTTCAACTTTATGGAAAAACCTACCCATGGCCAAGGACTACACCATGTGCAAAGGATGACTTCAACTTCTTCAACTCTAATGACTTCAACATCTTGACCTCTTCACCAAGGACTTCCAACTTGGATATCACTAAGGACCACAAGTGAAACAAGGAAAATCTTACTCAAGATTTAGAGGCGAGGAATGCAAAATAAGAAGGAACCATCAACAACTTTGAAGTGTTGTAACCAAGAGTTTATCTCAAGGAAACCATGATCTCATACAAAGAATCATAAAGGAAGGAAAGATCACAAGTGAACCATATAGATGGACCACCCTATTTAGATAAGTCAAAAACACACCATGCTCCTCCTCATCAATTCTTTCTCTAAGAAGACTACATGTCTCGTTTCTACAAACTTTGTGTATTTGTCGGAGATGAACACGATAACCTTTTGATCTATCGAGATAGCCAATGAAGTGGCAAGTCCTGTTTTTGGGGTCTAACTTTGCAATATTTGGATTAAAAACTTTTGTCTCATTTGGGCTCCCCAGGACCCTCAAGTGGCGCAGAGAGGGACTACATGTCCACAACTCATCACGGTGTTTTGGGAACAGACTTGCTTGGTACTCTGTTGAGAATGTGAATGGCGGTTTAAGCGTCTCCATCCATAATCCCAATGGGAGGGTGGAATAACTCATCATACTACGCATCATATCCATAAAATGCAGTTCGCCTTTCTACTCCATTTTCTTTGAGGTTACTTGGCATAGAATCTGGGCAAATATTCCATTTGTTGTAAGAACCTTGCAAAAGGTCGATTGACCATATGGAGTGTCAAGCCGTAGTACTCCTCCACGGTCGGACAGACTATTTTGATTCTTTTATCATGCTGATTTTCAACTTGACCATGAATATCTTAAATTTATCCAATGTCTCAGATCTTTCTTTAATTGGATAAATATAACCATATCGGGAGCAATCATCAAGTGAATGTTATGAATGAATCATAACCATCCAAACTTTTCACGGAAGCGGTCCACAAATATCGGTGTGAATGATTTCTAGTGTTGTTGTACTTGGTTTGCACCCTTTTGATTTTCTTTACATATTTTATTTTTATGTAATCTATGCATTGTTCGATGTCGAGAACTCTAACGGAGGAAGAATATCATTTTTAACGAGGCTTTCTATTTTTCCCCTCGAAATATGGCCTAATCAACGAGTGCCATAACTTGACGAGTCATGATTTTGCTTTTCTTTTTGTTCTTTGTTCGACAAAGAAATTTGCTCACTCACATTACACCTGAAGCACTTTTCATGCAAGGATAACAAATAAAGCTTATCGTGAAGTAAAGAAGTACCCACACAAGCATCCTTAAACCATATAGCACGATTGCCATGTCCAAAATAGCATTCATAACTGTCTTTATCCAAACATGATACACGTATTAAGTTTACGTGAAGTGAGGAACAAATAAAATATCTTTTAACAGAATAATGAAACCATCATCTAGCTCCAAGGGATGTCACCAACAACTTCAACTTCGCATGAGCCATTCGCGACTTCAATGCATCTTTTGCTTCTTTACATAGTCCTTGTCGAATGAAATCCCATAAAGAATTTGCAACATGAATAGTTACTGAGTCAATCCACCAAGTAGAGTTTGAAAACTGTATACAGTTCATTGACACAATAAATTGTATCTATACCTTTCTTTGCCATTATGGACTTGAGCCAATCTGGGCAATCCTTCTTGAAGTGCAGGACTTCTTGCAGTGGAACACTGGTCTCTATCCACTCGGAGACTCTGATGATACCGTCGGGGAGCTTTGCCATGTGGCTTGGAGGGGGACCACCTTGGTTGCTGTTGTTGTAGTTTCTTTTCCTGTTGTCCCTCACATAGTTCAGTGAACCACCATGAAGGGACTTGAGCCTTTCTTCCTCTTGTACACACATACCAATGGTCTTTTTAATGTTCCATTTTTCAGGAGACATGTTGTAGTTGATCACAAAGTTCTCAAACTATTGAGGAAGTGAATCCATGACAAGGTGAACGAGCGGAGCAGGCTTGAGCTCGGATCGGCATCCATGGGCTTTAGTTTAGCGATCATGTTGCTCATCCTCGGGATGTGCTCCCGATGCCATGTGCACCTCCTGTACTTTTACGTGACCCATTTGTTTGAGCTCGGTGGCATACATCTTTGAAGAGCCGTGAACTGGCTCTTTATATTTCGAGGAACTCCCCAGCTGAAGTGCACTCTTGATTGAGCCCGCAATTGGGTTCTCAATCGTGTTCTTCTAAACGCCATGCACTTTTTATTGGCATTCGACCACTTTTTGCATTTCAAGGTGTAAGCCATCTCCACTGGAGCATGGTCCTTTGCTTTTCTTCCATGCGGCATTATCATCGATGCCTCTCTCGGCTCTTTTGGCATGGCTGGTGTGGAGTGTCCACAACCTAGTCAACCTCGACACACAAAAGCCGGATCCACTTTCTTCCGCCACTTAGTGTAGTTTCACCCTGAGCATGGAACATCCTTGGGCAACTCATCAAGTTGAAACTTCCTGAAATCCACAAAGATATGAGATAATAAAACAATTGCATGCATTAATCCAACGTTGGTATAAATTAAACATACAATTGTTTGTGCAATTAAAAACTATATTACCTTTGGGCAAAATAGAGACAAATGCACCTTTTATTTTATTATAAATAAATCATGATCATGCTATTAACTGCGTTGATCATTTAATAACAGGACCATAATCACCTTTAATGTTCACTTTATCACATCTTTAAAAATTAATTGTCTCTTTATTGTATTTAAACAATTAATTTTAACTATTTGCACGGAAGCTTTTGAGAAGAATTAAAAAATTCATTAACTTTATATTTTACGAAACTTTATTGTTACTTTGTTATTTTCTACAAAATTTCGTTGGATAATTTTGTGTAGAAATAACTGCAAAAACTATGCAAAAAACAGATAATAAAACTGTTAAAAAATTTCTTTTGTATTTTCTCTTTGGAAAAATCTAGGACTAGAAATTGCTCCGATACCATATGTTAAATCTTGTGTACTTTGGATCTTCTAGTCTAGATAATCACAGTAGTGATATTTGTTTCTGATCTAGTGTATCTGAGAGAGAGAGATAGATAGAGAGAGAGAGAGAGAGAGAGAGAGAGAGAGAGAGAGGGAGAGGGGTGTATACTGCTGCCTACAGCTCGACGAGCTTCGAGGTGGTGGCCATGGCTATGGGCGGTGGCGCGGCGTGGGTGAGTGGTGGCGGCGGCGCTTCCCGCCAAGCTGGCAACGCTAACCCCTAATCGGTGGGTGTGTCGGTGGGGCTCACAGCGCTGCAGTATGAACCTCGTCTTTGTGTCGTCCGGCCCCTCCCCCACCTCTTTATGTGGGCGGCGGCAATAGGGGCCCACCAACTATATTGTGGTTGGGCGCCCCCGATCAGTAGCGCTGAGCAAGGGTTGATCGGGCTGTTGGGCCCCGATCGATTGAGATAATCTAACAGTAGTTCCTCCAGCCGGTCGAGTTGCGAGGCTCGTATGCTGACCCCGAACCTGATGGCTTTGTTTTTGTTTCCGAGCTCGGCTCCCCGGTTCCGCGAGTGAGAGCGATGAAGGTGGCACCAATACTGTGCGCATGTAGGTGGGGCTGACGTTGATGTGGCGAAAGACTAAAGGATTGTTCGGGATAGTGGTTTTGGGGGTCGAGGAGAAATCCATGTCGGTCTTATGACATCGATAGGGAATGGCGCCTAAGGTGCCGCCTTCAGCTCTTGAAGGGCGTTGGGTGTACCTCCCGCTCATTCCCGGTGCTTGGAAAATCCTAAAAGACTTATGTCCAGGCAGAATCGTCATCATCGTCCTCCTTCTTGAAGGTGTTTACTTAATCTGTGACGTTTGAGCTCTAGAGACATGGTGGAACTTTTAGTGGGGTTTGTGGTGGTGGCAAGCCATCCTCATTTTGTCGAGATGTGCCCGAATTTGTCCGCATTATTTTCTTTTTCCTTTCTCCTCTTTTTTGTTTGGGCTTGACTGTGATGTGGCTTGAGAAGTTGTATCGATTCGTTTGCTATATTAATAATATAGTGGAAGCCCGGCTTGGTTCGAGAGAGACCGTTTAAATGGTTTGATGATAGATAAGCAACGGTGCTTTGACAAGGCGCGTGATCGGTTCTACAATGGCTTTAATGAGGGACTATAGTTTGTTGTCAAAAGTGTTGCGTTGACAATTAAATGTACTTGACTGTAGATGGCATCATCATGGGAAGTTTGCAAAATTACTTGTGGTAGTAGCGACGAGCTGTGGGTAATCCATTTTGCTGCAGCTTCATACTGCCTATAAGTCTAGATCGTCTTGGCGTCGCTTTGATCAAGTCTATCAACAAAAGCCACTTGCATGGAGCTTATATTTTCTCTGCAAGTGTACGATATGGCCTATCCTCCATTCGTCACATTGACAATCGAAACCAATTAATTTGGATATATTGCAAGTTCAGCAAAAAATTCAAAGTACACCCACGACTTTAAGCGGATGCTGACCTATAAATCCGTGACATTTATCTTCTGTCTTTGGAAGGAAAGACGTCGTGTTCCCAGTTCAAACTATGACATAACATCAGTACTGACCAACATTTAATTTTTGATGTGCAAAGAAAACATCCGTGATGAG